>CM062812.1:936205040-937578200 GCA_031772625.1 Pinus tabuliformis
AGTTTCCTCTATTAGAATCTTTGTTCTGCGAGAGTTCTTCATCCAAGTCTTTTTAACATTTATTAATCTGTACCTGGTTTTCATATTCCACAATGTCGAACCGATAGGGAAAAGCAAAGGCCATAGAGAACAATCATCTTATTCCCCCAATTCCGTATTTTGACAAATCCCCTTTAGTAGACACCTAAGTTAAAATCGTATAAACCATTTCAGAATTTGACCTATATGATCTACACAATTGGGCCAAGAAAATGTACTTGGACAAGATTGATGAATTAAACCTCCAAGAATCCTTTCACCCACAGTTCATCTTCCCCCAAACTCTTTTCTTTCCAGAATTATCTGTCTGGTGTCACTTAGGTATTTACCTAGTCAAAGGGTCATCATTTCCTAAAGTAATGAAGTTATCTTCTCTGTTTCTTCTGAAAGCATCTGTCAGGCCCTACAAATTAAATATGAGGCTTCCCATCACCCTTTTTCTTCTAAAATATTAATGGAATTGTATAGAAAACTCACTTTTCCCCCATATCTGATCTTTTTTTGTATGATTAGTTTTTTTGTGCTAATAAAAATTATAGATTTATAGACATGTTCTTGGTTCTTGCCTTTTGTGTTGAGGTTTCCTTAGTTGTTGGTGCTTACAAACAGGTAAATTTTGTTAATTTAAACAAGACATTCATGAGGAAAATAGCTTGAAAAATGAATAATGAACAACAAACATGTACAGTGAAGTAATCCATCAAAGAGACACATTAACACAATGTTTTGATGAAGGAGTTCCCCATCCTGGGCTACAACTCCTTAGTCCATCTTCCATGGCTTGGACCTCTATATTAGTTCAATGTGGAAAAATGATGTTTACAAAGCTCTATGGCTCCTAATACCTGCACCAATGAGTTTGGAAGGTCGAAATTAGCCAGAAACAATTCTTTTTGATCTCAATTTGGTCAAAAATTAAGCAAGTTATGCTTCATGTAGTTTCTCCTAGAAAACCTCTAGTAAATCTAGAGTGACTCCAACTAAGTTCACCAAAACTAGGAGTTTCTGCCTAATTTAGTGTGCCGTCAAATCCACTGCTAACTTAATCTGAATTTTAAGCATGCTTAATTAATGCTTTAAATGAAATTAGTTTACTTAACTCGAGATTAGTGCTAAGCGCTTTCGCTGGCCCTTGGTTTCCATTTGGTGGTCATATGGAGAGGGGGCTAGCCCCACGGGGCTAGCTCCCTCCTCTGCACTATCAGTTGACACTAGTGCATTACTGAATGTCTTGCGACCTCCTTTCAAACATGCACGCTGTGATTTAATGGTAACGCACAAGAATTACGAGGGTGAGGTCATGGGTTCAAACCCGTCCTCCCCCCATCACATTATTTTGCCATAATATATTTCGATACCTTTCGAACTATACCATCAAATAAAAATGTGCATTTGTGTATACGTTTGGAAATTTGTAATGGCTATGCATGCAAATTTAATAATATATATATATATATATATATATATATATATATATATATAGATAAACAATAACTATATATATAATATATAATAATATTTAAATAAAACTAAATTCGAATTCCACCTTGGAGCCAACTAGGAAATTTCCCTTTCACACAACTACACCTGTGAATCCAGAGGTGACACTTGTCACATCCACATTGGGCGAAAACTGAAGAATATTCCCCTTGCCAACTGCATTGCTGACTCGACTGCCATGTCATCATTCTGTCCCATTCTACAATTTTTTTAGTTGTTTAGGAAAATGGAAAATAGGCCTTTTATCCTTCATCCAGACTCCGTTTTTAGTGAAATTAATTGTGTTGTGATTGTCTTGACGAGACTGCTGCAACCATACCATTTTCAAGCCAATACGAGAAATTTGAATTTTGAGCTAAATACTGAGCACCTAATCATTCCTCCCCACTAAAAGCCTTTCTAACCATAAAAGATACTATTATCTAACAAGTAGATGTGGGTTCTAATATCTCACCTTTCCAAGCTCGATACAATTGGATTTTGATGAATTTGCTTCATTTAGTTCCTCTCTAAAGAAATCAACATTGACTTGCCTTGAGGAACCCGTTCTATACATGTAATTGTCTTTGCCCTTTTCAAGATGATATTGCACTGTTTGTTGCACCATTGTCAGTCGTTCATAGAAGCTCATGGTTTTTTCCATGTCACCATCAAAAGAAACATCCTTCTTACCATGATGACATAACAAAATATAAAGCAAATAAATGAAAAAGTTCACTACTTGGTTGACATGACTCAAGACTAATTGCACATCTTGAAAGTATGAAATTTTCTGAACATAACTTTCATGTGAAACATAATGATGCCCAAATACAATAGTTACATAACCATTAGGCCTAAAATGCATAACAATGAAGTTGCTGCTTATACCTCTTTTGTACCTTTGAACCAAGTGAAATTTTTGATAAGTATCCATCCAATGAAAGTGCATGGATTGTTGCAACTTAATCTTTACACCATGGAAATCTTCTACATGAAATAAGATGGTGAAGTTGCTTGCAAAAAACGGAAACTCAAATGAACCTTTCAAGTTTGAAAGAGCATAAAAAAGAATTGAACTGATCTTTTGGTTTGAAGCAACACATGCCTCTTGTTGTTTGCCTCCCCACTGGAAGACTTTGCATACGCATGACAATGCATGCCAAGGAGCTTCGAAAGAAGAAATTTCAACAACAATTCTCCTTCAACATTGGGCTACTCCCAACAAACCTCTTATCAAAATCACGATCTTAGGCGTTGATCAATCAAAAATGGCATCCAACTTGGAGAGGCTTGCCTTGAACTTACCTCTTCCAATATCATGGCCCAAATTCATCAAAGAAGTGAAACCCAATTTTTTCTTTGATATCTTCAAAACATCAAACAATTTTCATTCATAGATGACATGTGCATAAGAAACTTTTCTAAACATGTTTATGTCACCCAAGTGGAAAATTTCTTCAAGAAAATGACTCTTTTTTGCCATAATTAAAATACATGTATGTAATAGAAGTGCTACAAAGAACATACAACACTAAAAGCCATACAAACCATTCTTGTTTGGTGTTATGTATATTCTTGCACTAACCTCTTTTTTGGCGAAAACTACTCCTTCAGTCCTCTTTCTTGAAATACTTACCATTCCTCTTTGCCACCATAACCACTGGTGCACAACATGGCGTAAGGGGTGATTGAATGGGCCCATTGTTCAACAAACTCTGCATTGCATTTGTGTATCTACACTTTGCAATTTTGTCAACTCTTGCATGATAACATCACAAAGAGAAACCTCTTACTGCAAAGATATTTCATGTTAAATTTCTTTCTCCATGAAGGATGATTCTTTCACAACCTGAAATAATTCATCACTCTAATGAACTGAACCAACTAAATCATAATTGAAAGTTGCATTGCATGAAACAACATTTTCATAAACAATTTCATTATTTGGCTTGAACATGAGAAGTACTAAACTTTTACTTGAATTCACTAGTCTTTTTGCCTCCCCTGAATTAACCAAAGAAATGTTCAACCTTTTGCGATGGGATCTTACTATGTACTCCAAACCATCATTTAACAACTGATACTTGCTCTCATGGCAGTAAAATACTACTTTTCGGTAATACAAATAAGGACTTCCCAACACAACACCTAAAATATCAAGTGGTACCACATCTAACTCTACTTCGTCAACAAAATTTGCAGTGATTGCAAACTTAAAAAAACATTTTCTTGTAACTTGTAAACTTGTGTCTCTTGTTATCCATCGCAAAGGGTATGGTTTATGGTGAGGAACAGTTTCAATATTCAATCTGTTGACTAAGTCTTCAGAGATTAGATTTTCTTGTAACCCCCTATCGAAGAGTGTGTCAATCCTAGTGTGTTTAGATATGACCCTAACGTGAAATAACTCAATTCATCTCTTTTTATCTGGAGTAGTAGTAGTCTTACAGTTTTGTGAACTAGTGCTTGAAATATCTTGTTTTCCTTTAATTCCCATGATGATTAGAATCCTTCCTCTCATACTTTTTGTCCTCTGAGCTTCCTTATCCATGTGGAGGCTTAGAACTCTCTCCATCCATTCTAATTTTCCTCCCTTCATAGAGGACTTTAACCATCTCAATCAAAGTGTAAATATTTCTTGAATTCTTCCTCTTCTGAAGAGGGACCTCCAGGCTCTCTTTCTATAGACATAATGGCTATGGATTCAGGCTCAGAAATTTGTACTAATTGTACCTCTTTAATCTCAATTGAAGGAAAAACTTGAGGAGTTTCAAGTGCAGCTAGAATTGGAAATTTGGGTGGTGTAGATTGTGGCTTTGTGGTTCTCCTTATTCTGGGAATTACCTTAGGAGTTGCAAGCAATAACTTCCCTTCTCCTCTCTACAACTTTAACCTTTTAAGCATCACAATTTTGCAAGCATTAAAATCCTAATTGCACAAACTCAAGCAATCAAGCAATTCAACCTTGAGCTCTGATACCAAATTGATGTGTTTTTGTATAATTAGTTTGTTGTGCTAATAGAAATGACATATTTATAAACATGTGCTTGCTTCTTGCTTTTTTTGCTAAGGTTTACTTAGTTTTTGGTGCTTACAAACATGTAAATTTCCCAATGTTAAACAAGGCATTCATGAGAAAAATAGCTTCAGAAATGAATAATGAACAAAAAACATGTACAGTGCAACAAATGATCAAAGAGACACATTAACATAGTGTTTTGATGAAGGAGTTCACCCCTCCTAGGCTACATCTCCTTGGTCCAGCTTCCATGGCTTGGGCCTCTGTATTAGCTCAATGTGGAAAAAATTGTTGTTTATGAAGCTCTATGGCTCCTAATACCTGCACAAATGTATTTAGAAGGTCCAAATTAGCCAAAAACACTTCTTTCTAATCTCAATTTGGTCGAAAATTGAGCAATTTATGCTTCATTTATTTTTTCCTAGAAAACCTTCGCTAAATCTAGAGAGATTCCAGTTAAGTTCGCCAAAACTGGCAGTTTCCGCCTAATTTGGCATGCCCCAAAATCCGCTGCCAACTTAATTTGAATTTTAAGCATGCTTAATTAACGCTTTAAACAAAATTAGTTTAATTAACACAATATTAGTGCTAAGCGCTTATGTTGGCTCTTCATTTCTATTTGGTGGTTGTATGGGGAGGGGGTTGGCCCCGTGGGCTAGCTGCCTCCTCTCCACCGTCGGTCAACACTAGTGCATTAATGAATGTCTTGTGACCTCCTTTCAAATGTGTGCACTATGGTTTAATGTTAACACACTGGAATTATGAGGGGGAGGTCACGGGTTCCAACCCGCCCTCCCCCCATCACATTATTTTGCCATAATATATATCAATATCTTTGGAACTATACCATCGCATAAAAATTCACATTTGTATATACGTTTGGAAATTTGTAGTGGTTATGTATGCAAATTTAATAATTAATATTTTATATATATATATATATATATAGTTAAAAAAACTATATAATATAAATAATAACTATATATATATAATATATAATAACATTTAAATAAAAATAAATTTGAATTCCACCTTGGAGCCAACTAGGTAATTTCCCTTTCACACAAGCATACTGACGAATCCAGAGGTGACACTTGTCATAGCCCCATTGGGAAGAAGCTGAAGAAGATTCCCCTTGCTGATTGGACTACTGACTAGACAGCCGTGTCATCATTTTGTCCTATTCTGCAATTTTTTTAGTTGTTTAGGAAAGTGAACATCAGGTCTTTTATCCTTCATCCAGACTCCATTTTTAGTGAAACAAATTGTGTTATGATCATCCTGACGAGGCGGACGTAGCCATACATTTTTCGAGCCAATCTAATAACTTGGAATTTTGAGCTAAATACTAAGCACTTGATCAATATCCAACTTCTATCTTTCCTGAAGTTTCTAAGAAATTCATTTCCATGGTAACTCGATTGCTTTGATACTATAGTGATGGTGGGTAGATGAGATATCAGTTTTTCTATCCACTTTTGCAGTTGGTAAACAACCCTCTCTACTTTTCAACTACAGTCAATTTTTATCCAATGAAATCCATGAGAAGTTGATTAATTACGAAGCAGAAATTGTTTTCAAATATGAGTTAGTCCTATTTTATCTTATGTTATATTATCAAGTAGATAAATTCAAATTCCCTTTACAGAAAACTGATAGTGAAGGTAATCCTTGGTCAGTCATTCACTGCACCTTTCTCGTTAGAAATAACTTAGAGGAGGATTCCTATACTGATTTTGTTGACAAATTCTTTTATACTTCACTATGCTTGTTAAGCAGCGATGTAATTCGAAGGATCTCTCCTAAGATTAGGAAATTTTTGCACCTATTAGAGCAGGCCAAAGTGGGAGACTAGTACTTATAACAGAACTACACCGAAATTAGAGGTTATGGATTAGAATTTCCTCCGTACAGATTGCCAATTTTTGTATCTATCAGGATTTTCGCATTGGAGTACAGGAGGAAGATGTTAAACATGGATGAAGTGCACTTTGTTTCCAAAAAGAAGAAGGCACAGTTTGAACTCAAATCACACATAGGTCCATACATTATCAATACCAGAGTTGTTGTAAAAGAAATAGATGCAATCTTGACCCAAATGAAGTTCAAGCTAAGCTTCTCCTAGTCATATGATCCTCAAGGTATTATTTGTAAACTTAGGCTGGAGGATAAAAGCACCTCTTGTGCATGCACACCGAGACCTGAGATTGCACAATATGCCAATCAGGAAGAATGGATAGAAGGTACTTTATAGGAAGCCGGAGAACAACTAGTCACTCAATAATCCATGCAAACACTTATATCTAAAGAGGAGCAGAAAAGAGAAAGAGAACCAATGTCTCATATATACTTGTTGATGCCTCGAAATTCATTGCACAAACATTTGGGAAAACCACCCAGTTCGGACCTTAAAGAATCTCCTTTTCCATTTGGAGTAGTGGCTCCGACCGGTTAAATTAGGTCCAGTTACCTTTTCACAATCACTATTGCCTTTAAATATGCCTTTAATTTCTAATAGCTCGGGACATCAGATCGATTCTTCTAGCTAATCAGGTAAGAAGAATTATCCTTAAGTTGTTTTAGTGGCACAACTAAACCAATCTAAAGCTTTTCCTTGAAGAGAGGACTTCTAAGATATGAAAGCTAAGATAACACATGCAAGATGAGATAAAGATGCAATTAATCTAATCTATCTTGATTAAAGGATAGAGAAATCCTTCTCTCCATAAAGAGTTGGTTTACTTAAATAAGAGAAACTTTTAAGAATTGAAAGTCAAATGAAGTAATTAGATCAAGAGATAACTCTCAAGATCTGATTCCTTATTAATCCAAATACCAACAATTAAGCACTTAGTAATTAGTTACATAAGCACCCTATGAAGTATTTGAATGCAATCTAAAATGGTTGTATTTAGTACGTGGTAATAAAGATTAATCACATACTTAAAGAAATGAAATTTTTTTAGTTAATTAGTATGATTAAATAGTTAATTAAAAGAATTGTTATAGCTCATATCACAATCAAAATAAATTAACAATTTGTTGATACATATATTAAAAATTACAGCGTTGGCATATTCATAAATGATATGATGTTGTACTGTATCAAAAATACACATATAACAAAAAAATTGAAATATGGAATGACTACAAATTATACAAAACAGAACATTAAAACATTGATAAAAATTCGTGATGTATCATGCTCCTTTTGTAAAATTCACAATCTCAGTCCTTTTTGTTCATTCCAAAGCTCTCCAGAAGTACATAGATGTAACTAGCTGAAGATTCTTTAAGTAAAAGAAAAAGAATTTAGATGTTATCACTCTATTAAGAGGACTAAGAGGTACAATAGTGCAAGGCTCAAAGGCTTTCTTTTTTGAATTCTGGACCCCCACCTTATTTGTTAACATAAATGGGTTTTTATAGTGAATAAAATAATGTAGAAATAAAGCAAATACAGAAAGCGCTAGGCAAGTTTAACAAACACCCTACATTCAATGAGAATTTGATTAAAATAGAATTCGTTTTTTATAACAATCTGGATAATGTCGCTCTGTCTCTTTTAGTGTTGTTGTTTGAGTTCTAAATGTCTAGTGGTGGCCAATTTCGTGGAATGACATGTTCCTTTTGTGTAGTTTTCCTTCATATTTTTCACCTAAAAGCAAGAAAAGAGTGAGAGATTAGCCATAAAATGAATACAAAATATATTTCAAACTGTCAACATTAATCCACAAGCTATGTAAGATAAGAAAAATTATGAATTATATTAATTAAAGAAGACGGTTTGCCTTTCAAACCACAATTTCATCGGGATAGGGCCTTAAACATTTAAAACAGAGTATTGTTTCCATGAAATTGCATGTTAGGGGATTCAATTTGATCGCGATCGCAATACATGAAGATATCGCAATCGCATCTGAATTGGGGACAAAAATTAGACTTATTGCAATCACATTCAATCGGGGTGGAGGAATGGCTTAAGTCCCCTGGCGTTTTTGATTGCCATATCTTAATCGCGAAGGAAAAGGGATGGGCTGATCGCATCATAATTATGGAGCAGTCGACTACGAAATTTTCCATAAAAGGTTTGTGATTGCAATGTTTCGAGGTGACGTGGAGGACGAGTGATGTGGCAGAGACGTCATTATGTGATGTGGCAGGTGATGTAGAGCATAATGTGGAAGTTAACAGGGTATATAACAAATGACGTGATGGATGACATGGAGGATGACGTGGATGATGATGTCATGGGCGACGTGTTAGAGGAATGGGTCTCACCGGGGCTTCCTTTATTTGAATTCTTTTTTGTTTAATATTCATTTTCATAAAGATTGTGTTTCACATCAAGAGATCGTACTTGGCGTGGAGTGACATTAATAATGAAAATTTGCGATCCGTTTTGGACATGAAATTTTATGAACCCAAATTAACAATTATATCAGATCAACATATCGCAATCGGTGAGGGGAGGTTCCTTGGAGTTTTATGTCGCGATTCATCGGCTGCGACAGATTTATAGTTTACGTTTGCTTATCATGTTGGGTCTGAAGCTTATATCTCAATTCACAATCAGTGATGTGGAGGAGTATGGCCTTAAGCCCATGGATATTACGATCATCCTAGATGCGATGGATTTATAAAGAAGAGTTAACAATTGCTTTGGGTCCGGGCCTGAATCACATTCCGCAGTCAGTAATGTTATTGGGCATGGGCTTCACCACCATGCCTTGTTTATTTGTGATGTGGGGAGCGAGATTTGGACAAATGGAGTTTAGGTTATAATTCATGCTTTTTATTATTTTAAACTCTTATATATTTCTTTTAATGTATTCCGCTTTTAATACTTAAGGCTTTTAAGCATAAGACTAAATCTTGTTCTCACGGGCTATTTCTTATTGAATTTGTGATATGTGATAGTTTTTTTTTTAATCGCAAGATGTGATCAACGATGAAACCTTTATAAAAGGCATTCTTATTTGAATTTCTTGGGGGCAATAAAATTTGGATTTTTATGAAAATAATTAAAATTATTTTATTAAAACAAAAAAATGTTTTTTATTTTTTAGTTTTTAAAATTAAAAAAAAAGGGACCCATATATTTAAATAATTAGTTTCATAGGAAGTTATTCTAAAAAAATTGGGGGTTGTTGAACAATAAAACAATTGGCGATTCACTGGAAGAACCAGTTATCTCTGATGAATGATAATGAAATTTCAAAAATTGATAAAAAATAATTTAGGAATTGGAAACTACTTATTGAAACATTTAGATAAATAAAACTACTCTGATCATAAAACTCATTAAATTGCAATTTATTTGAAAACCTTTCGTGAATGAAAAACACCTATTTACTTGTATTAGTCATTAATCAACTATAAATATAAAGTAGGGGGTCTTTTACAGCTTAGCTTTTGATGTACTCATTCGTCACAAGTAGATGCACTCTTTCTAGCAAGCGTTCACAGCTTCTACTGGGTTACCATTTAACCACCAACAATTCAGTATCTCATCCGTTTAATTGCGTAATAGTTAGATATAAATTTATTTTTTATTTTTCTTTTGCTTTGTTTTAACTAGTGCCTAAAATCCATTGAATTGGTTTGGTGGGTAGATAGTAACAATGCCATTTACTGGTAGTAATTAAACTGAACAAACTGGCTCATGATGAGATCCCTTGTCTTATAATGGAAATAATCATAAGCCATTACCCTAATTTGGTGTTCAGTAGTGGTAATGTCATTCTTATTATTTCGCTATGATCATGGTAAGTAGGTTCGTGATGAGACCTCTTATATTTTGGATTTATTATATTTTTCAATTACACTCTAAAAATTACATTTTAATGGATGGGGAGAATCATTAACTCCTTAAGGGTTTTGGATGACAAATTAGAGTTGAAGATGCTTAGTCATAAGATAGTCTTTACTTTTTAAGGATAACCTTTTTAACTAATACTAGAGTAAAGAAGGATATAATTTTTAAGGTTTTAAAATTTTCTCAACTTAATGGAAAAATTTTAGAGTTATATAATTATTATCTAGTTTTTCAATTTTGATAACCACTTCTTAGAAAATTCCTACCTTCAAATTGAAAAATCATAAAATGATTTCGAGATATTTTTCGAAAATCCAAGGGTGTGATATTAACATTATTTTCTAAAAGTAAAATGTAAATGTGATATGATAACTGAATTTTCTCAAGATACGAGCATTCATAACTATGATGGTAAAATCAGAAAAACCATATCTTAAAGGAAAACTCCACACGATTGTTTATATAAATTTCTTAACAAAAGGAAAAAAATAATCAAGTAAACATTCTTTCTGATGTTGAAATTTAGATAAATTTTAACTTGTAAAGGTATACGAATTTAGTAATAATAAAGTTCAGTTAAAAATGAGGAATTTTTTTTTTGCTATGGATTTTATTTTTCAAAAGAAAAACTTGCAAAAACATTTTAAACATTTTTAAATCAAAGTAATTGTTTAAAGAAAAATATTAATGTTTAGAAATCCCCTATTCTGCCTAATTCGATGAAACTCATTACTGCTTCATTTTAAAATTTGAGCTCAAATCTTACTGTGCTGAAGGTGTGAAAATACTTGTGAAGAGATGCAAAACAATGTTACATATCAACAGAAACTAAAAACAAAACTGAAAAAGTAGAGAAATGAATGAAAGTGACTGTATGAAACTTAACATTGAAGAATTTCAATTGATCTTACGAGAAATGTATGGCTTTCTCCAATGCAAGGAAAGTAACTCAAACTCATTATATATTAAATCTAATCTAAAATGAGTAGTAAACTTAAGAAAATGATTACATGTTCGAGGGAATGAGACAAAACTGATTTTATCCAAAAATGAGAATTAAGATTCACTTCTTTATCATTTGCAGTGATGAATTTTATTTGTCAGTTTTCAATTTATATAAGCTCCAGAATATAGAGAATGATTCAAACTCAAATGATGTATCATTTAAGTTTATGATGAGAGTTTTAATATCTAAGCATGGAGTGACATATCAAAGAATTGAAAATAAAAGAGAACTTAAAATGAATTAATCATGATCTATTAGATTTACTTGTTCCATATTCTATATTTACGAGGTTAATTGTGAGATTTGGAACATGCATAGATAAAATCATGAGTAAGATCATTTTTTTAAGATTAAAAAGAGAGCATTTGAATAAACCTTGCTTTAAGATAAAAATCCTTTTAAATAATTTAATTAACTATCGAGTTTTTTGATTGGAGAAAGTTATTGGAACTTTCTAATGAGGATAGTTACAAAATTTTATGATATGATATGAGTCTTTCGATAACATGTTAAAGGATTATCATGAATTTTATGAGGGGAAGAAAAATTTAGAGAATTTTCAAATTTTGATGAAACAAGAAGTATTTCTCTGAACATATTGCAAATTTATAAAAATTTAACTGCTTGTTTATTTTAAGTTTTCAAATAAAACAAGGAAAACCTATAAAAGCAATAATGATGAAAAGAAAAACTAATGATAGATGAAAATTAATTTGTAAAATGCATACTTGGAAGTATTTTAACTGTAAGTTACCTCATAGATGTTGAAGTTCTTCAATCTATTTCTCAAATTCCGTTATGTTCAATATCATCTATTTATATAATCTGAAATGCTAAGTAATGAATTTTAAGATTACATTCATCTCAATTTCACATAGGATGACAATAGTAGTGACTATAATCTTCTCAGAAGTACTTGTAAATAAGCGATTATCGAGCTATAAAAGGTTTTAATTAGTGTGACATAGTTTCTTGCTAAATCCAAACAACCATGCTATTTATAGGTTTCTGATATGTTTTGAATTACTTTGTCATAAAATGAAAAATAGATGTCAAAAATATTTGATTCATTTATTTCTTATGAAATCTACAATAATAAATGGGAACAAAAAAGAATCTAATCTAACCTAACATATTCCTAATTACTGACTAAATGGAGGGAAAATGACTAGGTATAGTCATATTTCCAATGTAACCATGTAAGCATTGTAATTCCTATATGTATGTACATATTAAACATTAGTAACAAAAATACAAATGTAATTAAACTAAACAAATTAAATCTAAATGCAGAATATAAAGTTATTACTAAAATATTTACAAAAAAAAAAAAAACTTACTTATAATTATCTTCTCTTGGAATGTCCTTTCCAATTAAATTTTTCTTGGATCATAGAAAATTGGATGAATTTCTATTAATGATTGGAGGTGATTCAAAAGAGAAGATAATAGTCTAGGTTGTAGAAACAAATTTTTTGATTCAAAGGCCTGTATAAAATCGTTAGTGTTATGTGAAAGTGTTAAACTATTAGCAATATTTCATGAAGGAGAACTTTCAAAATATCTTTCAAATGGATTTATAAAAGATGAGTGGAAATATGTTAGATACAATGGAAGATTATTAATTGAATTAGATTGTTGGTCACATTGTGAAAATGCACACTCTTGCTGACACTGCGTTCGAAAAGAAAGAAGCAATTGATAAGATTTGAGCATCAATTGGAATTGGAAAATAAATGACTCTTGATGTTCACGATTAAAATGTAAAACTTCATTTTTCCACTCAGGAAATGCATCAATTGAGTGTTTAATGCTAAATTTCTTGAAATCCCAGAACAAAGTATCTAAATATTGAAAACTAAAAACAGAAAAGAAATATGAAAGTAAACAAAATAAGTGAAGGAAAAATCGTAAAATTGAATCATAGTTTACATTGCTGTTACAATTATTGTTACAACAAAATTGGAATTGAATTAATACAATTTCCTCTTCACAAGAATTGGTCTGATTTAAAGTAGATTTCAAATGATTTCTGCTACCAACTTGTGAATTAGAAAGAGAATTCTAATTATGAATAGGAATGACAGTTTGATCATCATATAAATAATATATTGGGATGGTTTCTTGAATGTTTAAGTCATGATTATGATTAATTTCCTGAAAATGAGAACTATTTGAAATTATTTCTGAATTACAGCGTTCTTCATTTTCACATATGATTCGACTTTGATCATGAGGATTCAATTGTGAAAAAGACAAATGAATATCCTCAATGTAAAATTAAGTATCATAAATGACCTCACGACATTCATTAGAATTCCCTTCGATATCATCCAATGAATCAAACCAGGAAGGTGTTATCACTACTTCGAATCTCCATGGCTTAGGAAGAGTCTAGGTGAGGTAACCACAAACCAACTGTTTGACTTGGTATCTAGCGCTAGCAAGCTAGAGAGGGCTCTCTCCACAAAATCATAGGAAAAAGGGTTGGATGAATTACAGTTTTAGGCTAGTTATGGTGTGCATAAGGGTTTGAATATTTGAAATTGGGTTGCTGGATGAGGATTAGGTCAAAGAGACTAGGTCATTCTAAATAATCGTATGATTGCAGACATCTGATGGAGCAAGGTAGGTAGACACTCAATCACTTTAAGGTTCTTGAGTGAGATGGATCATACTGGTGAGGTGCTAGAAAGAGAAAGACAAACATGTATTCTTTCTAAACTCAAGAAAATGGACAAATTATGAAGATTTCCCCCAAAATAGAGCATGTAAGATGTATTCTTCTCATCAACTTGAAAATCAACATATCATAGAAGTTAAATGAAACATCAGAGTACAAAAAATTCAAACATATGCAACATAAGAAGAAACTATGTCAAAATTCCATACCACAGGTATTCCATCAAAATAGTTGTAACTCATTCATTAAATTTCTACCAAATACAGATTACACTAGTGTCTCTGATCAATACAACAACATCCAACCAATGAAAATGAGTGAAGAAACGATATATATAGCCATCAAACAACTTATCCAATCCTAAGGGCTTGAATCCAAGAGCTAAGGAGTTATTCCACCAAAATTTGAACTGAAACCTAGATTGTAGGGAGGTTAGACTCACTCATCCCTCACTTTTTGGAAACTGATTCATTACATCACAAAAAGAGTTTTCACCTAATGTATTTACCATAGGTAACTTTAAACATCATTATTACATTTACATCCATCAATTACATTGGTAAAAACATGATTTGTCAAGGTGAAACTGTCAAAATTGAAAAAAATTACAAAATATTGAAACTCAGAAAACTTGTGTCAAAAGCACAGCACCACTGTCCTAAGCGCAGTGCCAACTTTAGAACCACTTTGGAGGGGATGCCAGTGTCCACATTGAGCCCAGGATAGCTCATTGGAAATCCTATCTTGTCTAGTTTCCAGATCTACTTTTAGTTTCCGAAATCGTCAAGTGCTAACCCTCCAAAAGTGGATTCTCCTAAGACTGGTCAAAAGCACAGTGCCAACCTCCAAAACAGGGTAGAAACGTGATTTTTTGGGCGTTTTTTGACACTTTGATTGCCCAGTTGACCCAAAAAATCTTAGAAAAGTGGTTTTACTGATTTTATTTGTCCTTCTGAACCCAATGGTGGTGGATATTTTTCATTTCTAAGCCTCTAGGAAAAGCACATCGCCTAGGGTGCTACACTTTTAGTAGTGCAACTCGTGCAAAAATTTCCAAAAATGCAAAAAAATCCAAAACTTTAAAAATTGCTAAAAATTCTTCAAAATTTGATCTATGGAAGGCTGATGAGCTATGTTAGGAAATGATTGTTGCCTCAGCAAGGATTTCAATCTTGTCTTCCTTCTTTTGCTTGGCTAGGGTTTCAAGTCTTGTTTTGACCTTTTGGAGCTTGGACGTTGCCATTTGATTTTTGTTGAAGTAATTTTTGGCCATCTTTCTTTGTAAGTTATTGTCCCTCATTGACTTCTTAAATAGCTTCTGAAGATGCTCATTTACCCTTTCAAACCAATATTCTCGGTCCTTGTTGATCATGATAGCAAACTTCTCATTCATAGTGAGCCCATAGGCAAGGTCAACCTCTTTTTTCCTCTCTAGTTCTAGAGATCTTTTCATCTCTCTAGTCTTGGGCTTCTTTCTTGGAATTTGGTATTATTCATCATCAGAATTACCATACTTCCCATATGCTTCATCAAGCATGACCTTTTCTTTATTTTCTTCTCTTTGAGCCTTCATGAGTTTCACCTCATTGATCACTTTTTCGGTCTTTAGCTGCTTGCTTTCCTGCTCAGGAAAAGAAATGACAAACTTAGCTCTACATAAGTTAATCTAAAGCTCTCTAATTTTTGCTTCCATCTCCTTTAGAAGTAAACTGGAAGTTTCATGTTCATCTAGCTTATCCAAGTCAACTAAGTCAAAAATTTCCTCCTCACTATGAGGATCATCATCCTCTTGCATTAATTCCTCATGTTCATATTCTTCTGTGATTTTTTTCTTTCCCTTCTAGCCCCTCCCACAATTTGTGGGGAAAACACTTTCCTATGCCCTTTCTGATATGTTCTAGTCAATATGCCTATTTTAGCCCCTTTAGGTTTGCTGACATTATCCAATGAAAATGGTGTTTTATTGGACCTTGAAAACCCTAAGACCTAATGGTAACCATGACTGACCAGAATTGATGGTGTCATGGCTGATACGATGACATGATGACTTTGACCTCATGACTAATGTATATTAAGCAAGGTATGACAATGTGACAACAAGTAATTAAATTTAAGGGAAACTGATGTTTTTTACCTAGGGCTACCATCAGTGAGTAAATATTTGAATGATGACCTACTGGAATGACAAAATTTTTTGAGAGGGACCCTAATATGTTATGAAAAGAGGATTTTTGATCACTGATGGTAGGATGCAAATACTAACACTAACATTGGCCTTATTGGGGATGGAAACTCTAAAAGAGGTGTCAAGAACATTGTAGACCAGCATGCCTATCCATCAGGCTATACATTCAAAAACTCAATAACTAATGAGCATGACTAAATGCTGCAAACTTAAATGACATAAACTGACTTGTGACAAACTGAAAACTGACTGAAATTAAACTGAAAGCTAAACTGTACACTGTCAACTGAAAACTCTACTGGAAATTAACACTGAAAAATATGCTCATAATGTTGAGCGTATTCATCACACCTTATATATTATAATTGATCCATAACATGCTCACTCAAGTGATGCGAAATTTCTGATGAAGCCAAAAAAGGAGATTCATAGAAAATTCTGGTCACATCCTTTGTAAGCAAACAAAATGATGTACATGTAGCAACTCACAATGAAAACTGAAACCAAGACTTATGCTGAAAAACAAAACAACATTCACCTTCTCCGATGCTTGCAGAAGACTACCCAAGGGGTCTTGGAAATCATGAACCATTACCTCTTGTGGATCAACAATAGGAAGGAAGATGCTTTCAAATATAATGGCTGATTGTTCTTCTTCAGTTTTGTGATCCTTTTTAAATGAAAATTGCCACAATGCAATCTTCCATACCATCGAGATCAGAGACAAGATTTGTATGTTCTTGCAGATCTTCAATTGAGGTAGCCAAATAAGCATCAACACAAATATTTACAAGTGGCTTTTTATGCATATTAGAAAAATAATTGTATAGGCTTTGAAAAAATTCTATATCTTGATCATTTGAAGGTATGTTCATCAAAATCAAGAAAACAAACCTATTGTACACTATCTTTGACCTCAACGGATAAATCATGACTCTCTAGAGTTGCCATACAAGTAAACTGAAAATTCTGATCTGCAGATATTTCTTCCTTAGTTAAAAGCTCAGAAGAGGAAAGGAATGAAGGGTAGCTGGAAAGAACATATTTATATATATCTTTACTGGTTGAAGATTAGAAAGACTGTTGTAAATTATTATGAACTTCGTATGATGAAAGATCATTGTCATCTTTTCAAAAATTTTGTTCATGTTTGTTGTCATCCAGGGTAGAATCCATGATGTTATCATGGTGGTTAAAAGGTTTCATTCAAAGCATACAAGATTTGATCATCCATAAACTCTTCATCGCCATACGTGCTTTCCAGATCTTGAAGGATAGGCTTATCTATACTTCTCAAAAAACACTGAGTGAAAATCCTTGAGAGAATAAATACAAGCAGGAGGTAAGCTTTCATACCAAAACCATGCTCTTTCTTCTAATGTGACCATGAACATCTTCATTAAACAATATTCATGAAAACTAATCCTCAACTTACACACATGCATATGAAATATTATTAAATTAAGTGTAGCATCTTAACCTTTTCCATCTCTGAATTTTGGCAAGTAAGTTTTCCAATCTACCTGAGGCATATGATTTGGAAAGCCTGGAACATGATCTTGATGCATAGGAGCATATCTTCTGGACTGAGAACTCTTTTTGATTTTTGGATCCTGCTACCAGTGGAGTCTTTGAATCAAGTTGGAGTCATTGGGTGAATGTTTCAGCCTTCATATGTGTCTGACCCCTGTCCACCATTAGTAGTTGGATCTGATCCTTGTCGTTCTTTCCCAGGGAAGATATGATCTTTCGTTTCCATGACAAAAATTCCAGTATGTTATCACTCCTCCAGATATCCAAGGCAGAGGAAGAGTCCAACTGAGGTAACCATAGACCAACATTTTGACTTGGTATCTAGCCGTACCAAGCCAGAGAGGGATCTCTCTACAAAATCATAGCCAAAAGGGTCAGATGAATTAGAGTTTTAGGCTAGTTATGGTGTGCAGAAAGGCTCTATTGTTTGAAATTGGGTTGTTGGATGAGGATTAGGTCCAAGAGACTAGGTCAAGGAAAATAAGGGTATGATTGCAAACATCTGATGGAGCAAGGTAGGTAGACACTCAAACACTTTAAGGTTCTTGAGTGAGATGGATTAGACTTGTGAGGTACTAGAAAGAGCAAGACACACATGTATTCTTTCTAAACTGAAGAAAATGGACAAATTATGAAGATTTCCCCAAAACAGAGCATTTAAGTTGTATTTTTCTCATCAACTTGAAAATCAACATATCATAGAAGTGAAATGAAACATGAGAGTACAAAAAATTCAAACATACACAACATAAGAAGAATCTAGGTGAAAATTCCATACCATACGTATTCCATGAAAATAGTTGCAACTCATTCATTAAATTTTTGCCAAATACTAATTACACTAGTGTCTCCTATCAATACAACATCCAACCAATGATGAGTCAATAAATGATAGATATAGCCATAAAACAACTTCTACCAACCCCAGGGATCGAATCCATGAGCTAAGGAATTATTCCACCAAAATCTGAACTAAAACCTAGAGTGTCAGGAGGTCAAACTAACTCACCCCTCACCTTTTCAAAACTGAATCATTAGATCACAAAAAGAGTTTTCACCCAATGTATTTACCCTAGGTAACTTTAAAACATCATTATTACATTTACATCCATCAATTACATTGGTGAAAAGATGATTTTGGTGAGCTCCAGTATTGTAGCAATAATGCTACAACTCCTGGGGCTTCCTGTCTCTCATTTTATCAACCCGGTAGTTCGTACAAACTTGGAAGCGACAGTGCTATATGCACAAGTACTAGCTCTTGTCGCAGCTGTCACTTGGTCAGCTGGCACAAGTCCGCTAGGGATCAAGCCAACTTCTATAGGCTCTCAGAAGAAGCTTTCTAATTGATGGACGAAAGCTATTCTCAAAGGAAAACTACTCTACATGACAAAATGGACTGAAAGCAAATCAAAGCATGTAAACCTAGGAAACCCTAATTTAACTAGTCTAACCTCTATAATGCAAAGAACGTGAATGAAACTTCTACCAATGCTGTTGTTACCTCTAATAAGTGAAAATGCATGGATCTAAGCTGCTTGCATCATAAAAGACATGTTTTTGTATTTTTCCTTTAAGTGTATGGAATGATTGTGATTGTGTGCTAATTAGGGTTTGGTTGTGCAGATGGGATGGAGAAGGAAGGAAAGCGTGGGACAGGTTGGGGAGGCTAGGAGAGGTCCCTAGGGATCCTTAGCATCCATCCACAGAGGTTCCTCGCATTCAGATGCTCAGCAACCGAGTGAGTGGCCTCCTACAGGATGTCTGCAGGGGATCCTATAGGATACGCAGAGATTTCTACAGGATGTCTACAAATTGCTACAGGATGACCTACCGTGAGTGTTTGAAGTGATGGAGGAGTGATGGAATGGTAGGGGGAGATGTGTAAGGTAGGAATAAGGCTGGTGATGGCTCAGAAGTGGAAGAATAGGATAGGGAGTGAGTGTAGGGAGTAGGTTGGGAGATAGAGGACTAGGTCAACGAAAGGGCTAGAGAATGAAGCTATGTGAGGAGTGAAAGACTTTGGGAGATAACAGAGCGGAGCAGGGGTCAACGATGTGGTTGCATGCGTGATCAAGATGGAGAATGAGGTAATGGAATGAGAGAGACCAGTGTAAGTGAAACAAATTCTTATGACTGTCACCAAACCGAAAATGCATCAACCTAAACTACCTGTGCGTATAAATTCAATGAACAACAATCCAAAACGCGAAGGAGAATGTGCATGAAGCTGTGATGAAGGCGTGTGTGCAGGTGTGAATCATGTGGAAAGATCTATCATAACGAGACTATGTTGCAGCATGTATGAAGTGAAGAACTGCGTGTTTTTGTGGCTGGTATAGGCTGCACTCCAATCTCCAAACGGAGATGGCAGTGGAGACTTCCTCAACCTTTTTTGCTGGAGCTCCAATGTATTATAAACCTGCTAATCTAACTAAACAACCGAAAGCAATTCAACCATAAACTAGTCCTATCTATGCTCATGAAAAAGACTAATTCAACAACCTGTAATTCAAATTGCATGTGAAAATGAAAACTCAGAGTGCTGAAACGAAATGCAAACAACACTACAACAGAGGGGATCTATGGCTCTCAGGTTGGGCCCTAACCTGAGAGCTATAGTCTCCTTAAGAAAACTCAGAGCTAGATCAAAATCTGACTTCCTTATTCATAATCTGATGTTATGCCAAAACTGGCTTACAACAAGAACTAACACCTAGCTGTGCTCAAAAATTACAATAGTAATGCGAAAGTTTCAACAACCTATCAAAGGCTACGACCTCTATACTTATGCAAAACAGTGATCCAACAAGTGTCCTTGATTTTAGGAGCTCGACTGTCCAACTAGAGTTTGACTGCTGATCCTCTAGGACAGTCATAAGTGTTGTTCCTGTAGAACAGTTGTAACTGTTGTTCCTGTAGAACAGCTGGCTGCTTCTAAGCTCGGAGGGGAGATGGATTGGAGCTCGGAGTTCTTGGTGGGAATCACGAGGAATGTCCCCAAGACCGTGGACATCCTCTCCTAAAAACCAGCAGTGCCACCTCGTTGTCTCCTTGTCTCCTTTTTCGTTGTCTTTTGCTCCCTTTTAATGCCAAAACCTAGAATCATAATGCATTAGTCACGTAGATAGAGTGCCTACCCTTCTTCCTACAAACAACATGAACAAACTAAGAAATGCATGCATAAGCAATAAAAATGAATGGTTTGAGCAAGTAGAATAGGCCAAAATGAGCCCAAATTGTACCAAAATTGGGGCTCATCAGATTTGTCAAGGTGAAACTATCAAAACTGAGAAAATTTACAAAATGATGAAACTCAGAAAATTTGTGTCAAAAGTGCAGCGCCATTGTTCTAAATGCAATGCCAACTTTAGCTCCACCGTTCAGGGGGTTCTCGATGTCCAAATTGAGCGTAGGATATCTCATTGGAGAGATTGTCTTATCTAGTTTCCTTATCTACCTTTAGTCTCCAAAATGGTAAAGGTTTTACCCTCCAAAGGTTGATTCACCCAAGACTGCTCAAAAGTACAGCGCGAGCCTCCAAAACATGGCAGAAACATGATTTTTTGGGTGTTTTTTAACCCTTTTACTACTTATTTGACTTAAAAAATTTAGAAAAGTGGTTTTACTGACTTTATTTAGCCCTCTGAATCGAATGGTGGTGGTCATTTTTTATTTTTAAGCATCTGGGAAAAGCGTAGCGGCTAGGGAATTTCACTTTTGGTAGTGTGCCTGGTGCAAAAACTGCCGAAAATACAAAAAACTCCAAATTTTTAAAAATTGCTCAAAATTCTTTGAAATTTGATCTGTGGAAGGCTGATCAGGTAGGTTAGGCAATGAGTGATTCCTCAACAAGGATTTTAGGCTTGTATTCCTTCTTTTGCTTGGCTAGGGTTTCAATTCTTTTTTTCACCTTTTGGAGCTTAGACCTTGCAATTTGATTTTTCTTGAAGTAATGTTTGGCCATATTTATTTGTACATTATTTTCCCTCTTTGAATTCTCCAAGAGATTCTCAAGATTCTCTTTTACCCTTTCAAACCAATATTCCCGGTCCTCATAGATCATGATGGAAAACTGCTCATTCAAAGTGAGCTCATTGGCAAGTTTAACCTCTTTTTTCCTTTCTAGTTCTAGAGCTCTTTCTAGCCCTCTAGTCTTGGGAATATTTCTTTCCATTTGGTCTTCTTCCTCATTAAAATTACCATACTTCCCATATGCTTCATCAAGCATGACCTTTGCTTTATTTTCTTCTCTTTGAGCCTTCATGAGTTTCACCTCATTGATCATACTTTTAGTCTTTAGCTGCTTGTTTTCCTTCTCAAGAAAAGAAATGACAAACTTAGCTCTATTTAAGTTACTCCGAAGCTCTCTAATTTGGTCGTCCTTCTCCTTTACAAGAAAAATGGAAGTTTCATGTTCATCTCATTGATCCAAGTCAACTAGGTCAAAATCTGCCTCCTCACTATGAGGATCATCATCCTCTTGCATGGCTTCCTCATGCTCATCTACTTCTGTGATCTTTTGCTTTCCCTTCTGTACCTGCTTTGCTGATGAAGAAGGCAGGTCCCCTCCCACAATCTGTGGGGAAAATACTTGCCTATGCACTTTCTCATATGTTCTAGTAAATATGCATATTTCAGCCCCATTAGGCTTGCTCACATTATGAAATGGGAATGGTGTTTTATTGGACCTTGAAAACCCTAGGACATAATGGTGACCTTGACTGACCAGAATTGATGGTGTCATGACTTATAGGATGACATGATTACTTTGACCTCATGACTAATGTACATTCAACAAGGTATGACAATGTGCCAGCAAGTAATGAAATTTAAGGGATTGTGATGTTTTTTGACTAGGGCTACCATCGGTGAGTAAATTTTTGAATGATGACCTAGTGGAATGACAAAAATTTCTGAGTGGCGCCCTAATATGATATGAAAAGAGGATTTTTGATAACTGATGGCAAGATGCAAACACTGATACTAACATAAGGAATATAAAGCACATGTTGATTAATGCTAGAGGAATGATCAATAATTAATTATGTATCTTGATAAAAACTAATTGGAAATTCATTAAGATCAACCTCTTTATTTTTTGAAATTTTTTTGATGTTAAGAGGAGATAGATTACTATCAACAAACATATGAAGGTAAAGTGAAAAATGCGAATCAGAAGCAATGGATTTAAAAATGTCTCTATTTGAGAATTTTTGCACATTTTCTTCATCACAAATTCCAGATTTAAGTTCATTTACTCGGCTAATTATATTTTCTTGAAGAACGTTGCTCATATCTTATTGTGGTTGATTTTTGAAAATCCTTGAGAGAATAAATACAAGCAGGAGGTAAGCTTTCATACCAAAACCATGCTCTTTCTTCTAATGTGACCATGAACATCTTCATTAAACAATATTCATGAAAATTAATCCTCAACTTACACACATGCATATGAAATATTATTAAATTAAGTGTAGCATCTTAACCTTTTCCATCTCTGAATTTTGGAAAGTAAGTTTGCCAAATCTACCTGAGGCATATGATTTGGAAAGCCTGGAACATGATCTTGATGCATAGGAGCATATCTTCTGGACTGAGAACTCTTTTCGATTTTTCGATCCTGCTACTAGTGGAGTCTTTGAATCAAGTTGGAGTCATTGGGTGAATGTTTCAGCCTTCATATGTGTCTGACCCCTGTCCACCATTAGTTGTTGGATCTGATCCTTGTCATTCTTTCCCATGGAAGCTATGATCTTTTGTTTCCATGACAACAATTCCAGTATGTTATCACTCCTCCAGATATCCAAGGCAGAGGAAGAGTCCAACTGAGGTAACCATAGACCAACCTTTTTACTTGGTATCTAGCCGTACCAAGCCAGAGAGGGATCTCTCTACAAAATCATAGCCAAAAGGGTCAGATGAATTAGAGTTTTAGGCTAGTTATGGTGTGCAGAAAGGTTCTATTGTTTGAAATTGGGTTGATGGATGAGGATTAGGTCCAAGAGACTAGGTCAAGGAAAATAAGGGTATGATTGCAAACATCTGATGGAGCAAGGTAGGTAGACACTCAAACACTTTAAGGTTCTTGAGTGAGATGGATTAGACTTGTGAGGTGCTAGAAAGAGCAAGACACACATGTATTCTTTCTAAACTGAAGAAAATGGACAAATTATGAAGATTTCCCCAAAACAGAGCATTTAAGTTGTATTTTTTTCATCAACTTCAAAATCAACATATCATAGAAGTGAAATGAAAAATGAGAGTACAAAAAATTCAAACATACGCAACATAAGAAGAATCTATGTGAAAATTCCATACCATAGGTATTCCATGAAAATAGTTGCAACTCATTCATTAAATTTTTTCCAAATACTGATTACACTAGTGTCTCCGATCAATACAACATCCAACCAATGATGAGTCAAGAAATGATAGATATAGCCATAAAACAAATTCTACCAACCCCAGGGATCGAATCCATGAGCTAAGGAATTATTCCACCAAAATCTGAACTAAAACCTAGAGTGTCGGGAGGTCAAACTAACTCACCCATCACCTTTTCAAAACTGAATCATTAGATCACAAAAAGAGTTTTCACCAAATGTATTTACCCTAGGTAACTTTAAAACATCATTATTACATTTACATCCATCAATTACATTGGTGAAAAGATGATTTGTCAAGGTGAAACTATCAAAACTGAGAAAATTTACAAAATGATGAAACTCAGAAAATTTGTGTCAAAAGTGCAGCGCCATTGTTCTAAGTGCAACGCCAACTTTATCTCCACTGTTTAGGGGGTGCTCGATGTCAAAATTGAGCGTAGGATATGTCATTGGAGAGTTTGTCCTATCTAGTTTCCTTATCTACCTTTAGTTTCCAAAATGGTAAAGGTTTTACCCTCCAAAGGTTGATTCACCCAAGACTGGTCAAAAGCACAGCGCAAGCCTCCAAAACATGGCAGAAACATGATTTTTTGGGTGTTTTTTGACCCTTTACTACTTATTTGACTTAAAAAAATTTAGAAAAGTGGTTTTACTGACTTTATTTGGCCCTTTGAATCGAATGGTGGTGGTCATTTTTTATTTGTAAGCATCTGGGAAAAGCGTAGCGGCTAGGGAATTGCACTTTTGGTAGTGTGCCTGGTGCAAAAACTGCCAAAAATACAAAAAACTCCAAATTTTTAAAAATTGCTCAAAATTCTTCGAAATTTGATCTGTGGAAGGCTGATCAGGTAGGTTAGGCAATGAGTGATGCCTCAACAAGGATTTCAGGATTGTATTCCTTCTTTCGCTTGGATAGGGTTCCAATTGTTTTTTTCACCTTTTGGAGCTTGGACCTTGCAATTTGATTTTTCTTGAAGTAATGTTTGGCCATATTTATTTGTACATTATTTTCCCTCTTTGAATTCTCCAAGAGATTCTCAAGATTCTCATTTACCCTTTCAAACCAATATTCCCGATCCTCATTTATCATCATGGCAAACTGCTCATTCAAAGTGAGCTCATTAGCAAGTTTAACCTCTTTTTTCCTCTCTAGTTCTATAGCTCTTTTTAGCCCTCTAGTCTTGAGCATATTTCTTTCCATTTGGTCTTCGTCCTCATTAAAATTACCATACTTCCCATATGCTTCATCAAGCATGACCTTTGCTTTATTTGCTTCTCTTTGAGCCTTCATGAGTTTCACCTCATTGATCAGATTTTTAGTCTTTAGCTGCTTGTTTTCCTTCTCAAGAAAAGAAATGACAAACTTAGCTCTATTTAAGTTACTCTAAAGCTCTCTAATTTGGGCGTCCTTCTCCTTTAAGAGAAAAATGGAAGTTTCATGTTCATCTCATTGATCCAAGTCAACTAGGTCAAAATCTGCCTCCTCAATATGAGGATCATCATCCTCTTGCATGGCTTCCTCATGCTCATATACTTATGTGTTCTTTTGGTTTCCCTTATGTACCTTCTTTGCTGATGAAGAAGGCAGGTCCCCTCCCACAATCTGTGGGGAAAATACCTGCCTATGCGCTTTCTCATATGTTCTAGTAAATATGCATATTTCAGCCCCATTAGGCTTGCTCACATTATGAAATGGGGATGGTGTTTTATTGGACCTTGAAAACCCTAGGACATAATGGTGACCTTCACTGACCAAAATTGATGGTGTCATGACTTATAGGATGACATGATTACTTTGACCTCATGACTGATGTACATTCAACAAGGTATGACAATGTGCCAACAAGTAATGAAATTTAAGGGAGAGTGATGTTTTTTGACTAGGGCTACCATCGGTGAGTAAATTTTTGAATGATGACCTAGTGGAATGACAAAAATTTCTGAGTGGGGCCCTAATATGATATGAAAAGAGGATTTTTGATAACTGATGGCAAGATGCGAACACTGATACTAACGTAAGGAATATAGAGCACATGTTGATTAATGCTAGAGGAATGATCAATAATTAATTATGTATCTTGATAAAAACTAATTGGAAATTCATTAAGATCAACCTCTTTATTTTTTGAAATGTTGTTGATGTTAAGAGGATATAGATTACTATCAACAAAAATATCAAGGTAAAGTGAAAAATGCGAATCAGAAGCAATGGATTTAAAAATCTCTCTATTTGAGAATTCTTGCACATTTTCTTCATCACAAATTCCAGATTTAAGTTCATTTACTTGGCTAACTATATTTTCTTGAAGAACGTTGCTCATATCTTATTGTGGTTGATTTGTGAAATTTTGGTAAATTTGTGTCTCTCAAGCCCGAAAAAGTATAAAATAATACTTGAGAGAACCACTTGATCTTTTACGACCAAGGAGTACTTTTCGTTATTAGTGCCCTTGACCCGAAAAAGTAAAAAAGCGATCAATGACACGTCGTTTTATAACCAATATCAAATTTGAAACGACAAAAATCCAGCAATCTTTTCATGTTTTTACAGTCCGAAAAGAGCTGTAAGTGGACTATCTTTTAATTCCGTTTTAACGAGTTTAAAAGAAACACTCGGCAATCTTTTCATGTTTTAGGAGCCAGAAAAGAGCTTAAAGATGACTCTACCTATTTTTTCGTTGAAAATGATAGATTTCGCCTGAATAATCTTTTATTCTGCACAAAAACACAAACATTACTCATACCTGTTTGAAATGGATAAAAACATCGCAAAATACCTTTTCAAAGTGAAACATAAACAAATTTGCAATTTATTTACTCAAAAAACTTATAAAAAGGGCCTTTGTCAATTCATTTTTACCGTTTGAGTTTGGGTGAGAAAATAGTGCTTTTGCTCAGAAAACTTCCCGTGAAGATTGCGGAAAATCCAACCGTCGGAATCGAACGTCGTCTTCTCCAGGTAATCCACATCATCCCACTCTTCATTTTTAACCGTTTAATTTTTTGTTTTAGTCCTTTATTTCATTTTTGGGAGGGTTTTTAGGCGCAAAACCCGCGCGAGGGGACCCGCAGGTTTACCATTGCGGGCCTGCGGACCCCAACTTTTTCTCCATTGGGAAAAAGCTTGGGCTCCGCACCTTCTGTGTAGACAAAGTGTGGTCCCACACACTGTGTCTAACCTGGAGGGTGCAGTCCCCGCCACAAGGGTTTTTAACCCAAAAATTCTCAAAAATGGACCACACAAAATATTTTCTAGCATTTTAATTTTGTCTTTATACTTGATGCAGAGAGTACATCATGCTAGATTGGCATGAATGAGAGCATGAGGACGTGGATGCTGCCGCATGGAATCATTAGCCTTCACTTGATGCTTTGAGGGCGTGCGTATTGTACAAATTCTGGGCCATTCCTGGCATGAGGGCTCAGGTGGATTTCTTATAGTGGCTAGTTGACAGATGGAGCATACAGGACCAGTGCTTCTTCATTGATGGCCACCAGCTCGAAATCGAGCTGGCGGACATATATTTCTTGACTGGTTTGCCTAAGAGAGGCGAAGACTTGACTCTGCACGGGACTAGGCCAGCTGGCCAGTCTGTCGATAGCCTCCGACTAGAGTACTGCAACAGCCAGGCTAGAGACAAAGGGATAGACATAAAGACGATATCCCGTCCTGAGCTCATGGTGATTGCATTTACTGTCACCGGACTTTGCGGAGCTGCCGCATTACATATTGCCACTGGATCCCAGATGCGTATGGTAGTTGATTGCTTTCGAGGCACCATCTTCAACTGGTGCAATGCCGTGTTGGCCAATGTGAAAGGCCAACTGACCAGAGCCAAGAATGGACGACTAAAGACCTTTGGTTATGGTGCTTTGGTTGTGAGTTTTGGCCTGGAGAGGGTTCCTCGAGAGTCCAAACTGATGCGATGGGTCGCAGTCATGGCCTGTCACCCAAACGAGAGGACAGAGGTTGCTCGATTCAAACCTGAGTATTTCCAATGGTTGGAAAACCAAGTCTTTTCCATTCAGGACTTTCCTTACGCTGGGATAGATTTTCATGGTGACCCAGACATGGTTCTTCCACTAGGAGAGCAGTGGGATGAGTCAGGTAAAATCCTTTTCAACATTTTTTTTAATTTAATTTTTTGTTATTTTTTCATCGTCTCAAAACTGATAGTAAAAATTTTTCAAATGCAGATGTGGGTCCACAGCGACCAGTCGCTCTCCGGCCTTACGAGAGGAGGCAACCAGTTTCACCTGGGCCAGCCCCACAGGACGAATCAGCAGAGGTTTTGGCCGAGTTGGAGGGTCATCTTGAGCGCTTGACAGGAGATATTCCTGAGACCACTATAGATGACATTCCTCGTCGACTTCAGCGCTATGTGATTGGAGTCCCGGGACCTTTTAGGCGGTTCCTTTGCAAGGTGGCCCGTGCAGTGGTTTCTTATAGAAATCATCACCAGTGATAGGATGATCGCCTATTGTGGGAACATGTGAGATTTTTGTTTTTTGTACTTATCATTTTTGCCGATCATAAGGTGTTTTTCAACCTATGATCGAGGACGATGTATTTTTTGACACACTCCTATATATATATATATATATATATATATATATATATATATATATATATATATATATATATATATATATATATATATCACTATTACTGGTTTATCTTGTAAATCATGTTATGGAATGGTTTTAAATTTACATGTATGATTATTGCAAATGTCTATTTAACATTCGAGAGGAAATTGCATCTGCTAATGTATTTAAAGACCTTGGAATATGCTGATATTCAATGTAATCAAATTCACGTTCCAAAAGACGCACTCTCAAAAATAATCTCAATAACACTGGATTTCTAATGGCATACACTCTATTAAGCTGTAATACAACGAGTTCAGAATCTAACCTCACTATCAAACTCCGAATCCCAAATGAAATAGATTAAGATAATAACTCAATCACTGCACTATACTCGGCAATGTTGTTTGATGTTTGACCGAGGCTTACCCCATGCATAGATACTAACTCGTCAGAGCGCGAATAGATAACCCAAGCTGCGGAAGAGATGTTCCGTGTATTACGACAAGCACCATCAGCGAAACCAATGTATGTTTGGAGAGGCATCGACATCTGCAATATCAAGAGTAAAACCAAGATAAGCAGGAATAATGACGAAAAAACACTCTCTAAGCTAAGCACACTGTTTAAACTAAAACACGCCAGCTAGAAAGAAAAAACTATCCTAACTAAAAATCTCCATACCCATTCTTTTAAGCATAATACCTCTGCAAGTAAAGGCCATTTCTGGGTTTACCCAAAGATTCCCCGTCAAAGTCTACCAATTGATAAGCCCCTTTGGCTAGCTTTCGCTTGACAACATAGGGACCATGCGACATAGGGACAAATTTTCCAGCGCCTAATTTATCATTAGCTTGATCGTAAACTAAGACTAGACCTCCTTCCGAAAAATTTCGAGGGGTCACATTTCGATCATACTGAGCTTTCATTCGTTTTACGTGAGTCTCGATCGCCAATTCAGCATCACGTCGATTCTCATCTAATTGAGCCAAGTATAACAAACGCTTCTCCTCTTCGAAAGTGGCTGGAAGTAACTCGATGGCCATTTGCAGTGACGGGATTTCACATTCAATAGGTAACACAGCTTCCAAACCATAGACTAGTTAGAAAGGAGTGAACCATGTTGATGTTTTTACTAAAGTTCGGTATGCCCAAAGCACTGAAAATAGCATGTTGTGCCAATTTGACCGATGAATCCCAATGATTCGTCGGATCATGATAACTAAAACTTTGTTGATGGATTCAACCAAACCACTTGCTTGTGGATAATAATTGGTTGAACTATCGTGACATAAACCAAGCTGGCCTGTAAGTTCGGTCATCATAACATTTCGAAAATGGCACCCATGATCAGTGATTATCGCTTGCGGGACACCAAACCTAGCAATTATATGATTGAACACAAAAATTGTAGTTGTCTTGCCGTTTGCCTCAAATGTAGGCATCGCCTCAGCCCACTTAGTAAAATAATCTACCACAAGAATGATATACGCATGCCCCCCGGCCGAGTGAGAGTTACATGTAATAAAATTGATACCCCATTTGGCAAAAGGACCAACGGTAATTATAGGGTGGAGAGGAGCAGGTGGAGCACACATCTTACGATCAAAAATTTGGTAGTTGTGGCATTTTCGGACCGCCGTAATACAATCTTTAAACAAAGACGGCCAGAAGTAGCCAACACGCAATATCTTTTGGGTTGTGGCATACCCAGACATGTCACCGCCACACACTCCAGAGTGGCAGCCATTTAGAAACTTTTCAGCTTCCTCGTGAGTTAAGCAACGTCGAAAAACAGAATCCGCCCCACGATGATAAAGACTATCTCCAATAATCCTGAATTGTTGGGACTAGAAACGAATCTTTCGACGTTCTGACCGTGAAATTTCTGGCCGAAAGGATTGGGTCTGGTGATAAACGATGATATCCCCATACCACGGATCTAAAGAGCTGATTAGAAACAAGGATTCATCCGCAACGGGCTCCTCCGCCATAGTTTCCATGTTAGCACACGGGAAGTCACACATTAACTCCGCAAAAACTAAAGATTTCTTAGGCTTAGATTTCTCAAATTCCAAGTCAAACTCCTACAGGATAACGATCCATTTAGAGTACTTTCCCGCTAGCAATTACTTGGTCAAAATGTAGATCATAGGGTTACAATCCGAAATTACCGTAGTTTTGCATAGTAGAATGTAGTGACGAAAACGTTGGACAGCTTGAACGGCTGCCAATGCCAATTTCTCCACATGTGAGTATTTTAGCTCAGTTAGATTTAAAGTTCGACTAAGGTAATATATCACATGTTCAGTTCCTGATTCATCTTCCTGAACTAAGACCATTCCAATGGTGGAATGAGAGGCGGCGAGATACAAGAAGTAATCCTGGTTGTAGTTGGAAGGATGCAACAACAGTGCATGGGTCAACACGTGTTTGAGTGCATCAAAAGATTTCTGAGCTATCTCATCCCAATAGAATGGAGTATTCTGTTTCAACAATCGGGTAAAACTCTTTGTAACCTCGGCGTAGTTAGGAATGAATCGTCATAAAAAGTTTGCTTTCCCCTGCAAACTTTGGAGTTAGCGAAGACTCGAAGGAGGAGGCAATTTGATGCTAGCTTCAACCTTTGAGGGATCAACGCAAATTCCGGCTTTCGAAACTATAAATCCCAGTAATCGACCCGTTTCTATACAGAAGACACATTTGTGTGGGTTCAACCGAATACGATAATGTCTACAGCTCATAAAGATTGCTCGTAAATGGACGAGGTGATCAGCTTGATGTAAGGAATGAGCAGGCAAATCATCGAGATACAACTGTAAAATGTGTTCGATGTCATGAAACGCATAAGACATCGCCCTCTGAAAAGTTGCTCCAACATTCTTAAGCCCAAAAGGTAATTTCCAATAAGCAAATGTCCCCCATGGACAAATGAAAGCCGTTTTTGGTTGATCGGCAGGTAGAATGTCGATTTGATTGTATCCAGAAAAACCGTCCATAAAGGAAAATATTTCGCTACCGGCACAATCATCAATGATTTGATCAATATAGGGAGTTGGATAATTGTCCTTTGGACAGGCTCGACTAATATCCCTATAGTCGATGCATGTTCTTATTGTTCCCTGCTTTTTGTTAACTGGAACAATATTCGATACCCAATCCGTTAACGGGATCGGATAAATGAAACCTGCTTTCAATAATTTTTCAACTTCTGCTTTAATTGCAGCAGCTTTTCGTGGGTGAATCTGACGCAAACGTTGCCGGACGGGTTTAGCATCCGGGTAAGTCTTGATTTCATGAACAACAATTGCGGGATCAATTGCTGGCATTTCCTCATAGAACCAGGCAAACACGTCTCGGAATTCTTGAAATAGGGTCTTATATAATTGAATTTCGTCATCTGTACACGAGGCACCTATATGAATGTTCTCAACAATTCCGAGCTTAACCGAAATGTCAATAGGAATAGTTCGAGAGATGTTTCCCAAATTTAACTTTGAATCGGGATGTTTCATTGGATTCTGAGGTTCCTTGACATATTCAGTTGTAAAAATTGATGAGAAATCATTTTCAAAACGATCATCCTCAGGTAAAAACGAAGATCTGTGATGGAGATCTTCCCATGGTAAATCATCTACACATAGGATTTCACGAATTTTCTCATCAGAGTGAACAAGTTCAGAAAATGTGATTAAATCCGAGGTTGATGTTAAAAGTGATTCCTCACGAACCACATTCATTAAGTCATTTTCGATTGAATATGGGTCGGCAAACGACTGCATGACTTCATAGGAAATTTTATATGGACTCAAAGGTATGGAATTACCAAATGAGTCTATCCTAGATTCAGAAGGAATGATCCAAGGATCATCATAGACAATGTTGTCTGATGTAATCATATGAATGGTTGCGAATGAAGACGACGCGTTGATTGGAGGAAAAGGAAAAGTTCCCAGTAAAGCGGCATCTTTAACTAATCCTACTCCAACATCCTTATATGGGATAGTGATTTTACCAACATGCTGAATACTCTCCGAAGAGGCTGGGTTAGATGAAAAGTAAGCTAGCTGGTCTATTGTTACGATCTTTCCATTGTGTGGAAACTTTATTGCTCGAAAGACTGATGAAACGACCGTTGTCATAGCGTAAGACCAAATTCGACCCAAGAGAAGGTTGTAATCTAGAGGGGCATCAACCACCTCCACATCTAGACTAACGGTTTTTCCTTCAACCCCTATAGGCAAATCTTGTAGAATGCCAAAAGGATGAAACCCATGGCCATCAAAGGCCTTTAGAATCATCGGGGATTGATTTAGCGAAGGAGAACCAAGCGATCTCCAACACTGTATCGACATAATACACGTTGAGGCTCCCTCATCAATTACAGTCCGATGAATAGGCCTGTTTTTTACTGTCACTGGAATCTGGAAAGCCATTTGATGAGGCAAACACGGTGTACTATTTTCTAGATCGAAGATTATTAGGTTCGGGTCCTGAACATCAACAGCTCCTATAGCCGACAAAAGTAATTTACCTTGTGCTGGACATGATTGCAGCACTTCCAAAGTCAACATTGCTGAGGGTGAAACAGCTAAATCCTCAACAATGTTATAATTCTGAGCCGCTCTCGCATGTGGATTGAAAGCTGACTTTTGACATATACCCTTGGCGGGTGGTTTGATTACCAAGTCTGGATTAGGTTTCTCGATCTGTAGTGGATCAGAACTGGGAGCTGAGGTTGATGGATTAGAATGAGAAGATTCTGCTTCTTTACCATCAACAAGACTCTTACTACCATAATCTTGCGATCGAGTCACAATCCTAACGTGGGACATCATCAGTATGGGTTCTTCATTGGCACTCGAGGATGAACCTATCATCTTACTGTCTTGAGCCGGAGAAGGATCCTTCAAAACAACAGGAGTTTGGGAACCCTTGACCATTTTCACAACCTCTGCATGATGAGGGCAGTCTCTTGTAAAATGTTCATCGTCACAAATGAGACAAGGATAACAAGGTTTGCGGTTTTCATCATTGGATTCCACCTTTTCAGGTTTCTCCTTTGAAATTTTGTCTGTTTTATTCTTCTTCATTCCTTTCTTCTTCCCACCGGATTTTGATTTGTCTGTAGATGACTCTACAATGTGAATATCGGCGGAAATCTTTGCAGAAGAATCTCCTATTGGGGAATCAGGCAAGGTTATAATGGGAGAAGAATTCTTGGAAGACTTCTTCTTACTTTTAGTGTTAACCATATCAATCATACCATCGGCGGCATGAGATCCCGAAGGAGCTGCAATGATTTGATTTTGCTTGGGAAGATCGGGGATTTTTTCGTGTAATGTACCCGACTGAGTATAAACCAAGTCAAGGTACTGTTCTTGAGAAATTACTTGCTCCTCAGTAACAACTCCAGATTTAGCAACATCTGCAGTGATCTTTGGCAACAAAGATTTTACAAACCACTCAGCCAAGATCTGATCCGGAATAAATACCTTCACTAAACGTCGTCGACGTCTCCACTCATGAATATGATTAGAAATGTAAGTGGATGTCGATTGTTTTAGCGAAGTTAACAATTCCGTGCCATTTTCATATCGGACTGGCAACTGAAAATGAGTTAAAAACGAGGTAGCTAACTGACTAAAATTATAAAAAGTGCCTCCTGGTAACTCAATGTACCACTTGGCTGCGAGACCAATTAGAGTGCGCTGGAAAAGTCTAAGATGGATTGAATCATCTATGATGGAGTTAGACGCACACCAGAGGTGGTAAGTCATCACATGGTTCGACGGGTCCTCTCCTGATTTACCTTCGAACTTGGGAATGTCACTTGGCAACTCATTCGGCATTAGCGGCCAAAAAGGAAGATAATTAATGGGATCGTTCATTAGGCGTGACAAGTCAGGTAAGTCCAAAGTTGCGATAAATGGTAACTGCCGATTAGGATCCCTGAAACTCTGGGTCATGAGCCCAGCCCCAGGAGGAGGATATCCAGGATAACTAGGAATAGGAATTGCGTTCGGGATATTGTATCCTCTTGGAAAACCAGGATTAACCAGACCGTACTGGGGTTGTTGAGGTTGTTGATAAGTGTACCCAGGATATGGTTGATATTGATAGACTGGCTGATAGACAGTAGGACCGAATTGGTATTGTCCCTGGTATGGTTGATAGGTGAATTGTGGTTGACTTGTGACAACCGTACTTAAACCAGGTTGTCCTACAGGCATCTTAACCGAAGTTTGAATCATAGATCCAGACGGTGGTAAGGATGTCTGAGGAGTAGATATAGGAACAGTAGAAACCGAAGTTGTCGATACTCCAGAAGTATGTGGGGTAGATTGAATAGATGTTGCGCCAGTTGTAGCAGTTGTTTGAGGCGGAGTATGAGGTGTACTGGGCCCAGGCTGAGAAACTACCAAAGGTACAGAAGTTTGAATGTTAGACTGTACTGGTTGCTGGGGTGAACCAGAAACTAAGCGTTGTCCAGTTTGAGATGACAACTGTACACTTGGCTGCAACACCTGTTGGGTTTGCGATGGATCGCACACTATATTCATTCCAGGGTACTGACTCATAACTGGTTAAGAATACTGAGGACCATAACCGGGTTGAGGGTAGGATTGATAATTGAAAGGTACATTTCCCATTCCTTGAACAAACGTTTGACCTTGGGGTGGTTGGAAACCTTGGTTCGAGTATTGACCTTGGGGTTGGTACCCTTGAGGCACATACTGATACTGGGGTTGACCTTGAGGTATAAATTGATACTGGGGTTGATCTTGGGGTACATATTGAGTCTAGGGTTGACCTTGAGGAACGTACTGTCGCATAGGTATGTACAGTCCTTGAGGTTGCCCCTTAGATGAAAATTGTGTACCTTGAGGTTGCCCCCTAGGCGTTAATTGAGGTTGCCCCCCAGGCGGTAACTAGCCACCTTGAGGTTGAGGATTGGGATTAGAACCTGACATCATAAGAATGTCTTCTACTCTCAACAGCTTAGTACCATTGTTTCCAGTTAATAACCCTTGCTCAATGGGTTGAGGAGACGCTCCCGAAAAAGTGCCAGAAAGTGACTGATACCCGGAGAGAACAGAAGTACCGCCGTACAAAAAAAATTCGGGCGATTGAGTAAACATAGATGACTGTCCTGCCATATTGACGGGAGTATAAAAACCTCTAGGTGTTGGGTGATAAGGAGCACGAGGTGGTGACAAACTTAACCCTGAGTTTTCTAGAAAATTAGTCAAAGAAAGATACCAAGAACTACTCCTAGGTGGACTGTAAAAAATTTATTCACGCTCCCTTAGTTCAATAACAGGTTGATTTTCAGGGATAGGATGCCTACTTCTTCTTCCGGAGCAAGTTCTTCAATAGCAATAAGTCCAGAAGGAAGATCTTGGGTGATTACTCTTTCTACCCTAGGTGAACCAGGACCACTAGAAGTTGGAGAAACAAACCCTGATGTCGGAGTAGCAGCAAATCCACTTTCAGGCTTGGATATTTCGGGTTCTTCACCTATATCACTAGTAGATGAAAAGCTACAAGCGATTTCGGAGTCAGACACTGATTGTGGATTATAATCTGCTACTAACGGTTGAAAATCAGGATGTACTATCAAAGAAGATTCTCCTTCCTCAGGTGACCCAACTCTACTGTCTCTAGGAGTTACAAGGACTTTTAAGCCTTCAAGTTGGCTTGGTACTTCCTCAGGAGGTTGGCCCCGAAGTCTACGAGACCTCCTTAGTAACTCAGCCACGTTTACTAACTCAGGAGACTGGCCCCGAAGTCTACGGGACTGTCTTGGTAATTCAGCCACAGTTAAAGACTTTTAACTAATTCACACGCAAACAAAGTAAAATCTCAATGAAAAGCACCTAAAGTCTCTAAAGAACCAAACAAATTTGAATCACACGCCTAAAGAATCTAGGAGATCAAACACACACAAACAGTAACTTTCCGGACTGAAAACACTAGTTGGTGATGAAATCCAACATCGCAGAGTTCAACATCCCAGCAACCTCCTTAATGAATAGACTGGCACAAGTTCGTCCACTTAACCGTCTCGAGTGAAGTGAACCCCCAAGAAAATCCAAGTGAGTCTAGCCGACATCTGCTCCAGGTACAGTGGGATCTTCCCACCACTGTCACCTCAGGAAGAGTCCTAAAGAATATGGCCACTAAGGTTACCAACTGAGACAAATACACTTGGGGGAACAGTCTACGATCCGCTACGCATGCAAGGGCAGAGTAGAAAGCTCAATCCCCTTGAAGGCTCCTTGACATAATCCAAGGTTTACCAACAAGTGACCCCAGGCTCCTCGACAATGGTTAATCCTAGGTTTACCGTTTTTAATACGTGAATATATGGCGTCGTTCCCAATGAGGAAGGATTGATTCCCACACTGGTTCGGACACGATCTCGTACTTCTCCTTTAAGAGGAGCTTTCCTAGAGCATAAATGCAACAATTGGATTTCTTCCCTACCACAAGATACAGCTACTTGTTTGTTTTTACTGTCTTGGAGAGTTAATTACTCTCCTACTCCAAGACACTAGCCTAAGCTAAGTTGGTGTATCAGAGCCCTAGAAATAAAAATGTTACTAGGTGAATTTTACTTTAAGCGTTAATTTTAGTGGTTTTTGTTTAAGTCCAAAGGTGCGGAGATGAAACTCGTGGTATGAAGACTCGACTCAAAATCACTAAAAATGCACCTAAGATGATCTAAACATTTTTTTTTTTTTTGATGAACTTCTAAACTAAGAAAGAGTTTGAGAATGCAAATACTTTGTAAACACAAATCTTTCTCAATTCAACAAATTTAAAGAAGAACTTTTCCTTTCCAAAGCACTCAAAAAACGAGACAACTAGTTATTTCACAAAAATTTCCCTTTTTCGTTTCAAAACACTCAATCACTACAAAAAAAAAACTTTTTTCAAAAGAGATTTTTTATATTTTTTATAAAACACTCAAAACTAATGAAAATGAATAACTTTGAGATCTATAAATTATAAAAACCTATTTGAAGTCAAAGCCTACTAAAAGTCTTTTTTAAGGATGTTTTACTTAGCTAGATATAAGCTAAGGACCAATTTATGCAGAATCACAAATAAGTCAAGAACAACCAATTTTGTTTTCTTTTTGAAAATGAAAATCCAACTCTCAAACACAAGCTTTTCGAAGTTTTGTAAAGAGAAAACTCAAAGCGGATTTCTCAAACAAGGGGAGGTTTCATCAATGGTCAGACTCATAACAAGGCTGGTAGACACTAAGGTGATCTGAAGTCCCTACAGCTTCTAAGCTCAGAGCCACTACACAACCATAATGAAAAACAAACCCAACAAGCAAAACTCCTAGGAATTTCACCTAAAACCCTAACACTAACGAAATCAATCCAAGGAAAGCTTCTGACAAGTTATATGTAGGTCTGGGCAGTGGATAACAATTTCTAAAGACAAACTAAGCTGACTAACAGAGGAAATCTTAGGGTTTTCAAAATTTTGACAGGGTCCGCAGGCCCATAGTTGGCACAAGTGTGGTCCCGCTCTGTGCTAAAAACCAAGTTGCGGGTAAGTACGCACTGTGTCAAACAGCTAGGGTGTGGTCCTCTCCCAAAGCTATGAAAAATGAAAAATAACCCTGGATCTATAAACTCTACCCAATTTTACACACAACAAGCCAAAAACAGAAACAAAAATAAAGTTTCTCAGGTCAAAGTAAAAACAAGCAAAACAATCAAGTCCCCAGTATGGTCGCCATTTTGTCACACGGAATAAGTCGATCTTGCGGACAAGATAGACCTTCCTAGAATCTAAAGAAGACCTAATGACAAGCAAACCAGCCAGACACTATCTTTCTCTAAATATACTTTGATAAACAATAGCAAACAAGTGTTTTTAGGGCCTACCTTAGGTCCAACGCAAGCTTATGGATGCACTCACTCCTTTGATCCAAATGAGCTCCTTTTCGCGAATCTGCAAACACAAACAAGGCAAACAAATTAAATAGCACCTGAAAATCAATTGCATAAAACATATATAACATGAAAGTCAAGGAGTCCATGAAACAAATAACATAAGATACTTGTTGAGAAAAATGAGTTTGATTGTATTAATTCAAAAGAAGAAGAACTTTACAACCTTCGCCTTGACGCTGTACAAGCTCCTCCCAGGGTCCAGCAAGAAGTCTCCTCTACTTTGACAAGTTTCACTCACTCCCCAATGAAGCCAAAAAGATGTGTGATCTCTGTTCTTAAGCTCAACTAGGAAGTCTTGATTTCACCAGCATTTACCCTCAAAAATGTTCAGCTTCTAACCTCCCCAACAACCAGCCCAATGCCTGTGTTTATAGTGCAATAGAGGGAGGTTACTAGGTCCTCCTTCAAAGGGATAAAGCCCTCCTTCAAAGGGATAGCTCCTCTCATCAAGGGATTAGCTCCTTCTCTTTTGGGATGCATGAACCACCTCAGAGCAAACAATCCACGTCAAAATTCCTTCTAGAAACCTCTAAAATTAGCCCAAAGTGAGTTTTTTAAGATAAAACTTGCGCCTTTTGACTTTTACAGGGGTCTGTGCCTACACCGTTAGGGACAGAGCGGGAAGGTCCGCAGTTTTTGTACACAGAAGGTGCGGGACCATAGGTGACCATGAGAGAAAGTGTAGAACCAGAGTTACATTGATTTTTAATGTCTTTCTCTCATTTCCAAAGCTTGATTTGAAGAGCTGAGGTCTGAGACTTGCTTAGGAGGACAGTACAAGTGATGATAGACCCATACTGACTACAAATAATCATGGTGATGATATTTTTGTGAAACATATAGCATCAGAATTGGGGATAAAACTTAGCCTTATCGCAATCTCATTCAATCGAGATGGAGGATGACTTAAGTCCTATAGCTTTTGCAATTGTGATATCGCAATGGCGGATGAAAAGGGATGGGCCGATTGCATTGGGATTATGGAGCATTGGACTACAAATAGTGTTGTAAAATATTTGCGATTGTGATGTTCCGATTTGATGTGGAGGATGACTGAGGTGGCAAATATGTCATTCTGTGATGTGGAAGGTGATGTGGAGCATAATGTGGAAGTTGATGGGGCATATAACAGATGACGTGATAGATGATGTGGCATATGACGTGGAGAATGATGTGGAGGATGACATCATGGGTGATGTGGCAGAGGAATGGGTCCCACTGAGGCTTCCTTTGTTTAAATTTTTTTTTTGTTTAATATTTATTTTCATAAAAATTGCATTTCGCATTGAGAGATCAAACTTGGAGGGTTGCAGTATCACTAACGAAAATTTGTGATCCGTTCTAGACGCGAAATTTTATGAACACAAATTAACAGTTATATCAGATGAGCATATCACAATTGGCGAAGGGAGGTGTCTTGGAGTTTTACATCGAGATCCATCGAATGTGATAGATCTATAGTTTATGTTTGATTATCACGTCGAGTCTGGGGCTTATATCGCATATCATAATCAGCGATGTAGAGGACTATGGACTTAAGCCTGCTGATATTGCGATCATCCCAGATGCGATGGATTTATAAAGAAGAGTTGACATTTGCGTCGGGTCTGGGCCTGAATCACATTTCACAAACAGTAATGTTATCGAGCATGGGCTTCACCACCGTGCCTTGTTTATTTGTGATGCAGGGAGCGGGATTTGGATGAATCAGAGTTTAGGTTATAATTCATGGTTTTTATTATTTGAAACTCTAATATATTTATTTTAATGTATCCTGCTTCTAATACTTATGGCTTTTAAGCCTAATACTAAATATTGTTCTTGGGGGCTATTGCTTATTGAATTTGCGATATGTGATAATTTTTTTTTTCTTTTTTCTTAAATTGTGAGATGGGATCAACGATGAAACCTTTATAAAAGGCATGCTTATTTGAATTTCTTGGGGGAAATAAAATTTTGACTTTTTATTAAAATAATTAAAATTATTTTATTTATTTTTCTTTGTTATGTTTTCAAATTAAAAAAAAAAGGTCTCTTATTTTTAAATAATTAATTTCATATGAAATTATTATATAAAAATTGTGGGTTGTTGAACAGTACAACAAGACTCTGACACTCTAGATGTAGAGTTCATTGTTTTTAAAAGGAAGAAGAAATACCCTAAGGCTACTAAAAAATCAGATTATCCAATTAATCCTATGTTTAGATCTCAAGTAATAACTATTCAAGATGAAACTAAAGATGGAGAAAAAACAGAGCAACCAACAATAGTGATTTTATTAGGGACACCTATTATTCCTTCTACTCATGTAGAAGAAACAATACAATCAACTAATGTTCAAGCAAATGCCCAATCTCCAGTATGTACTAGTTCATAGGTTTCTATTGAGTAGAGTATCTTTTCCGGATATAGAGAAATAAAGTTAAAGAATGAAGCTCTAAAGGCTTCCACTCATTATGAGTTTTGGAAGCAAACACCAACAACCCAACATAGACTAATTTCTCCATTTGATGCATAGAAAGGATAGTTCCAGATGGCTTTCATGGAATCGCTAGTGCCAGCCCCGAGGAGTGCTGAAGACTATAAAGCCTTCATCTTTTCCATTGACACTAAGAAAATACATGAAATAGATCAGATTGATCTACATAAGCAGACAAGGGAGCTCATTTATTCGTCACTCACTAGATCAACAATGATTGTTTCTAAGTTACAGTCGTCATTAAATAATATGAACTCTCAATTAAAGATTGAAAAAATGTCGTCATTTTCAAAGGATAATAGAATCAAATCTCTTGAGGATTTGGTCAGAAAGCTATGATATGATCCTAAATATGTTAAGGCATCAGAAGAGTTAATAAAAAATAAGGAAGAAGATATCCAAGCATTGAGGAAGCAATTGAAGCTGCCCTCCATAGATCATCCTCAAGATAAATAGGTTGCAAATATAGAGCTAGAAAAAGAGAAACATTTTAGTATAGTAAGGGAGCAGAATGCCCGGACATAGAAAATGGAGGAGGCTATGGGAGCAATGTTGAATGAAAAACAATAGTGGAAAGTAGTAGGGGTATCTACATCAGGCATAGGTACAGAGGCAAAAACTTCAGCGAGGACTACAGTTTCAGAGCCCACATAAGAGCTTACTAGAGCTCTAGATGAATTGTTAGTTTTTCAGTCAAAAAAGGATAAATTGTTATTAAAATTGCCCAATAGGGAGGAGAGTAAACTCAAAATTGACAATGAATATTTTTTAGAATTACAGAAAGATTATAAACTCATCCACTAGGTGCAAAAATATGAAAATCAATCCCTTGTAGTCCAAATGTTAGCTAAGGCTAAAAATAGTATTTGGTAGAATATAAATGCCAATATAACAGATATGTGGCCTTCCATACAAATTATTTTTGAACAACAAGAGCTTGTATATAGAGTTAAGGCAGCCATAGAAAACACAAAGGTGGATTTGGAACATAGGACTGAGGAAGCACACAAGATCATCAAGCTATTGAATTCCAAAACCAAGGAGGAACTTGAAGACCTCAATATTCTAGACAGAACATCAACAATCATGGAGGTCAAGAGGGTCTTGACAAAGAAAAATCTGATCATACAATTAGAAAACAAATGAAAGGATCTTGAATTGCAAATCAAGAGATTCAAGAAGAAATTCATTGTGTTGGAGAAAAAGGGCTTTCTTATACTAAAAAATTATAATAGAAAATTGATCCCATTAGAAAATGATCAAGAACAACAAGGTAACATAGGTCTTGATGCCTCCAAATTTGCAAAATCCAAAGGTGTTATTCGTCGTGAAGCATTCATATAGGGAATACAATTTGATTTGAATATCCAGCATGAAGTCCACCACCTTTTTGTAAATAAACCTACTTTTGACACTTACACTAAGGCGGATGAAAGATTCAGGAATATGTTTGGATTTTCTATCCCAAATGAAGAAAGGTGGCACTAACTACTAGAATTGGTCAAATGGAGTGTAAATTCATTTCATGATTTTTAGTATGAAAGGAAGAAAATTTCCAACAAAGTAGCAACGGTCATTACTAGATTCCTACATAGCTTAAAAAATGCAGCATTTTAGAGCAAATTTTCCTATTTTTTTTCTCTATATTTAGAAATATACGTGCTTGTTAAAACATATATTATTTTGTAAATGTATTATAGTTTGGAATCTGATCTCAAATGTAATATTTTCTATAAGTACTTAGAAATAAGACTTAGAAATGGTTGAACCATTGTGTTAGACTTTTGAGCAAACTTGTATACTTCAAGGTTATTTATGAAACAATAAAAGGATTGTGGGTTCATTTCAAAGCAGATCGTGCTCAGGTAAGTTTTTCTTTGTTATTATTTTCAATTTGTTTCCTCTGCATGTGTTTTGAAGTTTATGGAAGTACTGGGTAAGATAATATTGGGTTTCAATTTGTCTGAAATATGATAAAGCATTATAATCTATTATAGATGTTAGTTGATTAAACTGTTTGTTTAATTTAACTCTCCATCAATAAATTGCCATCTTCCCTTAAGTTCCTTAACATATATTATTTGGTTGTAAAAGTATTTTACATGCATCCATTGCATATGATGGTTAGTTAATTTCTTCAATGTTTAACAAGTCATATAGTTTCTAAAGTTTCAACCTTGCACATCTAAATCAAAGCTAAACTATTGTATTGAGGTGAAGAATAAACCGTTCTATTGAATCATAAGTAATTAAGAATTACATCTTTTCAAGCAGTTTAGAGCTTTGATCATCTAAAAACATTAAAAACCAACAAAATAGCTTAGATTCTCTCGCATAATTCCTAACCTAGAATTATCTTTGGAGGTACAACAGAGTTTATGGAAAACAAGTAGGTGAGATATTCTCGATTCCAATGTTCTGTCTTGTTTTCAGTTCACAATATATATAACTTAAAAATGCGGGTTTTTCATTGGAAACTATATGTTAGCCTCATCTTTATTATTTGGATGAAACTATTAGAAAGTATATGCTATCCTCGTATTTATTATTTGGATGAAATTTCTTCATTTCAGAGAGAGATTAATGGCAGTGATCATGTTAGTGCTTTGTGTTGGACATTGAATAGTCGGGCTACAATAATACTTTGGATTCAGATTGGTTGATGTTCATAGAATATTAAAAATAATAGTGCTAGAGAAATTATTAGGAAATTTTTTGCTTTTAAAAGAAAATTATATATAAAAAAAAAATTATACTAAATTGGGTAAATTGAAAGTGAAAAATAAAATAAAATAGTTATTATTAATCAAAATTAAAGAAAAAGATAAAGTTAAATAGTAATTATAATTGAAATTAAAGGAAAAGATAAAATTTAATAGTAATTATAACTAATATCATATAGCCTCTTATTTTAGAAGTCCATAGTGAACTTTTTGATCAATATTGTAATGTATGAGATAGAGATTTATGGTTGTTATCATACCACTTCACTTCAAACACCATAATCCTAAAACTTTGCGGGTATATTAATTATCTCGCTTAATGGAAAAACCTAACGATATTCACATTCTAAATGAGGCAGTATTGTTAGATTGCCAATCATGTTGTTCTAGTCTTATTGGCCTTAGTTGATGGATTTTTTTTATTTTTTCCTTTCTTTGAGACCATTGTTCAAGTTGTTTATTGTCATGGGATATCTCTGAGCATTTATAATTAATATCATATAGACTCATATTTTAGTAGTTCATAGTAAATTATTTGATAAATATTGTAATGTATGAGATAGAGATTTATGGTTGTTATCATATCACTTGAGTTCAAATACCATAATCATAAAACTTTGCAAGGCATACTAATTATATTGATTAATGGCAAAACTTTACAATATTCACATTCTAAATGAGGCAGTATTGTTGGACTGCCAATCATGTTGTTCTGGTTTTATTGGTTCAATTAATGAAATTTTGATTTTGATTTTTTCTTTCTTTCTTTGAGCATTTACAAAAATAGGAAAATATTTTGTTTATAATAAAAAACATTTGAAAATATGTATATGTTTTTTTTCTTAAAACATTTTTATCAAAAAAATTATTATATAATCACAATTAAAAAATAGTAATGAAATAATTACAAGTTGAACATGTTTTCAAATAGTAACTAGCACAACTCCATTATTATATGTACTTGACATAAGTTAATAGACATAATTTTTATAAGGATATGAAAATGGAAAATGCTACTCATATACTTATATCACTCACGTTTATCAATGTACTTGTGGTAATCAACCCAAATAAATCAAATTTATAAACAACTTTACTATTGTTGAAAATAATAGTCAAAAGTTAACAATAATCCCAAATAGTTAACCATAATTTCCATGGATTATTAAGAATTAACAATAATCTCAAAGAGTTAACCATAATTTCCCTGCATTATTAATGGTTAACAATAGGAATAGTAAGATATCCAATTTTAACTCGATGGGCCCAACACTCGTTAGAAGATCAAGTGGCATTAGATCTTGGCCCCGCACTATCAAATCACATGAATTTTTTAGGCAAAGACAGAATCATTGCTATCACTACAATATAGATATTGCAATTTTCAATTTCAAATTAAAAATTAAATTTTATAGTATTCAAGTTTTTTTTTCCAGATTAAACTCTAAAATTGTTAAAAAATGTGGAGTTTGTTTCGAGATTCATCTTAATGATTTTAGATAAGTTTCATCACCCATATGAATGAATGTAGAACCAATATTTTATCATGCCAAGGACATCAAGGAACAGCTTTTGCAAAACATTGTGTTCCAATACATCTGGTTTTGTAAACTATTTTTCATTCTACTCTATTTCTCATTTCATGACACGCTGTCGTTGTCAGCCTGAGTGTTTCACTGCCATCATTGCTGGTGCCGTTTTGCATACACATTGTATCTATTTAATGTACGGTGGGCCCGCAGAGAATTCTACGTGATCCGTGGACTGGTGTATCGTTCTTTTTATATGTGTAGGCGTGTAGACAATTCGATCCATGGAGCCGCCAAAATCTGGGGAAATCACAAGTTTCCGGCTGAAAACACAATGTACAGAAGCCGTGCTTTCCCTTTTGGGTCACACAGAGAGAACGAATCTCACAGCTGTTGATGGGAGTATTTATTGAGCTGAGGGGTGGTCTTCAGCGAAGGGAAGAAACCATTTAACGCTGCCACCTGGATTCTCCGCAAAACAACGCCGCCACGACAGGCCACGCCACCCCCTGGTTCTAATGTATGGTTTACCACTGGTCACCGCATTTACCATAAACCTTCAGAGATAGATACATGCACTTAATTCCATTACGATAGGTTTTGAACAGTGTAAGCAACATATTTGCCTCTGCTTCCAATTTTCGCTTAGAATCATCGCCTCTCGTAACTTTACGTGAAATGAGTGGGTTTTTTCGGAATGGAGAGGGAAGCATGTGTTGTGTAAGGAAAGATTTTCTTTAGAATGCGAGCGCATAAATATGTTCCAAAGAATAAGAATGTCAATGAAATCCAAAATATATAGCCGGACAGCCGCATTCAAATGATTACGTGGGGCCACATGGATTCGCTTTATCATTGTGCCACCTCTCAAGAATATTAATATTAATTTATGGACAAGGCCGAAATAGAATGATTATGATAGATGTCAACCAAACTCTTGCTACATGACTGTATCTCATTACAGTTGTACTTACGTCATTTTTGGCCGTAGGCGTTCATATTTCAACTGAAGGTGGAGGGAGGTTAATTGAATTTTATTTTCTATTTAAATCAATGGATGTGATTAGATTTTAAAGGAATATGTTTTGTGTGAGAGGAGAATGGAGGGTTGTGATTTGAGGATCCAATATATTGTAATTTGAAATAATTTAATAAACAAATTAAAATGAAGAGGTGTTGTTTCAGTTGATTTGTGAAACATGGGTTTCGAATATTCTTAGGTTTCTTTAAGAGATCAATTTTTTGAAAATACACGAAGAAACTGATGTGTTTCATGCCTCGTACAAGGTCTCGCATGGAGAGACCGCATACTAAAGAGCCAAACACTTTTAGGTGAACTATTTTCTCTACTATTTTTTATAACACACACTTTTATTGATGACTCGAGTGTTGAAGTCCAAGTAATTGAAATTTTGCATATGTAAGAGAATTTTAGTAAAAAGCACAAAAAAATCATGAAGAAACAACTTAAAAATCTAAAAAAAAAATATTTAAAAAATAATAACATATAAATAAATATATATTAAAACATAATTTTTTTTATAAAACATATATAAAACATGTAAAAAAAATTAAAATTAACTTTTATATATATATATATATATAACAGAAAATATTTTAGAAAAAATAACAATCAATTGAATAACAAAACTAAACACAAACCAAAAAAGTTAAAATAAATAAACAATACATTAAAATAAAATACTAAAGAAAATAAAACATTAAAATAAAATAAAAACATGAAAATATTTTTTTTAAATTTAAAAACGACATTAAAAAAATTGAGAAAAAAAACAATAAAATATAAATATAAATATAAAAAAAAACAACATAAAAACAACTTAAAAAACATTTATAAAGAATATAAAATTAAAAATTAAAAAATTGATATCCCTCGGGCTTTAATGGGGCAATGTTGATTCCGACAATCCACTTTGTCGCACCCAGGACTCGTGGGGTGATGTGCCTGGGTGGGGAGGGGATGATCTTTGTGCATTTCTCTTTACCCTGCCATGGCTGTGGTCGAGTGTGCCCTAGTTAGAGGCCAGTTTGATTATTGGAATGAGACTTGCCTTTGCCTAGGGCCAGTGGGCAGGGAGGAGCAGCTCTACCTACAAATCCTCTCCTCGACTTAGGGCCACCACCCCATAGGCCCTGACTGGGGCGGCAAGAGCTCTACATGTAACTCCTACCCCCTGCCTACGGGCACGACCCCATGGTCCTTGCCTAGAGGCAACTCCGATTTGGGAATTAGACTTATCTATCTCTAGGTCATATTGGGTTCTGGTCCTCGGTGAGGGGACGAGTTGCATGTAGAGCTCCTTACCCCTGCTTATCGCTGTCGTCCCATGGGGCTTGGGTAGAGGTAAGCTTGATTCAAGGAATTTGACATGCCTCCGCCTATGAAGGAGTTGTGCGGATAGATCCCCACATGCCGAGGTTGGCAGCACCATAAAGCTCCGAAGGGGGGAGCTGGGCGTAGCTACCCCCTAACGAGACCCACTATGCCACATGCCCTGGGTGGGGAATTCCCAGAATGCGCCTTGCATTACGTAGGGCCTCACGAGTCTCATGTTTTTTTTTAAATGTTTTATTTTTTAATTATTTTATTTTAATGGTTTTTAAATTATTTTATAGTGTTTTTTTTTTTCAAATTATATTTTTTGACGACTTTTTTTTAATTTTTAATTTTTTAATGAATTTTTTTTTAATGTTTTTTTTTATTTAATTGTATTTTATTTATTTATTTTTTTAAAGAATGATTTTTATTTATTTAAATTTAATTAATTTTTTTAAATGTATGTTTTATTTTTATTTTTTAAACTATTTATTTCAGTTATTTTGCTCAAAATTTTATTTAATTTTTTTTTTTGGAAAAAAACTTCAAATGCTATTATCTTTGAATGTAAAATTCTTAATTCTTTTTTATAGAGTTTTCTATATTTCCAATTTTTTTTATTCAAAATTTTCGTAAAAATATTTTATTTAACATGTCATTTTTAGCGAAAAGGTCGTGAAATACATATTCTTTTTAATTATATCCACACACAAAATGTGTATTTTTTGTTGACTGTTTAAAATTATTATTTTTTTGTTGAAGCAAGAGTTGGTCCTTCTATTCACTTGTAGTTGAAAAAATAGGTTACATAAAATACAACAAACGCAAAGGGGAAGAGGGCAATAGACTTAAATAGCACCTTGAGCTTTGGGTACTTAGCCAACTGCTCAAGAACCGGGCCAAGGGCCCACAAAACCGAACAACCTACCTACCCCATTCGATCCAACTTCCGAGATCTAACGTACGACAATCTATATTGGACCAAAAACATGTAATCTCAAAAAGTCTTTAAGCGGACCTGATGAGGAAATAGAAACCGCAGTAAACAGATTTTGGGTCCGCTAGGGGTATAACCCTCGAGCAAGTAGTCCGCCCCAATTCCACCGATCCCAACCTTGAGGAGAAACAAGCAAGAAAGATAACTTGGACCCGCCAACTTTCACAATGGTCCTTAACCTTTGATCTGCTTCTACTAGATCTAATGGCTGAAAAGAATATCGGGCTGAAAAGAAGAACAAGGAATACCCGCCTGATAAAGGTGGTTTTCACTCTCCTCCTTGAGCCACGTGTTGATCGATTAGTGGCATCGGGAGCATTCCTATTAAATTGCTTCGGGTATTGAGGATGCCCGAAAACCACTTTGACTGTGGCCAAACTCTTTTTGCCGCAGTTTATCTTCATGCTCTTCCCCCACTACCCTGCATCCAACTTAGAGACCCATTTGTGCCGATTCTTGGGTCTTCTGTTAGCCGAACCCTTATCATCCATCTGCTTAATTTTCAACTGGCTGCTTCTCCTTCATGTATTGATAATGCTCCATGTCTGCACTTGCAGAGAGTCGCAATCCACATGCAGTTTCCCTGCGGGTACCGACTCCCATGAACAACTCTTGTTATCTCTGATACAAAGAACCCCTTCATTAGCCAGTCGATCTGCCAATCTATTGGTGTTTCTACGTACATGAAAAAAATCTAAGTGTTCTTAGGATTCTTAGGTGTGATTTAATACGATGATAGACCTGCAAAAGTTTTCAATGGTTCGAAAATTTATCTAGAGCTGTGCCAGTGCCTATCTTTTTGACCGAATTAATTGTTAATTCAGAGTCTGCCTCTATGATAGTGTTATGTAAATTGGAATCAATCAGAATTTCTAAGAATTGCTCGGTGGCCATGAGTTCCGCCATATTGTTGGTGGCATTCCCGAAATGACTATGAAAGATGACTTTTATATTACCCTTTTCATCTCTTATGACTCCTCCGTAACTAGCATCCACAGAGTTTCCTTTTGAGGCTCCATCTATATTGAGTTTCAAAAACCCATGGGGAGGGGGTTGTCAGAAAGCCTTTCCCTCTGTAGTGTGTCTTGCGGTCTTGTTCATGCCCTGAGGGACATGCGGCTGGAGCCCCAATAGTCCAAGAATGTGAGCATCCTGGTGACAAGGGGTTTCTCGGGGGGTTGCTTCAGAAGGGCATTAACAGTTTCTTTGAGTTGTCTCAAGATCTGTGCAATGATGCTTTGGATTGAACCAGATTTGTCCTTGAAGATCCTATTATTACGTTCTTTCCAAACATTCCAGATCAAAAAACCTGGAATCAGAGTCCAGGCTGTGTTGACTACCTCATGATTTGAGAAGTCTTTCCTCCAATTCTTTAAAGTTACATTGATGTCATTTTCGTTCCTGTCAATTTGTCTGAAGATTGAGGCCACCCAATTCCATAAGGTGGAGGTGAATGAGCAGAGGTTGAGAAGGTGATCCATGGTTTGTTCCTACAAACCACATAACTTGCATCTTGATGGACCAGCAAAACCTCTCTTTCTAAGATTTTCCCAAGTTAGAATCTTTTTATGTTGTACCAACCACATGAGCATTTTGATCTTCATCCAGTGTGGGTTCTGCCATAGGTCCTTCCATTTCTTATCAGGGCTTAGATAGTTAAGTCCAGTGGCAACTCTTTTGGCTTCTTTGAGGTTGAAGTTGGCCTCGCTATTTCTCCCCCATCTTAGTTGGTCATTCGAGGTTGAAATGAAAATTTTCCTCTTTTCTACGCTTGCTTCAAGAACTTCAGCTTGGGCCTTCAAAGGGGTCTCTTCACTATAAATTGGTACCTTCCATATTCTCCATTTACCATTGTCCCTTGTCTGATCCGAAAATTCACTTACCCTTTTCAGTCCTTTATTGATGGTATCCTCTTTGATAATGTCCAGTCCTTCTCTGCATAGGATAGGTTCTTGCTGCAAGTTATCCTCCCAAAACCAGGCCAGATTCCCACTTCTAATCTCCCAGAAACTATGTTTCTGAACTAAGGCTTTGTTCTCCCAAGCATTGTTCCAAATATGGGAGCCCATGATTTTCCTTGTCATTCGAATGTGGTCCCTTTCTTGCCAGTTCTTTGCATATTTCTGTTTCCAGAGCTTAGCCCAAGAGTTTCTCTTTTCCTCTAGCCATCTCCACCAAAGTTTTTCCCCCAAAAATTTTCTTAGAGTATCCGGGTCATGGAGACCCAAACCACCATGTGTTTTGGGTTTGCATATCTTGACCCAAGTTACGAGAGCCCATTTCTTTTTCTCTTCCCCTTTACCCCAAAGAAAATCTCTTTGGATGTTCCTGATTTGTTGAGAAACTCCTTTTGGGGCAGGAAGAGCTAAAAACATGAAACTTGGAATGGTTTGCAGGATAGCCTTTGTAAGAACTAGCCTGCTTGCTAAATTTAAAGATCTGCTTGTCCATTTACTGACTTTGTCCTTCAGTTTATTAGTCATTGGCTCCCAAACTTCCTTGCTCATAGGTTTATCAGTGAGAGGCATTCCCAGATATTTGGAGGGAAGATGATCTCTTTGAAAGCCAAGAATTCTAGAGAGATTTCTTTGAATAGAAATATCAGTATTGAAAAAGAAAACTTTTGATTTTGTGAGGCTTACCTCTGTGCCAGCAACCATTGCAAAATTGTGGAGGATATGTTTGAAAGCTTTGGCTTCCTTGACTGTGGGTGTGCCCTGCAGCATGGTATCATCGACAAATTATTTATGTGTTAATGTGTCCCCATTCTGAGTTAGTTTGAGTCCCTGGATTCTTCCTTCTGGCTTGGCTGAAATGATCGCTTTGCCTAATCCTTCCATCATGAGAATGAAGAGGAAGGGGGAGAGTGGATCTCCTTGCTTGAGACCTCTTGAAGCCCAAAAGGTTCTGGATGGAGATCCATTAAGAAGGATCGAACAACTAGCTGTGGTAACCAAGGCCATGACCCATCTTATCCAGTTGTGGTCAAAGACATACGCTTTTAGAACATCCCTTATGTATGACCTGCTTAGCTTATCATAAGCTTTCGCTATGTCAAGTTGTATGATCATACCCACTTGCTTATTAGTCTTCAGAGAATGAACCACTTCATGTGCTTGAATGATGTTATTAAGAATTTGTCTACCTTCCACATATCCAGTTTGCTCCTCTGACACGAACGTTGGAAGAAGGGGTTTGAGTCTAGTAGCAATAACTTTAGAAATGATTTTATACACCACATTGCATAAAGCTATGGGTCTAAATCTATCTGGTGTAATGGCTTTTTTCTTCTTATTGATTAAGGCTACGAAGGATGCATTAAGCGCTCTTAGAACTGTTCTTGATATTCTCGAATCCTCCACCACATCAAGAATATCATGTTTGACTATTTCCTAGCATGTTTTGAAGAAGTCTACATTGAAACCATCTGGGCCTGGAGCTTTCCCATTGTGCATCTCTTTAATTGCTTCATTGACCTCCTCTTCAGTCACTGGCCTGTTGAGATTATAATTATCTTCCCTGGTTACCAGTTTTGGAATATTCTGAGTGAAGCTATTAATAAATTGAGATCTGTCTATGATAGTCTCCTCTGCTATGGTTTGAAAATGTTGTACCAGAAGAGATTGCATTTCTTTGTGAGTCTTTATCTCTTTTCCTTGAGGATCTATGAGTTTTGAGATCCGATTATGTGCCCAGTGTTCCATGGTGGACTTGTGAAAGAACCTAGTGTTTCTTTCCCCTTCTTTAATCCATTGCACTCTTGATTTCTGTCTCCAGAAGATTTCCTCCTGTTGGCATTTTTTGTCCCATTCTTGTTGAAGAGAGTCAGCTTGCATTTTCCTTTCCTTTGTGAAGCATTCTATGATTAGAATTTGGTTAGTTTCCTGTAATCTTTTTTCCACTTCTCTTTTGGCTTCAAAAATATTGCCAAACTCATTTTTGTTCCATTCTTTAAGCCTTAGCTTGATGTGTTTGAGTCTCTGTTGTAGGAGGAACATTTTTGTGCCTTGAATGGCCATGTCTTCCACCCACCATTTTCCAATATTAGTGATGAAGCCAGGGTGAGTAAGCCAGACATTTTCAAACCTGAAAGGTCTGTTCCTCGGAGCACCAATAAATGAAGCTTCTAACTAAATAGGCCACTGATCTGAGCCTCCAAAAGGTAGGATAAAAGAAGTCAGGATAAGGCTAGTGAGAAGGAGGTCCTCCGAGATTATGAACCTATCTAGTTTCGAGACAACTTGAGAAGCTCCTCCTTTCTTACTGTTCCATGTAAAGGTACAATTTATTGTTTCCATGTCCACCAGCCTCATGTTGTTTAGGAAGTTATGGAAGGCTATGGAGTCTCTTCCAAGTATTCTGGTCCCTCATTTTTTCTCTGTGAGAGATCTAATCATGTTGAAGTCACCTCCCAGAATCCAAGGCATTACTGGGTGTCTCTCTCTCAACTCCTCCAGTGAGGTGAGGAGCCTAAGTTTGTCTTCAATTTTTTGAGGACCATAGATGTTTGTGATCATGTAACATTCCTTGTTCCCCAAAGGTTGGATAACCATTGAAAGGTGGTTCCTAGATGCCTCAGCATCCAGGATTCCAAATTTCTGAGGATTCCAATGAGTGAGAATTCCTCCCGCTGTATTATATGCTTTGACTTGTAGGTACTCATATTTAATAAGCCATTTGCTATGTATTTCTCTGATTTTGTCTATTGAGCATTTTGTTTCGTGTATAAACACTATATCTGGTTTTTCTTCTTTTATTCTGTTACTGAGATCTCTTTTTTTTCTTTTACTTCCTAGACCCCTAATATTCTAGGTTGTAAGCTTCATAATGATGGGTTTGTGAAAGAGTAACTGGTAAGATCTTTCATATCACCTGAATTAATCATGAGTTTCCCACACTCCGTCAACAGTTCATTATGTCTCTTCCTTCCTCTTTTCTTGCCTGGGTTCTTGGTGGAGTGTCCTAATGTTACCTCCATTAATTTAACCCCTCCGTTCTCCTGTCTTTCATGGTTCCTTTTGACTCCAGCAGCCTTTGTTTGAGACCTTCGGAGGAATAGCTGTTGTACTCTATGAAACTCCTCTTGTGGTAGAGAGCCAATACCTTTTTTGGTTCCCTACTCTAGAAACTTTTCTAGATCAAGATTCTCCCTCAAAAGAATCTTATGAAGTTCGTGGTCCTCCATAACACCTTCAATTGGGGTCATCTCATGGTCCCTGCCAAGTTCCACAGTGCTTGGTAGATCCTCCTTTTGTTCATTGTTTTCATTTATGATTTCCATACTATCCTCTTTTTCCTTCTCTACCTAATTGTCCTCCAGTTCCTTGTCCATTCCATTTTTTCCTCCTTCTTCTTCTAAGATCTCAAAACTGTTATGACTTGGTAGCTTGTTCTCAATAGTTCTCTTTTGGTACTTTTTCCCCCTCCTTTCATTCTGCCCCCCACTTTGGCGAAATCATCAGGGTCTCTTCCTGTGTTGGTTTCCAGATTGTCCTCCCTTTTGTTGAGTGGGAAATCTCTGAAGAGGTGCCCATGTTCATGACATTTACGACATCTGAATGGTATGTGTTCATAGTCTACCGCCTATACCCATTCCTCATCATATACTTCTAGGATGACTTCATCTGAGAGTGCTCCCGATAGGTCCATTTCTACACATATGCAGGCGAAGGAGGTATATTTTTCTCGTAGAGTCGCCTTTGATATCTTTATAAAATTTCCTAATTTGTTGCCTATAGCTTTTAAGGATTCAGGCAGCTAATAATCTAAAGGTAAGGAGTATAGTCTAATCCATACCAGCACTAATGTGAATGTTTCTAGCTCGCATGTAAAAGCCTGTGACAGCATAGAAGTAGGGTCCTCCTTCGTATACTCTGTCTTTGTCCTCTAGGTTAGTGAAAACCACTGTGAAAAAACCCTTGGACCCAAGATGTAGATTTATTTCTCCCTTTGGTTTCCAGTTGTTTCTTATCCATGTGTACAGAGCCTTCTCTGTAGGCCATATACCCATAAACTTACATATGACCACGTAAGTCGCCATGTGATCTCTGTGCACCTGTAGTGCAGGATCATTTAAGACCATGCGGGGTTTAATGTTTGTCTTGGGTTTACAGGGTTCAGACACAAATATGTTCTAAGTTCTCTTACTGCTGTCTCCGGATTTCACTTCTTTCCTGACTTCCTCGTGGATCCCTTCCTGTTCAAGGGATTTGCTGCTTTCCGGCTTTTGAGTGCCTGTTGTCTTTGTTTCTGCCTCCGTTGGTTTTCGTAATTTGTTTAGACTCGCCTCCTTGCTTTTGTTTGATACCACGTTACTGTAGGACGGAGTGGAGCTCCCCCCTCCATGCCCCTCCATTGTTACCAGCTCGCACCTGTCGCTCCCTGTTCAAAACCCTAGCGCCACTCCCCAAGCTCCCAACACACCTTCGATTTTTCCATCCAGTGTTTAAAATTATTATTTTTTAGTGACAATTATTTTATGTGTATTGAAGTATTAATATCAAGCTCAAAAATATTAATGTTATCATTAACCTCAAAATATTAATGTTATTATTTTGTTTAAACTTTGCAAAAAAATTAAAATTTTATTTTAAAAGAAATTGCAAAGACAAACAAAAAACACATGTTTAGAAAACCCTTAAAAAAACATCTTAGGGCAACAAACAAGAATATGAATAAAACAACCTCAAAAATGGTTAGATAATCAACATTTAAAAAAATAAATTGCATTGAACATAAGAAAATTTAAAGTGTCAAAAATATGCCTTAAAAGAAATGTTCACTCTTTTCAAAATCCATCTCAAAATCATGAGATTTTTTTTTAAGTTATTCTTGGACAAGGTCAACGTCTCCATGACCACGTTCTTGCAATGACTGGCTATCAGCGAGGAGGAGCGCTATGGGTTGAGGAATAATGACAAACAACACTTCTTACTTACTGCCTTGGGTCGGGCGAGGTACCTCCCCCTCGATCGCTCTCCACACTAAGGCTCTTGGATTGAACTCGGAGGGCATGGGACTAAAGCTAAGAACTAAGTAAGAAGAGAGAGTGAGAAAGATCATTTCTTCTTATTATGTTGCAAGGACGTATCTATGCGAGTATTGATTTCATAAGGTTTCATACTAGGTCACACTTAATATATGATAATCAGCAACATGAAAATCAATAACCGGAAAATTTAAAGTTTCAAAAATATGCTACAAAAAAAAACTGTATTACGAATCAACAGTTTTCAAAATCGGATGATTTTTTGCTACCTTAAAAAAACGGGTACTTAGTACAATTCCCTTTTGATAGTATACTTTGTTTTGTGGAGAAGAATTTTGTTGGTGCCATTACATTATTCAGGGAGGCTATTAATGTCAGAGGCCATGTTGACAACATATTGAAAGATATGAGATATTGTGATGAACCAACTGAACCGACCATTGGAAGCCATTCAGGCCATAAAGTCCTTTAGAAACCTTTACTCCAAGCAAGCACATGCGCCTCTTCATAATGTGTTCATTGATCTTTTAAAGGTATAAATTCAAACAAATCCAATATTTATAAGCACTACATGACATATACTCTACTTTGCAACATTTTATGTTATGTCCTGCGTTTATACTGCAAAAAATGTGGGAGTTTTAATGAGAAGATTAATCTATTGAAGCATAGGTTTCACTTAATTCTCCAAGGATATGCATTATTGGAAAACCCACCAAAATTGCACAGCCACATGGAAGGAAGTTCCAGGTTTCCATAAAGCAAGAGACCATTCAGGCTCTCCTACATAGCATTGATAACCTTGCCCTGCTATTTTAGTATTTCTTTGTAAGAGTGGTTGAAAGAGAATGTAATGACTATTGGTAGGCTATGCCCTATATTATGCAGTATGAGTGATGTTCTGAAAGAATCATTTATAGGTCGATGTCAAATGAAGGTGAATGATTGACTTTTTGTTATTCAATTACAATGTTACAAATAAGAATAATGTGCTCTATTGAAATTTGAATGAATAATTGCAAGTAAGAAAGCACTCGTATTAGAGCAAGATGACAAGATGACAAGGCCCATAATATAAGTGTCTCTCTAATGAGGTAGGGGAAGGTGGAGGGGACATTCGGTCTTCTGCAAGGGGTGTTGAACAATGACGAGAATTCTATCGACAATAATAATAATAATAAAGGAAAATCAAAATTAGATATCATTTTTGGGATTCAACTGCGTTAAGTAAGTCATTCAAACGTATGACCATTTCCATGAGAGGTAGTCTTAACTGACTAATTTCTCATGATTTTTGAATAGTTCACTTAGCACTCATTGCATCGGGTGATGCTCACAGGGGTGAAGAAGTGGGATTGAAACTAGTGAAATGTGGAGAACGAATCACATAGCATCAATCATCACTTCCGGGGCTTGCACCCGGTAACCAGGACTTCCCAGGAGGTCACCCATCCCAGAACTCCTCTGGCTCAAGCGCGCTTAACTGTGGAGTTTTTCCCACAATCAAGCCCACTTAGCTTGCTACCCCATTTGCAAAACCTTAGCAAGTATTGTGCCTCATGAGCCATTCAAGTAGAGATCCCTTGACTCTTTTTGAATTTAAGTATGGGGGATTTACGCAGTGCATTATATTAGATATCATTTTTGGGATTCAACTGCGTTAAGTAAGTCATTCAAACGTATGACCATTTCCATGAGAGGTAGTCTTAACTGACTAATTTCTCATGATTTTTGAATAGTTCACTTAGCACTCATTGCATCGGGTGATGCTCACAGGGGTGAAGAAGTGGGATTGAAACTAGTGAAATGTGGAGAACGAATCACATAGCATCAATCATCACTTCCGGGGCTTGCACCCGGTAACCAGGACTTCCCAGGAGGTCACCCATCCCAGAACTCCTCTGGCTCAAGCGCGCTTAACTGTGGAGTTTTTCCCACAATCAAGCCCACTTAGCTTGCTACCCCATTTGCAAAACCTTAGCAAGTATTGTGCCTCATGAGCCATTCAAGTAGAGATCCCTTGACTCTTTTTGAATTTAAGTATGGGGGATTTACGCAGTGCATTATATTAGATATCATTTTTGGGATTCAACTGCGTTAAGTAAGTCATTCAAACGTATGACCATTTCCATGAGAGGTAGTCTTAACTGACTAATTTCTCATGATTTTTGAATAGTTCACTTAGCACTCATTGCATCGGGTGATGCTCACAGGGGTGAAGAAGTGGGATTGCAACTAGTGAAATGTGGAGAACGAATCACATAGCATCAATCATCACTTCCGGGGCTTGCACCCGGTAACCAGGACTTCCCAGGAGGTCACCCATCCCAGAACTCCTCTGGCCTAAGTGGGCTTGATTGTTGGATCATGTCAAAGTGTTGTGGAGGGAAATCGAGGAATCGAAAATAGAGGGAAGGATTGGCGAAGAATGTCAAAATGCGACATTGCGTATAGAATATTTGGAGTGCGTTTGGTATTGTGAAGATGGAGGAGGATGATAAGAAGAAGAGTGGGATGTGACAGTTGAGATGGACCACAAACAAAATCGATTGACAAGTTTTCAAGAGATGACTTCTTTGAAAGAAGAAGTGGCATATCAATGCAGTGTAGATTGGTGGCTGGTGAACCTGATCAGGTTGTTTATACAAGATGTCACAACGACGGAATGGCAGATTCCATTACAACCTTTTTTAAGGTTGGCAATGAAACCGCTTCGGTCTTTTCCAAATTGACAAGGTTTCTTTGAGTACGGGTAATTCCTTGTAAACCATGTTTATTTTCCAATCTGATCGCAGTATATACACATTGTTAGTTTACAACACACCGCATAGTAGGCGAAACCCTCTCATAATTCAGAGCACATCATTCAAATCACTTCGGGGAAGACCAATGACAACATGGCATTGCCAATTTTATGCATGTTGCATTCAAAGTGAATCTCACGTTGGCATTTGCCTTGTACCATTTCTCAACTATGAAGAGGAGATTTGTTCTTTGTGTTTTTTCCAAAGCAACAAGTTATGCCATCATTTTCAGATTGTGTTGCCGTTATTGCTAGTGCCTTAGGGAAGCAAAATGAAGTGAAGATTTAAAAGATATGGATCAATTAATTATTTGTAGGGGTATACCAGGTAGGTTATTATAATGTGAAAATGTTTAAAATATTTTATTGTAAAATATTTGAAAACTATTTTTTACAGCAATTTTAAGGTATTTGTTACCTATAATAAAGCGCTTAGATGAGACTAAATACGTATGTATTGAATGTGTAATCTACTTGAACTTTTTCTGAATGACATCCAAATTAAACAAAGTTTACTGATATCATTTATGATTTGTAAGATCCACGGCCGCAACGTGCACATAGATTTCCATCCTCTTTTGAAGAGGTGGGGTCATTACGTAAATACGAGTCATTCATAAAAGGGATCAAAATTAGTTTACCCTAAGTGCCATGGGGTGATCAGAAAGTCTGATTTCTAATCATATAAAAAGGAAATGCTAAGAGATAGCATCAAATGATTCGGGGATTGTTTAGTATAATCTCCGACTCAAGGAAGGCGGAATGCATGTTTCATAATAAATTGGAATGTGAAGAAATGAAAGGCCACAAACAATTATATTAATTGTTTTTTCGTACTTTTTTTCTTCATTTAACATTATTATTTCATAGAAAATTTTATATTTTAATAGGTTAATTCCATCAACTAAAAGAGGTGAATGCCTTGTTTGTAAAACACTCGTAAAATATTTTGGATTTACTAATTTTCCTTTTTTCGTCAAGTTCTATATAAATTAAAAAAAAATGATAAATTTCATGTCAAACTAATTGCAACGTGTTCCTTAATATGTAAGAGTTAAGGGTGTTCTTTATTATGTATGAGTTAAAATACTTTTCTATTTTTGGTACGGAATTTTGTATTTATATTTTAGAAATCATGTGATTGTTTCCCTATTTTTATTAGGAAGAGCACAATTATTTTCATATACATTTATATATATTTATTTATTACGTTATTACTATATTTGCAAAAATATATATATATATATATATATATATATATATAATTTTGATTTTATTATTCTTATTTTATTATATTTATGTATTATTATATTCATTAATAATAGTATATTAATATATTTATTTAGAGAAATGAGTGTGACAAAGGTAGTACTTTTTTAAAAGAAAGCTTTTGGGTTTTTGGAATAATATTTCAATCTACCTATTTTAATCTTTAATAATAATTTATTATTAAAACTCAAATTGTAACAACTCAGGTCATACACACAACACAAACAAATTTTCAGTATAAAACCGATCATTAACATAATTCTGATACGCATTAATTGATAGGCATAGGATTGTTTTTAAAATAAAATGATTTACATCATGTGAAGTAAAGCCAAAATGAATTACAGTAAAAAGCTAAGCAAAGTAATCTAATTTTTTAATTTTCGTTATATATAATGAATTTAAATTTAATAATTATTAAATAAATATTATATAATAATATTAATTTATAATTTATTTTATTTTATTTAAATTAATTTTAGGTTAGATTTAATATTTTTTATTAGGGTTTCAAATGTTCATTTAATTAATTTTACTTTAACGATTATTAAATAAATATTATATATAATAATTTAATTTAATAAATGTTATTTAATAATGTAATTTAATTTAATGTTATATATAATATTTTGCTTAATTGAAATATTAAACAAAACATTAATGTAAGTAGTTTAATTAATGTGCTGAAAATTAATTTATAAATATAATATTGCTTACTTAATATATAATTAATATATTTTTAATATTTAATATTATTAATTTTATTAAACAATTTTAATTAATATTTTATCATTAAAGAGTTTTGTTATAGGTTTTTAAATAATTAATTTAACTCTAGAACTTATTTCTAGGTTGTGGGTCTTTACTAGATGGCCAAACTAAATTGGGTTGTGTGCACTTCTTGGTTACACAACATAGTTTTCATACATGTGTGAATAATTTGTTTGTTCAATATATTTATGGGGTAGGTTTCAATGTTGCTAAGTTATTTAAATATTGTAATGTTGTGAATTTTCCTTTATGTCGTTGATGTAATAATTTTTAATGTTCTTATACAGTTAAACTTGTGTCACACTTCTTACTTTCTCCTCAGAATAGAGGGTTTTGTTTCAACAACAATTCAGGCCGTTGGGTAAAGGTTTTATTTTTTAACCTAATTGTTTATATATGTAAAGTTAATATAATTATACAAAAATGGCAACACACATTCTATTCCTTTTTAAGATTTTAATATATAAGGCCCTATAGAGGAGTGCCATGTCTAGAGGGTTTGCGCACATTCAACTCTAGCTCATATAATTTATAGATTTGGATACTAGTATGTTTATGGACATGTAAATAATAATATTAAACCTAAGGGATAGTTATTAGACTCGAGGGATAATATGGAAATCAAACATGGCCAACCATGTTTATTTAAGGGTTTATATTATTTATCTTAGGGTTTGTATACCGTGGGTTTATCTTGTTCCCTTGGGTTTAATATTATTCCATTGGATTTATAATTCCTTGGGTTTATTATTCCTTTGGGTTTATAATATCAATCATGGTAAACCATGGTCAACCATGTTTTATAAAATAAATCATGGTTAAACATGGTCCAACATCGCATTGTCACCACGATTGTCTCAATATGAAAACAAACCATGGTCAAATGTTGCATTGTGACAAGGATTGTCTCAATATGAAAACCAACCATGCTCAAACATTGCATTGTGACAAAGATTGTCTCAATATGAAAATGAATCATAGTCAACTAATCAATCATTGGTTTATTAATTTAAGGGTTCATATTTGTAGGGTTTAATATTATTTCATTCGGTTTATAATATCAATCCCTTGGGTTTATTAATCAAAGGTTTCATAATCCTAAGGTTTAATATTATTCCATTGGACTTATAATCTCCTGGGTTTTTAGTATTAATCCCTTGTGTTTATTATTCCATTGGGTTTTTAATATCAATAGTGGTCAACCATGGTCTAATTTCGCATTGTGATAAATATTGTCTCTACATGAAAATCAACAATGGTCAACCATGGTCCAACATCGCATTCTGACAAATGTTCTCTTGGTATGAAAATCAATCATGGTCAACCATGGTTGAAGGTCGCATCGTGAAAAATATTGGCCCGATATGAAAATCAACCATGGTTAACCATGTTTATTTTAGTGTTTATAATATTTATGTTAAGGTCTATATACATGAGTTTTATAGTATTAGTCGCTTGGGTTTAATAGTATTCGACCATGGTCAATCATAGTTAACCATGTTTTATAAAATTAATCATGGTAAACCATGGTCCAAAGTTACATTGTGAAAAAGATTGTCTCAATATGAAAATCAACCATGGTCAACCATGGTCCAATGTCAAATTGCGACAAAGATTCTCTCGATATGAAAACAAATCATGGTCAACCATAATCAACCATCCTCCAAAGTTGCATTGTGACAAGGATTATCTCAATATAAAAATCAACTATTGTTAACCATGTTTATTTTAGTTTTTATAATATTTCTCTTAGGGTTATATACCTTAGGTTATAATATTAGTCCCTTGGGTTCATAATTCCTTGGAGTTTTGGTATTAATCCCTTGGGTTTATATCAATCCCTTGAGATTATTAATTTAAGGGTTCAGTAATGGTCGAGCATGGTCCAATGTCGCAATGTGATAAATACTGTCTCAATATGAAAATCAACCATGGTTAAACATCGTCAACCATGTTTATTTAAGGGTTTATAATATTTATCTTAGGGCTTATATAGCTTGGGTTTAGATTATTTCCTTCGCTTTAATATTATTCCCTTGGGTTTTTCTTATTAATCCCTTTGATTTATTAATCCGTTGGGTTTATAATATCAATCATGGCCAACCATGATCAGCCATGGTCAATCATCATCAACCATGGTTTATAAAATCAATTATGGTCAATCATGGTCCAATGTTGCATTGTTACAAACATTGTCTCAATATAAAAGGCAACCATGGTCAACCATGGTTCAATGTCACATTGTGACAAAGAATGTCTCGAAATGAAAAGAAGTCATGGACAATCATGGTCAAACATTGCCAACGATGCTTATATTAGTGTTTATAATATTTATGTTAGGGATTATATACCTATGGTTTAATATTATTCAACCATGGTCAACCATTGTCAACCATGGTCAACCATGGTCCAACGTCGCATTGTGAAAATTATTTTCTCGATATGAAAATCAATCATGGTTAAGCATTGTCAAGCATGGTAAACCATGGTCCAACATAGCATTGTGACAACGATTATCTGAATTTGAAAATAAACCGTAGTCAACCACAGTCAACCACAATCAACCATGTTTATTTGAGTGTTTATAATAGTTATCTTAGGGTTTATATACCGTGGGTTTATAATATTAGTCCCTTGGGTTTAATATTATTCAACCATGGTCAACCATGTTTTGTAAAATCAATCACGGTCAAGCATGGTCCAGCGTCACATTATGACAAATATTTTCTCAATATGAAAATAAACCATGGTAAAAAATGGTCCAATATAAAATTGAGACAAATATTGTATAAATATGAAAATCAACCATGATCAACCATGGTCCAATATTTAATTGTGACAAAGATTCTCTATATATTAACATAAATCATGCTCAAGCATGGTCATCCATGGTCCAACATCATATTGCGACAATGATTGCCTCAATATGAAAATCAACCATGGTCAACCATGTTTATTTTAGTGTTTATAATTGTTGGGCTTCATTTCTGTCTCATTTTTCAATCAAAAGCTCTCATGCTACTATTTGATTAAATGATTATTGCTGCAAGTATTTGTTACTTCTTTTGTTTTAACGAGATTAAAATACCATTAATGGAAGTTTAATAAAGTTTGTATGTTGTAGGTTAAAGTTGATTTAATCATGTTTTGAACCTACACTTACCAGCCTGCACTGTGCAATAAATTCATGCACCAATTCAATTCTTACAGCGTGCCTGCACTAGTGCGAGTTTTACAATGTGCCTCCACCAATTTGGGGCTTTCATACATTGACACATTTCTGGGAGAATTTGAAAGAGGCTTATGATCGAAATGTAATTTGAACACTTTCAAATAAGCCAAGACACACCTAGGTCATATAGATTTATATTTAGAGAATAATTAATGCTACAACCCTGAATTTGTAGCAGTTTCTAGACTGCCTATTTACACCTCGACTTTCGCGTCGATCATAGTGAATCTCATAATTCTAAAACATGGGTTTTTCTCCCAGCATAGAAAATTGAGTATGTCATGAGTCATTTTCCAAACTTTGTAACGGTTAAGGAGATAATATGGGGGCTTTGGAGGAAGTTCATTAAGAATACCAACTTTTCCAGAATTCTAGAAAATGCCCAGATTTGGGAAATTCGTGGTAAATCTGCATTATTTCAGTAGGGAAACGGTTGTATTGATATTCTATTAATGATAATTAGTTAGGATTCAATCCCCATGATGTTTACAAAGGATAGGCTTGTTTTATGCCAAGTTTGGAATGTAAAAAGATTATAAAAGAAGAGTTATGGCTCTAAGCCTGGCAAATTAATTACTCAATCAATTAAGAAAAGGGCAGAATCATGCACAAGCAGGCACCGCGTAGAAGGGAGGAGAAGTTGTTCCAATGTAGCAGCATGTGAATTTCAGTGTGGAATGCTTCTCCGACTTGTTGTGATTAGCCAATGTCTGCATTATGTAAAAGATTGTTTTTTTTTAATTAATTGAAGCATTTTTTATTTATGCTTTGTCTATTCATCCATTGCACCTTAATGAATCTAATTACTGTGTGAACCAAGTTAAGTGAGGGTGTGAGCTGGCTGGGTTGGCCACGAGACCAACTCGACACTGCTCTCATCTTTTAGATTCAATAGAATTTAGATTATTAATTGTTGTGTGAATTTTACAGTTTCTTTCTACCTTCAATTTCTAGTTCTAGAATTAATTTGATTTGTTGCAAATTATTCCTTTATAAACTATTTCATTTGTTGCATCGCTAATCACATTTGCACTTGAAATATTTTAAACAAACATCGTGTCCTTCCAGATTGTCTGAATCCACAAGATCGGCTCTGCCTTTATGAGCTCTAACTCGAATTCTGTAAATTAATCCAAATCTATTAATTTATATCTAAAGCTGCAATTTTTACATTTGCTGAGCCGATATTTATAAATAAGGAAACTACACTATGTTTGAATCGATAAATGCTTAATTAATAGTATGGTTTCCTTTAACTTTTGGATTGTTCTTACACATAATTAGTGCAAGCTGAATTAGTATAGGCAAAATTAGTGCAAGCAGAATGTTAGACAGAATTGGTGCAATAATATTGTTACACGGAATTAGTGCAAGCAGAATTAGTACAGGCATAATTAGTGCAAGCAGAATAGTTTGAATTGCTTTTCAATTTATTCCAACATTTACAGTCTTTTCGTTATTATGACGGCACCACTTGATTTCCAGTTCTTATTTCCCTTATGTTTACTTGCAATTAGAATTTCATTTCGCATTGATTGCTTTTACTTTTCCGCATGCTTTTAATTGTTTGGATTGATATTTCTCAAACTAGTGCAGGATTACATTTATTAATGGCAAGATAGACTAGAATTTTTTTTGCAGGTTACCAGGGACTCTCTTTGGCATTTCCAGTGTTGTGTCTCGAAGTTCACGAACGCTTCGGATTGAAAAATTAAATGTTGGTACATTTACAGACCCTATATTGCACCCAACATTTTTGCATCATTGCTAGGGAGGCGCTTAGGCGATTGACCTTGGTGATCTACCACATTTGGTTTTTTTCCTTCGCCTAGTTTTTCTTGCAATTTTATGTTATTTGAATTTATTTCTTTCCTGCACTGTTTCTTTAAGGTTTCTCATTTTCTTTAATGTTGTAAGAACCCTCCGCCCACCTCACACACACACACACACACACACACACACACACACACACACACACACACACACATATATATACACACTATTGATGTGCTAACAAATGTATCAGTGGTCTTGTTGAAGATAGAAAAATGGTATTTTAAGGCATTTTTCAATGAAGAGTTTGAGCCTAACATCAATCATTCAATGCACATATTTCACTGATTAGTTTCCAGGAACATTCAAAGAAGGAGTCTCGAAGTAGTACATGGAGAACCTTTTTTAGTTTGGTAAGAAATGAAAAAATTATTTTGAATTTCCTATCAAAGATCTAGGAGTGGATCTAATGCATAATATTCGCCCATCCGCACTACCAAAATTTCATGGTTTGGAAAATGAAGACCCAGATACATTCTTATTTGAGTTTGAATTACTTTGTAGAGGATATGGTTATTGTACTAATTCTCAAAGGTTGCAAGTGTTTCCTCTTACAGTTAAAGGAGAAGCTCTCCATTGGTTCATGAGCCTTGGTGGGAACTGCATTCAAACATGGGAAGAAATGAAACATGCATTCTTGGAGAAATATCAAGACTACTGCTAGGCTGGTGAAGATATTTTTGGATTATAACAAGGGGAAAATGAAAGCTTGGAGGATTATGTGGAGTGACTTAAATACAACCTCCAAAAATCAAAACATAAGAATTTGGTAAAAGAGACCTTGAAAACACTCCTACTCAAAGGAATCAAAGATGAATTTTTAGAACCTTTAAATCTTATAGGAGCAGATGGTGTTTCTCACTTACCATATGATGGTGTTTGCAAATTGTGCATGAGTTATTCAAGAGGAATCTCCAAGATTAGTAAGAATTCTCGAGAACCTTCTTCTCAATTTTTGGAATCAACTACAAAAATAGGAGCTACAGAATGTTGTCTAAATTTACAATTGAATGATTTGCTGGAAGAATTGAAGTAGTGCAAGGAGGATCATTCAACAAATTATTTGCCATCACTGTCAGGGTTTCAACAAGTATTTAAGGAATCAAGTAAGGAAATAAATTGACCGCTAGGTATAACTCAAAACTCATCATCATTTAATACTTGGAATAATATTTATTGTCCCCAACAAGTTCGTAAACACATATACAACCCTACAGTTCCATGGAAAACTTAATATCCTCTTTTGATTCAATACCCCACCTTATGGCCGCAATGGCCGTCTCCTTGGCCCTCATCCTCGAGCCAAATATCTCCATGTCCTTAAGAATCATTTGGATCTTTTTCTCTAGGGAAATCTCCCATGCAAATTCAATCATATGAGCACCAACAACAATCACAATTTCTTTCCAATACACCATTGTGTTATCCTCCTCCATGTTCCGAGCTGCATGTGCAACCTTATCTTAACTGTAGTCCATACCCTCATCCATATCACAACCTTAGTCCAAGCCTTAACCAAAGCCCTAATCCAAACCATCAAGTTGCATAAAAGTTTGAACCTCCTATTCTCTCTGTTGATTCCCATATTGAACAAGATGTTACACCTTCCATATTGGGAAAGGGAATGAATTTGGAAACTTCCCCCATTATTGCAGAACATTTACCCTGGGAAGATATAATTCAAAGACTACCTAAGGATCAATCTTTCATTGGAACTTGTTCTAAAAATGTTGTTGAAACTCAAAGCCCTAGAATCTCTCTCAACCTTTCCTGTGAATCTGAAAATCAAATATTTGAGCCTGAACTTGAGGGATTTATCTTTTGTCTTTCACCATATTTTTTGTGCTTACAAGAGAATGAATATCAAACTGTGGAAGACTTGCATTAGTTGGAGAATCATAAATATGTGGATTCCATTGAATATGACTTTATTATTTTTTTATATTCTACCAATTTTATATTTATACTCGACAAACTTCAACGAATCAGGCTTTAAAGTATTGTTGTAATGTCTATCATCCCCTATATAGTGTCCACTATTTAATGTCCAAAGCAAATTGGATAACATTATCACTGCTATCTCTCTCTAAACAGAATAGATGTCTTCCCAATTATAAACGGAAAGCTTAAATAATCTTTAATAAAAATCTTGGATTCAAAAACTAAGAATATTATGGACGGAAAACAAGAATAAAACCTTACATTTTTGTTTGTATACCTAACTAATATCTAATTTATAGCATGAACTACATTTAAAAAAAAAAAACATTAAACATAATCTCCCCACATATAAAATGATATAAGACATTTCTCACATTTCACGAAAGAAAAAGTCTAAAACGGAAGTTGTATAACAAAAGTCTTAAGTTTCTTTCATAGTGAAGGAAAAGCTTTACATGATTCCTTGTTACAATGATCGGGGAATTTCATCATATATTTGTTCATTTGATATACTTTTTATGTACAACATCGTTTTATAAGAATACTACAAAACAAAAAGGGGAAATATGTAGTACATTGATAACTGATACAAGTTTTATCTAATGTATTATATATCTTGTTTTCTAATCTGCTTGATACTATTTAAATAAGATTTAATTATATTTTCTTTTGAATTTAATTGTTAGGTAATCGAATCTATTATTACGCAGTAAAAAAAAAAATGTGTTTTTTGATTTCTTAACGGATATTAAAAATATTTTATATAGGTGTAATTTATGGAGGGCGATGAATTGTTTGGACTGGAATATTTTGCTAAAAGAAATTCAAAAAATCTAACAGTAGTAGTATTTGAATTATGTTTTTTATGGTGGAAATGGAGTGAGCACCATCAAAAAACACCAAAACATTCAAAATCATGAAGTTTGACAGTTGTAACATGGATTTATAAAAGTCCCTGCCAGATCTTATCAAAATCTTATCCGAATTTCTATGATTTTCCAAACAACTTTGCAAATTAATTAGAATACAACTTATATATAATCAAAATCATTTTAAAATAAAATCATTATTGATTTTTTATCATTCTTTTTACTATCTTATTGAATTAGAACTCAAATCCGAATAACTATCGTTACACCCTAACAGAAATTTAAAATGCAAAAGAGCGCTTGGACTTGAAAACAATATTGTTGCATGAAACCAACCGTCATCATCTTCTCTACACATGGAAAACACCACATTTTTTCCTGAACTAAAATTTTAAAATTAAAAAGAAAAAGTAGGAGAACAATTAAAGAAAATAGCGAATGCCTAACACCATACATTCAGTTATTACTCCAATTGTATAATTTTCTTTAATCAAAGTTATTAAAAGAGACGAAGCCAACTACCATTACCCTCGTACTTATTTACAAAACTCCGTGTAGTAATCATAGAAGCGGTAGTGATGGATCTACGAATGATTCCTCTGGGCAAATAGCACATGAAGATGATCGGGACACATTTTGCAGGTCCTGTGTGAGTATATTTTCTAAGCGTCTATCTATTTTTTAGTTGAAGAAATAGTGTGTCTTTAGTAGCTCTAAGAGATAAATAGTCTGTTGGGTCCCTATAATACTAGTGATTCACCCCATTACTATTGTAGTTATACCTCTTATCTATATTGTTGTGCCCCCGTTTCTCCCATATTGTTATTAATGTGCCCATAGAATCCCTCTATTGTTATTTTTGTGGCTTTATATTATTATTGTTAGGTGGGCTGGATTATATTGTGACTCCTTAGACTCCTATATATAGAAAGGAGGTTTTGTCATTTGTATCATCCAAGAATTGTTCATTTATGTAATGTAAAGGAGGTTGCCCCCTCGAAGAGGCTGAATTCTAAGGCATTGATCTATCTTTTCTATCTTTTCTTGAGCTGGTTTCATAACATTTGGTATCACAGCTTTGGATTCTAGGGTTTCGCTGCTCCAAACAGGTCATCGTGGAATTTTCGCTATAACTTTTTTTCTGTGACATTTCAGAAGTCGCAAAAATAACCCATTTGAGAAGAAATCACGCTAAACCTTGGGTCCGAATTTCAGAGCTTTTCGCGTGATATTTTCGGAGATATGATCTGAGGAAGTTGGTCTTTTTGTAGACTCCTGAATTACACTCAAAACAGGTGACCTGGGGAAAATCGTCATAACGTTCTTTCTGAGCATCGGATTGAAATTTCGTAAGAAGGTACAGAAAGAGGACGGACTGTAGTTTTCTTTTATATATTTTTCAGAGTCAAAGGTTGAAACAGTGACACGTGGCACTTCATACAATTGCGCTCTACTGAACTAGTCTATAATCAGGTCACTGCGGGAGATTGTGCATAACTCTTTCTTGGAAAATCCAATTTGGATCAGACTAGTGGCATTGGAAAGAGGACATAGAAGGATACTACAGGTCACAATTTCAGAACTGGATGATTCGAAATTACAGAGATGCATCAGATTCAATATCAGGCTTCTACAAAGTAAAAAAAAGGTGTGTAGTTTTTTTTTTAATTTTTGCATAAGCTTGGTTTGAAGGAATTCAAAGGGCATAGTAAAGCATTATTATCGGTAACTGATGCCCTGAGGAAAGAAAATGCAAACACCTAGTAAGGAACCTGAAAGCTCTAGCATGACTCATGAAGAAGAGGAAGAAATGCTACATGATATATCAAAATTACAAGAACAAGTGCAACAAATGTCATGCTCACAAAAGCTAACAGATGTTAAGATAAATGGCGTGGAATCTAAGATAAAGGGCATGGAAGCTAAGATGGATGATCTGAAGACAGATTTGAAGACAGACACGACAGATTTGAAGACAGATTTGACAAATTTTCTACAAGAAATACTTACTAATGGTGAAAAGGCTGTAAAGGAAACTCATGATGTGAACGAAAGAAATGTTAATCATGATTCCATAGACTCTAATGTTGGATTGAAGACCCACCATATTCCAAAAATCGATATGAGGAAGTTTGATGGCAAGGATCCCGCCACATGGATATTACAGATGGAGCAGTTCTTCGATCTCAATAATGTGCAAAACACACAAAAGGTACGTATGGCAACTTTATATTTGGAACCAAATCAGTTTGTATGGTATCAATGGCTTTGCTCTCGTAAACAATTTATCACTTGGGCAATTTTTACGGAAGAATTGATAGCACATTATGAGGATACAAAAAGCAACACTTTTTTTAGCCAATTGATAAGTCTCAAACAAAAGGGTTCAATAATGGAGCACATTGAGGAGTTCCAAAAATTGAACATAAGGGTAAAAGATATTCCAGAGGAGCATAGGATTGATGTGTTCATAGGGTCTTTAAAAGATAATATCCAACATGATGTTCGACTTTGGGAACCTGATTCATTAGAGAAGGCATTCAGGTTAGCAAGAAAAATGGAAAGCAAAATTATGGCAACCAGGAAGCATACCACTCACAACTATAAAGACGGAAGTGTTGTTGCCCCTAGTCTTCCACAACCTATAAGGTTGACACCACAACAATTGGAAGAAAAAAGAGCAAAAGGGCTTTGTTATAGTTGTGATAGCAAATACACTAAAGGTCATAAGTGTGCTGAGAAGAAATTATTCTACATAGATTGTGAAGAGGAAGAAGAAAAGGAGCAAGAAAGGTCAAAAGAAGAGGATATGCTCCAGGAACAAAGCCTAGATGAAGAACAAATAAATCCGACCATATCTTGTAATGCATTGGCAGGAATTACCACTCCTCAAACCATCAAGATAGAAGGACAAATCAAGAAGAAAAAGGTAATAGTGTTGATTGATTCAGGAAGCACCCACAATTTTATTCATTGTAGGGTAGCAAAAGAATTGAATTGCTTCCTATATCCAGCACCAGAGTGTCAAGTGATGATTGCAAATGGAGGAACAATAAATTGCTTTGGAAAGTGCCATAATATCAAGCTATCCATGGGAGAATATGTATTGACTAGCCCAATGCTTTCCATTCCAATGGGAGGTGCTGATGTTGTACTAGGAGTCCAATGGCTACAATCCTTGGGTACAATAGCTTTTAATTTTCAAGAACTTTTCATCAAATTTTCTTCGGAAGGAAAGGAAGTTGAATTAAGGGGTATTGCAGGGAAACCAGGAAAGATACATCTCTAATGGTATGACAAAGCTTCTAAAAAGGGAGCAAATGGGTGTAATTGCACAATTATGTTCGCTAGATGTTTCCACATTAGAATCATCTATTTCTCCAGATCTCCAAAAAGTCCTGGACAATCATTCCAAGGTATTTGAGACTCCCAAAGGTCTCCCACCTATGCGTGATCATGATCATGCTATTCATCTGATTCCAGGAAGTGTTCCTCCAAACATCAGGCTGTACAGATATCCCTATGTCCAAAAAAGTGAAATTGAACGTATGGTTGCAGAAATGCTAGAGGCTGGTATAATTCAACCGAGTCAAAGTTCTTTCTCTGCTCCAGTAGTATTGGTGCACAAGAAGGATGGATCATGGCGCATGTGTCCAGATTATAGGGAGCTCAACAAGCTCACTATTAAAGATAAGTTCCCCATTCCTGTCATTGATGAATTACTGGATGAATTGCATGGATCAATTTACTTCACCAAGTTGGATCTTCGTTCGGGATATCATCAAATCAGAATGAAGATTGAAGACATTCTGAAAACAGCATTTAGAACTCATGAGGGTCATTATGAATTTTTGGTCATGCCTTTTGGCCTTACCAATGCACCTTCAACATTTCAAGGTTTGATGAATTCAATTTTCAAACCATTCCTTAGAAAATTTGTGTTAGTATTTTTTGATGATATACTAATCTACAGCAAGTCTTGGAAGGATCATGTTGAACATGTTGACAAGGTGCTACAACTATTGGAGGAGAAACAATTATATGCCAAAAGATCCAAATGTTTCTTTGGAGTCCAGGAGGTGGAATATTTGGGTCATATTGTATCTCATGAAGGAGTTAAGGTAGACCCTAGCAAAATTAAAGCCATTAAGGAATGGAAAATCCCCACATCCATAAAGCATTTGCGAGGATTTCTTGGGTTGACAGGGTATTATCGCAAGTTTGTTAAGAATTATGGGAGAATAGCAGCACCTCTAACAACATTATTGAAGAAAGATGCATTTTCATGGACTCCGGAAGCAACAAAGGCCTTTGAACATCTTAAAGAGGCAATGTGCCAAGCACCGGTCTTAGCTACACCGGACTTCACAAAAACCTTTATTGTGGAATGTGATGCTTCAGGAAATGGAATTGGTGCTGTTCTAATGCAAGATGAAAGACCCATTGCTTTTGAAAGTCGTCCAATCAAGGGAAAGTTTTTAAGCAAAGCTATTTATGAGAAGGAAATGTTGGCAATACTCCATGCACTTAAGAAATGGCGACCCTACCTAATGGGAAGACACTTCAAGGTAAAAACGGATCATGATAGCCTTAAATACTTTTTAGAACAAAGATTATCCTCTGAAGAGCAACAAAAGTGGGTCACAAAGATGTTGGGTTATGACTTTGAAATCATCTACAAAAAAGGGAAGCAAAATGTGGTGGCAGATGCACTCTCAAGGAAGGATGAGGATGTGGAAGCATTGTTGTGCGCTATTTCTATCATCCAACCAGATTGGATAAATGAAGCAAGGGAGGAATGGAAGAATGACGAAGAAGTGTGGGCACTTATTCGAAAGCTACAACAAGATTCCAGTACGTCTGATACATTTAGCTGGAAAAATGATTCGTTATGGTACAAAGATCGCTTATACCTCTGTAAGAATTCCCAGCTAAAACAAAAGATTCTTATGGAATTGCACACTTCTCCCTTAGGAGGGCACTCAGGATTTTTAAAAACTTACCACAGGGTTAAGAAGGAATTTTTTTGGGATGGCCTTAAATCAGATATTCAAAAGTTTGTGGCAGAATGTTTGGTTTGCCAACAAAATAAAGTTGAAACAATTAAGACACCGGGTCTATTACAACCTTTATCCATTCCAAGCCAACGTTGGGAGGAGGTATCAATGGATTTTATCACAAGTTTACCCAAGTCTGAGGGAAAGAGTGTCATCATGGTGGTAGTTGACAGACTTACCAAGTATGCACACTTTTGTGCATTATCACATCCAATTAAAGCCAATACAGTTTCTACTGCATTTATGGAAACAATTCAAAAGCTACATGGAAACCCAAAAATTATTGTAAGTGACAGAGATCCCATTTTCACTGGAAATTTTTGGACAGAATTATTTTCTTGTCTTGGTACTCAGTTAGCTCATAGCTCATCTTATCATCCTCAATCTGATGGGCAAACTGAGATAGTAAACAAATGTTTGGAAGGATATCTTCGTTGCTTTGTATCTGATAAATAGACACAATGGGTCAAATGGTTGCCTCTGGCTGAATGGTGGTATAACACTTCCTTTCATACAACAACAAAAATGACCCCATTTATGGCACTTTATGGGTATCAACCACCATCCATCACATCATATTTAAGAGAAAATTCTAAGGTTCAGGCAGTGGAACATCACATCAAACATCAACAACAAGTCCTCCAACTCTTAAAGGATAACCTCGTGTTGGCACAGAATAGAATGAAACAACAGGCAGATCAACATCGCAGTGAAAGAATTTTTGATGTAGGTGATTGGGTATTCCTATGGCTACAACCATATAAGCAAATGTCCCTCAAGCAAGCTAAGAAGGATAATAAATTATCACGAAAGTATTATGGTCCGTACAAGGTGTTGCAAAAGATTGGTACTATGGCATACAAATTGGAGCTTCCTACAGCTTCTCGATTGCACCCAATTTTCCATGTTTCATGCTTAAAGAAGTTTATAAGCGACAAGCTCCCAGTTCAAACAATATTGCCAAAACTTGACGAGGAAGGAAAAATTATATTAGAACTGGAAGCACTTATAGAAACAAGAACTCGACAGCTACGAAATCGATCAATTTCAAAGTACCTTATCAAGTGGAAGAACTTATCCGCTGAAGATTCCACATGCGAGGATGAGAATTTTATGCAGAAGTATCCGGAACTACTCAAGCGTTGAGGACAACACTTTTTTGAAGGAGAGGGGCACATTGGGTCCCTATAATACTAGTGATTACCCCATTTGTTCCATGTGCAATAAGTTGTTCCCCATGTCACATCATATATGGTTGAAGCATGGTAGCCGCGTGACCAATTGTTACCACCACGATATTGTGCCACCTTCATAAAGTCGCTTTTATTAAAATTCTTGGATCTTTTGACTTCTACATTTTTAACTTTTCTCCATACAACTAGATCCAATCCCACACTCAATCAATGATCATCATTCGAATATGGGATTTCTTAAAAAGTCTCTATTTTATAAAAAAAATAATTCTATGGACATGTACATCCCATCATCATCAAGATGTCATCTCCTCAGCATCTCCATGACATCGTGCATGTTATATCTATGTCATCATTGCCAAGTCATGGTGGGTTTCTGGGGTTCAAATATCTAGATATCTAGACATCTAAAATGTGTGACATTTGGAAGAATGCTAAAATGGTCCTTTTCAAAGAATCTAGATATTGTACATCTAGTCTCCACATCACCTTCCAATAGGGACATCACCACAACCACCACTTCAGCATAATCACACCTGTCACGCAATGTTAGCATGCCATGACATCATGCCACATCACGTGATCATGCCGCTATTTCCACATCAACATGCCGAAACGACACCCCCATCACTAGCAACACATTAGCTACCACATTATATCCCACGTTTGCAGCACATTTTTTCCATATTAACATCCAAATCTAGGATTTCTCAAAAGATGCATTCTCAAGAAATTCTAAATCTAGGCTTCTAGATCTACATTTTGTTAAAGGATGGAAAAAATATGAGGGAATTGTAACTATAATATTTCGAACCTTTTGATCAATTTGAATTCTATTAGGAAATGGGAAAGTTCATCGCAATAGACGAAAAATGCATCTAATAGATTCTATGCGTTTTGGACCCATTTGGATTTTTTTAGGTGATAAGAAAGTTTGTGGCAATAGGTAAAAATATCTACCATATTCTAGACATTTTGGATCCATTCACATTCTTGTATGTTAGCGGATAATTCTCCATGACTTCAATGGATTTCTATTAACCACTTAAAGAATAATGTTATATGTCTAAATATTTGGATGTACGGATAATGAAAACATATACACTTTATTGTACTTGGGAACCTTTATCCCTATATTGCTCAAATCATAGACACAACACCCCCATGGGGTGACCCATGTCACTAGGGAGTACCTAAAACTCCCATCCACTAATTTTTTAGAATTATATATTTAAACTAGGATTTTCAAGCTTACTTCCTTTAATAGATTTTTACTTTCACTAGGTGCTTATTTTCTCAAATCCATCTGTAGAGACCAAATCATACTTGGCCTAAGAATTTCCCCATGTCTCCTGAGAATTAATCCATCACTAAAATATTTTCTATGAGGTAATGAAGGTCACCAACCACTTACATATATCTCCCCCCATTAGTAAATCCTTTCACTCAGACTTTAGTAAGTGAGCATAGAGTTCCAACCCTCTTACAAAATCATCTAAGGAAAAAATTAAGGCCTATCACTTTTAGGTCTAGTACTCATGGTCTCTCCTTACATCTCAAATCTATATATACTATCCATCCTTACACCATCGATCTTCTATAGTACCCTTAGCCATAGCTATAGGAAGACATCGAGGTTTCTCTCCACACCACACAAAGCTATGTACTAGTTGGTCAATTACCCAACTCTCTATGGAGTGTTAATAGTAGCATCAGATTGCAAAGTTCTACAAGCCTCTCAATAGAATTCACCATCAATTTGTTTGTCTTAAGTGGGCCTTTTGACATATTGTAGCCATATGTGTTAGGTAGACTACTTCCCTTGAGTCTTCACTCAAAAGTAGGGTTTCCACATCTAATAAGCGATGGTCACTTCCTATTGACTCCTAGTAAAGAGCCTCCTACCAATAAAGGATCATCACTTGATTGAGATCTCAATTAAACTTATACTGAGTGTAGTGATGTCCAAGGGTATGAGGGTTTGTGTGCCACTAAATGGATTTCTCCTTGAAAGGAGACTTTTGATAATGTTTTCCTAAATATAATTTCAATATAATATATTAAACATCAATAACTAGTTAATCTATCTATATCAACTTTATATTTTAAATCTAACTATATCAACTTTATATTTTAAATCTAACTATCCCAATTGACATAAAAAAGTAGTTTATAATATCTCTTTTTTTTTTTGTAAGTTAGTGCGGTACTCTATTGGCATTACTATAAAAACATTGGGCAATTACATAACATGGACAGGTCATTGCCCGCCCTTAAGGGAAACCAGGCTAACCATCTGAAATGTTTGAAAGCCATCCAAAAACAAAAAATAACCAGTCTTTCTATCCATGCGATATAAACAACTAGGCTTACTACCAAGTTAGAGTCTTTGCCTTTCAGCATATATATAAACAAAACAGCAAAGAACCAACCATATTAAAAAGTCACTACACTGCTGCATCTGCTGCGGACATGGCTGCTGATACTGGGTCTACTGCGGCGGAACCTCTTGCCTCTTCGTCTGCAGCCCCTCCTTCTCCAGCTTAACCCCCAAACCGCCTGTCTGTAACAGCGTCACAATGTCATCCATTTTCTTTTCTTGCATCATAAGAATAATCTGAATATTTTTCAACTCCTTCTTCATGGTGGGAATGCCCTGAATCAACTCTGCCATCTCAAGAGCCACCTGTTCCATGGCTTTAGCTAGTAACCTCTTCATCCCCCAGTACACATGCAGCGACTGTTTGTAAAGTGACCGTCTGCCACGGGTATGTCCAGGATCAGGTAAGTATTGTTCCCAATCATCCATCTCAGGCTCAGAGTAACCCTGCAAAGCTTCATCTTCCATTTGTTCAATCATCTTGCGGATATTCGGATGAGTATCTATGACATACGCAGCTTCGGCCTCCTGCAGCCGCTTCCGCAGATCCTTCTTTCCCCGTTTGTGTCCTCGTCCCTCAGTGGCAGCCCCCTCCCCTAGATCATCAAACTGAGTTGCGCTTCTACGTCCCCAACCACCACGGCCTGCTGGGCGGCCTCTCCCTCGCTGTGACCCTCTTCCTCGCATTACCCTACGACGACCTCGTTCAGCATCACTCCAATCTTGACTGTCATCCTCACTATTCTCCACAGTCCACATCGGTGGTTTCCCAATACCCACTTTACCTTTCCCTCCTCCGCGAGGTGCACCCTCTGCAAAACTCCTCGGCTCCTCCAATTCCTCGTCCGAATCCCCCTGAATATCGATAAACGCCTTCTTCATGGTGTCCCCCACAGGGCTCTTACCCTTCTCCATTAAGTTCGTCGTGTGACTACGCGTAAGCCTACCTCCGCGCCGCTCCTGATACTCCATCAACCTACAGACGCTGGGCTGATAGAATTGAACTACGAAATGGCTATCAGTAATACAATGCAGATGGAGGTTAAATAAACTACATGCAATGCTTGAGGGCCCAAGATCCTGCCACCTGGCGAGCCAAACCCAGCACGATCGACCTGAATCATTAATTGCTCTGCCTAAAACACCACCATTAAACAAGGGTAATGGGGATACTTCGCCGTCATGATATGCACGTCACCTTGGTACCTTAACCCAATTTCCGCTTGGGAATCGCCATCTCCCCCTGGGTGGCATGCTCTCCTTATTACAGTCATTAACCATATGAAATCTAAAGGCTGGATAGTATGATCGTTTCTTGAATACTCTGTCCTTCCGCCTACAGAGTATCCTGCCCGTATGTGTGATGGAACCTGTGGGAGACCGTTGTAACATCATATCCAATGGAGAATGAAATCATTGCGCTGAGCGCCGCTGCCAGGCAACCGCATCAGCATGATCTTGATGTAGGATGTTATTTAAGTCATGCCAGCTGGGATCATTTTGTACCGATGCCCAGCTGCAATCCATTCGCCTATTCGGCCCTCCACCCCCCCAATTAGCCAATAGGTCGGCTGCTCGGTTGCCATCACGTAGCACATGAGTAATCAAAAGATATTCAATCCGACGTAAGAGGAGTTCAATATCCTGCAGAATCGCAGCTGTCCGCCAACTCTTTGACACAGAGGCCCAGCTCTTACCATTTCGTAACTTCTTCAACATATCAACAGTAATAAGTGAATCGCCCTCTATCTCTAAACCCATGTAACCATTTCGAACTGCTATTCGGAGACCATGAAAAACTGCCCAGAGTTCCGCTTCATTGTTTGTCATCTCTCCGCCATCTTCAGCAAAAAGCCATCTTGTATGACCATTATTATCCCTGAACAGACCCCCAAAGCCTGCTTGCCCCGGGTTACCCTTGGACGCGCCATCGAAATTAAGCTTCAATCTTCGCTCACCAGGCATTCGGTAATGGTTGGGACTTAGTACTTCTCGCTTCAGTTGGCGGTCAGGCCTGGGATAAAGCATTTGGAAATCCAAATTGAGTTGGAGTATAATCCTCTGTTCCTCCGGATTCAGACGCCAGTCCTCTTCATCCCAAGCTTCTGCCAAAACCGTTTCTTTCAAAGAGCGGCATATTTCCTCCCAAAGCTGTTGTCGCTGCCAATAAGTATCCCGAAAGATTCGCCTATTCCTTTCTTTCCAGATCGCCCAAATGAGAAAACCAGGAGCAAGGTTCCAGAGTCTTCTGACAACAGGGCTTTGGAAATTACCTTTGCCCCAATGAAAGAGCGTATTTCGTATACTACCAGGATCCCTCCTCGTCATGCCGAAAAGTACTCGGATCTCCTCCCAAATACTTAGAGTATACATACAGTGATTCAACAAATGTTCCTGGGTTTCGAAAGCTTCATTACAGAGATGACAACGGGATGGACCTATCATACCTCGTTTTTGCATTTGATCCCAGGTGAGGATCCTCCCTCTACAAACCAACCAAGCAAAGCAAGTAACCTTGGGCCACCATTTACAGCCCCAAATTTGTTTCCAGTCAACTTGTTCTGCCGGTCTATCCTCCTTCGTAGCCCAATAATATGCTTCCTTTACCGTAAATATTCCAATCATTGCCTTACCCCATCGCAGGATATCAGTGCCTTCTCGAATTTTAATTTTCCTCATTTCTATTATCCGATCAAAAGATTGACGTGCCTCTTGTCCAAGAGTATCCATCCATTCATCCGGTCGCCTCCATTCTTGCCATATATCAGATTGTTGCGTACGTTTCCAATAATCTTTAACGTAATACATCCCTCTTCTTTGCGCTATATCTTGTATATCTTGCAAACGTGGTAATCTATTCAAAATGCTCCATTGTTGCCAACTATCTTCCCAAAACCGGGCAGAGTTTCCATCACGGATTTCCCAAAAGGCATAGTCCTGCACTATAGCCTTATTTCGATTGGCGAAATCCCAAATCTGTGAACCCCTAGGGTTGTCCTGTACATGCAATCGTTCCACAGGGTACTGAGGCATTCGATACTTATATTGCCATATTCGTTTCCAGACATCATCTCCACCTTGAACCCACCGCCACCATAGTTTTGCGCCAAGGATATTATTGATAATTTCCGGGTCTCGCACACCCAGACCCCCTTCCTCTTTCCGCATACTTACCTTCTTCCATGATACCAGCGGCCATTTCCGCTGCTGTTTGGGGCCACCCCATAAAAATTTACGGAAGATTTCTCGCATTTTACTACAGACGGCTTTTGGAGCAGCCATAATCGACAAGTGATAAATTGGAATAGATAATAAAACAGATTTCAATAATACAATTCGACTCGGTAAATTCAGCAATCTAAAGGTCCAAGTATCTAACCTTTTTCGAACCCGTTCCAACAAACTTTGCCAGTTCTTAATCCTATTAGGATTTGCATCCAATTGAATGCCTAAGTACTTCGTGGGAAGCACCCCCCTCTTAAACCCTAACACTCTGGTTAAATGAGATTGAATAGATTCATGCGAATTAAAAATAAAGGTACAAGATTTATCATTATTAATCTCCATACCTGCTGCATGCTTGAAGCTTTCGAGGATTCGCTTGAAGTTCCTCACCTCCTTTAACGATGCTTCACCAAATAACATTAAATCATCAACAAATTGTTGATGTGTGATAGTCAAATTATGTCCCCACAATCGTATACCTCTGATTCGTCTGTCCAGAACTTCCTTCTTGATTTTCCTGCCTAGTCCTTCCATAGCCAAAATAAACAAAAACGGAGAGATGGGGTCCCCTTGTCTAATTCCCCTACTCGCATGAAACTGAGGCGTGGGAATACCATTCAACAAGATTGAAAAACTTGGGGTCGAGATCATACTAAAAATCCATGCTATCCATCTGTTTGCAAAACCAAAAGCTTCCAAAACAGCTCGGAGATAATCCCAATTTAATCTGTCATAAGCCTTTGAAAGATCCAGCTTCATGAGCATCCCTTTTTGTTTATTCAGTTTTAGGGAATGAATCACTTCCTGAGATACCACTATTCCATCCAGAATCTGCCGACCCTCTACAAACCCCGTCTGTTCAGGCGCTATTAAGGTAGGCAGAAGAGGTTTCAGGCGTTTGACGATCAAAGTAGAGATTATCTTGTAAATAACGTTACAAAGGGCTATAGGACGAAAACCCTGTGGTTCGTCTGAGTTTTTACTTTTTGGAATTAAGGTCAGAAAAGTCGAGTTTATCCCTGGCCAGATGCGCTGTCTCATTCGAGATTCTTCCACTGCTGCTAGAATATCGTTACCCATAAACTTCCAACCAGCCTGAAAAAATTCCACAGTAAACCCGTCAGGTCCTGGAGCCTTATTCCTGCTCATTCCCATAACAACTTCTCCTAATTCCTCCAGGGTCACAGCCCGCATTAATGCCATATTTTGTTCTTCAGTTACTAACCGCGGGATTTCTCTACAAATAGAGTTAATAGCTTCGCCTCTATTCCGATTAGTTTCTGTCAAAATTCCGTGGAAGTAATCAATGAGCGCTTTTGAAATATCTTTCTGATCAATTACTCTGTTTCCCTCTGCATTCTTGATTGAATATATTCGATTCTTCTGTCGATGTTGAACCATCGCCTGATGAAAAAATTTGGTGTTACTCTCCCCTTCCCGCAGCCATTTAATTCTTGACTTTTGTCGCCACAATATCTCCTCCTGCTTTCGTCGCTCCTCCAACTGACTAATGATGGATCCTTCCTCCCTACTTAAAGCCTCATCTCGTCCCTCCAAAATAATCCGTTGCTGGATATCCTCCATTGCACGTTCTAACTTTTGCTTCTCTTGAATAATATGCCCAAATTCGTTCCTATTCCATTCTTTGATACGCCGTTTAATTTCTCGTAATTTCAATTGGAGAGTATGCATTCTCCCACCACTGGCATTAATAGTGATCTGATGCCACCACTCGTCCACTTTTTGCATGAAATTCGGATCTCTCAGCCAAAACGACTCAAATCGAAAAGGCTTTCTCCCTTTGACCATATTGATATCAATAACTAGACGGATGGGCCAGTGATCTGAGCCAAGAGTAGGAAGAATGGTCGCCTCAATAAACACATCTCGATTCAAAATATTCTCTGACAACAAAAACCGATCCAGTCTACAAGCAATTTGATGGTGACCTCCTCTGCGGTTATTCCATGTGTAAACTCCATTAGTGGTTGGAATATCAACTAATCTCAAGTCCCGAATCATATCTTTAAACAACATCATAAGCTGGTCGTCTCGTCTTATACCCCCGCGCTTCTCACTTATATCTGTAATCATATTATAATCCCCGCCAACTATCCATGGGAGATCTGGAAGTAGGCTTCGCAACGTATAAAGATTCTTTAGGAAATCAGGCCGATCTCGATAATTATGGGGACCATATACTGCGGTAAGAAGCACTCGATCACTGGTACCTACTGGTCGAAACAAGCCAGAAAGAATACGAGGAAGACTACACCAGTGCTCAAAAATAACCTCTTCCGGATTCCACAAAATAGCCAAACCACCGGCTGTTCCAATCGCATCCAAAGCCATAACCTCATATCCTATTCGTAATTGTTGAATAATACTAGCTAATTGTTGACTTTCCATCTTTGTCTCCTGAAGCAACATGATACTGGGTTTATCTTTCTGCACTCTATCTTTCAGATACCGTTGCTTGCCCTTACTATTTAAACCCCGAATATTCCAACTAGTGATAATCATTAAAATTTCTTAGAAATTTGTTGGAATACCTCTGACAGAGGTATCACCCTTCCAGAATTAACTAAGGACTCCCCCACTGCTTGGATGGATTCATTTAACTAGTTTATAATATCTCAATTGCAACCAACAATATATTAAATATTAGATGTTGAGAGGAATATAAATTGCTTTAAAAAAGAAATAGTTCATTACTTGGGAAGAATTGTTAAATACAATGTTTAATGTAACTTATAGAATAGTACATTAACATTTGAACATCTAAATATAGTTAGAAAAAAAAGATATGATAATTCAATTTAAGAATTGAAAATATTTTCAAATCAAAATGTTCCACACACCATTACAAAGAATGTCTTTTAACTAATCATTGATTTTTAATCCTTTATTCATATAATAGTTTACAAAATTCAATATTAGATTCCGAGTTGGAGAAGACACTCACATTTGAAATAGACCAAATAATAGTATAAAAACGTAACTCCATATGCAAATCCATACTTACGAGGCCTTAAATCCTTTAGTACCCACTGTGACAATAGTGCACAAGTCTGTCTTTTGCAGATAATCATAATTATACAATAAATTAAAAGTAAAAAATAAAAACATAGAATTATTCATTTATCTTAACTTCATGTGCAAACAAATAATTTTTTTGATCCCGATGACTTTTTGTACAATTTACTGCTTTTATTTAATGTGGCATTAAATATTTTCCACGCCATCCTTAATTTGATGCTCTCATTGTGCATTAGATTCAGATAAAAAATAGAATTTCAACATTGGTTCCATTCGGAGGATGTTTAATTCTAAAATTATTTGTTGGAAGGGTTATTGATATCTTGTATAGAAAACCAAAATATTAATTAAAATTATAGAATATTTGCCAAATGTGAAAAACCAAAAAATATATTCAAAATTTCAAATACCTAATAAAATATATCACTAACATAATGCTATTTTAAAAAACCAAATTTGTCGATTAGTAATGGAGACTAATTAATATTAATTCTATTAATTGATTTTGATAACCCGAATTATCGTCTTAAATAAATAATTTTAAATGATATCTACATAATGGATTTTTTTTACGTGTGCACAATTGCGATATCTCTAGCAATTGTGAGATCTCTAGATTGTGTGCTATACACATATTAGGACTTTTGTTGTGTAATGAAATGGCACTAACAAATGGAAGACACATATGAAGAAAATATGTCAATTTTGGGTATTAAGAATTAAACAAAACAAATACGTTGCACATGTCAAATGGTATATCAACATTAGCCACATTTGAGATGACATGTCAACATTGAGAATATGTCACGATACAAATGGTGATCAAAGAGTAAGGTGGTATGTTGAATGGGTAAGTCTGAGTCAAGGGTTGGGTAGTGGGTAAAGGCTCTACAACTGTGTGCGCAGAGGCCTAGAAGAGTTTGTAGCTGTGTGCGCGAACCCCTGCAGCTGAGTGTGCTGGGCAGATCTAGATGTACTCATGAAGGAAGTAAATAAAGATAAGTTGCCTTGATAATTTTGTGTTAATTTTGAAAGTATCGTGGATCTATATTTTTATGGTTAATATCACTATTTGATCTATGCACATATGCTTACATCTTGAATACATGTGCATCTGTGTTTAATCTAAGTGCGCGAACTGGGTAAATATGATAAATGTTTGCGTAAAAATCCTGCTAAGTAGATTTGATTTACAATGCTTCATCAAATAGATTAGATCTATAAACAACGTCATAATAATTAATAAATATTATTCTGAGAATGGATCTGTGTGAAACAAAGTAGTGAGACACTGCGGAACGGTGTGTGAAACCTCCAAACCACATCTAGACATCCCAAGGGTGTGGAAACCTGGTTCCAACAACCTCTCTTGCTACCTCGGGTGAGACCTCAGTCCGCACCTCGCAGACTGTTGCCGAAAGGGCCAGTAGCTGCGGGATTTTCTTGGCTAAATAATTCCTCCGAACCTGGGCACTCTAATATAAGCCAACAAATGGTTTCCTTGCAGGGACCGGGATCTGCCTAAGGGGTGTCTGGTGTGAAACGTGGGGACTTGAGAGAGAAGAAAATTGGAGGATCGAAGGGACCAGGAACAGTAGTAGTTCAAGGGTAACAATGATGAGCACAATCCAGTTATAGATATTCAAAGGCGCAAGAGGCGAATACCTAGAACAATTCTAGTTCATATTAACATTAGTATGGAGCACGTTGCGAATTGCAGATGATAATATCAGAAAGGCCACCTTAGTCAGTGCGCTGCTGGACCGAGCACTGACATGGTACATAAAGTACTCAAGCGATCACCCAACGACGGGGACAACAGACATCAAGACTGAATTAAAGGAGTTTAGCCAGCTGAAGTTAGAAACACAGTTGATTATAGGGTTCAAAGAGATCGCGATGATGCCTCGTGAAACCCCGTCGGATTTGGACCGATGACTAAAAAGTACTATTCGTGAGGCTAACATGACATTGACGGATGCGCAACACTATGCTTGGTTTATGGCATCCCTAGCACCACATTTGAGGACGTCTTTATCACAACAGAAGATCTCAACCCAGGCTGAAGCATTAGAGACAACGATGAGGTTGCACGACACTCCATTACAAGACCCGGGGTTGGGAGTTCAACAAATCCAAGCGTAGATCCAAAATTTGTGTTTTGAAATGAAGAAGTTAAAACAAGAATAGGCATCACGACCAGAAGTCTGGGAGGAAGTATGGTGTAGGAGCCAAGGGCATGATAAAGATCACTACCCAGTCTCAGTGAATAATGTGGAAATGGGGGGACCAACACCATTGCGACCAGAGGTAGGGCCGAGCACAAAAACCCTATTCTAGTGTGCAATCTGTCAGGTGGGAGGAAAGAAAATCACAAATAACTGTCATCTGCTGCCAAAATACAGCCAGACCCCCTAGCAGCTATTTTGCAACTTTTGAAGATCGGTGGGCCACGAGGAAAACGATTGTCGTAACTACAAATTGTTAATGGATAGGTCACTTGCTTACAGAATGGAGATTGAGGTGCGAGGTCAGGATCTAGCCATGACGATCATGCACAGTGGGTTCTAGGGCTGTGGGCGAGGACGGGGTTGCATGGGGCTAGGAAGGGGTCGCAGACAGCTAATCTGCTACAACTGCGGAGGTCCAGCACATTACACGTGGGATTGTACCAACCCCACGAAAATTTCGTGTAGTTATTGTGAGCAATTTGATCATGAACTGATAGATTGTCTTATGATGATAGCACAGATCCGAGAAAAAAGAGTAGTGCAAACAACAACAACCCAGAACGCGCGAGGAAGATCCCAAAGTTAACATGGTACTAAGAAGTGGCATGGCCATAGAAGCGGATAGAAGGAGCTTAAGTAAGGAAGACGCAGCTGTGGGTAAGGAGACATATCTGGAAGCTCGGGAGAGCTTCTCGGAAGTCTCTACCCCAGGTAGTAGGGATCATCCTGAGCTGGTAAGGGACCCCTCAGTGATAACTACCTTTTTAGAGACATGTATAACATTTCTTTAGGATAATAGGGTAGTTAAAGGCTTACAAGAACTGATAAATAGATGCGTAGGATGGAATGAACCTCGCGTTGTTCGAAAATTGGAAAGGCATGGATCACGGACCGGGAGGGAAATGTGCCTAATAGTGCAGATCGCCGAGTATGAAATGGATCAGGTCATTCTGGATCTAGGCTCAGATGCCAATGTACTGCCTAAACATACTTGGGAGTGCATGGGTAAGCTTACACTACAATGGTCCCCTATCGAGCTGTGGATGGCAAATTAGCAAAAGGTGCTGCCCATGGGAAGGCTACAAGGAGTTATGGTAGACCTTGATGGCGCAAGTAATCGAACGGATTTTGAAGTTATTGAGCTCATGGATGAAAGTATGCCCTATCCTACGTTATTAGGAATCGATTGGCCCACCGATATGAACGGGGTTATTAATTTAAAGAAGTGGACAATGGTATTTGAAACAAAATTGCTCCACGTAGTCATTCTGCTAGATCCAGCTGAAGGAATGCGCTATATTCAACCTATGCGCAACAAAGGGAGAGACGACGGATTAGATGGTATCTACAGAATAGGTACAGAAATGCAAGAAGGGGGCACAACAAAGACGGGTAGAAGAATATCACGAGGCTATGTAGAATCTTGCACCATCGACTCAGACGAAGAAGATGAGTGGTGGCGTAACAGGTTGAACGGAGTAACTACGCTACACTACAATATGATGACTAAATCTTTGTATTGTGTAAGGGCCGAGGATCCAAAATTTCCGACTTATGATGGGATGATGATAATAGATGAACTCCTAACCAAATTCGAAATCACAGTAATAGAGAACCAAAAGTTTGATGCATTGAGATGGACATTGCGCGTGATGTTTGTGCGATGGTGGGGCACACATGAAGGGACTTTCGACGATTGGCACAACTGCAGGTGCATGATGAAGATGAGATTTGGGAAGCCAGAACTACACATAACGGAGAAATATGATGGATGTGATGACCCATGCATGCACCTTACCAGATGGATCAAATTCTACGGTGAGGAACCTCAGCTAGAATGGGTGCACTTATTTTATCACACCCTAGACGTCATTCCTAGAAACTGTTATACTGAAGCGGAGCTCTGACACAACATAGGCGAGTGGGATATCTTGCATGCAAGGTTTCTGGCAACATTTCTCTTTGAAGATCGATGGATGGATCCCATGGATGAAGCATTATAGCTGGTAAAGGCCGCCATTTTCAAGGCACCACTGGAACCAAAGGAAACTATACAGCCTGACTGGTTGCGACAGCTGAGCCAGGCCCTCGAATGCTATAATGTCAAAGCGGACGATGATGAGGATGATATGCAAAATGTCAATATTCCGGAGTCAGAGGGGATCCGTTAAGTGCGTTGACCCGAAATTGAATATCCAGATATCACGGCGCCATTAAAAACAAAACAATTCAAAATCGGAACTGAAGAAGAGCCGAAGTATGAAATGCTGGGGATTATTGGGATGATGCCAGAGTGGAGAAGGTTGTTATATTGCTTCGAGAATATCAAGATTTGTTCCCAACAAAGATCACAGAGATAAAATGGATCCTAGGAGACTTGGGAATGATGAAGATAACGTTGAAGCCAGACACGAAAATGGCGAAGTAGCGACCCTACTGATTGAATCCAAAATATAAAGCAAAGGTCTGCGAAGAATTGGACAAGATGATGGCAGCAGGAATCATTGAACCAGTCGAGGAGTCCAACTGGGTAAGTCTGATGGTTGTGCAGGAGAAGAAATAGAAGGGTGAGATTCGCATCTGCGTGAATCTTAGGAAGCTCAATGATGCCTACGTTAACGATCCGTTTTGAACACTGTTTACAGATGAGGTACTAGAAAATTTTGGTGGGCAGGAAGCCTACTCCTTCATGGATGGGTTATAGGGATACCACCGGATCAAGATCGCGCCAGAGGACAGGAGTAAAACAACGTTCACCACTGAATGGGGTTGCTTTGAGTACATGGTGATGCCCTTTGGATTGAAGAATTCTCTGGCGATATTTTCACGAATAGTAGTAGCGGCATTCAAAGAATTTATCCACAAGTTCTTAGAGGTCTATCTTGATGTTTCGACCGTGTTTGGACTAGTTAAGAAGCACGTAGCGAGCTTATGGTTGATGTTGGATACTTTCCGCTGACACGAGATTGTGATAAAATTAAAGAAGTGTACTTTCCTTGTTGCATTCAGGAACTTAATGGGCCATGTGGTCTATAAGCAAGGCCTGATGGTGGATCCGGCAAAGATCGACATCATACTCAATTTGCAAGCACCGTGAAGTGTTAAACAATTATGTGCCACACTGGGACACACGGGCTACTATCGGAAGTTCATCAAAAGCTACACTCAGATCACGACTCCGTTGGAACAGCTGCTGAAAAGGTATGCTACTTATTGCTTGAAGGAAGAATGCAAAAAAATTCTAGAGACGCTTAAGGAAAGGATGGCATCAGCTCCTCTATTGGTCTTTCCAAAATGGGACATCGAATTTCATGTGCATATTTACGCCTCATGTATCACATTGGGGGCGGTACTTACTCAACCAGGAGCAGAAGGAATTGACCACCCGATCATATTCACAAGTTGTTGGTTGTCAAAAGCTGAGAAGAACTATTCCACTACTGAGCACGAGGGATTAGCGATCGTATACGCGCTTCAAAAATTCTTCTACTAACTACTTGGAGGTCACTTTAAGATGTATACTGATCACTCAGCATTAAAATACCTAGTAAATAAGCCTGTGTTGGGGGGACATATCTTTAGATGGTTTCTGTTGTTCCAGGATTATGACTTTGAGGTCGTCTTCAAATCGGGACGTCTAAATGCAGGCCCAGATCACTTGTCCCAAATTGAGACCAGTGAAGAACCCACAAATCTAGAGGATAGACTTTCAGATGCTCAACTATATGCGGTGCACGTCGTGGATGGCCACTTTGAAGATATAATCCATTTCTTAACTACTCGAACTGCGCCGCAGGGATACTCTATTCAGTAGAAGAAGGAATTGGTGATACCCATGGCAGACTTCACCGTGTTTGCAGGCCACCTCTACAAAATGGGCAACGATGAGATATTACGTCGATATGTCCCAGAGTTCGAACGAGGATAGATCCTGGCCGAGGCACATCAGGGGGTTGTTGGTAGACATTATGCGGGTAGCGCACAGCTCAGAAGATCCTTCGCACAGGATTATGGTGGCCTACTCTACATCAGGATTCGAAAGCACACTGTCGAGCCTACGACGTATGTCAACGGATGGGGAAACCATCGGGGAGAGATGAAATGTTGCTCCAGCCACAGATGATGCTATAGCCTTTCAAGAAGTGGGAAATTAACTTCGTAGGACCTATCGAGCTGCAATGGAAAATTGGCATGCGCTATATCATCAGCACGATAGATGATTTGACGTAATGGGCCGAGGCACAATCGGTTAAGGATTTCACGGCTACAACAACTGTGAAGTCTTTGTTCGAGAACATACTAACAAGGTTTGGATGTCCCAAAATCCTAATGAGCGATCGGGGAACACATTTTCTAAATGAAACAATCAGCGCGCTCACTAAAGAATTCCAGATATACCACCAGCAGAGTATGCCATACCACCTGCAAGTGAATGGGACCGTTGAATCTTCCAACAAAATCTTGGAGACTACGTTGACCAAGGTCTGTAATGCGTGACGAAATGACTGGGACTTGCACATCCCTACTATGTTATGGGCATATCACACCACATGCAAGAAGTTGATGGGCGAGACACCTTTTCGGTTAGTCTATGGCTAGGAGGTTGTTATGCCTATGGAATATATTGTGCCTAGTCTATAGATAGCGGAAATCACTGGTATGGCAAACCGCGGGGCATTGGAGGAAAGGCTCATGCAGCTCGAAGAACTAGAAGAGGAATGGCTTTTGGCTAGATTCCATCAGCAAGTACAGAAACAACGTGAAAAAGCGTGGCATGATCATCATATCAAGGTGCGCACTTTCAAAGAGAATGATCTAGTATTGCTAAATGATAGTAAATTCAAGAAATTCCCTAGCAAACTCTGAATGCATTGGTTGGGACCTTATGTCATCAAAGAAGTCACTAACGGGGGTGTGGTTCAGCTTACCAAACTCAATGGGGACCCCTTCTTGGGGTATGTGAATGGCAGTCGCTTGAAGCTCTATACAGGTTGGTTGGCCGCCTGACTAACCGTTCGAGGGACAGTCTCACCACTCCAGCTAGTTGAAAGAGAGAGAAGGACAGTAAAGTAGTTTGGGAGATAGAGAAGCGAGTGCCAGGATATGCATCAATCTAGCTCATCATCAAGATCGCAGTCGCGTAGTCCGAAGTATGTTACTACCTTGCTTCGAGCAAAGGTGACCGTTCGTGTCGCTATTGATGAAAAGATGTGTGCATTATGGCGAAAAGGAGTGGGCAACGGGAAATTAAGAAGAGGAGTATGAGCCAAACATGGCATGAGCTGCCACAGACCTTCCACAAAACAGGAGGGAATCAGTGAAATTGAAATTCGAATCGCTTATAAATCATCGAGGGGAATCCACTGGGCGATCTACACTTCTGGAAAGCATATGCTGAGTATAGATATGGAGTTGTTCATTATCTCCGCATAAGGAATAAGCCCAAGGGTTGTGATATGGCTGCTGAAGTAGCTCAGGACTCTCTAAGGAGCAGGGTGTTGAAAGCTGCGGGCATCCTGTAGACTATACATCAACAGTAGGGGAGGTACCGGAAAAGAGGAGACACGTAGCAGAATTTGTCTGGATGTCGTCGCCTTGCCTGGGAGCAGGCCAACGAACTACAACAATACAGAGAAAGGATGGAGAGATGGAGCCCATGGGTAGAAACGCAGTTAATAAGTCGTCTCTGACAGACCTTGAGGATTGGGATCTCGCGGACAACAACACAGGTCTTTCAAAATTGTAACACAAGCTGCCACAGATAGTTTGAAGAGCAGACACGAAGGCTAGAAATGAATGTGCTGGTACAAGAAGCTCCCATATGTGGCTTCCCCGCTATAGCTAAAATCCTAGGACGGGGTGTTCTGTGTTAACCGAGCAGAGTAGAATGAGCATTATCGGTCGCAAGAATGGGTAGAAACAATGAAGCAGAAGTTAGACGAAGCATTGTAGGAGACAACGAAGAGGCAGCAGGATGATGAGCGTCACTCAGAAGCAAGTGAACTGCGAAGCCATGGCAGTGCATCTCGCCGCACCAACAAGTGACTTGAGACGAGTCACGATGATTGCGTTGGAGGACTGTTGGGTAGCAGAGGTCCCGCGTAACAGTTTTGGGTCTGATAGCCTAGAAAGTAGATTAAAAATATTGTAAATCTCCGAAATATGTGGAGCACGAAATGTAAAAGGTTGAGTCAAAGGGTTGTCCGTCCAAGAAATAATATAAAGTAATAGGAAGTAAGTCGGTCCGCAAACCATAGGAAGGTATAGATAGAGCATGGCTCTATGAGGGAAAGGTAGTTTAGTTTTTGGGTACGATCTTGGACCTATAATGGGTTTTTGAGGAGGACAATCTGAAAGCATCTGTAAGTCTAAGTCGGGGGTTGGGTAGTGGGTAAAGGCTTTGCAGCTATGTGCACAAAGGCCTAGAAGAGTCTGTATCTGTGTGCGCGGACCCTTGCAGCTGAGTGCGCAGGGCAGATCTGGATGTACTGGTGAAGGAAGTAAATAAAGATAAGTTGCTTTGGTAATTTTGTGTTAATTCTGAAGTATTGCGGATCTAGCTTTTTATGGTTAATATCACTGTTTGATCGATGCACATATACTTACATCCTGAATACATGTGAATTTGTGTTTAATCTAAGTGCATGACCTGGGTAAATCTGATAAATGTTTGCTTAAAGATCCTGCTAAGTAGATTTGATTTACAATGCTTCATCATATAGATTAGATCTGTAAACAGCGCGTTAATAATTAATAAAGATTATTTTGAGAATGGATCTGTGTGAAACAGAGCAGCACGATGCTGCGGAATGGTGTTTGAAACCTCCAGACCACATCTAGACATCCCAAGGGTGCAGAAACCTAGTTCCAACACCCTCCCCTGCTACCTTGGGTGAGACCTCAGTCCACACTTCGCGGACTGTTGCTGAAAGGGCCGGTAGCTGTGGGATTTTCTTGGCTAAATAATTCTTCCGAACCTAGGTCAAGCCCATATAAGCCAACACACCTGTAGGTCTCCCAAATCATATGCACAGCTTTAACTAAACTCATCCACATGCCTTTAACCAAACACCTTTAACCGAACTTGTCTCCACACATCTTTAACAGACTCGCCTTTAACTGATTCACTTTAACTAAACAGGAGGAGTTGGGTGGGTGCCTACCCCTATGTCCACACACTCATCACATAACATTGGTGTGCACATACCCACACCTTTGGATTTTCGATACTTCTGGGTGCTCGCAAACTCAAGGCCCTTACATCCTCCCCCATTCTAAAGAGGTTGTCATCCTCGACAACACTATATCGGTAAATTCCGTCGTTGAGACCAAAATGTCATAAAGTGTCACAAGCTCCAACATCAAATGTCCATGCTTCCTAACTCCATACATTCATCACACGAACCTCCATCAAGGCTCATAACTCCATCTATCGGTAACACTCCTCAATCCATGGTCATCAACCACACTCGTCAGAGTGAAACACATGCTAATCTACCATCTATTGTCATCATCATGAGAATTTTTGCTGACGTACTCCAACTCAACTCTGCCATGCATCCACACACTGTTGATCCCCATGACTCGGACTAATTGGAAAGCTAATCCAACTATTACGACCAATCCATGACAATGTAGATCCTCATGCCTTCGTCAATTTTTTATTTCAACACTTTGTAACACCTACAACTCAATAAAGAACTTTGCCCATCTCCATCCAATTCTCATCATGCCATACCCAAGTCCATGAAGAATCCTCCATCTCATTTGCGATATTTTTCCCATCAATGTTATCATCTGTGTGTTACCAAATTTTATAGACCATCAACCACATCCCTCCAAGCATCATCTTTATCTAATGTGAGGTCCTTCCCTAAAGTCTCATTTTTCTTGTGTTGCAACACCTCTTCCTAATCAGGGCGCTACACTTAGCCATCTCCAAATATATAGTGCATGAAAAGGGCCACGAAGTTTCCATCCTGATTCTCATCCACCCATGTGTCTGATTCATGTTGCATCCTCAAGTAGTTGTTCACATCAACAGCCTCTTCCTTCGTACATATAATCTTCTCATTTTTTCCTTTTATCAGCTGAAAGTCGTAGATGCCCATAGAATATATGCAATAGTCCAAAATACTAACTAGATCTCTGCTTGCATGCTCCTCTCCATATTTCGCCTTAGAAGATGTACTCAATCCTTAGATTAATTATTCTTTGTTTAAATCTTTTTTTATCTTCTTCTCTAAGAAAATTTCTAGCAAATAATTCTTCCGAGGTTTTCATTCCTTGTTTAAGTTCATAATAAATTGTCAATATGATGGGGCTGTAATGGCATAGACTGGTTTTTACTCTTTTGGAGGTTGAATGAACGTTTTTGGTAAATTTGTACAAACTTTGGAAAAGAGAGAAAGGGAAATTGACATCACAACCATCTATAAAATGGATAAGAAGTCTTAAATGTAAAGGAATATATCTACATACCTCCCTTCACAAGTTATAAATATTTGCAATGTTGTGACAACTGGCCACAATTCCTCTACATTGCAGCTCCTGAAGACTCCTTTGGACCAGTTAATAGATTTATACGTCAACTTAAGAAACTTTGAGCACTCTCTTAGTTAACCTGAAACACGTTGAAATAATTTTTACTAGTCAGAGGTAACCCCATTATCTTTCTCATTAATTCATCTACTATCTAAATGTCAAGTTCTCCAATTTTCATTGTCTTCTCATCAAAGTTTTCTGCAAATTCCATGGCAGCCCTGCATTACGCCCTTAAAACTTATATAGGAAATTCATCCACACTTTCTCCTCAACCTTAGGTTTGCATGCAACATACACAACACTAACATGAAATTGAGTGAAGGTCGGCTCGTGCCTCTCCACTCCCATGCCAACGACCAAACTTATTTCAAGGCTAATTGAGGAATTCGGAGGTTGCTAGGCTAAAACATAGAGAGATTATGTAATTGGGAGTAAAATGTTTCTTGTTTCAGTCATTTCCAATGGGCCTACACCCCGATGGGCCCATTGGGAGCTGTGAGTGGGGAGGCAGGGGGCCATGGGGATGCGTCCTTGCTGCCCCACCCCACCCCATTAGGCCATGGGGATGCATCCTTGCCGCCCCACCCCCATGCCCCAACGGGCCCATTGGGGCGGAAGCTTGATTCTCAGAATCGGGCCTCCACACCCACGGGCCCATTGGGTTGTAGGGGTGTAGTGGGAAGGGCTGCACATAGGCCCTCCCTCCTCACCCGCATGGCCCAACAGGCCCGTGGGGGTGGAAAATTGGCCTTCCACCCCCACGAGCCCGTTGAGACATGGGGCTGGGGTGGGAGGGCCTGTGCGTAGCCGCTCCCGCTCCACCCCTCCAACCCAATGGGCCCATGGGGGTGGAGGCCCGGTTCTGAGAATCAGGCCTCCACCCCAACATGCATGTTGGGGCATGGGGTGGGTTGGTAGGGTATGCATGTAGCCCCTTTCGGTCCCACCCCCGCATCCCAATGGGCCCTTAGGGATGGAGGTGTGCTTGGCCTGTGTGGGTGGAGGATCGATTTTGAATTGGGCCTCCACCCCCAAGCACCATTTGTTTCATGAGAGTGGGGCAGGAGGGGGCTGCACAACATGACCCACCATGCCCACTGTGGACATAGTGGCCTTACACTTTCCATGGGTCTATCAGGTAAGCCTCACTCATATAAATTTTGAATTTCTAAAATAAATCTAAATTTCATTAATAAAAGGTTAAATATTATTTTACTAGAATATGTTTTTGGTTTGGTATTTTACACAAAGATAATGACCCAACTCACACATAACTACTATTAAAGCTATGGGAGTTTAAGACTTGCACACAACAAAAGGGAAACTAACATTTCAGATGTGATAATCTTCCGCTGAATATGTTTTCAGTAACAATGTAGATGCTCCACAAAATCACTCCAGATCTTTGAACAAACCTTGAAAAGCCTTGATGTGATGTGAGGAATAACGATATTGATGTTTATGATATAGAAAAAATTATGGAATTTTTTTACCTCATGGTGATGTCGTATTAATTTTTTTATTACAAAAACTTAACATATAAATCATGTTATGGTGATATAGAAATTTATTTTAAATGTGTGATACAAGATATAATAAAAATTAAAAGAAATATTTAATTGTCTAGTAAATGCTATATAGTTTAGGCAAAAAATTAATTTAGGTAAAAAATTTACTTTACAATTTTAATTTAAAGATTTAGTTTAAATGATTAATTTCATAAGAAAAATTTAGTTAAAATTTTTCAATAAATTGTAGAAGAAAATTTTGGAGGAAAATACATGAAACAAAATTTTTGGAGGGAAACTTTTCGGCAAAAAATTTAGAGGGAAAATTTCATTCTTTAATCTATATATTGTCATTAGGAGAGAGTGAATTTGTATCATTCATTCTCTTTTGTTTGAAAGACATGGATTCTTCTAATAGTGAAGTTTGTCTTTGTGAAGTAGCAAGATCTTCGTCATGTAACAACTCGATTCATATTGATGAAGATAATGGAAATTCTTTTGCTATGAATAGAGAGTCAAATATTACACATAGTCCTAATCCTAAGGACCATGAGAGCAACACCGATGAAGGGAAATATGAAAAATTTCAAATAAATAAAGAGTCACAATTTCCACTTAGTCCTAATCCTATGGACTATGAGAGCAGCAGCGATGAATAATTTCAAATAATTAAATAGTCATGGTTTCCACTTAGTCCTAATCCAATGGACTATGAGAGAATTAGTGATGAATATCATGATGAAGAATTTCAAATGAATAGAGAGTCATGGTTTCCACTTAGTCCTAATCCTATGGACTATGAGAGCAGTAATGATGAAGGCGAGGATGAAGAATTTCCACTAAATCAAGAGTCACAATTTCCACTTAGTCCTAGTCCTATCGACCATGAGAGCAATAGTGATGAAGGCTAGGACGAAGAATTTAAAATAAATCGAGAGTCACATTTTCCACCTAGTCCTAATCCTAAGGACTATGAGAGCAGTAGTGAAGAAGGGAAAGATGATGAATTTCCAATAAATAGAGAGTCACATTTTCCACCTAGTCCTAATCCTAAAGACTATGATAGCAATAGTGACGAAGGGCAGGATGAAGCACTTAGTCCTAATCCTGAGGACTATGAGAGTAGTAGTGATGAAGGGAAGGATGAAGTGCTTAGTCCTAATCCTAAGGAATGAGAGTAGCAGTGATGAAGGGCACGATGAATAATTTCCAGTAAGTAAGGAGTCACATTTTCCACATAGCCATAATCCTATGGACTATGAGAGTGGCACTAAAAATGCACATTATGAAGAATATCCATTAAACATCGAGTCAAATTTTCCATTTAGTCTAAATTCTAAGGACTATAAGGGTAGCACTGATGAAGGGCAAGATGAAGAATATCCTCCAAGTCAGTATTTTGGAAGCACAAATGATCATAGTGAAGACAATATTCCTCATAATGATGATGAAAATGCTTATACATATTATGATCCAATGATGGATATGTTTCCAACAAATATTGTATCGAGGCGTAGCAGCACACCTCTTCGTATCAATCCAAGATGTTCTAGTTATACAAGGGGTCGAGCAAAATATCTCATGAGAAGAAGTTTTATTAGTGGTCTCATTTCAACTAAATGTTGTCAAAAAGATTGCTTGAAACATATGGATTTCAAGTTTTCATTGAAGAAGAGGAAGAGATATTCGTCAATGAATAAAAGGATTCAACATTCATATTTAGTGGGGTGCATGCAATCTACGTTGTAAAGTTCTAGTTACCGTATTGGTTATTTATTTATCTGTAGAAAGGATTTCAAAATGTTTCATTCAATAGGTAATTTTGTCTGTCAAGAATCCAAGAAAAATTGGAAATGGATCCCACATTTTATTTAGAAGTACGTCATAAACAAAAATTTGAGCCATTACCAAATAATGCAATGTCATGGATGAAAATACTTATTTTCAAAGCATGGAAAATGTATGCCACATAGAGAGACAATACATATTCGAGATAATTTCTTAAGATGAGAGATCTACAACTTATACAAAGAATATGCAGAAGGTGCTGAAGGAAATGGCCGACTTATTACATCTCAAGATTTTGTGAAGATATGGAAGAAAGAATTAAACAATGTCAGTGTTCGTAATTATACAAGGATGGGGATTTATAGTACATGTGCTTATCTTAAATAAAAAAGGGATAAATGTGAAGGGGCAAAAAGAGGTAAGCATTCATAACATTAATTTTTAAAATTGTATAGTCATCAACTATGAAAACGTATTTATTATTGACTTTCTTTTATGTTGTGTAGATTCCATTATCAAAGCGCTTCAAAAGCAGTGCAAACGACAAACAAGTGAAAGTAAAAAGTTGTACAAGCATCGAAATAAGTGTTATGATAATCCAAATAAATATTTGGGTTTGATAATTGATGTTATGGACCAGAAGAAAACACTTGTACGACATTTTGTTTGCACACCCAAAATTTAATAGGATGGAAATTTTATTTAGTATCACTTTGTCAGTTGTATGGTATTCAATGGGAAAATGTTGCCAAGGGTATACTTCACAGCTCCAAATATTCATAATGATGCAAATCTAAAAATGACCATAATTCATGATGTGCTTCCTCATTCGTTTGATAATCTCCTTGAAGTTTTCTATCTACAATTGGACAACACTTTTCATGAAAACAAAAATCAGATTGTTTTTGGATATATAAACATCCTTGTTGAATTGAGAAATTTTCAAAAGGTAGAGGTTGGTTTCCTTCTTGTTGGGCACACTCATGACCATATTTATCAGATGTTTAGTTGTTTTTCAGTCACATTGAGGAGGAAGGATGTTGTGAGCTTTCCATCATTAATTGAATGTATCAAGAAATCATACAAGTCAGAGCCTATTTTTGATGTGTTGGAAGCAACTATTGATGTACAAAGTTTTATTCTAGGATTGCATGGTGAGGAGAAATGCATTGAACAACCTAATGACATTAGCTTCCAACATCAATTTCATCTAAAGAAAAATGATGGGAAAACAATAATATGGGGAAAGAAGTATTCAACTACTGCAGAATGGGCACCGTCATTAAGTTTGGCATTTTTGAAGTTCATTCTAGATCATCCAATATTTGCACCAAATATATTTTTATTACAATCAGTTGCTGAATTTCATAATTCATGGAGGAAGAATAAAGATATACGTTATTCTGATTGGGTGCAGGTAATTAAAAAATGTATTAGATATACATATGAGTATTTTAATATTGTTGATTCAATTTGGTGAGAGTCTTTTTTCAATAATCAAAGTGATATCATTTCAATAACAACAAATGAATACATACCTTTGAAAATTCCATTTATTTGGCCACAAAATGTATCAAACGAACATGAGGAAAGAAACACTCTTGAAACAACCACAATCTCAAGGTATTATTAATTCTTCACAAGTAGAGGAAGGAGAAATGTATATTGGTTCTAGAAGATCTTGTTCACAATGTGAAGCCATGGAATACCTTTACAGGGGTTTAGTATAGGATATTTAGGAGATTTGCACGATCGCATTGCTAGCAGATGGATATCCCAATGGCTATTTATTTTGCATTGCTAAGGTTATAAAGGTCATTACAGAAAATGAATATGTTTAAGTTGTTGAAGTACATTGGTATGCCACAAATAAAAACCCATTCAATGGTGTGTACAAGCCAAAGATGGTATTTGATAAAGAAAAGAGGAGGAAAGTGAAAAATAAAGGGTACAAATATAAATCATTGCCGCAAAAACCCCTTAAAATTGGAGGATTTTGACATACCTTTTTATAACTTCAATTTAGAAAAGAGAGGAACTCTTCACTTGAAGATGATAGAGATTCTGAAGAGGTTGTTATCAAAAGAAATGTTGTTGAGATGGGAGTCTGCTAAAACCAGTCATATATCTAGAATAATTTTGAAACCTGAAATGGTGAGCATGCTTGTGGACCTAGATGGGGCACTAGTTGATGAAAGAGAAGAATATGGAACATCTTCATCTGCATCCACTCATTCATCTGAAGATGTGAATTCTGATGGTGTGCAAGAAAGTGCAAGTGGTATTTATTAATTGTCTAAGACAGTTTATATAATTGATGTTTGTGTCGTATCTTGAAATAAAAATTTTGATTTCCATATAGTGTTAAATGAAGTTATGAGTCATTTTTATGTTTGTTGGATTATATTATTTTAATTATGATGACTTTTATTGTTTAGAATATCTATAATGCAACAATAACTTAGAGATATAATTTATGTTTCATTCAATCTACAAGTATTGACATTTTGATTAATTCAGTCATGTAATTTGTTCATAATGTCATGGTTTAAATCTGATGAAAACTTAAAGTTTTTTAATTCTATGGTTGAAAATTTTCTAATTTGTTTTATCTGTAACGTTATGGTTGAAAACAATTAGAATTTTAGCGATCTTTAGTGTCATGTTCTTATATGCTTAACAACATGGATGAAAATTGATGGAATTTTAATGTGTTTCAGATCCCATTATTTTATCTTTATCGTCATTACTAAAAATTGTTAAAGTTATACCTGGGAGAGAAAAATGTTATTTTACCAAAAACATTAGTGTGTTTGTTTCCTCAAAAACAATTGTTTTTTGCACAAAAAAAAATTGGTTTTACCTCCATTTTTTAAATATGTTGAAAATTAACTCTAAAAAAAACATCATTCTAGTATACACACTTTTCATTTTTAGCACTGTTTAAAAAGCTTTTTTGGGGTTTTTTTTGCTACAGTTCTTGTTTTGAGTTTATAGTTCTCATTTCAATGTTTACATTGTTAACTCCATAAAATTTATTTGGCACTCCACGAGAAATATCTAGAGCCTATCCAAACTCTTATACACACATCAATACATCATAATAAGACTCCAACTTCCTAGATACCTCTACATCCACCTGCAAATCAACTACTAATCACCAAGAGTGTGATATGATCTAGGTTGTCATAGTGTGACAAGATCATGATCCACGTTGACATCAAGGCCAACATACTAGCCATAATACCAATAAAAATATGTACCCACATCCATTGGTTTTCAAAAATTGTGAACTATATAGCAATACAAAGTTTAACTTAGTGGCTACAAGCTCATGAAAAGTGCATGACTATAAGAAAAAGTTCCTCGTATTCCTGGATCAATGACAACCTATTTAACACAGAAGTGGACCTTATCATTTTTAGGCGCATCGAGGAGGATGAGATGCAATAAATCCTAAAGGATTGACACAGCAAACCTTGTGGAGGTCGTTTATCCAGAAAACATATTGCCTACAAGATATTGCAGTCTGGTTATTATTGGCCCAATCTGTTTAAACATGCTAATAGATATGTGCAATAGTCTCACAATTTCCAAAGAATGGGAAGGGAAATGCAAGAAAATGAAATTCCATTACATCTACATGTCCGAATCAAACAATTTCAGAAGTGGACCTTATATTTTGTAGGCCCGATCACACCAATTTCAAGGAAGGAAAAATATATTCTCATGTGCACCAATTATGACAGAAAATGGTTTGAGGCCAAGGCATTGACCTAGGTTAATGAACAAGAAGTTATATATTTTTTTATGACAAAATTTTCAGAAGAATGGGTGTGGTTAATGGGATCTTCATATACTAGGGAACAAAATTCACATCCAAACTCATCAAGTCTATCATTAAAGAATACAAAATTAGGAACTAGACTTCCACCTTTTACGACCATCAAGTGAGCAGGCAGGTTGAGTCCATGAATAATGTACTTATGTAAGCTGTCCTCACTAAGACATTGTAGATTCATCATAAGGACTATGTGCTTACAGGACGACCTAGAGGAGTACTACACAATGCAATCCTTATGAATTTGTGTATGAGAAATAGGTTCTCCTCCCAATAGAGTTCCAAATAAAAACTTTCTAGAATCTTGCTTAGATTGGGATGGATTTGAGCAAGGAATAGGATAAAATTTTGCTACATTTAAAACAATCGATGAAATCACAAGGAACGCGACTAAAAAAAATATGTTGGTACATGAACAAATAAAGAAATGGCATGACAAATATATTTAAAAGAAGTAGTTTTAGGTGAGAGAATGGGATCTCCTCTTCAATTCTAGATCCAAAGACTTCAAATGGTAATTCACAACTCGATGATTGGGACCCTATGAAATAAAGACAATTTTTGAGAAAGGACCAGTTCAAATTAATGTTATTGATGAAGATCAAAATTACTTTCTTGCGAACAGGCATAGGTTGAAGTTCTACAAGAAGCTGATGTCTAAATTAGGGTTTATAACAATTATTTATTAGGATAATGGGATGGAGGTGGTGAAGATGGAATACCATCCACCTACTCCTAATTTCTCTTCTTGAATGATTTCTTCAAGTAAAAAAAATTATTGTGGCCTAATTATGAAAACCACTTTGTGGCATGGTTGGGCTAAGATTCTGCTTGAAGACGAGTTTTTTAGCCGTCATAATTTGTTATTTCTATACGTTTTTGAATTTTTTCTTTCTAAATCATGATTCTTTAAATCCCTGCTTGTCTTAAGTTAGCTGAGGAGGGATTCATTTATCCCTCTTTCTAACAACCTTTTTACCATTTACTTTAGCACATTATTTGGAAAAGGTTTAGAGACTATTTGGAGTACCTATAGGATTGTATACATTAAAGGCACATTCTCTCATTGTTGATTAGAGGGAATGAATAAATGTCCCTTGTTCATTGGATATTGCAGGTGACTCAACTTTATCACATTCAATCATACCACGCAAGATGTATTGGGGTACCATGGGAATCATTGTTCTTAAAGGTGACAAACCTTGCGTTGGTTAACAACATACACTAATGGTCAATAGTATGATGACTTGATCACATGATCAACACCTGTAACACCCCTCCCTTGTGTACTACATTATTCTAAACCTAAGCTAAGTTAAAGCTAGGAATGAAATCCTCCCTTGTGTGTTAAAGGTTGTAGACCTAAGCAGAGGAAAGTTAGTTTTGATACCCTCCTTTGTGGGTTAAACTATTCTACACCTACTCTAAGGAAAGCTAGGTGATATGTAATATGAAAAACAAATGTATTATTAAATAAATTAATAAAATAAATCACTTGGAGGGTGGAGCACCAAGAGAGAGGAGATGTTTGCCAAATTCCATGAGGAATGGGATGGAGATGAATATTTCATGATAAGCTTCTAGATGTGATTCTAGAGAAGATTGTATGGATTGGATATCCATCAGATGGATGGGAGATAAAGATGCATCAGACATAAAATCTTTGCTGGAGAAAAAGGCAAGGTTTTATGTGGAAAAGCGTGGGAGATAAAGATGAGCTTTTCTAGATAAGGCCTAGGAAAATGGAAAAATTCATAAAGTGGGATGCCGCTAATGGTAACTAAATCATGAAGGAGGGTATTAAATACCCAAAGCATTGGTCAATTGAGGAAAGGTTATCCTTGGAAAGATCTTCGCCTTGGGGGGAATCAGAGGTGATTCATGATTGGGTGGTGGCGCTACTCCCTGCAAGCGAGATTTAGTTGGTGTCATTTGCATTGAATGGATGTATGTTGGACTCTTACCCTTATGTTCTAACTATTTGTTTCATTTATGTAAATGATGCTATATATATTGGTATGGAAGAAATTGTAATTTATACATATGGAGTTTATGGTCTTAATGTGGTTTCAAGTTAAATTAGTAGAAGAGTAAAGCATGTCGTACTGTAGGGGATAGTGGTGATGTATTACTTCTAACTTATCTACTTTCTCGATAATGAATCTGTATTCATATTACATAAGTTAGGTCGGTAGTGTGAACTATGTTATGCCAACGGTTTCATCCTTATGTATGTTATGCTATTACTTTCAAAAGTAAAATTAGTGGTAGAGGATTATTAGGTGGTTACTATCATTGTGGCTATGGAACTATCTTATTGCTGATAGATTTCACATGGGGCCATCAATAAGAATAGAACTACTTGCACTAACATGTTTATTGTATGTTCATAAATATTTGAGATAGTTGTTGAATCTAACATGATTATAATTTTAAATTAAGGACATAGCTGACCTTATTGTTAGATGATAAATACTTATGCATGCGATTGAATTATGATGTAGCGTTTAAATATATCATTAATAAGGGAATGGGTTTCTATGCCTTGCATAAAGGCTGGGTAGTCATATGTTAGTTAACTATGATTTTGATGCATGGACAAGTTAACTACATTAGAAACAAATAAAAAAAAATTAAACCTATGGAGACTAGTGGCGGGCTTTCCAGGTAGGCTCAGGAGGTTCGTTACAAATGGTATCACAGGCATAGGTTAAAACACTAAGGCCTATGGACTCATCCACATCCTAGGACTAGATCCATAAAGGTAAAAAGAAAATTGAATCTTGGAACTTAGAATATGTTATGGTCATATTGGTTTCTAGTCATTAAAGGAAATTATGATTCTGGAAGAGTCATTAACATAGATATAATTGGATCAAGCAATAAAATTTAATGGGGAGTTCCATACATTATGAGAAGAGGTTGAATTTTTAGATTGTGTATGGAGACATGATTTCTTGAAAGACGTAAGGGTCAAAAATTTAGTATTTTTTTCCGAAGAAAAAATCAAAACTTTTCATTAGCATAATAAAAAGTTTTACATTCTGTTTGGATCACTGTCATAGTAATTGGCTCGACTAGAGCTATCCCCGACTGACTGTAGGCATTTTGTACATCAAAAAGCATAACAACATGACTCAGTCAAGTATGACTGTCCGTCACTATCCCTCTTCCTGAGCTTTGTACACACATTTTAAAAAAAAAAACACGACTTGGGGTCTCCTTCTATGAAGGAAAACAACCCCATATATCAAGCTGGCATATATAATTGTCGACTGTGTGAAAAATAATAATGTTTTGAAACAGTTTTTCAGGAGGCCGAAACAGAAATATACAAAAATATATGATGACAGAGTCTTTAAAAACATGTAAATACACAAAACTGTAAGTGAAAAAAGGGAAGAGAGGAGTCCCCGCTCAATGAGGAGGTGCGAAAGGGGGCTGATGAGATGTGGTTTGTTGCCCCTGGAAGAATTCCTCTATCGACCATCCGCCCAAAACCTGTTGTAAGCCAGCTTTAGAAAGCTGATCGGCTTCTTCATTATTCTCCCTGTAGATATGACAGATATGAAAACTGTTAAAAGAGGACTTTAATAACACAATTTCTTCTAACAAAGGCTTTAAAGTCTGATTTTGACATGATGCATTTCCATTGACCCATTTAATGACATTTTGAGAATCGCCAAAGATTTGTATAGTGAAAATGTTCCTCTGAAGAAGCCAGCAAAGCAAAAGATGTAAAGCAGACAACTCGGCAAAGTTATTAGTCCCGGAACCCAAACCAACAGAAGCTTTAAGATAATGATCAGCGGATATATGAATGCTCATCCCAGCGCCAGCCCTATTATTCTGGGATGCTCCATCAAAAAAAGCCCAAGGAATGCCTTCCTTGATAATAAGAGGCTTGTCACGGATTGGGGGATTTTTCACTTCAGGGGCTGGAATAGCTGAGTAGATGGCTGCGCAGTTAGAAGCAATAACAGATGAGGGGATGGTATTATCTTGGAAAATACTTTTGTTTCTCGCAAGCCATACACCCCAGAAGAAAATGAGAGGCAGGTTTCTCAAAGTTCCATCCGGGTGATTCTGCCACCAATTTCTCCATGCATCTTCCAGAGGTTCAGACCCCCACTGAGCTTTAATATTAAGCAGAACTGTAAGCTCTTCCCATATCTTTAAAGAGACAGTGCAAGATGTAAAAAGATGTCTAATAGATTCCTCATCTGATTTGCATAAGGGGCATCTTCCTGGACCGATAAGGTATCTAGCTTGTAGTCTATCCCAGGTTGGGATTTTTCCTTTCAGCAAACACCAAAGGAAAAGCCTGGCCTTTGCTGGACTTGACAGTTTCCAAATGCTTTTAGACCACCACTCAGGGATATCCCATCCTTTCTGTTTCATTAGGAAGGAGTACCCTTCTTTGGGATAGTAATCTCCAGTTTTACCCAAAGCCCAGATCAGCTTATCAGGTTCGTTTTTGAGTCTGACATGTGAACGGTGGAGTTCTTGGATGAAGGAGGCCCATTCATTCTTCCATCTGATATTTAAACCTAGTTCTTCATCATTTTTCCATGCCTGACCCCATATAGTGGAATGGCCAACTTTCTCCACCTGATTTAGAGTGACTATTCCTTTACTATCAAGGTGTCTAAGGAGACCTGGAGACAGAGCATATGCTTCATTACATCCCACCCAAGGGTCCCTTCCAACTCTGATGTGACTACCATCTCCCACTTTCCAGGCAAGGCCTTGTTCTATCACAGAGAAAGCTTCCAGCGTAGCCTTCCAAATGACAGATATATTCTTCTGTTTCTTTTGCTGACTCCGGATCCAGTCTTCTAAAGGGATTGGGTCTATGTACTTCCTTTTAACCACCTTTGTCCAGAGATTCTCCATCGATATTAACCTCCACCCAGACTTTGCTGCCAGAGACAAACTGAACTCGGGGAGTCTTTTGATTCCCCATCCTCCCCATTCTTTAGGTCTTGCAATCTTATCCCATGCCACCCATGGAAGAACCGATGAGTCCTTTGCAGAACCTGCCCATAAGAATCTACTGCATATCTTCCTGATTTTCTCCAACACTCCTTTAGGGACCCAAGTTAGAGCAGCCCAGTAAACTGGGATGGCTAACAGGACTGATTTGAGGAGTGTCAATCTGCCTGCTCTGGAAAGCCACCTGAAACTCCAATGATTTATTCTGGCTTCAATCTTTGCAATGAGCCAATGCCAATCCTCTTTCTTGTAGGCTACTGGCTTTAACCAGAACCCCAAATATTTAAAGGGAATGTCCAGAGGCTGAAGAGGAAAAGTAAAAAGATTGGTCATTCTTTCTCTTTCTCTTCTGTCAAGATCTGCTGCACATATTTGAGACTTTCTAGTGTTTATCTGCATTCCAGTGGCTTTCAGAAAGAGATCAAAAATGCTTTTATACTCCTTAATTTCGTTAGATGAACCATTTGTAAAAATCAGAATGTCATCGACAAAAAGCAAATGAGTGATAAAGAGGTTGATTGCTACCTCGATACCTTTTACCTTCCCTTCTCTTCTGGCCTTGTGGATCAATCTGCTCAGTCCTTCTGCCACTAACAGGAACAGGAGCGGCGATAAGGGGCACCCTTGCCTGAGACCTCTTTGGCTGTTGAAAAAAGGGGAAGCAGAGCCATTGATCAGAACTGCAAAACTGACACTTGTGATGCATCCCATAATCCAGCTGGTGAAAGAGTAGTTGAAGCCCAGATGAGTCAGCATCATTCGCAAATAAAGCCAGTTGATGCGGTCATAGGCTTTGGATAAATCTATTTTTAAGACCGCTCCCTTCATTTTCTTTTGCCTGACACTGTGGATAACCTCCTGTGCTACCCCAATTGCTTCATGAATTTGCCTGCCATCTAGAAACCCAAATTGTTCCATTGAAATGTTCCTAGACAATATAGGAAAGATTCGGATAGCAATCACTTTTGCTATGATTTTATAAATACAATTGCACAGGGAAATCGGCCTAAAATCTTCAAAGTTTCCCGGGTCATCTTTCTTTGGAATGAGGGCTATAAAGGTGGAGTTAAAAGGCCTGTAGACCTCTCCCTTCTGTCTTGATTCTTCTATTACATCAGTGATTTCAGAACCAATCAGGTCAAAAAAGAAAAGGAAAAGTTCAATAGTCCATCCATCAGGGCCAGGACTCTTGTCTTTTGCCATAATTTTCATTGCTGCTTCAACCTCCTCCTTGGAAACAGGTATAGAAAGGTCCTCTGCTTCTTCCTCCTCCACAAACCTCGGGAAACACTGAGCTGTTCTAAGGACTTCAGCAATAGTAGCCTCCCCTGAATCAGAGAAAATTCTTTCAAAATGCCTCTTTCCTAAGCTTGAAAGATCAGAGAAGGAGCTGACCTCCCTCCCTTCTTCATCTTTAAGGCTCCAAATGGTGTTTACTGATTTCCTTCCTTTTGCATAGTTATGAAAAAACCTGGTATTTTCATCACCAGATTTTAACCATATTGCCCGGCTCTTAATTCTCCAATCTTCCTCCTTGTCTAAAAGAATTTTATTTTGAAGCTTCTCCAGATGAAGAATTCTATCTTTTAAAGACTGCGACTGATAGCCATCCTCCTCAGTGCTCTCCAACATCTTCAATTCCTCCCTGATTTTGTATAGATCTTCATTTTGTTTCATCTTCCTATCTTTTGCCCACGATATGGTTGCTTTTTTTAGTCTCTTAAGGTTCTCCATGAACAGAAAGCCTTTATCCTCTCTTGCATTATTACCCGGGTGAATCCAAGTATCTTTGAAAAGAGTGCTAAAGGAAGGATCTTGAAGCCATGAAGGGTTGAATTTAAAGGGTGCCGGAGGCTTTGGGGGAGGGAAGGCTATATCCAGAAAGATTGGAAAATGATCAGAATTACCAATTTCCTCCACCCACTGTCTAAAAATAGGAGCATTTGATATGAGAGCCTCGGAGAGAAGAAAACGATCTAGTCTCTTGGCTATCCGATCCTCCCCTACTCTTCTATTCCTCCAAGTGGGCTTGAGCTTTACCGGAGATGGATCTGTGAAGTGATAGTCTTCAAGGAAATTATGAAAGAAATCCGACAAGGGATCCTCCCTGGCTGAAGGTCCCCAAGCCTCAGCTCTACCAATAGAAAAATTCAGATCACCTCCCACAATCAACATGGAAGACTTCATAATAGATTTTTCCATCAGATCTACCCAGAACGATTCTCTTCCTTGGCAAGGACCATAGATGTTTACAATGGAAAAGGGACGGGGGAAAACAGGTGTGAGGACCTCCATACCCAAAACTTGCTTAGTCCCCCACTGATTGATTACTTTAATTCTTCCTTCTTTGTAGCCGATTGCAAGACCCCCTGAGTGGCCAGATGAATCAATGGCAGAAAAAACCCATCCCGGTAAGAGGGTCTTTAGCATAGCTTCCACCTCAGTACCCTTCCCTAGAGTTTCTTGGAGAAAAACAATGTCTGCTTTAGAGTTTAGAATCCAATCTCGCAAGGCCAATTTTTTGGGTTTATTGGCTAACCCTCTGCAATTCCAGGATGACAAAATCATTTGATAACCTGGTCAGGGGTCTGCACAGCTCTAAGAACCCCGGGGATTGAGTATTGTTTTCCATCGGCCACGTCAAGCTTTGCTTTCAACTTTGCCTTTGAAAGGTCCGATTTCCTACCTCTCTTATTCTTTGCTGAGCTAAGGCCAAGAGATTGTCCTAAACCCCCAGCAGCAACAGGCAAACCAGATTTTCCCCCCATGGATCTTAGGTTATAAGGGCAAGGGTTATGGGATGGAGGGGAAGCCAGAGGAGGCCACTTCTCTTCACTATTCAAATCAAGGGACGGTAATGCATCCGAAATAGAGTCAATATCAGACTTGATTTTAGGAATTGCATCATTTTCATTATGGCCCGAAATATGTAAGGGAAAAACAGAAGGAGAATTTTGCACAGAATTTGAAATATGCTCAGGATTTTGAAGGGAGATGGAAGGAGAGCCTGAGCACATACCCTTATCCTGCTCGCTGTCGGGTTGGTGTTCTACCGCTGCATCCTTGGCGTTCTCCTCCATTGGTACCGTCCGCGGAGAATCATTTAACCGGGTCGCCTCGTGGAGTTGGGGTTCTTCCACCGCTGACTCTTTCAGGATCTCCTCAGTCTCCATGTCTTCCACTGCCTGACTCGCATTTCCTGCTCTGTCCTGAGGAGGGGGAACCCGATTGAATGTAAATTCTCTAGTAACAGGGGTCCTTCGGAATCTTCTCCTTCGTCTGAACAGAGGGCAGTCCTTGGCAAGGTGCCCATACTCGTGGCAGCTATGACACCGAAAGGGCAAGTGTTCATAGTCGAGGAGCTGCTCAAAAACGTACTCTTTATACTGTAAATTGATCTTTTGAGGAAGGCCGCCGCTCGGGTTGAGACTCACCAGGATACGGGCCATTGCCCTGTTCTTCGTTTTCAGAAAAGACATATCGGCCTCCAGGAAGGAGCCCAATCTATTACCGATAGCTTTGAACACAGCTTCAGTCCATAAAAACGACGGGAGGCCCGGGGCCCTCACCCACACTGGAAATTCGTCTGTTCTTTCTTTGATAGCATCGAAGAGGGGGCTCCAATGCTTCATCAGGACCGGGATACTCCCTATGCTCCAATTCCGCTCCAAAACCCATTCTGCATCTTTCTTTTCCTCGAAGCGAAGCATAAACCAGCCTTTGGCTAAACATTGGGCCTCAAATCGAAGAGGGCTTTCCGAAACGAAAACTTGTTCCCCCCACGCTTGAATAAATTCTGACGAGAACTTCTTTCCTCTTGCCCTTCCAACAAGGGTGCTTTCCGCTACTTCTAGAGATTCTTCAATGGAGATTTCCATGCCTAACACTAAATTCCCTACCAATTCCTGAGAACCAATCGGCCCTTGGGGTTTTCGCTTCTCACCTTTTTTCCTTGAGTCTTCAGCTGGTACCCTGGTTTCTCCGGCTTCGCCCGTCCATTCTGGACCCTCCTGGACTGGATCCGCTGGTACATCTACCTCCGGCTGTGGCTGAACAGGGGCCGAGAAAATAAGAGCTGGACTCCCAGAAGAAAGAGGAGCTTGTTCCGATTCATTGTAACCCCTCGTCTCTCCGGCGGGGTCGCCAAGATGACCCACGAAACCATCACCTGGGATATATTTTGGAACAGGGTCGACCTTTGACAGTGAAACCCTAGATAGCGAAGAAGCCCCGCCAGGAACCCTTCCAATACCAAGACCCGAGGAAAGCCCCAATTTTCCTGTATCCTCAAAACCCTTCAGAGAGAAATGCCGGAACGACCCAGGGTTATCCTTGTTTGCAGAAAGAAATGCCCCTGATGACGGCCCATCCGCCTCAGCTTCCCTATCCGGCGATTTGCATGAGACCTGGTGGCGAGGGTTGTTGCTTTCCCTGTTCGAGCCACTGCCTTGGATTAAAAAAGAAGGTTTTGTCTCCAGAGAGAAACCCGCCTGCCTCGAAAGCTCATAAGCACCAAAAAAATGCTCAACATTTTGAACTGTGGGATCCTTACCCCACATAGATAGTATATCCTCCAGTTCCGGGTCCAAGTCCACCAACTCGCTCGGATTAACCATGGTTTAAAGATGCGTTCGAGGAAAATGACAGCTACAGACAAGGAAGAGGGTTGCCTTCACCCGAGAAAACAGGAAACGAGAAAAAGCGAAGACCTGCAGTTTACCCTTTGTGTAAATCCTTCACAGTAAACAAAACACCGACTGCCACCTCCAACTGCCAGTCATCCGTGGAAGGTCCCCTGCGCCTGCACCTGTACGAGAGCTAGGTTCCGCCTGCAGAAACTTACCCGTGACCCGAGCGAGGTTCCACCTGAAACCCTAGCCTCCAAACCCTAGCCGAACCCATTCCCGCTCAGACATATCAATGTTTTTTCGTCAAAAATTTAGTTTGCGTCAATTCGATAAATCTTTTCTTTTACTCAAAATAAATAAACATGGATTTCCTAATACGTAAGCACCAAGCCTCTTAAATGATTCCACAAAGGAGATTATTGTGCAACACACTTAAAGGATTTCATGATCTTGACTTAAGTTCTAATTCTACATATAACAAGGCAACATACCAATTGGGTCCGTCGCTTAATCAATTGGTAGAACTCATTGTTGGGCATGCCGCTTTCCACCTTTCTCTCGGGATTAACTCGGTACCAAGCCATTCTGTAACATTCAACTGTGATTTTGTATGATGGGAACTTAGTTGTTTCCCTCACACAACACCATATATCCCTGAGTAGTGCAAATCACTACCTCAGCTCCCACGAAGATGATGAGGATGTGAAACCGTAGGTTACCAATCAGAATGATATACGGAAGATTCTCTTGTAGTTTCCAAATATAATAGTATTTTTTCTTTAGGATTTGAGCATGCTTTGTGAATAAACATCAATACATCAGGAAAACTAAATAAGTTCAATCACATCTACAATGGCGTGTTTTATTCCTATGCATGGTTAAAAAAAAATAGTTTTTTTTTTTGGTATAATTTGGATAAAAACAACTTCATGTGACTATGGAGCATGTTTTATAAACAACAATACATGTCAAAAGTTCAGAAAAAGGGTTGTAGAACTGCAAGTTCCTATTTTATGACCATTTTCGAGGTAGGGAGTTCGCCATAGGCCAACGATGTTGCTTCCATGGAAGATTTGGGAAAATCTAGAAGCCTCAATTGTTTCCTGCTATTTACATTAAGATAAAGATGTGGGGAAAGTGGATATCCACCACCTCAGTCGGATTAAGTTATCCATTGATGAGACAGAAAAATTGGAATGGATAGAGTGATCAATAGTCAGCCTTATCCATACAATGAAAATAGAAAAAATTCTGAAGATATGGTTTATCCCAACTATGCATTGATACAAAAAGCAAGCGAGCTTGGGTCCCTGTCCTCTACGGATGGCTGTGGGAAAGTATTGTTTTGATCGATGTTATTTCCATGAAGGGATCAACAAAAAGCTGAAGCAAAGTTGTTTCCTTTGATCAATGGTGAATACGTATCTGCTAAATCCTCATGTGCATCCTTGCCTTAATGGGAAAAATGTTATCCAACGATCAAACTTATCCAAGCAATAAAACTAGGAACAAAAAAAAAACCTTTAACTGAGCAGGCTCCAATGGCCTGTTTCCAAACCATGGTGGGTCGACTAAATTTTTAGTATACTATGTATATTTGGTGGAGCCACTGACTCCAAATGGTCAAAGAGGGATAAGAAGCCCCGTAAATCCTCTGTTGCTTTGCCTACAACCGTGACTGTCAATAATGAATCTTGAAACCCACCATTCCTCTCTCATATCAAGCAGTTTGAGTGCTCATACATTTGTCCATATATATTCCTATATGGATCCTATGCCCTTTCCCCATTGACTTTTGTGAAGGTTAAAGGCCAAAAAGTCACACACCAAATGAACAATAATCCATTCCTCTTTGTCGGCTGGGTTTAAGATATTGAAGATTTGGGGAATATTGCCATAATTACGCCGTAAGGCGTTTCCTTTTGGATTGAATTGACCCAGCTGACACCGTGTCCTATTGTTAACCGTTGATTTGTGGTGTTAGACGATATAACAAAGTGTGATCGTTGATCGTGGGAAGCCGAAGATCGTGGGAAGCCGAACGATTAAAAGCAGTTTTCCTGTTTGTATTCCTTCCTTCTGCCCTTGCGCGCTGGTTAGTTTATTCCTTATGGTTCCACTAGGTATTATTTTCTTTATATGCACCGACTTCTTAAATGAGATCCGTTTGCTTTTTCTGCTTTTCCGCCCGTTTGTCATCTTTCAATTTTCTGGCTTCTTCTGGTTTCTTCAAGACTATTTTTCGGATTTTCTTGAATCTATCAATCTGATTAATAGTCAACAGTCGCGACAGTTGTTTTCAGGAAGAACAAGAGGATAAAGAATGAGGATAAAGAGAAACGGAGTAGCAGTCAGTGTGCTACAGGCTTTTGCATCGGCAATTGCTTGCTTTATAGCAATTGAACTGTATTGACACAGTATTATCATGGCCTCATCTCAGACTCAGGAAATGGACATAGATGATGAAGATTCAATGCTCTTTATTAGGAAGCCGCTCATCTTTGTCAGAACGAACAGAAAACCCCCTTTGTTTGGGGGCAGAGCCAATGCGAATGCCTGTCAAGATGTGAGTATTGGCAACTACTTCTGCTTTATTTTGGTTTTAAAGTGTGTTCTTTAAACTTTGATTGCAAGAAGCTGGACTGCGAGAAATGGCCCTAATAAGCACTTTGTTTGGAATTCTTTGCTCTGAGTATTGGCAACTTCTTCAGCTTTACTTTAGTTTTGAAGTGTTTTCTTTAAACTTTGATTACAAGCAGCTTCACTGGGAGAAATGGCCCTAATAAACACTTTTGCTGGAAATCTTTGCTGTGAGTATTGACAACTTCTTCTGCCTTGTTATAGTTTTGAAGTGTATTCTTTAAATTTTGATTACAAGAAGCTTGACGGGGAGAAATTGTCCTAATAATCATTTTTTATTAGAATTCTTTGCTGTGTGCATTGGCAACTTCTGCTTTATTTTAGTTTTGAAGTGTATTCTTTAAATTTTGATTACAAGAAGCTTGACTGGGAAAAATTTCCCCATTAAGCACTTATGTTGGAATTCTTTGCTGTGAGTATTGGCAACTTCTGCTTTATTTTAGTTTTGAAGTGTATTCTTTAAATTTTGATTACAAGAAGCTTGACTAGGAGAAATTGCCCTAATAAGCATTTTTGGTGGAATTCTTTGCTGCGAGTATTGGCAGCTTCTTCTGATTTATTTTAGTTTTGAAGTGTATTAAAGTTTGATTACAAAAAGCTTGCCTGAGAAAAATTTCCCTAATAAGCACTTTTGTTGTAATTCTTTGCTGTGAGTATTGGCAACTTCTTCTGCTTTATTTTAGTCTTGAAGTGCATTCTTTAAATTTTGATTACAAGAAGCTTGATTGGGAAAAATTTCCCAAATAAGCACTTTTGCTGGAATTCTTTGCTGTGAGTATTTGCAGCAACTTTTGCTTTATTTTAGTTTCGAAGTGTATTCTTTAAATTACAAGAAGCTTGACCGGGAGAAATGGCCCTAATAAGAACTTTTGCTGGAATTCTTCGCTGTTATGATGGATAGATTGATTAAATATTCGGTTGTTTGTTTTACAGGAGGAGAAACCGAGAGCCAAAGAGTCTCCTGGTGAAGGTGGGCTGAGAGAAACTGAAGGGAAGAGAGGGGTAGAGGACAGGGAGGACAGATCTCCAAGCCCGGAATACCAGATTAAAGCGGGTGAATTCGGGTCTCCAAGGACTCCCTTCTCTGCTGCTATACCACCTATTCTCGAGTGTCCAGATCCTCCTAGTGTTAGGTAAGGTATCGATTTTCACATCGAATCTTTTTCCTGTTAATTGTTTGCTTACACCGCGTTCGAATTGGAAGTGGCTCAGCGAGGAGCTCGTTGCAGTTGCCGAGTCGCAGATCCTATTTTCTTTCCCCTCATTTATTTGTATATTTATCCTAATAATATAGGAGTTTAAATCCGCCCAATTCCCATTGATGTGGTAAACGAAGATTTGTAGTATCGTTACTTATTTTTGGATCTATCCAATAGGTTAGTCCACAGAGGAGAAACGGAAATGTTAGACAGAGAATTTCCTCGAGACCCGGAACTTATGGAAAAATGTTGTTAGGCAGGGAATTTTCGTGAGCCCTAGAACTTGGTCAATAACATTTTTTCTTCATATTCGTGCTTCAAAACTTCTAGGTACGAATTTTCAATGTCCACCCTTAACAGGGATGCTCCTATTTCATTCTGGAAGGTGTCAAAACTGCCTGTGTATCTCTGCCCAAATCATAGTTTAAAAAGAGTGGTTTCATATTGAATAGGATTCAAAAACTTATAACCTTTTTGTTAAAGATTGTTAGGTTCATTATAATTGCATTTAGAACAGATAGTAACAGGTCTTGGGAAGCGTGTTTCAAATTTGTCTTGATTTACATGGCTGCTTTTATTCCACTCTGTATCTTTGTAAAAATATTACGTTAATAAAAATAGTTTCAAATTGAATAGGAATTCAAAAGTTTATAACTTTCTTGCTGAAAATTGATAAATTCTTTATAACTGTATTCAGCAGATTTGCCTTAAAGGCAGATCATAGCTCTGTCCCCTCAAAACAACCGACATGAATACATCGATATGGTGGTCCCAGCCTTGTCACCACTTCTTTCTGATTCAATTCCATTCTGAAGAGGTCAAAACTACCTGTGTCTTTGTCCAAATCTTAGTTTAAATAGAACAGTTCCATATTGAATAGAATTCAAGAGCTTATAACCTTACTGAAAATTGTTGGATCCTTTACAGCTGCAATAAGAACCGATAGTAGCATGTCTTGGGAAATCCTGTTGCAAATATTCTGTGTATGAATTGTCAATGTCTTGACTGAAGCCATTCCACTCTGGAAGAAGTCAAAAGCTACCTGTGTGTTTCTGTAATAGTTTAAAATTAAATAGAATTCAAAAACTTCTTATAATTTTTTTTTGTTTGTGAAAATCGTTAGATTTTTTTTATATATAGAGGATTGTAGAATATATATATATATATATATATATATATATATATATATATATATATATATATATATATATATTTTCCTCTCTCTTCTCTTTTTCCGGAAAAAAGAGGAAGCAACGCTCACTGGTAGATATCAAGATGGATATGGTTGCTGCTTCTCACTGTGCCTTATTGCTTTCATAGGTGCACAACTTCGTTCACCGCCTTCAGACTTGCAGGTATTTCTAAAACTTGTTTTCCATTAAAATAATAATGGATCGAACACTATATGCAGTGAATTATTGTTTTATGTTCAAGATAATGGATAGCCTTTAATATTTTTAAGTTCTGGCTGGTAGCTATCTGCTTTTTGGATAAATCTTATATTTATTTAGATGTCAGGATTGATATCCATGTTACTTCTTTCATAGGTGCACAACTTCATTCACCGCCTTTAGACATGCAGGGATTTATGAAACTTGTTTTCCATAAAGATAATGGATCAAACACTATATGCATTGAATTATTGTTTTATGTTCAAGATGATGGATAGTCTTTAATATTTTTATTTTCTGGTTGGTAGCTATCTGTCAATGTCTCACCTTGCTTAACAAGGCTAATCTCATTCCATTCTGGAAGAGGTCAAAAACTACCTGCCTACCTGTGTCTCTGTAAATCTTAGTTTAAAAAAGAACTAATTTCATTTTGAATAGAATTCAAAAACTTAGAACCTTTTTATTGAAGACTCTGAAATATGCTTATGATTATATTAAAAACAGATACTAAAAGGTCTGCATTAAGAAAATATATTTTCTATCAGGGATTGTTCTTGGTTATGTCAAGAGCAGCAAAGCTGTCTAGATGGATATGGACGTTGCTCCTTAGCCTAAGGAATTACTAATTTCATATATGCACAACTTCATTCACAGCCTTTGGACTTGTATGTATTTTTTTTCTTTTTCTATGAGGAGATTTGATGATGGATGGAGACTATACAATGGATTATTGTTATTTCTCAAGATATTTGATAGGTTTGGTTGTCTTTACAAATGTTATGGTTATTATCCATGAATTTTTTAATCAATTTTATATTTTATTTATTGTAGTAATGAGTTTAAAGCAACGAATCATAGATGCAGAAAGATAATTTATATTTGAGTTATTTACCACTAAAATTTATTTGTGTGTTTTTTTAAGTAATAGAACACTTCCAATCCGCCTCAGTGATGTAGTGAACAAAAATTTGTATTATCATTTGCTTCTGAATCTCTACAATGCTTAGTGCAGAGAGGAGAAACGAAAATGTTAGAGAGAGCATGGAAAAATGTTAGACAGTATTTTCGTGACAAGTAGAACTTAGTCAGGAAAATTTTTCCTTCATATTCGTGCTTCAAATCTTCCAAGTACGAATTTTCAATGTCCCCCTTAAAAGGGTTGTTCCCATTCCATTCTGGAAGAAGTCAAAACGGTCTATGTTTCTTTGCCCAAATCTTAGTTTAGAGAGTGGTTTCATATTGAATAGGATTCAAAAGCTTATAACCTTCTTGTTAAATATTTCTAGATTCATTATAATTGCATTTAGAACATATTATTCCATTCGGGAAGATGAAAAAAACTAATTGTATCTTTCTAAAAAATCTAAAATTAATAAAATTCAAAAGTTTATAACCTTCTCTTTGAAAATTGATACATTCTTTACCACAGTCACACTTGCCCAGGGAAGACACAAGGAGAATCTTTCCCTCCCAATTTCTAATGGCAGCATCATAGATGCCAAACTCATTATTAGACCTTTAAGAGACTAGTTGTATCTGAAGCCCATTCTTGAAAACAAGCAGTCCACTTTTTGACAAAATCCATATTTTCAGACAAATGGAATAGCTCCTTTTTTGTACTCTATATTGCTGGCAATTGTACAACTTTTTACATGACACGGTCTTCAGAATTTTGTGAAATATGTCAGAATATACTTAAGACATCCGATACCTTTAAGAGTATCGCCTAGGTTGGAGGGAGGGATATTTCCGACAAAACAATGACCTGCACGAAATAGGGGGGCCCTGGAGTAGCGCTAAACAATAAGGACTACGGATAAATAGGTAGGGGTGCGCGACGTCCTACCAGCAAAAGCGTTGGGCGTACTTAGCCAAACCAAAAAGCGATGTGTACCCAGCTGTACATGGGAAGAGGTGGTTTCAGGGTACTTCATAAGGCAAGGGCTAACCAGCCTGCCATAGGGCATTAAATGCCTAGGAATATGCATGCTCTATAACAAAATAACACCCAGTATTTACTTTTAATTTAGGTACCGGGGATGGAAACGATACTCCCTTGCTACTGAAAGAAGGACAGAATGTCTTCAAGTTTTATGCCAATGGGCGCCGATATTGCCAGGGCTGGTAGCTATCTGCTTTTTGGATAAATCTTATATTTATTTAGATGTCAGGATTGATATCCATGTTACTTCTTCTTTCATAGGTGCACAACTTCATTCACCGCCTTTAGACATGCAGGGATTTCTGAAACTTGTTTTCCATAAAGATAATGGATCAAACACTATATGCATTGAATTATTGTTTTATGTTCAAGATGATGGATAGTCTTTAATATTTTTATTTTCTGGTTGGTAGCTATCTGTCAATGTCTCACCTTGCTTAACAAGGCTAATCTCATTCCATTCTGGAAGAGGTCAAAGACCTTCCTTCCTTATCTTTGGAAAAGCAAAGAGCGGAAAATGGCTTGATATAGAAGACCCACCTTCTGTCATATCCAGCTCTAATGGATCACCATCTACTCTCCAGTCAAAAGAGTGCAGCAGCTGAGCTAGTGCAAGGTCAATCATGGAAACAGCCATGGCGGCCCCTGGGCACCCTCTCCTCCCTGCTGAGAAGGGAAGCATCCTGAAATTTGATTGACCTGTCACTAAATCCATAACATGGTCATGCTCACCCAATTCATGCATGAATCTCTCCGGCTTGAAAACCAAAGCATCCACCCCCCACACATTGGGATCCCTTCCAATAGTCCACACATTCACAATTACTATTGTTTTTTTAGGTATATTGCATCCGCATATGCTCGCGGTCTCTACAGATTCATGGGGAATCGCTAGCAGTCCCATTGGATGTAATCGCAGCGTCTCTTTCACAACACATTGAAGGAACTTCATCCTTCCCACATCAGATCCGTTTATTTTGCCACGTTTTCCGACACAAGATTCTATTTCTTGCTGCAACTTTTTCAGGACATGGGGATGTCTGAGCAGCTCACTCATTGCCCATTCTAATGTGGATGCCGACGTCTCCATTCCAGCGATGAGTATGTCCTGTACAAACCAATGGGAAAACAGTTTATGTTGTCAATTAAAAATCAATGTAATATTGAATTGCTGAAGTTAATTTATTTGCATGTAGATTCAGGGGGTTCTTGGGAATATTTTGAAATTTGAAGGACAGGGCAGAGTGTGGTAAAGAGGGATGTCAATTATGTGACCTTCCAATAGATTTCCTAAATTTACAATAAAAAAGAATCGATTTAGTTGTTTAACTCGATTTAAGATTTCCTATCTACATACAAACATAATCAATTTAACTGCTTCCCGTTTGGCTTTGGTGTCTCCCTTTATATCATTGTTATCAGCTGTCATCTGCAGCAACACATCCACGAAATCTTTAACATGCTCTGCCTCTGCCTCTGCCGGTCCCTCGCTGTGGCCGTCGCTGGAGTAAGGAATAATTTAATGACTTTTGAGATACACGTGGTCTTGTAGTACATCACGATTGTGGGAAGAGGTCATGCTGGCGGAGAGCAATGATATTCATGGAAGCAATTTATTTCAATACCAGAACTATCTATGCAATAATCTTATCTTAGCGTCTTATTTGTCAAGTTTTCCCAATTGCGTATGCAGACAGTATGTTAAAAATGACAATATGTTAAAAATGAACGTAATAAAAGCGAGCACTGGTTAAATATTGTCCAGGTGTGACAAGATGTCCTGCATTACATTCCGTATATCTGTATATTCTGTATCTTTGAAGTCTGGACAACTATCACAATTTGCAAGTTGCCGTATATCCATATATTCTGTATACATTCCGTATATCCGTATATTCTGTATCTTTGAAGTTTGGACAACTATCACAATTTGCAAGTTGCCGTATATCCGTATATTCTGTATCTTTGAAGTCTGGAAAACTATCACAATTTGCAAGTTGCAACTAAGGTTTCGTATATCTGTATATTCTGTATCTTTGAAGTCTGGACAACTATCACAATTTGCAAGTTGCAACTAAGGTGCATTGAATATGCTTCGATGTACTTTTACAGTCATTATCATTAATAAAACAAAACAAGTACATGAGATATCGTTGACATCCATGTGGGATAATTTAAAATATAATTGAAAGTGCTAAATGGTGTTTTTAAAAGTTGTTTATTAATGATATCAATAAAAAAATAGTGACCAAGTACATGACATATCGTTGACATTCATGTGGGATAATTTAAAATATAATTGAAAGTGCAAAATGGTATTTTTAGAAGTTGTTTATTTAGATTTTTGTTTAATTAATAATATTTCATCTATATTAAATGTATTATAATTATTAATAATTAAAAAATAAAATAACAATTATTATAATTTCTAAAGTTATGAGAATATTTCATAGTACCCACTCATACATAACTTACTCTATATAATTTGGCACATTATTGCATACTTTTTTTGTTAGTTTACTACATATTTTAAAAATAATTATTTTAAATATTACAATGACTTATTAAAAATTGAAATTTAAGAAAAATGATCTTAGCATGCATTATTTGAACAAAATATTGCAGCTTGAAGACTCTTTTATGTGATATGTCTTAGCCCTATTCAAAGTTGTAAAGTGTGTTTTTTGATGATCTCCTTGTTACTAGTGGTAATGCTTCAAAGGACAAGGGAAGTGCTTTGATAGACAACAAGATGGGGCAAATGAATGGAGCAAAAATGATGGGAATTGAATAAAATCAAGTGGTCAATTGAAGAAGAATGGGGTTCATATGAGGATGGGAATGCTCTTTTTGATGGCAGGTCACATCCATTGCAACAATTCGGATATAACGCACATCCACTCTAGGATTTAGTGTTTCTTGGCTCCATGATGAAAATAGTGAAGACAAAATACATGAAAATAATGACGACAAAATACATGTTAATCTGTTACTTGTGTTCTTTGATGGAAGTTTTGTAATGAATGAATGAAATGTGTTCTTTGATGGAAGTTTTGTAATGAATGATTGAAAAATACATGGTGAGAGAAAAATGCATATTATGCTAATCAAGGAACGTTTTTCACTTGTTGAACTTGTAGTATACATGTTAATCTGTTACTTGTGTTCTTTGATGGAAGTTTTGTAATGAATGATTGAAAAATACATGGTGAGAGAAAAATGCATATTATGCTAATTAAGGAACGTTTTTCACTCGTTGAACTTGTAGTATTGAATTTAACACACTAACACTTTACAACAATGAACTAACAATCTTCATGATGAAAATAATAATATCGAAAGATTTATCTACATAATGAAAAAGGAAATATGGGATATTCCAATCACGTTCCGAGGCATTTTTTAAAATGTGGATGTGAGAAAAGGTTGTTGTGGAAGGTGTTGTTTTTATACGGGAAATTTCTTGATCATGGTGTGTAATCTTAATGTTGATAGGTGGAAGGTGTTGTTTGTATATGGGAAATTTCCTGATCATGGTGTGTAATCCTAATGTTGATAGATATGTCTACTTTAAAATGTGGATGTGAGAAAGGTTGTTGTGGAAGGTGTTGTTTGTATATGGGAAATTTCCTGATCATTGTGTGTAATCCTAATGTTGATAGATATGTCTACTACGTGGTTCTAGTTAATGGGGCATTGATGTGAGCATTCAATATATTTATATTCTTTATCAAAGTATTTTTTTGTTGTATTTGCGTAATTCAGTTTATGCCTTACGGCGTTTCCTTTGCAACATTTGGTGCAAATGCTAGTATAAGGAAACGTTCATCATTCTAGTTTAGTATGCCATATTATACATTTAAAGCTAGATAATCCATCCCCATTTATTGGGATGGAGATAAACGGTAGTATTCGGGGGAGGTTTTAGAGGCAAATGACCTAGGTAACTATCATGTTCTGTATGATGATGGAAAGAAGGAGCACTTTAATCTTGGTGAAGTTAAACATCATATAGGTAGGAATTCAAAGGGTTCCCTCACAGGAAATAAGAGCAAGGACAGTAAAGACCCTTCTCTTAGAATCATTAAAGAGAGTCTTTTCGATATATGGTAATAAATCAGATGTAGTAAATAAACGGCTGACCTGGTTTGTTTAGAGTGACTTAAGCATAGACATGAAAATGTTTCAATGTATAAAAGGATTAAATATTTAGGCACTGGAAAAGTTTACCGAGGAGAAACTTCTATTTTGGAATAGAAGTCGACTCTATTGGTCTGGGGAATTCCCCTTTGGACCCAGCAATGTGGTAAGAACATTAGATTTGTAATTTTAAGACATTAAACATTATTTAATATCTCCCATATTGAAAGGGTTTTGCATTATGGATTTTCTTTTTCGTTCTCTCATTATACAAGGTTTGGTTAAAACACATGAAAAACTAACAAAGAAATGTATGTTCTGATCTATAGTTTTAACCACAATAAGATTTTCAAACGTGGTCAAAACCATGGAAATTGAAATCATCTTCATAAAATATTCAGTATGTTGACACATAGTCCCTTGAGGATGCAAAATTAAACCTCTGAATATTTGTGATATTGTGAGAGAAATTTAAAACTGAATTCCAACTAAAATTTGTGAGAAAAGATTATTTATGTTGTCATAAAAGGGTGGAAAGCACTAGAGAAGGTGGGTGTTAACTGGTTAATTACCATGTAGTTAGTAATCTTATGAAACATCAGTCTACTTGGTTGATGAGACTATTGGTTAAAGACTACGAAAACTTAGGAACAATATTGGTTGTATGGGATATTCAAGAATAGCAAAATATTGAACTAGATGCTCCACATATTTTTCTTCATATACGGTTAATGCAATCAGATTCGAAGTCATGTGGTATATTAGGTAAACGTCATTGAAAGGGTAAATTTCAATTACAATCCAATTAGACATCATAGTTTGATGGTTATGGTTCGCCTACTGTACTTGAATTTTATAGTTAAACATTTTTATGTTAAGAATTGGGACTTGTGTTAATGACCCTTCCTTGAACAAATTATTATGAACCATTTAGTAGAGAATTATACTTCATAAAATGGGTTTTTACACTGCCATGTGATGGCATCAGAGGAATGCAAAGAATAAACTAACAACTAAAATATTTATTAATTCCAATAAGTTAGGATTATTCTCAAGTTGCTTGAGGGTTAGATCTTATCCTTTGCCACTATATAAATATGGGATTTATTATGTGGTTACAATAAGTGTAAACGGTGTGAGCTAAAGCATAGAGTTGCGTAAAAATTGAGGGTATGTTCCTACGAGAGAGAAAGCATAACGTTGTGTGATGAATGAAAAAGATGGTGTAGGTAGGCACTGAAAAACTCTGTGTGCTATCATTAGAGGAAGAGATGTTCCACCTTAAACTATTCATCTTCAACGTCCCTATCTTTGGACCGGTTGCTCAATATAGTTTGACAGAATCAAACATAAAAATTTTATTCATTGTAATATAAGTAAATCTTGGTAAGGTGGCTACGCATTGACAATGACATGGATATGTATTTTTTTGTATTATGCATTGTTCATTTTCATTTTTAAAGTTAGATAAGTTGAGATGCTCACAGGAATATGAGATTTTCTTATGGATGCTAAAGGAACTGGATTTTTTGCCAATACATTTCTTACCGAAGCTATGGTCAAAATAACTCCCAGGTTTTTCAGGTGCTTACCTTTCGAGGTAATGTTGTAGGCATCAAAAGCATGTTCTTATGGTGGGTCTTGTAAATTTGTGTTATCTCTATTTGTATTTTGTTTATAGATGTGAAAGACAAAGTCATCTATAAGACTAAACACCTTAAAGTTGTCTTTCGAATTTAATGTGGTTGTTGATCAGGGCATAGGTAAGTAATGATGTAAATTACTTTATGGTTTCCAATAGATGAAACATTTTAGTAAGAAAATGTTACAGTTACACATTGTTGAGGAAACAAAACCTTATGAGGACATTATGTATAAGTAAATAAGCATGCATAGATTGGAACTCGAGGAATTCTAGTTAAGTAAGGTAATATCTTAACTTAGATATGCAAGAGGTATAAAGTACATATCAATTCATGGAAAGAGATTATCTGTGTGGATGCATGTGTTGTCTACATTAAAAATTAGTAGAGGAATATATTATGTGATTTAGAGGAAGTAATGGATATGCTGCCCACTTTGTCTTATGTGTATATATAAGCATGAGAATAATGAAATGAGTTGGTTCCTGTGTTAATGGTTTATGAGTTGAGTTTAGAGGAATTCTTAGGACCTCTTTTTTAGAACTTGATCATTACTATGTTTAGTATGGAACATAGATAAATATTTATACATTAAATCAATATCTATATTGATTCCGTAAATAAGCAAAGCCAATTCTAGTTTATCTTAGTAGGATGATTTTCATGTAAATCTCCAAATTGGTCATATTTGGGTATGTGGATTGTAGTTTCGGAAGTAAAGGTAGAATACATAAATGCATGATAGCACCTAGAGGAAACTTTGGGAAAAATTGGTAGTATGAATAATGAAGAGAAATTAGGAAAAAATTTCTTAAAACCTCTTAACACAAACCATAACATGTACCAGTAAGAGATTTAACTAAGGATTGGAAAATAAAAAAAAACCTCACCTAATACTTGAAAGGAAGATTATATAATGGAGGAAGTCGATTGATCCAGGTGGATGTTGGTGGCCACCCACCTATCCCATTTGTACCCCCACAACTCTCTCTTTTAGTTTTTCAATTTCTGTAATTGTAGCATAATTTACTATTTTTAGCAGTTTTTTGGGTCCTAAACTTCCGGAGCCGTTTTGAGGCCCTAAACGACGTTTTTTGGGAAATCTAGGAGCAACATGGGTCCATGGACCGATGTTTCTCTTCCCAAAGTTGTAGTGCTTGGATATATCTTTCCAATGAGCTATTGTACACGTCAAATGGAGATCAGGCGCCAAAGTTACGACCCCAGGAAGTTGATGTACGAACTTACCCAAAACAAGGCCCACAATTTGGTGTTTCATCTTCTAGGGTTAGGTTTTGGGATGTTAAGGGTTTTTCATTGTTTCTCAATAATAAATAGGCCTTCGTGCCTCATTGTAGCACATTTTAGAGGCATGTAGCCACCACATTTCTTCTCAGAGACAAGCTACCATCGCCCTAGCTCGTTTATTTCCATTGGTATTTGTAAGCATTTTTTAGTATTTTACATTAATGAAATGAATTATTATTTCCACTGCATCTTTGTGTTTATGGCTATCTCTGTAATTTGTTGCATTCCTGTTTAATTCCAGATCAGTGGTATCATAGTGGTCTTCCTTTTCTCTATTTTTCTTTGCATGTCCCCAACGAGGTCAGGATATAAGGAGTTAGGGCTCGAAATGGTCGAACCTTTGCAAGACCAGCCTTGTGTATCTAGACAGCCCCCCATGGCGGATGAGAAGAAATATGAGGGGGCAGGAGATCGTATCAAAATCTTGCTCGAAGAAGCCCTTGAGCGATAAAATAACGTGATGATGGATAGCTTTGCCAAAATCCTTTAGAGGCTACCTAGAGGCGACACATTGGATTTCAACAGCTACTCTGGAAATGCCACACTGTTTAAGGTACAAGTTAATTTTGAAATCCCCATATTTGAGGGTTAGATAGATGCAAATGCTTTAGATAAATGGTTAAATGTGATAGAGGGTTATTTTTATGCTCATGATTTTTCCATTCAAGAAAATATTATTTTTTCTCTTCTCAAAGCAGCCCCCTACGTCAAGGACTGGTGGGAAACCTAGTGCGAGCACAAGGTTGCAAGTATGGGCTCACTATTTTTAGCCACACCCACTTAGAATTCATTCCGAGATGCCATTAAGGAATAATATTACCCTATCAAAAGCTATGATGATAAACACATAAACTGGACCACATTGCGACAAGGAAGGGACCAAGATGTGCCAGAGTTCACCAACATTTTTCATACCCTTCGAACATAGTTGGGTATCAAAGATTCTAAATTGCATCTGGTGCTCAAATACTACAGCTGCCTACACATATACATCTAGGAAGAGATGGGATTCCTGAACATCTCCTCCCTCGGCATGGCATACCAAAATCGAGTAGAAGTTCAATTAGAAGAAGCGAGACTTTCGATCTGTGAATCCAAAGACTGAAGGAAAAAGCCAACGCAGCATGACCCAAGGTAACCCATTGAAGCCACAAGAAAATAACAACACCACGAAGTCAAAGAAGGACACAGGAAAGTGGTGCGAGTTCCATAAGAGCCCCACTCACAACACAAGTGAGTGTCAGATCAAGCAGTTGCTGGTGGCCGAGTTGAAGTCTTCAGAATCAGATGCATGTTCTGACCCTGAGTCAAAACCTGACAAGGGGAATGACAAAGGGAAGTAGATCATTGAAGCGGAGTCCAGCATCATTGTTGCCACTGCCAAGATCCAAAAGGATGAGCTCGAAGATCCAAAGGAGGGGGAGCGTCTTTTCCACTAACAGGTGTGAGTGAAGGGTTTTCTGCTACAACTCATTGTTGACAGTGGCAGCCAAAGGAACCTCATTTCAGTAGAGGTTGTGAAGTGGTTGGGCCTGTCGAATACACCACACCCGCAACCATATAGTATCGGGTGGCTTCACCAAGGACGAGATCTCCAAGTTCGCTAGCAGTGCCGCCTTCCCTACAACATCAAGCCCTTCACAGATGAGGTATTGTGTGATGTTGCACCTCTCGTTGTTTTTGATGTACTATTTACCCAACCATACATGTCGAGGTGACATGCTGTGTATGAGTCAAGGCCTCGCGTTGTTATTATTACTTTGGGTAATTGATTATACAGGATACTGAAGGTAGCCCCACCTACTACCACCTCTTTGATCTCTTCTAAGAAATGCAGCAAGATTGTCTCCTAGACTAGGAAATTCATTTTCTGTCTGGTTTGCTCCCAAAGTAAGGGGAAGATCGTAGCCACATCTGTGACCCCCACGATGGGTTCCTCCACCCAACAACAATAGCAATGGGATACGATCATGACAGAACATAGGAACAACTTCTCCTCACTCACAGGGGTACCACACAAGTTTCAGGTGGGTGACAAAGTTTGGTTGCATATGCAAAAAGAACACCTAACAAGAGCCCATCAAAATCTCACACCACTCCGAAATGGTCCTTACATCATTACCAAGGCTACGGGAAACAACGCTTTGGAGCACAAAATTCCCCCATTCCTTTACTTGCATCGAGTGTTCAATGTCGACTGTCATAGGCCACGCTTCCCACCATTACTGGACACATTAGAAATTGCAGAACAACTCACCAACAACTAAATTGAGTAGATGGAGGAACTCAATGCAATGGGGACCATTTCTTCCTAAGGGGGGAGGAATGATCCAGGTGGATGTTGGTGGCCACCCACCTATCCCATTTGGACCCCCACAACTGTCTCTTTCAGTTTTTTAGTTTTTGTAATTGTAGCAAAATTTACTATTTTTAGCAATTTTTTGGGTCCTAAACTTCTGGAGCCATTTTGAGGCCCTAAACCACATTTTTTGGGAAATCTGGGAGTAACACGGGTGCATGGACCGATGCTCCTCTTCCTAAAGTTGTATTTCCCGGATATATCTTTCTAACGAGCTATTGTACATGTCAAATGAAGATCAAGTGCCAAAGTTACGAGCCTGGGAAGTTTATGTACCAACTTACCCGAAACGGGGCCCACAATTTGGCATTTCATCTTCTAGGGTTAGGTTTTGGGATGTTAAGGGTTTTCCATTGTTTCTAAAAAATAAATAGGCCTTTGAGCCTCATTGTAACATATTTCAGAGGCATGTAGCCACCACATCTCTTCTCAGAGATAAGCTACCATCACCCTAGCTCGTTTATTTTCATTGTTGTTTGTAAGCATATTTCAGTATTTTACATTAATGAAATGAAGTATTATTTCTGCTGCATATCTGTGTTTATGGTTATCTCTGTAATTTGTTGCGTTACTGTTTAAATCCGGATCATCCATGGTTGAAACTGGCTTAATTGTTGTATATACATATACCTATGCTTTGTCATGAATAATATACATGTTGTTACCATGGTTGGTTAAGTAGTCTTTAAGATGAACATGTTGGAGAGGAACATGCTTAATATCCATGCATGTTAATGAGTTATAGAAATTTACCATGCAAGCACATGTGTGTGCAGTATTATAGACTTGAAAGAGTATTATATTTATTGAATGGTATAATATAGTTGCATAGTAGTAAGTCATACAAATTTTCCATGTAAGCACTTCCTCATGAATTATGGTATTGATAGTCTCTTACATGTTGAGTCAGTGCTCAACAATCATAAAGATATTGGTTACACCAATGCCTATTAAAGGGGAGTATGCTTTGTAGAAGGAAAGAGCATGAATGAGCTAAAGATAAAATGCATGTTTTGTTTCTTATATGTTGGGCATAGTTGTGATCCGTAGAATCAATGGTATTTTACATATATGCATAGCATGTGGCAATTTTGTTTTCCTACGTGCAGGGGATTGAAATTGATTGAACTATATTGAAGTTATATATTGGGAAGGTTATATGCCAATAGTAAAGTATGCATGACTATGTTAGGAGTCACGTTGGACAAAGAAATTGAAAGTTATTAATCTTACTGACATGGAAAATATTATAACCAAAAATGTTATAGCATGAAATAAGGAGAAAATACCTTAAAATTAAAGTTGTTCGATTTTGTTAAAATTAATAACAAGTAATGCAAATGGTGGAAGATATCATTACTTGCGTGACATACAATACTAGATTGTGATTCAGGTCAGAGATTAAAATATGGTCATCATGCTATAAAAGTAACCTATAAATGGTATAATTGCTATAAAAGTATTATACCAAGGTAAATGATGGTGAGAGCATGTTATAGTATAAAGACTATATAATTATTGAAATTGTGGTCAAATTAATCCTTTGATTTATGCATTTGCTTACAATGTGACTCGTCCTTCGGTTGAAAGAAAGTATGGTTAAAGAGGAAATTTAACTTAAATCGATTTCTAGGACATATGCATCTTTTGAAGGATATGCATAAAAGAACCTATAAGTATCCTTGAAGGAAAACCATAGTAACTGGTGATGTAGCACAAATGGTATGGACCCCTTGTCAATTAAATGATATTTTGCAATCTATTTTAGATTCATATCATAAATTGTACCAAGAAATTTTGAAAGGATCTCTTATCATATTGCATTGATAAGGTGTTTGGACAACATAAGGAAATGTTGTGTGATTCAAACAAGAATTCATAAACAGATAACTCAACTTTTGGTAAAGGGTGATTTAATGTTAAGAATAAGCTAACATGTAAATACCCTGAGATCATAAACACTTACAACTACAAGGAGTGTAGTAAAAACTTTCATGTATAACTACATGGAATTATGCATGGTCAACAGGTTGTTGAAGCATAAATAGTGCAATAGTAAAACATACGAGGTGAATTAATGATCTCATGAATATTGAACTTCAATAGCTATGAGTTAATAATCTACTTTAGAACATTAAGCAGAAGGTATGATTAAGAGGAAAATATGCATGAATCCAATAATATGTGATTGATATTGTAACCACATGACATAAAAAATTTCTTAATTACATAGACTATCCAGGAAAGCGAATGTTAGTATGATACTAACATGGTGGAAAAATATGTAGATAAAGTTTATGACATGCAAGTGATACCATGAGGATGGTATTGTAAGCTGTAACATGGTTGGACTAGGTACAACAATACATATGGGATCGTGTGACTACATTTGCTACAAGGTTGAAAAATGAAATGTGTATCGCTTTCTATAACATATCTTGTGCGCAGGTATGCAATAGTCATTGAATGGATATCTGGCTAGGTAAACAAACATGGAGGTTACCTAGAAGAAGGAAAGTAAGTTTAGTACAACTTAATATGGTTAATTGCAGTTTGGCGTACATACTATTTCAGTGAATATATGTATATGAAAATATGTATTTGTGAAATAATCTCTTACAACTTTGCAGTCATACTAATGTGGAAAATATGCTAACTGATGTATTGTATGCAGAGAGATTGTAAGAAGTAGGTGTTTGACAAGAACATAAAGGATTGAAAGAATGCAAGCATAGGACATGCATTCTTCAGACAAAATAAATGATAAGCAATAACTGCTTTAATAATAATAGATTATGATATTTGTCATGGTTAAACATTGCATAGATAAATTCTCACAAATGATTTGAAAAAAGGTGTGTCAGGTAGCTGTGGAAGGAGATATGTTGGTAGTACTCCTTGATTCTAATGTAGCTATGGAAGGAGAGATGCTATGAGCACTCCTTGTGGTAGATGTACATCGGAAAATTTTCATAAGATGGTAGAGCCATGAAAGCTGTTGATTTAGAAACCAGCCACATGTGGATGAGGATATGATGTAGTGATACACTGAGGATAGTGTAAAATTTAAGGGGGGGGAGTATGTAACACCCCTCCATTGTGTACTACATTATTGTAAACCTAAGCTAAGTTAAAGCCAGATATGATATCCTCCTTTGTGTGTTAAAGGTTGTAGACCTAAGCCGAGGAAAAATAGGTTTGATGCCCTCCTTTGTCAGTTAAACTATTCTACACCTAAGCTGAGGAAATCTAGGTGATATGTAATATGAAAAACAAATGCATTATTAAATAATTAATAAAATAAATCACTTGGAGGGTGGAGTACCAAGAGAGAGGATATGCTTTCCAAATCCCACGAGGAATGGGATAGAGATGAATCTTTCATGATAATCTTCTAGATGTGAGTCTAGATAAGCTTGGATGGATTGGATATATATCCAATGGATGGGAGATAAAGATCCATTAGACATAAAAACTTTGCGGAAGATAAAGGAAAGATTTTATGTGGAAAAGTGTCATGGGAGATAAAGACGAGATTTTCTAGATAAGACCTAGGAAAATGGAAAAATCCATAAAGTGGGACGCTGCTAATGGTAACTAAATCATGAAAGAGGGTATTAAATACCCAATGCATTGATAAATTGAGGATAGTTGATCCTCGGCAAGATTTTCGACTCAGGGGGAATCAGAGGTGATTCATGGCTGGGTGGTGGTGCTCCTCCCTCCAAGTGAGATTTAGTTGGTGTCATTTGCATGGAATGGTTGTATGTTGGACTCTTACCCTTATGTTCTAATTATTTGTTTCATTTATGTAAATGATGCGATATATATTGGTATGGAAGAAATTGTAGTTTATGCATATGGTGTTTATGGTTTTAATGTGGTTTCAAGTTAAATTAGTAGAAGAGTATAGCATGTTGATCTATAGGGGATAGTGGTTATGTATTACTTCTAACTTATGTGCTATCTGGATAATGAATCTGTATTCATATTACATAAGTTAGGTCGGTAGTGTAAATTGTACTATGCCAACGGTTTCATCCTTGCATATGTTATGTTATTACTTTCAAAAGTAAAATTAGTGGTAGAGGATTATTAGGTTGTTACTATGATTGTGGCTATGGAACTATCTTATTGCTAATAGATTTTGCAAGGGGCCATCAATAAGAACGGGACTAGTTGCACTAACCTGTCTATTGTATGTTCTTAAATATTTGAGATAGTTGTTGAATCTAACATGATTATAATTTTAAATTAAGGACATAGCTGACCTTATTGTTAGATGATAAATGCTTATGCATGTTATTGAATTATGATGTAACATTTAACTGTATCATTAATAAGGGAATGGGTTTATATGCCCTACATAAAGGTTGGGTAGTCATATGTTAGTTAACTGTGATTCTGATGCATGGACATGTTAACTACATTAGAAACAAATAAAAAATAAAAAATAAACTTATGCACCCTAGTGGTGGTTTTTTCGGGTAGGCTCACAAGGTTCGTTACAACACCAAAACCTTTATTCACATGATGAGGGATGGTACCTCGAATGGAAAGGACGTGTGAAAACCTATGATTTCATATTAAAACATAAATTATATGCTTTAGGGATGGTAATGGAAATTGCTAGAATGGACCAGATTTCTACAAGATTTGTCACCATTCCATATTTTACTAACAATGAATTATTTTGTTAGATATATATAAGGATTGGGATCAACAATTGAATGAGAAGCCATCAAAAACATTGTTAAACATGACACATCACAGGGTAGAACATGGTTCAAAGTCATCTACAACATAGAGCACTAACATTTTTCTGGTAGTTAAGATGATTTTTTTTTTTTGCATGAAAGCAGTTACCATATCTTGGCATCCATTTTAGAAACAACCACATTTTAGTAAGTATTAGAGTATAATAATGTATTATGGGACTTTTAATTCTAGTAGTTGGTTAATGCACACTGGAAAAGTGGACATTATCATATGGTTTCGAAGGGAAACAATTAGTATTTTCAGTTCGACATGGGAATCAAGACCTAGCGTTTTAGTAACTATAAATGATGAGTAAAGGTAATCATAACAAATAAAAACTATGGTTTTAATTGCATGACTAACTTGTGAGAAATGTGTAGGATAATTATTGCCATCATAGGAGTAGCTTCTAATATTCTACATATGAATACCACCACCTTATCCAATCACCTTTCTATAAAATATTCAAAATCATATCCATGCACCTCCATGATTCAAAGTTTGTCAAATAAACACGCCCTTCACTTAACCCATCAACAATAGAAACATGCTAATTTATTTTACTGATTCATTGCCTTTCTTCGTTCAATCCTTCATTGTGGAAAAAGCATTAGATCGAGTTAATCCCTCACATAGTGTATCAAAATGCCAAATACCCTATTGCTAAAGTGTCAATCCCACAAGATTGAATTTTTGGATAATTACCTATAGGGGAATAATATTTTGAGGCAGGATGGATACCCTTCAGTCAAAAGTTTCGGGGAATAATTTTTAGGTAACTCAATATTTTTCAGATAATTTTAATGGGGTTATAGCCTGTTTCAACTAGTTGTAGTTGTTCATCTCATAGGAGTCAATTTCCTAGAGCACTCACCTCCCATAAAACAAAGAATGTTGGTTTAAAAAACAATTAAGGAATTCGACTCCAACCTGTGTTTGGTGTTGGATAGATGGAACCCAAACTATAGCAGATATATTTTTTGTTTTTGTTTTAAAGAGGAACGAGACAAGGCTTTTTACCTAGTACAAAAGTATATTACCTGTAAATGGAGACATGCCATGGCCTTTCGATATCATTTGAGGTTTTTATCGTTTTTACAAGATGTTAGTGTCAGTGTCTTTACACTTCCATCGGTGATCAAATTGCTCTTTTGCATTCATATTAGGTGTCTCATTTGATTATTTGCATTCCATTAGGTCATGGATCAACTGATGGTAGTGGTTTCATGTCAGTTTCCCTCATGATATCCATCTGCTGACCTGTTTACACATTTTTTTTAGTCATTCACAGTCATCCTGTTTCATTTCATGTATAACAACTAGTCCTAGGTTTTAGTCCCATTAGGTCTTAGGGTTTGTCAATCATGCTCAAATAAAGAGGTCAGTAGGCACATGAAGGTTCATAGAGTCAAAAGTTTACTTCTGATATGCTCAATAAATCTTTTTCACCTTGAAACTCTGTTTTGAGGTGAAAACAAAGTATTTTTCTATTTTAATGATTTTCATGTAAATTCAATTATTTTTATATGTAATAAGCACTCAATAGTTATTCCTCATCACCATGCCAATTCCTGCCACTGCAAAAGAAAAAGTATTAAGACATCAGTCCATCAAATTGTGAAGAAAAATAGTAAAACTTCAAACTGAAAAACAAAGTTTTTGAAAAAGTTACCAAGACTTTAGAAAAGTGGGTTTGAAATGAAGAAAGATTAAAGTGTAAGGTATATAAAGAAAAATCATGATAGAAAGTCATTTCATTGTAAAAAAGGTCAAGTGGAGAGCTAAAATCGCATTTTGAAGGAAGGGTGAGCAAAAAGGGAAGAAAAATCGAAATTTGGTGCAAGTTTGCCTGGCACTGCGCATTGTGAGCACGGCGCTATGCATCAAAAGGGCACTGCGCGTCAGTCACTTTTCTCCTTCATTAAAATACATCGGCCCTGTGCATTGGGTGGACCATGCTATGCATTGAGTTACCAAGGTTCTAATTCACCCAAATTTATCGTCCATCAACTCTTTTGCTGCATTCACCTCCTAACAAGTAAGTGTCAATACATCCTAAGCTTAAATAGGGTTTTTCATGTTTGGTTCATGATTTTTTCTTCCTAAAGGTCAAACCCTAGCTTACCTCTATACTCTATTTCACATCATTGCAAAACCACAATCCCTTGTCCCTTTTCCCAACTTCATTGCACTAAAACTACCCCTTGATTCTATTTTCCCTTTCCCTATTTTCCCTAAGAAACTAATCCCCTTTATCAAACCCTAAGTCCCTCATACATCAAAACCCTAGCTCCCCAAATCCTTCCCTTCATTCCCCTACCTCATCTCATTACTGCTGTTCAATTACAAAATATCTTCATACTTACATTTTTGTTCCTACCTATTATCCATTATTCACCATATCATCACCAGATTATCTCATAGATACAAGCATGGAAAGATGTAATGAATTAGATTTTGAAGAGGACATGCTTAGTGATACCTCAAGAGAAAGAAATTTGCAGCAAAGGAAGCCTCACAAAAGTGGGAAAATCGTTAGGGAGGAACCTATCAGCATGAGTGAACTCCTTGCTTTCCCACTAGCCACCACATGTTTCAGATATCAATCTTTTTTTGAGTTTTTTGAAATGGTTGAGAGGGTCAAATTTCACCATGAGTTAGCAAGGCAGTTTTTTATAAACATGGATAACAATATGGGAAAAACATGATGACCAAATCACTGCATTGTGTGCCATCGGAGGTAAGAAATTTACCTTATTACAATGGTTTAACCAACGTAGATAACTTTTTGGATGCTTTTGAACGAGAATTTCTAGAGGATCACCACTTTCCAGCACAAGAATTGGTACTGTGCGCTACGCCCACTCATTGGTGGGGTACACACAAATACAAATTTGATGAGTGGTGCGATTACAGGAGGATGATGAGGATAGAATTTGGTCATTATAAAGTATGGTTAACTGAGAAATATGATGGGAGGAATGATCCGAGTGATCATTTGGAAAAATGGACGAAAGTGTATGGAACAGAGCCATAGCCAGAATGGGTGAATTTATTATGTCATGCTCTGTATATAATTCCTGTGAATTGGTAGTTGGAAATAGAGCTCCACCACAACAATGCAGAGTGGGCTCTCTTAAGGGAAGGTTTTTTATGACCTTCAATTTTGAAGATGGATTGGAAAGCATTGATGAGGCACTGCAGGAGGTTAAGGCAACAATGTTCTGAATCCCGCAGTATCCTTCGGAATTGGTTTAATAGGATTGGAGCACCTAGGTGCACCATGCGCTGGAATGCTATAATATTACTGTTGAAGGAGAGGATGAGGATCCATGAAATATCAATATCCTAGAAGCTGAGGGCCACAGTGAGGTTGAAGGTCCGTCGATAGAGAACCTAGATATCACTGCATCACTAAAAACTAGGTAGGTAAACATTGGTCCTGAAGAAAAGCCTAAATTTGCGAAGATTGGAGATTATTGGGATGATTCCATAGTGGATAAAGTTGTTGAGTTACTCCGCGAGTATGAGGATCTTTTTCCAAAAAAATATCTAGACATGAAAGGCATCATATGCTATTTCGGAGTGATGAAAATTACTTTGAAACTCGACGCAAAGCCCGTTAAGTAGAGGCCATATCACCTGAATCCCAAATACAAGGAAAGAGTCTGGTTGGAGTAGGACAAGATGCTTGAGGTAGGTATTATTGAACCAATGGAGGAATCTAATTAGGTGAGCCCAATGGTAGTTCAAGAAAATAAGCAGAAGGGAGAGATAAGGATTTGTGTATATATAAGAAATTGTTATGAAACCAGCTCACAAAAAGATAGAAAAGATGGATAAATGCCTTTAGAATAAGCCTCTTCGAAGGGGCAGCCTCTTTTACATTACAAAAATGAAAAATTCTTGGATTATACAAATGACAAGACCTCCTTTCTATATATAGGAGTCTAAGGGGTGATAACATAATCAGAGCTGAAATTACAATAATAATGTAAGGACACAATAATAACAATAGCGAGCTTCTATGGGGCACAATAATAACAATATAAGGACTACATGGGCACAAAAATATAATAAGGTGGTTGTACTAATAACAATAAGGGGTTACACTAGTAGTATAGGGACCTAACATGCCTCTCTACTTCAAAAAGTGTTGTCCTCAATGCTTGAGTACTTCTTGATTCTTTTGTATAAAATTATTGTCCTCCCATGCAGAATCTTTAGCAGGTAAGTTCTTCCACTTGATGAGACACTTTGAAATTGATCGATTTCCTAGCTGTTGGGTTCTTGTTTCTATGACTGTTCTAGGTTCCAATATGATTTTTCTTTCCTTGTCAAGTTCTAGCAATATTGTTTGAATTGGGATCTTATGCAACTTTTGAATGAGTGGCCACACTTCTTTGTCCTTATTCCATTCATCCCTTGCTTCATTTATCCAATCTGGTTGGATAATAGAAATAGAACAAAACAATTCTTCCACATCCTCATCCTTTCTTGAGAGTGCATTTGCAACAACATTTTGCTTCCCTTTTTTGTAGATGATTTCAAAGTCATAACCCAACATATTTGTGACCCATTTTTTCTATTCTTCTAAAGAGAATATTTCTTCTAGAAAGTATTTAAGGCTATCATGATCCATTTTTACATTGAAGTGTCTTCCCATTAGGTAAGGTTGTAATTTCTAAAGTCCATGTAGTATTGCCAACATTTCCTTTTCATAAATGACTTGCTTGATATGTAGCCATAAAAATACCCAATCACCTACATCAGAACTTCTTTCACTGCAATGTTGATCTGCGTATTTTTTCATTCGATTCTGCACCAAAGTGGCATTATCCTTTAAAAGTTGGAGAACTTGTTGTTGGTGCTCGATGTGGTCTTTCACTGCTTGAATATTTTTCTTCTTGATATGTCCTTCTATCTTGAGAGTTTGAGGAGTGATAATTTCTTCCAATGCATTACAAGATAAGCTCGGATTCATTCCATGATGCTCGATGTGATTTTTCACTTTTTGAACATGTTTCTTCTTGACATGTCCTTCTATCTTGAGAGTTTGAGGAATGGTAATTTATACCAATGGATTACAAGATATGGTTAGATTCATTTCCTGATGCTCGATGTGATATTTCACTTCTTGAACATTTTTCTTTCTTATATGTCCTTTTATCTTCAGAGTTTGAGGAGTGGTAATTATTGCCAATGCTTTATAGGATATGCTCTGATTCATTTCTTCTTTCTCTAGGGTTGGTTCCTGGTGTATATCCTCTTGTTTTGACGTTTCTTGATCCTTTTCTTCCTCCTCTCCACAATCAATGTAAAATAATTTATTCTTAGCACACTTATGACCATTAATGTATTTGTTATCACAATTGTAACAAAGCCCTTTTGCTCTTCTCTCTTCCAATTGTTGTGGTGTCAACCTTGTAGGTTGTGGAAGGCTAGGAGAAACAACACTTCCATATTTATAGTTGTGCGGGGTAGACGTCCTTGTTGCCATAACTTTTCTTTCCACTTTTCTTTCCAATCTGAATGCCTTCTCCAATGAATCAGGTTCCCAAAGACGAACCTCATTTTGAATGTCATCCTTTAAAGCCCCTATGGAGACATCAATCCTCTACTTCTCTGGAATATCATTTTCCCTTATATTCAATTTTTTTAAGTCCTCAATACGCTCTTCCATTGACCAATTTTGTTTGACATTTATTAATTGGCTAAGGAATATGTTGCTATTTTTATCCTCATAATGTGCTATCATTTCCTCCATGAAAATTGACCACATAAAAAGTGGTTTACTAGAACAAATCCCTTTATACCATAAAAATTGATCTGGTTCTAAATATGAAGATGCCATACATACCTTTTGTAACAGTTGCACCTCATGTAGATCAAAATATTGCTCCATCTATAGTATCCAATTTATTGGACCCTTGCCATCAAACTTCCTTATGTCACCTTTTCTTGATTTTATGAGCTCAATCTTGAAACAATTGTAACTTTATAATTTCAGATCTCCAAGTTCTGAAATTTCATCCTGCAGTGACCCTCTGAGTCCTCTTTCTAACTTCAAAAGTCTGATCAAGATTGGATTCTGCAAGGAAGAGTTATGTCAAGTATCCCACGATGACCTGATTATAAACTGTTTTAGTAGAGTGAACTTGTACGAAGTGACACATGTTCCTATTTCAACCTTAAGACCTGAAACCGATACAAGGAAAACTACAGTCCTTCCATTCTCTGCAATTGCTTACGAAATTTCCATTTGATGCTTAGAGAGAAAGTTATGACTATTTTTCCAAGGTCACATGTTTAGGATGTAATTGCAAAGCCTGCATAAACCATAAATCTCTTGGACTGTATCACCGCAAATATAGTGAACCAAGATCCGAAATTTAGGCACCAGCTTCACCAAAATTTTGGCTCAAATGGATTTTAAATTCAAAGTTTGAAACTTTGTATTGAACAAGTTATTGCGAAATATCCATGATCACTTGTTTGGAGTAGTGAAACCCTAGAATCCAAAGCTCTGATACAAAATGCTATGAAACCAGCTCACAAAAAGATAGAAAATATAGATAAACTCCTTCAAAATAAGCCTCTTCAACGGGGAACCTCCTTTACATTACACAAGTGAACAATTCTTGGATTATACAAATGACAAGACCTCCTTTCTATATATAGGAGTCTATGTGGTCATAATATAATCAGAGCCAACATAACAATAATAATGTAAGGGCACAATAATAACAATAGTGGGCTTCTATGGGGCACAATAATAACAATATGGGGACTACATGGGCACAAAAATATAATAAGGTGGTTATACTACTAACAATAAGGGGTTACACTAGTAGTATAGGGACCTAACAGAAATCTTAACGATGCCTGCATCCAGGATCCTTTCCTGACACCATTCACTGATGAGGTACTGGACAATGCTAGATGGTAGGAGGCCTACTCATTCACTGATGGGTTCTTTAGATACAATCAGATCAATATCGTGCCAGAATATAGGAGCAGAACAACCTTCACGACAGAATGGGGTGTTTTTAGGATACGGTGATGCCATTCGGTCTCAAGAATGCACTGGCGATATTATCTCTCATAGTCATTGTGATGTTCAACGAGTTTATTCACAAATTCTTAGAGGTATATTTTGATGAGTGGACAATGTTTGGGTTGGTAAAGCACCATGTAGCCAGTCTACGATTAATGTTAGATACCTACCGAAGGTATCAGATTGTGCTGAACATAAGGAAGTGCTTTTTTTGTGTCCCCTTTGGGATTTTGCTAGGACATGTGGTGTGCAAGCAAGGACTAATGGTGGACCCTACCAAGACCATGGTAATAATCAATTTGGAAGCCCGAGGAGTGTCAAATACTTGCGCATAATTCTAGGCCATACTGGATATTATCGAAAGCTCATCAAAGCTTATGCCTAGATTATCGTGCCCATGGAAAAGTTGTTGAAGAAGGATGCTACATTCTGATGGGATGAAGAATGTCAGCGTAGTCTAGATGTATTGAAGGAAAGGATGGTCACTGCGCCGATATTGGTCTTTCGAAACTTGAAGAAGGAATTCCATGTGCATGTTCATGCCTCATGTATTGCATTGGGAGCAGTTTTGAAACAAGCTAGTGAAGGAGAAATGGATCACCCTATAGCATTTGCAAGTAGAACATTATCAATGGCTGAGAAGAACTACTCGATGACAAAGCCTGAGAGATTGGCTATGGTGTATGTGCTCCAAAAGTTCAGGCACTCTTTGTTGGGCGGACATCTCAAGATGTACACAGACCACTTTGCTCTAAAGTACCTAGTCAATAAGCCTGTGTTGGGGAGGAATATATGAAGATGCCTCCTGTTGTTTCAAGAATACGACTTTGAGGTAGTTTTCAAGCCAGGAAGGTTGAATTTAGGACCTGACTAGTTTCCACGAATTGAAATGAGGGAGGAGCCTACTAATTTGGAGGAAGGGTTGCCCGACGTGCAACTCTTTGGGGTGCGTGTAGAGGACAACCACTTTGTAGATATTATCCATTTTTTTAACACAGGGACAAGTCTAGAAGGCTACACGAGTTAGTAGAAGAAATAATTGGTAGCACATGCGACTAATTTCTCGGTAATTGTAGGACATTTATACAAGATGGGTTCAAATGAGATACTCTAATGATATGTGCTCAATTTCAAAAGAAACAACATCCTTGTGGAGGCCCATGGAGGGGCCGTAGGAGGGTATTATGCAGGAAAGGAAATGGCACAAAATATTTTGTGTGTCAGGTTGTGGTGGCCTACATTACACAAGGATACCAAAGCATATTATAGGGTGTGTGATGCATGTCAAAGAAAGGGCAGGCCATCGCGAAGGGATGAGCTACCTCTGAATCCTCAGGTTTTGTTACATACATTTGAGAAATTACCTATTGACTTCGCAGGTCCAATTCAGCCCCCATATAAGAAAACATGTGTGTTCGATATCACCACATGACATAATATCTGACCAGTTGGGTGGAGGCATAGCCTATGAAGAATTTTCTAGGGGCTACAATAGTTAAATTTTTGTTTATTTACGTGCTAACCAAGATTGGGTGCTTGAAAGTTCTCATGAGTGATTGCGGTATGCACTTCCTCAATGAAACGATCAGCGTGTTGACCGAAGAATTCCAAGTTTATCATCAGAAGAGTACGCCCTATCATTCTTAGGCTAATGGAACAATGGAGGCCTTCAATAAGATATTGGAGAATGCAGTGACGAATATTTGCAACATGTAGCAGAATTATTGGGAGGATCATAATTCAAAGAAAGATAAGTAGAAAAGGATGTTTCCAGTACCCGAGTCACCTAGAAAGCACTCTGCTACCCAGGCACAGAAGAAGGATAGGCACCTGGAGAAGCTTGTATATTTGGAGGTCGTAGAGGGTGCTCAAGATATAGACGTTGAGATCATGAAGCCCATCTCTAAGTTTCCAACGTATATACCTCTGCGTAAAGGAAAGGTGAAGTTCACCAAGGACCCAGATGTGGAGAAATTCCTCATTCATTCACCCCTCCTACCAGAAAATATAACCTTTGAAGATTCGTGCCTAGCAAGGGTTCCCCTTTTAAAGATGGAGGACAGGGACTTGGCTGAACACGAGAGGTTCCCCCACCTCTCAATGGATAATTACACGAAATGGTTGTATTATAAAGAATTTTGTGTCACTACGTTCGAGCCAATTGAGTGGATTCGTGGGATAAATCAATCGGGGTTGTTGAACCTGCTATGGGTGCCCAACTATCACCACTCCAACATCAATACCACCTGCATAAGGCAACTACTAACCCTGGTGCATGATGGGTGTTTATGGCTTGGTGTGCCTATCCCCATTACAGACATGCTTATCCACCGGATCATGCTCCTGCTGACAAAAGGCTTGAATCTAGCCAAGGAGTTTGGTGGAAAGGCAAGCTAGAGAGACTTTACAAAGAACATGAAGAAGAAATTTTATCTTGTCAAGAAGCTGCGCGGGTACTCCATAACATTCATCATTGACCTCGCAGTGAAAATTGCAACACAGATACTAGCCAACAAGATCATGAGGAAGTGCCATGGAGACGAGGTTTCCCCACCCGTGATCTCGTTAGCTACACAGTGCGTGAAGGGTGTGCAGTTTAATTTGTCGCGCTATCTATGTAGTGATTTCCTTGCTAATTTTTGTGAGGTTCAAGACAAGAGAAAGACCTTCCACTATGTGTGGTTACTACTCTCTATTATGGTGGTTGATTGGGAGTTGCCGAAGGAAAGTCAGTTCCACCCATTGCAGGCAAGTTTGTTGGAGGCTGCATAGTTTGCCTCCCTTTGGGCCACGAAGGATCCCATGTAGGTCACAGAAATAAAAATCTTCTGGTTTTTGATGGAGGTCAGCTTTCACATGGCCATCAACTAGCAGCTATGATTGTCCCCAACCATGTATGAGAAGTTATCAGAGTATGCAGAGTTCAAATGAGACTCCCACTGTGTCTATATCAAGGTGTAGAAGGACCCAGAGTAGAAGTGGTTTGATGTGCCATATCTCGCCACGGAGGATGCGATTCAGGAGGTAATCAAGCGTTGGCCAACAAATTGGTATACTTCATTCGACTTGGCCGCAGGTACAAGCAAAAGCACGGGGAGCTCCGAAAAGAAAAGGATGAAGGAGGCAGTGAAACAGATAGTACATAAGTTGGCCGAGGAGAAGGCCCGAGTAGAAAAGGAGTGTGCTGCAAAATAGCAAGTTGAACAAGAGCAGCGTGACTCCGAGTGAAGAAGTAGATCCTCTTCACCCGACACTGAAGACGAAGAGTAGTTAGCACAAGACGGTGGCAGTGGAGGTGATGAAGGACAAAGCACTCCATTCCGAGTAAAAAGATGTAGAGAACATCAGAGGGAAGGACCCCATAAGAAATCAAAGGTGACTAAGCCACTGTTGGATCCCATTACGCTAACACAGGGTGACCTCACAAGATCGCAGAAAACGTGTACGACATCACTACTGAATTATTGCAGCAATTTAAAAAACAACACCTACAGTCATTAGGTACTGTACAGAAGGATCTGCATGAACTACAGATCAAGACCAATAGGATACAGGTGGGAGTAGGTCAAGTGGGTGCTGCACCACCGAGCCTGGCTCCAAGGATAAGTCAGGCTGTAGAACTTGTTACGTTAGTGGACCCCAAGATAGTCACGCTACTAGAACAGACACTAAGCATGGAACTAGATGATGAAAAGGTCATCATGAGCACTTTGAAGAGTATCGCCCTCAACATTGCAATGCTCCCTAGCGAATATCTTCATGCCCTGTATAATGGTGTGATAATATAATTGAGAGTGCAAGAGCAGTGCACCGTCAATTTAATCAACGAGTATAGGATGAAAAATGAGAAAATGTTCACCGACAAAATAGAGGCTCTGAAGGCAAAGGAAACAATCTAGGCACAGAGTGCCTAGCCGGTGGCTGCAGTTGTAGAGGCATGCAGGATGGTGTCAAAGTTGTACATACCTGAGGAGACACCACTTGAGACCAAGATCTAGAAACTTGATGCAAACATCCGTGATGCTAAGGCATAGGTCGCTAATGTTCATTTAAACTTAATATCAAAATCACAGAATTGGAGCTTAAGTCACAACCTTTGACTCTGCCAAAATTAGGGAACAATGCGAAGCTACTGTTAAGGAAGGGATAACTACTGTGGATGTTGCGGTTGTTGATTGCACATCTTTATTTGAATAGGCCACGAAAGTGGTGATGACCCTGCAAGAAGATCCCACCCTATAGATATTAAATACAGAGATCCACGAGCTCCAGTAACAGTACGACGAAGTGAGGGTGACGACGTGGTCCATTGTTATGGTGTAGCAAGTTATAGGAGGTAAAGAAACTTCTTGCACCAGTGGAAGCACCGCAGAAAAAGGAAGCAGTCTTTAAGTCTAGGTTGGTTCCTTGGCTCGATGAAGCCTACCTAGTCTCGGCCAACATACATGAAACATTGGTGAAATTGTAGCTTACACAATAGAAGATCAAGCGAGCCGGTCAAGGACCAGCCATAGAGAAACGTGTGCAGCAAGTAAAGTAGGCAGCCCCCTGGAGCACAGATGAAGTAATGGTTGTACAAGTAGAGCTAGGGGATCTTTGCAATAAGATCACTGTGCCAACTGAGTGACTCGAGGGTGAATCATGAATTTTGTGTTGGGGGCCTATTGTGATTGGGTCCCCTGGGTAAGTTTTGGGACACAAGCCCAAGTATTGATGTAAAATGATGTAAAGTATTTGCAAATTGTGGTCATGGAGCACTTAGGTAGTTAAGAGTCAAAAAAGGTTTTTACCCTCATTTATGTAAGATTCAATTGGATTTTTGAAGATCTACCCATGGTCTGCAGACAATGGGATTGTATAAATAGGTGTGTCTTAGAGAGTCTAAGGCAAGTAATCTAAGTTTGTTTATGGGTACGAAGGAAGAAGTATAGCATGGAAAAGTAGTCTTAGAGAGGAAAAGGCTTTGTAGCTGAGTGTGTAGAGGCCTAGAGTAGTTTCCACAACTAAGTACCTGGACCCCTACAGCTGAGTGGACATAGAAGTTTTCAGTTTGTAAAATTATATTGAAGATTAATAAAGAAGGTCGTTGTAGAAATTCCTGTGTTTTATCTCTTTACTTTTGTTATGTGTGAATGTGATATATGTTGTGATGAATAATGTCTTTATGAAATAATGATGTATTGATGCACGATTTTACTTGACCCATCTTAATATTTGAACGGAATTAATGTTAAGTGATTACGCGAAGATAATAGCACTTTTTGTTAAAGTTATCAAAAACTTAGGTAAATCCGAGTAAATATCGATCTAAGGGTACACTATGGTGCAAGTAAGTAGTTGATTGGCTTGTTTAGGGTCCACAAGAGCTAGTCATATACCTTCGCAGAGGTCTACAGGCCCATTAAGGGAAGTTACAACGATAGGCTGTAAGGGCTTATAGATCTGCATGGAGGTAGATCTCGGTCATAAAAGGACATCACATTGATCTCTAGGTGCGGAAACTTGGTTCCAACATCCCCCCATACTTCTTCGGGCAAGACTTCAGTCCACGCACCACATATTGATGTCGAAAGGGCCACTAGTGTAGACATTTGTTTAGCGCAACTAACTCTGAACTTGGGTTAGGACCCCCTAAGCCAACAAGTTTATAACATTTGGGTTTATAATATTGGGTTTAATATTAGGGTTTGTGATATTGAGTTGAATATTAGGGTTTATAATATTGAGTATTTAATATTTGGAACAATGAATTATGCGCTACTATAAAGAATTAAAACATGTAGTAAATACATATTGAATAGGAGATGATAGCTCACATTATTTTTCTTTAAAGTATGGTTTATAACAGTAGGGTCTATAATAGTAGCTTTTTAATCTATATTTCCTTTTGTAAGCTTGGGAGGACTACATCTTCATCATCACAAATATATCACCCCAATTTGGGCGTGGAATTGAGCTGATGACTTGACATCAAGGATTTCCTTAACAAATTACCTAATCACCACCATTTACCCAAGGCCTCGTTGATAAGGTTTTTAATATTTTAGTTTAATATTGAGTTTATGATATTGAGTTTCTAATATAAATTTCTTAATACGTAAGCTTACAATATAGGATTTAATATATATGGTTTAATATACTAGGGTTTATATTATAAATGTAAATATGCAAAAAGAGCATATTTGAATGTCTCAAAGGGAGGGAGGATGCATTTATATGATTTAATAATTGCATTGAGTTTATGATTGTATAATTTTACATCAAGTTTTCATGGTAATGACATATATCCATTTCATGAAAACATTGATTTTGTATAGACATTTATATATGCATATAAGCATTATTACTTTTTTAATAAAATAATTCTTTAAGATTAATAAATTAAAAAAGATCATTAATTAACTAATAAAAGTTAGAATGGTATGATTATGATAGAATTAATTTTAAATTTCAAACTAATCACATTTAGAAAATATACCATTAGCTTGAATTAGAATAATTTACATCTCTTCCATGTAAACTTTTAATAATCATCAAAATATATATTAATATTAATAAATAATTAATATCAACATATACATTAATATTACATCAAAATATATTATATATTAATAAACTGAAATATCTATATATATATATATATATATATATATATATATGACACTTTTGAATATGAAAGAGAAGAGGAAAATATTTCAAACATAGAAGTGCAGATTTAACATGGAAACTAATCAAATGGTGATGTGGCACCTAATGAAAAGTTACTTGAATCAATAAAACTCACAGAATACCACAAAAATGAAAACATGGACATAAAGAGATCCCATATATCTAAAAGATCTAAATCTCACAAGGAAATCCCCGCCCAAGTAGATGGAAACAAATAACAATAGATATATATATTAACTTTAGAACATAACATAATAGTGAGAGATAAATAAGTATTATTAATAATAACTATATACTATTATTATATTATATTTTAATTATATTATTGTTTGAAATATAATTATTAAGATATTAATATAATATTATATAATATCAAAATATTATATAATATAATATTAGTATAATTAGCATAAATATATAATAAATGAATATCTCATTCCAGAAGACCAAGTTGAACTTAGGAAAGAAGTCCAAAAGGTCAAGGAGGCAAGAAACGTAGCGAAATGGGCAACCATTAGGAATAGGAGAGCTTTTATTAGGGATAAAGTCTCAAGCACGAGTGATAAATAGGGACTTGCATCACTCTGAATCCTCTTATGGAGCTAATGTGGTTTTCCATTATGTAAAGGTCATAGGTTAAGTTGGATTTCGAGTGATATTGACCATATACATACTCTGTGGCACTTATAATATTTGTGGTGCAGTCTCAGCATATAAATATTGGAAGCCTTTTGAATCGATGATATTATAATTTGTGATCCGCAGGCCATTTAAAAACACATACAATGGAATTATCTTATGGTCTCACTGTTTGAACTCATCCGTGGTCCGCGAGCTGTTTAAATACAGTTTTGGTCTATGGTCTCACTATTCGAACTTATATGTGATACTCATATAGCCAAATACATAATTTGTGGCACTTATAATTGCAAGACTGGAATTCTATACAAAACAAAAGTCTCTTCTACTCCTTGTTTTTGGCACAAAAGTGCTAGCAAAGTTTTCTTTCTCTTGGTTAGGGATAGTGAGACTACCTATGGCCTTTGATCTTGATCTAGAGTTTGAATAACCAGCAAGGAAGTTCTAGGTCGAATGCACAGTTCAGAGAATACCTATCTAATGAATCTGGAGTAGTAAACAAGTTTGAGTCACTATCATAGGATCTAGGCAAGATGCCAAGAAGTTTGTGGGTCCGAGCAAAGAGAGAGCACAAAAACCTGATTTATGAATGATCTCGATAGGAATTATATGGGTAAAGGCCTCTGATGACATCTTTGCAATATTCCTAAAGTTCTGTAGCCCCATATTTCGGCCTCTATAGAAAGGTCGAAAATCATAGACTCGAATCCTCTATAGAAGAAGAGTTAATTATGGATCTGTGGCAGACATAGCTTAAAGACTGAATTTGGATTTATGTGTTATAACTATTTCAACTTTTGTGATTACACACATAATTCCTACTTGAATTCCAGAGTTCCATGCTAAGGAAACCTAAGAATATAGTAGTGGTGGAATTGTTTCCATAGAGTGGGCTTAGAGAAGCAAGCCCTAACTCCAAAAAATCTCTATTTGATAAGGATACAACCTCTAAGATATGATGAATGCAACCTTGTATTGGTGCTTCTTGACTGATGCACATGTTCCCACTTACCCTCCTTGTTACAAAATATTTTGTCACTATCCCTGTACTCCTCATTTCATGATCCTCGAGGACCTCTATAGTGGACCCTACATGCTTCCCCTTCATGAAGAAACTCACATTGTGTTGCTCTTCATGAGTAGAACAATTCCCTTTTGCATCATTTCCAAAAAATCGTCTTGTTTTCCCAGTTTACAAGACCATAACTAATGACCCTTGTTCTCCTCATGCTGATATGCAGGGATTAGAAATATCCCTAGTGCCGACCAGAGCAACTGAGCCTTTTTGCGGTCTACTAATCCTCTTTTGGAAGGTTTTTTGAATAAGGAGCTGAAGCTTCCAGCTATAGAAGCTTCATAATGGAAGTCTGGTAAATTGTTGGGCTAGATGGAGTCGAGGATGTCAGTTTGGGCTCCTTTCCCCTATAAAGATAGAACTACATCAAGAAATAAGACCTTCTCCCATGAGAAGAGGAACAATCTCCCATTGATTCATGCTATATAAACCTCCATTTTTCCCAAGCACAGGCTAGTGTTAATGTTGGTGTGCTAGTGCCACTTAAGTTTGGAGTGATCAACAAGTTATTCATAGTTGTGGCTCTCTAGTTGTGTGTAAGGGAGAAGTGTGAATTTCGCTTAGTGTGAAGACTAAAGGGAAGAGCCTTAAAACTATCATTTTTTAGGCCATCATGGAAAGCTAATGGAAGTGTCTGGGAACCTGGTTTTGTCGAAAGAGAAAAACAATGTCAAGACAATGGTTGTAATCTTTTCCTGATTTAATATATATGCAACCATCGATAGATTTCCTACATAAGGTATCATCTTACATGTTTATGGCTTAATTCTTCTTAAATTGTTAAGTAGGTTGAATTACAATTTGTCTATTATCACGGTTTAAATTATTTGTTGTTGTTTACTTGTTTCAAGTGTTTGAAGAAGGAAATAGGAGATAGCTTGAGCGAGCAAGCAAGGCCATCACCAAACGGGATAAGTGTTCTAAGAGGTAGGCTCTCTTAATTGGTTCTAACCTAAGGAAATTTTCCATAGAATGTCTTGTTTGTGGCTAGACCCACTATCATGTTAGAGGAATTGTTTGTGTCTACACATAGAATTTTACTTCACCACAAATTCGCGACCATACTTGGGAACCAATACTTCTGTTTTTTTTTATTGAGAATTTCTAGGTTTTGTGTGAACTTTTCTAGTTTTACCATTTCCGTTTAGTTTTGTCTACTTTACTTTGCTTACTACTCTAGGTTTTAAATTCATAGTAGCAAGTCTGGTCCCAACTTTTGAAAATTTTTATTTTTTTCTTTGCATTCTCGCTCAATGAGCTTATTTTGTTGACAGTCACATTGATCAATGCGATACGATGAGAAATATTCCTGTCAACCCCCTTCTAACAGTTGTTGTCAGTTAGGTAGTCATGTTGATGCCTATAGGTGAAGATCAAGGTTCACCCCAGATGTTGGCCAGTGTGTTTTCCTCTCATGATTTATACCTTGTAAGTTGTTTAGATTGTATTCTCCCTGACTAGAAAGTTGCTTTTCATTTGGTTTATTTGCTTGTTGATTTGCCATGTTTTCGCTTGATTTTTTGGGTCGTTGGATGGTTAGTGGCACTAGGGCATCCAGGTTGTCATCCATTCATTTGATTGTGAACTCATGGAGTCAAGTTGTTGGTGCATTTATTCCTTTCATTTTAGTTATGGTCCTTCTATGGCTTTGATTTCGATTACACAAGTTTGAAAATCTTTCGTTTGCTTGTCTAAACATCTCTTTTCTGACACAGATCACATTTCTTGTCTTGTTTTTGGTAAATCTATTGTGTCATTAGTCTGAAAGAGTTTCTATTTTCATGTTTTTCATTTTCTTGACAATCGATTGGCTCGAAACTTTTAAATTGAAGTGTTTTTTGAGAAATTCATTTTTTTCATTTCATGAAATGTAAAAAATTCTAGTAACTTGCTACATCAATATGTTACGGTAGTTGCCATCATTGAAGACTAGCATTGCATTGACATTTGAAAATAAAAATAATTCTCTTTGATTTTTAAAGGATTGTTCGAGTGTACTTATTAGGAAATTAGAAATTAGAATGTATTTTTCATTGGTTTATTATCTCAAAAAGTGAAGTAGTGAAAAATCATTTTCCTTTCAGTTGCTTGGTTGTTTGCATTTCATTGTATTTTCTACCCTCTCCAGTGTAGAAAATTCATCGAATTGAAAGTGCCTTGTCTCATTTAGCTTCCTTTAGGGCTTTTCAAGTCACATTGCCAAGGCCTAAAAACCAAGACATAATTTGAGATAAACTTTAAAATGAACTCAATTGACCTAAGGCAAATTTTAAACCTAATGATCAAATCTAGAAGGTCTATGCTAGAGACATGTTCTAGCATCTTTAAACCTAGCAGTTGTCGATAGCTTCGACACTAGACAATGCTAGTACAGACTTGTGCTCCCTGTACCATCGAGTATATAATGAGAGATCCATGTAGGATGCAATCCTTTATTCATAGGAAGGCAAGTATTTTTCCTTGCAAACGTGATACACCGAACATAACATTCAGGGAGATTTCCTCCCTATACTTCTCGGTTCGCTGGCAGGTATATTGCAGTTGAAGGTTGCATGGCAATCCTTTTTACCTAGATCATCCGAGGTAGTCATTTGATCTTTTTGAATCATTAAACTTAAAATATCACTCGAGCACTTGTCCTTTCGAGCTCATTTCTAATCGAAAGTGATAGAGTCATCTTTGCCTCTTTCTCGACGCTTAAAACATGAAAGAGCACCAGTTTATTTATGCGTCTTAAAAAATTGATTGCCCACAATATTATAAAGCTCTGTTAGTATTTTCTAGAACAAATCATGAGTTTTCCCTAAAGTACATTTTAAAGCCTTGAAATTTATCTCTCTTTTCCTATTAACTAATAAAAGGTTACCATAGCTAAACCATTTGGTTCACCTAGTTCCTCTTCCTCTTCTCTATCTAAGAGATTGTATAAGGAGACCTTTCTTGAATTAACAAAGTGACTCGAGGACCAAGGTGTTGAAATCAGAATTATTCTAAGCATTCATCCTTTGTCATCTCATCCTCTGCCTACTTCAGCTACTAGGTCACCTACTAATATTGGCTTGGAATCTCCTGGCAATCTCATCCAGACTACTGAGATTTGACCGACTACTGATGGTCAGCTTGGACTGGTTATATATCCTCTGAATCCTCTGTTAGACCCTGTTATGATACCACTACATCATCCGTACAGTGTGTAAAATCAGTCATGTTTTCCTTTAGAATTATCCCCTTGTACATCTTCGGTCGTTCGTCGTCATTTTTTCCCAACTATGGAACCCGAAGGCAATGCTCCAGTTACCTCTCCGAAACAATCAAAAGTTTCTAATGCACAAACTATCGAAGAGGAAGAACATCAATTTCCTCTTGAAGGTTTCCCCTATATAGGGAGCATACGCATCAGTGTGTATCAGGATTGGCCACCTAATTATGTTACTTTAGCACAGTTGGTCTTAGGTACACCTAGTTCCTCATCACTTTATCACAACCTTGTTTGGGTGTTTATCGTCGTGCCTACTATAGGTCTGTTCATTGCAAACCCAGCCTCCCAAAAATCCATTACCTCAGTCCTGGTTCAACCTACCATTCCGAACCCCCTTATATCATCCATCCCAGTCACCCATTTAGTTCAGCTGACGGTCTCGAAGTAGTATCAGTTCTTCAATCCCTCTAGTAAGTGTGCAAGTTGTGCCACTACCTGGGGGGAAAATCTGAGTGTTTCTATAATGTCGGCACCACCAATATGAGTATCTCATATGCTCACATAGTTGGGATTAGCCAACCTTTATTTGTTGTTATCCAAAACCCTGTTGGTCTTCCTGGATCAAGTAATGTCCAGTACCAGCATGTCCAAAATCCTATTGGTCCATTTGGATCAAGCAATTTCCAGTATCTGTAGCCTTATGAAACTTAGGTTTAGGACCAAGCTTGTCATGTTCCATATGGTTCTCAAGGAATGGTCAATCTACCTTACGTCCTTCAATCTAGGAAATATGTTCAGCCTGCGATATCCACTTTTCAGGGTGGCTATGGTGAGATACAGTTTGGAAATTTCATGGGAACTGTTCAAGTACCTTTGCAGCAGCAAGGACAACCTCTACAACAAAAAAGGAAACCTTTGTTGCAGTAAGGGTTGGCCGCACAACAGCAGGGGCAAATGATATCGTAGCAAGGACCACTGCAACAACCGCAAGGGAAACCCTCACAATAGTTGCAGCAAACCATGTAGCAACATATGCAATATGCTCTACAAATCTCCCAGCCTATGTCTTCATAGGGCCAACGAATACAGCCACAGGGACAACCTTTGTAGCCGTAAGGTCAGTCCTTGCAGCAGAGCCAACCTAGGCAGCAACAACCCTTATATACATATCAACAGTGTCAACCCTTGCAAGGACAAGGACGGAGTCATGCCTTGTAACAGCAGGCCGAAAATCCTAATGTCTTGGGGAAACAGGTAAAAAATCCTTTTTTCCAAGGGTACCAGGTCCAAAATCCCTACGTCTAAGGGCAACAAGTGCACAATCCTTTTGTCTAAGGACCACAGGTCAAAAATCCTCTCGTTCAGTGGCAGTAGGTTCAAAACCCATATGTTTAGGGACAACAGGTGCAGTATCCATATGTCCAAGGTCAACAGGCTCAACAAACTCTTAACCTATATGCTGCTTCTTAGCAACCTATGGACGCACGATTCTAAGGTGTTCAAGGTCAAAATCCTCCCTACGGCCAAGGTAACATACAATGGGGGTAGAATCAAATGCAATATGGCAAAAACTTTCCACTATGGGGACAAAACCCTTACTAGTAGGGATGGGCTCTTATGGTTGGACCTACTTATCAACCTTGAATGCCTTTTAATACTCAATTTCCATTCTTGTCCACACTAGAATTACCAGATGTGTCTCAACTCACGAATGACCCAATTCTTCATTCTCCATGCTGGCCTCCGGTTCCGTCCAAGATCCCGAGTGATTGTCCCAAGTTTGATGGGAGAGAAAAAGAATATCGTCAAGCCCATGTGATGACATATCACCTCTGTTTCTCTTCAAATTCCTACGTTGATGATTCCATTTGTATTCGTCTTTTCCAACAAACCCTCACAGGTGTTGCAACCAAGTGGTACATCGAACTTCCTTGAATTACTTACCATGACTTCATCTCTTTATCCATGGGTTTCCTCGCACATTTCTAGTTGTCAGTTCGCTATGAAACTAGCACCTATTTTCTCACATCTCTTAAGAAAGATACTGCGACACACATCTCTTATCACATCCATGAATGGAGACATAGACACCGCCTGATCAAATTAAAAATTTCTCATCAGTGCCTCACTGGATTGTTTACCAAGTCATTCTTCGCTCCAATTTCTTGTGATATCACTATGGGTGGATGAATTACCTAAGAACAAGCCATTGCTCGTGCCCAATACTTAGATTTCGTTAATTCTTATCCTGGCACTTTGTATGAGTTATTATGTAATGCTTCGCAGCCATCTTCTGATCCCACAACATCAAAGTCATAGGCTACACCTCTTGTTGATGGAGTAATTGGTTCAGTGTCCCATAGCCCTGCCAAATCTTCTTCCAAACAAAAGTGGATCTCAAACACTACTTCCAATAGTTCCTCCTAGAATCCACCTAGCCCTGGCAAAACCCTAGAGATCTACACTATCTAGTCTACCATGGCAGACAAGTCCTCGAAAGGTAAGAAGAATGGAAACGGCAAGGGTAAAGCCAATTCCCTAAAACAGGGTCATCCTAAGTCATCTGTTGGTGATTCTTCACAACGGAAGCCTAGGTATCCATGCCTCATTTGCGCAGACCATCACTATACTAAGAATTGTCCCTGATGGTCTGAAGTTAGTCGTTTGCTCAAAGGGACACCATCAGTCCTCAATGAGCTGAATCTGTATCATTAGACTCAAATGGTAGACCAACCAAAATCATCTACCTCCTTAGGATCTCAAGTTTTCATGATGTGTACACCTATCAATGTGGCTACTAGATCAAAATATTATCAAACTCCTACTTCGACAGCCGGGAAAGAGAACGTGGCCACCCCTTCTTGTTCTTCCCTGAGTTCTGGAGCTCTTCATATCGAGCACCCTAACCCTGATTCCGCCCTTTGACCACCTTCTCGAGGTGTGCTAAGGAAGTCTTCATATAATCCCAATGCTTGAGCTACCTAGCGCTATAATATTGTTGAGGATTTCGCTCAGGTGCCATCAGCTATCTTAGCTCTCGAGGTACTCCAAAGTTGTCCATCTCAGCCAAAATCTTTGTTGTCAGCTATTGGGAGCATTGAACCTACCGATCACAGTTTGGTATGTTTTGATCTAGAAAACCACGTTCCACGCCTTTCTCATCAGATTGCCTTTCTTATTCACATAATCATCAATGAGAAAACCATTCATAGGACTCTCATAGATGAAGGTGCTTCAATCTACATCATGTAAGTCGCTTGTTGGAAGGCAATTGGTTCTCCTACTTTGAACGAATCCCCTAACACTTTGGAATCTTTCAACTGGTGTGATTCGCGACCTTTTAGTGTCTTATCCAACCTTTCCATTACTTTGGAGGGAAAGGAAATTTACATTGAGGTAGAGATTGTTGATGCTAATCTCACTTATAATCTTCTACTTGGACGGAGCTGGATCCATGTCGTGCATGTTATAGCCACCTCCTTGTTTTGAAAGATTCATTTTCCCCATCAAGTGAAGATTGTCACAATCGACCAACTATCCTTGTTTGCCTCTTCCTCCTCGAATGGTAGTGTTCTATATGTCAAGCACACTGGTGCTCCTTATGAGAGTGTGGGGGTAGGTCTTTTTAAATATTTTTCCTTGATTGGAATTTTTTCAATCCCACCTCCTCATGTTGCCTCTATCAACATGATCTGGGTCAAATCTGATCCTTGGTTCATACCTTCACGAAATATTGTTGATATTTGGGGTGAGGTTGTGCCACTTAGTCCCACCAAAATCAATTACATAGACATTGTTTCAGCTTCAAGTTTCGTATCCTCGGATTTTCCTGTTTCACAGACTTCTCTCAATACATATTCTTAATCCCCATGGCTTGGTGCTTCAAAATTTCCCAATCCCTAGCCAAGAATTTTCTTGCTGATGAGAGTATCATGGAAGTATTGTCTATGGAGGAACCACCTTGGAACACTGCTCATCATCGTTCTTCGTTCCTGCCTAGCACGACTGTCATGTCTATGTGTTTCAGTAGTTCTCTTCTCTGCTGTTTATTGACATGATTGTTTCACCTGACATTGTCAAGATATTTCAACTGAGGGCACCTTTATCCCTTTATGGATTCATGATTTTTCTCCCTCCCTGCATTTCTACCAATTTCCCATTATTGCAAAGGGGTTTCCATCTGACTCGTAACCCTCCCTTGCCTAGGTGGCATGGGGGAAAGCCTTATATGAGTTCTACTCTATTATTTGGCCGAGTCAATGCTTACTCATCATGACAACAATGAAACTCCGGTGTTCATCTGTGTTGATTGATTACCTGAGTCCCAACATGGATTCTCTCACAAAGTACTATACTTAAGTCATCTTGCATGGTTACTTGTGTACATTAGTGTGTCATTCATTTTTGTGTAGTGTGGTTTGGTGTATTAGTTTTCAAACAACCTTGATGTTTACTATTTTTTTCCCTGCTTTATAGTTGTTTGTGACTCCTCACATCGGTTTTGCTAATGGTGCTTGCCATAGTACCCAAAATCTATCCTCCACAGCACGGGCTATTTATGAACCTCATAGTGAGTTGATTGATCTTCAAGGTATTTTTTTAGGTTGCACAACTAAAATAATTGTCGAATATAGCGCAATCATTGAATTGTTCTAAGAAGCCACCGCTCTTGAAATTCGAGAATTGGTTGTCAACCTGGATTCACATATTGTTGTCCTTCAACTCAATGGGAAATATTCTATGGGAAACCATCATATATTGAGAATGTATCTATGTATTTTTCTACTGGAAAGAAATTTTTCTTACATTACATATCATCATATTCCTAAATGCATGAATACATTGATAGATGCATTACCTAATTATGTGTTGGATAGACATTTACGAAGCATGTGAAAAGCTAAAACAAATCATTTGTACCATAGTAAGTAAGAAAATACAACATATATATATATATATGGTGATAATGTTTGATACATCAAAACCATAAAAGGTAATATGTGTGTTCAAATAACATTGGCGGCTTGCAGGCCTCATATATCCATGCCACACAGGCCTCAAAAATGTAAATGTTGGACCTAGGAACTAATCAACATGGTGATCATGGTAACATGAAACTGCTCGTGCAACATGAGTCAACAATTGGCGGATCCGGTCTGATACTCCCAACATATGCCTTTGGTACTGGTGTGGGATGTCTCCCACCCGGGCATACTCTGGGATACCACGAGTCAAGCCCTCAAGGTTCCTCGCAATCTCGTCCTCATTGTCACTCCCCTTCTGATAATGAGTGACATCAAACTGGCAAGCGATGCACCTAGCTATCATGGACATCCCAGTAGGAAGCTCTAGTCCAACATTTGCATTCATAAAACAAAGTGTTATAAACGCATATATATAAAAAACAATATATATATATATATACCTTCATCATTGAAATCCTCCCCATCTGGCAGCGACATTTTGAATCTCCACAGAAGTTGGTACCACTGTATGGCCAATCCTCCACTATGATCAGTTGTCATTGTAGCCATGAAGCGAAGGCAGGCCCGTAGGACATATATTAGCCCCTAGTAATCCTAGGCATCAAACGACACTAACGAACCATCCATGGGTCTCGTGGCATCGACAAATCTACCTGAGTCATCTGGTATTGGAACAACAGAACCCCTTCCAAGGAAAAGGTCACTAGTACAAATCTAAAGCACTTGTGCTTCAGATTCTCTGCCTTAGTTTTTGTCAGTTGGCATTTCATGTTGATCTTCATGGCTTCCACCCAATTTAATGTCGTCAGTGCTATACAGTTGATAGCATATAGAAACTTCGAATTGTTAGTCTTGTGATCTGCTTGGGAACCCACCACTCTATTGATAGTCAATAGTAGCACTCACAATGTTAGATCTCGCACAGTGGCAATCTCAATCTTGTTGCTCTTGGATTTGCTGGCTTCTGGGAAATTTTTGGCAAGTAGCATGTATGCTTGCCCCAATTGGTCGTGACCCATATAGGTTGATTAGTTCCCCTCTCTGGGATAGTATTGTGATGAAATATATGTTTGTATTTTCTAACTCTAGCTCCTAGTCACCAATGATGAATATTTCCCAATTTATGTCCCAAAGACTAATCAAGTATCGAAGTAGCTCACATTGAGCCCACATCCTTGGTGTGAGAAAGAACCTGAGGAGCCCACAGTTCCTCAAGGCATTCAAGCAATTTGGATCATTCATTGCTTGAGTGTCCACATCTTCGTGCTCATGTTCTTTCCAGTCTACCATTTTCAATGATTCTTTATTGCTAAAACCATGTATTCAAGTCAATAATAATTTTTGGCAAGTAAAATTTCAATTCAAATGATGGATTTTAGAGGAAAATGGATTTTTACTTGTTCATGATGTTGACGCGCCTGTTCTAAAAATAGTGGCACTGATGTTGCAATTGGGAATTTTAATTACCCTCGGTAGATGTGATTCCATGGCTGGAAATCATGTCGATCGAGGGCGATTTTTATTGCCAAAACCTCCCTCAGAGATCCCAAAAATGGATGAAAACAACAATAATTAGTATGGAAATTGAGCTTAGGAACTTGGCTCTTACCTGCAACTGGCGGCTCGGTGAATCACCTCCTTGATCGACCGTAATCTACTCCAGAAAAATTAGGCAAAAAGAGGGTAAAAAGTTTTTCACAGCAAGGTAAAATGGTAAATAGTAAAAAATATTTAGTTTTCCCTACTTTTATTTAGTTTTTCATGAAATATTAGGGTTTTTAAGTATTTTGACCTATTTTGCCTCAAGAATTGGATAATGCACTTTACCTTTTTTGCACAACAACAGGTGATGGATGTTCGACGATGATGTCAAGTCATGTTTTAGCTCTTTTCTCGACTCATAAAACTCAAATGAAAACATTGACGAGTATTTCTCCCTTTTGACTCGTAAAAGAGAATAAAAGGGGGGGTTCGCTTTCAAGCTCTTTTTTGACTGTGATCCCTTGTCGTTTTGAAATCGTTAACAGATAAAAAACATCGTGCGCCTAGTGTACATTTACACATTTTTTGGGCTGGGATTCACTATTTACGAAAAAGGTACTCCTTGACTGAAATGGTCAAGTGGTTCTCTCAAGTATCATTTTCTACCTTTTCGGGCTCGAGAGACACAAATGTATGAAAGGGGACCATGTGGAGTTTTTTTCCGTGTCTTTTTCAAACTCCCTAAACACGAAAAAGATACTGAGTTACACCTTTTTCAGACTCGTTAACATATTAAACGACATTAGATTCGTCATCATGACGAACATGAGCTTCTCCTTCTTAGGGCTCATTAAACTTACTAGGTCAGATTCGTTTGATGGATGAACTTACTGTGCAAGCATATGTTATCCCCTTCATGCTTGTGATTACAAAATAATTGTGGTACCTGCTAGGAATGGTGGGGGAAAATTTTGAAATCTAGTTAGTTGTGTCAGAAGCTCACTCTTGAACATGAAACTTTCTCCTTCGTGTGAGGATGGGATATCCTCCTTTCTATCATTGACCTTCCTAGGTTGGGCCTTTCATTTTTTCCTTCCATTTGATCTCTGATACATCATCATGACCACCGATCCTATGGATCCAAAAGCTACCAAAATTTTACTTGTGTCACCGATCTGCTCAAGAGGTTTCCTTTTGAAGTTACACTTACCCCTGATTTCTTGTATCATCCAAAATCATTTTGCATCCCTTTGTCTCATGTCAATGATGTGGAATACATCATGGCCCTCCTTCGACAAGGTCGCTTCCTATCAAATTCAGCTCATTATCCAAGAAGTCATCCGAGCGACTCCCTTTAAGTACCTTAGAGCTTGCATGCCCTAACAATAAGTTCTTTGCACTCGAATACAAGTTCACATCATTGGCTTTTGATTGAGTGATTTCATGGGTGTTCAACTATAGTTCCATTATTCATATTCTGTGAATTCTGTTGGTAGTACCTTGAGGACCATTGTAATTATTGGTGGTTTCTCTCACACTTGTTAACAGTTCACATCATCGCTGGAAGTCAAGTGATTTTCTAGCATGTTTGACGTCAACACATCTATTCACATGATAGGATTTGTACTTTGATCGGGTCATGTTGGAGCACAAAACGTTGGGCTCAGATTACAAAAGTCAAGGTTGCAAAGCGGTGCGACATGGTTATGTTCATATATACAGTCCTCTCTCAGATGGATGGCTGTGACCATACCATGAGTTGTCATATGTGATCCTTCTCATTATTGGATGGTTGTAACCATATCTTGGTTTCGATATGATTCTCATTATCGAATGGCTACGCCCATGCCTGGATGCATTTACAAAATCATTTTATGGATCGTTGTGTCCATACCAAGATTCATGTATCATTTGACAGATTTTCAGTTATGTATATGTACTTTTACTTTCTTGCAGGTTTTGCTATGACAAACTCCGGTTGCCCACACTGATTCGTAAAGAATTTCATCCCTCACCCTAGTTTGGCCTTCATGGTTTACAGGGCATCTGTTACACATCATTTTGTTACTATCCCTATACTCCCCATTCCATTATCCTAGAGGACCTCTACAGTGAACCCTGCATGCTTCCCCTTCATCAAGAAACTTCCATTGTGTCCCTCTTCATGAGCAGAACAATCCCCTTTTGCATAGTTTCCCAAAAATCTTCTTTTTTTTCTAGTTTACAAGACTGATGCTAATGACCCTTGTTATCCTTGTGTTGATATGCAGGGATTAGAACTGTCCCTAGTGCCTACCGGAGCAACTGAGCCTTGTTCCAGTCGCGCTGATCCTCTTTTGGAATTTTTTTTAATAAAGAGCAGAAGCTTTCAGCTCTAGAAGCTTTGTAATGGAAGTCTGGTAAATGGTTGGGCTGGATGGAGTCCAGGATTTTAGTTTGGTCTCCTTTCCCCTATAAGGATAGAATTACGTCAAGAGATAAGACCTTCTCTGATGAGGAGAGGAACCATCTCCCATCAATTGATGCTATATAAACCTCCATTTTTCCCAAGCACAGGCAAGTGTTAATGTTGGTGTGCTAGTGCTAATTAAGTTTAGAGTGATCACCAAGTTATTGATAGTTCTAGCTCTCTAGTTGTGTGTGAGGGAGAAGTGTGAATTAGTTTTAATGTGAATACTAAAGGGAAGAGCCTTAAGACTATCATTGTTGAGGCCATCATGGAATGCTAACAAAAGTGTGTGGGAACCTGGTTTTGTCGGAAGAGAATAGCAACGTCAAGACGATGGCTGTAATATCTTCTTGATTTAATATATATCCAACTATCGATTGATTTCCTACATAATGTGTCATCTTACATGTTTATGGCTTAATGATTCTTGACTTGTTATGTAGGTTGAATTACAATTTTTCTATTATCACAGATGTTGTTTGCTATTGTTTACTTGTTTCAGGTGTTCGAAGAAGGAAGCAGAAGATAGTTGGAGTGAGCAAGAAAGGCCATCACCAAACGGGATAAGCATACTATGAGGTAGGCCCTCTTAATTGGTTCTAACCTAAGGAAATCTTCCATAGAATCTCTTGTCTGTGGCTAGACTCACTATCAGGCTAGAGGAATTGTTTGTGTCTTCTCTTAAAATTTTACTTCACCACAGTCCTCTTATTAAGTTTTATTTTGTTACATTATGAGTACTCCCCCTCATATTTTTAAGCCCCCCTCTCACAAAGGTATACCAAGTAGAATTACCCTAGAGAGTCTCTATGAGAACATTGAATATTGAGAAAGCTGAAGAGAAGAAAGAGAAAACCAGTTTAAACTAGAATGAACTACAATGCTTGATAACAACCACAAATCATTAGAAAATAAAATAATCACACTCAAAATTGAACTCCAAGGAATGAAAGGTGAAATTCAAGAAATATAACATAGTAAAAAAGCAATTGATAAAAAAAATGACACCTTGAAAATTGAGATTAAAAATCTAAAAGTACAACTACATAATAACTTAGCTCTAAATAAAAAAAAGAATAAGTTAGATATTAGACCCATAGAACAAGAAATTAATAAACTAATTGTGCTCGACCACGAGCACCAGAAAAGAGCCTTAAACCTTATAATTGCTGGTATAGAAGATCAAAAAAATGAAGAAACATTACGAATAGTTAAAGAGCAATTAAAAACAAAATCTCAAATTCAAACAAATTATCTCACGGAAGGAATAAGAGTAGGAAAAGTACTCTAGCATAAACACAGACTAATCTATGTCAAGGTGAGTTGTAATGAACATAAATTGGAAATACTCAAGAAATCTCAGAGCTTGAAAAGAACAAGAATCTATATAAATGAAGATCTCATTCCAGAAGACCAAGATGAACTTAGGAAATAAGTCCAAAAGGTCAAGGAGATAACAAAGGTAGGGAAATGGGCAACCATTAGGAATAGAAAATCTTTTATTAGAGATAAAGTCTCAAGAACTAATGATAAATAGGGACATGCATCACTCCAAATCCTCTTCTGGAAATGTCCCGGTTTTCCATGGCGTAAAGGTCTTATGTTGAGTTGGATCCTGAGTGATATTCATCTTATTCTTTTAGTTGAAACTTTGGAGCATGGCAAATGTAGGGTCGCTCACCTTAACAGTTTCACTCTTTGGTCGGCTTGGAATAAGAAATCCTCTTGGAGAGGTTTTGGTGGTACTATATAAGGAACATTGTTTCCCCTCACATCTGACTTCATAAAATTGACCCCTTCACTCAATACATTTGGATCAAGATCTCTGATTCTACCACAAATCGTATCTTTCTTGCAATCTTCTATATCCCTCCTATCAACTCTACATCCTATAAGAAAAATGACTTAGCTAATAATTTTCCTTTCAATACCTTAGAAAAAGACATCTTCAACCTAAGTAATGAAGGTAATATCATTTTTCTTGGGTACTTTAATGCAAGAAATTCAACTAACCAAGCTATTATGTTAAGTAACAACTCCAACCCTTAGCCCTTGTGGCTTGATGAAGATAGTAACCTAGCTAATAGATTTAAGAGAAAATATCAAGACATAATCGAGAACTTATTTGGGACCTATATCCTCAAACTTTGTATTTCCCAGGACCTAATTATCTATAATGGTATTAACAAGTGGCCCCTCTCAAGTCAGATGACTTGTTTCCATGGGACAGGTAGCAGTGTTGGATTATGCGATTTCTGACACCCCTGCCCTCAACTGTATTACAAACTTTGAGCTACTTAATGGACGCGAACTTGACTCTGACGACAAACCTCTGTCTTTGTCTCTCAATATTGTTATTCATACCAACCACATGGAGGAGACCAGTGAAAGTAAAAGACACACCTACTTTGATAAAAGTAAGGTCGACCTTTTCTAAGGAATTTAGGATCCATGGATTATAATTGAAACATTGATCAAATTTATTACCATTTTACTACTACCCTTTCCAATACCATTAACAAGTTCTCTAATGAGACTTCATATAAGTAGAACAATAGAAGTTCCAATCCATGGTATGACAAACACTGTAAAACCTCCATAAAATAAATTAGAGACGCTCCTAATGAAAACATTAAGCTCCGAAACATAAATATATAAAAATCTCTCCTGAAGAGGAAGAATAGGTCATATACTAATAAAAGATAAGAACATCTTCTCCACTTGTCTAAAGTCATGCCTAGGAATTTTTGGAAGAATGTGCTTGTTCATAAAACCATAGATAATCATTCCATCCCCTTAGAAAATTGGGACAACTATCTTAATAATTTGTATGACTCTTCAGACATTATGGGGTTAATAAGCTCACTAATGGGAATGCTAAAGATATTGAAGGATACTAAGCTGAGATATTTAAAATGGGAAGATCTATCCTCAGTCCCCATCTCCACAAGCTTCTCAATTTGGTTGTAAAGCATGGCTTCCCTTAGCTTTGGACATAAAGCCTTATTGTGCCTATCGTTAAAAATGACGAGAAAAACGTTCCCTCTAACTACAGGATCATTATGATTAGCCACATCCTAGCCAAGTTGTATGGGCTCATTTTCGAAAAGAAGCTTAGCCTTTGCCTTGAATGCCAAGTTAAAATAGTTAAAGGGCAAGCCAATTTTAGGAGACCTCACTTGAATATTGACCATCTTGTCACTCTCAGGATCATTGCAGAGGAATGTTGCAATAGTAAAGTCAATCTCTTCTGTTATTTTGTGGACTTTAGAAAACATTTCAACATTGTTCCTCAAGATAAGCTTTGGGAGAGACTAGAAGAGATCATGGTTCCCCTTGAACTAACGATTTCTATAATCCGCCTCTACGAGATTGTCATTGCCAAGGTTAAGACCAAGGAAGGGTTGTCTAAATAGATGAAATGAAATATCGTAGTTAAGCAATGGTGTCCCCTATGCCATATGCTTTTTGGCATATACATCGATAAGCTAGAGCAATGTGTGGAAAATGCAGGATGCAAGGGCACCGAGCTTGCTAGTTTAATCATTACTCTTGTCCTTTATGCCGATGATATCATTCTTCGTACAAAAAAAAATGATGACCTTGACAAGAAGCTTAATACTCTTTTGTCTACTGCAATAAGATGGGTATGGCAGTTAATACCGACAAGACTAAAGTCATGATCATTAAATCCAAAAATATCGCCCATGGTAGTTTCATTTATAATAACCACTGCTTAGAGAAGGTTTCTTCTTATAAATATTTGGGTATTGACTTTCCCCGTCAACTCAACTAGAATTATAACATCGAGAAAAGGATTACTGGAGGGTGGAAAGCTTATTATAAGCTTGAAAAAAATTGTAAGTCAACCGATCTTTGCATCTGGAGTAAAAAGAGGTTCCTCTTTGAGACTCTCATCACCCCTATTGTCTTATATGGATGTGAAGTTTGGGGTTGCAGTATATCCAGAGAGCCTTGGAGAAATATTGAGAGGACTCAAAAGAAATTCATAACCTACAACCTAAAGATAAAGGGGAACACTCCCTATCCTCTCCTCTTGATGGAATCTTGTGTGTCCCCCATTGAAAGTATGACTATGTTTAGATATTTGATGTATAAGAAGAAGCTTTACAACAAGGAAACAAAGAGGCTCCCAAAAATTGCTTCTAACTTTAGTCAAAACCCCACCTTTGCCTCAAGTGTGGGTGGCATAAGGATGCCTAGTCTTGGCTCAACCATTGGGGAATTAAGGATCATTATGAGACATAAAGGTAGTGTCAAATATGCTACTACCTCTATTTTTAAGGACAACCTATGGGAGGATAAGGAGCTGGAGGGTAAAACGAAGCTAAGATAATATAAGGAGGTGATCAACCCCACCCTCTATAACTAGAATTATCTCTCGGTGTTGACCAACACTAAGAAAAAAATTAACATTGGCAGGATAAGAACTAATTCACATGAGATTCGAAGTGAAACCGGGTGGTGATCTACTCCCAAGAATTTGTGGAATGATAGAATCTGTTAGATTTGTGATACTAAGAAGGTGGAAGATGAAAAATACTTCCTTTTAGACTTCCTGTATCTTACTCACATCTGCTCTCAATTCACTAACGTCTGCCACAATTCCAATCTTCTTGACTTATTAAGCCAACCCAACTATCGGGATCTTGGGGTGGTTATTTCCCTTCTCTTTTATCATTGAGACAAGATTTTGAATAGTCACACTTAGTTTCTTTCTCTTTTCTTGAGGCGTGATAGGCTACATTTGCCTTAGTGGATGTTAATCATCATCAACATCATCATTATTTATATAATTATTAATAGTCACTAATAGTTAACTTTTATCATCATATGCTTAATAATTATTAATGTGGTTGATATAGTCTGTCGTCCTATATCAACCATACTTATTAATGTGGTTGCATATGTGGTCCATATACACACCTATGGGGCTATATCAATTATATTGATAAATATGGTTGTGCTAGCTATTATATACATAGATTGAAGGTTTGGAATAAAAAATCTAAAAACACCCAACTTTTAACGAGTTCACAACTCAACCGCATATTTATGACAAATATATGGTAAATAGATTCAAAAATATATTAAAAAAGATTTTAAAAAGACAATACTCAAATTTATAATTCCAACCAATCTATGAAAAACAAATTATACTTGAAAAAAACTAAGTAGAATCTGCATAAAACATAAAGTAAACCAAGTCGGGTGGTTGCGTTGTTGTGCATTAATAGGATGTGGTTCCGAGAATCATGGTGGAAACATTAAATGGTTTCTTCCCCGTGGTTGTGTTGTTGTCCATTAATAGGAAGTGGTTCCAAGAATCCGCGTGGTAATATTAAATGTTTTGTTCATTTTGTTCAATATTATTTTTATTTGAATAAATCTTTTCATCAATAGTTATAAGGAAAATTTTAAGGTTGGAAATTTTTTTTGAAGTTTAAAAACATTGAGAATCTCACTAATCTCTAACATACAAACTATAAAATGTTTATTGATATATTTGTAAAATTAATCAAATTTATAATGATTTTATATATAATTTCTATATAATATGGATTATTTTTGAAGTAAAATAACTTCAAAAATAACTTTATATTCTAAAATTTTGGTGAACGGACTTTTATAAAATTAAAAATTGGTCTTTTTGTGAAAATATCATAAAAAATTATAGCTGTGATATTCATTGTATATATGATCAAAAAGGCAGGATTCGAAGTTCAAAAGCTCGTTTCCTTTACACTGCGTTTTGAATAAGAAACTTATGATTTCCCCATATTTTGCGGCTCCATGGATGATATTCTATACGGCCTACATTATAAAAATAAATGTGAGTTCCCAAGTTTCGTGGTTTTCAACAATATCCCGATCACGTAAAATTATCTGCACGCCCACCGTACATTAAATAAACTGTGTATGCAAAACAACACCAGAAAAGATAGGAATTTTGACAGTTTGTGCACTTTTAATACGTGTTTTGATCATTTATCATTTTAACACACAATGTTCACGGTCATGGGAAATGTTTGACGCCGAGAAAATCACTCTGCGACTGTCAATTTGTCCATCAAATTCCTGTCCCTAGATGACAGTAAAATTCTACCATGGTGAAAACGACGGCGTGGCATGGACGTGAAAAACGGTTTACAAAACCAGATGCATTGGAGGACAACGCTTTGCAAAAAGCCGTCACTTAAAAATATTGCCCTCACCAGACTGTGTTCAAATACACTTGAGAAAATTAAAATCCACATCAATTTGTTTCTCTATGGAAAACGCATTGATGTTGAAAAATATAATTTTTAATTTAAAAATGAAAATTTTAATTAGTTTTAAATACTAATATAGTTATATAAATTAAATGAATAATAAATATTAATAATTAGTATAAATATTTATTTATTATTTATAATATTAATAATATATAACATCAAAATATGAAATGAGGTTAAACTTAATTTTGTACTCTGACATAAAAATAATAATATATCACATTCACTATTATGATGCTTTTAAACATGATGTGTTTCGGGTATTAATAGTCATATGTAGAAGATTTGATTTAACTAAGTTTATCATGACTATTTTTTATTTTCTTCAATAGTAGTTTCTATGAATTGTTTAGTTTTAAGCCATCTTCTTCCTTGTTCATAATGTTTGTTTTTTTATCTATTTTATAGCTTCTTTTACTCGTTTAGATAGTGATATATTTTTTAGTATTTTCTAGGTAAATGTAGCGAGGGGAGGAAAATGGTATAAACTAAATTATTTGTAAGTTTTATTTTTATAAATAACAAAATTTATTAATAGCTTATTTTCCTTTTATAATAGCCTAGAGGTTATATTGCACTAATTATTTGTGGAAATTTAATTCCTACAAGTCTGATTGTCTAATCATTCTAAACAAAACTATATACCCGAGTGCTGCTCAAAACATGATACTGCTCCAAAAAAGATTTTTTAATTTCTAAAGAAAACTATATACAGCTAATTGGTGCTAAAAACATAATACTGCTCCAAGAAAGAGAAAGGAAAAAAAATTGTTGATTGTTGATTGTTTTTATGACGCAGACCAAGATATAATACGACGTGGTCGTGAGATGAACTAGCATTATCATATTCTAACGAGTATTACGTCGATCGAGTTAAAACTGAATATGTTCCTACCCACATCTTTACTGTTTTCTCTCCTGATGTTCGGTGGTCATTTGACGACAAGTTGGACCTGAAATTATCTATATGCTTCATTTCATCTCTAATCTTTCGTTGGGATTGTGTGATGTAATTTCTACAAAATGCTTTAAGAATGAAACGAACGTGCATATTTTAAAATATTTTGACTTAAAATGGCCAGAAAAAATATCTACTTATTTTTAGAAACGTCCACAAGTAATCACTTTTCATGTTCTGCTTAAAACAATTAAGATTTCGCAATACATGAAGGGCTTGTATGATTTACTCAAAAGATAATAAGATCCACCACGTGGGCCAATGAAACCAGAAGAGAACAATAGAGAGTCTAACAACGTTTCCTTATTTCCAATTCATCCAGATAATTAATATGTTTAGCAAAGCTTTAGGATTGCTGGGTTTGGACTGAAGTATTATGATAATAACCTTAAATTTTTATACAATACATTGCAATTTTTATTGAATAAATAATTATGAACTACTAAAATAAAATGTTAGATAATATTAGTTATAACTAATACAATTAGATTAATAAATATAGCTGAGATAAATCTATATGAGTATATCAATAACATGCATAAATACATTTTTGAAATACCCAAATACATTAATGATATAAAATAAATATTAACATTAAATTTTATTTTGATAAATATATAACAATAACCATTATAATTAACCTATTATAATTAATAATAATTATAGTTATATAACGTTATAATAATAATTATATTATATTATAAAATTAATTATATTATAATATAATTAAATTATAAATTTTATGAATAATGTTATACCTTAAGAATATGAACTCTTAAAGTAATCAATCTCACGGATTAATTTTATAAACCCAAGGTATATAAATCATAAGCTAAATATTAAAAACCCTAAAATAAACATGGTTGATTTTCATATTGACACAATCTTTATAACACTGCGATGTTGGGCCATCATTCACCATGGTTAACCATGGCTTTAACAATGTGACGTTATACCATGAGACAATCTTTGTCACAATGTAACCATAGTTATTGACCATGTTTGACCATGATTGATTTTCATATCAAGAAAACCCTATGACAAACCTTAAGATAAATGTTATCAAGCAATGTATACAAACCCTATGATAAATATTATAAATCTTAAAATAAACATGCTCGACCGTGGTTGATTTACATACTGAGACAATATTTGTAACAATATGATGTTGTACCGTGCTTCAACATCATTGTCCATGATTCATTTTCATATTAAGACTCTCTTTCTCACAATGCAACGTTGGACCATGGTTGACCATGGCTAACCATGGTTGAAGAAGGTTGATTTTCATATTGAGATAATATTTATCACAATGTGACATTAGACGATGGTTTACCATGATTGACCATGGTTCACAATTGTTGTCCATGGTTTATTTTCATTTTGAGACAATCTTTGTCACAATGTTATGTTGGACCATGGTTGTCCATGATTATAAATCAAAGGGATTTATATTAAACCCAATGATTCATATTATAAACCATATAATTAATATTATACCATAGTAATATGAACCGTTAGATTCATAATCCTAAGGAATCGATAGTTGAACATGATTTTTTCATATCGAGACAACCTTTGTCATAATGCAGCATTGGACCATAGTTGATTTTCACATTGAGAAAATCTCTGTCACAATGTGATGTTGGACCATGGTTGACCATGATTATAAACCGGAGGGATTAAATTGAATTGAAAGATTAATATTATAAACCCTATGAAGAATATTATACCCTAGGAATATGAACCCTTAGATTATTAAACCTAAGGGAATAATATTAAACACAAGGTATTAATATTGTAAATCCAAGGTATATATATCCTAAAATAAACATTGTTGACCATCCTCGATTTTGACATTAAGAGAATCTTTATCACAATGTGACGTTGGACCATGGTTGACCATAATTATAAACCAAAGGGATTTATGTTAAGCTAAAGATCAATATTATAAACCCTATGAATAATATTAGACCCTAAAAATATGAACCCTTAGATCAATAAACCCAAGGGATTATAAACTCAAGGGAATAATATTAAACCCAAGGGATTAATATTATAAACTCAACGTATATAAACTCTAAGAGAAAATATTTGTCACAATGCGACATTATCACAATGTGAAATTGGACCATGGTTGATCATCGTGGAGCATGGTTGAGCATGATTGACCATGGTTGATGACAGTTGACAATGCTTGGCCATGGTTGATTTTCATATTTAGACCATCTTTGTCACAATGAGACATTGGACCATATTTTACCATGGTTTCCCATGATTGATTTTCATATCGAGACAACCTTTGTCACAAAGCGATGTTGGACCATGCCTGATTTCCATGTTGAGAAAATATTTGTCATAATGTGATATTAGACAATGGTTGACCATGGTTGACCATGATTATGAACCCGTGGAATTTACATTGAACCGAAGGATTAATATTCTAAACCCTATGAATAATATTATACCCTAGGAATATGAACCCTTAGATTAATAAACCGAAGGGATTAATACTAAAAACTTAAGGGATTATACATCCAAGGGAATAATATTAAATCATAGGGATTAATATTATAAACTAAAGGTATATATACCCAAGGTAAATATTATAAACCCTAAAATAAACATGGTTTACCATTACTGACTTTTATATCGAGGTAATCTTTGTCATAATGTGACGTTGGACAATGGTTGGCCATGATTATAAACCCAAGATATTTGTATCGAACTCAAGGATCAATATTATAAACCCTATCAATAATATTATACTCTAGGAATATGAATCCTTAGATTAATAAACCTAAGGGATTCATATTATAAACCCGAAGGAATAATAAACTCAAGTGGTTAATGCTAAAACCCCAAGGGATTATAAATAAAAGGGAATAATATTAAACCCAAGTGATTAATACTATAAACCCAAGGTATATAAACCCTGAGATAAATATTATCAACCCTAAATAAACATGGTTGACCATGGTTGGCTTTTATATTGATAAAATCATTGTCATGATGCGATGTTGGACCATGATTAATTTTCATATTGAGACAATATTTATCAGAATGTCACATTGGACCACAGTTGACCATGATTGACCATCATTGAAAATAGTTGAAAATGGCTTACCATTGTTGAGAATGATTAACCAGTGTTGATAGTGGTTGATTTTCATATTCAGACAATATTTGTTATGATGTGACATTGGACCATGGTTGACCATGATTTTAAAACCAAGTGATCAATATTAAACCAATGAATTAATATTTTAGACCCTATGAATAATATCATACCCTAGGAATATCAACCCTTATATTAATAAACCCAAGGGATTGATATTATAAACCCAAAGGTTTAATACTAAAACCCCAAGGTTTTATAAGCCAAAGGGAATAATATTTGTAGAAATTAATAGAAATTTTCTACTACCGATGAAATTGAAATGAAATCAAGAGATTTCAAATTTCATCTACTATTCTGTGGAATGGAAGTCACAATTTAGAAACACATCCAATGACTTGCAACCATTATAACCAAAAGAACATAATGATTTACCAGGGAACGAAACTAGGAAAAACCCTCCACTTCTTTTCATTAATTAGATAAGAATGAGAAACTATTACAATGTCTTGCTTTGATACTGAAGCACACCTCACACTATAAGAATATTCTCTTCCTAGTTGTCGTACTCTACTAACACTTAGCCAATTTAAGACCATAACTTCATCCTATTTCCTTGCACAATCCTTCAGGAAATTAGCTCCTAAAATATAGGAATTTATCCCTATTTCCATGTGAAATTCCAAAGGAATGATTCATCTTGTTAACTACTAAGCCTATATTTTCAAATAGTATATAATTGATAATTACAATATGCCTTTTCCTCTACTCCAACTAGGCAATTTGAATTTCATGCATGTCTAGGCTATTTTAAGTTGATTGACTCTTTTAACTAAGAGGTCACTAAGTTAACAACAATTATACTACACAACCGACCTTAAACTGACTCAACTAGGTACTTGAGCTCAGTTAACTGAGTCAAACAAAAAAAAAATGAACTAGATTGCTAAATTTTAGCAATCATCACATCCATAACTCTACTCCAAACCTATAACTTGAATTTACTAAGCTAACTTGTAGACAAAGTCATGTATCACAAGTTAACCGCAATCTATGTCGTCCTACTGATGTTGAAAATTGAATTACTAAATTTGACTAAACCACAAGTCAAATTTATCCTTTCTTGGTACACTTTCTAACACTCCCTCTTACCAAGAAAATGATTTTTCACCACCCCTGTCCTACACCTATGGAATTCGAATTTTCCTCTTGATAATTCCGTTGTCAAGATATATGCATATTTCTTATCAGTTGGAATGTACTATATAATCATAGTTGTCATCTGGGCACAATCCTGCAAGTGGTGGTACTTGATGTAGAAATTTTGAATAATATGACACTTATTCATAGAGATTATACTGATTATACACTATTGCGGAATGCATGCATAATACATAACCTCCTCTACGTTGATCATCAATTTTCAGAATAAAAAACAATGAAACATCAATCGCATGCGCACATTAACTCAGTATCTAACCAAGGGAAAGCATATAGCTGAAAACCCACACTATCTATATATTATAATGATTGAGAACATGTAACAATACATAGTACAATACTCCTCACAAGTACTCAGTACTATCTCCACCTATTACACACGAATCTAGCTTAGATCTGAACAAGTCACAGGTTCAAATCTTCTCCACTGCTTTGCCTGCCTCCACTACACAATGCCCAGTGAAAATCACGTGAGCACAGGCTACAATTGCCTAGATATTAGCCCACACTGCGCAGTCCTCATTGGCATAACTCAATCCCATGCATGTGCAAATCTCATGCACAACTGATAGTCACAACTCACCCTTTCACTTACCTTTAACACATGTCTCTGTTGAACTGTCCATGCACTAAGTTAACTGATATATTCTTTAGTTTCTTTATGAGTTAATAATTAGTGAATTAATTAATATTTAATTCACACAACTCATCACTAGTGTATTCTTTAGTTAGACTAAAATACAACTAGTTCAACCAAGTCAAACTGGACACAACTCCATTAACTCCACATCCAACTCCACAGAACTCACATGCATGAGTTCTAACTAAAGTCCTCCATGCAATAGCTCAACTAACACATAAGAAACCACATGATTCCTTTTGTCAGTTGCATGTGCCACATCCTTAGCTCGAACTGAAGTCCTCCAAGAGAATAAGATAATGTTTAGAGTCCAAATATTACTAAGGGCTAATAATATTTGATTGTTTCTATTTTTAGCCTGGCAGTCTAAAAATAGACTCTAATCACTCTGCTATGAACCAAAAATAGAAGTCCATATATTTTTCCCAACATGACCAATCATCCATAAACAACATCCTACAACTCATAGACCATGATCCATATGTCTAAAAATAGACTTTGCGCCAAAAATAGCCTGAGGACCCACTTAGTGAAGGCGACTCCTTTCCACTAAGCTCCATCATCTTGTTGCATTTTCAACACTCCTTATCAACAAGATACGGATTATCTGCAACCCCTATCCTGCAACTCTGGAATGTTCTGCATGCAACACATTTTCCCCGTCCACTTGCTCCAACAACACTTGGAACAAAAAACACTCCCAACTGACCACTCTGTTGGGCTAGGAACATACTCTGATGCTGAAGCTCTACCTGCTACTGACAAGTTCTCCCTCTCTGACATCTGCGCTACTGCAACATCTCCATGCATATCGCACCATTGCACACCTCTCTGTGCCACCTAGCACTGTGCAAAACACTTGTGCCTCTCGCATTGATGTAGCCTGCTAGCTATGCGCTGTCCTAGGATTCCCTACACTGTCGCTCTCTCTGCCGCTCCATCCGCATCTGTGTCTACCCAATCAGTCAGTTCCTGCTACTCCACATCGGGGCTCCCGTAGCAAGGTCTCATCCAAGAGGTTGGGTACCTCAAGGATCCTTTCCCTCCTCCTTGGGACGATCAATCCACATCACCCCATCTCCTACCTAGAGGTATGGCTACATGCGACAACCCACCTGGCTCGAAGTTTTCCCCTACTGGAGGTCTCTACATGAGTAGATGTCTCTACTCGATCTCCTCTTAGCTTCCCTTGTTGTGGCTACTCCACAAACTCCTAAAGCTGCTACAACAATCGTGGCTCCTCCACAATCGTCTGAGACTTCTTCTGGCTCTGCATGTTGAGAGGTAATATACGCTCCCTCTCAATCACCAAGTCTCCATCAGTTGCCTCGTTACTCAAGGCTTTGCATGCATCTTGAACCTCAAGAGCATACAATTTCTTGACCCGTGAACGCATTTGCTTCACCTGTCTAGTGATGATGTGTCTAAGGAAAACCTTTCCCTTACTGAAGACTACATCACAGCCTCTGTCTTCTAGCATCGTGATCGACACCAAGTTTCTCCTCAGTCCTGGTACATACTTGACATCGGTCAAGGTAAGGCGAGCTCCGTGCTCCCTCTAAAAAATAACGTGCCTACACCTGAGACACTATACTTCTCATCATTACCCATCGCTATGAGAATGTGGAGATCTTTCTCCTCCAAAGTACTGAACAAACTTTTGTCACCGGTCATGTGGAAAGAAGCTCCACTGTCAAGAAACCAACCACTTCCCACCATGGATGAAACCATGCATGCGAAGAGTGTGAAGTTCAACTCAAACTGTGAAGCAAGTGCCTTACCTTCAGATCCTTCCCCGGATCCCTTCTTGGATTTCTTCTTTTGGGAAATAGTAGCATAATGGCCCAACTCATGACAACGAAAGCATCTCACCTTCAAATTGTCAGCCTTCTTCCCATTATTGGAAGAACTGGATTCAGAAAGAGAACCCTTCACCTTCCCCTTCTTCACCTTACTCTCTAAGGCACAGTTCTCCTCATCATGCATGGATGAAGAACTATCTCTAGTGCTCCGTCTGATCTCCACTTGCACAAGATCTGACCAAAGTCTCTCCCATCCTGGAAATTTCTCCCGACCATTGACAGAGTCCTGATAGGAATGCTAACTCTTCGGAAGACCAAGGAGAGCCATGCTCACCAAGTCCTCATCATCGACAGTCACCCCCACACTTCCCAGCTCATCTCGGCACTGGGTGAACTTCGTGAGATACTTGGGCATACTGTCTCCTTTCTCACACTTAATGTTTATGAGTTTATCCTTGAGCGCCAACTTCCTCTGGTCACTCTTGCTTTAGAATAAATCTATTAATGCTTTCCACATCAAGTATTGAGAAGCCTTTCCATGCAGGCTGGATACAATGTGATCCTTCATGCCCTCCAACAAAATCCTTTGACACTTTCCTGTCTTCTTTTGCCAAGCCTCAACGTGAGAAGCATTAGTAGGCTTTGGGACCTCAGCCTCTATGAACTCCTTCCACCCATTGTCATCTAACACTGCCTCCATCCTGTCTTTCCATGTAATATAATTCGAGCTGCCTTCAAGGGCATACTCCAATCGCAATCCGTTGAAAGAAATTTCAACTTTGACACCAAGAAAACACTGCTGCAAATTCGAATTCCACTAGCTCAAAAACCAACTGCTTCTGATCTAAAATTTGTGAGAACAAAGTATTTCTCGTACAGAGATTGACTGTATGGGCTTTTACCGGATCTCTCACCTTCCATAGGAAGGATGAATCCGGAGGCTACCTGGCCCGATTACAGACTCTGCCTGAAGAAATAAAATGTAAACACTTTCTCAATAATAGATCTCATGATCAACAGCTCCGATCTCATGTAGCAATTTCCTATAAATTCTCTATAAATCTAGCTCTGGTACCATGTAGAAATTTTGAATAATATGACACTTATTCACGGAGATTATCCTGATTATACACTATTGCGGAATGCATGCATAATACATAACCTCCTCTACGTTGATCATCAATTTGCAGAATCAAAAACAATGAAACATCAATCGCATGCGCACATTAACACAGTATCTAACCAAGGGAAAGCATACAGCTGAAAACCCACACTATCTATATATTATAATTATTGAGAACATGTAACAATACATAGTACAATACTCCTCACAAGTACTCAATACTATCTCCACCTGTTACACACAAAACTAGCTCAGATCCGAACAAGTCACAGGTTCAAATCTTCTCCACTGCATTGCCTGCCTCCGCTGCACAATGCCTAGTGAAAATCACGTGAGCACAGGCTACAATTTCCTAGATATTGGCCCACACTGCGCAGTCCTCATTTGCATAACTCAATCCCATGCATGTGCAAATCTCATGCACAACTGATAGTCCCAACTCACCCTTTCACTTACGTCTAACACCTGTCTCTGTTGAACTGTCCATGCACTGAGTTAACTGATGTATTATTTAGTTTCTTTATGAGTTAATAATTAGTGAATTAATTAATATTTAATTCACACAACTCATCACTATTGTATTCTTTAGTTAGACTAAAATACAACTAGTTCAACCAAGTCAAACTGAACACAACTCCATCAACTCCACATCCAACTCCACAGAACTCACATGCATGAGTTATAACTGAAGTCCTCCATGCAATAGCTCAACTAAGACATAAGAAACCAAGTGATTCCTTTTTTCAGCTGCATGTGCCACATCCGTAGCTCGAACTGAAGTGCTCCAAGAGAATAAGATAATGTTGAGAGTCCAAATATTACTAAGGGCTAATAATATTTGTTTGTTTCTATTTTTAGCCTGGTAGTCTAAAAATAGACTATGATCACTCCGCTACGAACCAAAAATAGAAGTCCATCTATTTTTCCCAACATGACCAATCATCCATAAACAATATCCTGCAACTCGTAGACCATGATCCATATGTCTAAAATTAGACTTTACGCCAAAAATAGCCTGCGCACCCACTTTGTGAAGGTGACTCCTTTCCACTAAGCTCCATCATCTTGTTGCATTTTCAACACTTGACATGAATGTGATTGGACATGCCATGAAATACTAGAGTCTCAAATATTTTAATACAACTCTGCCTATCACAATAAATAATTGTCAAATCCATCTACTAACTGAAAGGACCCACAATTATTTTCCTTATCCATATGGCCTCACATGATACTTGATTTACATATATGTATTCAACCTTTGCTAAGGTGAGTGTCATAAACCTTTGTTTCCTGCTATACCATGAAATAGTTGCGAACCCAACAATGAAGATAATACATGAAATAATTTTCCAATGTAATGGATGCCCTAACAAACACACATCAGTGAAGCCTTAGAGCTCCACTCCCTCTGTCCTCCTGTACCATAACCCATACTTGGTTGTGCCTTTGAGTTACCTAAAGACATGATTTGATTCCTTCATATACATCTTGGTAGGCTTCATAGTGGCTTGAATCAATAGATTAACTACATAGCATAAGTTGGGCCTTGTGGTCACTAAATACATAGAGGATCCCACAATTTATCTATAGATGGCAGCATCTACCACCACCTCTCCTTAAGAACTATGGTCCTACATCTAGTATGTTGCTAGAGGTCTGTCAATAGGCTTGAAGTTCTCCAAGTGAAACCTGTAAATACTTTCAGAGGAATACTTCCCATGACTCACAAATAGTTCATCATAACCCTGCCATACTTCTAACCCAAGGAAGTAATGCATTAATCGCATGTCCTTCATCTCAAATTATCATGCAACGTCATCCTTGCAGGAGCAGATCAACTGATCATGACCTGTAAGTATCAAGTCACGAACATACAAAACTAGTATAATAAGGTTTCCATATACCACAATGTGATAGAGATTAGCATTTCCTTTAGCTTTGGTGAATCCCACTCCTCTGATATATGTATAAGTTTGTGTGTAATTCTTTGGGCACCTCTTTGAGACCATACACATCTCTCCAAAGTATACACATATGTGTCTCCCTTCCATACATCTCAAATCCCTCTAGCTTCTCTAGGTAAATTTGTTCCTCAATAACAACATTGAGGAAGGCGCTCTTCACATCCAATTGGTGGACCCTCAACCCCATCTAAATAACTAACACTAGAATAGTACTAATTGAGGAATATATAGCCACAACAATAATTTTTTCATCATAGTCCACTCCCTCTACTTGAGAGAAGTCTTTGGCCACAAATCTGGCCTTGTACTTCTCGATGTTCCGATCAGCTACATGCTTCACTTTGTAGATCCATATGGAACCAACCACTAACTTGTTCTCTGGTATCAACACTGCCTCCCATACATTTTTCTTTGTGATGGAGTCATATTCCACCGCCATGGCATCAACCCACACTATTTGAGATACTAGTTCCTCAAATGAAGAAGGCCCTATCTTAATGACCTTTGTCAAGAGATCCATATTCCATGTCTAACTTTTTGGTTACCCCCTCTTCCTGCATTGACATGTAGGAGTTCCCACATTCTCCCATGTATCGTGTATCATTCTATTAGCTTGTCTCGTTAGATCTTTCTTCCCTCTTTGGAATATTCTAGTTGAGTGGTTGTTCCCACTTGACCTCCTATCTACTCCTCCACTTGTGGCTACTCCATAACATCCCAAAGATTTGCATGAGCCTCCCCCTTAGGAACTAGAAGCTCCTCCTTTGGTGGGATACTCAAATTTGTATCTTGAGATAATCTCATAGCCTTCTCCTCATTAAATTTGAAATATCTCCTAATTATTGTCACCATGAGAGAGGAAAAACACATCATATAGTTATGGTGAGTCTCTATGTATCCTACAAAGATCCCCATCTCAGATGTAGGCTCAATTTTCTTCCTACTATCCTTTGATACAAGAGAATACATAGTAGCTCCAAAAATTCAAAAATGAGATAAATATAGCATCCTCCTAGAGAAATCTTCTTCAGGTGTGATCATGCCAAGTATTATGCGAGGCCTTCGGCTCTGAAAATAAACTATGTCGTTACATGCTTATGGACATAGGTGTAATGGTAGCACTTGATCATGCAACATGGCTCTTGTTGTTCCCACTATACCTCTATTTTTCCTTTGAGCCACCGCATTTTGTCATGGGCTATGAGGTGCTATCAATTCTCTTGTAATACCCTCTTTGGCACAAAATTCTTTGAAGGCTCTAGAAACAAATTCTCCTCCATTTTCACTTCTCAAGGCATTTAGTTTCTTACCACTCTCCTTTTCAACCAATTCTTTGAATTCAATAAATTTTGATGAAACCTCATCCTCCTAATGAAGAAGATCCATCATTCTCCAGAAAAGTCATCACCAAAAATCACATAATACCTGTGTTTTGTTGTAGAGGCTATAGAAAATGTTCCACATACACCAGAGTGGACTCACTCCAATATTTCTCCAGGGGTAATATTGGTAACATGTATGTATTGATACAGGTTTTATCTGATGTATTATATAGTTTGTTTTCTAATCTACTTGATCCTATTTAAATAAGATTAAATTATATTATCTTTTGAATTCAATTGTTAGGTAATCAAATATATTATTATGGAGTTAAAAAATGTGTTTTTTTTATTTTTTCTTAAAAGATATTAAAAGTATTTTATATAGGTGTAGTCTAAATTGTTTGGATTGTCAAAAGTTATTGGAATTTGGCTAAAACAATTCACAAAATCTAGCAGAAGCAGTGTTTGAATCATGTTTTTTATGGTGGAAATGGATTTAGCACCATCAAAAACTTCCAAGACACCCAAAATCTTGAATTTTGACAACTCTAACATGGATTTACAAAAATCCCTGCTAGATTTTATGAAAATCTTACCAGAATTTCCATAATTTTCCAAACAAATTTGTAGACTAATTAGACTACAACTTATAGACATGGTCGAAATCATTTTGTAAAATAAACATTCAATCTAATAAAAAAGAAAATTAAATCTTATTTTTACTATCTTATCGAATTCAAACTCGAATCCGAATAACTATAGTGACACCATAACAGAAAATTAAAATGCAAAAGAGTGCTCAAACTTGAAAAAAATATTGTCATATGAAACCAACATTCATCATCTTTGAAAACAATATTGTCGTATGAAACCAACAGTCATCATATTCTCTACACATGGAAAACACCACATTTTGTACAACACTCCAGTCTTTTTTGTTGAACTGAAATTTTAAAATTAAAAAGAAACTGTAGGAGAAAAATTAGAGAAAAGAGCGAATGTCTAAAACCATACATTCAATTTATTACTCTAACAATGATGTTTCTATAATTTTCTTTAATCAAAGTTATTAAAAAAGACGAAGACACGTACTATTGGCCTCATACTTATTTACAAAACTCCGTGTAATGATGAATCCAATAATAATCATAGAAGTAGCAGTTATGGATCTATGAATGATGGAGGATGACCTTGGGTGAAAAGCACATAAAGATGATCCATACACATTTTGCATGTCGTGTGTGAGTATATTTTATGCGCATCCATCTATTTTTTTAGTTGAAGAAATCGTGTCTGTAGTTCTCAGAGGTACATAGTCCTAGTCAGATTAAACAATGCGTATTGGGACTAAACCTCCATTGAGGTTGGACCACAACCTAAAGATTAAGGTCCATGTAGTTTACTTAAGGCTTTGTTGGCATCTGGCTGATAGGATAAGCATTTTCTCTTTCCTTCTTGTATTGGGGAATGAGACTAATGTCCACTAGACAGCTTGAGATTGCTCAAGGGTGATACATGACTTCTCCTTTCTTCTCTCTTTTTTATAATATTTCTACTACTTTCTTACATTTAAGTTGTTTTTTCAATATTTTCATTACACTTTTCAAAGCATAGAAACTGATGAGTAATTTATTTATTTATTTATTTTTATTTTTGAGTTTTTATTTTTTTAGGTTTTATAACTAAGTATGTTTATATATATATATATATATATATACATATACATATATATATATATATATATATATATATATATATATATATATATTTCTTGCAATATCAGATAATATTTAGTTATTCTTCTTCATACTCGTCTATGATGATTGGAAAGACTCTTAGCATTTTTATGACTCATTCCCCTTACTTCTCCCTCTTTATTGTTATAGAATCCTTGAGCGTAATCTATCATATCTCTAATACTCATTGGTTCTTCCTTTGGTACCCTTAATTTTTTTTTGTATCTTAACTTTGTAAATATCATGTCCTAAAATCCTCCAACTTAGTCAAGTCCATTCAAACAATTTGCATACAAGACTTCTATAAGGTAGCAATAAAGATAACATTACATAAAAAAAATTACACGGACACAAATCATCATAAAACCACTGTTTATTCTTATAAACATCCCAAAATTCTCTATGTAGACCTATTATTGCAACCTAGGTTCTCACAACACTTTGTAATTTACCTAACCCCAGAGTCACTTTATGGAGATCGAGCATCCAATTTTTTTTTCAAGTGTCTATTATGCGATTGCCATCATGTTCTAGCTTATTTAGACCTATTATTGACCTATTATTGCAACCTAGGTTCTCACAACAGTTTGTAATATACCTAACCCGAAAGTCACTTTATGGAGATTAAGCATCCAATTTTTTTTCAACTATCTATTATGCAATCACCATCATGTTCTAGCTTATTTAGACTTATTATTGCAACCTAGGTTCTCAAAACACTTTATAATACACCTAACCCCAAATTAATTTTATGGAGATCGAGCATCCAATTTTTTTTTTTCAAGTGTTTATTATGAGATCATCGTCATCTTCTATTCAGTGAGAGCTTTCTAACAATATAAATTTTACCTCATTCTAGTTTCTGTGTGAAAAGTTACGACCCTCAAAAGAATTACCAACTTATTCAATATCGACATCCATTTAAAGGATACATGGTTTACATGCATTATCATATTCCACATGTCACTACCACATTATTCCATCTCACATGATATATGGTTGAAACATGGTAGTCATCTGCCCAATTGTTACCACCATATTGTGACACCTTCATAAAGTCACTTTTATTGAAATTCTTGGATCTTTTGAGTTCTATATTTTTCAATTTTCTAGATAGAACTAGATCCAATCCCACACTCAATAAATGGTCAACATTTTGATATCAGATTTCTCAAAAAGTCTCGATTTTATAAAAAAACCAATTTTATGGACATGTACATCCCATCGTCATCAAGATATTACCTCATCATCATCTCCATGACATCATCCATGTTATATCTATGTCATCCTTTCCAAGTCATGGTGGGTTTCTATCTCGGGTTCAAATATCTAGATATCTAGACATATAAAATGTCTGATATTTGGAAGAATGCTAAAATGGCCCTTTTCCAGCAATTTAGATATTGTACATATAGTCTCCACACCACCTTCCAGGAGGGACATCACCACAACCACCACTTCAGCATAATCACACCTCTGATGCCATGTTAGCATGCCATGACATCATGCCACATCACCTGATCATGCCCTATTTCCACATCAACATGCGAAAATCTAGGATTCATTTTCAAGAATTTCCAAATCTAGGTTTCTAGATCCAGATTTTGTTAAAGGATTGAAAAAATATGAGAGAATTGCAACTATCATAATTTCAAACCTTTAGATAAATTTGCATTCTATTAGGAAATGGGAAACTTCATCACAATAGACGAAACATGCAGCTAATGAATTCTTTTCCTTTTGGACCCATTTGGATTTTTTTAGGTGACAAGAAAGTTTGTTCAAATAAAGAAAAAATATGTACCATATTATAGACATTTAAGATCCATTCACATTATTTTATTTTAGAGGATAATTCTCGCTAACTAGCATAAAAGTGACTTCAATGGATTTCTATCAACGACTTAAAGAATAATGTTATATGTCTAAACATTTGGATGTATAGATAATGCAAACATCTACACTTTATTGTACCTGGGACCCTTTATCCTTATATTGCTCAAATCATAGCCACAACACCCCCCATGGGGTGACCCATATGACTAGGGAATAGCTAAAATTCCCATCCCTGAATTTGTGAGAATGATATGCTTCATCAAGGATATTCAAGCTTACTTCCTTTAATAGATTTTTACTTTTACTAGGTGTTTATTTTCCCAAATCCATTTGTAGAGGCCAAATCGTACTTGGCCTAATAATGTCCCCAAGTCTCTTTTGAATTAATCCATCATTACAATAGTTTCTATGAGGTAAGCAAGGTCACCAACCACTTACATATATTCTTCCCGTCTTAGTAAATCCTTTCACTCATACTTCATTAGGTGAGCATAGAGTTCCAACCCTCTTACAAAATCATCTAAGGAAAAAATGAAGGCTTATCACTTAGAGGTCTAGTACTCATGGTCTCTCCTTACATATCAAATCTCTATATATTATCCATCCTTAAACCATGGCTCTTCTATAGTACCCTCAGGCATAACTATAGGAATACATAGAGGCTTATGTCCACACCACACCAAGTTATGTACTAGTTGGTCAATTACCCAACTCTCTATGGAGTCTTAATAGTAGCATTAGATTGCAAGGTTCTACAAGCCTCTCAATAGAATTTACCATCAATTCACTTGTCCTTAAGAGGGGCTTTTGACATTTTGTAGCCATATGTCTTAATCAGACTCCTTCCCTTGAGTCTTCACTTGAAATTAGGGTTTCCACATCTAGTAAGAGATGGTCACTTCCTATTAACTCCTATAAAAGAGCCTCGTACAATAAAGGATCATCACCTGATTGAGGTCTCAATTAAACATATACTCATTTAGTGTAGTGGTGTCCAAAGTTATGAGGGCATGTGTGCCACTAAATGGATTTATCCTTGAAAGGAGACTTTTGATAATGTTTACCTAAATATAATTGCAATATAATATATTAAACATAAATAACTAGTTAATATATCTATACCAACTTTATATTTTAAATCTAACTACCCCAATTGGGATAAAGAAGTAGTTTATAATATATCAATTGGGACCAACAACATATTAAATATTATACGTTGAGAGGAAGATAAATTGCTTCAAAGAAGAAGTAGTTCATTTCTTCGAAATAATGATTAAATACAATGTTTATTGTAACTTATAGAATAGTACATTAACATTTCAACATATAAATATAATTAGTGAAAAAAATAGGATAATTCAATTAAAGAAATGAAAATATTTTCAAATCTCATAAATGAATATTATAATACATTTATAATAAAGTGTCGAAATAGTCCACACATGATTACAAGGAATGTATTTTAACTAATCATTGATTTTTGAATCCTTTATTTTATTCATATAATAGTATACAAAATTCAATATTAGATTCTCGAGTTGAACAAGACACTCACATTTGAAATAGACCAAATAATAGTATACAAATCTAACTCCATATGGAAATCCCTACTTATGAGGTCTTAAATCCTTTAGTAACCAGTGTGACAATAGTGCACAAGTATGGATTTTTCACATAGTCATATTTATACAATAAATTAAAAGTAAAAAATAAAAACATAGGATTATTCATTTATCTTAACTAATTCTACAAACAAATAATTTGTTGATCCAAATGATTTTGTTCTATAATTTACAATGCTATTAAGTACTTTCCTCATCATCCCTTGATTTGATGATATCATTGTGCATTAGATTTAGATAAAAAATAGAATTTCAACATTGGTTTCATTTGCATGATCATTAATTCTATAATTATTCGTTGAAGGGGTTATTGATATCTTTCATAGAAAACCAAAATATTAATTAAAATTGTAGAATATGCGCCAAATGTGAAAAAAAGAAAAAAAATATTCAAAACTTCAAATAATTAAATAAAATATAGCACTAACTTAATGCTATTTTAAAAACCAAATTTGTCAACTAGCAATGGAGACTAATTAATATTAATTCTATTAATTAATTTTGATAACCCTAGTTATTGTATTAAATAATTAATTTTAAATGATATCTACATATTGGATTTTTCATGTGTGCACAATTGTGATATATATAACAATTTTGAGATCTCTAGATAGTCTGGTATACACATATTAGGACTTTTGATGTGTCACCTCAGATCTGATGACATGGCACAAACAAATGGAAGACACACGTATGAAGAAAATATGTCAATTTTGGATATCAAGAACTACATAAATATGTTCCACATGTCAAATGACATATCAACGTTAGCCACATTTGAGATGACATGTCAACATTGAGAACATGTCATGATACAAATGGTCATCAAAGAATAAGGCAGTGTGTTGATTTGGCATATTGGCATACTGATCTGGATTTAAACACGAATGCAACAAATTACAGATATAACCATGAACAAAAAGATGCAGCAGAAAAAATACTTCATTTCATTAATATAAGATATTGATATATGCTTACAAACAGAATATGGAAATAAACAGCTAGGGCGATGGCAGCTTATCTCTCAGAAGCGATGTGGCGGCTACATGCCTCTGAACTGTGTTACAATGAGGATCGAAGGCCTATTTATTGTTGAGAAACAATGGAAAACCCTTAACATCCCAAAACCTAACTATAGAAGATGAAACACCAAATTGTGGGCCCCATTTTGGGTAAGTTGGTACATCAACTTCCCGGGGTTGTAACTTTGGCACCCGATCTTCGTTTGATGTGTACAATAACTCGTTAGAAATATCTATTCGAGCACTACAACTTTGGGAAGAGAAAAATCGGTCCATGGACCCATGTTGCTCCCATATTTCCCAAAAAAACTCGTTTAGGGCCTTAAAATGGCTTCGGAAGTTCAGGACCTGAAAAACTGCTAAAAATAGTAAATTGTGCTACAAATAAGGAAACTGAAAAACTGACATAGATAGTTGTGGGGGTCCAAGTTGGATAGGTATGTGGCCACCAAAATCCACTTGGATCGCATACCAGGATATCAGGTTCTGTGAAGTGATTCATTATATAAAATCTCTAATATTCCAATATTAGCACATCAAAATAACTATCATATCGAAACAACCAACCATATTAGAGCAACTAGAATATCGTAGCAATGAGGATATCGACTGTATCAACCATACCAATTTATTAACATATGAGCGGTCAATAACTTCAAGATAATTATTTAACAAAGTACTTATATGGTATCACTTCGGTGTGATGGAGTGCTATCAAAGGGGAATATTTACATCACATGTGCACATTAGTTGACCGAAGTGTACATCGGAGTATCGAATATTGGCTAAAATGAGAAAACAAAGAAAATATCTATCAAAATGCCGAGGGATGGTATGTGTCACGACTCCATGCTAGTGGTTACTTCCAATCACACATGAGCACAGTGCGACACCGGCCACCATTTTCATTTCACCACTACTACAGTTCTCAGACTCTGCATAACCTTAAACACTTAGATTATTTTCTACAAGTGTTCACTTCTTATTTTATATATGCAGCGGAAACAATCATACTTCAATTCACTTATCTTCTTATTACATAGTGGGAATAACATGTAAACACAATATGCAATAGTTTACACAAATTATAAAGGGAGGGGAAACTCCCAATCAAGTCTACTCAGTAAATCAAATTCTCTAAATATTTTACAAGTAAAAATATTTTTACAGTCATGCAACCTTATTAATCGGCTTCCCAAATTTTCCAAAATCATGCAGCCTTCCACATTGTGGTCAGGATGTGCCCTATTCGTCATACAAAGACAACCCAACTTCTCATGCAGACTGTGCCCCAATATCATCATTGAGCCTTTGCCCATGGAGTCTTCCTCCCTATATCGACATCTACCAATAGCATCATGCAACCCAACTCATCTTTGTTCTAAACTGTCCACCCTGCAGCACCCATGCAATGGTATTCGTGCACCCTGCATGCAGCATCTGCCCGAACATCAATCTTCTATAGTGAAACCACTAGACTCCCCAACTCTTGGCTCAACAAACTCACCTGTTTTAGAACTCACCTAGTCTTCCCACTGAGCGAGCACATTCCCAAATCATCCTTCTGCCTACAACCTTGGTCTTTTGCCTTCACCCTTTTCCTGTAGTTACCTCTTTTTCATGCCCTTTGCCCTTGAATCTGAATTGCTTCGGTGAATTGGAATCCTTCTAACGAATGACCTCCATACTAATATATATGTTTTCTGCCATTAAAATTTTTCCAAGGGTCAGGTCCTTTCATTTTCACAGGGGTCGACTCTCCCATATGATGTCAATTCGACCTGTTCGCAACTCCAACATGCACCTCCAATATTTACCTAGTCATGGGTCGATGTTTGGTTGGATAGGTTGGTGTCCTTGCCCATCCGCATGTGCCCACCTATCAATCGCCCAAAGACCTGCTCATGGCTAGATCGACTGGGGGTCCTCCGGCGCTTTTCTGATTCTCGCTCGTCTGTATCGTTACCGGGCCCGATCGGCCTTACAAACCACTTGCTTGAAAGGGTCAGGCAGTAGGCTGCTGGCGCTGGACTTCCGGTTGAAAGTAGGAGCCGCCTAGCCTACACCTCCGGTTAGCATCGATCAGGTGGGGCGATGAAGAGAATGAAGCTCCTGCGCATCTTTAATTGAACTCGTCCACATTTCTTTAACCAAACACCTTTAATCAAAGTTATCTGCACATTCCTTTAACAAAAGCATCTTTAACTGATTCACTTTAACTGAATAGGAATCAAGTGGGTGCCTGCCCCTACATCTGCACACCCATCACATAATACTGGTGTGCTCGTACCTGCACCTTTGGATTTTCTACACTCTCGTGTGCTCACAAATCAAGGCCCTTACATCCTCCCCCACTCTAAAAAGTTTTTCATCCTCGACAACACCATCTTGGCAAACACCATTGCCAATACCAAAACATCATAAAGTGTCACCAGCTCCAACATCAAATTTCCATGCTTCCTAACTCTCTACTTTCATCACACGAAGCTCTGTCATGGCTCATAACTACATGTATGGGTAAGAATCCTCAATCCATGGTCATCAACCACGCTCATCACAATGCAACTCATGTTAATACACCCGTATCATCATCGTCATGTGAACTATTTCTTCCGTACTCCAACTCAACTTTGCCATGCATCCACACAATGTTGATCCCCATGAATCTAACTAATTGGATAGCTAATCCAACTGTTACATGCAATCCATGATAATGCACATCCTCATGCCTTCGTCATTTTTGTATTTCAGCACCTTTTCAGACCTGCACCTTGATTAAGAACTCTGCCCATCTCCATCCAATGCTCATCGTGCCATACCCACGTCCATGAAGAATCCTCCATCTCATCTACGATATGTGTGCCATCAATGTTATCATTTTTGTGTTACCCATGGTTATAGACCAACAACAACAACCCTCCAAGCATCATCTTTATCTGTTGCGAGGCCCTTTCCTAAAGGCCCCTTTGTCATTGTGCTGCAACACCTCCTCCTAATCAAGGCGCTATAGTCACACATCTCCAAAGGTCTAGTGCATGAAAAGGGCCATGAAGATTCCTTACTAACTCTCATCCACCCATGTGTCTGATTGATGTTGCGTCCTCAAGTAGTGGTGCATAACAACAACCTCTTCCTTCGTACATCTAATCTTCTCAAGTTTTCCTTTTATCAACTAAAAGTGATAAATGCCCATAGAATATATGCAACATTCCACAATACCAACTAGATCTCTATCTGCATACTCCTCTCCATACTCCTCTCAGATTAATTATTCTTTGTTTTATTTTTTTTAATCTTCTTCTCCAAGAAATTTTCTACCCATTAATTATTCCCAGGTTTCCTTTCATTTTTCTAGTTCATAATAAGTAATAATTATGATGGGGTTGTAATGGGATATATTGGTTTATACTCTTTTGGAAGTCGACTCAGAATTTCTAGTAAATTTGTGCAGACTTTGGAAAAGAGAGAAATGGAAATTGACATCACGACCATCCATAAAATGGAGATTAAGTCTTAAATGTAAATGAATATAGCTACATACCTCCCTTAACAAGTTATAAATCTCTACAATGTTGTGATAAGTGGTCACCATTCCTATACAATGTGGCTCCTGAGAACTCCTTTGGACCAATTGATATATTTATATGTCGTGTTAAGAAACTTTGAGCACTCTTCCTAGTTCACCTTAAACCATTTGAAATAGTTTTCACCAGTCGGAGGTAACCCCATTATCTTGCGTATTAATTCATCTATTATCTAAATGTCAAGGTCTCCAAATTTCACTATCTTCCCATCAAATTTTTGTTCAAATTCCATGGAGACGTGTCATTATGCCTTCAAACTTTTGTAGGAAATCCATCCAGCCTTTCTCTACAAACATAGGTTTGCATGAAACGTACACAACGCTAACATGTAATTGAGTGAAGGTAGGCTCATTCTTATCACCCCCAATGCCAACAACCAAAATTATTTAAAGGCTAATAAAGGATTTAGGAGGTTGTTAGGCTAAAACATAGAGAGGCTACGGAATTGGGAGTAAAATGCTTCGTGTTTCAGTCTTCTACAAATTCATAATAAGTGAATGCAGTCTACTGATAGGGTGACCATGCTTTGAAATGAGGATGAGAACATGGTCTATTAACAATGATGAGCATAATTAGCAACATGTGTATGATGACAAGGGGTTGATAATCATGATTCATTGCTGGGTAAGATAATTCAAATTAAATCATAATAACACACTCTAATGGCATGACGAAAGGATCATATTGAATCATAATAACACATAATTTAAATGAATGGAGGCCAAGAACACTAGTCAGACTCTATCATTTAGATTCTTTGAATCAATCCAAATAAATGAAAGTTAATTCATACCTTTGCTTTGACTATGTAAATATGGCTAGAGATTCAAAATCAGTGAGTGATAAAATACTCCTGGAATTATCAAAAATTAATGTTAATTCTTTCCAATTATTGAATTTGATGTAGACAAACTGTTGGTTGTTAATTATGGAATTTTGACATTCCAAAATTAAATATTTTGAATTTGATGTTTCCGCTAAACTTAATGCTGCAAAATTAATTTTTGGTGTTGGGGTTGATATCGTTGAACTTGATACCATTAAAATAATGTTGAACATTATAATTATAATCAATGGAACATAGAGTACTGAATTAGTTTACTACTCAAAACTTGTTTTGGTTCAACACTCAAAACTCATAGACAATGTTTAAAAACTGAATTAACTATTGAAATGCTACAATTGTTTAGGTATATAGATATATTTTAGTAACAACATAGGTACCAAACCACTAAAACTATACTGGAACAACAACTATGGAGCAAAATGTATTATCTTCGAACTATTATGGAAAATCAACTGCAGGAAGAAAAACTAAACTGAAATCTGATTGTCATTAAAATTGTTGCTTTAAACCAACTATTGGGACCATTATTCCATGGTTTTTGGACCAGGATTGGAATTGTTTATGGTTGGTGGCATTTCAATTTTAAAGAGCCTGAAATGTGCCAAAGAAGAATCCACAAGATTCCTTTCAATAAATATTCTACTAAACCAAAAAAGAACAATTCTCTACTTGGAAGATCCCTAGCTACCACTATCCCATCCAAGTTTAACGAGCTTGGGTCAGTCGGTACTTGGAGTCTGAATTTTTGGGGAGTCTAAAGAGGCTCAAAGTAGACTCTACAAGGCTTCCTTTTCATAATTATTTTGCTAAGTTTGGAAAAGAACTATTCTATGCTTGATAGATCCCTAACTATTGTCATCTCATTAGTTTTAACAAGCTTGGGTTAGCTTATGCTTGGAGCATTCAATTTTATAGAGTCTGAAGATGCTCAAAATAGACTCCAAGGGTGGTGGGCTCATTTTCCATAAATAATTTATTAAGTCTCAATGAAGGAATAAACTTACACTTGACATATTTCCTCTTTATTCTATGTAAAAAAATTAAGTCCATTTTATTTATATTATATACACATATCTATTATACTAATAATAAAAATTTAGTTTGAAGAACCACGAGGAGTTCGATCCTCCTTGTTAGTCAACTCCATCTCTAAGTTTTCCAAGAAAGTTTGTAAAAAATCTTGTTTGGAAAGTGTTTGGTGATAAACCTTCAATTTGTGTCCATTTACCACAAAGCGACTATGATCATCATCAATGGTCTTGATTTTGACTGAGCCATTTCCAAAGTCATCCTCCACTTCATATGTCCCTAGCCATCTAGTTTAAAAGTTCCCTTTGAAGTGTTTGAACTTACTGTCATACAATAATGTTGAGTCTCTAGGTTGGAAAGTTTCCTTTTTGATATATTTGTCATGAAAATGAGCCCTTTGGTCCTATACTAGCATAGTCCTCTAGAGACCATCCTGCCTAATCTCATCAAGTTCATTTAGCTGCAACACTCTTTGTTTTTGGGCTTTATTCAAATCCATCCCTAATTGAACAATTGTTCTAAAGGTCCTCATCTAAAATTCAATGGGTTGAAATACCTCCTTCTAATACATCAATTCATAGGGAGTATATCTGATCACATTTCTCCATGTTATTTTAGAAGCCCATAGTGCTTTTGGTAACCTATCAACCTAGTCTCTATGATGCAATTGAACTGTATTAGTAAGAATACATTCAAAACCTTATTGCTAGATTCTACCTGACCATTAGCCTGAGGATGGTAAGGTCTAAACTTTAGGTCCTTAATTTGGTATTGTTCAGTGATAGCTTTGACCAACTTAGAAATAAATTGTGACCCCTGATTAGTGACAATCTCCCTAGGTACTCCAAAATGGGTAAATATGTTTTCATAGAGAAAATCGACAAAAAATGTTTCAATAGCAAACTATAAAGCTTTTTCTTCCACCCATTTTGTCACATAATCAATGTAGACTATGATAAATTTGTCCTTCCTAGACATGGGAAAAATAAGCCCTATGAAATCTAATGCCCACTTTTCAAAAGGTTCAATTAATACCTGGGTTTGAAGAGACATGTCATCACTCAATACTAGTTTTCCCATCATGTGGCAAGCATCACAGCTAGACACAAATTTCTTAACATATTTAAAAGGGGTCCACCAATAATAGCCCACATGCAACACTTCAATTCTTATATTAATTAATTCATATTTTAATTATTAATTCTTCAATTTTAAATTAATTATTTAATAATTTTAATGATTATTTTTCAGCAAATTCTTATTCCATATATTATGTTATTTAATTTTTAATGGATTCTATCATTTTTAATTATTATTTCCAATTAATTTTATTTAACATTGACCTTTCTCCCAACAGATACTAGTTCCTTTTCTCATATAAAAAGGCTCTTCAAAACTTGTTTACTCACAGAACTCTTTTGGCAGTGATGATGAATGGGGTAATCATCTGAAACATTGGACAGATAAAAATCCATCCCAGAATTCTCTTCCAGAAACGTCTAACAATTATAATTTAATTAACTTGCAAATACATTTTTTAATGTTTAATAAGTTAAGTAACTATTAATCTAATTGTTATTTGAAGACATTTTGAACATAATCATCTTATAATTAATTTAATTTTACTATATAATTAATTTTTTATTGTCAATATGTTAAATATTTTAGTTTAATTAATTAATATAATAATATAATAATATTTTATTAAAAACCACCCCTTCACATATATATATATATAAATAATGCAATAATATAAATAATAAAATAATATGTTTTAGAACCACCATAGTTGATCCAAGATGACATCGCCCTCGAGGATTTTCCCTTGGGATTTCATTTGGAGCTGCATAAAAAATTCTCGGGGAAAAACCTCTAGGGTGACATAGACGATAAATCATTTAAGAGGGAAAAGCATGTAATACAAGGGTGACCCAAAGTATTTATTAAATGGGAGGCATGCATGTTTTCATTACGTTTTCACACTTAATGGAGTAGGCAGGGAACTCTCCACTCATGGGCCCTCTTTCTTCTCCTATCCTGCTTACTTATCAATGTTTACATTTACTCCACCGCCCCCCCCCCCACAACATACGTAACAGCCCCCACCCCTAATTTTTTTCATAAAATTTTATTTTTTATATATTTTTAATTTATTTCAACAACAATTAAACTGCCCGAAATTTTAATAAACATAACTCAACCAGTTTTTCACCCCCAACTTTATAAAATGAGGGCTCGTTAAAAACCTATTTCAGCACAGAAGAATCTAGTAATAGTTATTTGACCAAATCTAGCCATTTACTACCCCATAAATTTAGCACAAGTCAAGGTTTATAAAATGAGGGCTCGTTAAAAACCTATTTCAGAACAGAAGAATCTAGTAATAGTTATTTGACCAAATCTAGCCATTTACTACCCCATAAATTTAGCACAAGTCAAGGTTGCGAATTTCCAACCAAAATTGATTTTTTGATTTTGTTTTGGGAAAATCTGATTTTTGAGTTGTTGATGTTACCAATTCATTTCAAATTACTCACTTTAGAGAGGAAATCTAAATAGAAAGTAATGGGAATTTTTAATATTGTTTTATTAATTTACTACATTGAATTTTAATTCGTTAGTTTATTTTTCACAGATTTGAGAATTTGAGTCTTGTTTTTATTTTTAAATTCTTTTTAATTTTAATTTTGTTATTTTTGTAGATTTTGTTGAATGATATCAAGCTTGTAGTTTGATAGTAATGGGATTGGAGCAGCAAATGAGAAAATAGGTATTCAAAGTTAAAAATGAGACATCAAAAATCCCTCACAACAAACCCTTTTTTTTAATTTGATTTCTAAATTATAAAGCAAGATAGGATATGCATTTCTAGAGGTTCCAATTTTATGAAAAAGAGAAGGCCTTTACAGTACTTTAGGGCCCATACCCTTAGAACAAATTGAAGGTCTTGGACCAAATATAAAAAGTTGTATTGTAGCTTCGGAAATTTCATGCTATCATGATATTTCTTGAGATTTTATATACCTTAAATGCCTTAGGTTATATCTTCAACTCTTGTACACTATTGTGAGATTAAATAGTTAGTTTATTTCCTTCATTTTCATTTAATTTTGATTTGATTTTTGATCTAGGTAAGTGTTTAATTTTTGGGTTTTCATTATTGTAAATTCCATTGAATTCTATTAATTATCTAAATCAATGGAAAACATATTTTCATTGTGGGATTGATTGTTATCAAAGTTGAACAAAGAATTCAAATAGATAAGCATGTTATCACAAATAACTATTTAGTAGTTTGATGACATGTTTATATTTGTTTTAATAATGATTATATTATGAGAACTATTTCCGTAATGTAATTATATTGTTGATTTTGAATTAATTCCATATGAACTTAGATGTACGTACAACATAGATATCATACCTATTTATCAGATAATTGTTTGAACAAGTGGTAGATCCTACAACTATTTCTATGATCTATTAACTTCACTTTATTTTGAATTCAATATGGTCCAAATTTTAGTATACTTCTCTTGATTGGGAGGAGATATATATCTTTCCCAAACATGATAAGTTTAGGATTATTTTTTCGTCCTTCATCTTGTATTCGTTTTCATTCGCATTTAGGAACTTTTAGCAGAACTCTCCTTTTGTAGGAGTAATGCCATTGGCATCTTGGTCAAGGCCTTATGTTAGCTTAAGGACTGATTTCTTGCAAGCTAAATGCAAGACGGGAAGACTAATACCTATTCTCCTTTATAGTAATTAGAAACATCATAAATGAATAGGGAAACTGTAAGGCCTAAAATTTTATAGTAAAATAAGACAATCAAAATTCTACATAGTTTTACTGATTTAACTGCAAATAAATACATGGATATCTCATTTGAAATCGATCTATGAGCTGATGTTTCTTTGAGTCTTCTCCCACTACCAAACTAGTTGATTTCTCCCTGCATATATGGGATCAACCTATCTAGTTCCTAGATCTAGAAGTCCTTGGAATTGAAGTGATCTAGCCTCAAAGCCCAAAACTCCAAGAAAAGTTGCTTAATTTTCCATGCTTTTAGTTCAATATCAAGTCTCAATCTCGTCCATCAATTTTTATCCCTCCATTTCCCATGAATCTCATTGCATTTCTTTCTTCTCCTTCATTTTTTTTCGTATAATTTACCCCTTCTCTACTTGAATCACCCCTAGTTTTCTCCCCATTCCCCATTCTCCCAATGTATTATGTAAAATATCATACTACCTCCAAATAGTGACTTCCATGTCACAGGTTGAGCTGGCAATGAGATAAGGTAATAAGGTTTAGTTCAAGTTTGAGAAGGCATCTTCCACCTATGTTAATGGTTGATAATAAAGGCCTCTCTGTTATAGAACACACACACACACACACACACACACATATATATATATAGATATAAATGTTATGAAATATGTGGTTATAGCATTATGTCGTATAATTTATTATGGTATGTATTTTAATATTTGTATAATTTAAATAAACTTATAAATACCCATTTATTTGTGTTTCTCTATTAATTTAATTATAATTATGCATTTATAATATTTCTTTATAATTTTATAAATATATATGTATTCATTTACTCACAAATATAAATTTAAAAACATTTTATGAGTTAGGTATACAATTTGTATGCATACTAGTGCAGTACATGCAACACATGGATATGTAGATATGTTATGCATGCCTCATATGCATGCTAATATTCCCATTCTACACATAAATCGAGATGACTCATTACAAAGAGTGAGGAGTAACTTGAACCCATTCAAATAGTCACAATCACCATCTCAAATGCATTAGGGCATAATTAGGGCCCTAACCGTGTGATATACCCAATGTTGATTATGGTCAATTTTGGCCATCAACATGTAAAAGAGTACCACGTCGAAGGGTACCACATAAGAATTTTATCCAAAGGTTAGCACATATAAATATAGGGAATAAGGAAAAAATTTAATATTATTTTGTATGTTTCAACCCATATCAATGTTTACCCTGTAGTAATAATTTACTAGTAAATGATTTTGGTCGGCTTGCCCCAAATGTAAAAATATAAATAGATCAAAGTCATGAAGTAAAAGAGATGTTCGGTTCTTATGCTTATTCTTTCGATATGTATTTTGATAGCTTTTTCATAATGAGAATGGGTATAGGGTGGTGAGCCATGACGGAGGTCATGGTAATAGAAAAGTTGAAGTATTAATAGAAATCTCTATTTCGTCTCATTGTGTGTTTTTTGTGCATTACGCGATGACTTGACTATTTTTTATGTTATGGTTTTGTTAAATGTATTGACGATGGATTTACTATGAAAATAGGGGAATATATCATTATCAATTTTTGAATAATAATAAGTAAATAATATGTTGAATATGTTAGCATAAGTTATCCATCCCCTTCATCACTGTAGACCTTTCTAGGTTCCTATAGTCCCCCATAAATGCCTTGGGTGAGAATTCACCTACTTGCAGGTGTTTTTAAAAAGGTCGGTGTTTGAGGGGTTTTGTTGGAAAGTTCATTCCAATCTCAGGTCTACCCTATACGTGCCAACATTATTGTTATCATCACAACTTTCGAAAGTAATGCATCAAGGAGAATTTATTACCCGAAATTTTGAGCTAAGGATCATAAAATGGTTATGAAGGTAACTTGTTTATGTATTTTGGTACTCTTGTTTATTTTCCTAAACCATATTTTCCTTGAATTTGTTACTTTTTCAAGAAAAATGTTTGGAAATTCTTTTCAAGTCACTCTCCACACATCTCTGCACACTCAGAACATTTCCTCACTTACACCAAGATTTCTATATTTCAAATACTTAACCATTTTTCTTCATGTGTGGATAAATCCATCAATTATTTCCCTGGAGATCCATCCTTTAAAAACACCATGTCCTACACATTATTCCTCCCACACAACCAAATATCGATACATCCATCCTTTTTTATAACCACATCTCCACATAATGTGTCATAAATTACCTCTCTTCTTTTGCTCCACAATTAGTAAAAAATCGATCATTTTTTCCTTTAATGACAACTTGAAATGTCATTTAAGGAAGTCTAATACTTGAAGTGGAAAATTGTTCTTGGTATTGTGTTACATCAAGTATATATGAATCCATATTGATGTCATATTACATGAATTATCTACATGTCACATGCTATCCTTGTACCATGAGGGATAATTGGCTCAATCCCTTGACATTGTACTACATGAATTACTTTCTACAACACCTCTTTAAGGCTAGCCATAAGTTATTAACTTCCACTATCATTCCCACATGTCTTAATGAATGTGGTATGTGAAAAGGTGATATTCTATTAAATTTTACCATGAATCAAGGATTTGGCATATAATACTTCCACTAAGGCATTATTAATTTACCATGCATTTCTAGAATACATTAGGCCAATGTGAAATATTGTAACTAAAGGAAGAAAGGAGGAAATTTGTGGAGACATAACCAACTCACTAGCCAGATTATAGAAGAGTTTCCACTAATGTGCTACATATCAATCTTACATAAGCTTGGACCTAGATGAGAGACAAGGAAATAAAAGTTGGAGCATAGGGTTATCAAATGTTTCACTTACTTTGGAAATTTTTGATTTCAAGTAAATAGTCGCCGATGTTAATGACAATATGATTCAAAGTCTAAATACAGTACATATCTCTCCCAATGCCTTTAAAGAATTTTTGAAGCTTCTGGAGTGAAATAGAAGGCTCAAGCTTGCTAAAGATGACTCTTTCCTATACTTTCAAGGTGACACGATGAATATTATGAGAATTCATACTTTGCTCATCCATATCTTGATTGCAAGAAAATTTTCAGAGAATACCACGTCAAATTTTCTTTGTTGACATGTTTTGAACCACCTAGCATGGTTTATCATTGGGAAAAGATGGATAATCAAATCATGGCATCAAACTAAATAGGGCCAACAATGCAGAGAATTAATTTTGAACATTAAAATGTAATAGGTAGTTTTTATTAAAAATTATTATTTATTAATAAAATGAATTTCATATAATTAAAGTAACCATTAGATTCTCCTTGTGAATCAATTTTTTTATTAAATTATGATTCCATAAATAAAAATATCAAAATTAAATAGATTAATATCTTAGTCATATACAGGTCAAAATTGGATAAACTAAGGCCCAATAAATAGGTAAATCTTTAATTTTGAATAAAAGTATAATTATATAAATATTGAGTTTCGGATAAATATAGTAAGTAAATATTTTATTTATTTATTTCCTTGTAAATGAATATTTTATGAGAATTTATTTCTCTTGGGTTTTTGATCAAGTTATTGGATTTGAATAAACTACAACTATTCCAATTTAGTACCATACATTTTTTTATTGTTATTTCTAAAGAGATAGTATTTTTTATTTGGGATGGGCAGTGGTGGTGGGGGTGTGTAATCTTCGTCAACATTTCATGTTAATTGGTAAATTTCCCTAAAACCCATAAATTATATATGATGGTCTACATTGTAATCGAAATAGTTGATTTAATATCTTCCACTAGCTACCTTGTAAAAATAATATGAACCTAAATATGAAACCAACTCAATTTTGGTATCCTATTCCATGGAAGCACAAGGCCCCATTCTTTTATTATCAAGTTCAAGATTCTTTCATTTGTGAATTTAATCATATATTGATATGGAAATATGAAAATATGAGTTTTAATGAAGCATAAGAGTTTCTAATAGAAGAGGGAGATATCAAGATCAATAATAAAAAACCCCTCATAAAAATATACGCATTTCACGGAGAACCGTTATTTCTCTCAAAGTTTGTCGTACATAAATTCTTTGTTGCCAAAGTATGCAGAAAATACCACTCATGGTTGATTTTATTTTAGAGGAAATGTAAAAGGAAATTCATTACCCTCCGTTTTACTGTGGGAGAAATTACTATGATGAGTCTTTTCCATTTCACAAAATCTGTTGAATTATTAAAAAAAATAAAATTGCTTGAAGTTGAATCCGCTGAAGGTTTTGACCATGATGGTATTTTTTCTAGTCATTTGGAATCTATGGTGTATGCCAATTTGTTCACAAAATCTGTTGAATTATTAAAAAAAATAAAATTGCTGGAAGTTGAATCCGCTGAAGGTTTTGACCATGATGGTATTTTTTCTAGTCATTTGGAATCTATGGTGTATGCCAGTTTGTTCATGAGGATTTAAAAGTAAAGAAGATAAAACAAAGTCCCTAGAATACCTCAATGTTACTACTCGGGAAAGCACAAACATTGAAGTAAAAATAAATAAAAGAGTGAAAAGGCCTATTATTTCTCATCATACTCAACCATATGAAGCTAGTCAATGCGCCTCTTCTACACAAAAGAAAATGGAAACAATATGATAATACTGTATAGTAATGACCAACATTCTAGTGATGTTGATGCGGAGGGGCCAATACCTCATGTTTCTCTTAAGAATTTACATGTAGTCTCATCATATAAAAGAAATAAGTTGAGTAAAAAAAGGTTAAAAACTACACAAGGAATCATGGATATAGATGTAGTGTAGGTTTTAACCCCATACATAAATTAACTGCATACGAATTCTAATAACAAAAAATAAACAAATGTGAGAGCATAACACATAAAACAAATATACACAGGTATTTTCTCTTGGATCCCAAAACAAAGACTACTAGATTGATTTTTCATTATGTTCCTTTCAATGTTACAATACATATATATACATACAGAAGCATCCATAACTCCAATCCATTAACCCTTGATTAGAACATAACCGTAGTTTCCTTGATCGGATCTACAAAATACCATGGACTGAAAACCATCGCACCAAAAAACATGTCCAAAAACCATGCACAAAACCATAGCTACGTCTGCCCACCTAATATATGGTCCAAAAAAAATTCATGGAAAGAATATAAAACAACCCAACACATAGACAACACACTATAGTCCTAGAATGGGTGATGTCTACAATGGATGAAGTTGAAAGGCTTCTTGAAGAATTGGTTATTGAATAGTCGAATTCATTTGAAGAGTAATCCTTTACCATGCAGGACACCCATTATGACATGTCTACCAAGAATATGCAATTCTAAAAGGTGAAAATAAATAAGAAAAATGCAGTGATTCGAGTAAAAAGTGAAATTAATGTTTCAATAGTAAAACCTTCTAGAATCTTAAAAGCACATCATACTATAGGGGATGATATTTTGCACTTTGTAATAGAGCAAGAAGATGAATGAGTTTAAAGAGAAGAATACAAGATATTGAAGAAGCACTTAATCTCACACCCATATTCATGATTACATTAACCATTCAAGCACCATAAGTGATAGAAACACCTGGCAGACCCTAAAGGATCTAGAAGGAAACAAAATCATTAACTAGAATAAAGTCATATGTCTTTATGAATATAGATAAATGACTTGAAATCATGGAGGAATCTTGGGAAGTTTCTTTATAATTGAGAAGTATATCTTGAAGACTTAAGTCCTTTTCTGAGTATCTACTGAGGGAACTAGAAAGTTGTCAAAAGTTTCTTGAAAATGATTTAAATACCTTTGGGAATAAAATTAACTCTCTCATTGAAATTCAAAGTCATGAAAAAGTTCTACTCACTCCAAAAAGGATTAAATAAATCAAAGCAGGATGTTCTTCTAGAATTAAAATTCTTGACGAGGCCCTTGTTGAATGTACGAGAATTGATGACTATAGGAATAGTAGCTTCTTGAAAGTCATTAAATTTATTGACTACCTTAGAGGCCCCCAAATGATCAAAGACTCTATGTTGATCCATAAGGACAATTTCAAGAATAACTAAACACTATTAGAATTTCATTGGTTGTCTAACGAGTCTTATCTTTGACCCATTTATTGCAGATATTTCAACACCCTTTTTTATCTATGACCCTCTCTTTTATCCTCTGCTTTCCTATGTACTTCTTTATTATTTTGGTCAATCTTATGAATTTAGTAGTTATGAGTTTAATAAGGTGCTTAGATATCATTAGGTGTATTTTTTCATCAATTAAGTCTTTGTTTTAGTGTATTTTATTTACTTGATTAACCTTGGGCATTGCAAATTTTATATGAGTTATACGACTTGTAACTGCTGGTTACTAGTAACAAATTAGTTACGCACATCAAGTTGAGCCACCAAAAGTAGCCATGGGAAGCAGTTATCGGAAACCACTATGAGAATATTGTTTTTCCCATTTTTTACATTCATTCCTAGTGGCCAATTCAACCATGAAGATTACTGTCACTTAGGATGTTATCTTGTTTTAAGAAAATATTTTCCTACATAGGAATGCATTTCTAAATGTAATACATTGGTTAGGTGGTTGAGTCACATGTGTAAAAGTTAAAAGTATGGATATAATGCTAATATGATGAAAAAACATTTATTTCAAGTCACTTAGTGCAATATATTAGACACTCTAAGCTCTATATAATTTTAAGCAGTTTTAGTTCGGTTAGCCACTATAATAAGTCAAATTGTTGTCGCGCCCATCTTTGGAACAGTAGTTTTTTACTCTGTAACTTCTTAATGAATTAATACAAATTCTCTAATTTTGTTTCCATTATCACTTAATATTTTACTCCTATAGTTCTCCTAGTCAAGAGAATCCCCCTAATCTAGGATGAACTTCTAGTGTTGTAGGATTCATGATAATCATGTTATTTTATTTAAATCCATTTGTGTAAACAAATTCTTTTTGTTTTCTAGTTCCAAATTTGATTTTCATGTGTTGGATAATCTTATTGTGTGGTGTGAAGGCCGTATGTTGAGGTGGAAAACCTAGGGATCCACTAGGAGTTGAAATATCGTAAGACTCAGACCAATCATTCCTAGTAATTTATTTTTTCCTTTTGTAAACAATTTCCTTCAACAAAGTGTGATATTTGCATTTATTTGTTAGAGTTGTAGGAATTACTAAACTTACGAGACACCACTATGATGTTGGCGAATGGAATAACATTTTAATATTGATATTTAATCCTTTATTTTTTTTTATGTTTCATGAAAGGGGTGAATCTATGTTCTTTGAAATCCTTAAAGAGTTTGGTTGCAAAGGAATGTTGTAGTCTTTTTTGATTTAAAACTAGTCAAGTCTTTTTTTTCATATATTTGTTGGCACCTTGTGAGATTATGAGCCCAATTTGAAAATTTAGTGAGGAACAATTTAATTAATTAAATTTACCAACATTTTTTGTGTCTCTTCTCTACATGTGTTAAGGAAGTAGGCCTTGGTTGGTTTGATGTTTGATTATATTTCCTTACATATAGTGCATGAGCATCCTAAAACATAGAGATCTTAGAGCGCTAAGAGGAAAGGTAATAAACTACATGTTCACTTTCATGGGTTACCTACCTCACTGTATTTAGATGAACTTGGTACTATATGAGATGAGGAAAAGGTAAAATGTGATGGGTAATTGAAATTTTAATATTTCAAATAGATATGGGAATTATAGTGTTGGCATTGTTGCCAACAACCAATATTTTCATTGTAATGCCTTGTATGCCTTATAACAAGTTCAATAAATTATATTTTATGGTTGTGATAGTGTTTGGTTCTAGATGTTGATGTCTTCAAGCCATGTTGCAAGTTTGCACTAATGATGTTTGAAGTTTTATAGTTGTAGAGTGTGTCAATAAATTATCTTGTATGATTGTGATAGTGTTTGGTTCTAGATCTTAAGACCCTCAAGCTATGTTGCAAGTTTTCACTAATGATGTTTGGAGTTTTTATAGTTATAAAGTGTGTCACTAGCTTATCACAACATGCACACAACCACTGTCATTGGAATATCATGGTACCACCATGGGAGTGCCAATTTTTGTTGGCTTCTTATAGATCATTATATTTTTTATATAATGAAAATCATTGATTTGTGTGCTCACTCAAATAAAACTATAGGAGTTTTCTCTTATATTTACCCATAGTAATTGCTCCAGTAAGTCAAGCTACGTGAGGATTCATCAAATAAGGTGATCAAGTTTTTAAAATACTTGTCATTCAATGAAGGTGATGGTGGATAGAGTTAGGGATACATTCATTGCACTGGACCAAATCAACAATGTATGAACGTAAGTGTTTGGCTCTCCACTTCATCTAGAAATTATTGTTTAATCACTCCAACAAAACTATTTATAGGAGAAACCTTTGTAAAGGTGGGGTTGGTTTTATTTGTGAGTGAGTGATATTGTACTACATTTTGAGCCAATTTTGTGAGGAAATATTTTGTCCAATCACTATAGCAAGTTATTGAAGAATATTATAGAATTATATTAGAGATTTTAGTGCATGTTTTAGTCAGAGTTTTGTGAAGGGTGTGAAGATTTGGAGTGAAGAAAGGTCTTGAAGAATTGTCTTTATTGTATAGATTTTTTTGAGTGATTTTCAAGAGGAAAAAAAGGAGTTTTTGCAGGGTTTATATCTATTTGTTGTATGTTGTTTGTTGCATCAGTCCAGAGATAAAAACTAGATTGTATTTACATATATTTTTAGAATTATAATTGCAGAGGTCATGGCCTCAATAAATTCGGGGATTAATTAGTTGTTGTAGGGGTGGTGGCTCCTTGTTGGTGGTGCTCAACATACTACCTAGTTGGGACTAACTCATATACATAAAGCGGAAAATTATTTTATAGTAAAAGAGAAGAAAAAAAGTAATATGGTGGTTTTATTGTCCTAGATGGTTTCCACAAAAAATGATGGTGTTCTTGTATTATGCTAATTGTTCTTTTAATTTTGCATCTCTATCATTTGTCTTAAGTTTCGAGAAGCAATAATTTTGTAAAATAATTCAATATTGTTTCACGCCCCTGCACACCTCACCCCACCCCACCCCCCCACCTCTTAGTATTGCTTGATCCCAACAACAAAATAATTAAAACAAAGAAACCTCCACTACTAACTTGTTGATAGGGAACAATTTACATGGGAACAAAGAAGGAAAAATGTAAGAAAATAAAGTGAATCTTAAGGAGACATCCTTAGCCGTGATATTAATAAATGTTGTCACCACTTCAGCTAGTCTTAAAGTCAATTTTGAAATGGAGGAGGATTCAACATTTCAAAATAATCTAGGTACCAAGCTTCCACCACTGAAGACTAAATTCATATTATTTAGGGGTAGAAACATGGTTGAGGGAAAATTTCAAATGACCATGTGATGAAATCAAAAAAATAATGAGGATGAGGTAACCTTTCATTTTCCAATTGATGATCCTACTACCATTGTTCATATGAAGAACGTTTCTCCTTCATTACTTCTACGATTCCAAGGACTGGTAAGTGAAGACCTTGATAATTTTTTATTTGAATTTGGTGTTTTATATAATAGCATGGATTATTTTAATGATGCACAAAAATTAAAGTTATTTACGACTACTCTTAAAAACCTAGCCTGGAGATGGCTTATGGGGTTACCAAAAAACAATATCACAACCTAAGAGCGCATGAGAAATTCATTTCTTAAGAATTATTAGGATTACTATGGGGCTAGAGAGTTGAAAGAAGAAATATTTAAGATGGTATAAAGAAAAGATAAAATTTTATTGGACTACCTAGAAATATTTTTATACAATCTTCACTGTACTAGGAAACATAATATAGACCGTGAAACTAAACAAATCCTCTTTCTAAAGGGAATTTATCACCATCAATGAACATGCTCAATTTAATGGGGATTGGGAATATCTCTAGATTTTCCTTTGATGACATTTTTTAAATTCGTAGGAGTTATTCCTAAGGGAAAGACCAAGCTAGAAATGGTTTTTGGGATGGCTTCCCTAGAAAACAAACGAAACCTCTAATCGTGTAACTAGAACTAAGTTTTGAAACTTAGTGGAAAAATTTAAAACAAATAGAGTGAATACCCTTAATTTACAACTTGATACCCTAAACTTCAAAAATAAACATGAATAAGAATGAGTAACCCTTTCCATTTTTTGTCCTATATGCCAGAAGAAGAACCCAAAGAAGGATTGTCCTTTTCATAGTGTTGGTATTTTTTCCATTTGTGCAGAAGAACATACCATTGATATTCCCCCTTATTCACCAGGTATTGAAGTGGTGTAATATAGATATGATTAGTCAGCAAAATATATTTACTCGTTGGCAACTAGAAATCCATGGTAGCCCTAAGCTCAAGGTATTCCTTTTGATCCTTGTGTTGCAAATTTTTCATATTTTCATGATCTACAATATATACCTTGGAATGTTATAACACCATGGAAAATGTAGCCTCAAAAACCATCTTAGAACCATCGTTGGTAATAAGATTGGAAAGGGTGTAGTTATAGGACTTCACCTCCATATCCTTACTCAGTGTAACCTTAGTATCTTGAGTAGCCACATCAATTCTCATAGGTTTACTAGAACTAAGATGTTGCATAACAACAACCCTCAAATACACAGTTGCAACTACCATCAACTCAACCTCCTAGGCTGAACCAATTACCTATTCAACTTGTCACTTACCCAAACAATAAGGCATCCTATTCTACTTTGCAAGATGAGTTACAGCCCTTTCCAACTTATAATACCACTCTTATAGAAGTGTAGGACATTCATATGAGGTTTGGGAAGGTGTTATAAAATCATATCCAAATCATTGTTGAAGGAGAAAGAGACGATTGCGTCCCTATTCCTGTAATTAAAACTGGTTCCCCTAGCATGATTCAACAAGATGTTAGCCATATGGAAAAATTTTCAACATCAATAAACTCTCCTTATCCAGGAAGGTTGAACAAAAGAGAACTAGTTTTTCCCCTAAGTATGACTTGGTTAATTAAATTAGGAACATATTTATTAGGATCCTTGTTTCTTCATGTTATTAAATATATACCCATTTATGCTAAAACAATGAGGAATCTATGCCTAAAAAAGCTAGCGAGGAAAGAGAAGGAACTACCTACCATGTTATGAAACCAACTCACAAAAGGATAGAAAATATAGATCAATGACTTAGAATTCAGCCTCTTCAAGGGGGCAACCTCCTTTACATTACACAAATGAACAATTCTTGGATGATACAAATGACAAGACCTCCTTTCTATATATAGGGGTCTAAGGGGTCATAATATAATCAGAGCCGACCTAACAATAATAATGTAAGGCCACAATAATAACAATAGTGGGCTTCTATGGGGCACAATAATAACAATATGGGGACTACATGTGCACAACAATATAATAAGGGGGTTGTACTAATAACAATAAGGGGTTACACTAGTAGTATAGGGACCTAACATGCCCCTCTCCTTCAAAAATTGTTCTCCTCAATGCTTGAGTAGTTCTTGATGCTTATGTATAAAATTTTCATCATTCCATGTGGAATATTCAATGGGTAAGTTCTTCCACTTGATGAGATGCTCTGAAATTGATTTATATCGTAGTTGTCGACTTCTTGGTTTTGTGAATGCTTTAGGTTCCAATATGATTTTTCCTTCCTTGTCAAGTTCTGGCATATTGTTGGAACTAGGATCTTCAACAATTTTTGAATGAGTTCCCACCCTGCTTCGCCATTCTTCCATTCATCCTTTTCCTTGTTTATCAAAATTGGTTGGATAATTATACCAACCTCTACCATTTCTACAACCATATGTTCAATTTCACTCCTTTGGGCATATGGATATCTATAAGGCCTGATGTTTGGAGGAACACTTCCTGGAATAAAATGAATAGCATGATCATGATCACGAATATGTGGGAGACCTTTGGGAGTCTCAAATACCTTGGAATGATTGTCCAAGACTTTTTGGGGATTTGGAGAAATACGGGATTTCGATGTGGGAACCATTAGCGAACATAATTGTGCAATTATGCTTCATTGTTATGAAAAGTTCTTGAAAATTAAAAGCTATTGTATCGAATGGTTGTAGCCGTTAGAATCCTAGTAAAACATCAGTACCACCCATTGGAACGAAAATCATTGGGATATTCAATACATATTCTCCCATGGATAGCCTGATATTATGGCACTTTCCAAAGCAATTTATGGTTCCTCCACTTACAACCATCACTTGACACTCTGGTGCTGGATATAGGAAGCAATTCAATTCCTTGGCTATCTTAAAATTAATAAAATTATGGGTACTACCCAAATCAATCAACACTATTACCTTTTTCTTCTTGATATGTCCTTCTGTCTTTATAGTTTAAGGAGTGGTAATTCCGACCAATGCATTACAAGATATGGTCAAATTCATTTCTTCTTTCTCTCGGGTTGGCTCTTGGTGAGTATCCTTTTCTTTTGATGTTTCTTAATACTTTTCTTCCTAATATTTTATGGCTGTAACCTTCTTCATCTTGATATGTCCTTTTATCTTGAGAGTTTGAGGAGTGGTAATTACTGCCATTGCAATACAAGATATGGTCGGATTCATTTGTTCTTTCTCTAGGGTTGGTTCTTGGTGTATATCCTCTTCTTTTTACGTTTCTTGATCCTTTTCATGATTAGGACGCCTTTCTTGTAGCAGCTTTGTCCCACCTTCCTTCAAACCTTCCATGCCTTTCTTCAAATATTCCATGCCTTTCTTCCAATATGCTTTCATACCATTGATACGAGCTTCCATGGCATAGACAATACTATTTACCTTTTGCTTCTATATAATATCATTTAACCATATATTCAATTTTTGAAAGTCCTCAATGTGCTTTTCCTTTGAACACTTTTGTTTGAGATTGATCAATTGGTTAAAGAAGGTGTTTCTCTTGGTATCCTCATAATGTGCTATCATTTCCTCTATGAAAATTGACCACCTGACAAGTAGTTTACGAGAGCAAAGCCCTTTATACCATAAAAATTGATTCGGTTCTAAATAATTAGATGTAATACGTACCTTTTGTAGCAATGGTACACCATGTAGATCAAAATATTTCTCCATTTGTAGTATCCAATTTTCCAGATCCTTGCCATCATACTTCCTCATATCACCTTTTCTTGATTTTAGAAGCTCGATCTTTAAATGACTATAACTCTATAATTTTGGATCTTCCAGTTCTAAAATTGCGACCTGCAGTATCCCTCTGCGTCTTCTTTCCAATGCCACCAGTCTTATCGAAATTGGATTCTCCAAGAAAGAGTTATGAACAATCTCCCAACATGACCTGATTATATACCTTTTCAGAAGAGTGAAATTGTAGGAAGTGCCACGTCTCACTGTTTGGACCTTCAGATATGAAAAATATACACAGGAAACTACAGTCCATCCTATTTCTATAACTTCTTATGAAATTTAAATCTGATGTTCAGAGAGAAAGCTATGATGATCTTCCCAAGGTCACCTGTTTAAGATTTAATTCAGGAGCCTGCATAAACCCAAAATGTCTCAGATCATATATCCGAAAATGTAGCTAGACGAGATATAAAATTTGGACCTGAGGTTTTGCATGCCATTGTCTCAAATGGTTTTTTTTTCACTTCTGAAAATCTGTAGAAAAAAAGTTATAGCAAAAATTCCATGATGACCTATTTGGAGCAGTGAAACCCTAGAATCTAAAGCTCTGATACCAAATGTTAAGAAGCCAGCTCACAAAAAGATAGAAAAGATAGATAAACGCCTTAGAATTTAGGCTCTTCGAGGGGATAACCTCATTTACATTACAAAATCAACAATTCTTGGATGATACAAATGACAAGACCTCCTTTCTATATATAGGAGTCTAAGGGGTCATAGTATAATCAGAGCCGACCTAGCAATAATAATGTAAGGGCACAATAATAACAATAGTGGGCTTCTATGGGGCACAAAAATATAATAAGGGGGTTGTACTAATGAGAATAAGGGGTTACACTAGTATTATATGGACCTATCATACCATACATCTTGTTGGGGACTGTGCTTACATAATCGTTGGAAATAACATAGCTAAAAAGTATGTGGATCCTAGGAATCCCGTGATATATATGCACATTAATGGAATTTATATCCTCAATACCTTGATCAACCTTAGATCATCCATTAATACTATGATTGTGCAAACCATGTAACAACTTGAGTTCAGAAACCTTTGATCTACCCCAACAATCCTTGAACTTGAAGATAAATATACAGTTAAACTGAAGGAATTTTTTGATGATATAATTATATCCCTTGATTCATGGAAGTATATTGTAGACTTAATGGTTTTGTAGACCCAAACATCAACAAGAGGGAATCCCGTAATTTTGGTGATACCATGGCTTGCTACCTCGGATGCATTCATACGGTGCATATCAAGAAATATGTTTATCTCCCATGGGTGAGAAGTAAATAAAATAATATTTTACCCACATACAAAATATATCATGGAATTAGATAGGTCTCGTGGTTCGATGATTTGATGATTGATTAAGAGATAGTTCAACCAATGTGCACAATATACCAAATAAGGAATTACAGAGAATGTTCTAAAGAGGATCAAATTAAATATTTCTTATGTAATTATTTTCGTTTTATGATTCTTAAAATCATCCATTGGAACATGTTTTAAAATATGATGTACAACAATATAATGATATAACAAATTTTTCTTCAACTTATATAACTATTTTACTTTCTTCACAATAAGTGGAACTATATTGAATTCCTACTAAAACTAGTGCTGGTCAATTTTTTAGTATTAGTAATGAACTTATGATGATCAACAAAGGGAATTGATCCATGATTTAAAGGAATAGATAAAGTTATCTTCTTGGGACTATAGGGACATGAAGGAAATCGATCCAACAATTTTTTAATTTCATATTTACATGCATATTGATGCTTGTCCTATCTGGTAGCCCCAAAGGTGCATAAATCTAGTTCTTAAGGAAGTAATTAAGGGAGACATACAAAAGATTCTTGATACTAATTTCATATATTTGATATTTGACAACAACTATGTTTCCCCCTAGTTGTATTACCTAAAACGTTAGCGAATTTGTGTGTGTGTGTGTAGACTTATAATATTTAAATACAACAACCATGAAGTATTATTGTACATTCCATTCCATTGACTAGGTATTAGACACGTTAGCATGAAAAAAGTAGTTTTAATTTTTAGATGGGTACAATAGGTATAATCAAATCCAAATAGATCTGTAGGAACAAGACAAAACAATATTCATCTGTCCTCAGAGAACATTTTAATATCATGTGTTGCCTTTTGTTTTATGTAACACACCTACCACCATTCAAAGATTTGTGTCAGCTGTCTTCCTCGATGTTTTTCATGAATGTGTGGAGGTGTATGTGGATAATTTTATTATTTTCAAATATTCATTCAAGGAAGCTTTTAATAATATTTAGAAAGTGTTTATTAGATGTCAAGTGCCACACATTTCCTTGAGTAACATAAAATGTTACATGCTACTAACTAAGGGTGTGGTGCTTGGTGATGTGGTTTATGCTACAAGAATTGAAGTAGATCCAACCAAGATCAATGTTTTGTCTCAGATACTGATTCCTGAAACCCAAGAATATGTAATAAGACTCCTCGGATTATTTTTTCATTATAGATGCTTCCTCAAAAATTTTATGAAAATTGGCACATCATTACTTAAGTCACTATCTAAAGATCTTGCTTTTATGTGGGATAATCATTGTCAAAGTGCTTTTCAGACACTAAAAGATAAAATTTTTGTTGCATCTATTTTGAGGTGAACCAATTGGTCCCTCCCCTTTCATATTTCCATCAATTCCTCAGACACAGATTTGGAAACTATCCTTAGGCAGAAGGAAGACCAGATTATTATGTTACTTACCATATTAGTAAGGATTTAACCTCTACTAAGATAAATTATGCTCTGAAGAAAATGAATACTTAGTGGCTTGTATTCCATAAAAAAACTGTATAAATTATATTACGGGTTATAATGTCTTCATCCATAGTGACCACACAACTATATGATATCCGATGAGAAAACTAGTAACTAACAACCGAACCATGAGATGACTTTTGTTATTGAAGGAATTCAATGTCACGATTTTACATCAACCTGGTAAATATATTATGGTTGTTAATTTAATTTATAAGTTATAGAACGAGAATAATGGTATTTCTATATATGTTAATTTACCTAACAAATAGTTGTTTGCAATTGCTAGAAATACTAAGGGGGTGTGAATCAATATTTCGTGTTGGATCAAATTTAACTTGGTTTATACTTTTATTTGCAATATCAACTGAACCATTATTTAATTCATAACACATTATGCAATAGATCTAAGGATAAGTTGTAAACCATGAGAAATATTTAATCATAAAGGCATGTGAACCATAAGAATTCAAAACATCATCAACAAAAGACATAGAAACAACATACATTAGGTGGAAAACCTAAATGGGAAAAAATGCCACTACTGTTGTATCTATCTACTTATTATTATTATCAAAAAATATATTATATTACATCTTGCGCTGTTGTAGACTAAAACACAACGCAAATCCTGTGTTGGATTGTGTTATATTCTTTCCATGACTAGCCTACGTAGTTAACTGGGGGGTTAGAGTGGGGCAGAGCCCCCCCTTTGTTGTGCCAATTGCACAGTGGGGGATGGAAGCCCCCCTTGTCCAGGGGGTTTGAGGGGGGCAGATAGACCCCCTCTACAGTGTCCAGGGTAGCGCCCCAAGGAATTTTTTTTTTTTTGGACCCTATATTAGGTTGGGTGGACCTACCTATGGTTTTGTGCATGGTTTTCACACATGGTTTTGGATGCGATGGTTTTTGGTCCATGGTTTTGGACACGATGGCTTTAGGTCGATGGTATTGGATGCTTAAGAATGTATAAATATGTATTGTAAAATTGAAAGGAACATAATGAAAAATCAATTTGGTAGTCCTGGTTTTGGGATCCAGGGGAAAATCTTTGTGTATATGTGTTTTATGTGTTATGCTCTCACATTGTTTATTTTCTATGTTTTAAGAATTCGTATGCAGGTAATTTCTGTATGGGGTTAAAACCTACATTTGGTATCAGAGTTGTTTCGGCTTCAAGGGGACGCCTTTGTTGCTGAGGGGTTTTTCTCAGGCCTGTGGTAGACCCTGCTCAGTGGGAGATCTGTGGGATCGATTCTGGTGGTGAAAGAAGATGACGAGTAGTGGAAAAATAGAGATCAAGAAATTTAATGGTGAGAGTTTTGAGTTATGGAAACTCAATATGGAGGATCTTTTGGTGGATGAAGTTCAGTGGATCGTGGTAGATCCAGGTACTAAACCACCGTGAGTGTTCGATGAAGAATGGAAGAAGTTAGATCAGAAGCCTAAGAGGACAATACGATTGTGTGTCTTAGATTCAGTATTGTTGAATGTATTAGGGGAAGATACGGTGAAGGATTTGTGGGACAAGTCAGGGACATTGTACCAATCTAAGTCTCTGGTGAATGAATTGTTCATATGGAAAAAGTTTTATAACCCAAGGATGAAAGATGGAGACTCGGTGACAGAACATATTAATGCATTTAATACTGTGGCAAGTCAGTTATTATCTGTTCATATTAGAATTTCAGATGAAGATAAGTGCATTAGTTTCTTGTGTTCTCTACAAGATTCGTGGGATAGTCTAGTTATTGCAATAGGTAGCAATGAAACTGCCTCGCAGTTTTATGAAATAGTCTCATCCTTGCTGACGGAGGAGATAAGATGGAAAAATATGGAGAGATAGAATAGTGATGCCTTGCCTGTATGAGGACAGTCCCAGAATAGAAACAAAAATAAGTCATCGAGTGGGAGATATAAATCTAGAGGGAGATCTAAATCTCCAGGAAAGCCTGAAAAGGTAGTTTGCTGGAAACGTGAAAAGGAAGGGAACTACAAAAGGGACTGTAAATCTAAAGCTCCTAACAAAGGAAAGGGATCTAATGATGCTCCTTCTGTAGAGGTGAAAACCACCTCAAACGAAGGTGGGAATGTGTACTTGGCTTCTTCAAGTACACATGTAGATCAAGAGGCATGGTTGATTGACTCAGGTGCATCCTTTCATTTCACTCCCCATCGAGAGTGGTTTTGTGAGTATGAGAAATACAATGGTGGTGATGTATTCTTAGGGGATGATAGGAAGGCTAGAATCATTGGTTGTGGAAAAGTAAAGTTGAAGTTGCAAGGTGGAAGGGTTAGAACACTTCCAAGTGTTTCACATATTCCTGCATTGGCCATAAATCTGATTTCTGTAAGCAAGCTACATGATGCAGGTGTAAAAATAGTGTTCGAGAAGGATACCTGCAAGATGGTTCAGGGAGCACTGGTATTGATGCGAGGAGTTCATATTGGAACTCCGTACAAGCTGCAAGGTAGCACTATTGTTGATGGGTGCAACAGTTCTGTGGTTCCTAAAAGTGGAGCAAAAAATCCAGTGGTCTCTAGAGAGAAGACCATGCTGTGGCATCAAAGGCTTGGACATATTAGATAGAAGGGCCTTTGAATACATCATGGTAAAGGTATGGTAGAAGGTATGAGTAATAGCTCTCTGGATTTTGATTTCTATGAAAATTATGTATATGAGAAGCAGAATCGGGTGAGTTTCCCCTCTGGTGGTAAGAGGGCGAAATAGATATTAGAGCTTTTGCATAGTGATGTGTTTGGACCTATGAAGGTTCCATCACTGGGTAAGTTTGTGTACTATGGATCATATATAGATGACTTCTCAAGGAATACATGGATATATTTACATAAGAAGAAATCTAAAGTCTTTGACATGTTTAAAGAATTTAAGGCTTTGGTGGAAAGCTAGACAGAGAAGAAGATAAAGGTGTTGAGGATAGATAACAGTGGAGAGTTTTGAAGTAAGGAATTTGAAGAATTCTATAAGAAGTGTCGTATATCATGACAAAAGATTACTCCATACACACCTGAGTAAAATGGAGTTGCACAAGAATGAACAAGACATTGATGGAAATGGCAAGAAGTATGCTCAATGGTGTCGGGTTAGGACATGAATTCTAGGAAGAGCCAGTGGAGACAACCTGTTACCTACTCAATGAATTAGTTTAGCTAATGATTATGCACTATGAGTTGTTTTAGTTGATGATTAAACTTCTTCCTTAAATTTATTATCTTTTCCTTCATTGATGGCTTATATATTATCCCATACCTCCTTCACAATTTCATAGTGCATAATTTTCTCAAAATCTGACTCAATTATGCTACAATATATTATATTTAATGCGAGACCATTCTTCTGCAGTCCTTGACTGGATCAAGGAGTCTTAGTATAACCATTACATACTAAATGGAAAACATAAAATCTGAGATACTAACCTAGACTTAATCCTTTCATTCCAATGTTGATAATTTTCATCATTGAGTAGAAACATACCTTGATTATCCATAATTCTTGACATGAATTGTTTAGCTACTAATTTCCCTTGGCCGACAATTGTTGATACTTAAAATGCATGTGATACATCACTAGCATTGTCATAGTTTGAATTCATCCCATGAGTTGTCTTCTTTTTTATTATTCTTTTCCATGGTCCATGATCTACTATCGAGTGGTTAAGATTCATAAGAGGAACCCAAATTTGATACCAATTAATAGAAATAGATAGGGAGGGTGAATTAGTATTTAGTGCTAGATCAAATATAACTCTTATTATACTTTTATTTGCAGTGTTACTTGATCCATCATTTAATATGAAACATTAGGTAGTAGATCCAAGCATAAGAAGTAAACCATTAGCAACATGTAATCATAAAATAATATGAATGACAAGAATGCAACATATCATCAACATATGGACACATAGGGACAACATATATTAGTTGGAAAGTCTAACTAGGAAAAACCATCGATGTTGTTGTCTAGGTATTCTTCTTAGTATTATAAAGAAATATTTGATTACATCTTTCACCAGCACATACTCCTACTAGTGTGCATGCTCCTACATGCTAGCGGCTACCACCTTGTCTTGTTTATCTAGCCACCACTATAAGGAAGCCACCACTCCCTGGTCAAATTTATTGGCCACCACCAGAAGGAATATACCACTCTCTTACTGAGGTCCCCAACCCTCAAACCCTTTGTAGACAATGTTTCAAAATATTTCACACTAGATTCACCTCACTCAAACATAGCTCAAATCCTACAGGCAACATTTCATCCAATTTTCAAACTGTAAACACATATTAAATTATTCTCAATAAGATATCAAATCCTATTAATAATAAATCTCTCATCAATAAACAAATCTTCTCAATAGACCATAAAAGCATAGCTCATCAATATTGTTAAATGGCAAGAACTTATTTTTTCTTGAAAAGAAATTTCAATATTGTTTACATAACTGCACATGAACTCATCAAAAATATATAACCATGAAATATTTCATAACCAACTAGAACAATACTCAAGCAATATACAATGAAAAGCTACAATATTTTGACAATCAACAACATTAACTTAGCTCTTCTAGTCGACAAAGGAAGTTACCAATGTTCCAATAATCACAAATCTAGCAGCTAATCACTTTATTTAATTCAAACACAAATATGTTGAATTCTGATGCAAACATTGATCTTCTATCTAGACTCTAGCCAATATCACATATGCAATCTATGATCAATAACACCAACAACACACACCCCTGAAAATTGCTAAGTCATAATGCAACATAGACAATTCTTCAAATAACTGTGAAAACTTATAAAAAAGGTTACATCAATGATATAGCAATTACAATTGCACTATTGAAACTTTATAAGTGTTCTCTTCATGAGAAATAACCCTTGAGTCCCTGCAAAAAAATCATGTCAGTCACAAATTTTTTCTATGAAACCCTGCTCGCAATGGATCTCTACATAAAACATCAAGGAACATATGTATTATGTTCTCAAACTCATTCAAGGAAATATCATAATGTCAAGATCCTCTCTCTACTACATACACATGGACCTCATGACCATAACAAAATCAAATCTAGATAACTTCACTCTACTATGACCAACAATTTGGATCTCAAATCAACTGCATACATCATTCAAGCAACATCCCATAATGTACAACATATGCAATGATAATTTATTTAATCAAGATACATTCTCTCAGCAAATACAACTTCTTTCTACAAGATCAAAAGACAAACAAAAACATCAAGTTCAAAACTTTGTCGCTCATACATAATACTCTATGATACTCTAATATCTATCAAAGCATTGATCTGTCCTCAACCTATAGATCTCAACCGGTGCAACATACAAATTTCTGCCATATCTATGTCAAATCAAACTAATGCATAACTACTATATGAAGTGCATGAAGAAATAAGTGTGTTGAGAATTATTTGTGTGCACACTAAATCAATATGTCAATACATAACCATATGAGTTGACGTAACCAAGAATTTTAGGGTTGGGATGCATAATCATCAACCTCTACGTCAGATCCTTCTCCCTATATTCAATGCCTCTGTCACAACAAAATCTCTTAACCATGCATACTACTCTTTAATTTTCAAATAAACTAAATCATTGCACATATGCCGAAACATTTGTGAATTGATCTAAGGGTTTCAAATTCGTGATATACTTGATGTTCCTCCATACACGTTGGATATTAATAAGGAGCTAAAATGAGGTGAACAAGATTAACATACCTCTAGAAATTAGAAAACCAAAATAAAATTTATAACATCAATTAAAAAATATAAAATGGTCACACAATATCTAATTGATCTAGAAATATAACATATGAAGAGATGCACCAACAATTAGAATGCTAGATAAGAAAGCCTTTAGTTAATTCATTTCCAAGTAGATCTAACCCTTCTGCACTCATTATATATGTATGAAGCCAAAACAAAACCTTAAGCTCAATTATGGGGAATAACCATTTATACTTCCTTATACATGTTCCAGAACAAGATAAACAAAAAAATCGAAAGCAATGTTGTCTAATGTTGGTGCCAAAGCTAATATATATTCATGAAGTTCTCTCTTGATTGATTAAACTCCTTGCATTTTATAGCTTTTCTTCCATAATATTACCATGGGAAAATCCATGGATTTTCTTTATGGATTTGTTGATAGTTTCAAATAGATGTCATACATCCTTATGCAAAATAATACCTTAGGAAATTCAATTTTTTGGCAATAAAGATTTTTTGTTTTCATCCGTTATAGGAATTAATGTGCCCTCTATTCTTGGGATATGTGTTATAATGTCTGTCTCATGCTCTACATAGTGTGTTATAATGAATTGTTTCTACTTATTTGTTACCAACATACTCTACCCAAAACTCCATCAAATTGCTTCATCACATCACAAAACATCTTGACAGCCTATCCAAAATCCTATTCACACATCAATAAATTATCATAAGACTCCAAATTCCTAGATACCTCTGCATCCTCCTGCAAATCAACTACTAATAACGAAGAGTGTGATATGATCTACATTGACATAATGTGACAAGATCATGATCCACCTTGACATAAAGACAAATACAATAGCCATAATACCCAAAATAATATCTACCCACATGCATTGGTTTTCAGACATTGTGAATTATTTATCAATACATAAATTACCGTAGTGGCTACAAGCTCATGAGAAGTAGAACACTATAAGAAAAAGTGCTTCATATTTGTAGATCAATGGTAGCCTGTTTCACATACTAGTGGACCTTATCATTTTTAGGTTCATCCATGAGGATGAGATGCAATAAATCCCAAAGTATTGTCACAACAAACCATGTCGAGGTCATTTCTCCAGAAAACTTATTGCCTACAAGATATTGCAATCTGGATATTATTGTACCAACCTGTTTAAATACGCTAAGAGATATGTGCAATAGTGTGACCATTTCCAATGAATGGGAAGGCCAATGAAAGAAAATGAAATGACATTGCATCCACATGTCCTTATCAAATCATTTGAGAAGTAGGCCTTATATTTTGTAGGCCCAATCCCACCAATTTCAAAGAAGGAAAAATATTTTCTTGTGTGCACCAATTATGTTAGAAAATGGGTTGAGGCCAAGGCACTGCCCTAGGCTTACGAACAAGAAGTTGAAGATTTTCTTTATGAGGATTTTTTCACAACTTTGGTGTGCCTAATGAGATTTTCATATGCCAAGGAACAAATTTCATGTCCAAAATTATCAACTCTATCACTTAAAAATACAAAATTAGGAGCTAAACTTCCACCTTGTACCACAATCAAGTGAGCAGGCGATTTGAGTCAACGAATAAGGTACTTGTGTAAGACATCCTCACTAAGACAATGTAGATTCATCATAAGGACTAGTTGAATTGGCTAAATGAAACTCTATGCACTTATAGGACGACCTAGAGGAGTACTATGGGATGTACTCGTTATGAATTGGTGTACAAGAAATAGGTTCTCCTCCCAATAGAGTTCCAAATCAAAACATTTTATAGTGTGTCTTATATTGGGATGAATTTGAGCATGGAATAAGAGAAAAGTTTTCTACATTTAAACCAAGTCAATTAAATCAAGAAGAACATGATTCACAAAAATATGTTGGTACATGACCAAAGAAAGAAATGGAAACACAAATTCATTCAAAAGCAACAATTTTAGTTGAGAGAATGGGCTCTCTTCTTTGATTCCATATCCAAAGGCATTAAAGGGGAATTCAAAACTCAATGATTGGGACCCTATGAAATACAAAATATTTTTGAGAAAGCATAAATTCAAGTTAGGTTCTTGTGAATGAGCATAGGTTAAAGTTCTACCAAAAGATGATGTCTAAAGTAGAGTTTATTCTAGATATTTATCAGGATAATGGGAATTAGGTGGTGAAGTAGGAATACCATCCAGATACTCCTACTTTCTCTCCTCGAATTATTTCTTCAATTCAAAAAATTAATGGGGCCTAATTATGAAAACCACTTTGTGTCATGGTTGGGCTAAGATTATTCTTGAAAACTGGATTTTAGCAGTCATAATTCATTATTTCTATAAGTTTTTATTTTTTTTTTAATTTCTAAATCATGATTCCTTAAATCCTTGTTTGTCTTGATTTAGATGATGCAAGATTTCTTAAGGCCCTCTTTCTAACAACCCTTTTACCACTGAGTTTAGCACATTATCTTGAAAAGGGTTAGAGACTAGTTGGAGTAGCTAGAGGATTGCATACATTAAAGGTAGGTTCTCTCATTTTTTATTAAAGGGAATGCATCAATGTCTTTTTTTGTTGAATATTGTAGGGGACTCGACATTAGCACATTCATTCACACCTCACAAGATATATTGGGATACCTGGGAACTCATTATCATTAAAGGTAGGTGACCTCATATTGGTTAACAACATACATTAATGGTCAGTAATACAATGATTTTCAAACATGCTAGACTCCAAAACCTTTATTCACATGTTGAGGGATTGTACCTGGAATGGAAAGGACATGCGAAAACCTATAATTTCGTCTTAAAACAAAAAGTATAGGTTTCAGTGCTAGTAATGGAAATTACTAGAATGGAGCAGATTTCACAACTTATTACAAGATTTGTGACCATTGCCTATTCTACTAACAATGAGATATTTTATTATATATATTCAAGGACTGGGATAAACAATTGAATGATAATTATTCAACAAATTTTTTGAACATGACACATCATTGGTTGGAACATGGTTCAAAGTCATATACAACATAAAACACTAATATTTATCTACTAGTTAAAAGTATATTTATTTATTTTTGCGTCGAAGGTGTTACCAAATCTTGGCATGGATTTTAGAAACAACCAAATTCTAGAAAATATTAGAGTAGAATAATGTATTATGGGACTTTCAATTCCCGTAATTGGTTAATTCACACCAAACAAGTGGATGGAATCATATGCTTCTGAAGGGAAACAATTAGTATTTTCAGTTCGACATGGGAATCAGGGCATGGAATTTTAGTAACTATAAATGATGGGTAAAGGTAATTATAGTAAAGAAAGATTATGGTTTTAAAAGTGTGACTAACTTGTGAGAAATGCGTAAGATAATTATTGTCATGATATGAGTAGCTTCTAATACTCCCACCTTATCCAATCAATTGTTTATCAAATATGAATAATCATACCCGTGTACCTGCATGATTCAAAATTTGTTAAATCAATGAACCATTCACTTAGGCCATTCACAATAGAAACATGCTAATTTATTTTACTGATTCATCACCTTTCTTCATTCAATCTTACATAGCGGAAAAAACCTTGGATCGAGTTACTACCCCACATAGCACATCAACATGCCAAATACCCTAGAGCTAAAGTCTAAATCCAACACGATTTAATTTCTAGATAATTACCTGCACATGTGTAATATTTAGAGGAGGCAGGATGGATACCCTTCTGTGAGAAGTTATAGGGGCATAATTTTCAGGTCACTCAATATTTTTCAGATAATTTTAATGGGGTTGTATCATGGTTCAACCAGTTGGAGTTAGTCATCTTGGAGGAGTCAATTTACCAAAGTACTCACCCCCCACAAAATGGAGAATATTGGTTTTAAAAATTGATTAAGGAATTCAACTCCAACTAGTCTTTGGTGTCGGATAGATGGAACCCAAAATAGACAAAATAGATTTTGGGTTTTTTGGTTAAAGAGGAGTGGCACAAGGCTTTGTACCTAATATACAAGTATATTACATGAGAAGGTAGGTATGCCATGGCCTTTATATATCATTTGAGGTTTTTATCGTGTTTACAAGAGAGGTGAAGACTGAATTTTCCTTTTTATCATTTGAAAACCTCACCAAAATCGTCAAGAATGTGCAAGCTCACCATGTTCATGCAGAGACCAACATGTTGAACCATGAGCTCATTAAGAAACTAGTATAATTTGAGTTGAAGAAGAAAAACTAGACCTGTGATCATTTTCTTTACTAAGGAGGGTTTGAAGGAAAACCTTCATCATCCACAACAAAGAGGGGGTGAACCACCCTACTCAAGTAAAAGAATAGAGATCCAGAGGAAAAAAATAAGAAAAAATAGATAAATAAATAAATCTCTAATGAAGAATTGGTGTTACAGGAGGAAGGATAATTTTCTAGTGAGTCTGAGCACACACTTGTTTTTAAGAAGATGAAAACCTCTCAGAAGAATAAAGAGATTTCAACTCATAAAGAAGAAGAACCCCATCTATCAATTGAATAGGCTTCGGTACGTAAGAAAATCATGCACCCAAATAAGGATGGCCATAAAAAGAAGAAGAAGAAAGATGCATTGACGAAAGAAGGAGATCAAGTAGTATCTAGACAAACCTCCTCTATGGATACTCATGACACCAAAAATGAGTGAGTAGAAGGATTTGATTCAGACAATGGTTCGAATGAGATAATTATTGTCAAAAGTATAAAGTGCAGACCGTGTAAATTCTCTATGGATGACAAGAGTATGAGTTTGGAGGGAGAAATTGAACCTATGGAATTCTCTTAAATCTCAATAATAGAACTAAGCTTAGTGTAGAGTATTCATTAGAGAAATTTTGAGGTCTAAAATCGAGCTCCTAAGGAATATTATAAAATAATAGTGGAAATGATCAAATGAGATTAGATTACCTCTTCAAGTTTTAGAGGGGAAAAATAAAATACTACTCTTTCAACTGATATTTCCAACTTATCTTCCTATGATTTTAATACTACTCATTGGATATGGAATTTAATTTTTCATCGAAGGAGTACCCATGTTTCATAATTTCAATGGACCCTACTACATGAAAAATGTGAAATATAGGAAAAAAGGACTCATAGAGTATAAGAGATATAGAAAACTCCTAAAACTGAATAATTTTAGCTGACTAAAGGGGCTCCAATGACATCATATTTTAATAATCTCTTGAACATAAAGCATCTTAAACAACAAGTTAGAAAATTTATGGTGCAAAACATATATTTTGAATAGGAAAACCATACCTTAAAAGTAAGGAATGTACACTTGAGAGCATCCATGGATAGGATAACAACTTGAAACTAATTTATAAGTAGGAGAGGCCAATACTGGTATGTGAAACTAAGATAGGTGATATAATGATATAGAAAGTTCAAATTCAAGTTTTTTAGGACAAACAAAAGAAAAGTCTGGGAAGGCTTTACCTTTTGCCTAAAGGTACACAAGGGAGAATGAATGACGATGTACAATAGTCTAGGCATGGGGGATATCACAATTCCCAGTTTTGACCCACCTATTGCACATATTGCACACCCTTCTTGGCATATCACCCACTATTTTATCCTTCATTTTCCCGAACTTTGTTATTACTTCTGTCAATATTATGACCTTAGTAGTGATCAATTTACTAAGGTGACTATATACCATTAAATGTTTTTTTCTCATTAATTAAGTCCCTATTTAATATTAAGTTTCATAATATTTGGGCTTATAATATAGGGTTTAATATTAGAATTTGTAATATTGGATTTAATATGAGGGTTTATAATATTTATTTTATCACATTGGGTTTTTAATATATATCATTGATATATAGGGTCTAATAAATAAAGATTATTATATTAAGGGTTATATATATATAAGGGTTTATAAAATTAGGGTGTAATAATACTAGGGTTTTAAATATTTGGTTTATAATATTGGGTTTATAATTAGTGTAATGCACCTCATTTAACAACTTTTTTTTAATCATTGAGAAATAGCTTGTGCATTTATTGCTTATATATTTACACTTATAGGCTCTTCTAAACTCTTCTTCTAATATTGATTCTATTTTTCTTTTACAATCTCTTGATCAAGATTAACAATTTGTTTAATATCTATGATTAACTTATTTTCCTAAAGAGTTTTTCCTCTTCATGCAATGATATTTCAGTTGTTGTATACTTAACTCATGAAACAATGGTTTATTTGGTTATATATATCCATACCCCTTGTATTTTGGTCATAATGAAACTATAGATTCTTGTTTTTTATTTAATGATCTCCTCATATATAAAATTATCAAAAAAAGAAAATTGCATATCGTTCCCTCTAATTGATTAGAATCCTTGCATTCAGTCTTATCAAAATAATCCTCTAACTATCCGTGCATTTGATGAGCACCATAATACATATACTATATATTTGCTTAAAATATCTTCTTTAATAAAATATGTCTTATACACATAACCTTAGTTTTATGTTTTATTTAAAAGTGTATTTTATAATGGTTTAGTGATAAAGTAAAACTTAACCTCTTCTTTAATTAAATATGTCTTAAACACACAACCTTAGATCAAAAAGGCTTAAAGATAACTAAATGTGGTTTAAGGCCTATTTAAAGGGCAAATTCGATTGAATTTGGCCAGCCTTGAGCCTTGAACCTTCGGCCAGCCTTGATGGAGCCCCATCACCCCACCTTCCAACCAAACATCCCAAAGAGCCCTCCAAGAACCCCGCCAACAACCCCTTAACCGCCAACACCCCGGCAAAATTGAACAAAAACTCCTGACCAGACAAACAGCTCCTCACCAGACAAACAACTCCTTGCGAGACAATCAACTCTTTATCTTCTATAAGGTGAAGGATTTAGCACCTCCAACTCTTACAGTACCACTCTGACTCAAATATGTACCATCCATTAACTAATGACATTAAAATTTGATCTCAAGAGTCTGTAACCCTCCTAATTATAATTTCAAGGTTTCCTCAATTTCTTGACTCTCTCACCCTTAACAAGCCTTCCCTCCTTGGTTTAAATTTTTTAGACTTCAACATAGCACATTCCTTTTAAAGCCAGGGAGTACCACCCCTAGCTCAGACCTCTCATCCCTTTGCCATACCCTGATGGGAACCTCACCGGAGAGATAGCGCACTGCCCCTCCTCACCTCCCATCACCCCTCGAACAACATGAAACGTAGATGGTTACTACACATGAGACTAGGGACCGGCTTGTGGGAACCATTTCCACCTCCCATCACCCCTCGAACAACATGAAACGTAGATGGTTACTACACATGAGACTAGGGACCGGCTTGTGGGAACCATTTCCAGGATGATGACGGATATATCATGAGTCGCATCCTACTACTACTCTCAGTTCCTTGATTCATAACATGAAGTCTTCTTTAATTAAATATGTCTTAAACACACAACCTTAGTTTTATGTTTTATTTAAACCTTAGTTCACCTTAGTTTTATGTTTTATTTAAAAGTGTAAGCAAGTATGTTATTCAACTGTAACAATATTTCCATGTTCTATTTTGTGCATCACATTTTAAGTTTTTTATACTAATGTGTCCGTCCACATTTGTTAATATATGTTTTAATATCTGCTCCCATGCACCATGTGGTATAATGTTCTCAAGTCTTTCTAGAGTAATCCATACGATGAAATAAGTTCCTCCTTCGTGAATGTGTTATGATATGATATTGAAATGTCAAGATAATCCTTTCGACCTTATCAAATATGAGGCTTAAGACCCTAAAAATCTATCGTAGCAATGAATTAGGTTTGTTCTTATGTGGTTTAAATTCTTCTCCAACCAATAACTTGTTATTTTCACATGCAATAGGTGTGAATTACAGATATTTTGTTCCTTTACAACCCTCTTCAATTTTTCACTGAGTTTTGATTATGATCAAGTATGAGTAGTAACCCCAATGATGCATTCCTTGGTCGACTGACTAAAATAACGTTTAGTTTTGGTTGCGTATAAGAGTTTTTCTTATTTGTGGTAATTTCTTCTCTAGTTCCTCGAGAGTTCTATGGTTACGACAATGTATACATTTTTTAACCCTATGCTTCTTCACAGATGTTCATGCATTCCGTTCTTTTCTTTTTGCAGATATAATTTGGGATTTATCTGGTTTCTGCTTAGGGTTTCTAATTCCAACAAAACCCGCTGGTTATGTGGGTTTTGTCAGAGTATTTAAGAATTTGTTTTGCTCGATGCAAGGAAATAAGAGACTAATAACTTATGTTCATCTTGGCATTACTCAAGAATCCTTCTTTGGTTATTTCTCCTCCACAGTTTTTTTTTGTCTTTGTAGGTAATTTTTATACTCCTATCCTGAAGTTGTTTCTGTTGAGATTTTGTGTTTGAGCAAAATAGGAAAAATCTCAGCTGATGACAACAATACGGATTCAGTTCCTAGATTAGCTCCAGGTTGTTGGGAGGGAGTTAATGCCTCCTATATTTGATGTGAGGGAGTTATGAGACTGTTAGATTCTCTATGCTATATAACAGGGAACCATTCGGATGGTTTGTTGTGAGTGTGAGAGTTTTGTGAGGCTTTCATGATGTAATCTCCTGATTTAATTAATAAACTCCTGATGCCTATGTTTGGTGGACGTAGCCCAGATTGGTTGGGTGAACCAGGTTAAAAACTATGTTTATGTGCTTGATATTTTGTTGTGTGTGTGTTTAATTGATTTGCTGTGCCTCTGAATTCCAACAGTTTCAGTGGCTATCTTTTTTTTTGCTTATAATTTATTTGCAAAAGCTCAAACTTCTACCTTCGACTCTAGATTAGCCATGAAGCTTGTTCCTTTCATAGGTAAATTTCATTGAACAATAAGTTATTCCTATATTAAGGTTTACATTGCTCTTATTATCACACTGTTAATATATTTTGGGTTTTCAAACTATGAATCCCTAACCTTTCAGAGTACGTAGGTATTTTCTGATTCTTCGAATCCTCACAATAAATGGGTTTTCCACCGAATATAATCTCTATTCAAAAAAATAGTATATTACCCACCTGTACCTCATAAGTTTGAGTATAGTAATTGTTTACTATTACTTTGTAGGGTTTTAAATATTACACCATAACACTTGTATATTTGTGTTAATTTTATCTTTATCGCCACTTTAGTTTTTTCCTCATTTAGGGTTTTAAGCCATTGTATGCTACAGTGCAATAATAAATCTCTACCTGTCACAAGGGTTCATAGGATTTTTATCCTACTCGTTGGTTATATATATATATATATATATTTTCCTATGGTACTTTCCTGGCATTTCTTTTCTATTTTCATACTATATGAATTATTAATCTAAGAAAATTTCTTATTATGTTCAGATTCTAGAACTCGCAATGAAAGGAGGTTCTTTTAGGTAATTAATCACTTTCATTCCACGCATTTCTCCTGTTTTTATACTCCGTGAATTATTCAGGTTTGAGATAGATGTTTCGAAGGTCTTTTTAGGTAATTAACCCTTTTCCTTCCGGCTGTAAATAATTCCAATCATTTTATAGTGATGTGTGAATGGTATGTTAGTAACTTGTATACCCTTTTTCTATCTCAGTACTAAAACATATACAATTTTGGAACTTTTCCCTTGAAGGTGATATGATGGAATTTCTTTTTAGCTCATGAAGTTTTCAATTTCATTAATCCAAGTCCACAAATTCAAAACCCTTTGACTGATTTCTCTGCATGCCCGTGATTGTTCGTTCGAAAAATTCCTTTAGGATTCTCAGTTATTTCTTTTTCTGAGCTTATACTCATTGTAAACCTTTAAATACTTTTCTTCCTTCTGGGATGATTTTTAAGATACAGGCTTAACTGTCTATTATGTATTCCTGTTGACCCATTACTTTTGTCATTTGGTAACTTAATGAAGCCGGGCCGACCTTCATTGCTAACCTTCATTATTGTTAACGTTATCATTTTTTTCGTAGCAATATATACATAAAATATTTGTATATTGAATTCATAAGCTATACTACTATCTTTACATATATATCATTTTTTTTTCAAGCTCTTCCTACAATGATCGGAATCGTTCTTATTAGTCCCTGCCTGGGACTAATAGTGATTGATTGGGTGTTGACCCGGTATTAATCTTGTCTTTGACCAAAAATATTGATGTGCATCACGATTTTAACCTAAGTTTTCATATTAAAAAATAATATAAATGTTATTATCTAATTTCTGATTTGGCAACAAAGTTGAGGGTCTTATTGCCGGCTTCGCAGGTTTCAAGACATTCCTAGTTGAACATAAGTTAGTTTGTCCTAAGTTTTTGGTAGGTGTTCTGAGTGTCCTGCATGCAGGACAAATGTTTGCATATGGTTCAACTGGGCCAGATGTTTGGATATGGAAGTATGTAGGGGCATCCACGGTGGTCTGGAAATGGTTTCTCTGAGTGAGTTCGAGGAGCAGAGCAGAGGACCAGAGAGTGTCGAGCAGCAGCAAGATCTGTGAAGGGGGAGCTTCAGGTTTACAGCTTGTAAGTTCCTTTTTACAACGATTACAGCAGTTCCACGATTACAGCTGTTTTTGTTCATGGGATTTCTTTGGTTTGGCCAGTTTTTCTGCAGTAGTATACGCTTTTTCCAGCATACACTTTTTGCCAGAGCAAACCCTCTCTTCTGTAAAATTTCAAGCGGGTATTGTATGAAAGGCTGGTTATTCTGGGAGTTTTGCAGGCATGGAGAGTCTACCTGACAAAAAGGCAAAGGCACTGAAGCAGAGGAAGAAGAAAGATGTGGGAAGTCGACTGAAGCTTCGGAGCATTGCTATCCAAAAATTTCTTTTCGACCAAACCACCGGCTCTGAGAGAAGCGTCCGAAAAGCCTGTGGTGACACTCCTGATACGAGTAAAGCACTGAGGATGTACGAGGATGCCGTATATTTGTATTTATTTTTCATAAATTTGTTTTTCACCATTTTAGGGTTCAAGATTAGGTCAAATGGAACGATATACCAATTCCATGGTGCTGATGTAATTATTTTTGCAGGCTAGTGAAGGAACACAAAGTCAGACGATTTGGCAGTGGCGGGAGATCCAATCCTTTTGTTTATATGGTCAGAAATAGTTTATTAGCATTATTTTTGGTTCCCAGTCGCTTAATTTATTTTTTATTTATTGGTTTAGTGTAGAGTTGATTTACATATTATAGGTCTTTTATTAAGTTTTTATTTGTTGGTTCAATATAGAGTTGATTTACATATTATAGGTATTTTATTAAGTTTTTATTTGTTGGTTCAATATAGAGTTGATTTACATATTATAGGTCTTTTTAGTCAAGGTCTTATAAACTGATTTTTGACTTAATTCCTCCGAAGTGAAGAGAAATTCTCTATTGTTTCAGTCAAATACCCTTTAATTTTTTGACATATTATTTTTAAGGTTCTGTAAGGGTTTGGTCTCTCCGCCTTAACTGGAATTTTTTCCTACAACTATTTCTACATCTTTTGTGTCTTATCGTTCGTGTTTTTAAAGATAATGTTAACGTTTTTATTTTTTTATTTTTCCACTAGTTAGGTCTGCATGGCCTGTAAAGTCAACCAGTTACATAAAGAGTCATTAAAATTCCATCGGGGTTTTCATATTTAACATTGGTTATAACATTGTGAGTTTTTCTGAGAACTTCATGAAGTCTCTTTTTCCAAACACACCCATTAAGATTGTAATATAGTTGCAAATTTTCCAATACGGTATTATTGAGAATTTTAAGTGCAAAGAAACCTTGTACATTTTTTCATTTTACGATTAAATTTTAAATGCAGGTCATTACCTTCTTAAGGTAGTCTCTTCTCTACTCACAGGTAGCTTGCCAACTTGGAGCTTCCTCCAACTAACACTGGTCAGGCAACTGTTTTTCGATTGTTTGCATATGCGTTTGTATATCAGATCATTACTACAGTTTGATTTTTTAAAGGTGAGTGAGAGGTTTAAACCGTACTTCATGCCTATAATCTCTGATGGAGTTTCCATGGTAATCACAACACCTATGCTTGTTAATGGATTAATTTATCCATATATATAAACAAATTTTTTGAATACATATTTTTACACCATTATTTTTAATTTAAGTCACAGGCATGTCAACTTCTATGTTTTGAAAGCGATATGGTGACCTTGCCTTCACTGTTATCACTGTTGTTGTAAGGTGAATTTCAGATCTGGTTTATGCATGACAAATTGCCCTGTAGGGTTGAAACTTGCCAGCATGCATTTGGTATCTTCTCTCTTTGATTGCCTTGTTGATTGGAGTTGTTAAAAGATGAAATATTTTCTGTTGTTGCTGTTGTTTTATCATATTTCATAGCAGTCCTAAAGTTGTAAATTCAATTCACATGGTTAAGTTCTGTGGAACCTCTAGAAAGAGGTAAATTTTCTGAAAATGCATTAATTGCCCTTAGTTTGTAGAATTTCTACACATTCTACTTCTGTGAAGCGCATTCACCTTCAACAGCATGGTGCTTCAGCAGAACCATTGTCATCGCTTCCTGTGCATAATAGAGGACAGTGTGGTCACAGCCCCAGTTAAGAGGAAGCGCCACCTATAAATAACATGGTACGAATGGTCCACTTAGCCTATGGACTATTCTCCACGATGCCTTGGTCACACATTTTTCACATAACCATTGTACCAATTGTTTTAACGGTTGTGATTTAATTCTGGAACAACGATGGTTATGATTTCAAATTGGAAACCCTAGTCTTATACCACTTTTAACTTGCATTGTGTTGAGTTTCATTTTGTCAACTGGTTATGGAGGAGAATCACTTTGAGGGTTTGTATGTTACAAGGTCTTTTCATGCACTCATTCAAAGCATTTAATTCATTTAGCTCAATTTTACCTTTGCAATCTCACACTCATGAACTCATTTATCTTAGAATTCCTATTTTCGCTACTCAGGTATACAATGTGATTTTCATAGTCAACTTCTGGTATTTCTCCCCCTATTCATTTTCGGTCATTACTTTAATTTTTTTTGTATGTTATCAGCGTGGTAAGTGAACCATGGTAAATTTAATGAGGGTTGTTGTCAAGGAAAATTTTAAGGATGGAAAAATTTCTTGAAGTTTAAAAGCATTGGCGAATCTCACTAATCCCTAATATGCAAACTATAAAATGTTTATTGATATATTTGTAAAATTATTCAAGTTTATAATGATTTTATATATAGCCTCTATACAATGTTGGCGATTTTTAAGGTAAAATAATTTTATATTCTAAAATTTGGGCGAATCGTCTTTTATAAAATTGGAAATTGGCGAATCTTTTTTGTGGAAAAATCATGGAAAATTAGCCCACTGGGCGAACATTAGCCCCTAAAATTTTCCATGGTTGTTGTTAATTCTCTTAGTGAGTGAGAGGTTTAAACCGTACTTCATGCCTATAATCTCTGATGGAGTTTCCATGGTAATCACAACACCTATGCTTGTTAATGGATTAATTTATCCATTAACAAGCATAGGAGAAAAACCAGGGCATGTGGCTCCCAATGTAAGGCACAGTCCTCATGAAGACGGCCAAGGTGATAAATTATCCTCTAATAACCTGGCCTCTAGTGGAGTGGCTACCCCGCCTCACTACTCCTACGCTCTCTGTCCCGCCTAAGCCTCTAAGTTCTCAGCCTAACTCTATATCCTTCCTGCCTGGGAAGCCTTCTTATGTATGGACTATAGCAAGTGGAATGGAATAACAGGGGGAAGAGAATGGGTGGTGGGTGTGTGCCTATTGATTGCGTGGTTTTGAACTTTTTTACTGAATCAAATTTATCTATCAATCAATTCAAACTCAAAAAACTTTTGAAACATTACATTTTTTACAACATCAACAACTTAAAATTATAATTTCTCTAATTTTCAATTGCATATCAAACAAAATCTAACGTACCAAGCAATTTATTCTGAATTTAATTATACTTTCTCTAATTTTTAACTGGATTGCAAACAAAATCTAACACACCAAGAAATCTTCTCGTTAGACTACTGCGGTTCGTTTTAATCTGAATTTATTTAACTGTTACCGACCGAATTATCAGCAAAATTACAATTTATAATGTTAGATCCTTCCACCACCAATAAAGTGGGCTATACAGTGACCTTCACTTTTTGGAGTGCACTTTATGCTTTCTGATCACTTTTAAACCGACCCCAAAGCCCAATCCTAACCACAAGTCCATCCACTTCTATTTCTGAAGAATCTCCCACAATAGGAAATAGTGAATAGGTTAGAATTTCATGCCTGCATTTCTGGCGTCCTTGAGGCTTTGAAATTTGGAGAATGCCTGACCATAGATGAAGGTTAGTCAACATTGCTGTGAATATACAGGGGAAATAGTTCCTTGTTGCAATATTTCTCAAAGGTGGACAGGATGTAGAATCATTCCAGTGTTAGCTACTATATTTGGAGCTTTTCAAATTAAAATAATTAAACACAGTTAGTTACATTATCTATTTTTATTTGCGGGAAAAGTCTGCGTTCGAATCCTCGCTCCAAAATGTCAGCGGCAAAATTTCAAGGAATGTTGGACAGTATCGTGGTCTTTCTTCGACGACGTGCATTCTATAAGTAACAAGTGAGGCATAGCAACAGATTTCTTTTTTGTCCGTAAAGAATCTGCAGAAGTGGTTAAGATGGTCCAACAGTAAGTACAATAATTTCAATATTTGAGGTTTTTTTTTAAATGAAGTGCCAAGACAGTAATGGGCTTTGAATCAAACTGATACAGTAATTGTTTGTAAACTCCAGCACAGCCCAACCCACCATTCTTCTTTACAAATATCAATCATGACTGTATGTTGTAACTATGTTCAAGTTTCTGAAATGAAGAGTATTACTTATCAATTTTATGGAAATGGCTTGTGCTCATGCAGAAGTATGAATGCTTAGCTATTTGTAGTGTCCAACCAGGAATCCAATTGATGATTGTTGGCTCTGCGAGGGAAACGACTGAATTCAATAAATGATTTTGTGCATTAATATTTGCATCCACTGTTCCAAGTTTTGTAATTCCCTGCAGACCCCGGCAGGGACTACCGCCACGGCAGTGGCTCCTTGTTTCTCTTGTGTGAATTTTATTACTCAACTATTTTCTAAACTATATGCATACTTCACTGTTATTTCCACCATGTTCAAATTTGTTACCATATGAATGTGCTATCATTTTTTCTTCCATTGAGAATTACAGTCACACTCTTCAAGAGTTATCATTCCTTTCTTTACTCCCTTCAATTTCTGTGGATCTTACGACAAGCTATACTTGTAGTCACCAATGATAATTATATATATAAGTATATCATATACACTTTCTCTTATATCTATAATTATTGTAGAATGCACATTGTTATGCTACAGTTATGTCTACAACGATATAATAAAAAGCATAAGTATTTTACTGCTTTCTAAATTATTCTTTATATCAGTATATAAACAACTAAAATCTCCAAGTACTTATATCTACATATATAAATATAATGTAACTTCTGAACTACAACACCTTTTTTTGTTACAAAATAAATATATATCTACTTTTATGCTTTCATCATTGTACATAAAGTCATAAAATATACATGTATGCATAATCTATTCTGATAGATAATTAGTTCCTTTAGATTAATGCTACGTACCTTTCTTTCTATATGAATGTTTCATGACATTCACAAGTGCATATAAAATTAAAACAAGAAGTTACCATGTTTCTTTCTATCATGAAAAATTTTACTTGAATAAAATCATAGTTACACTAGTATTTAGGAATATTGTTTGCCAATGGAAAAACCATCCCCAACTGAATGGAGAAAAGATTCGAATACTAAAGAAAAAAAATAGTTGAAATTATCAAATACAAATATTATGAAAAAAACATTTTTTAATTTAATTTTCATATTTGTTTAAATATAAAATATATATTAACTTGGAAATTTATAATTTTATTATACAAACTCTTTTTAAAATAACATTGAATTTAAATTCTATTGTTTTAATTTTTTTTAATTATTATTAATATATATTTTATTTTTTGTTATCTCTATTATAATTAGATGTAATATACATAATATTGGTGACGTTACATCAAGGGCTAAGAATTGAGCCAATAACTTAACATATAGAGTTGCATGAAATCTCCTAATAAACCAGTAATAACAACCTTGATTGATAAATTGTGATGGATTAATATTTTGATTTTTTTTGACAATGTTTCAAAGTTCAATCTTCTACACGTTTCTTTGCAATATGGAATTCCATTAGCAAGTTTTGGATGGAAATAAATAAATTATTTTATTTTATTTTTAATATATATTAAATTTTAATATATTATATTATTGATGGTCAATACTTCTAGTGGTGCACGATACGAAGTACAACTTACCCCAAACTTGTGCAACATAGAATAAAACTTTAAAATACCAACTTGATTAACTAGGTCTGAAACTAATATGGGAATTAATTGGCTCCTCTCTTGATACTTCCTTTAGTATCACGGGGAGCACATATGACTGCAAGTTAATTTTTCCTTTTTTTTTTTCTCATTATATTTCCTTTGTGCTATTTTCTCCATTAAAAGTGGCCAAAGTAAATTATCATTTTTACCATTATTTGATAATTGGTAACAACTTTCATCTCACCCAATACTTAGCAAAAAATTACTATTCATTTATGAGTTCCACTTCCTCACTTTCCAAGATAACTTTCTATCTTTTAAAAAAGTTAATGAGCTATTACTTCCATGACCATTTGTAATTTCGTAATTTAAATTGAATTCCTAAGACTTAACCAATAATAATTAATATCGACAATCAATTTGCAATCATAACTCTTTCATCTAGATATAATTATTTTATTAAAAATATTATATTTACAAAATTAACATTCAACTCTTATCCTTTTACCATAATGATAAAGTATTTTCAAACCAATATTTTATTGTTAAAACATAACCACGTTTATCCATTTATACAAACTCAACGAGATGTAATTCCAATACCAGTCCGACATAATTATTTTATTAAAAGTAATATAATTACAAAATTATCATTCAACTCATATAATTTTATCATACTCATAAAGTATTTTCAAACAAATATTTTAATGTAAGAACATAACCACGACTATACATTTATACAAATTCACAATAAAAGTGTCAAGACTTTGTTATAACAGTTAGGTTCGACAATATTAGGGTTTACATAAACAACTAAAATGATCTATAAATATACATTTAATATGAGATTATATTTCTTATTATTTTTTTAAATATCCTTTATAATATTAGAATTTATAATATTAAGTTTTATAATATTACATTAATAATATTAGGGATTTTAGTATTTGTGTTTTTAATATTAGGGATTTTAGTATTTTTGTTTTTAATATTGGGATTTATAATGTTGGATTTATAATATTTGGTTTATTGGTGTATAATATGGGTTTATAGTATTGATTTATAATATTGGTTTATTGGTCTATAATCTTTGGTTTTGGTAGTTTAAATATTTGATTTAATATTTGGTTTATAATATTAGGATTTATAATCTTCACTTTAATAGATAGTTATAAACAAGTAAAACACCCAGTAGATTTACATTCCATAGGACATTATACCTCACATTACTTTGCTTTAAAATATGGTTTATAGTGTTATGGCTTATAATATTGGGTTTATAACATTTGATTTAATATTAGGGTCTGTAATATTTTGTTCAATATTATGATTTATAATATTATGTTTTTTATATTTGCAACAAAGAAGTAAAATAGGTAGTAAATACACCTCACATTATTTTGCTTTAAAGTATGATCTATAATATTAGGGCCTATGATAATAGGGCTTTTAATATTTTGGTTTAATACTGAGTTTTTAATATTAGGTGTATAATATAGAGTTTTTAATATGTAAGATTACAATATAAGGTTTAATATATATGGTTTATAATATTAGGATTTATATTATAAATGCAAATATGAAAAGAGACCATATTTTATTGTCTAGAAGGGAGAGGGGATGCATTTATATGATTTAATAATTGTATTAGATTTATGATTGTATAATTTTAAATTGAAGTTTCACGATAATGATAATGGGGTATATAGAGTTTTTGATAAAAACATTGATTTTGTATACACATTTATTTATGCATATAGCATATAAGAATTATTACATTTTTAATAAAATAATTATTTAAGTTCAATAAATTTAAAAAAATCATTAATTAATTAACCAAAAATTATTATGTAATAATATGATTATGATAGACTACATTTTATATTTCAAACTCATGACATTTACAAACATCTACCATTATAGCTTGAATTAAAATAATTTACATCTTTTCCACATAAACGTGTATGTATGTATATATATATATATATATATATATATATATATATATATATATATATATATATATATATATATACGAGATAAAAATACCTCAAACACAAATTAACAAAAATCACAAATGCCCATAGAAAGGGAAGGAAGGGTCTAAAGAGAAACAATGTAGGTAAGAGCTTGGATTGTGACAAGGAAATCCCCACCCAAATAGATGAAAATCACATGACAAAAATATATATTATAAATAATAACTATATATTATAATTATATTATAGTTTGAATTATAGTTTGAAATATAACTATTAAGATATTAATATAATATTATACAATATCATAATAATATATAATATAATTACTATAAATATATAATAATAAGGTTTTTATTTATATAATTGTTAATAATTATTAATAGTTCGCTTTTATCACCATATACTTAATAATTATTAATGTAGTTGATATGGTATCTCTTTCCATATTAATCATATTTACTAATGTGGTTGTATACTTGCTCCATATTCACCTAGGAGGTATATCAATCATATTGGTAAATGTTGTTGTGCTACTTATTACATACAGAGATTTAGCATTTTGAACAAAAAAATATCCACTAACACCCAAATTTTAAAGAATTACAACTAGGACACATAATTATAACAAATTTTTGACAAACAAATTAAAAAATATATTTAAAAATCCCCAAAATTTAAAAAATCTATGCCAAATAAATTAGAAAATATACTTTAAATTTGTGATTCCAACAAATTTATGGCAAACAAATTTGAAAATGTACTTTAAAAACATAAAATAAACCAAGTGATGACACGGCTGGGTGGCCATGTATTAAGAGGAGGTTGTTCCAAAATCCAGGTGGCAGCATTAAATGGTTTCTTCCCTTTGTTGAAGACCACTCCTTATCAGAATAAATCCTCCCATCTTAATAGGAGGTGGTTACAAGAATCCACGTGGCAATATTAAATGATTTCTTCCCTTTGTTGAAGACCACCCCTTATCTGAATAAATCTTCCCATCAACAGCGGTGAGGTTATATATATGATCCAAAAGGACAGGATTCGAAGTGCAAAAGCTCGATTTGTGTACATTGTGTTTTCAATATAAACTTAGGATTCTCCCATATTTTGCGGCTCCATGGATGAAATTCTATAAGGGCCTACATGTATAAAAAAAAATGACTTCCCAGGTTTCGTGGCTGTAACCAATACACTGATGACTTAAAATTATCTGTACGCCCACCGTACATTAAATAAAACTGTGTCCAAGGGATTTATATTAAACCCAATGATTAATATTTTAAACCCTATAATTAATATTATACCCTATAAATATGAACCCTTAGATTAATAATCCCAAGGGATCGATGGTTGACCGTGATTGCTTTTGATATCGAGACAATCTTTTTCACAATGTGACGTTGGACCATGACTAATTTTAATATTGATAAAATCTTTGTCACAATGTGACGTTGTACCATGGTTGACCATTTTTATAAACCCAAGGGATTAATATTGAACCTAAGGATTAATATTATAAACCCTATGAATAATATTATACCCTAGGAATATGAACCCTTGGATTAGTAGATCGAGGGATTGATATTATAAACCCAAGAGAATAATAAAAATAAGGAAATAATAATAAAATCCCAAGGGATTAATATTATAAATACAGGGTATATAAACACTAAAACAAACATGGTTAACTGTGGTTTACCATTGTTGATTTTAATATTGAGAGAATCTTTATGACAACGTGATGTTCGACCATGGTTGACCATCATTATAGACCCAAGGGATTTATGTTAAACCAAAGGATCAATGTTATACACCCTATGAATAATATTATACCCTAGGAATATGAACCCTTAGATCCATAAACTCAAGGGAATAATAGTAAACCCAAGGGATTAATATTATAAACCCAAGGTATACCAACCCTAATATAAATATTGTAAACCCTAAAATAAACATCATTGACCATGGTTGATTTCCATATAATTTGAGACAATCTTTCTCAAAACGCAACATTGGATGATGGTTGACTATGGTGGACCATGGTTGAGGATGATTCACCATGGTTGATGATGGTTGACAATGCTTGACCATGGTTGATTTTCATATTCATAGAATCTTTTTCAGAATGAGACATTGGACCATGGTTTACCATGGTTGACCATGATTTATTTTCATATGGAGACAATCTTTATCACAAAGCGATGTTGGACAATGCTTGATTTTCATACTGAGAGAATCTTTGTCATAATGTGATGTTGGACCATGGTTGACCATGTTTGAGCATGATTATGAACCCAAGGGATTATATTGAACACAAGGATTAATATTATAAACCCTGTGAATAATATTACACCCTAGGAATATGAACCCTTATATTAATAAACCTAAGGGCTTGATATTATAAACTAAAGGGAATAATAAACCCAAGAATTTAATACTAAAAACTCAAGGGATTATAAGGCAATGGAATAATATTAAACCCAATGGATTAATATTATAAACGCAAGGTATATAAACCCTACGGTAAATATTATAAATCCTAAAATAAATATGGTTGACCATGGTTTACTATTGTTGATTTTCATTTTGATACAATCTTTGTCACAATATGTCGTTCGACCATGGTTGACCATCATTATTAACCCAAGGAATTTATATCAAAACCAAGGATCAATATTATAAACCCTATGAGTATATACCCTAGGAATATGAAACCTTAGATTAATAAAGCTAAGGGATTCATATTATAAACCCAAGGGATTATAAACAAAGGGATAATATTGAACCCAAGTGATTAATATGATAAACTCAAGGTATATAAACCCTAATATAAATATTATAAAACCTAAGTAAACAAGGTTGACCATGGTTGGTTTTTATATTGAGACAATCATTGTCACAATGCAAGGTTGGACCATGATTAATTTTCATATTGAGACAATCTTTATCACAATGTGACATTGGACCATGGTTAACCATCATTGACCATCATTGACAAGAGTTGACAATGGATTACCATTATTGTGAATGGTTTGTCATTGTTGGTGATGGAGAAATTGGTTGACCATGATTTATTTTCATATTCAAACAATATTTGTCATAATGTGACATTGCACTATGGTTGAACATGATTGTAAACATAAGTGATTTATATTAAACCAAAATATTAATAGTTTAGTCCCTATGAATGATATCGTACCCTGGGAATATCAACCCTTGAATTAATAAACCCAAGGAGCTGATATTATAAACCCAAGGGAAAAATAAACTCAAGGGTTTAATACTAAAACACAGGGGGATTATAAGACTAAGGGAATAATATTTGTAGAAATTAATAGAAATTTTCTACTACTAATGAAATTGAAATGAAATCAAGAGATTACAATTTTTCTCTATTATTATGTGCAATGGAAAACAAAATTTAGAAAAAAATGAAATGACATGCAACCATGAAAAACAAAAGAACATAATGGTTTACAAGGGAACCAAACTAGGAAAAACCCTCTGCCACTTTTCATTAATGAGATAAAAATGAGAAACTATTAAAATGTCTCACTTCGGTCCGAAAGCACACCTCGCACTATAAACCTATCCTTTTGTTGATTTTCCTACTCTGCCAACACTTATCCAGTTCAAGGTTAGAGCTTCATCATATTTCCTTACGCAATCCTTAAGGATGTTAGCTCCTAAAAGATAGGAATTTATCCCTATTTCCTTTTGCAATTCCCAAGCAATGATTGACCTTCTTAACTACCAAGCTTTCACACCTAGATAGTATACAATTGATAAATACAATCTGGCTTTTCCTCCACTCTAGCTAGAAAATTTGAATTTCATGCACGTCTCGGCTATTTTTAGTCCTTTGATTAGTTTAAGTGAGACATCACTAAGTTAACAACATTTCTCCTACTCGGTTGTCCTTCAACTGTGTCAACAGGAACTTGAGCTCAGTTAACTGAGTCAAACTAAAAATAAATGAACCCGATTACTAAATTTTAACAATCATCACATCCACAACTCTACTCCAATACTATCACTAAAATTTGTTAAACTAACTAGTAGAAAAATTCATGTCACACAAGTTAACTACAATCCAAGTCATCCTACTAATCTTGAAAATCAAATTACTAAATTTGACTTAGCCACAAATAAAATTGATCCTTTCTTGCTACACTTTCTATCACTCCCTCTTAGCAAGAGACGAATTTTGTACCACCCCTAACCTACACCTATGGAATTCGAATTTTCCTCTTGACAATTCCTTCGTTAAGATATATCCATCATGCTTTTCAATTGGAATGTACTATAGCATCATAATTCTCATCTTGACACAATCCTACAAGTTATGGTACATGATATCAATGTGCTTGGACCTATCATGAAATACTATATTATGAGAGAGTTTAATACAACTTTGATTATTACAATAAATCACTATTTGCTTCACTCCTGGTTGAAAAAACACACAAGTATTTTCCTCATCTGTATGACCTCACATGCTACTTGACTTACAGACATGTATTTAGCCTCTACTAAGATGAGTGCCACAAACTTCTATTTCCTTCTATACCAGGAAATAACCATGAACCCAACACTAAAGATAGTACCTGAAATAATTTTCCTTTGTAATAGACTCCTTGCCCAATCTGTATTAGTGAAGCCTTATAGATTCACTCCCTCTGTCCTTCTATACCATAACCCATACTTGGTTGTGCCTTTGAGGTACCTCAGCACATGGTTTGATGCCTTCCTATACAGCGTGGTAGGCTTCACAATGGCTTAACTCAGCCGATTAACTATATATTATATGTCAAGCCTTTTGGTGACCAAATACATCAAGGATCCCAGAAGCTTCCTACAGCTAGTAGCATCTACTACCGCCTCTCCTTAAGAACCATGCTCCTACATCCAATTTGTGGCTAGAGATGTGTCAATAAGCTTGTAGTTCTCCAAGTGAAATCTTTGGAGTATTTTAGAGGAATACTTCTTGTGACTCACAAATAACTCACCATCACCCTACCATACTTCTAGCCCAAGGAAGTAACGCATCAAGTGCATGTCCTTCATCCCTAATTCTCTTGCAAGGTCTTCCCTACAAGAGAAGATCAACTGATCATCACCTATAAGTATCAAGTCATGAACAACAAAACTAGGACAAGCAACTTGCCATCTACCACAATGTGATAGAGATTAGCATTTGCTTCACATTTGGTCAATCCAAATCGTCTGAGATATGTATAAATATCAGTGTACCATGCTTGGGACACATGTTCGAGACCATACAAGGCTCTCGTAAGTCTACACATATGTGTCTCCACTGCATATGTCTCAAATCCCTCTTTCTTCTCTATGGAAATTTCTTCCTTCATAACACGATTGAGGAAGGGAGTCTTCACATCCTGTCACACGGAATCTGTCAAGGGTGCGGACACGACTGACCTTCCTAGAAGTCTAAGACATTCTAATGACAAACAAGACAAAATGGAGTGATCTTTCTCTAAATACACCTTTTACAACATGAAAACTACAAGTGTTTAGGCTTACCTTATTCCAAAACGCTGTTGTTGAAGTCCGTTCTTGACGATCCAGATGAGCTCCTCCTTCAAGTCAATTCCTGCAACCACAAACAATCAAACAATTACCAAGCACTTGCATTTCATATAATAAAACATATATTCAACATGCAGACCAAGGAACACATGAAATAACTCATTAACACAAGCTATTGAGAAAAATAAACCAGTTTGTATTAATAACGAAACAAAGAAACTCTTACAACCTGGCCTTGGTGTTGTGCAAGTTCCTCCCAGGGTCCATCAAGGGTTTTCCTCTACTTTGACAAAGCTCACCCTCTCCCAAGTAGAATCAAGTGAAGACAATCTCTCCTCACAAAGGCTCTAATGGAAGACCTAAATCCTGCAGCATTTACCCAAAGAAAATGTATAGCTCCAACCTCTTCTCCTTCTGGCTCAATGCCTTCATTTATAGTGCTGTAAAGAGGTTATTCAGGTCCACTATCAATGGGATCATCCCCCTCTATGGGTGGGATAGCTCCCTTATTGATGGGATAAGTTCCTCCTTAATAGAGATACATGAACCAACTGGAGGCGCATCCATTTCATCAAACCGACCTCTAGAAAGTTCTAGAAGTAACCACAAGTAACTTTTTCAAGATAAAACTCGCGCATTTTGCCTTTTACAGAGGGACGCACCTGTCCCTTAACATACAGAGCGTCCATGGACGCATATTTTGTGAACATGGTCAGCGTCCCCGCAGGTAAGGCTAGAGAGAACCTGCGACCCCAGAGATAAACATGATTTTTACAAGACTTTCTCTCTTCTTTGAGTTTGAGATGGATAACAGAGGCATGAGACTTGCCTAAGAGGGTAGCATGACTTGTTGATTGGAGCCATACTAACTGTAAGTAGTCAAGGTGACATTTTTTAGTGTAACAGATTGCCCCCTAAAGTGCGAAGCCTGGAATAGAATAGGGTTTTGTAATTCTAGGAAGGGTGAAGCGCTTTATCATTTCAAGGATTGCCTTGTGGATGGCCTGGTTGGAACCTGCAATTTTCAACACAAAATACATGGATAAGATTATATCATCACTGAGGTAGGCATTCCCATACTCAGATTCAAAACTTTAACTAATGGACTAACTATTCTGATATAGGAATGATCTTGCAGTACATCATTTTTATAGACTTTTGTAGACACAGTATGGACACAGCCATCTGTTTATGATTAGTCTACATAGATAATGAATACAAAACTCCTCGCAGCCTGGATGGTAGAAACTAGATCCAGGGTCTTCACTTCTACTTCCCGAATTGGTACGATTCTAGCCATGTGATTAAATGATTCGATGTCGAACATGGTAGAAACCACTTGATTACCAGTCAATGATGTAAACTGTTAACAAGCGTGAGAGAAACCACCAGTAATGTCAATGGTTCTCAAAGTACCAAGCACAACCCGTGAAATGTGAATAGATGTTTTGATGTCGAACACTTCACGGAATCCTCTGATCGAAAGTCAATGATGTAAACTGACGTCAAAGGCGAGAAACCTGCCATTGATGCATGCAGACTTCAAGGTACTGTCGATTCCTAAGTCATCTTTCTAGATAATGTGTCGATGTCGATAGAAAGCGACCCGTTGCAGGCAAGCCTGCAACACGAAATCATTGTTCAAGTTGAAGAAATGTTGCTGTAAGGACTGACTCAGGGATGGTCAATGGATGACAAGTATTTTGCAGATGAAAGTTTTGCTTGCAGACCTCTTGAACACATAACGACACAACAGATGGTTTGGTGACGAATAACTCAAAGTTGATCCCTGAACCCGGTTAAAGATTTTCAAAGTGATTTAGTCAATTGTGAGGTAAAAGATTTCCCAACCCAGGTGAATGAAAAGTGTCGTGTTCAAGAGCGGTAATAAAGTTTCTTCTGAGGCAAAAGGTGACAAATAGGTTCATTCTTCTCTTTTTTCCCCCACCATTTCTGGCAAGTACCTCTTTATTTTTAACAAGCTTGAGGAGGATAACATATGCTTGATTATAAGCTCATCCTTCGGACGAGTCCAACCTAGTTTAAATGCGAACCCTAGGAAGGAGTGGTTCGTTCCTGTTTGTAATTGAACAGGTCCTTTACTGTAAAAGTTTAACGAGCCCAGTATAGGAGAAACTCGGCGTTTTTCAATTTTAGAGAGTCTGAAAAACTTAAGGAAACTCCACGTTGAACTTTTTCGTATATTTGTGTCCCTCAAGCCCGAAAAAGTATAAAATAATACCTGGGGGAACCGCTTGATCTTGCGACCAAGGAGTACTTTCATAATAGTATCGTTGACCTGAAAAGTAAAAAGCGATCAAAGACACGTCGTTTTATTTCCTTATCGAGTTTGAAACGACAAAAACCCGGCAATCTTTTCCTGATTTTACGGTCAGAAAAGAGCTAAAAGGGGACCGTCTTTTAATTCCGTTTTAACGAGTGAAAAAGAAACACTCGGCGATCTTTTCATGTTTTAGGAGTCAGAAAAGGGCTTAAAAGATGACTCTGAAATTTTGTTTGTGAAAAATTACAATTTCCCTTGAAATCCCTTCGTCCTGCACAAAAGCGACACATTACTCATACCTGTTTAAAATAGGCAAAAATACATTTGAAAACATCTTTTCATGGTAAAAAATGAACTAATTCATCCAAAAAACCTATAAAAAGACCTTTTACCATGTCATTTTTACCGTTTCACTGTTGAGGTTGAAAAAGGAGCTTTTGACAAGAAACTTCCCGTGGTTGCTGCGGAAAATCTGACCGTCGGAATCGAACGCCGCTTCACCGAGGTATTTTACACATCCCACTCTTCATTTTTATCCGTTTAGTTTTTTGTTTTTGGTCTCTGTTTCATTTTTTGGGGGGGTTTTGGGTTCAAAATGCGCCCCTCGGCGGACGCAGGTGCCCTTCGGGTGAGCCGCGTCCCCCGACTTTTTCTCACACGGGAAAAAGGTCTGGGGACGCAGTCCGCCTTCAGGCGAGCTGCGTCCGGACGCCCTGTGCTAAAAAGCCGGGGTGCGTCTTCCGCAAAGGGCGCATTTCAAAACCCTAACTCTCTCAAAAAACCACCAAATTTTCTCAAATTAATTTCTAATTGACTCTTTTGATGTGCAGGGGCCAAAACATGTTAGACTGGAGAGAGAGAGAGCACGTAGAAGACGATGAAGCTGCGATTAACCACCAACCCTCTCTGGATGCCTTAAGAACATGTGGATTGTACAAATATTGGACCATACCGGGCATGAGGGGCCAGGTAAGATTTTTGGAATGGCTAGTTGAGCGATGGAACGTTCAAGATCAATGCTTTTACATTGGAGGGCACCAGCTCGAGATAGAGCCCTCGGATGTATACTTTCTCACTGGCTTGCCAAACAGAGGTGAGCAACTCAACCTTGCGGGGACCAGGCCGGGTGGCCAATCCCTTGATGATCTCCGCGAGGAGTGGTGCAGACCAGGGACTCGCCATAAAAAGGCGTGGAGATAAAGCACATCGCTCTGGCGGAACTTAGAGTTATTGCATTTACGGTCACTAGGATTTGTGGCGCGGCCGCCTTGCACATTGCTTCCGGATCCCAAATGCGGATGGCAGTTGACTGTTACCAAGGCACCATCTTCAACTGGTGCGAAGCTGTGTCGGCTCATATGAAGAGCCAACTAACCAAGGCAAAGAACGGACGACTAAAGACTTTTGGATATGGGCCTCTAGTCGTGAGCTTTGCCTTGGAGAGAGTTCCTATGCTGATCCCTCAGCAACTCACTGTTGATGACTTGGGTCCTCGGGAGCCAAAGCTTGTTCGATGGGTTGCGGTGATGGCCCGGCATCCTGACGAGGGTGCTGCAGTGGTTCGATTCTCAGACAGTTACTTCGACTGGCTAGAGGGCCAGCTTTTTGTGATACAAGACTTTCCATATGCCGGAATGGATTTCAGAGGTGATCCGGACATGGTTCTTCCACAGGGAGAACAATGGGATGACAGAGGTACTTTCATTTTCACAAGTTTTCTAATTATGTATTTTTTTATTTTTCATATATATCGTCTCAAAGTAACAGTAAAATTTTAAAAATGCAGATGTTGGACCACAGCGTCCAGCCAATCTCCGGCCTTACGACAGACGACATCCAGCTGCACCGGCACCGGCCTTACAGGATGCGACAGCAGAAGTACTAGCCGATTTGGAGCATGATCTAGAGCGTCTCACGGCAGATATACCTGAGACTACTATGGATGACATTCCAATGAGGCTTCAGCGCTTCGTGGTTGCAGTCCCTGGACCGTTTAGGAGATTTCTGCGCAAGATAGCCCGCGCAGTGGTGTCGTACAGAGAGCACCACCAGTGATTGACTAGTCACTTTTGTAGTCACATGTGACATTTTTGACTTTTTGCACTATCATTTTGCCGATCATAAGGTGTGTTAAACCTATGATCGAAGACGATGTATATATTTTTGGACACACTTCTATCTATATCTATATATCACTATTATCGGCTTATCTTGTTTAACATGTATGATGAAATGTCTTTAAATTTACTTGCATGATTATTATAAATGTCTGTCCAACACTTGAGAAGCAATTGCATCTGCTAATGTATTCAAAGACCTTGGAATATGTTGATATTCAATGTAATCAAATTCACGTTCCAAGAGACGCACTCTCAAAAACAACCTTAATAACACAGGATTTCTAATGGCATAAACTCTATTAAGCTGTAATACAACAAGTTCAGAATCTAACCTCACTATCAAACGTCGAATTCCAAATGAAATAGATTCGGATAATAATTCAACCACTGCACTGTATTCTGCAATGTTATTCGTTGTTTGACCGAGGCTTACCCCATGCATAGAAACTAACTCGTCAGAGGGCGAATAGATAACCCAAGCTGCGGAAGAGATATTCCGTGTACTACGACAAGCACCATCAGCAAATCCAATGTATGTTTGGAGAGGCGTCGACATCTACAATATCAAGAGTAAAACCAAGATGAGCCAAAATAATGACGAAAAACCACACTTGCTAAGCTAAGCACACTGACTAAACTAACACACTTGCTAGCTAGAAAGGAAATCTAACCTATCTAAAAATTTCTCCATCCACCATTTTAAGCATAATACCTCTTTAGGTAAAGTCCATTTCTGGGTTTGCCCAAAGAGTCCCCATCAAAATCAACTAACTCATAAGCCCCTTTTGCTAGCTTTCGCTTTACAATGTAGGGCCCATGCCACATGGGAACGAATTTTCCAGCACCTAGCTTATCGTTAGCTTGATCATATAATAGTACTAGGTCTCCTTCCGAAAAACTTCGAGGGGTTACATTTTTATCGTACTGAGCTTTCATTCGTTTCGCGTGAGTCTCGATAGCTAAAGTAGCGTCACGTCGAGTCTCATCTAATTTAGCTAAGTATAACAACCGTTTCTCCTCTTCGGAAGTAGCTGGAAGTAATTCGACAGCCATTTGAAGTGATGGGATTTCGCACTCAATAGGTAACACAGCTTCTAAGCCATAAACTAGCTGAAAAGGGGTGAAACCTGTTGAATTTTTCACTGAAGTTCGATATGCCCATAGTGCCGAAAATAACATGTTATGCCAATTCGTTCGATGGATACCAATGATCCGTCGAATCATGACGACTAGAACTTTGTTGATTGACTCAACCAAACCGTTGGCTTGCGGATAATAAGGTGTAGAGCTATCGTGGCGCAAACCAAGCTGGCTTGTAAGTTCAGTCATCATGACATTTCGAAAATGGCTTCCATGGTCCGTAATGATTGCTTGTGGGACACCAAACCTAGTTATGATATGATTGAATACGAAAAGTGCAGCTGTCTTGCCGCTTGCGTCGAATGTAGGCATCGCCTCGGCCCACTTAGTAAAATAATCAACCGCAAGGATGATATACGCATGCCCCCCGGCCGAGTGAGGGTTACAAGTAATAAAGTCAATGCCCCATTTGGCGAATGGACCAGCGGCAATTATAGGGTGGAGAGGAGCAGGTGGAGCGCGCATCTTGCGATCAAACACTTGACAGTTGTGGCATTTTCTGACGGCAAGGATACAATCTTTAAACATAGACGGCCAGAAATAGCCAGCGCGCAACACCTTCTGAGCTGTGGCATACCCAGACATATGACCGCCACATGCTCCAGAGTGACAATCATTCAAAACTCTCTCAGCCTCATCGTGAGTTAAACAACGTCGAAAAACTAAGTCTGCCCCCAGGCGATAAAGTGTATCTCCAATAATTCTGTATTGCTGGGATTGAAACCGAATTTTTCGACGGTTTTCCTTGGAAGTTTCAGGCCGAAAGGTTTGGGTTTGGAGATAGATGATTATATCCCCATACCACGGATCTACAGTGCTAATAAGAAACAAAGATTCGTCCGCAATGGACTCCTCTGCCACAGTCTCTGTGTCAGCACTCGGGAAATCACACATCAATTCCGCAAAGACTAAAGATTTCTTAGACTTGGACTTCTCAAACTCCAAGTCGAACTCTTGCAGGATGACGATCCATTTAGAGTACTTGCCCCCTAGCAGTTGTTTTGTCAAGATATAAATCATAGGGTTGCAATCCGAAATAACAGTAGTTTTGCGGAGAAGAATGTAGTGACGAAAACGCTGGACAGCTTGAACGGCTGCCAGGGCCAATTTCTCCACATGCGAATATTTTAACTCAGTTGGATTTAAGGTTCTGCTAAGGTAATATATCACATGCTCTGCCTTGAATTCATCTTCTTGAACTAACACCATTCCAATGGTGGAATGCGAAGCTGCGAGGTATAAGAAGTAGTCCTGGTTGTAGTTGGGAGGATGCAATAACGGTGCATGGGTCAACGCGTGTTTCAGTGCATCAAAAGATTGTTGAGCAATCTCGTCCCAAAAGAATTGTACGTTCTGTTTCAACAACCGTGTAAAACCTTTAGTGACCTCGGCGTAGTTAGGGATGAATCGGCGTAAAAAGTTTGCTTTCCCTTGCAAACTTTGGAGTTGGCGCAAACTCGAAGGAGGAGGCAATTGGATGATAGCCTCGACTTTCGAGGGATCGACGCGAATGCCGGTTTTGGAACAACAAATCCCAGCAATCGACCTGTTTCTATACAGAAAACACACTTGTGGGGATTCAACCGAATTCGATAATGCCTACACCTCATAAAGATTGCTCGTAGGTGGACAAGGTGATCAGCTCGGTGTAAAGAATGAGCAGGCAAATCATCGAGATAGGGTTGCACAATGTGCTTGATGTCATGAAATGCATAAGACATGGCCCGTTGAAAAGTAGCACCGGCATTCTTAAGGCCAAAAGGTAATTTGCAATAAGCAAATGTCCCCCATGGACAAATGAATGCCGTTTTTGGTTGATCGGCAGGTAGAATATTGATTTGATTATAACCTGAGAAACCATCCATGAAGGAAAACATCTCACTTCCGGCACAATCATCAATAATTTGATCGATATAAGGCGTAGGATAGTTGTCTTTTGGACAAGCTCGATTGATATCCCTATAATCGATACAGATTCTTATTGTTCCTTGTTTTTTATTGACGGGAACAATATTCGATACCCAATCCGTTAACGGGATCGGATAAATGAAACCTGCTTTCAACAGCTTTTCGACTTCGGCTTTGATTGCAGCTGCTTTTCGAGGGTGAATCTGACGCAACCGTTGCCGAATGGGTTTAGCATCCGGGTAGGTTTTGATTTCATGAACAACAATGGCAGGATCGATTCCTGGCATTTCTTCGTAGGACCAGGCAAACACGTCGCGGAATTCTTGGAATAGGGCCTTGTAAGTTTCAATTTCTTCGTCAGTACATGCGGCACCTATATGAATGTTCTCCTTGATTCCGGGCTTCACTGAAATATCAATGGGAATAGTACGAGAAATATTCCCTAAATTCAGCTCTGAATCAGAATGTTTCGTTGGATCCTGAGCGTCTTTGACATATTCAGCGGTAAAGATAGATGAAAAATCATTTTCAAATGCATCATCCTTAGGTAAAAACGAAGATCTGTGATGGAGATCTTCCCATGGTAGATCATCTACACTTAGGATTTCGCGAAGTTGTTCGTCAGATGACACTTCTTCGGGAAACGTTATCCGTTCTAAGGGTGAGGTGAAAAGTGACTCTTCACTGACCACATTCATTTGGTCGGTTGAATGAAAGTCGGTAAAAGACATAAGAGCTTCATAAGCAATCTCATACGGACTCAACGGCATAACATCACCGAGTGAGTCTAGCTCAGAGTCAGAGGGAACATACCAAGGATCATCATAAATAATGTTTTCTGACGTGATCATATGAATTGTTGCGAACGAAGGGTCTGCATTGAGTGGAGGGAGAGGAAAAGTTCCCAGTAAACCGGAATCCTTAACTAAACCTACACCAATGTCCCTATAAGGGATTGTCGTTTTACCAACATGCTGGATAGTTTCTAAAGAGGTTGGGTCGGATGAAAAGTATGTCAGCTGATCAATAGTCACGATCTTACCGTTATGTGGAAACTTAATGACTCTGAAGACCGATGAAACGACCGCTGTCATAGCATATGACCAACTTCGACCCAAAAGAAGGTTGTAGTCTAGAGGGGCATCAACCACTTCCACATCCAGACTAACGGTTTTACCTTCGACCCCTATAGGCAATTCTTGTAGAATACCAAACGGACGGAACCCACGGCCATCAAAGGCCTTAAGGATGGTGGGGGATTGGTTCAACGAAGGAGAACCAAGCGATCTCCAACATTGAATCGACATAATACACGTAGAAGCTCCCTCATCAATCACAGTCCGATGAATAGGCCTGTTTTTGACTATCACTGGAATTTGGAAAGCCATTTGATGGGGGAGACGCGGTGTACTACTTTCTAGATCAAAGATCATTAGGTTCGGGTCCTGAACATCGACAGCTCCAATAGCCGACAAAAGCAATTTTCGTTGCGCTGGACATGATTGCAGCACTTCGAGTGCCGACATTGCTGAAGGTGAAACAGCTAAGTCTTCAACAATGTTGTAATTCTGGGCTGCTCTCGCATGTGGATTGAAAGCAGACCTTCGAAGTACACCCTTGGCGGGCGGCTTAATCACTAAGTCTGGGTTAGGTTTTTCGATCTGTAGTGGATCGGAACCAGGAGCTGAGGTTGATGGGTTAGAGTGAGAAGATTCTGCTTCTTTACCATCAACAGGAGCCTTACTACCATAATCTTGCGATCGAGTCGCAATCCTGACATGAGACATCATCAAAATGGGTTCTTCACTGGCATTCGAAGAAGAACCTATCATCTTATTTTCCTGCTCGGGGAATGGATTCTTTAACACAGCAGGAGTCGGAGAACCTTTAACTATTTTCACTACCTCGGCCCGATGAGGGCAGTCTCTCGTAAAATGATCTTCTTCACAAATGAGACAAGGATAACGAGGTTTGCGCTTTTCGTCATTAGTTTCCGACTTTTCCGTTTTCTCCTTTGGAGCCTTGTCTGCTTTAGCCTTCTTCTTTCCTTTCTTCTTTCCACCGTTTTTGGATTTGGCCGTAGATGACTCTACAGCGTGAATGTCGGCGGTAAGTTCAGGAGGAGAAGACTCTCCTGTCGGAGAATCAGGCAAAGTGATAATTGGAGTATTGGAGGTCTTGGAAGACTTCTTCTTACTCTTCGTAGTCACGATACCGATCATACCATCAGCGGCATGAGATCCCGAAGGAGCAGCAGCGATTTGGTTTGACTTTGGAAGATCCGGAATTTTCTCGTGTAACGTACCCGACTGAGTGTAAACTAAGTCAAGGTATTGTGCCTGAGCAATGACTTGCTCCTCAGTAACTACGCCGGCCTTAGCTACATCTTCAGTAATTCTTGGTAATAATGATTTTACAAACCATTCAGCTAAAATTTGGTCCGGGATAAAAACTTTCACTAATCTCCTTCGACGTCTCCACTCATGGATGTGATCAGAAATGTACGTGGATGTCGATTGTTTTAGCGAAGTTAATAATTCTGTACCATTATCGTATCTGACTGGTAACTGAAAATGAGTTAAGAATGAAGTAGCTAACTGGCTAAAGTTGTAAAAAGAAGCCCGTGGCAACTCAATGTACCACTTGGCTGCGAGACCAATGAGTGTACGCTGGAAAAGACGTAAGCGGATAGAATCATCTGAGATGGAATTTGATGCACACCAGAGGTGGTAAGTCATCACGTGATTAGACGGATCCTCTCCAGACTTACCTTCGAACTTGGGTATATCGCTGGGCAACTTATTTGGCATTGGCGGCCAGAACGGAAGATATTGAATTGGATCGTTCGTTAGGCGCGTCAAGTCGGGTAAATCTAAAGTCGCAATAAATGGTAACTGCCGGTTAGGATCTCTAAAACTCTGAGTCACAATACCAGCCCCAGGAGGAGGATATCCAGGATAACTAGGAACAGGATTCGCATTGGGGATATTATATCCTCCTGGAAAACCAGGATTAACCGGACCGTACTGGGGTTGTTGAGGTGGTTGATAATTGTACCCAGGATACGGTTGATACTGGTAAACCGGTTGTTGGGCAGCTTGACCAGGTTGATACTGTCCCTGGTACGGAGGTTGAACAAATTGAGGTTGAGTAGTAACAACCGTACTTGTACCAGGTTGACCTGCAGGCATCTGGACTGTGGTTTGAACCGTGGGTCCAGACAACGGTACAGATGTCTGAGGAACGGTTACAGGGACAGTAGAAACCGGAGCTGCCGATACTCCAGATGTAAGCATGGTAGATGAAGCGGTAGCTGCTGCAGCCGTGTGAGGTGGAGTACTCGGTGCAATTGGCGGCTGAGTAACTACAGAAGTTACAGGGGTCTGAACACTTGACTGGACAGGTTGCGGTTGCTGGGGTGGACCAGGAACTGCAGGTTGTCCTGCTTGAGGTACCGACTGTATACTTGGTTGCGACATCTGTTGACCCTGTGACGGATCCCATGTTAACATTCCAGGGTATTGACTCGTAACAGGTTGAGGATACTGAGATCCATAGCCGTATTGAGGATAGGGTTGATAACTGTAAGGTGTAGTCCCATATGATTGCCCTTGAGGTGGTTGATAACCTTGACCAGGGTATTGACCCGTAGGTTGATAACCTTGAGGTAAATACGAATACTGGGGTTGACCTTGACCTTGAGGTTGGTATCCTTGAGGTTGATACCCTTGGGGTTGATACCCTTGGGGTTGCCATCCTTGAGGTTGCCATCCTTGAGGTTGATACTGATACTGAGGTTGACTTTGGGGTACATATTGAGGCTGGGGTTGATACCCTTGGGGTTGATACCCTTGAGGTTGCCCCCCAGTCACAAATGAAGTACCTTGAGGTTGCCCCCCAGGCATTAACGAAGGTTGCCCCCCAGGCGGTAATTGGCCACCTTGAGGTTGGTTAATGGGAGTTGAACCTGACATCATATAAACTTCACCTATACTCAATGGTACATTACCACTGTTTCCAACTAATAACCCATGATCAACAGGTTGAGGAGATGCTCCCGCAAAGGTACCAGAAAGTGACTGATACCCAGTAGGAACAGAAGGACCGCCATGTAAAAATGATTCAGGACTTTGCGAAAACACAGACGACTGACCAGACATATTTACAGGAGAATGAATTCCTCTAGGTGGAACCGGAGTACGAGGTGTAGAAAAACCTACTGAGTTGTCTAAAAAATTGGTTAATGCAAGGTACCAAGACTCACTTCTAGGAGGACTGTAAAAGATGGATTCACGCTCCCTTAGATCAAGGGTAATTAGATCTTCAGAATCAGAAACGCCTATTTCTTCCTCTGGAACAAGTTCTTCTATAGCAATTAATCCAACAGGAAGATTTTCGGTGATAATTCTTTCTATTCTTGGTGAATCAGGAACACTAGGAGTTGGAGTAACAGGTTCTGAAATTTCAGGTTCTTCGCCTGTTTCACTGGCAGATGAAAAACTACCAGCAAGCTCGGAAACTGTAACAGCTTCGGGATTGTAACCTGTTTCTAATCTTTGGTAATCTGGATGGACTACCAAAGAAGATTCTCCTTCTTCAGGTGAACCTACTCTACTGCCACTAGGAGTTACAAGGACCTTTAAACCCTCTAAATAACTGGGGTCGTCTCGAGGAGGTGAACCCCTAAGTTCACGGGATCTTCTCAACAATTCGGCCACAGATACAACTTCAGGAGACTGGCCCGCAATACGACGGGACCTTCTCGGTAATTCCGCCACAATTAAAGATTTTAACTACAACACACGAAAACAAAGTAAAAAATTTCAAATCAAACCACCTAAAGTCTTCTAAAGAACCAATCAAATTTGAAGCACACGCCTAAATAATCTAGAGCGTCAAACCACACACAAACAGTAGTCTTCCGGACCAAAAGCGCTAGTTGGTGATTAGGCCCAACCTCGCAGGATTCAGTACAGAAATAGTGGGTGGAACAGTTACCCCGGCAACCTGCTTAATGAATAGACTGGACCAAGTTCCTCCACTTTAACCGTCTCGAAGTGAAGCGAACCCCCCAGAAAATCCAAGTGAGTATAACCGACGTCTGCTCCAGGTACAGTGGGACCTTCCCTCCACCGTCACCTTGGGTAGAATCCTAGATATTATGGCCACTAAGGTTACCAATCACAACAATTACACCTGGGGGAACAGTCTAAACTCCGACAGCACGCAAGGGCAGAGTAGCAAGCTCCAATCCCCTTACCGGCTCCTTGACAACAATCCAAGGTTTACCGATAAGTGACCCCTGGCTCCTCGACAATGGTTAATCCGAGGTTTACCGTTTGTAATACGTACTGCCTGGCGTCGTTCCCAACGAGGGAGGAATGATCCCCTCACTGGTTCGGACACGAGCTCGTGTTTCTCCTTTAAGAGGAGCTTTCCCAGAATGTAACTGAAACAATTGGATTTGTTCTACTCAAGATAGACTATCTGTTTGGTTTTGTAGTCTTGGAGAGTTAAGTACTCACCTACTCCAAGACCCTAGCCTAAGCTATGTTGGTGCTTCAGAGCCCTAGAAAAATAAAGATTACTAGATTGATTTTAATTTAAGCGTTACTTTTAAGGTTGTTTCTTAAGTCAAAAGGTGATGGAAGTGAAACTAGTGGTGTGTTGACTCGACTCGAAACCACTACAAAATGCACCTAAAATGATTTATCCACTACTTTACTTTTTCGATGAATTGCTTAACTAAAAAGTTGAGAGAATGCAATCCTTATAAAAGCAACTTCTTAATTGAAGACAATCAAAGAAACAATTCGTTTTTCTTTTCCAAGCATAAAAACATAACTTCTCTTTACATGCACGAAAAAACTCTTTTCTTCTTTTGAAAACAAAAAGCTACTTGAAACAAGACTTTTAAGAAGATGTTTTTGTATTTTTCTTTTAATAAAGCAAATAAATCTAATATAACCAAAAATCAATCTTAACAACTCTTAAAATCTATGAAAATGCACTCATAAGCAAACTAAAGGCAAATTTACTCTAAGCAATCTTAACGAGGCCAAAACTAACAATGATTATTTCTAAGGTGTTTTACTTGATCACAATCAAATCAAGGACTAGCTTATTGCAGAACCAAAAACTAGTCAAAACAAAATTCTAATCTTTTTGTCCTTTTTGAAAATGGAAATCAATACTTTAAAAACAAGCAATTCGAAATTTGACCCAAAACAACTCAAATGACAAGTTGCTCAAACAAGGAGACTTTACGGCAGGCTCAACTTCTAAGAAGGTTGACTAACCAGAGATATCTAAGGCTGGACAACTTTCTAAGCTCAAAGTCACTACAAAGCCTTTCCAAAAATCAAACCCTAGGTCTAAACTTCGTTGAAAACCACTAAAACACTCAAAGCTCACAAAACCAGTTCAGGTAAGAATTCTTGACAGGGTACTAAAGGATCTGGGCAGAAAACACTAAGAAAAAACAAAATCTAAAAGTAATTTAAGGCAAAAATGGAATTTTCTTAACTTTTACAGGAAGACGCAGGTCAGCAGTTGTCACAGGTGCGACCCCGCACTGTGCAGTCAACAACAGCGCGTCCAAGGACGCACTGTGCAGCACACAGAGACTGCGTCTTTCTGGAAAAAGGAAGAAAAACTAAAGCCAACTAAAGCTACAGCTAAGCCACCCAAATACTAATTCTCACAGTCAAAAACCAGAAAATAAAAATGATTTTCTCAAAGCAAAGTTCATATAAAGGAAAAGACTCTCTCATTAATGGATTCCCCAGTGGAGTCGCCAATTTGTCACACGGAATCTGTCAAGGGTGCGGACACGACTGACCTTCCTAGAAGTCTAAGACATTCTAATGACAAACAAGACAAAATGGAGTGATCTTTCTCTAAATACACCTTTTACAACATGAAAACTACAAGTGTTTAGGCTTACCTTATTCCAAAACGCTGTTGTTGAAGTCCGTTCTTGACGATCCGGATGAGCTCCTCCTTCAAGTCAATTCCTGCAACCACAAACAATCAAACAATTACCAAGCACTTGCATTTCATATAATAAAACATATATTCAACATGCAGACCAAGGAACACATGAAATAACTCATTAACACAAGCTATTGAGAAAAATAAACCAGTTTGTATTAATAACGAAACAAAGAAACTCTTACAACCTGGCCTTGGTGTTGTGCAAGTTCCTCCCAGGGTCCATCAAGGGTTTTCCTCTACTTTGACAAAGCTCACCCTCTCCCAAGTAGAATCAAGTGAAGACAATCTCTCCTCACAAAGGCTCTAATGGAAGACCTAAATCCTGCAGCATTTACCCAAAGAAAATGTATAGCTCCAACCTCTTCTCCTTCTGGCTCAATGCCTTCATTTATAGTGCTGTAAAGAGGTTATTCAGGTCCACTATCAATGGGATCATCCCCCTCTATGGGTGGGATAGCTCCTTTATTGATGGGATAAGTTCCTCCTTAATAGAGATACATGAACCAACTGGAGGCGCATCCATTTCATCAAACCGACCTCTAGAAAGTTCTAGAAGTAACCACAAGTAACTTTTTCAAGATAAAACTCGCGCATTTTGCCTTTTACAGAGGGACGCACCTGTCCCTTAACATACAGAGCGTCCATGGACGCATATTTTGTGAACATGGTCAGCGTCCCCGCAGGTAAGGCTAGAGAGAACCTGCGACCCCAGAGATAAACATGATTTTTACAAGACTTTCTCTCTTCTTTGAGTTTGAGATGGATGACAGAGGCATGAGACTTGCCTAAGAGGGTAGCATGACTTGTTGATTGGAGCCATACTAACTGTAAGTAGTCAAGGTGACATTTTTTAGTGTAACACATCCATCTCGGCATATTCCACCCCATCTACACAACTAATAATACAATGGACCTAATTGAGGAATATATTACACAAGGGTAAATGTTTTATCATAGTCCAATCCCTTTACCTGAGAGAAGTCTTTGGCCACAAATCTAGCATTATACTTCTCGATCCTCCAATTAGCTACATGCTTCACTTTTTAGATCCATTTGGAACCAACCACTTAATTGTTCTTTGGTCATGACACCACTTCCCATACATTGTTATCCATATGGATTCATATTCCACCACCATGGCATCAACCCACACTAGTTTAGATATTACTTCCTCAAATGAAGAACACTCTATCTCAATGAGCTTTGTCATGAGAGCCATATACTGAGTGTACATGTCGGGTTACCGCATATTCCTTTGCTAAGAAGTAGGAGCTCCCACATGACACTGTGCATCATGTATGAAGTGGGTGCCTCCACTCGACCTCCTGTCTACTCCTCCACTTGTGGATACTCCATAACATCCCATAGATTTGCATGAGGCTCCTCCTTAGGAGCTAGAAGCTCCTCTTCCAATGGTATACTCAACCCTGTCTCTTGGGAGCATCTCATAGCCTTCTCCTCATCAAATTTAACATCTCTCCTCACTATTATCACCATGAGTAACAGAAAACACATCATATAGTTGTGATGAGTTGTTGTGTATCATACGAAGATCCTCCTCTCAGATGTAGCCTCAAATTTCTTCCTTATATTCTTACAGATATGACAATACACAGTAGCTCAAAAAATTCAAAAATGATATAAATATGGCTTCCTCTGAGAGAAATATTCTTTGGGTGTGATCATGCAAAGTATTCTATCAGGGCTTTGGTTCTACAAATAAGCTACAGTGTTGCATACTTCTAACCATAGGTGTAATGGTAGCCCTTCATCATGTAACATGGATCTTGTTTCTTCCACTATTCTTCTATTTTTCTTTCAGCCAAACCATTTTTTCATGGGTTATGAGGTGCTATTAGTTATCTTCTAACACCCTCTTTCGCACAAAATTCCTTGAATGTGTTAGAAACAAATTCTCCTCCATTATCACTTCCTTGGGCATTCAGTTTATTACCAAACTCCTTTTCAACCAATGATTTGAATTCAACAAATTTTGAGAAAGCTTCATCCTTCTTTCACATGAATAAGATCCATCATTTTCCAGAAAAGTCATCAACAATAATCACATAACACTTGTGTTTTGTTGTAGAAGCTATAGAAGATGGTCCACATACATCACAGTCGACATGCTCCAAGATTTCTTCAGCTTTTCTATCTAAAGCCTAGAAGATTTATTTGACATATTTCCATAATGTGCAACCATTGTAGACAACATGCTATTCAAAGGTGCGTTTTGGGTGACCGGTGGTAATCTGTCACATGTTTTTTAAGGCTCCATGGTGTAAATGTTCCATGTGTTTGTGCAAAATTTCTCCAACATCTTGACTCTGCACTTTTTCTACCTTTCTATTCAATGCAATGTAATATTTCACCTCAACTTTGTATATATTCTTCACACAATCTCCAATATGTTTCACATGCCCGGTAGCTACATTTATCAGAAAGGAATTCCCCTTACTAAAAACAACATCATAGCTTCTATCCTATAATACAGCTATAGAGATCAAGTTCTTCTTTAGCCCAGGTACATACATAACATATTTTAGATGAATATGGGAGCATGACTCCCTCTTAAAGGTTACGATACCAATTCCTTTTGTATTGTACTGCACATCATCCTCAAATTCTATGTGCATATGAATATCCTTCTCCTCTAGGCCACTAGAGAATTATTTGCATGTTGTCATATGGAATGAGGCACTTGAATCTAGATACCACACACTCCCCATTACAGTGCTCACCATCCATGCAATCAGGGTGAATTCTAACTCAAATTTTGTGGAAAGGGTTTCACCTCCTTCTCCTCCTAAAGACTTCTTATTATACTTCTTTTGTCGACACTTTGTTGCATAGTGGCCATATTCATCACAATGAAAACATTTTATCTTACCTAGGTCCTTTTTCTTGCAATTTTTCTTGCTAAAATTTGGCTTTCTTTGGACCTTCTTTGCCTTTCAATTCTGTCCCTCGCCAGCCAAGAAAAATTATATTCCTTCTCATATTTGGATGTTAGTCCATCTCTAGTGTTCCTTCAGATTTATTCCTACACCATATTGGACCAAAGTCTCTCATAATTTGCCAATGTGTCCCTTCCATTTATAGAGTCTTGGTAGTTGTGCCTAGATTTTGGAAGGCCTAGTGGAGATAGGATCACTATCTATGAAGAGGGAATATTTTCTCCAACTCCTCCAAGCTCATCTCAACACTAAGTGAATCTGGAGAGGTAATGTTGGATAGTTTCACCTTTCGGCATGCATATGTTTCTGAGCTTGTCCCTTAATGGAAATTTCCTAGAATTACTACCATTTTCAAATAGATCAGTGAGGACCTTCCACATAACAAATGGAGTTCCTTTTCCATGTAAATTCATGACTATTTGGTCTCTCACACCATCTAGGATGGTCCTCCTAGGTTTGCAATAACCTTGTTCCGCTGGGCTAACTCTTGTGCAACCGATGTTGTTGGCTTTCGAATTTCAGTCTTGGTGTACTCTAACACACCATTATCATCAAGAACCACTTCCATCATGTCCTTCCAAGCTATCAAATTCAAATTTCCTTCAAGGGAATACTCCAATCTCATTTCATTGAAAGACGTTTTTTGGCATGGAAGAAGAAGTACTTCAATGAATCCGCCAATCAAAAGATATAAAGCAGAAACTCTATTGACTGTTTTCTAATGTGATCTTTACTCTAATACCAAGTAGAAATTAATATAATTTTTCTACTATTCATGAAATTGAACCAGAATCAAGAGACTACAAATTTCCTCTACTATTTAGCTGAATGGAAATCATAATTTAGAAACACATGCAATGACATGCAACCATTCAAACCGCAATAAAAAAAATTATTTACAGTGGAACCCAACTTGGAAGAACCTCTCCACTAATTTTTATTAATCATATGAGAATGAGAAAATATTGTAATGTTTTGCTTTGATCCCTAAGCACACCTTACATTGTAAACTTGTTCTCTTGCTCAATGTCCTACTCTAGCCAACACTTAGCCAATTTAAGTTTCCAACTTCATCCTATTTCATTGTGGAATTATTGATGGAATTAACTCATAAAATATAGGAATTTCATGCTATTTTCTTGTGCAATTCCAAAGGAATTACACTTACTTAACTACCAAGCCTATACATTGAACTAGTATGCAATTAATAATTACAACATTCTTTTCCTCCACTCTAGCTAGGAAATCCAAATTCCCTACATGTCTAGGCTATTTTTAGTTGAATGCCTAGTTTAATTAAGAGATCACTATGTTAACAATAGTTATACTACTCAACTGACATTCAACTGACTCAACTATGTACTTGAGACTATTTAACTGAACCAAACTAAAAATAATTGAACTATATTGCTAAATTTTAGCAATCATCACATGCACAACTCTACTCCAAGTATATAACTCAAATTTACTAAGCTACCTCATAGGCAAAGCCATGTCACACAGGTTATCTGCAATCCAAGAAGTCTGCGGACATGGAAAATCAAATTACTAAATTTGACTAAGGCACAAGTCAAATTTAGAATTTCTTTCAAAACTTTCTAACAATATCAAACTGAATGAATTAATATTATAAACCCAAGGTATGTAAACCCTAAAATAAATATTATAAACCATAAAATAAACATGGTTGGCTATGGTTTACAATGGATGACTTTCATATTGTGACAAACATTATCACAATGTCATATTAGACCATGGTTCACCATGGTTGACCATGCTTGATTTTCATATTGAGACATTTTTTGTCACAATGTGACATTGGACCATGGTTGACCATGATTGGCCATGGTTGATGAAGGTTGATAATGGTTTTCCATGGATAATTTTCATATTGATACAATCTTTGTCATGATGCAACATGGGACCATGGTTGACAATGATTGATTTTCATATCGAGACAACCTTTGTTGCAATGTGACATTGCACCATGGTTGATTTTCATATCGAGAATATTTTTGTCACAATGTGATGTTGGAACATGGTTGACCATGGATGATCATGATTATAAACTCAATGGATTTACATTGAACCCAAGGATTAATATTATAAAAACTATGAATAATATCATACCCTAGGAATATGAACCCTTAGATTAATAAACCCAAAGGATTGATATTATAAACCCAAGGGAATAATAAAGCCAAGGGATTGATAGTAAAAAACCAAGGGATTAATAACATAAATGCAAGGTATATAAACCCTAAGATAAATATTATAAACCCTAAAATAAACATTGTTGACCATGGTTTACCATTGTTGATTTTCATATTGAGGCAATCCTTGTCATAATACGACGTTGAACCATGGTTGATAGTAGATGTTCATATTGATACAATCTTTCTCACAACATGACATTGGACCATGGTTGACCATGATTGACTATGGTTGACCATGGTTGATTTTCATATTGAGACAATCTTTGTCACAATGTGATGATGGACCCATGCTCATAAATATTATAAACCCTAAAACAAACAAGGTAAACGATCATTTACCATGGTCGATTTTCATAATAACACAATCTTTGTAACAATGTGATATTCGACCATCGCTTACCATGGTCAATCGTGGTTTTTACAATGTCACATTGGACCATGAGACACTCTTCGACAAAATGCGACAAGGGTTATGACCATGATAGTCCATGGTTGACCATGATTGGTTTTCATATTGAGACAATCTTTCTCGCAATGTGACATTGTATCATGGCTGACCATGATTAACCATGGTCGATGACATTTGACAATGGTTTTCAATTGTTGTTAATGTTTTAGCATTCTTGACCATGATAGACTATTCTTGACATTGGTTCGCTATGGTTGATTTTTCATATTGAGACAATCTTTTTCACAATGTGACATTGCACCGTGGTTTTCGATGGTTGACCAGTATTATAAACTCAATGGATTTATATTAAACATGAGGATTCATTTTATAAACCATATGAATAATAACATACCCTAGGAATATGAACACTTATATTTATAAAACCCCAAGAGATTATAAACCAAAGGGAAAAATATTAAGTCCAAGGGATTAACATTATAAACAAAAGGTATATAAACCTTAAGATAACTATTATAAACCCTAAAATAAACATAGTTGACCATGGTTTACCATGGTTGATTTTCATATTGAGATAATCTTTTTCAGAATTCGATGTTAAACCATGGTTGACCATGTTTGATTTTCATATTGAGGTAATATTTCTCGCAATTTGACATTGGACCATGGTTGACCATGATTGACCATGGTTAACGATGGTTGATAATGGTTGGCCATGGTTGATCTTCATATTGAGACAATCTTCGTCATAATACAAGACACTATGCCATGGTTGACTATGATTTATTTTCATATTGAGACAATCTTTGTCACAATGCGATGTTGGACCATGGTGGACTTTCTTATTGAAAAAATATTTGTGACAATGTGATGTTAGACCATGGTTGACCACAACTATAAACACAATGGATTTATATTGAAATCAAGGATTAATATAAACCTTATGAATAATATTATACCCTAGGAATATGAACCCTTATATTAATAAACAAAGAGATTGATATTATAAACCCAAGGGATTAATACTAAAGACCCAAGGGAATAATATTATACCCAGGGGTTTAATATTATAAACCCAAGGTATATAAACCCTAAGATAAATATTATAAACCCTGAAATACACATGGTTGACCATGGTTTATCATTTTTTATTTTCATAACGAGACAATCTTTCACTACTACACCAAGGGCACTTTTAAGACACCTTTTAAAGACAAAAAAAAAACTTTTGTCCTAAAAAATCAATTTTCATTTTAGTTATTTTACATTAAAATTTAATATTAATTGAATTTTCTTAAATATAAACTTTAAGACAAAAATAGTTTGAGACAAAAATATTTTAAGACAAAACTTTATATTTAAGACAAAATTAGTTTGAGACAAAAATATTTTAAGACAAAACTTTATATTTAAGACGAAAATATTTTGAGACAAAACTTTATATTTAAGACAAAAGTAGTTTGAGAGAAACATTTAAAGACAAAACTTTATATTTAAGACAAAAATAGTTTAAGACAAAATTAGTTTAAGACAAAAACAATTTAAGACAAAATTATTTTAAGACAAAACTTTATATTTAAGACAATGACCATGTTAGATCAAACCTATTTAATACAATTAACAATTAAGACACAAACATATCAATTTAAGACAATATTATCTAACAACTGCAAAATTGACTCTCAGAGTGTGCCCTAATTCCGTCGGCTTGCAGGAAACTACTGTGCTGCGCCTATGCCAAGGTCGTTATCTTACTCACCATTCATGTTCTCTTATATAAATACAATGATTTGTTGGGCTCTTTATTATGTGCAGGTAATGGACTAAGAAGAATGCGCCAATTTTCACTCACAATATTTCACAAACATCAATTCCTCTTCAGTCCCTTTCATATACGTTGATACAATTAGAGACAAATTTTCTATCATTGCATTCCACACGGCTACATGGAGGGGGATTTTAGGACAATTTTTTAAGAGAAAATAAATATTTTGTCTTCAAATTTTCCATATCAGGTGATAGTAAGAAAAGGTAAAGGTAAAGGATTAGGGGTCCGTCTACTAGCATTCACCAAGTGGTTGGTTTACAATGGTTGTGAAGTGATATTCATCAAATGAAGAGCATTCCCAAGACACATAGCCACGGGGCATGTGAAGAACCTGTATAAGCTAGATGTTGAAGACTGTGATACATTAAGCATTAAGGTTGAGAAAGTGAAGGTCATGATGTCGATGAACTTTGGCACAAAATACTTGGTCATTTGCATCATGGTAGCTCAAATATTATAGAACAAATAACCACTGGCCTCCTTAAAGGAGCACTTAAGCAGTAGGATATATGCCTCCATGATCGGGACAACAAAGCACATGCAGTCCTAGAAAGGATCCACTATGATGTTTATGGACCTTTCTCGAAAACCTACACTATCAGACACAAATATTTTGTCATTTTTATTAATCACTTCTCACGGAAGTGTTGGATCTTCTTCACGTGGAATAAAGATGAGACGTTCTCCAAGTTCGTAGAATTCAAGGCACTGGAAGAAAAAGAAGCTAGCAAGAAGGTGAAGGCTCTGTTGTAGAGGCTGCAACACCCTCCAATATTTTGGCCCGCACTTAAATTTTAGAGCTTGCTATGGATATTGTGATCGATCATTCCTTAGTCACTTATTGGTAAGTTGATGATCTCAAGCTCCCCTTTTCAATCTTAAGAGTCGTTCATGCTTTTATCTTTACATAGAATGCATCTTTGGGCATGGGGGTAATTGCTTGTCATGCAAAGGGAAGTTTTTTTTGCTTCAAGGGGAAATATTTATGAAAATGGGTTGTCCTCACCACATAGACATGTTTCACACTCATTTCACATACTCATACACAACTGTCACCTTTATCCTCCCAAAGTCTATAATCGGAGCCGCACTTGTTGTAAGCTACCACAAAGGTTGCTGCATTAAGCGAAGTATATCTTATATGTTTTGGATGGTCTATGTTGTATTGATAAGTTTTCAAGTGTGTGATTGTAGTCAAGTTTTATCACTATTCACATCAGTTCCACTCATCCCACACTTCGATAAATTTTGGAGTTTCCCTAGCAACCTAGCCTCATCCAACTTTCCTGAACTACGCACATCACATATGTAACCCTCAAGCTTTTCTCTTATCTGTTGGAACCTTGCAATGTGCAGAAATCCCAACCTCTCTTACCATTGAAAAATTCTCAGTGGTTTCCTCTAGTGTCCTTCCCTCAGCCGGAACCCACTGTCTCTAGAAACTATGCAGTTTTGTCCCTTGACTACCCAGTCTACCTTGCATCCTTAAATTGCATAGATGTGTCCTCCTAGGGCCTCATCCCATAGCAGTGCCTTACATCCTAAAACTGTAACAATGTGTCCTCCTAGGGCCTCATCCCACAACAATCATTGCGCACTGAAACTACACAATTATGTCTCTCATGGGCCACAAAGAAAGATACATGACAGATGAGTCTCAAGGAGCTGAGGAGAAAAATAAGTAGACCAGGGAACCCAAGGTATGATAGAATATTGGGACCACATGAATACTCCATCTGATGCATAACCCTTTGGAGGCTAGGTATGGAAAACAAAGCACATGTTTTGAAGTACACCTCTTATTGTAGCTTAAAAGTTTTCTTATCATTGTCATTTCATTCTGTCTTCAATGACATGCATGGTTGCAAGAATTGAAAGTTATTCCATGTGTTTCCTTTACGTGTCTTGCTCCCTTTCACTTTTTTATTACATATCTTAGAAGATCAAGAGTATTACCACTTGTTTATTTAAGCTACGGAGGTTGTGACCAACATGATCTTATGACTAACCAGGCATGATGCAAGGAATCCTAAGTGGGATGAAAGATGTTTGATGATATGTATACAGTCGATACACCCCTTTGCATTAATCGTTGCTTTGTATCTTGCATGTACCTTCACTGCTTGTCATATTTGGCTACCTGCTACGAGTAGTCTCTTACCTCTTCCGTGAAAAAGTAGGGGAAGGAATTTCCTTCAACCTGATTTCTTCAAGTCTCTTCATAGAAGGTATAGAGCTAAGAGAAGGAGATGTGGAATCTCACTATCAAACTCTTGAAAATACTTTGCACGTTCGAATATATCCAAACAATTAAAAGCTACCACTCAACAACATTGTCAATCTTGGAAGACTCAAGAAAGATCACACTTTAGATATTATAAACTTCTTATTCACATCATCATAGAGATGGCATTATTTGGAGGTATGAGTACCCAAAGAAGATACATTTGTGACTCTTTGCACTAAGTTTTTTATCTGTTCCTTGGGTATCAAGGCATAACAGGAGGAACCAAAAACCCTGAGATGCCTCATCGAAGGAATGTCATCATACCACATTTCATAGGGAGTCTTGCTCCTAATAGCAAGAGATGGACACCTATTATTTATATACACAACACATAGAACCACATCATACCAAAAACTTATGAACTTAACATGTGAACTATGCCAAGTTCATAGTGAAAGTAATGCATTCCACTGAACTATGTGTTGAAAAATGCAACAAGAAATTCTCAATTTGAGTTTTCCTTGATTAAATTGAAAAAATTCGAATTTTCACATCAACAAAGAACTTGGATGATGTTAACTTGTGTGACATGGCTTGTGTCACCTAATTTACTCAGTAACTTCAAGTTGGAGGAGTTAGAGTTTAGTTCTGCATATGTGATTGCTAATTTGTAGCAATAAAGGTCAATTATTGCATGTTGTTGCCAATTAAACTAGTTCTAACTTTCGGAGGAACAAGTGGACGGTCATTTAAGCAGTGGGACTTCAGTCAAAACCAGTGATCATCTAGTTAATTGATCAATCAACCCAAAATAGTTGGGGCATGAAGAGAAGTCAAGTTACCTAAGATTGGTGGATATTCAAAGGCAGTTTTAATTTCTTGTAGATCACAGAGTTGCAAGAACTTACTAAAACCATAGTGGAGGAGGTAGTTTGAGTAATTGGAGAGAGAATGATTGTTGGTAGCATTAATGGCCTACCATCAATTTGTTTTGCACCACACTTCAATGTTTTTGGCAAGGTTTTTGAGGGTGGATAATTGTTTCTGATGCTTTTGGGTCATGCACGTCTTTACTAACTATCTTGGGAGGTCTGTAATAGTTCCTTACATGCACGTCCTCACTAAATATATTTTGGGATGTCTATACTAGGTCCTTGCAAATTTCTACTTTCCAAGGCTTAACTACTTATGATCTTAGCTGCTCAGAACAATCCAACAGTTTATGGCACTCTCTGAATCACCATTCCTGAAAGGATTCAACAAAACGAATTGAGAGGAATATGAGAAGGGCACACTCTTATTGGAACTAGCCTAGAACTAGTGGAAGTGGTTGGTCCCAATGGTTTTAGAGTTGTACTAGTCTAATTTGGTTGTTCAGATTGGCTAGGTTGGTCTTGTATTGAACTGATCTTAAAACACCAAAGTCACTAGTTCTCTAATAAATTGACTAATTTTGAAGAATGTGGTGCAACATAGCTAATGACCACCAAATAATAACTTTTTAATACAAAATACTTAAAAGTCTTGCAAATAATCCTCAGAGGGGGGTGAATCAATATTATCAGATCAATAATTTTATTTCCAAAACTGATTCAAATACACTACTTTTGTGAAGTGAGCTAGCATGTACACACAACTGTGATTAGAGAAACCAACGTATACTCAGAGAACTTGTGATTTGGACAATTTATCATGTGTTGATCTTTAACCAGCGCATCACTATCTTATTGAATAGTGTAGTAAAATAGAATAAAGCATCACATATAAGCAACACACATGAACACCAAGATTTAAGGTGGAAACCCAATGTGGGTGAAAACCACCTGCTGTTGTCATCTTTGTCTTCTTTTAATATTAAGAAAATATTCTTACAATCTTGTACCAGTGCAGACTCATACGAGTATGCAGGAACCCACCTGTATAAGGCTGCAACCTTCTCTCATTTTCCAACTTCTACTGGAAGGGAGCTACAACCCCCTAGCTCTTGTACTAGCCAATGAGTTTACTAGTATGTACGTTCCGCCTATAGAAGGCTACGACCTTATTTCTTCTTCCAGGGACCACGTTTCATAAATTTTTAGACTGGATGCTCCTGGAAAACAAAAATACACATGAGGGCCTCGTTTCATCAAATTGTCATACTGGACCGATCAAAAACTTTGAAACTTAAACTGAATCAACTAACATTTAGTTAATCTCAACATTTATATCACTGACACCAAAACACTTTTCTGAACACAAAAACTTGCATCATCCATCAAAACTAGCTATAACCTCAAAAGCCATGCATCAAAATGTAAATGCTACTTTATTGAACCCAACCTGTGTGTATATGCTACTTCCAGTAATCAAACCTATGTATACCTTCAAAATTACTGAAACATTAAACTTCTCAATCAAGTCTATACCAACCAGCAATATAATGACCATCTACTATTTGTTTACAGAGCTTTACAGAGGCAGCAATAGAGATCACCCTTCTCACTTATACAATCAGTCAATTAGATATCAAACTCCTTATTCATTCAGTTTTACATTCAAATCTGAAAAGACTTCATTGACAGACAACAGTAAAAAAACAGCATTGATCTGATAGATCAGTCATCCTTGAACATCAATCTTTTCTTTTGCATACGTTACTTGGAAGAGTCGAACCATCATGTATACGCACCTTCACAAAAGTGATCCAGCGTACAGATCTGTAAATACTGACTTCATAACTTCATTGCACTTACGGACTTAAAACAAACCCAGATCATGATATTTAAAGAATAAAATAGGTGTACATAATCAGATCTAACCCAATATTAGATCATTCAATAATAAGTCATTTCAGGTCTCATGATCCTGATCCAATATTGAATTCAAGGTGCACAAAGTATTTCAGATCAAATCACAAACATAACCCCTGCAACATAAAATATACTTTAGATATAAGTATTCCTTAGAAACCCATACACTTGCACATTTGCTTTTACTTCAAAAAATATTCATTCCTTGTGTATTTAGCCCTTTTATCTTCTCCTCCTATATACTTATATCCTTTATCATTACCTTGGACCGAAACCACTTAGGACCAATACCTTGGACCAAATACCTAGGGTCATTACCGCAGACCAAATACCTCAGACCAAATACCTAGATTCAATACCACAGACAAAATAGCTCGGACCAAAGCCTTGGTTTTCCAACATGTACACACTTTTCTTCCAGTGGGAGTGCGTGTATATGTTTACGCTCTTTTTGTTTTGTGGATCAGCATGTATACGCTGTTTTGACTAAGTAGACATGTCTATACTTCTTTAAATTTCTTTTCATTAGCCTTTTCCCTTACCTTCTTTATTCTAATCAGTAGACCTTAGTTCCATCTTTCTGTTCTTCTATACCAGTCCACTGTTACCTCTGAATATACCTGTTGTGCTATGAGTTTCCTTTTACCAAAATTGAATTGACCTGTGAGTGAGTTTCCATCAAGGACAACACTTGTATCATAATGCCAACAATGTCCCCCTTTGGACTTGATGGAAACCATTGATTGTGTTGATTACTGCAAGCTATAGAAACTATGCAACACCAAAATACTCTCCCCCTTTGACATCAAGGGCAAAGGGAAGACAGAGAAAGCTTCCTCCTTAGATATACATTATGTTGTTCATGCTCCCCCTGAGTACATGCTGAGTCTGCAGAGATATGATTCAAAAGAATAACATGACTCTATAACTCAAGTAAGTGAGTATCACCTCCTTATGACCAATGACTCATGCATACGTCAATCACCCAAACAAGTGGGGATATACCAATTGTTTATACATGAAAGAAATACAATAAATATTACATCATCCATCCTATGCAAAGTGGAGATACAAATTACATCATTTGTCCAATAGGACTCGTTCAAATATATGAGAAGTCATATCACACCCTAGAAATTTACATGACTTAAAACACGAATGATATAAATATCTGAAGCCATAGCTAGACTCAGCAACCATAATGCCAAGAATGCAGAATGTGTGTGAAGGCTAATGCTCCCCCTGAACTTGTGGTACCTATGCATTGTCAACATGTCATTCATCAAGGCATATTTACTAGTCATGTAAAAATCAATTAACAAAGTGTATCGTCAGACTGTAATCATCAACATCACACAGACCACCCATAGCAAAGTCTGACCCACTATTTCTCTGTTATAAAAACATAAATGCTCCTTCAGTCACAGAAACCCACGTGTATACGCGACTATACTTCATGAAACCCGCGTATAATAACTTTCCTCTGAAAAATGGGTTTAAGAGCATGATGATGCAGCAACTACTCCCATCTTTTGTATGATATATTCAAATGTTTCTCTCGGTAGTGGTTTAGTGAATATATCAGAAACTTGTTCTTTGGAGGGAACATACTCCAATTTGACATTTTTTTCAAGCACTTGTTCTCATATAAAATGGTATGTTCTTGGTCTTGGAGTGCATGACAAGATTTTTTGAAATATTGATGGCACTTGTATTATCACATAGAATGGAGATGCGTGTAGTACATGTGATCTGAATGTATTGAAAAGTTTTCATCATCCAAAGTAGTTGTGTGGAACAAGATGCAGCATCCACATATTCTGCTTCAGCTGTAGATAAGGAAATCAAACTTTTTTTCTTGATGAACCAAGACACTAACCAAAATCCCATATAGAATGCGCCACCACTAGTGCTCTTTTAATCATCAACACTTCCAATCGAATCTACATATGTATATGCATGAAGAGTAAGGTCTGTATCTTTAGGATACATATTCCAAAGTCCTAAGTTCCTTGAAGATATTTTAAAATTATTTTGATTGCCTAGAGATGTGATTCCTTTGGATTTTCTCAAAACCTTCCAACAATTCCTACTAGATGCATGATGTCAGGTCTGGTACGTGTTATATAAAGTAAAATTCTAATCATAGATCTGTAAGTTTTTTGGTTTACTACTGGTGATTCATCATTAGAGCTGAGGCTACATCGTGTTACCATTGGAGTACATACTGGTTTAGAATCTTCCATTCCATACTTCTTCAAGACATGCTTTAGATATATGGTTTGTGAAAGAAAGATACCATCTTTTCTTTGCTTAACTTGTAGACCAAGAAAATAAGTAACTTCATGAAGTAAGGACATTTAAAATTCTTGCTGCATTACTAAAGAAACATTTTTACTCATGGATTTTGCATTGCTATGAAAAATTATATCATCAACATAAACACAAATAATTAGCAATTTATCATTCTTAATCTTTGTGTATAAATTGCTATCTACAGAACCTTTTGTTGTAGATATTTGTCAACGTAGTAATACCAAGCCCTTGGAGCCTATTTCAAGACGTAGAGAGCCTTTTTGAGCCTACATACGAATTTTGCATCATGTCCTAGAATGAATCCTTCTGGATGTTAAATATAAAATTCTTCTTCTAAATCTCCATTAAGGAAGGCTGATCTTACATCCATTTGATATACTTTGAATTTCTGAAAACTAGAAAGAGAAAGAAACATCCTTATGGCTTCAAGTTTGGCAACAGGTGCAAAAGTTTCTTCAAAATCTATACCTTCTTGTTGAGCATACCCTTTACAAAAAAGTCTGGCCTTGTTTCTAATAACTTCTCCATTTTCATTAAGAATGTTCTTAAATATCCATTTTATTCCTATAATATTTTTATCATGAGGTCTAGGAACTAATTTCCAAGTATCATTCTTTTCAATTTTCTCAAGTTCTTCATCCATGGCCTTGACCCAACATTCATATTTGCATGCTTCATGTACATTTGAGGTTCTGTGGAGGATAGTAATGCGGGATAACTTGAGGTCCCTGTAAGAGTTCTTCTTGTTTCTACTCCAAAACCTTTTTCTCCTATAATTTGAGATTCTGGATGATTCTTTTGAACATACCTGGATGGAGTCTTTTCCCTGTCTATTGTATCTTCTTCTTATGCTTCATTGGTTTCTTCTTCAATATCATTTTGATTTGATGCGAGAAATCATTCCCCATCTTCCTCATTGTCATGTTCCTTTGTTGATTTCATCTTTCCCAGATTTTTGCATGCTTCATCAACAAAAACATCAATTCTTTCAACAATTTTCCAAAGTCTTTTATTATAAAATTTGTATCCTTTACTTCTGGAAGAATAACCAAGAATAATACCTTCGTCTGCTCTAGGTTCAAACTTTTCAAGTTTTTCATCAATCCTTTTGATAAAACATTTGTTTCCAAAAACTCTAAAGTGTTTTACAATAGGAGGCTTACCATACCAGAGCTCATGTGGAGTTTGATTTCTATTTACCCGAACATATTCTTTTTTAAGAATAGTCATGGCAGTAAATGTTGCTTCACCCCAAAAGGTAGCAGGAGTTCCAGATTCATCTAGCATAGCTCGAGCGATTTGTTGAAATGTTCTATTCATCCTTTCTACCACATCATTTCGCTGAGTTCTTGTGGTGGAGAATTGCCTTTTTATTCCATATTTTTCACAAAAGTCAAAGAATTCATCTGATATGAATTCTCCCCCTCAATCAGATATTAGACATTTGATTTTTCGATCTGATTCATTTTCAACTAAAGCTTTGAAGGCTTTAAACTTTTCAAATGATTCATCTTTATGCTTTAGAAGACCTATCGAACACATTCTGGAAAAATCATCAATAAACAAAATAAAATATTCTTCTCCACGAGGTGACTTTTTCCTTATTGGTCCACCTAGATCAATATGGATGAGTTGAAGAGGCTTACTTGCTGACCCTTCATTTTCAATGAAGTGAACTCTGGTTTTTTACCGATTTGACATGGTTTTCATATGGTATTTTCTGGGATGCTGATATCTAGAAGATCATGAACTACCTTGAGCCTGCATGGTTTTGTTTTTTGAGAAAAGTTTAGATGTCCCAATCTTCTATGCCACAGCCAATTTTCATATGTTTTTCTTAGATAGCATTATTGTTGTCCTCCTTCAAGTATGTATAAGTTGTTTGGAGTTCTTGTACCTTTCATCACTGTCTTTCCTATATCAAGCTCATGAATGACACATCCATTTGATCGAAACACCACCTCATCTCCTTGATCACACATTTTACTGACAGTCATTAGGTTATGCTTTAAACCATCTAAATACATGGCATTTCTAGATTTAACCTTTTCTTTCAAGAAAATAGAACCTTTACCTTTAATGAAAGCTGGAGTGTCATTTCCAAATGAGACATTCTTTTCCTTTTTTAAGGCATTATATGAATGAAGTTTCTCTTTATCATCTGTCATGTGTTTGGAGCATCGACTATCGATGTACCACTAATTTTCTTGTCCTTCTGCATACAAAGTTATGCCACATATTTCTGATCGAGATTCCATCCTTCTCCATATCTTGGGATTAAATGGTGTTTGCTCCTTTTGAAGTGTTGGCCAAAATTTGCTCCTACATTCAGATTCTTCATGACCAAAGTTGTTACAAATCAAGCATTTTGTTTCATTTTCAAGAGGAGAAAAGTTATTATAGAAACTTTTCTTGATTCCTGTTACACTCTTTTGATTTTGTGCTTCTGTACCCATGATGGTTTTGTAAGCAACACATTGAATAGCCTTGTGCCCAAATTTATGACATGAAAAACATTTCCCATTAAAGAAGTTTTTGCAACCATCGAATATTTTGACATTGTTTACCTGTTGGCTGCAGATTCTATCGATATTCATCCTTGGAGTAAATTGAGTGTGATTTACCTGATGAGTAGTTTTAGGAGAATGCTGAACTTTGATAATTTCATTTAAAGTTTTTGATCCTTTAGAAAATCTAAGATTGAGAGATTTTGTCTTCTCAAGATCTTTTCTTAGACCCACAATCTCACATTCTAGATTTTCATTGTGTTTTTCTCTTTCAGCAAGTTGGTGTGTCAAAGTATCTATGATCATATTATTTTCTTCTAAATAGATTTTGACTTTCATGATTTCTTCAAGAAAGTTTTCCTCTTCTAATGCATCCAAAAAGTTATCATTGTCATAAGCCATGAGAATTCTATAGTCTTGTTCAGTTTCATCTTCATCATTATTAGATAAATCATCACTATCTTCATGAGTATCATAACTCCTTCTATTCACAACCTGTTTTCTATTTCTTTTTGCATATTCCTTCCCTTTTTCATATTTATCTTTATGAGGACATTTGGTGACATAGTGAGCAACTCTACCACAAGTAAAGCATTTGAAAGGTAGCTTACCTCTGAATCTTCTGGAACCTCGTTGAAGGTTCTTGACAAAATTTACCTCATCTTCTTCTTCTGAAATGTGTCCGGATTCATGGTGATCTTTTTTTTCTTTTCCATTTGTTGTTGCTTTAAATGTGGTTTCTCTCATATTTGATGGACCTCCTTTTCTCATTTCGAAGGCAGTTAGGATTCCATGAAGTTGAGTTATAGTGATAGTTTGAAGATCCTGTTTTTCTTCTATGGCAGACAATTTTGACTCAAATTTAGTAGACAAGGATCTAAAAATTTTCTCAACTAAAGTAACTTCCTTTATCTCTTCACCAGATTCTTCATACAATTAACAATCTCATCTATGTGTAAAAAGTAACTAGCAATACTCTCATCACTATGCATCTGAAGAGTTTCATATTGAATTCTCAGAGTTTGAATCTTAGCACGTTTTACCTAAGAGTCTCCTTTGTAGCTCTGGATGATTTTACCCCATATCTCTTTGGATGTCTTGAGCTGCATGACTTTGACAAATTCTAATTCTGAGAGACTTCCCAATATTGTGTTGACTACATTGGCATTTGTTTCCTATAACTTCTTACCTCCAGAGTCTGTAGGAATTGCTGTTGGGAATTGATATCCTCCTTCCAGAATTTCCTAAACATCTACTCTAAGTGATTGTAGATAGGCTCTGGTTCTTATTTTCCAATATACTAAGTTTCTCCCATTGAATATTGGTGGTTTGATGGATCCTATGCCTTCGTGATTATTCATCTTAAAACATATCCCTTCAAGCGATCAAGCTTCTTCTGAAGGACCTCATCTGATACCAATTGTTGGAAATAATACTATGAAGGGGGGGTGAATCAGTATTATTAGATCAATAATTTTATTTCCAAAACTGATTTATATATGCTACTTTTGTGAAGTGAACTAGCATGTACATGCAACTCTGATTAGAGAAACCAACGTATACTCAAAGAACTTGTGATTTAGACAATTTATCATTTGTTGATCTTTAAACAATGCATTAGTAACTTATTAAACAGTGCAGTAAAACAAAATAAGGCATCACACATAAGAAACACACATGAACACCAAGATTTAAGGAGGAAACCGAATGTGGGTGAAAACCACCTGCTATTGTCATCCCTGTCTTCTTTTGATAATAAGAAAATCTGCTTACAATCTCTTAGTGGTGAAAACTCATACCAATACGCAGGAACCCACCTGCAGAAGGCTACAACCTTCTCTCATTTTTCAGCTTCTATTGGAAGGGAGCTACAACCCCCTAGCTCTTGTACCAGCCAATGAGTTTACTAGTACGTAGGTGTTGGCCTACAGAAGGCTACGACCTTCTTTCTTCTTCCAAGGACCACGTTTCAAAAAACTTTAGACTGGATGCTCCTAATACACACCAATACACATGAAGGCCTTGTTTCATCAAATTTTCATACTAGAACCATTAGAAACTTGGAAACTTAAACTGCATCAACCAACATTCAGTTAATATGGACAATTAGATCACTAACACCATAACACTTTTCTAAACCTATAAACCTGCATCATCAGTCAAAACCAGTTGCAACATCAAAATCCATGTATCAGAATGTACATGCTACTTTACTGAACCCAGCCTGCATTTATACAATACTTCTAGTAATCAAACTTGTGTATGCCTTCAAAATTATTGAAACATTAAACTTCTGAATCATATCTGTACCAACCAGCAATATACTAACCATCTACTGTCTATTTACAGATCTCTGCACAGGAAGCAATAGAGATCACCCTTCTCACTTATGCAATTAGTCAATCAGATATCAAACTCCTTATTCATTCATTTTTACATTTAGATCTAAGAAGACTTCATTGATAGACAACAGTAAAACAACAACATTGATCTCATAGATTAGTCATCCTCGAACATCAAGCTTTTCTTTTGCATGCGCTACTTGGAGGAGTCGAACCATCGTGTATACGCACCTTCACCAAAGTGAACCAACGTACAGATCTGAAAATAGTTACTTCATAACTTTGTTGCACTTCCAAACATCAGACAAAACTAGATCACGATATTTAAAGAATAAAATAGGTGTACATAATTAGATCTAGCCCAATATCAGATCATTCAATAATAATTCATTTTAGGTCTCACGATCCTGATCCAATATTGAATTCAAGCTACACAAAGTATTTCAGATCAAATCACAAACATAGCCCCTGCAACATAAAATATACTTCAGATAGACGTATTCCTTAGAAACCCATGCACTTTGACATTTTCTTTTACTTCAAAAGATATTAATTCCTATTTATCCCTTTGATCTTCTCCTCCTTATATACTTATATCATTTATCAATACCTTGGACCAAAACCACTTAGGACCAATAGCTTTGACCAAATACCTAGGGTCAATACCAAAGACCAGATACCTCGGGGCAAATACCTAGGGTCAATACCACGGGCCAAATATCTCGGACCAAAAGCTTGGTTTTCCAACATGTACGCGCTTTTCTTCCTCTGGGAGTGCATGCATATGTATATGCTCTCTTTTTTTGTGGACCAACATGTATACGATGTTTTGACTGACTGGACCTTCGTATACTTCTTTAAATTCCTTTTCATCAGCGTTTTCGTTTACCTTCTTTATTTTGATCAGTAGACATTAGTTCCATCTTCTTGTTCTTCTATACCACTACCCTGTTACCTCTAAATATACCTGTTGTACTGTGTATTTCCTTTTACAAAAATTGAATTGACCTATGATTGAGTTTCCATCAAGGAAAACACTTGTATCATAATTCCAACAATAAGGAAAAAAATATCTTAACCCGAGGGCCCTACAAAACCTAACCCTAGTAATTAATGTAATATTTAATTTTTAAATTTAAAGTAAAAGTTGACATTCTCCTTACCTTTCCTTTTTGAAAAGGAAAGGTAAGTATAATGTCAAATTTTACTTAAAATTTTTAATATTAACATTAATTGTTTTGGGTTGTTTCAGAGTGGTTCCAACTTGATTCAATTTTGAGAAAGTCAAATTTTAGATCCCATTCAAAACTTAGTGGTCATTGTTTGAACCACTTCTTTGTAATGAGTCCTAGACATTGACTTCCAATTTTTCAGGTGCATTCATTGCATAATCATATTCCTCGTAAGACTTTGCAGCAGAAGTTGATCTTTAAGCCATTGCAAGCACTTGACCTAGCTTAGGGAACCATCAGATATCCCTCCCAAGTTGCTCCTCAACATTGAAATTTTCTTTGGCAGCAGACATTCATTTTATCCATTAGATCATTTTTTCCACTGTGATAGTCCAACAACACACTTGCTAACATATGCCTGACAATCCATCTCATATTTACCGCTACCATGTAAACACTCTTAATTATTGTGTCACCAATATAAAAGAGGAAGAACCAGAAAGGGCATTCTTGGCCCTGTTTACAACCCATAATATGTTTATCTTCTCTCTTGTGCTTACACTCTAGTCTTCTCATAGCTTCAGAATGGTGAATCTTAAACACAATCTCATGATGTGCATTCAGGGAAGCATAATTCACCCTTTCTTTGAATCAAATTACCCCCCTAGAATTCCCTTTACCTTTACATGCAAGCATAAATTTTCCTTATGGAGCACTGTTACGGTTCCCATCTCTATTTCGCCTCCCTCTCCTACCCTCATGAACCTGATAAGCTGAATTTAACCAATATCATTGTATGTGAGATAAAAAAACCCATCCAACTGGGTAGATTGAGTTGAGACCCTTTTAGAAACTAAATCCATCCATCCACAATGATATGTCCCTCACCAACAACATCATCATGTTGTGTTCGAGATCTATCATTCCCATGATCACCATAAATTTCCAATTCCTTCACTTACATCTTTGGTAACATCATCATTCAGATCATGTATACTTTGTTGTATTGTTTCTTGTGTTATGATTTCATTTAATGGAAATATCTCCCTAGTATGCACGAGTAACCAAATTCAAGTTCTTATTGAACTCTTGTGTTAACATACTTAATTTTCATTTTGACCTATCCGGTTTCAAATTCTAGTGTGGTTGGTTTACTGGTTGACTATTGGAATTCACCAAGTGGTTATTGATGATCATAGTTAGTTTAGAGTAAACGTTGGACTTTGCCTTGAAAAACAAGCACCAAGAATATGTAATTATCATGGAACATTTCAAAGCCCATACTAGTGGAAGGCTTGTTTTTAGTGGGACTTTAGTAAAACTCGGTGATCATCCACTTAACTGATCAATCAACACAAAATAGCTAGTGCATGGTGAATTCCAGTTCCCCAACTGTGGTGGAGATTCCAAGGCAGTGTAACATCAATTGTAGACTAGCCTTGAGTGTATAGGTTTTGCATGCAGTCAAATGATCAACCTTGGGAACTTTGCAATCCATTTTGTGAAAAATCCTAAATAATAGGGGCCTAATTTCTCAAGGAATTGTGCAAGGAAATATGGGCTCAAACAAAGGTATAAATTTACTAAGCCTAGGTTAGAGCTTCTTAGTGAGTAGAGAGATAGGTTATTCACTTTTAGGTTGTGCTCAGTTGAGAAAATAAATTGCAATACATTTCTATTCATCATATTAATGCAAGAAGAGATTGGGTTTTTTAGCATATTACTTTCCCCAAGAAAAATTATGGGTGCATGTTTGTTATTCCTTATTGCATGTATGAAATTTTTGTTCTAAATTGTGAATTAACTTCCAAAGAGCAGTAGAGCAGGTTTGTGTCTTGTGATTTTGATTAAAAATTCTTAAGTAGTTGCAACTCTATACCATAATTTCTACAAGGATGGTGGAGGAAATTTATAGAATATTTGTTCGTAGACAATATGCCTACTCCAAAGTATCTATGAAAAATTTTGCGAGAAGAAGACATTGAGGATAAAAGATTGGATTGTGGAAGAATTAGTCACAAAATTCACAAGGGTAGTAATTTTGGGTTCAGGTGTGAAGGTAGATGGATTAAATGTAATTTTGGCTGTTGGCGTGTAGGTAGACAACTCATAGTTACTCCTTTGATATTTGTCAATGATGTGTTACTATTTGGTAGATTAACCTCTTTTGATTGGTCTATGGACTCCTCATGAATAATAATATATCTCATATGATTTCTTCTTACCCAGATGATGCATTGGTACTCGAGATTTATCATATTTTTGGTGTTACCTCCATTGCATTGGATGCAGATTTTAAATATCTTAGATTTATGCTCCAACCTAATAGTTATGGAAGTAAGGATTGGAGCTAACTTATAGAGAAAATTGACTGTAAACTTTTATCATGGGCACATAGGTGGCTCTCCCTAGGAGGCAAGTTGACTCTAGTTCAAGCAGTCCTTCATAGGATATTTGTATATTGGCTTCATATTTTCGCTCTGCCTAAGAATATCAATAAATGTATATTTCCAGCATAATATTGGCATGGGACAATGTGTCATAAAGTATAGAGTGGACCTAGTTGTTGTTTACTCTGTATGGAGGCGATGGATGACCACACTCATCTATTTCTTTGATTCTCCTTAGAAAAATCAATTTCGAATGGTGTATTTAATATGTTGCATTTACAGGTAGGTTAGAACTACTCTTTTGTCATTGATTGTATTTTAGACGGGATTATTGAATATAAAAAATTTGGACCACTTCCAATATATAGTGGGGTTTCGACCCAAAGAATGAATTACTATCCCAAGCTCCTTTGTTGTGATACACACACCTCCATCCAAGTCAAAAAAGTTAAAAGCCTCTCTAAACTTAGACATAACCTCCATCCCATATTCCTTTAATAGATAAAACCCTTCTCTCATTTTCTGACCATGCCAATCTACCGTCCATCCCATATTCTCTCATGAGGCCTCTGTAAACCACCATTTTCATTCAAGAATGGGGATTTTCATGCGTAGTCTAACCATATTTGTTAGATACTTTCCCCCTTTGCTTTCTTATGGTTTCTTGAGTTGGCCTCCTATAAATATGCCCTACTCTCCTTAAATTATTTGGAAGGTAGCCTTTGGCTGTGAACCCCATTTTACTAGAGATCTTTGACATGTCCCTTGAAATTTTTATTCCGCCCCATGATCTATTTTATGCCACTGAGTTGAAATCTTTAGATTTCTTTGCTACATATTCATTTATGACCAAACACTATACCACTAGTTCTAAGAATCTTGTGGATACTATCACTACAACAAATGTATATTGTATTTTAGAGGAGACAAGAATTGTATATTTCCCTTTGGGACTCTCCAAAAATATTTTGATGCACCCTATTTCTCTAACACTCTAGTCTACTTTATGACATTAATTCCCATTCCATGTTCATCCATGTGGATTCACTTTATGATGTTTTAGGACAACGTAATGTCCTTGTTGACTTCCTCTCATCTTCTTTGTCATGTTTTCTAGGACTTGTGTATCCAACAAGAAATTTCAGAGATGAATTCCATCAAGGTAGAAATTCGAGGGGGTTTCAAGTAATTTATTTAGGGTTCCCATTAGCATAGTCCCACCATATGATCCACCCAATCCCTAAATTGGGGTCTAGTGTTATTTCAATTAATTATTAGATGATCATGGTGGGCCATAATTCCAAGTTAAATGTTATGACTCTTCATAGGATATTATTGGAGATACTTGAGGAGACATATTTTTGAATAAAGGGTTAAGGGAGGATTTTTACTTTAATATCGAATCATCAACCATATCCTCAACATATCAAACCAACAATCAAGAAGACAACTGAGGTGAATCATGGGCATCCTCTCTCGCCCACGTTGTTCAGGATATATATCAATCTATGAATTCCTCTACACTCCACCAACTGTGCATCAATAAAATTTTGGGTTGCCCCACTGTCCACCAAGATGGATACATGTTTTCCCTACAATGTGCCTTTGATTCCAAAACTTGCAAAATTGGGATTTTCCATGTCAAGATTTTAATTCAAGACTGACCATGCATTGGAAGGCCATTAACACAATATTAAGATAAAAAATGAATAATTGACACAATACTAAATACAATACATACATTGAGCTTTATATCACAAGGTATCTAAATGCTAATTGAGCAAGTTCACACGAAGAGAGAAAGGCAATATCATGATACATTGTTCAATTTGTAATCAAGAGAATTATCTTGGATAAGGGAGAAGTAACATTTACTTTCATTCTCATATACAAAGGAAAAATTATGAAGCAATGTCAAACGCCTTTCATGAAGCAATGTTTTTGTAAAGGGTGTTAGAAAGCTGGCATTGTAGTCAAGACCCTCACACCATACTGGATTGTGTTAACCAAAGCATGTTAACCATGTCTAGTGATCTAAAATTTCATGAGCATGTTCAATGAGTGACCATAAATGAGGGGTGTGAAAGTGGCTAATAATCATAGTTTATAGTGGATGTTTGTCATCGTACATAACATCTATGGTCCAAGTAATTTGTTTGGTTCCCAATGTTGGTGAATTATTGTATTGCATCATGGTAGCATATATTTCCTTTTTTAAAGAAAAAATATATTGAAAATAAATTAAGTTATGTCTCATGCAAATGTTCAATATTGTTATGTTGTGAGTGGTTTTCATATTATATGTATCATATATCTATAATCACTTATTTCAAGCCTATTTTAAGAAATAAAGGAAGAGGTGCAGGGCTTTTCCTTAAGGACTCACACCAACTCCTCTCCTCGTAGAAATCTTTCAAACGTTAGCCCATAAATCAAACAAATGCCCTTGTTTCTCTAGTTTGGAAACCCTTGGATGTATCTGACAATGAACTCCTCCCAACCACTACTTTAACCATCTATTGAATGCCTTTGATTGGTATGTGTAAATGATTTTGATTGATTCGTGGAGATGTGTGAAATCTAATTTTGCATTGACATAATACAAACACCAAATTTAAGCCGTGGTAGCCAAAATTACAACCTTACAACTCTCCAATCCAATATTAAATACTTCACTAATTAGTCAAGGGGTAATCTCCTTAACAATATATTAAATATTAGAAGCATTCATATTAATAGAAAAAATAATAATAATATTTAATATTAAGTTATAATACAGATAACTTCCAAGTTGACATATGAGACCCCCTTGTTTATGAGACAAGGGATGCCCTCCATTCAATGCTTTAACTATTTAATATATGGAGGTGTACATACCTTAATTTCTTTTAGATCCAATCGTGTGACCTTTAAAGGTGAAGCAATTTAACACAAATAGAACAAGTAAATACAAACTTAATTTGTATATGTATCAAAGTTACTTCGAGAGTTGCATGGCATGCTTAATTTCGTATAGAAACAAAGCAAAACTTGAAGGGTTGATCACAAGAAACATGTATGGTCAATTATGACTATCATAGGTATATTAGTTTGGTTTTCCCAATCCAAAACTTGCACACTTTGTTGCTACTATTAAAGGCATGTCATGATGGTTTACTGGTTGAACATCATGTACATTTAGTTGTGTCTATTAAATGCATGTTAGTTCAATGACAAAACCAATGGTTTCTCAACTTGGTCAGCTTAGTTAGTTATGTGTTAATCATCTCATTGAACAACATATCACGTCAATTAGCTTAGTCATTGACATGCACATTTCATGGATTTGGTCATTTGTAAATATACATTAATTATAACTTCAGAATCATTATTATGGAACTATTTATTTCAAATATCTATTCTACTCCTTGTTGATGACATGCTCCTCCTCTCCTCATCTCCAGAAGGACTGCAGAGGCAGTTGGGTGCCTTAGCTTTGTTTTGTGATCTTCGACACTTGATGGTAAACCTCGGTAAAAACGAGGTTATGATCTTCAATGGAGTGAAGAAAACTTTGTACCTTAACTTCCTATTCAAAGGGGAGGAGGTTGAGATCACCAAAACGTATACATACTTGGGGGTGCAATTCTCAATTCCCTGCTTCAGTTTGCGACAAGCTCTTCAGCCTCGTATCAACAAAGGATATGTATCCTTATCCCTTCTCAAGAGATAGTGCTTTGACATCTCTAGCAGGACATCTCGTCCAATATGAGCCTCATGGACACCTTGATTTATCCCACTGTTCTATATGGATCCGAGATTTGGGGACCATCTTAACTTGAGCCAGATTGGGCTTCAGTTGAGAGAGTCTAGACTCTTATTCTTTGCCACATCATTAGATGAAAATAAACAATACGTCAGCACATTGTCCTTGCAGCGTTTGGAGCTCAACCCTTTTGGCTTGAGACAGTATTCAGTTTGGTCTCATTCTTGCATCGTTTCCGGGGATTTGTAGACTCAATAAAGAGTAGGGACCGTTACCCTTACTTGACATATTATTCTTCTGAGAATATTGCTTATTCTACTCCCTCGGTCTGGGCTAGATGTTGGTTTATAGGAGTTTTGGATCTCTTAGAGTCAGTGGGCATTCAGTTGGATCATCTCCCTCCTTTTTGATATTCCTTGGATGCTCTCGGTCACCTTCTACCTACTAGACAAGAGTTGAACAAGATCATCAGGGAGGACATCTACAGGAAGTTCTTCCAGGTCACCTAGGTCAATCCTTCAGGAGGGTTGCATCCAAAGATGGGCTTTTACATTGAGCACTTCTTGGACTTGAGAGACGGGCTCATTATTTGACCCCAATATACGTTTCACCACTAAATGCATGCTCTTCACAATCCTCTAGGCCAGTTTAGAGTAGGTTCTTATAAAATTCAGGTAGAGATGGACCACCAAATTGATATGCCAGACAAACTTTGTTAGGTATGTCATTTACAGGAAGTAAAGATCGAGGTGCACTTCACTTTTGGATGCCCTATCTTGTACTAGGAGATCAAATGAAGGTTCCATTTCTTGTTTAGAGACTCTCAGTCCCTCACAGACTTTTTCAGGTATCCTGATCATAGATGTTTGGCCCTATATATGCAGGGGGCTCTTAGGTTCCCAACACATATTCTTCAGCCTCCCATCAGACCGCACCCCACTCCATAACTCCCACTAACCCTTCATCAAACTAACAAAATTTCTGCAATTTTTTTCAATGCTCTTCAGTCACTATCGGATGTTTGGAGAGATGGGTTTGATCCTCTTTGTCATGGCATTCCATACATTGTATATTTTATGTTCCTACATTGTACATTTTATATTCATGCATTGTATTATTTATAGGAGACCATTTGGTTCTCCCACATTTTATGGACATCATTGTACTCAACATTCCCTTTGACCTACTTTGTGGTCATTAGTTGGACATAAATACAATTATCTTATCTTATCTTATCTCTCAGGCCATTTGTGCCAGACTATGTATATTTCAATAATTTTGTTTTATGAAGAAATACAAATATCTTTCAAATATGATTATATATATATATATATATATATATATATATATATATATATATATATATATATATATATATATATATATATATATATATATATATATATATATATATATATATATATATATATATATATTCATTTTGTTCTGAACAAGACTAACTATATATTGTGTAACGTAACATGTTCTTAGCTCGCACTCAGTTCTATTTGTTTGTTTTTCTTTTTCATTTGAAATGTTAACATAAAAATAGGTTCTAACTTTTTATTCCTATAAATTTCAGAAATAAATATGTGTATATATACTTGATAGCTTACATATATTATTCTTTAGCTAAGAAAACTGGTCTCCTCCTTTTTCCGGTACAGGTTTACTCATAGTTATGCTCTATTCTATGTATATTTTTAGATACTTTCATTTAATTCTACTGATTCTATTTCGAATTGTTGTCTATTTCTCCAAAATGGCCACAGGAGAAGGCAACGACTCTAAACGTCCTAAGGATCTGCGTCGGTATTCCTGAAAAACTTGTGGGATCACAAGATCGAAGTGCATTTTGCTCAAGCTTCACATAATCTCTAGCCACGAAGTAGGCTTCTTATGCCTTTAATCATCCCATCAAACCCCAATTAAATGGATTATCTTGCTAATAGTGTTTCATATGCACCTTTGCAGAGTGAAGACCTTGAAAATGATGAAAGATTTGCTTTAGAGGCTAAATTCCATAGCCATAGGTGACCTTCATGTGTTTGTCAAGTTTGTGGGGTTTCATTTAATAAATGCACTCATCTTGAACAACACAAATTCTCACATACTAGCCAAGTTGGTGGCATCACAAGCCCTTAAATTTCCCAAAATTTGTCATTGCACTTGTATTTGTTTAGTGAAACCCTTCAACTTTAATGAACACCTTTTATAGTGGTATAAATTAGAATGTGCACCTGTGGTAGTTGGTAGTTTTAATATTTAGTAGGCTTCTGTTGGGATGGCTTTTATTCTAAGTGTTGTCTATTATAGTGGCTTGGCTACTCCCGATATGCAACTCACTATATTCGATTAACATTTTGGAGGATGATAGCATGTCAATCCGCTAGCTGTACACTGCACTTCATTCCTGGTTAGATATTGTTCAACCTCAGGGAAACAAATCCTGACCCTACGTGGATGCCCCTTTCATTTTTCTCACTTTGATAGCATTCGCTCCTCTCCTCTTTTCAAGTTTTTTGCTACCCAGGGCTAGCATAAAGTCAGCCAAGTTTCTTCTTCCCTTCTCCTAATCTCTCCCTATATTAAAGCATTTTAATCCTTATTTCCAGAATACTAGTCCTATCTTTGCTAATCAATGGAAAGACACCATTCTCTAGCATGCGTGCATTTTGGCTATCGAAGAGAGGTCTCTTTTATATCTTATTCCCTCTCGGCATCTACATATCCATTTTTATATCTATATCTAGATATCTAGACTCTAAAGCCATCTAATAGGTGGTTCTTGAGATCAAGGTACAGTTAGTAACTCGGTCGAAAAAGGATGAGGAACAAAGTGCCTGACCAAAGGAAGATGAAATTTTACTTAATCGATGAGTTCCCTCCCATTGTCTATCTCTAATGAGATATTCACGAAATTGACCCCAAAATCCAAACCTATGATGGTGATTTTACTTTTACCAACTCTCTGTGATGGTTGTGCTATTTTTAATGGATGTCTATAATACATGGTCAATTTAATGGGTCTATGTAGAGGTTATAATTTCGTTGGATTTTCGTAATAGGAATTTTTAAGAAGGGACTCGAGCCTTTAAAATAAAACCATAGAAAGGAGGATAATATCAGGCTTAACCACCATAAAAACAAACAGAACTCAGAAAATGAACTGACTCAAACCAATAGAAGGAACAAGATAATCACTACATCTATTAAATCTACCGTGTTTTAAAATGCAGAGTGAAGTTGGCTATTTACAACAAGCTAGGAGAAATCTAGGATTTCACAAGGTGGTTTGTTGGTATACCAACAGAGCATTTAATAATTTACCTAAGTGAACTTAAACTAGGTACTTACATACGCCCCCTTAAGTGAAACTCAAGAAAGTATAGAAAGGAGGTTAATTCTCAAAAATGGATCCCGGTTACAAGGCCATGATAGGTATCCACATACATAACTCTAAAAACAGTAGTCCAAAAAACAAGGAGGACTCAGACTACCCTCGACCCCCTCCCAAGATAACTTTCTTCACCCCAAGCAAGATATGAAGTTATACATACAAAATCTTTGTCAAGGGTTTAGTATATATATCAAAAACAATAGTACAAATCAATAATCCTATTGTGAATCAACTATCAGATGCAATGCATGTGGATTTATATATTCTTGGTGCATTGATGCTACCAAGTGCTTTGAAATATGGATAGCACTCTGATTAGCACACCAAATTATATTTTTTTCCCGCTAAATTGGTCAAATCCAAATAGATTTTTTGGCAGCATTAACAACGCCTTGGTACTCTGCATTTGTAGAAGAAAGGGTGAGATCCAAGATGAAAGAGCTAGATGTGGACTTGGAGTCATTGAGATCGCGAGCCTAATTGGAGTCAATATAACCAACTAGATCTGCATTGCCATCGGAAGAATATTGAATTTCACATGTGCGTCCCTATAATGTAGTAAAGAATTCTCATTTCAACTTTCAATAAAGCTCATGTGGTTCTCGCATGAACTGGGAAACCAACCCAATTGCATAGGAGATGTTGCGACAAATATAAGCTTATTACAGAAGGCTGCCAATGAGCTGCTAATACAACTTGGCTAGAAACTTGCTTCCTGACAAAAATGGCACAGGTGCAAATTTGTAATCCTACATGTGAAATCTACTTAAGAGATCCCAAGGTATACCTGGGTTGAGAGATACCTATTCTAAATGCAAACTGTGTGATCTATAATCAAAGAAAGTAGCGAAGGAGCCCTGAGTCTCTCGTGTTGAAATGTTGATGAAGGGTGGACTTTCACATTATCAATCAAGGTAGGTGAACTCTGATTGTGAATGGGATCATCCACATAAAGATCAAGTAGGAGGATTTCATTGCCTTGCCACAAAATATAAACATTTGGCTTAGAGTGGTAGTGAGAAAATCTTAGAGAGGATAGCAATCCCTCTTCTCATACCAAACCCCAAGTGCTTTTTTGAGTACTAGGAGTTTTAATTTTGCAAACAAATGAAAACTCATGGATAAAACTTTTTTTGCCCCATGTATATCTCTTCCTGTAAATTCTCGTAAACAAAGGTACCTTTGACATCCATTTGGTATACTACCCACTTTGAGATGCAACTAGAGAACAAGAAAGGAAAGTAGAATTCATTTTAGCCATGAGGGTGAAGGTTTCAAAATGGAAATGCCTTCGACTTGAGAAAAAAATCTAGCAACCAATCAAGCCTTATAGTCATCTATAATACCATCTACTGCATACTTGGTTTGAGACTATGGTATACCGACTTAGGAAAAATGAATTTTATACTTGTCTACAATACCATATGCTACTCCTCATCAAGGAAAGATACTCATCTTCCATGGTCATATCACACTCTACAACACTGTGGACCTCACTAAAGTCCTTTGGAACTAAAGCACTCACCATAAATACTTTAGGAGTCTTTGAAGAAAGGAGCTAGTTTTTTGTTGACCCAAATTAGGAAGTGGTGGAATAACTTCACACATTGTGCTTCAAGAGAATGATCATGAGCTGGAGAAGTTAACTTGAAAGAAGAAAAATCATATGAAGATCCAAGAAGCTAACAGGAATTCTTATCAAATACAACACTCCCTCTGATGATTAACTTGTGTGTTAGGACCAAGTAATATTTACACTTTAACATCTTTTGGGTAGCCAAAAAATATGAAAGATTTACTTTGTATATCCATTTCCTTGTATTTTTCTTTGGGAATGTGGGCCCAATCATTACACCCAAAGACATTGAGATGGCCAATAGAGGTTTTTTCTCTTCAAGCTTCCTCTAGGGTCACCACCTGGACATATTTGTGAGGTGTGCAACTGTGAAAATGATTGGTACAATTGATGGCGCCAACCAAAAATTGTGGGGTAAGATCTGTAGAATGGATCATACATTTTGCCTTCTCCTTCAAAGTACAATTCTTTTTTTTTCAGCAACACAATTTTTTTGTGGATAGAAGGGCACAGTATGTAGCAGCTAAATACCTTCAATGGCACAACAGTTCTCAAATATTTGGTTGATGTATTCACAACGATTATCTGTATGTGAACATTTGGTAGATTTTCCATATTACTTTTCAATTAAGGCTTCAACCATAATAAAAATGTCAACAACCTCACTTTTGTAAATTACCTGTAGACCCAAGGGTGTCTGGGGTAGTCATCAATGACTGTAAGAAATTAGTGGTCTCTTTGAAAAAACAAGATAAGAAACGGGCATGCAATATCACTGTGAACATGTTGAAGAGCTTCTGAAGCTCTCCAAATTTTTTCTTTATCAAAAGTATTTTGAGGATGTCTTCCAAGAACACATGTAGTGCAAACACCATCAACAAAGGAGATAGGTGGAAAATCAGTCCCCACCCCCCTCCCCAACATCTCAAAAGAACTTAATGAGAGAGGCACCCAAGTTTTACAAAGGAAATTTCCTAGCACAAGAAAAATTGTTTCTTAAAATATTAGTTTAACGTTTACTGAGTGATTCTCTGGGAACTGAGAAGCTCGATATGGAAGAGAAGGTGCAACAATTTAGAGGAAGGCTGCGATGTGTGAGGTATGTCACAAGGAGAGGCAAACCATTTGCAAAAGAAATCAAGTAGCAGCCAATGATGACCATGAGCAGCAACTGCAAGCAATCTATCAAGCCACAAAGAGGGGCAACTAGTAGATGGTGCTGCAGCGACCCAACAATTTTGAGATCTTAAAATGAAGGTGGCCAAGGAATATGGAGGAAATTGATGCCCTGCAGCTCTGGTACTATGTAAAATAAAACTATGGATACCAAGATAATATCAGGTTTAAACTTATACACACAACAGAACATAGAAAATGAACAGAGACTCAAAAATAATATAAGGAAAAAGAGAATAATTGCATATGTTAAATCTGTTGTGTCTTAAAATAGAGAGTGAGACCCTATTTACAGAAGAGTGGGAGGAATCCAACATTAAAGGTGATTGGTGGGTTTACCAACTAAGCATTTCATAATATACCTCAGTGAACTTAAAATGAGTATACACATTGAGATGGCCAAACACTAAGTGTATTAATACAGAATATAAGAAGACTGACTACAAACTACCAGTCAAAAGGTCCAAAAAAACCAAAATTATTATCCAAAAGTTGTTCTAGCCACACTCCCCAAGCCCCAATCCTATATGACTACTAAGTATATTATTGTACAGAGTCAGAGACTGTTTGAGCAAATAAACTACCTATTGGAACATGATAAAAAAAAAGAGCTACATTAAATATGGACCTTAAGGGGCTACTTTTTCAAGACCAACTTGGATCTCCATGATGTATTCAACTACTTTCATATCGAGATATCTGTTGATGATGATGTTATGTTTGATCGTTTAGCATAATTTTGTGATACCTTGAATGGATAATGATGTTGATAGGTTTCCTCCTTAACCTGAGGTGAACATGACTGCATGGGAAGTGCTAGAAGTTGAATATGAACTGTAATTTTGGAAACAAAGGAGTACTGGTAGTTCATTCTTTCTCCTAGTTTCTCATACCTCCCCAGATGCCTACGCATGAATTTTACAAATTCCTTGTCCTTTAATTGAAGCACTGACAGTTGAAGAGCAATCTTAGTCTCTCGTTGGTCCTAGACTTGGGTCTGCACCGTGAACTTATATTCATAATCATTCTATCATCTCAACCACCTACTAGAAGAATTATATAAATCACTTTGTGCCATTGAAATATGGTACTCACATTCTTTATTCCTTTCATGACATCTGATAATTCACACATAACACAAACCAAGTTGGCTATGATTACTAGCGATGGATAGGTGTTCTACAGAGTCCAACTCATAGAGAGCTCAGAAAGACCAGAATGTTTAACCCATTCACCATGTAAAAATGTGTTGATGCTCAAGCCCAGCGAAGTGCCAGGGAAACTGTCAGATGTGCCAACCTGACATTCCACAATTGAACAATAAAACCACACTCAAGGACCATCCTTATTTTGTTGCCCATGGTGATACCTGATGCATGCAATTTGAAATAAAAGAGCATTCCAACCCAACATTCCACAATAGAACAATAAAACCACATTCAAGGACCATCCTTATTTTTTTGCCCTTAATAACACTTGATGCATCCAATGTGAAATAAGAGAGCATGCACCTGTACAAGGGCACTCTTACTTGTCATTTGCATGTGTAGGTTGACACTTTGAATTATACAGAGTTGTCATGAATTAGGTGATCACTCCTAATTTAACACTCCCTAATTGACCTAGATGTCTCCACTTGAATTATAGATGTGCAGGAACTAGAAAAATACTATTTTTGCAAACTTCTCTACTAGTACTTCGACTCTAACATAGGCAAACATCTTGTAAAATGATGTACTGTGATAGAGGATTCTCTTAGCACAGCTACACTTTTTCTTCTCATAAGCTTTATCAACACAAGGCTTGGATAAACTGAATGTATCACTTCATTATTTGAAGCATAGTTTAGACCCCTACTATAGGTGATTTCCTTTGGGATCTGGAATGATAACCCCATACCTGTGTACCATGTATTGGTGTTTTGATTTTAATGGGTGTTTGTGGTAGTGGCTTTACTTATATTGTGTGCTTTGTAGTAGTGGCTTTAATTTTTTTCGCTACATGGAATAGCAGATTTGATTTGGATGGGTGCCTGAAATAGTGGCATTGATTTGGATGGGTGCCTGAAATAATGGCTTTCATTTGGATGGGTGCCAGTAACAGGGGTGGATTTATTTTTAATGGGTATATAATTACTATTCTGTTAGGCCCCTATACTACTAGTGTAACCCCTTATTATTATTAGTAAAACCCACTTATTATATTGATGTACCCATGTAGTGCCCATATTGTTACTGATGTACCCCATAGAAGCCCACTATTGTTATTATTGTGCCCTTACATTATTATTGTTAGGTCGGCTCTGATTATGTTATCATCCCTTAGACTCCTATATATAGAAATGAGGTCTTTTCATTTGTATCATCGAAGAATTGTTCATTTATGTAATATAAAGGAGGTTGTCCCCTCGAAGAGCCTGAATTCTAAGGCGTTGATCTATCTTTTCTATCTTTTCTTGAGCTGGTTTCATAACATTTGCTATCAGAGCTGTGGATTCTAGGGTTTCGCTGCTCCAAACAGGTCATCGTGGAATTTTCGTTATAACTTTTGTTCTGTGACATTTCAGAAGTCGCAAAAAAAACCCATTTGAGAAGAAATTGTACTAAACCTTGGGTCCAAATTTCAGAGCTTTTCGCGCGATATTTGCGGCGATATGATCTGAGGAAGTTGGTCTTTTTGCAGACTCCTGAATTACACTCAAAACAGGTGACCTAGGGAAAATAGTCATAACTTTCTCTCTGAGCATTGGATTGAAATTTCATCAGAAGTTATAGAAAGAGGACAAACTGTTGTTTCTTGTATATCATTTTCAGAGCCAAAGGTCTAAAAATTGACACGTGGCACTCTTTTGCCCAAGAAAGTGCTCCGATACCACTTGTTATAGATCTGATATGAAAATATAAGACAATGCAAATAAACCCAAGAAATAACAAGATCTGAATATAGATAGAAATGGCTCACTTTATTGATCAAACCCTTAAGGTAGGGCAACACCATATATTCACTCCTTAAGGAAGGAGAACACTCCACAAGCCATATGCTTATTCATACAATAATCCTTGACATCCCTCAATGTCGAGTCTCTAGCCTCTTTATAGGCCTCATACATTTAATACCATGGGTCATTACCATGGTTCCCTCAATACCATCTATCTAATACCATGGGCCCATTACATTATTAGTAACTACTTGTGGTCCCTTACATGATATGGGTTAACCACCTTATTTATTACTATGGCCCATCCCATTATTATATTATTCCCTTGGGTACCTCCCTTTGTACCCCATGCTATCCCCCCTGGGTATATAACATTCCACCCCCCTTAACATGTTTCGTCCCCGAAACATGAGAAGAACACAAATAATAAGATCTACTCAAAAGAGTAGTCCACTGGTACCATGCACGTGCATCTAGCGATCCAAGAGAAAGGTGAACCTTCGATCTCGCTGGTGCCTCGCTTGCTTGAGATGGAAGTTGACCGTGGCAGCTCTTCTGTGTTGATGTGTAGTAGGTGGATCTTCGCTCCTCTCTATCTGTCATGCAGGGGTTGTTGTCCTTGTCGCTAATTGGTTGCCATTTTGTTGGTTGTTTTCTTGTGGGGTGTTGTGGGTGATGATATGTTGAAGTTTTAACCCACTGTGTATTTTTATTTAATTCACCCTGTCGTGGTGCCTGCTGTGGTGTCTTATTTTCCAATATTAATTCAACCACTGAGCCCTCATCTGATGTATCAGCACCTGTATCCTTTTCTGCTTCAGCCTCTGTTTGTGTTTGATTGTTGATCATCAATGGCTCATCATCTGATATGTTAGTCCTTGGAACATCTTCTGCGTCAATCTGAATGGACTCTACCTGTTTATTGATGAAAATATCATGTAATGTAATTTTCTTCTTTTTATACCAGAGCTTCATAAATTTCTTCTGCACATTAATATTGATAGTACCCACAGATTCCATCCAAGGATATCCCAAAACAACATCCATATTATCCATCTCTGAAGTATAAAAATCACCATGCAACACATACTTATCCATAGAAGTCTTCAAATCCTGACACACTTGAACATCCTCATCATCCACCTGTGTGTTTTCAATGTATTTTGCTGGAACTTGCAATTTTTTTTCCAAATTAACATTCATAAAATTATGCTTGCAACTAGGATTTATAGATACAATGATTTTCTCCTTTTGAATCAATCCATGAACTTGCAATAAGGAGACACCCGTAGAAAATAACTCCTTACATGTCTCATTCTCCTTTTTTCTAGTCTGAGACCATTTGTCTAAAAGGACTCTTTCAAATTTTGCATCTGAAAGTTTGGACAACTACTTGTCGTCAGGTGAGAAATACCATTTATGAGCCTCATCTCTGAAATGAAGCCACACTGAATCCTTCCAATTTTTTGCCCATACCGACTTAGTTTTCTCTATGTATTCTTCAATAGTAGGACCATTACCTTTTCCTGTAAAACATAGAACCACCACGAAGAGGGTTTTGAAAAAAATTCACTTGGTGAAAATTTGAAATGGCCACAATTCAGTCAATATTGCTCAGAATCCCTATTATGACCTATTTTCCGAAATGGAACAACCATTCTGCATCTTCCCATGTGGTAGAAATCCCGATCTAGGCACTGGAATTGCTGATCCACACTGCAACTGTCCCACCGTCACAAAAAATTGCTGAAAAATAGCTGATTTTAAATTAGCAATATCTCCCTTATTTGGACCCCGATTCGACTGATTTTTTTTTTGAAATCAGGTATTTTTTCACAAAGAATCCAGATCTAGAATTAGATTTTTCAGATCTTGCACCAGGACATCCAGATCTGTGCCGCAAACTCGCTGCCCCGAAAAATTGTTTACAACACCACTGATTTTTAGATCAGCGATATCTCCTTCATCCGGACTCCGATTCGGCCATTTTTTTTGAAATCAAGTATTTTTTCACAAAGAATCCAGATCTGCAATTAGATTTTGCAAATTTTTCACCAGAACATCCAGAGCTACGCCGCAAACTCGCTCCCCGAAAAATTGTCTGCAACACCACTGATTTTTAGCTCAACAATATCTCCCTCATCCGGACTCCGATTCAGCCGATTTTTTTTTTGAAATGATGTATTTTTTCACAAATAATCTAGATCTACAATTAGATTTTGCAAATTTTTCACCAGAACATCCAGATCTGTGCCACAAAATCGCTGTCCCAAGAAATTGTCTGCAACACCACTGATTTTTAGATCAGCGATATCTCCCTCATCCGGACTCCGATTCTACCTTTTTTTTTTTTTTTGAAATGGGGTATTTTTTCACAAAGAATCTAGATCTACAATTAGATTTTTTAGATTTTGCCCCAAAACGTACAGATCTGATCTGCAAACTTGTCACCCCAGAAAATTCCTGCAAAAAATTAAAAAAAAATCTCCACTTTTGCCCAAGAAAGTGCTCTGATACCACTTGTTATAGATCTGATATGAAAATATAATATAATGCAAATAAACCCAAGAAATAACAAGATCTGAATATAGATAGAAATGATTCACTTTATTGATCAAACCCTTAAGGTAGGGCAACACCATATATTCACTCCTTAAGGAAGGAGAACACTCCACAAGCCATATGCTTATTCATACAATAATCCTTGACATCCCTCAATGTGGAGTCTCTAGCCTCTTTATAGGCCTCATACATATAATACCATGGGTCATTACCATGGTTCCCTCAATACCATCTATCTAATACCATGGGCCCATTACATTATTACTAACTACTTGTGGTCCCTTACATGATATGGGTTAACCACCTTATTTATTACTATGGCCCATCCCATTATTATATTATTCCCTTGGGTACTTCCCTTTGTACCCCATGTTATCCCCCCTAGGCATATAACATAATCATAGTGTTTTTAATTTTAACGTGTCTAAGAAGCTATAAATAGTTTTCATTTTGTTGGTTGCTGTTGGAGATCAGATGCACAAAAAGCATAAAAACATATACACAGCTATAAAATTCTAGCACATAAAGACACAGAGAATTAACGTGGTTCACCCAACCAATCAGGGCTACGTCCACCAAACTAAGGCATCAGCAATCTTATTAATCAAAACAGGAGATTACATCAATTCTGTCACACCACACCCAGCTATCCGTATGACTACCTATTTTATAGCAAGGAGAATCTAACTGCCTCTCACATCAAATTTAGGATGCATTAATTTTCTCCCAACAACCTGGAGCTAATCCAGCAACATATTTTCTATTATTGTCACACACTGGGATTTTTGTCTATTTCGTCTAAAACAGAAAAAACTCAACAATCTCCACCTTGACAACAATTAGCCTGATGCCCTGCTTGATTATTATTGTTATCTTTTCTGCAAGCCAAGAGAAGCCAAACACCAACGTAGCTTCTCTAACAAAATTGGTTTCGTGAACATGTCTGCACAGTTATTCTTTGTGTGCACCTTTTCAAGAGAGACTCCCCTTTCAGTGATAACCTGTCTTACAAAATGATACTTAATTGGAATATGATTTGATTTACTATGATAGGCCGGATTCTTAGCCAAATGTATTGCACTTTGACTATCACAAATTAACCTGATGTTGTCCTGTAACCTACCAAACTCACCAAGCAAACCTTTCAACCATATCGCCTCTTTGACATCCAGCTAATAGCTCCACCTGCAAGAGTAAAGACATATCCTGAAGTTGACCTTATCTTATCCAAATCACCTGCAAAATCAGAATCAACATATCCGTAAATAGAGTCACTACTCTTATTGTAAGTAATACAATAACTACTTGTGCCTCTCATATACCGAAGCACCCATTTTACTGCTGACCAGTGCTCTTTACCCGGATTTGCCATGTACCTGCTGACAACCCCAACTGCATGTGAAATATCTGGTCGCGTACACACCATCGCATACATCAAACATCCTACTACATTGGCCTATGGAATTCGAGACATATAATCCTTTTCTTCATCTGTATTAGGACATAAAATGGAAGAAAGCTTGAAATGGGAAGTTAAAGGGACCGACACAGGCTTCACATTATTCATACCAAACCTCAAAAGTATTTTCTCAACATACTTCTGTTGTGATAGCCACAGCTTACCATTACTCCTGTCTCTGAAAATTTCCATGCCCAAAATCTGTCTTGCTGCTCCTAGATCTTTCATATCAAATGTCCTTGCCATCTGAGCCTTCAACCTGTTGATTTCTTCTATGCTTTTGCTTGCTAAAAGCATATCGTCAACATACAATACCAAGATAATGAATATGCCATTATTCAACTATTTAAAATAAACACAATGATCATATTCACTTCTAACATATTTCTGACTCAACATGAAAGAATCAAACTTCTTATACCACTGCCGAGGCGACTGCTTCAGGCCATATAATGACTTCTTGAGTTTGCAGACAAATTTCTCATTGCGATGTTGAACAAACCCTTCCGGTTGTTCCATATATATTTCCTCATCTAAGTCTCCATTTAGAAATGCAGTCTTAACATCTAATTGCTGCAACTCTAAATCAAGCAAAGCCACTAATGCTAACACAATTCTAATTGAAACAATTTTAACCACTGGTGAAAAAATCTCATGAAATTCAATACCGGCTTTCTGAGAAAACCCTTTTGCAACCAGCCTTGCTTTGTACCTGTCTTCCGTATCATTCACACCCCGTTTCAGCTTGAAAACCCATTTACACCCCACAGTTTTCCTGCCTTTCGGAAGCTCAACCAGATCCCATGTACCATTCTTACTAAAGGCCATCATTTCGTCCTTCATGGCTGCTTTCCACTTGTCACTATTTGAACCTTCCACAGCTTCCTGATAACACAAAGGTTCATCATCATTAGCGGTCAAAGCAACTGAAGTAACATGATCATCATACCTTCTCGGAGGGCGTTTGATCCTCGTAGACCTCCTTAAGAATGTTTCTGGTGCTTCCACAATCAGTTGTCTACTATCTGTAGGAACTTCTTCATGATCACCCTCTGAGACCTGTTCATGTCCTCCATCTGAACCCTGTTCATAATCTGATTCTGAAACCTGTTCATGACTAGAATCTGAACTATGATCATCATGACTACCAAAAGAAGTGTTGTCAAACTGAATGTGCTGAAAATCAAATACATCATCCTGTTTCAATCTACTATCTACATCTAACTGTACAAGAGAGGATTCATTAAACTTTACATCTCTGTTGATGATGATTTTGCGGATAGTAGGATCCCACAATCTATATCCCTTTGTTCCATCACCATACCCAACAAAGATATACCTTTTAGACTTTGGATCTAACTTAGTTCGCTGATGTTTAGGCACTAGAGCATATGTTTCACAACCAAACACTATGAGTTTAGAATAACCACAAGGGTGTCCTTTCCATACCTCTTGCGGAACCTTGCAACCTATTGCCGTTGATGGAGACCGGTTTATCACATAACAAATTGTTTCCACTGCTTCCATCCACAACTCCTTCTGCAACCCGGTGTTACTCAACATGCACCTTGCTCTCTCTAGAAGAGTCTTGTTCATGCGTTCAGCAACTCCATTTTTCTGAGGAGTATAAACTATGGTCTTATGTCTCTCGATCCCTGCATCCTTGCAATAGCTGTCAAACTCCTTGGAAGTAAACTCACCACCATTGTCAGTTCTTAAACATTTTATAGTTCTACCAGTGTTGTTTTCTACCAATGCTCTAAACTGCTTGAAAACTGTAAAAACATCATACTTCTTTTTCAACATGTAGACCCATACTTTCTGAGAAAAGTCATCAATAAACGACACAAAATACTACGAGCCACCGTATGACGCTGTAGGGGTTGGACCCCAAACATCTGAATGAATATAATCAAGTATCCCTTTACTAGTATGTTTGCCTATTTTAAACTTTTGTTTACTTTGTTTTCCAAACAAGCAATGTTTACAAAAATCTAACTTTCCAGATCTTATATTAGGAAGTAACTTGCGATCAGCCAAAATTTTTAACCCTCTTTCGCTCATATAACCCAACCTTTGATGCCATAGGCGAATGGAACTACTGTCATGTTCAGACACCGTAGACACATGAACTGACCATGTTCTTCCTTCTAACTGAAACAGATTTCCTACTTTCTTAGCCTTCATCACTAGTAAGATACCTTTATAAATTTTCATAACTCCACCTTGAATTACAGTTTTGTATCCACTCGTATCCAGTACTCCTAATGAAATTAGATTTTTTCTTAGATCTGGTACATGTCTCACATCAGTTAACATTTTGGTTGTGCCATCAAACATTTGTAGTTGTACACTTCCGATTCCAATAATACTGCAAGTGACATCATTACCCACGTACACGACTCCATCATCAACTGATCTATATGTTTTAAACCAATCTTTATGAATACACATGTGGTTAGATGCCCCAGAATCTAACAACCAATGTTGATCATGTTTCGACATATTAACAGACAATACCTCATCACTCATACCTGAACCAGATACTGAACCTGTATCTGTGGTGTTGGCTTCCTTCTTTTCTGTCAACAAGCCTTCTTTAGCAGCCTGCTTATGCTTCCAGCAATCCTTTTTCAGATGTCCAGCCTTGCCACAATGCCAGCACTTCACCTTTGTCTTCTTTCCTTTGGACTTTGAACGAGAGTCGCTATGCTTGCCCCCGGAGTGTCTCTCTCTTGAGCGACCTCTGGCCATCATTACCTCTGATGTAGAGGTGTCTGCATTCGACCTCTTCCTCATCTCCTCAGCCAACAAGGCTCCAACAACATCGTCAAACTCAAGGATGTCTATTGTAATAAAGCTTATGGAAGTAACAAAGTGATCCCAGGATTCAGGCAATGAACACAATAGAGTTATTGCCTTATCCTCTGAATCAAATTTCACATCTAGACTGTCTAATTGCACCGGTAAGGTATTAAAAACATTCAGGTGATCAGTAATTAAGGTACCTTCTTTCATCTGCAAACCATAAAGCTGCCGTTTTAGGAGAATCTGATTTGTCAAAGATTTCGTCATATAGAGCTTCTCAAGCTTCGACCACAGGCCTGCGACAGTTTTCTCTGACACAATGTTGAACAGAACATCGTCCACCAGACATAACCGAATTGCGCTCAGAGCTCTATCGTCCATCTCATCCCATTCATCCTCCATCATGGAAGGAGGCCTTTCGTTTTTCCCCAACAGTGCTTTCGCCACACCTTGTTGAACCAGCAGATCGTGCATCTTTACCTTCCAGATCTCGAAATTATTTTTCCCATTAAATTTCTCGATTTCGAATCGGGCACTCTGAGTTTTCGCCATCTCGTCTAAAACAAAGAATATCCAATTTCAATATAAGGAAAAACCAAAATTGAATCACAATAAATGCCTATGCCTCCGATTATTTTTGTCTTTTAGCAAAAAAAAAACAACCCCCCTGTGCTTTACTGTTTAAATCCCAGAGTTCCATGTAAAAAACAAATGGCACTTGCTAATAATTACAAGAACCGCGCCAAATCAAAAACGGTGTGAGGGATGACAAATTGGCACGTTTATACTTTTAAAATTCGTGCTAACCAGAGAATTGGCGCATTGGCGCTCTTAATTCATTCGTTTCCGCGCTAATTCAGAGGTTGGCGTGACTACTTTTGAATTACCCGCGCCAATTTAAAAAAAAATTAATAAATAAAATCACTGTCGTCGGCGCGTTCTGCGCATTACAAACCTTTGACTTTGATAAAAAATGAATTCGGAAAGCATTCAAAACATGAGCTCCAGCAGCATTGATGCTGCACGTAGGTTTCAACGCTGAATCACGCACCACGCTGTCCAGGATATCAACGCACCACGCACCATCAACTCGCCTTCAATACACATCGCATTATCAGGTTTCAGGCATCAAAGTGAGATCTGCAATGCCTCCACGCAAGGTAACCCTGTCCACGCAGAGAACAGTGGAGATACGCTCCACCTCCAGCAGTCAATTCACGCACGCACTCCAGCAATACCAGGTAACACGTTTCTGCTCTAGCGCTCCACGCAGTTTTTATAATACATCCACGCCGGTTTTTGTATAACATATCCACGCCGGTTGTATAAAATCATCTCCATGCACCAGCATGTATCGATGCTCCAAACTTACCGATCAACAAACGACTTTAAACAAAAAGATGTAAACCTTTTAACTTATAATCCTTATGTGGCATGACTGTAGTTTTTATGTTTGCTCCAGTAACGCAGCAAAGATGTAACTTATATGTTTTTTTATGTTTGCTGACCGATCAGCAAACGACTTTAAACAAAAAAATGTAAACCTTTTAACTTATAATCAAGTATAGCTCCACTCATCAGTCATCCTCAGCAGCGCTTCGCTCCACGCACCAACAGCAGTGCGCTCCAGCAACGCATCAAACAAAAAAGTTTCACGCAGTTTCTTCGGGCTCACACGACGCCTCCAACATGCTCTGATACCAATTGTTGGAGATCAGATGCACAGCAAGCATAGAAACATATACACAGCTATAAAATTCTAGCACATAAAGACACAGAGAATTAACGTGGTTCACCCAACCAATCTGGGCTACGTCCACCAAACTAAGGCATCGGCAATCTTATTAATCAAAACAGGAGATTACATCAATTCTCTCACACCACACCCAGCTATCCGTATGACTACCTATTTTATAGCAAGGAGAATCTAACTGCCTCTCACATCAAATTTAGGATGCATTAATTTTCTCCCAACAACCTGGATCTAATCCAGCAACAGATTTTCTATTGTTGCCACACACTGGGATTTTTGTCTATTTCGTCTAAAACAGAAAAAAAGCAACAGTTGTGTTCAATAATAGTGGTTTTATTTTTAGTGGATGTCTATAACAATAGTGGTTTCAATTGTAATGAGTGTTTGCAACAATGGTTTTAGGTTTAATGTCTCTAACAATGTTCATAATATTAATAGGTGCCTACAATGGAAGCTCTAATTTAAATGGGAACATTGTTTTTAATTTAAATGGGACTCTCTAATAGTGGCTTTAATACAAATTGGCATCTGAATTAGTGATATTAATTTTAATGTATGGCTAGCATGGTGGTTTTAATTTTAGTGTGTCTGTGATGCTTGTTTTAATTTCAATGTGAGCATGCAATGGTGGTTTTAATTTTAATGTATCTGCAATGTTTGTTTTAATTTCAATGTTAGCCGGCAATGGTGGTTTAAATTTCAATATACGCCACCAATGGTGGTTTTAAATTCAATATGTGCCTACAATGGTGGTTAATTTCAATGTCTACCTGGAATGGTGGTATTCAAGTTCTTTTGTGCAAAATGTTTCTAACCCAGGTTAGTACAAGCCTGGAGATTGCCTTGGAAGACCTAGGTGTTTGAATGCGTGATAGCACAGGATCCCATCTGAACTCCACAGTGCTGAGGGAGGGGCAGAGTGTCCATGGATTAGTACCAGGTGGGGTGACCCCCTCAGAAGTTCCTTTTGCCTTGTACTTACTCACGCTTCATCATTATGATACATTTTTTCCTGCAATCAAAGGTTGGTTGATTCTATTCTGTCATTTTTTTTCCTGTTCATCTACAAAATTGATCAAAACAATATTTTTTAAACATTTCCCAAATGTGGTGTATCATCTGTGTGAACATATTGTTGTAAGATGAAATCCCCAACAATTAATATGCCACTTTGGTATTTATTAAGCTTGGAAATAAAAAGGCTCCATAAATACATTAATCAAAATGGGATTAACAAACATTTCCCACCAATGATGTATGTGTGTGTGAGTTATCATTTAATTAATTGGTGGAATCCTCAACAAATTTCCATGTTAATATTTATGAAGTTTGTAATTTCTTTTAATTTTGCAAAGAAAATTTGTTTTCTGAGTAGATGGCTTATTTTGCAATTAAAAGAGGCATGACCATTTAAATTGTCACATGGTAAAGCATGAAGAAAAGTTATTTGTGTGCCCCCAAGAGGACTACAAACTGCAGTTATCCACTATGTCTAATTTGACATGCCATATGAAGCGGCATAGAGAGAGATCTGGGTCATGGCAGAGTCTAAATCTACAATCCAAAGAGGTGAAGAAGTATTCTTGCCCAAATCCATGTTGTGGGAAGTTTTTTAAAACTCCATTAAGGCTATTGAAGCACATGGATGATGTGCATTGTAAGTATTTACCCACTCACTACAAATATTTCTCTTTTGTTCGCAGTAGAATTGAGTGTTTGATTAGTGCCCAGAATTATGGGCCTGCAGGTGTGAGTGTCAATTTAGTTAAGAATTCAATATCAGTTCTCCTTATTTATATTTCTACACCTCTAACATGAAATCTCGTGTGTAGTGGCAAATTTTCTTCCCGATAGCAATGTTGTTCAAAATCTATATGGACTTGTTCTCTAGTGAAATTGTTAATTTGTAGGTCTAGCTTTTGGAAGATGAGTTGACTTTTTAGAGTGCCTTTAAGATATTTATGATGAAGCATAATCTACATGGTAACACGAAAATGATTGAACACTTTACCCTCTATTAGAAAGTCCCATTTGCGCTAGAACGCAGTGTTTGATTATTGCGCAGAATGAAGGGCCTACAGGTCTGAGTGTCAGTTTAGTTAAGCATTCGATATCAATTCTGCTTATTTATATTTCTACACCTCTAACATGAAACCTCATGCATAGGGGAATTTTTTTTTCCCAATAGCAATGTTATTCCAAACTCTACACAGACTTTGTTTTCTAGTGAAATTGTTAATTTGTAGGTCCAGCTTTGGAAGATGAATTGATTTTTTAGAGTACTTTTAAGATATTTATGATGAAGCATAATCTACATGGTAACAGGAAAATGATTGAACACTTTAGCATTGCATTTATTTGATATGCAAAGATACAGATGAGATCTTGAAATCATGTATATTAATCTATTCTTGTCATGTCACCCTTTATAAGCAGTTTATGTAAGTGATTCATAGGTTAGTGAGAGGTGGTTTATAAAATTATAAGACATTACACCTCGAAACAGTTTTGCAAATTTGAAAGTTGGCTCTATGATGCAAGTCCCTGTGTTGATGTAATAGCAATCTCCCATAATCCAATAGCAACCTTTTCTATGGTTTCAGTGTTATGTACTGTGGTGCTGTCATTGGCTCATTGTTGTTCTCTACACATTGTCTGTAATAATTAATCTAGTAGACATATTGGATATATTTTGTTGACTGAATTGTTCTTAGGATCTTGTGCTTTCATTAGGATTAAATTCAAATATGCAATTTTGAATTGTATACAATGTACATCTATTTGCTACTTATTTTGGATTAATTCCATTTTTATGAAATATCTTGACTAAGCAGAATCTAAGAGATAAAATCTATACCATATCATAGCTTTGCCAAAAATCAATGTTTGGAAATGTGTACTGAAAATTCGAAAACACTATTTAATAGGAAAATGGTGAATATTCCATACTATTTAGTCCTGTGATTTCTATAATTTTAACATATAGTAATTTTTGGTAGATAATCCTTCATCCTGTACTAGACAAGACTACTTACCACTTGATTAACAAAGACAGGTTATCGATCATGAAGAAGGTAATGTCTTTATTTCAATGCTTGCTTTATGAAACTAGAGCATTCATCATTAACAAAATATTATATATCTCGGTTAATTGTGTGTGGACTGGGCATCTAATTTTTGATAATTCTCAATTTTAATGCATTTAACAAAATGGAAAACTTATCATTGAAAGCTTCTCCTGGATGTAGGAAGCAGTTATTGTAAATGCAAGTCGAGGCCCAATGATTGATGAAGCAGCCTAAGTGGACCATTTGAAAGAAAATCCCATGTTTCATGTAGGACTGCATGGGTTTGAGGTAATTTACTTTATGCATTTCGTTGGCACACATTCATGTGGATGCATATTTATTGCAATTTTGAAGTCTAGTGTGTGCAAAATATGTTGGTTTAATGATCAAGTTGATATTGCAAATGAAGCTAGAATTTATGTTAAGCATGGAAGTTAAAGAACTCTCTTATCATATTTACTAGTTTTAGAAGACACATACTAGCAGGTTCCAATATTTTTGGTGTTAGGAATAAACCGCTTCATTCCTTGTTTGACATGGTACAGAATGAGCAATACATGAAGCCTTGTCTTGCAGAGTAGAAGAATGTTATGGTGGTGCCACCTATTGCCTTAGCTTCAAATGTTTTTATGCAGACTCTTCATATGTACAAAAGTAGGAATGATAGGGAAAAAATGAAGCTATATGTCTACAATTCCATAATTGGTTCTATGTTTGCCCCTTGGAGAAATTGGTTGAAGTCTAAATAGTAGTTTTAAGAGTTTAGCATTTTGTCACATATTTTTCTGCATTTTTCATTTATGCACATTTGTGTTTTATTTTTAGTTCACTAATTTTTAAAGGATGTTATCAACAAGGTTTTCTTGTAGTTTTGTATTCTTGTCGAGGTTGTTGTTTTTGCCCACAATTTCTCATCAATCTGTGATTTGCATTAGGATATTTTCGTGTGTTACAGGCTAGCATTCCAACACCTTTATGTTCCATTATCAGCTTTTCAATTTTAATTTCTTCGAAGGACAACCTCATTGAAAAGCATGAACCTTCCTCTCATTTCTTCCATGACATTACCGAAAGTTAGCGGGTTTAGTGTACCTGTTCATGTCTTTTTCATATTTATTCCAGACCTTGAAAAGTATGTTCAAAACTGTTGGCAGAGGATAGCTGCACAAAGTTCCCTCTCCATTCCCCTCTTGCCACTAGCACTGCACTAGTACATTACTAATCAGTTTTATATGCTAGGAATGGGGATTCACCTCTCCAATCCCCAAGACTCTTGAGCCATATTTCTAGTTTGTTTTAGTTCCCATTTGTTGTTTAGTTTTTTTTTATCTCTATTAACATATGAAACTCCAGTTTTTCCCTATCAGGTAGTGGTAATGACCTACATCTTAATATGACCATAACCTTTCATTTTACCTAAATAGATGTCATGAAACTTCATATTCTAAAGATAAGTAGGCTACGGTCTCCTACAAACAAACTACATTTGCAGTCTATATTTGTCGCCTATGAAAACCATCAGAGAATGTGGTCATATTAATTGTGTTCAAAATTGGTTACATCTATTTGTAGCTTGGCAAGCACAGAATGATCCTCGTATGAAGGGAAAGGAGTCCATCTAGCTTTTGTCATAAGCTATATGGACTTGTTTTAGGAGATTCCATGGCATTCCCATGTTGTATGGACACTAGATATTATAGATATTATTATTAAGCCATAGGTGTGGTTTATAGGGCGGTGAGAAATTTTGATTTTTTAATAATTGAATGGATAAAATTTGATATTATATTATAGATATTATTAAGTGGTAGGTGTGGTCTATAGGTTTGAGTGTTTATGTAGGATGCTTTGTCAACTGTTTTGAAGATACGTGCTGAAGCAGTGCAGTACTCCAAAGCTTCAACAAATCTTACAAAAATGTATATAAATCAAGAGCATATACTAAAAAATAAAATGAATGTCACAACCAAAACAAAAAATACAAGCTGACTATAACCAAAATACAGTAGGGTTTTTATTCTTCACAGAAAAACACTAACCTACAAATATTAACCAATGTTCAATGGATGGTTCAAGAGATACTGAGATTGCTATGGGTGCATACGAACCACAATATACATGGTATAAAAAGTGATACTGTCCACATGGCCAGGTGATTGGCTTAGGATTTTGTACCATGTTTATATCATGCTTTGGTATTGTTTATTTTTGTTTTCTCTACAACAACTGCTTTTCGAGGCACTCCCTTGTTTACAAACTCCTGAACATTATTATGTTGAAAATAACATCTCCAAAATGGACATGCATTATGAGGGGGAACACTTCACTTACCATGTTTATATCATTCTTTGTTATTGTTTATTTTTGTTTTCTCTGGAACAACTACTTTCCGAGGCACTCCCCTGTTTACAAACTCCTGCACATTATTATGCTAAAATAACATCTCCAAAATGGACATGCATTGTGAGGGGGAACACTGTACTTTCTTTCCAATTTGGTCCTTAAACGAAACTTTATTATCAGCACTACGAGCTATGTTTGTTCGCTCTTCATTCTTGTTTGGTCATGTTTCAGATATGGGTTTATAGCAATAGTTTCAAATCTTTTCTTCTGCAAATTGTTATACCTGATCAGAAGGAACTTTAAAGTTGGGCTGCCATCAATGAGATAATCGGGAATTTTGAGTCTTTGTGTGAAAATCAGAAGGAAAAGAAATACATCCTACACAAGCTCAATGTAATTTGGAAAAACCACAAGGTAACAAATTCTGAATCATCCATCATGATGTCTCTTCATGTTTTGAATTTCCCTTTCCAATACATATTTGGGAACTTTCTTTTAGCTCTGATTCACTTTTCTTAGTTATTTGTTAATTTCATGATTGTTGGAATTTTTGATGTTGAATCTAGCTCAAGGGTTTCGAGATGCTAGAAGGTATTCACCTTGAACCTAAGCCATTTCATGTGGAAAGGGACCTTGTCACTCCAACATTTAAATTGAAGCGATCTCAATTACTGAAGTACCTCAAGGTAAGATTGTTGAAATATTTATTTTACTTGTTGCTCGTTCCTTGTGGTGCTTTCAACCTCACCTTTTATAGATGTTATTTGCCCGAAATTCTATGCAATGCAACCATTGTAGCTGGAAATATATCTATATTTTTTTTTGAAGATGTTTATGTTTATCATACTACACAAGTATGGACACAATCCTTATAAACTTGATCTCTTTTTCTTGATTTAGGACATAATTGATCAAACTTGTTATTGTTTTTTTCATTATCATGATATATCTTTGCATTTAGTAGCAACATAGATGACATTTTTATTACATTTTCTCAGTCATTAGTACTCTTCGCTGTCATAAACAATGGCTAGTGTGGATCTCCCAAGCCATAGAGGGCCTCGATTAATTGTGGAGATAGGATGGAGCCATGAATATATCCATTTTAAAATTCAAAAGAAAAACATATTCCAGATCTTTTAACTTTTAAGTACGGAGAATTGGTTGCAAAGGTGCAAGAGAATATATACACTTCATTTCATTTCTTTTGCTTTGATAACGACTCAATCGCAGATTGTGGATTCACAAATCATAATTCTATTTGTTTTATGTTTGGAAATCAAGACATTTTTCTATAGAATTTTATATGGGCACATGTACACAATAATAGACACATCACATGTGTGGAGAAGAAGATGAAGAAAAGAAGTCTTAACATGGAATGAAATCCCAACACACGGATATGCCATTGTAGCAAGATAGTGTGTATACATGAACATTAACTGTATACTAATATAATACTTTGAAATTTTTTGCTAGAGATATAATTTGCCTCTCTTTGTCCCTTTTGGGGTAATTTCTAGTTTTAGTAAGTTAAAAATATGGTCTGCATGATTACTGTTTTTATAAAGATTATAAATCATGTTTCTGATATTTTTTTTTTAATTAATGGCTATAAATGTAGTTTTCAGGATTACCATAACTCTTCACGTAATTATTTAAAGTGTGATAGCTCAATGGAAGGGCGCCTTCCTTACAAGAAAGAGGTTGGTGGTTCAATTCCACTGTGTGCTAACATGAATTGATCAATAATTTTGTAGTTTATTTTTATTTAAATGTTTTTTATATCGATTTATTTCAATTGTGAGATATTTCTCGATTCATTGTTTTATATTGTTTCTAGAGAGACAAAAGTGATCTTTAAATAAAAATTCTATTGTCTTTAGAGAGACAATAGCTAGTATTCAAGACATATTGTCTCTAAGCCGAGGGTTGTCTCTCGAGAGACAAAAATGAAATTGTCTCAAGAGAGACAAAAATGAAATTGTCTCTCAAGAGACAATAATTCTTGTGTTATATATTGTCTTTATAGAGACAATATTTTAAGACAATAACTTTTTGACACGCACTTAAAGACAATATTTAAGACAATACACAAGTTTTTCTTTGTCTCAAGTTAAGACAATTTACCCAAAAATTGTCTCAAATATTGTCTTAAAATCCCCCTTTATGTAGTATTGTTTGTCACAATGCAGCGGCGGACCATGGTTGGTCATGGTTGATTTTCATACTAAGACAATCTTCGCCACAATGTGAGATTGGACCATGGTTGAACATGATTGACTATGGTTGATGATGGTTGAAAATTGTTGACTATGGTTTATTTTCATATTGAGATGATAATTATGCAATTTGATGTTCGATCATCGCTGATAAATATTATAAACTGTAAGAGAAAAATTGTAAACCCTAAAATAATCATGGTTTACCATGATTGATTTTTATATTGACATAATATTTATTACAATGTGATGTTGGACCATCGCATTCCATGGTTTTCACAGTGTGATATTAGACCATGAGATAATCTTTGATATAATATGACCATGGTTATTGACCGTGGTTGACTGTGATTGATTTTCATACTAAGACTATCTTTCTCACAATGCAATGTTAGACCATGGTTGACAATGATTGACCATGGTTGATGATGGTTTCCAATGGTCTGTCATTGTCGTCAATGGTTTACCATTATTAACCATGGTTGACGATGGTTTCCAATGGTTTTCCATTGTTGTCAATGGTTTACCATTATTGACCATGGTTGACGATGGTTGACAATGATTCACCATGGTTGATTTTCATATTAAGAGAATCTTTATCACAATTTGGCATTGGACCATGGTTGACCAGGATTATAAACTCAAGGGATTTATTTTAAACCCAAGGATTAATATTATAAAACCTATGACTAATATTATACCCTATGATATGAACCCTTAGATTAGTAAGCCCAAGGGATTATAATTATAAACACAAGGTGTTAGTACTAAAGACTCAAGGGATTACAAACCCAACAGAATAATATTAGAACCAAGGGATTGATATTATAAAACCAAGTTTTATAAATGCTAAGATAAATATTATAAACCCTAAAATAAATATGGTCAACCATGTTCAACCATGGTCCAACGTCTTATTGTGACAAATATTGTCTCAAAAAGAAAATAAAAGATGGTATATGGTGGTCAACCATGTTTATTTTACGGTTTATAATATTTATCTTAGCCTTTGTATATGTTGGGTTTGTAACAATAATTCCTTAGGTTTAATATTATTCGCTTGGATTTATAATCCCTTGGATTTTTATTATTAATCCCTTGGGTTTATTATTCCCCTCAGTTTATAATATCATTCCCTTGAGTTTAATAATCTAAGGATTATTATTGTGACGGTATAATATTATTCATAGGGTTTATAATATTAATCGTTAACTTCAGTATAAATCCCTCGGGTTCATAATCATTGTCAAACATGGTCAACCATGGTCCAACATCACTTTGTGACAAAAATTTTCTCAATATGAAAATAAACCATATTAAACTAGCCATATTGGGATTATAAACCCAAGGGATTAATATTATAAATTTAATGTATGTAAACCCTAAAATAAACATGGTTGACCATAAGTACCATTAAATATTATTATTATTATTAAATAATAATAATAATAATTAATTATTAATTAACTATTATTAATATTAATTACTATTTTTATATTTATTATTATTGTTATTGTTATTAATACCTAATTATTAATTAATTAAAATTTATTTTAATCTATGTAATCAATTTGTTGATGGATTTAAATTTATTGCATGCATTTATTGCATGCATTGCAATTTATTGAATGCATTGATTGCAATCTGTTGAATGCATTTAAAACCTACTATTGCAATATATTTAATACATTCAATCTATTGCTAAAGAGCACATGATCTTTGCCCCTTCAATTCAAGTGGACACCATTAATACAAGTTTAGACATCCATTAGAAAACCAAAATGTCGGCAATGAAACAAAACTATCACAGGTTGAATCTGATTTTGTTTAACATCCTTGCGTGTGTAATAAGAAAAAACAGAAAAATCATATATAATATGTTCATACAATGGTGCACTATAAGTAACATATACTATTTTCAAAAGTAAATCACTTTCTCAGAATGAGGCAACTAGAAAATACATACTCGTGTTATAAATGTATCTCTTTACAAACATCCTCCATATTATAACATATTCATGGGAATTGGCAAACTATTTTCCTATTAATTAAAAACCTCAAAGGTAAACTACAGTAGACACCAATAAAAAAGTTTCAAAACCTTCTTGTGTTGGAAAATTGACTAACTTTGATGTGAGAAAAGTCGCCAAGATTTTCAAAACATGTCCTATTCTGGGCATTTGTCACTACCCTCGACATGAGATGAAAAATGCAAAAAGCAAAACATGCATAGTTTGTGATCCGAACTAATAATTGCTACAATTTCGTATGCCAAACACATTCGATTCAGACCATATTTCGTGTGTTTTTTATGATGTCTATGATCTTATCTAATTCAATAATTTGATTCTCAATTAATTATAAGTATAATTAAAAATTTGATACGATTCAGACCATATTTGTGTTTTTTATTATGTCTATGATCTTATCTAATTCAATAATTTGATTCTCAATTAGTTACAAGTATAATTAAAAATTTGATATGACTTAATAATATGTATAAATCAATAAACTAAATAAATGTTAAATATAAATGTGATTATAAAAAATATATTATTATGTGATATATCTAATAAATAAATATAATTATAAATATAATTATACATATAATACTCCTGAACATTGATTATCTTTAAAAATAACATATAAAATTTAATATAAAACAATAATATCAATATAAAATTATCTACTTATCTAAAAAACAATTTTCAATAATTTTAAAATTAATGCATTAAACAACATGTTTACTAATAAGTTAATATCAAATATTTATTCTAATATATAAAAATTAATTACATAATATACGACTTTAATAAAAAAATATTTTCCTTGCACATAAATAACATTTATTTCACAGAAGTCATTTTCATTAACCATATATCGTTTTGATTCCATATAATATCATTAATTAATGAAATCATTTAATTAACCATACAAATTTAAATGATCGATAATTGGATTTTCAATTATACATGCATATAATATCGTATTTCATTTTTATTTCAAAGATGGATTGCTTTGCCTATGTTAAAATTCTCTTTAAAAACACATTATTATTGGCATATTCATTCCACTATGATTTAAAATAGTGATGAAGACCCAATTACATTGTTTAAAGTAAAAAGGAAATCAAATCAAAAAAATATTCCTTTACCGACTAAAGTCAGGAGGAAGAGTCGATGATGATGGCATAGGTTCACCGCCTCATACATAAAATGATGAATTCGTAGGTTCACAGTGGCCACTTGAATATTATAGATGTGAAACGGTCTCCAGAAGCCACTTGGGCTCTGACAAGACTCCATCTTCACACAGTCTAATGTCTATTCATTCCTTCAAAAATGTTAATCTGAGACGCCGTCTTTTGGAAACCAATTTCAAAGGGCATTCTGATTTTCTGATTTTGCACAAATCTTAATCCCCAAGCGGTATAAAGTTAATCAACTACCCAACCTATCTAAACTTTATAAATTCCCCAATTCAATATCGAAAACACAAAAGTTGGAGCAAGATGTCTTCTGCAATGGATGCGCAGACCAAACATGGCAATTTTACGCTTCATGCAGGAGGAGGAAGATTCTACCAATAAGCGAAGTTTAATTAATGATCCCGTGAAAACCTGAAGCAAAATCAAAACTGACCAACAGTATAATCCTTCGCCTTCCCAAAGAATAAAATAGTAAATTCACAACAACGCCAGAAAACTTCAACATACAAGTCGATAATAGATAAATTCATTTGCGAAAACCCTTGCAGAAAATTGCTTGCCGCCAGCTCACTGTGGACGGGAGAAGATGGCAAGCGCTTTCGAAAAAGGCATCCATGAAGCCAAGGAATGTTGAGGCCGATGTTCTGATTGAAGCAGAGAATTTCTATCATTGCTTCCATTATTTCCATGGCCCAAACACTTTGTTGGGCCGATCAATGTTATCGTCATGTCTTTGTACCTTTCTTCCTGCGATGAATACCTGCAACCTGCACTGTCATGCGCAATCAGGCAAGATTGAGGAGGCGAGTTTGAAGCTATGTCTCTCGTGATTTCAGGTCGATGATGGCAAAATAATAGTCTACGGCTTGAAATCTTTTAATCTTAAGAATAACATGCAGATATTGTTTGTAGACATAACTACTACCTAATTTATACCATGAACCACATTTAATGAAAAAAATTAATATTCTCAAATTCCCCAAATTTCAAATTTCCCAAAAGCAAAATTATTAAGTTACATAAGTTGTATAACAAAAAGCTATAAGCTTCCTTCCTAATGAAGGAAAAGCTCTACATATTGCCTGGTCACTATATATTTGTTATTTTAATGGTTTCATTTGATATACTTTTTATGTACGACATCCTTTTATAAGAATAAAACAAAACAAAAAGGGGTAATATGTAGTACATTGCTAATTGATAACAGGTATATTGTATTGAAATTATATCAATAAAAGATGTTGTGTGAAGTTTTTTTTAATCTGATGTATTAGGTATCTTGTATTTTAATTTGGTTGATCCTATTTAAATAAGATGTAATTATATCTTGTTTTGAATTTAATTTCTAGGTAATCTAATTTTGTCTTGAATTTAATTTTTAAGTAATAATATTTTGTTTTGAATTTAGAAAATTGTGTTTTTGATTTCTTAAAAAATTTTAAGAGTAATTTATATAGGTATTGTTTACTGAGTTTAAAATTTGTTTTTGGTTAAAAAATTTATAAAAAATATAACAGTAGCATTGTTTCAATTACTTTTTTGATGGTGGAAATGGATTTAACAACATCAAAACAGTTGGACACAAAAATTTGAATTTTGACAACTGTAATCTAGATTTACAAAAATGCCAGCAAGATTTTATCAACCTATTACCCAAATTTCCACCATTTTCTAAATAAATTTGCAAGCTAATTACACTACTAACTTTTATATATATATATAATATCTTCAAAACCATTTTGTAAAATAAATGCTCAATCTCATCAAAAAAAGATTCCGAATCAAAAATTTTACTATCTTGTCAAATCCGAACTCGAATCCGAATAACTATCGTGACACCGTAATAGAAATTTAAAATGCAAAAGAGCGCTCGAACTTGAAAACAATATTGTCGTATGAAACCAGCAGTAGTCATCGTCTCCTCTGCACAGGGAAAACCCTCATTTTGTAAAACACTCCAGTCTTTTTGCCTGAACTGACATTTTAAAATTAAAAAGAAAAAGTAGGATAAAAATTAAAGAAAAGAGCGAATGTCAAACACCACTCATCCATTTTACTACTCCAGCAAAGAGCGCTCGAACTTGAAAACAATATTGCGGTATGAAACCATCAGTCTTCATCTCCTCTGCACAAGGAAAACACCACATTTTGTAAAACACTCGTCTTTTTGCCTGAACTGACATTTTAAAATTAAGAAGAAAAAGTAGGAGAAAAATCAAAGAAAAGAGCGAATGTCAAACACCATGCATCCATTGTATTACTCCAGCAATGAGGTTTCTGTAATTTTCTTTAATCGAAGTTATTAAAAGAGACAAAGACAACTACCATTGGCATCATACTTATTTACAAAACTCCGTGTAATCATGAATGCAACAATAATCATAGCAGCAACAGTGATGGTTCTTTGAATGAATGGAGGAAAACAGTGATGGATCTATGAATGAATGATTCGTGCATAGTTTGTAGGTCCTGTGTGGGTATATTTTCTAAGCGTCCATCTGTTTTTCAGTTGAAGAAATAGATTAATAGCAGCTCTCAGGGGTATATAGCCTTAACGTGATTAGAAAGCCTGAATTGGGAAGAAAACCTCCACAAAGGTTGGACCACAACCTCAAGACTAAGGGTCACCTGGTTTACTTAAGGGTTTGTTGGCATGTGGTTGAGAGGTTGTGCATTCTCTCGTTCTTATTTGTCTTTCATATTTATATTGGGGAATGAGACTAATTTCCAGTAGACAGTCTGTGACACATATCTTTTTTTTTTTTAATATTTCTGCCACTTTCTTAGATTTAAGTTGTTTTTTTCAATCTTTTGATGTAATTGATTTAAACTTTGCAAAGCATAAGAACTTATCATAGCAATTTTTTTCCCTATTTGTCTTTCATATCTGTATTGGGGAATGAGATTAATTTCCGGTAGACAGTCTGTGATACATATCTTTTTTTTTTAATATTTCTGCCACTTTCTTAGATTTAAGTTGTTTTTTACAATCTTTTGATGTAATTGATTTAAACTTTGCAAAGCATAAGAACTGATCATAGAATTTTTTTTTTGAGCTCTAATTAATTTCTTTAAGTTTTATAGCTTAGTACATTTATATATAGATTTGTCACGCCATATCAAATAGTCTTTAATTATTCTTCTTCATTCTCATCTATGACCATTGGAAAGTGTCTTAGCATTGCTATGAATCATTCCCCTTATTTCTCCCTCTTTATTGTTATAGAATCCTTGAGCATTATTATCATATTTCTAATACTCCTTGTTCTTCTTTTGGTACCCTTTGTTTGTATCTAATTTTTAAATCTCATGTTCTCAAATCCTCGAACTTAGTTGAGTCCATTCAAACAATTTCCATACAATACTTCTATAAGATAGCAATAAAGATCACATTATATATAAAAAAATAATATATATATATATATATATATATATATATATATATATATATATATATATATATATATATATATATATATAATCAAACCATTGTTTGTTCTTATAAGCCTGCCAAAATTCTCTATTTTTAGCTTATGTATACCTATTATTGCAACCTAAGTTCTCACAACACTTTGTAATATACCTAATCCCAAAGTCACTTTATGTAGATGGAGCATCCTACCTTTTTTTTCAACTATCTATTATGAGATCACCATCATTTTCAATTCAGCTTTCTAACCAAATAAATTTTACCTCATTCTAGTTTCTTAGTGCAATGTTACACCCCTCAAAAGAATTACCAACTTATACAATATCAACATTCATTTAAACCATACATGGTTTAAACACATTTTTCCTATATCACATGTCACCACCACATTATTCCATCTTACATGATATATAGTTAAAACATCATAGCCATGTGCCCAAATGTCACCACCATATTGTGCCACCTTCATAGGTCACCCATGTCAACTCCCAAGTCACATATGGATTTAGGTTTTTCATAAAGTCACTTTTATTAAAATTCTTGAATCTTTTGACTTCTATATTATTTTCTGAATCCAACTATATCCAATCCCACACTCAATCATTGGTCAACATTTTGATCTCGGATTTCTCAAAAAGTCTTGATTTTATAAAAAAACGAGTTTTATGGACATGCACACCCCATCATCATCAAGATGTCACCTCCTCATCATCTCCATGACATCCTCCATGTTAGATCTATGTAATCCTTGCCAAGTCATGGTGGGTTTCTATCTTGGGTTTAAATATCTAGATATCTAGACATCCAAAATGTCTGACATTTGGAAGAATGCTAAAATGACCCTTTTCCAACAATCTAGATATTATACTTCTACTCTCCACATCAACTTCCAAGAGGGACATCACCTCAACCACCACTTTCACATAATCACACTTAGGATGCCATGTTAGAATGCCATGACAACATGCCACATCACCTAATCATGTCCCTATTTCCACATCAACATGCCATAACTAAATTTCTTATCACTAGTAACACATTAGCTATAACATCATGTTCCATGTTTGCAGCTCGTTGTTTTGCTTATTGACATCCAAATCTAAGATTTTTCAAAAGATGCATTTTCAAGAAATTCCAAATCTAGTCTTCTAGATCTAGATTTTGTTAAGGGATGGAAAAGCTATGATGGGAATTGCACCTATCAAAGTTTAGTAAATTTGGATCAATTTGGATTCTATTAGGAAATGGGAAAATTCATCGCAATAGACGAAAAATGTAGCTAATGGATTTTATGTCGTTTAGACCCTTTTGGATTTTTTAGGTGACAAGAAAATTTGTGGCAATAGAAAGAAAATAACTACCATATTTTAGACACTTTAGATCCATTCACATTCTTATATGTTATCGCATAAATATCAGTAAGTAGCAGAAAAGTGACTTCAATGGATTTCTATCAATGACTTAAAGAATAATGTTATATATCTAAATATTTGGATCTATGTATAATGTAAACATCTACACTGAATTGTGCTTGGGACCCTTTACCTCTGTATCACCCAAATCATAGCCACAATACCCCCATGGGGTGATCCATGTGATTAGGGATAGCTAAAACTCCCATCCACGAGTTTATGAGAATTACATGTTTGAACAAGGATTTTCAAGCTTACTTTGTTTAATAGATTTTTCCTTTTACTAGGTGTATGTTTTCCCAAATCCATGAGTAAGACGAAATCGTACTTTGGCTAAGAATGTCTCCAAGAATTAATCCATCGCTCAACCAGTTTATGTCAGGTAATCAAGGTCACCAACCACTTACATATTTTTTCCCCTCTTAGAAAATCCTTCACTTATACTTTCAATTATACTTCATTAGGTGAGCATAGAGTTTCGACCCTCTTACAAAATCATCTAAGGAAAAAATTACGGCCTATCACTGAGATGTATAGTTCTCATGGTCTCTCATACATCTCCAATCTTTATATACGATACATCCTTACACCATGGCTCTTCTACAGTACCTTTAGACATAACTGTAGGAATACATCGAGGTCTCTCTCGACACCACACCAAGTTATGTACTAGTTGGTCAATTACCTAATTCTCTATGGAATGTTAATATTAGCATTAGATTTCAAGGTTCTGCAAGCCTCTCAATAGAATTTTCCATCAATTCACTAATGTTTAAGAGGTCCTTTTGAGATTTTGTAGCCATATTTCTTAGGTAGACTCCTTGCCTTCAGTCTTCACTCCAAATTAAGGTTTCCACATCTAATAAGAGAGGGTTACTTCCTATTGACTGGTAGAAATCAGCCTCCTACGATAAATGATCATCACGTGATTGAGGTCTCAATTAAAATTATACTCATTTAGTGTAGTGGTGTCCAAAGGTATGAGGGTGTGTGTTCCACTAAATGGATTTCTCCTTCAAAATGAGTCTTTTGATAATGTTTTCCTAAATATAATTGCAATATAATATATTGAACATAAATAAAACTAATTAATCTATATATATCAACTTTATATCTTAATTATAACTATCCCAATTGGGATAAAGAACTACTTTATAATATCTCAATTGGGACAAACAACACATTAAATATTAGATGTTGAGAGAAAGATAAATTGCTTTAGAGAAGAAATAATTCATTTCTTCTCCAATCATTAAATACAATGTATAATGTAACTTGTATAATAATACATTAACATTTCAAAATCTAAATATAATTACTAAAAAGAAATAGGATAATTCAATTTAAGAATTGAAAATGTGTCTAAATCTTAGAAATGAATACTATAACACATTTATAATAATGTGTCAAAATAGTCCACACACCATTACCAAAAATGTCTTTTAACTAATCATTGATTTTTGAATCCTTTATTATATTCATAAAATAGTATACAAATCTAACTCCATATTCCAATCCATATTTATGAGGTCTTAAATCCTTCTATAACTAGTGTGACAATAGTACACAAGTATGTGTTTTGCAGATAATCATACTTACACGATAAATTAAAAATAAAAAATAAAAGTAGAGGATTATTGGTTAATGTTAACTAAGTCTCCAAACATATAATTTGTTGATCTGAATGATTTTGTTGTACAATTTACATGGTTTATTTCATGTACCATTAAAAATTTTCCTCGTCATCCCATGATTTGATGCTCCCATTGTGCATTAGATTCAGATAAAAAAAATAAAAATTCAAGATTGGTTTCATTCACAAGATCATTAATTCTAGAATTATTTGTTGGAGGGGTTATTCCTATCTCGTATAGAAAACCAAAATATTAATTAAAATTATAGAATATCTTCCAAATGTGAAAAATAAAAAATAAAAATAAAAAAATTCAGATAATTGAATAAAAGATAGTACTAACTTAACACTATTTTAAAAACCAAATTTGTCAATTAGTAATGGAGACTAATTAATTTAAATTCTATTAATTAATTATGATAACCCTAGTTATCGTCTAAAATAATTAATTTGAAATGATATTTCCATATCATATTTTTCATGTGTGCACAATTGTGAGACCTCTAGTAATTGTGAGATCTCTAGATAGTCTCGTATACACATATTAAGACTTTTGTTGTGTTACCTCAAATCGAATGACATGAAAGTAACAAATTGAAGACATGTATTAAGAAAATATGTCAATTTTAGATATCAAGAACTACACAAATATATGCCACATGTCAAATGAAATATCAACATTAGCAACATTTGAGATGACATGCCAGCATTGGGCACATGTCATGATACAAACGGTCATCAAATAATAGGGTGTTATTTTGATTTGGCATATCGGCATATTGGGATATGAGGTTTTGTGAAGTGATTCATTATATAAAATCACCAATATTCCAATATTATCACAAAAAAAATCTATCATATGGAAACAGCCAACCATATTAGAGCAATTGGAATATCGTAGCGACCATGATATCAACCATATCAGCCATACTAGAGTATTAACATATGATGGGTCACCAACATCAAGAGAATTACTTAACAAAGCACTCGTATGGTATCACTTCGGTGTGATAGTGTGTTATCAAATGGAAATATTCACATTCCATGTGCACATTAGTTGATGGAAGTGGACATTGGAGTATTGAATATCGACCAAAATGAGAAAACAAAGAAAATATCTATAAAAATTCCAAGGGATGGTATATCTCATGCCCCACGCCCCCACACTAGTGGCGAATTCCAACCACAAGTGTGAGCAGTGTGCGGCACCGACCAATCTTCTCATTTCACCACTATTATCGTTCTTCGACTACACCTAATCTTCAACACTTTGATCATTTTATACGTGTTCACTTATTCTTTTATATATGCAGCGGAAACAATCATACTTCAATTCACTTATCTTCTCATCATGCAGCAGGAATAACATCTAAACAAAATATGAAATAGTTTACACAAATTATAAATGGATGTCCAACTCTCAATCAAGTTTTCCCAAAATTTAACAGTCGTGCAAACTTCTTAATCAACCTCCCAACTTTTCCAAAGTCATGGAGCATTCTGCAGTTTGGTCTCAGCATGCCTTGCTCGCCACGCAACGAAATCCCAATATATCATGAAAAGTGTGCCCCTATATCATTGTTGACCCTCTTCCCACGAAGCCCTATATCGACCTGTGCCCATGACATCTTGAAGCCTAACTCATCTTTGTTCTAAACTATCCACCCTGCCAAACTCATGCAGTAGTCTTTTTTCACCCTTCATGTAGTGTCCACCCAAATGAAAATATTTTTCACTACGGCCACAGGAAACCCCAACTCTTAGCTCCCTAAACTAGTATCTTTCATAACTCATCCATTCTACCTACTCAACAGGAGCATGCATAGGTTGTCCTTCTTCCCACAACCTTGGTATGTTTCCTTCTCCCTTTTTTTATGGTTATCTCTTTTTCTCGCCCTTCACCCCTGCCTCTGAATTTCTTGGAAAAATTGGATGCCTTCAAGCAAATGACCTCCATGCTAATATATATGTTGTTTTCCTTTTGACTTTGTCCAAGGGTTGCATCCTTTCATTTTTACATGGGTCAGCTGTTAGGTCCCTATAATATTAGTGATCCCCCCATTACTATTGTCGTTGTATCCATTATTATTATTATTATTATTGTGCCCCTATTGTCCCCATATTATTATTATTGTGCCCCATAGAATCCCTTTATTTTTATTTTTGTGCCTTTATATTATTATTCTTAGGTCGGCTTGGTTATATTGTGACCACGTAGACTCCTATATATAGAAAGGAGGTTTTCTCATTTGAATCATCTAAGAATTGTTCATTTGTGTAATGTAAAGGAGGTTGCCCCCTCAAAGAAGCTTATTTCTAAGGCATTGATCTATATTTTCTATCTTTTTGTGAGCTGGTTTTATAACATTTGGTATCAAAGCTTTGGAATCTATGGTTTCGCTGCTCCAAACAGGTCATCGTGCCATTTTCACTATAACTTTTCTTCTGCGGCATTTCAGAAGCTTAAAACAAAACCCATTTGGGCCAAAAAAGCTTTGAACTTCAAGTCCAAATTTCATAGTTTTTCTCACTATATTTGCGGAGATATGATTTGAGGAAGTTGGCATTTTTGTAGACTCCCAAATTACATTCCAAATAGGTGACCTGGGTAAAATCTTCATAACTTTGTTTTGAGAATCAGACTGAAATTGCGTCAGAAGTTTCAGAGAGAGGATGGCCTATAGTTTTATGTGTATCAGTTTCAGGTACTAAGGTTGAAACAGTGACACGTGGCATGTCATACAAGTTCACTCTACTGAACAAGTCTATAATCAGGTCACCGTGGACGATTTGGCATAACTCTTCCTTGGAGAATCAAATTTTGATTAGACTGGTGGCATTGGAAAGAGGATGCAGAGGGCTACTGCAGGTCATGATTTCAGAACTAGGAGATCCAAAATTACAGAGGTACACCAGATTCAATATCGAGCTCCTACAAGTGAAAAAAGGTGTGTATTTTTTAAGTTTTTGCATAAGCTTGGTTTGAAAAATTAGTTTGAAGGAATTCAAAGGGCATAGTGAAGCATTATTATCAGTAATTGATGCCTCGAAGAAAGAAAATGGAAACACCTAGTAAGCAACCTAAAAGCTCTAGCATGACTCATGAAGAAGAGGAAGAAATACAACATGATATATCAATACTACGAAACCAGGTGCAACAAATTTCACTCACACAAAAGGTATCAAAAAATAAGATGGATGATTTAAAGAAAGACGTAGAAGCTAAGATGGATGGTTCAAAGAAAGGCATAGAAGCTAAGATGAATGACTTTGAAGCTAAGATGGATGGCGTGGAAACTAAGATGGATAGCCTGGAAACTAAGATGGATGGCGTGGAAGCTATGATGGATGGCATGAACGCTAAGATGGAAGCTAAGATGAATGGCATGGACGATAAGATCGAAGAAGTGAAAATAAATTTGAATATGTTGCTACAAGAAATGGTCACTAATGGTGAAAGGGTAGTAAAGGAAACTCATGATGAGAACAAAATAAACGTTAGTTATGATTTCATAGACTCTAATGTTGGATTGGAGACCCACCATGTTCCAAAAATCGATATGAGGAAGTTTGATGACAAGGATCCTGGAACATGGTTACTACAGATGGAGTAATTTTTCGATCTCCATAATGTGAAAAACACACAAAAGGTACGTATTGCAACTTTATATTTGGAACTGAATCAATTTGTATGGTATCGATGGCTTTGCTCTCATAAACAAATTTTCACTTGGGCAATTTTTACGAAATAAATGATAGCACATTATGATGATACAAAAGTAACACCTTTTTTATCCAATTGATAAATCTCAAACAAAAGGGTTCAATGATGGAGCACATTGAGGAATTTCAAAAATTGAACATAAGGGTAAACGATATTCCAGAGGAGGATTGGATTGATGTGTTCATTGGGACTTTAAAGGATAATATCCAACATGAGGTTCGTATTTGGGAACCTGATTCATTGGAGAAGGCATTCAGGTTAGCAAGAAAAATGGAAAGCAAAATTATGGAAACCAGGAAGCCTACCACTCACAACTATAAAGATGGAGGTGTTGCTGCCCCTAGCCTTCCACAACCTACAAGGTTGACACCACAACAATTGGAAGAAAAAAGAGAAAAAGGACTTTCTTACAGTTGTGATAGCGAATACACTAAAGGTCATAAGTGTGCTGAGAAGAATTTATTCTACATAGAGTGTGAAGAGGACGAAGAAAAGGAACAAGAAATGTCAAAAGAAGAGGATATACTCCAGGAACAAACACTAGATAAAGAAGAAATGAATCCAACCATATCTTGTAATGCATTGGCTGGAATTACCACTCCTCAAACTATCAAGATAGAAGGACATATCAAGAAGAAAAAGGTAACAGTGTTGATTGATTCTGGAATTACCAATAATTTTATTCATTGTAAGATAGCAAAGGAATTGAATTGCTTCCTATATCCAACACCAGAGTGTCAAGTGATGGTTGCAAGTGGACGAACCATCAATCACTCTAGAAAGTGCCATAATATCAAGTTATCCATGAGAGAATATGTATTGAATAGCCCAAAGCTTTCCATTCCAATGGGTGGTGTCGATGTTGTACTAGGAGTCCAATGGCTACAATTCGTGGGTACAATAGCTTTTAATTTTCAAGAACTTTTCATGAAATTTTCTATGGAAGGAAAGGAAGTTGAATTAAGGGGTAGTGCAAGGAACCCAAGAAAGATAATCAGCTCTAACGGTATGAAAATGGTTCTAAAGAAGGAACAACAAGGTGTAATTGCACAATTATGTTCGCTAGAGGTTCCCACATCGAAATCACCTATTTCTCCGAATCTCCAAAAGGTATTGGACAATCATTCCAAGGTATTTGAAACTCCTAAAGGTCTCCCACCTATTCGTGATCATGATCATGCTATTCATTTGATTCCAGAAAGTGTTCCTCCAAACATCAGGCTGTACAGATATCCCTATGCCCAAAAGAGTGAAATTGAACGTATGGTTGCAGAAATGTTAGAGGCTGGTATAATTCAACCTAGTCAAAGTTCTTTTTCTGCTCCAGTAGTATTAGTTCACAAGAAGGATGGATCATGGTGCATGTGTCTAGATTATACGGAGCTCAACAAGCTCACTATTAAAGATATATTTCCCATTCCTGTCATTCATGAATTATTGGATGAATTGCATGGATCAATTTACTTCACCAAGTTGGATCTTCGTTCAGGATATTATCAAATCAGAATGAAGACTGAAGACACTCTAAAAACAACATTTAGGACTCATGACGGTCATTATGAATTTTTGGTCATGCCATTTGGCCTTACTAATGCACCTTCTACATTTCAAGGTTTAATGAATTCCATTTCAAACCTTTCCTTAGAAAAATTGTTTTAGTATTTTTTGATGATATACTAATCTACAGCAAGTCTTGGAAGGATCATGTCAAACATGTTGACATGGTGCTCAAACTATTGAAGGAGAAACAATTATATGCAAAAATCTCCAAATGTTTCTTTGGATTACAAGAGGTGGAATATTTTGGTCATATTGTATTTCATGAAGGTGTTAAGGTAGACCATAGAAAAATTAAAACCATTAAGTAATGGAAAATCCCCACATCCACAAAGCATCTACGAGGATTTCCTGGGTTTACAGGGTATTATCGCAAGTTTGTTAAGAATTATGGGAGAATAGCAACACTTCTAGCAACATTATTGAAGAAAGATGCATTTTCATGGACTCCAGAAGCAACGAAGGCCTTTCAACATCTTAAAGAGGCAATGTGCCAAGCACCAGCCTTAGCTACACCAGACATCATAAAAACCTTTATTCTGGAATGTGATGCCTCAGGAAATGGAATCAGTTCTGTTTTAATGCAAGAAGAAAGACCCATTGCTTTCGAAAGTCGTCCAATGAAAGGAAACTATTTACACAAAGCTATTTATGAGAAGGAAATGTTGGCAATACTACATGCACTTAAGAAACGACGACCCTACCTAATGGAAAGACACTTCAATGTAAAAACAGATCATGATAGTCTTAAATACCTTTTAGAGCAAATATTATCTTCAGAAGAGCAACAAAAATGGCTCACAAAGATGTTGGGTTATGACTTTGAAATCATCTACCAAAAAGGGAAGCAAAGTGTTGTGGCAGATGCACTCTCAAGAAGGGATGAGGATGTGGAAGAATTTATTTGCGTTATTTCTATTATCCAACCAGATTGGATAAGCGAAGAAAGGGATGAATGGAAGAATGTCAAGGAAGTGTGGGCACTCATTCAAAAGATACAACAAGATCCCAGTACATCTGATACATTTATCTGGAAAAATGATTCATTATGGTACAAGGATCAGGTATACCTATGTAAGAATTCTCGACTCAATAAAAATATTCTTACTGAATTGCACACCTCTCCCTTAGGAGGGCACTTAGGATTTCTAAAAGCCTACCATAGGGTTAAGAAGGATTTTTTTGGATGGCCTTAAATCGGATATTCAAAAGTTTGTGGTAGAATGTTTGATTTGCCAACAAAATAAAGTTGAAACAATTAAGACTCGAAGACTATTACAAGCTTAATCCATTCCAAGCCAATGTTGGGAGGAGGTTTCAATGGATTTTATCACAGGTTTACCCAAGTACAAAGGAAAGAGTGTTATCATGGTGGTAGTGGAAAAACTTATCAGGTATGCACACTTTTGTCCATTATCTCAGCCATTTAAAGTGAGTACAGTTTCTACTGCATTTATGGAAACAATTCAAAAGCTACATGGAAACCCAAAGATTATTGCAAGTGACAGAGATCCCATTTTCACTGACATAATTATTTTCTTATCTTGGTACTCAGTTAGCACATAGCTTGTATTATCATCCTCAATCTAATGGGAAAACTGAGATAGTAAACAAATGTTTGGAAGGATATCTTCTTTGCTTTGTATCTGATAAACAAACACAATGGGTTAAATGGTTGCCTCTGGATGAATGGTGGTAAAACACTTCCTTCCATACTGCAATAAAAATGACCCCGTTTATGGCACTTTATGGATATCATGCACCATACATCACATCGTATTTAAGAGAAAATTCTAAGGTTCAAGCAATGGAAGATCACATCGAGCATCAAAAACAAGTTCTCCAACTCTTAAAGGATAACCTCACCTTAGCATAGAATAGAATGAAACAACAGGCAGATCAACATCGCAGCGAAAGAAGTTTTGATGTAGGTGATTGGGTATTCCTACAGCTACAGCCATATAAACAAATGTCCCTCAAGCAAGCTAAGAAGGATAACAAATTATCACCAAACTATTATGGTCTGTACAAGGTGTTGCAAAAGATAGGTACTATGGAATACAAATTGGAGCTTCTTGTAGCTTCTCAAGTGCACCCAGTTTTCCATTTTTCATTCTTAAAGAAGGGTATAGGTGACAAGCTTCCATTTCAGACAATATTGCTAGAACTTGATGACAAAGGAAAAATCATATTGGAACCTGAAGCAGTCAAAGAAAATGGAACTTGACAACTGAAATAGATCAATTTCAGAGTATCTTATCAAGTGGAAGAACTTACCCATTGAAGATTCCTCATGGGAGGATGAGAATTTTATACAAAAGCATGTAGAACTACTCAAGCGTTGAGGACAACACTTTTTTGAAGGAGAGGGTCATGTTAGGTCCCTATAATATTAGTGATCCTCCCATCACTATTGTCATTGTATCCCTTATTGTTATTATTGCACCCCTATTGTCCCCATATTGTTATTATTGTGCCCCATAGAATCCCTCTATTGTTATTTTTGTGCGTTTATATTATTATAGTTAGGTCGGCTTGGTTATATTGTGACCTCGTAGAATCCTATATATATAAAGGAGGTTTCTTCATTTGAATCATCTAAGAATTGTTCATTTGTGTAATGTAAAGGAGGTTGCCCCCTCGAAGAGGCTTATTTCTAAGGCATTTATCTATATTTTCTATCTTTTTGTGAGCTAGTTTCATAACATCAACCCACCCATAGATTGTCCACAAAAAATGTTTACAACTCCAACACACCCCTCCAATATTTACTAAGTCATGGGTTGACCTTTGGTTGGCGAGGTGGGTGCCCTTTCCTGTACGAACGTCCCTGCCCATCATTCACCCATCTCGCCTGCATGCCTTTAACCGAACTCATCTTCATTCCTTTAGATGAACTTGTTTGCATGTTTCTTTAATAGGGTCACCTTTAACCGAGTCACTTTAAGTGAACATGAGTCTGGCAGGCACCCACCACTACATTCACATGCTCGTCACACAACACGATCATGCCCGTACCCGCAACTTCAGCTTTTCAACTCTCTAGGGCACTCGTAAACCCAAGGCCCTTACATCCTCCCCCACTCTAAAAAGGATTTCATCCTCGACAACACCTCTTGCAAAAATCCATTGCTAAGACCAAAACATCATAAACTATCACCAGCTCCAACATCAAATGTCCATTCTCCCTACCTCCCTGCCTTCATCACACAAACCTCGATCGAGGCTCGTACCTCCATGTATGGGTAAGAATACTCAATCCATGTTTATTAACTACAGTCGTCGCAATGAAAATTATGCTAATGTACCATATATCGTCATCATCATGTCATTTTTTACTATCATACTCCAAGTCAACTCTGACATGCATCTGCACACTGTTTACCCCCATGACTCGAATTAGTTGGGTATCTAATCCAACCATTACATCTAATCCATGAGAATTCACATCCTCATGCGTTCATCAAATGGTACTTTCAACACTTTGTCATGCGTGAAACTTGATCAATAGCTCTACCCATCTCCATCCAATGCTCATCGTGCCATACCTAGGTCTATGAAAAGGCCTCCATCTCATCTACAATATGCTTCCCATCAATGATATTGTATGTATGCCAGTCATGGTTATATATCAACAAGAACATCCTTCCAAGCATGATCTCTATGTATTGTGAGGTCCTTCCCTAAAGGCCCCTTTGTCATGGTGGTGCAACACCTCCTCCTAATCAAGGCGTTGCAAGAAAGTTTCCTTCCTGACTCTCATCCACCCATGTATATGATTGGTGTTGCACCCTCAAGTAGTTGTGCACAACAACAACCTCTTCCTTCATACATCTAATCTTCTCATATTTTCCTTTCGTCAACTAAAAGTCATAGATGCCCATAGCATATCTGCAATAGTCCATAATACCAGTTGGATCTTTACCTGCATAATCTCTCCATATTTCGTGTTATAATAAGTACTCAAATCTCCCCTCTTATCAACATTCTCATGGTGAATCACTACAGTAGAATATACATTTTTATTCTTTATGATGGGTGGATCCATCCCTCCACCTCCATCCTTCTTCTCTTTCGTGGCTCATGAAAAAAAGTCAAGAATCCTATTCTCCTTTGTCACTTGATTCAAACATTTAACCTCCTATTGTTCCACATGTTCATGCTTCACATTCATTTCCTTCTCATACAAAGTCATTGAAGAAATCCTTGGTTGATACCCCAAGCGACTCTTCCTATTCACATACACGAACATGGTTTTCCCACTAGCTGTAACCAAGAGTATGTCACGGTCAACCATCGGTATGACTTGTGCTTCCACTAAGAAGTCCTACCCGAAGACCATAGCATGATCATTCATCTCAATCACCCTTGAATTCAACTCTCCAAAACCCACGAACCCACCTTCACTTGTGTGTCCCTTAGAACACTTGTCACAGCCTTCATGCTTGAGTTAATATCTTTGAAAGCACTAAAATCCCTTTCAATTCTAACCTTCAAATTCAAAGATGTTGTTTCCTTCTTACTAAGGAAACCATGTGTAGATCATGTATCAACTGATGCATAATAATTCCTCCCACATATGGTCACCTACACAAAACTCAACCCCAATGCACCTTCATCCTGCATAGTCTTTGTCTTGGTTCTTACTTCTGCAAACTTCTCCATTATTTCTTCCTTAAAATTGTCTTTCTCCTTATGTCTCAACATGACTGTCCTCATGAGGTATGCAATTTCTCATTTTGGTTCATTTGAGAAATTCGGAATTGGTCTAGTTGGATTTCCATCAAGATTTTACTCCTTTGCATGTTACCCAATCACACTTATTTGACACACATCATCTTCAATTCAAAGTGCCCCCATCATTCACAAATCATCCTTCCTTTATTTATAGTAAGTCCCAAGTCTTTAAACATACTCGATCTCATCTTCCTCTATGGAAATGATCGAATCCTCTTTTTGGTCCAAAATGTCCTTCTTGATCCCTTCCTCAAGCTCCTTGACTCTTCCCTCCAACTTGGCTTGTTCCTCCCTTAACCGAACTCGTTCATCCATGAGTTCTTGGATTCTATGGTTTCCTTTTTGTAGCCTTGCATCAAGTTCCTCATGTTTAGCGGAATTCCCATGTAGATTGTTCAAGGTCTTCCACACATCCACTATTCCATCCTTGATGTGGTCCAAGTGTTCCCACTCGTACAAAAGTGATTCATAGTGTTGCTTCCCCTTAACCTTCCAGAAATGTGCCATCTCTCCAAGTTTTTGAAGAACCCTTATGACTATCATTGCACTTCATTCATCTTAGCCCAAGCTCACTGCCTTGCCCCTCCTAAACATTCCTATGTGTCACACTGCAGCCAACTAATAGTCTGCAAAGCCCTCTTTCTACTAAATGGGCCCTGATACCAACTCACCATGAAGTGGGATTTTGTATCTCTGCTACCACGCTTCAAAAATCAGTCTCAGATACCATCTATCATGGCCCCACGCTAGTGGTGACTTCCAACCACACATTAGCCTAGTGTGACACCGACCAACCTTTTCATTTCACCACTACTACGGTTCTTGGACTACACCTAACCTTCAACACTTATATTATTTCTGACAATTTTTCACTTCTTCTTTTATATATGTAGTAGAAACAATCATACTTCAATTCACTTATCTTCTTATTACATGGAGGGAATAACATGTAAGGACAATATGCAACAGTTTAGGGTAAACTCCCAATTAAGTATGCCCAATAAATCAAATTTTGTAAATATTTTACAAGTACAAATATTTTTACGGTCATGCAGCCTTGTTAATCAGGATACCTAAATTTGGAAAAATCATGTAGCATTCTGCACTATGGTCTGGGCACGCCCTACCGACGATGTAGTGGTGACCCAACTTCTTGTGTAGACTGTGCCACTATATCTTCCTTCAATCTCTGTCCCTGACATCGTTCAACCTATTAGTGTCAATCTTGTTCGCTTGTCACCTGGATCAAAAATTCTTTTACCATGGTCATTTCAAGATTTCATCATCAAATTTTTCTGTCACTAGGTTTACAAAACAAATTTAGTCATTGTATGGTCAGTCCAAGATAGAGTCATTGTCTAAAATTTTATCATGCTAGTTGCTTGTCATATACCATGAAAATAGGTCAAGTCATCATTATCATTCCATTAGGTCTTAAGTCATTCATTAGGTTTTAAGAGTCCCCAAGGTCCACCATTTCCATAAAAAGTCAAAAATAAGTCAAATTGACAAAGCAAAGAGTTCAAGAAATGAAACATGGCTTATTTACATTTTCATGACATAAAAAAATTTCAGGAGTAGAAAGCACCAGCACTCAGGAGATGCAAAAAGCATATTTGCAAAGGTGAGGTAAAAGTTGCCTTCAGAAAAGTGAAATCAGTTCACAAAAGAGGATTACTTTTTTTTCTTTTTTTTGGAAAAAGTGAAAAAGTCACCCCTATATAAACTCAAAATGACTCAATACCTTTTCATTCACCTCTCATTCACTCTTCATCATCTATCTTACTTGCTTTAAAAAGAAAATATTTCATTTCCCTAGGAGAATTTAGCGAAAATTTCTAGGCACTGTGCGTAGATACACTACGCTGAACTTTTGAAGTAGGTGCTACGCGTAGGAGAACTGCATTGCGCTTTGGCATTGTGCATAGAAGATTTGTGCTCTGCACAGGACAGAGTGCCTGAAAATCACCCAAATTTTCCCAAATTTCGAAATTCTTTCTTTCAAACTTGGTCAAATTTCTTTCTAAGGCTAAGGAAAAAGTAAGTACATCATTTCCCTTGATTTTTTCTTTCCCATTTGCCTTAGATGTTGATAATATCTCAAGCTAAGGTTTGTAGCAAAACTACCATGGTAAATGCTAGGGTAGAAATGGTCAGCACAATTTTTTATCTCCTAAATAGGAAAATTTACTTTCTGCACCTCCACACATGCATGATGAGTCATCTTGATTAGTCCCTTAACTTCCAAACCAAGTTTAAACACTAAAAAAACAAAACCCTAGTTCATTCCTAGAGTTATTTTGGAAAAATCACATCACAAAACCTTCTTGGTCTCACTTACTAGCAACCACATTTGTTCACCATGTTCCTCACTCATTTTCATCAGTTCCTCAAAACCATCTCATCTTTCACAAAACCGCCCCCATCATTCTGTCAAAATCCCTCATATATCACTTCATTTTCATACTCACCTCACATCTATTTCACTTCCTGTATCTAGGATTTTCTGTCATCATGGAGATTGATTCTTCACCAGAGAGAAAGAGATAGCACAAAGGAGGGTGGATTCTCATATGTGAACCATCATATTGCAATTAGATCATCTCCTATCCCTTCGTCAAACAATGTTTTGAAGATGTTCACTATTTGGAATTTTGCAAAAAAGTAAGTGAAGTAGGGTTTTATGAAAAACTGACAGATTGGGTGGCTACACACATGAAAGGGGACACTATTTTCATTGCTGGTATTGAGTTTAGCTTCTCAATGGCCTCCATCTCACTAGCAACTGGTTTACCAGACAATGGCAAATACTGGTTCAAGGGAATGAGTCTAGATCTTGAAAACTATAAGTCCTTCTTAAAGACTCTATACAAAGATGCACATACTCACCTTATGCCTTTCAGATATTTTCTTGAGAAGTATGCTCCTTTAATGAATACCATAATGATGTTATTTACCTATGAAGGTAGATTCTCAAGGTTGTATGCATATCACATTCGCCTCTTGATGCACTTCACATCTCAAAAGCCACTCAACATGTGCAATTACTTGTGTAGGAGTATTTCAAAAATGTCTGAAAAGATACAGTTGAAGAACAAAGAGCACTCTCCAAGACTGTTCCATCATAATCTCATCAAAACCATTGTCCTTCATCTGTTGGCATAGAAGGGTATGGCTTGGGAAGCCTTCTTAGAAACAGTTCTAAAATGCCATGAGGAAATGCGGCATCTCAGTACACAAACACACCAAAACAACAAACATAGATGGGGTCATCTAGCAGACCAGCAGAGAAGATTCAGTTACCTAGGCCAAAGGTCACCAAAGTGTATAAGGAAGGGCATAGGCTTTTTTTTCTTCTCACAAAGAGAAAGGGGTGAAGCCTTCTTCATTGCCAAAGCAGGCATCAACAACAAAGGGTAAGAAGACACTTGAGAAAGAATTTGAGATCATTGATCTAGAAGAAGAAGATGATATTTCAATCATGAAGCAGACCATCAGGGACAAGAAATATAAAATGAAAGAGCTGGAAATAAACATGGAAAGAGCTAAGTTCATTATATCATTCCTAGAACAAGAAAACAATCAACTCAAGGCAAAAGAGTTGATCTTGGAAAAGGAAAAAGCCAAGTTATTGCAACAGGTTGGAAAAGATAAGAAGATCATAGAATGAAGTGAGCCTGAAGGATCAAAGGGTACCAGAAAGAGGAAAATACCAAGAACCATAGGTCTCAAAGAAGCTTTGCAAGAGGAGCAAAAGCAAAGATTGCTAAATGAAGACCTTGACCTAGAAGAGAGGATTGCCCTTGAGGTACATCAAGATAAAGAATATTTGCTCAACAGGGTGAATGAACATTTGGAAAAGCTCCTGGAGAAGGTAAATAGAGATAATCAATGCTCAGACACATGGCACATCATTATCAAGCTCAACACGTGATCGCCAATGTCAAAGTGAAACAGCTCAAAAACAAGCTCAAGGAGACCAAAAAAGAGCAAAAGGATGAGGGAAACTTGGAGATTCTTGCTGAAGCATCCATGAAGCTCTGAAAAACTCATTTTTACACCTTCCCTCCAATTTTGAGCCAATTCTGAGCATTTTGAGTTTTTTGGCAAATTTTGGTCTAAACTCATAAATTTGGCCTTAGGCATCCATTTGAAGAAGATTTTATATTTTTGGAAAGGCCTTGGAATCCTTTAAAACCCCATTTGCCCAGATTTTATAGAGGTGGCTTAGTTTGGGAGAAAAGGGAAAAATAGTGGCGAAAAACCAGCATTCTGAAGCATTTTTTGACAAGCATTGCACTTCTGGAGTAACCTTGGGAGAATGGATTTTTGAATGTCTTCCCGTCCTCCAAATTCAAAAAGTCAAACTATTATGGAAACTAGACTTGAAGGGCTAGTATACTGTTCTCTCAGATATTCATTTTGACCACTGAAAGGCACTTGACAATCAGCTCAAAGTTAGCGTTGTGCTTCTGCATTTTCTGTGTTTTTATTTGTAAAAATTCACTGTGTAAATTTTCTAGTTTCTAGTCAAACTTGGTCAAAGTCAAGATTCTCTTTGTAATGGCACAAGTTACAAGGCTAGGTGATGTAGGCATGAATAAATGCATATCATAGGTTTATTTTTATTTTTATTAGGCCTCATAAAAGAAGCAAACTCCTAATCAAACTCTTCATGAGGTGTTTGAGTTACACCTTCTCACTCTCAATTGTTGGTTGAGAAAATATTGGAGTCAACTTGTCCACCAAGGAGTTCGAATCTTGAAGGTGGGAAAGAGGTCAGGAGAGTCTATAAATAATATTTCACCTGAGGAGAAGAGGGCTGAACTTTTTGTAAAGGAAGGCTTACATTGTAATCATCTTTAAGCTAATACAGATACAGGTTGCGGCTATTTTCAAGGAACTCTAGCACAGTGAGTTCATGGTGTTTTGCTTCACTCTTTTGTTTTATCATGGTCTAAACATCTTTACATACATTATATTTCTTCTCTTTATAAATACCTTGTGGTAAAATACTCATAATTCTCGTATTATCAAACTCTGTTATCTACGTTTCATGGTTATATGTTTTGTCTTTTTAAGCTAATGAAATCATCTTTTAATGCTCATTTGTTTTCTTCTTTCTATATCCTCTATATTAAATTGACATAATACTCCAATTATACCATGGCTTCTGACATCTAGCTCCTTCTTATGCTTTCTCCTGTATTCCCACAGCCTAGACCTACTTGTGGCCCCAATCCCTAAGTTCATCAAACCCTTTAAAAACCAAATTTTCACAAATAAATATATATATCTAGCCTAAGATTCATTTGCTTTAAATTCATATAATTGATAAGAGACTTAGAGAGATCCCTCTCATGCTCAGTAGGGCTAGCTACTGAGCTAAAGTGGTTTGAGGTTACCCTTGTCAATTTCCTTTCAACCTAGGAGATTGTTAGGGCTAACATTTTTGGTGTCATTGTTGGGGAACAATTGCTAAATTATCCTTGGGAAAAATCTTAATAGCTTTCAAGAGCTGGTTCTATTCCTTTTAGTTTCCAGTATCCGAAGATAGGCTGAATTCATAAACCTCATTAGTTTAGGGTGTATACATTCTGGCTTCCAAAAGGCATACCAGGTCAAATCCTGACCCAAATCGACCCTTTATTGTTGAAGACTCTAAAAGACTACTGAGAAAACTTAGACTACCTATCACTAAAAGTACAGTTCAAAAAATTAAAAGAACAACTTCTCTGCCTAAAAACTTATTTGCCTTTGAGCAAATTCCATTCGCAGAGCAGATAGAATTATCACTTACCAGGTCTAAGTTTGACTCCTGCATCTTTGATACAACAGTAGAACCTTTAAAGGTTGAAACTCACTCTCTTTCTTCAGAATCTTTTTCTGCTAAGACTGATCATGAACTGTGGTTAAATTTTGATAAGCTTCAAAGCCTTTCTGACCAACTCCAAATCACAACCGTAAAATCTTTTGTCCAATATCAACTTGAATACTTAGCCACAACTTCATCCTCTTTTACACTTCCAAGCTCATCTATAACATCTCCTAAAGCTTTAGTTTCATCATCTTTCTTGCCTCCTCTGTTTGTTCCATCCTTGCCTCCACAACCCATTTTAGTAGTTCCATCATCCTCATTGCAACCTTCACTTACGCAAACCATTGTAACACCTCCACTTACACCACCAATTGTAACACCTTCACTTTCTCCAGCAGTCATGGGAAGATTTGTGCCTCTTTTATTGCTTGCTCAACTTATTGCTTTGCCTCAAAACTATGGTCAAACACTTCCTTTGTTTGATGCAAGAGCAGAAATTACAGCTCAGCAGCATGTTGACAAGTTAATAGACTTCATTGACTTAGAAGAAATTGATGAGGAGAATGCTAAAATGAGGATTATCGCTCAGATTTTCTCAGGAGATGTAAAGAAATTGTTTCGTAGTCTTGCTGCAAATTCCATTAATAGTTCTCAAAGATTGATTGAATTATTTCTAGGTCGTTGGCAAGAGAAGAAAAATCCATTACAGATATTGGCTAAATATACTTCAATGAAAAGGAGCCCTAATGAAATAGTTCAAGAATTCACATCAGCATTTAATACAATGTACAATTCTATACCTAATGATATGAAACCTCTTCCTAGTTTAGCTCTTCTTCATTATCATGATGCTTTCATTCCAGACATGGCTTATTAGTTCAGAGAATGAGACCCAACTATTCTTGAAGAAATGCAGCAGAATACAATTAGTGTTCAAGCCAATCTACTCATTAAGAAGTCAAAATCAAAGCCAGAGAGAGCAGAAAAGACTTTCCAGAGAAGAACCTGCATCATCATCTGATGCAAAGCTTGACAGCCTGATAAAAACTATGCAAAGAATGATGGATAAAATATCCGTACCTGATCGACAAGTTGAACCATCAGTGAGGAATCCTAGATTTTGCGAACAACAACAACAATAATTCAAAAATCGACAGAGAGAGTAGTGAAATCAAGATCCTCAAGGTTAGGTGAAAGCTCCATTTCAGAAAAACTATACTGAAAGCTAGGAAGAAGATGAAGAGGAGATGGTAGAAGCAAATCACTTCTTTCAAGAAGGTGAACTGCCTACTTTCCTAACTGAATAAGATCAGTTTTCTGGAGACTCTTTTATACCAGATGACCAGCAATTTGTGCTTGCAAGCGAAGATCTATGGGCTGATAGGACTGAAGAGTACCAAAGAGGATATCAGAATGCCCTCAGTCATCTCCAAAAGCAGTACAATTTGAGAAACAGAAATGTGCCTGTTACTATAATTCAGAAAAGACAAAATTTGCAAAAGGACGCACCAAGCAAAGAATCCCCTCCTACAGGCCAGAATAAAGACAAAGCTATTGTCACACAGAATCGGGATAGAACTAATGAAGCTTCCACTAGCAATGTGAGGAAGGACAAAGAAATGCAAACTGAAAGCCAAAAGAAGGAAACTCAAGCTAAAGGCCAAACAGAAAGGAAGGACATCGCTTCAAAAGAGGTAGATAAGAAATCTAATCCTTTTAGTTTGGAAAATGATATTTCTAAATTAAATATAGCCATTCACCTCACTAAATTGGTAAGGAATGACAAATACAAATTCCAGATTGCAAAAATGCTTAGGGTTGATCAGATGTCTGATACATTCAATTTAGCTGATGATGAGCCAGCCATCCTTTTTGGTCCAGCCTTAGAAGGAGCTCCTGAAGATAGTGAAATTCCTCCTTTTTATCTGAATCTTAAACTTCATGACCTTATCCTTCATAATGCTATGCTAGATTCTGGTGCCTCTCATAATTTGATGCCTGAAGCCATAATGGATAAACTAGGACTGAGCATCACCTGACCTTACCATGATCTTTATTCTTTTGATTCTTCAAGAGTGAAATGCCTTGGCCTTATTAAAGACTTGGTCGTGTCCTTGGATCAAATCCCAGCCAAAATTGTATTTATGGATGTTGTAGTAGCTAATATTCCTCCTAGGTTTGGCATGTTGCTTTCAAGATCTTGGGGGGGGAAATTAAAGGGCACACTACAACTTGACTTTTCATACGCCACTATCCCTGTTTTTGGACATATCCGGAAACTTTATAGAGAAAAGAAGATGAAATTTATGATCAGCAGTAAAGACAAGCTAGTCAATCATCCAATACATGCTATTCACACTGATCTTGACTCTTTCATTTTGTTTAGTGATATGGATTCTGTTGATGAAGAAAGTCAGTTAGTAGAAATTTCAGAAGTTCCTAACCTAATGGGCAGCATACATGAAACTATCACAATAGAAAGTAAAGAGATTGGTGAGGAATCTAGACAGCCTGCAAATCCTATTGAGGAGATTCAAAGAATAGTGCAGAAAGCAGAAAATTCTGAGCTAGCCATTCAAGATCCTAAAAATCAAGAAGTTCAGATTTCATAAATTCTTTTTCCAGAAGAAGAAAATGGTCTTTTGACTATGGAGTTTGATCGTTCATCCGGAAGAGAAGGAGCAGGAATTTATGTTTGTATACTTGGGCCTTTCCATGAGCCAAACAAAATCCCTCCAAATGTGAGAATGAGTTCTTGCGAGCTTGCATTTGAATGTTCGAATAATGAGGCGGAATATGAGGTGTTGATTGTTGGCCTCAAAATTCTGAAGAAGTTGGGAGCAAAAAAGATTTCTATTTATGGTGACTCCGAGTTAGTGATCAAGCAATTCAAAGGGGAATACCAGGACAAACATCCAAGAATGAGAGCTTATCACAATGTTGTACTTGATATTCTCAAAACTTTTCCAGAATATACATTATCTCTTATTCCTATAACTCAAAATCTTATAGCCGATTCACTTGCCACTGCAACCAGTATGGTGAAAATTCTTTTTCATTCTAATCATCAATACTCCATCCATGTTAAGCATTGCCCAGTTGTCCCAGATAACATGAGGTTTTGGAAAGTATTCGGTGACGATAACCAAATCAATACTTTTCTGTAGTTGGAAGGAGAATTTCATAATTCTCACATTGATGATGTGTACAATCTTGATGATTCCCACACTAATTCAGCTGACACTAAAGTTTTAGAGGTCAAGGACAACAACATTGTAAGAGGCTTGGTGCCTTTGGAAGATTTATTTGACAAGGATGATATCGCCAAGAAGCCCACCATGGTTCCTACTCAAAAAGGAGTAGAAGATGTTAACATTGGCACAACTAAGAATCCTAAGTTGGTCAAGCTATCAAAGTCTCTATCCCCTAAAACAAAAGGTAAGTACATGTCTTTAATGAAGGAGTTTGCTGATGTATTTGCTTGGGATTACTCAGATCTAAAAGTTTATGATAAAAGTATCATTCAGCACATCATTCCTATAAAGCCGGATCAGAAGCCATTTCACCAGAAATTGAGAAGAATCAACCCCAAGGTGCCGCCATCAATTGAAAAAGAGGTAAATGGACTTTATAAGTCTAGCATAATTGTTCCCATTCGGTTTTCTGAATGGATGTCTAATCTAGTACCTGTGAGAAAAAGGACCGGGGAAATTCGTCTATGCATTGATTTCAGAAGTCTTATTAAGGTGTCGCTGAAAGACAACTATCCCCTACTTAAGATGGACCACATACTTCAAAAGGTCGTTGGATCCTCTAGGATGTCATTGCTTCATGGATACTCTGGGTATAATCAAATTCTCGTACAGAAAGATGATCAACTCAAGACAACCTTCACAACGCCATGGGGTACATTCACGTATGCCAAGATGCCTTTTGGGCTGAAAAATGTAGGAGCTACCTTTCATCGCGCTATGGATATAACATTTGCAAATGAAAAAGATATATTTCTGGTTATTTATCTTGATGATCTAACAATATTTTCAAAATATGATGAAGATCATTTGCATCACTTGAGGATTGTTTTTCAGAAATGCAGAAAATTTGGCATCTCACTTAACCTAAAGAAGAGATTGTTCACCACGGAAAAAGGTAAGCTACTAGGACACATCATCTCTAAATATGGCATCTGCATTGATCCTGCTAGAGTGGAGGCTACTCAGCAATTAGACTTCCCAAGGAACAAGAAAGAGATTCAGTCATTTAATGGGAAAATTAATTTTTTGAGGAGATTTATTCCTAATCTAGCTGAGCACTTGAAAGAAATGACAAAAATTTTGAAGATGGACAATGAGGTAAAGTGGACTTTAGAGGCTAAGAAATCATTTCATGCAATAAGGTTTGAATTATCTACTGCTCCTATTTTAATTAGCCCAAATTATACCTTAGATTTCATCATTTTTTCTTTTGCTTCTCGTCACACATTAGCAGCAGTCCTAATGCAAAAAAAGATCAGAAAAATGAGCGGCCTATAGCATTCTTCAGTGGCACTATAAGAGATGCAGCATTGAAATATAATATTATTGAAAAATAGGCATTGGCATTGGTAAAGGCCCTCAAAGATTTGAAAGTTTATATTCTACATTCACATACTATTGCTTATGTCCCTACTACAGCGGTAAAAGAAATTCTTGTACAAATAGATCCATAAGGCAGAAGAGGAAAATGGATTGCAGCAATGTTAGAATATGACCTAGAGATCAAACCTACAAAGCTCATCAAAGGACAAGGGTTATCCAAGCTTATGGCGGAATCAAATCTACATGCCCTAGATATTAATTTGACGGCTGCACTATCAGAAGAATCAGAAGAAAATGGCCCTTTCATGCAAGTCTCTTATATATTCATGTCTTCTCCTTGGTACGCCGACATTGTCTATGTCTTGCAGCGCTTGAATCCTCCTCCAAAATTTCCCAAAGGTAAAGTTAGATCACTGAAACTCAAAGCTTCAATATTGCATTCTGAATGGTGTTTTATTTTGGAAAGATCCGGGAGGTGTGTTGTTGAATTGTTTAATAGAGAATGAAGCTAGAGATGTAATGAAGGCTTTCCATAAGGGAGATTGTGGAGGTCATCATTTTTGGAAAACTATAGAAAATAAGATCTTAAGGGCTGCTTTCTATTGGCCCACCCTCTTTTTTGATACATACAAAACTGTCATGAGTTCCCATGAGTGTCATATTTTTCAAGGAAAGAGGAAACTTCTGCCATTACCATTACAACCAATTTTGATTTCAGCTCCTTTCCAGTAGTGGGGCCTTCATTTCATTGGCGAAATCCATCCATCATCTTCACCACAACACAAATCGATATTAACAGCCACCGACTACTTTACAAAGTGGATTGAAGCTATCCCAACTAGGCAAGCTACTGATTCTGTCATTATTCAATTTTTGGAATCTAATATCTTGTCTAGATTTGGCTGCCCACAGAAAATAATAACAGACAATGCTGCTTCCTTCAAATAAAAAAGAATGGTGGATTTCTGTGCCAAATATCATATTGTGCTAGGACATTGCATTGCATATCATCCACAACGGAACGGCTTGGCTGAATCTTCCAACAAATCTCTTATCAACATCATCAAGAAAAATTGGCATAAAAAATTCATCAATGCTTTGTGGGTGGACAGGGTGAGCACCAAAATGTTAATAGGTATGTCTCCTTTTCAGCTGGTATATGGAGTTGACACAGTGTTTCCTTCATCTCTTGTTGTCCCAGTAATTAAAATCCTATAGGAATTGGATAGTGAAACTAATGACATACAAAGGAGAATACACCAGATGATTCATTTACAGCAGAGAAGAGAGGAAGTTTTTCAGAATACATCTAAACTCCAAGAGAAAATCAAAAGGATTTATGATCGCAAAACCAAGGAGGACAACTTCAATTTGGGAGATGTAGTCCTTCGATGGGATGCCAGAAATGAAGACAAGAGCAAACACGGTAAGTTTGAGAACTTATGGAAGGGACCATGCAAAATTTTTGCATTCAGAGGAAAGAATGCTTTCTTGTTGGAAGAAATGGATGGAAGAGACTATTCAAGAGGGGCGACCAATGGTAGGCTTCTCAAGCAGTACTATGTATAAAAATCCAGAAAGGTCATCATCACTGTAAATACCGGTGTGTATTTTACTTCTAGCATTTTAGATAACTATCGTTAGAGCTTGAAGCCCGAAGTGAAGGCCCTAAGGCTCTTTCAGTCAGTATTGTTTTCGTTTTTTTTTACTTAGTTCTTTTGTCAGTCAAAAAATCAATTTTTATGCATGTTGACTCCATTGCCCAATGAATAAGGCTACTTGGTCTACGGTGTTCTTGACACCTCCAAGGAGCTGCCATCCCCGGTTGGAGCCAATGTTAGTGTCAATCTTGTTAGCCCATCACCTATATCAAAAAATGCTTTTGCCATGGTCATTTCAGGCTTTCATTGTCAACTTTTTCTATCACTAGGTTTACACAGCAACTTTGGTCATTGTATGGTCAGTCCAAGATAAAGTCACTGTCTGAAATTTCACTCATGCTAGTTTCTTGTCATATACCATGAAAATTGGTCAAGTCATCATTATCATTCCATTAGGTCTTAAGAGTCCCCAAGGTCCACCATTTCCATAAAAAGTCATAAATAAGTCAAATTGACAAAGCAAAGAGTTCAAGAAATGAAACATGGTTTATTTACATTTTCATGACATAAAAAGTTTCAGGAGTAGAAAGCACCAACACACAGGAGATGCAAAAATCACATTTTCAAAGGCGAGGTAAAAGTTGCCTTCAGAAAAGTGAAATCAATTCACAAAAGAGGATTAGTTTCTTTTCTCTTTTTGGAAAAAGTGAAAAAGTCACCCCTATATAAACTCAAAATGACTCAATACCTTTTCATTCACCTCTCATTCACTCTTCATCATCAATATTGCTTTAAAAACAAAAAATTTCATTTCCCTAGGAATATTTTGCCAAAGTTTGTAGGAACTATGCGTAGATACACTGCACTGTGCTTTTGAAGCATGTGTTGTGTGTAGGAGAACTGTGCTGCGTGTAGAAGAACTGCGTTGTGCACAAGAAAGAATGCCTGAAAATCACCCAAATTTTCCAAAATTTCAAAATTCTTGCTTTCAAACTTTGTCATGTTGCTTTCTAATGCTGAGGAACAAGTAAGTACATCAGTTCCCTTCATTTTTTCTTTCCCATTTGCATTACATGTTGATAATATCTCAAACTAGGGTTTGTAGCAAAAATACCATGGGAAATGCTACGGTAGAAATGGTCATCACAATTTTTTATCTCCTAAACATGTAAATTGATGTTCTACACCTCCACACATGCATGATGAGTCATCTTTATTAGTCCATCCACCTCCAAATCAAGTTTAAACGCTAAAAAAACAAAACCCTATCTCATTCCTAGAGTTATTTTGGCAAAATCACATCATAAAACCTTCTTGGTCTCACTTACCAGTAGCCACATTTGTTCACCATCTTCCTCACTCATTTTCATTAGTTCCTCAAAACCATCTCATCTTTCACAAAACCCCTCCCATCATTTTGTCAAAATCCCTCATATATCACTTCATTTTCATACTCACCTGACATCTATTTCACTTCCTCCTGCTACGGTTTTGTGTCATCATGGAGATTGATTCTTCACCAGAGAGAATGAGACAACACAAAGGAGGGAGGATTCTCAGATATGAACCATTATTTTGCAATCAGATCAACTTTGATCCTTTCATCAAACAATGTTTTGAAGATGTTCACTGTTTGGAATTTGGCAAAAGAGTAAGTGAAGCAGGGTTTTATGAATAGCTGACAGATTGGGTGTCTACACACTTGAAAGGGGACACTAGTGTCATTGCTGGTATTGAGTTTAGCTTCTCAATGGCCTCCATCTCACTAGCAATTGGTTTACCAGACAATGGGAAATACTAGTTCAAGGGAATGAGTCTAGATCTTGAAAACTATAAGCCCTTCTTAAGGACTCCATAGAGAGACACACATACTCACCTTATGCCTTTCATATATTTGCTTGAGAAGTATGTTCCTTTAATGAAGACCATCATGAGGTTCTTTACCTGTGATGGTAGATTCTCAAGGTTATATGCACATCACATTCGCCTCTTGATGCACTTCACATCTCAAAAGCCACTCAACATGTGCAATTACTTGTTGAGGAGTATTTCAAAAATGGCTGAGAAGATACAGCTGAAGGACAAAGAGCACTATCCAAGCTTATTCCATCATAATCTCATCAAAACCATTGTCCTTCATCAATTGGCAGGGAAGGGTATGGTTTGGGAAGCCTTCTTAGAAACAACTCTAAAATGGCATGAGGAAATGTGGCATATGAGTCCACAAACACACCAAAACAACAGACAGAGATGGGGTCATCTAGCAGACCAGTAGAGAAGATTCAGCTACCTAGGCCAGAGGTCACCAAATTTTATAAGAAAGGGCATAGGCTTGTGTTTTCTTCTCACAAAGACAAAGCGGCGAAGCCTTCTTCATTGGCAAAGTAGGCATCAACAGTAAAGGGTAAGAAGACAGTTGAGTAGGAATTTGAGATCATTGATCTAGAAGAGGAAGATGAGATTTCAATCATGAAGCACACCATCAGGTACAAGAACTATCAAATCAATGAGATGGAAATAAACATGGAAAGAGCTAAGTTCATTATATCATTCCTAGAACAAGAAAACAATCAACTCAAGGCAAAAGAGTTGATCTTGGAAAATAGAAAAGCCAAGTTATTGCAGCAGGTTGGAAAATGTAAGGAGATCATAGAATCAAGCGAGCTTGAAGGATCAAAGGGTACATGAAACAGGAAAAGACGAAGAACCAAAGGTCTCAAAGATTCTTTGCAAGAGGAACAAAAACAAATATTGCTAAATGAAGACCTTGACCTAGAAGAGAGGATTTCCCTTGAGGTACATCAAGATAAAGAATATTGGTTCAACAGGGTGAATGAAAATTTGGAAAATCTCCTGGAGAAGTCAAATATAGATAATCAAATTCTTAGACACATGGCACATCATTATCAAGCTCAACACATGATAGCCAATGTCAAAGTGAAACAACTCAAAAACAAGCTCAAGGAGAACAAAAAAGAGAAAAAGAATGAGGGAAACTTGGAGATGCTTGTTGAAGCATCCATGAACCTTTTAAAAACCCATTTTTACACCTTCCCTCCAATTTTGAGCCAGTTCTGAGCATTTTGAGTTTTTTGGCAAATTTTGGTCTAAATTCAGAAATTTGGCCTGTCTAGAAGCGCAATGCCTTGGCACTATGCTTTTTCCTCAGGCATCCATTTGAAGAAAAGTTTATATTTTTGGAAAGTTCTTGGCATCCTCTAAAAACCCATTTTCCCATATTTTGCAAAGGTGGCTTAGTTTGGGAGAAAAATGCAAAATAGTGGCAAAAAACTAGCATTTTGGACCATTTTTTGACAGTCGCTATGCTTCTGGTGTAACCTTGGGAGAATTGATTTTTGAACGTCTTCCTGTGCTCCAAATTCAAAAATTCAAACTGGTATGGCAACTAGACTTGAAGGGATAGTTGACCATTCTCTCAGATTTACATTTTGACCCCTGGAAGGCACCTGAAAATCAGCTCAAAGTTGGCATTGCACTTTTGCATTTTCTATGTTTTTATTTGTAAAAATTCACTGTGTAAATTTTATAGTTTCTAGTCAAACTTGGTCAAAGTCAAGATTCTCTTTGTAATGGCAAAAGTTACGAGGATAGGTAATGTAGGCATGAATAAATGCATATCATAGGTTGTTTTTGATGTTTATTAGGCCTCATAAAAGAAGCGAACTCCTAATCAAACTCTTCATGAGGTGTTTGAGTTACACCTTCTGACTCTCACCTATTGGTTGAGAGAATATTGGAGTCAGTTCCTCCACCAAGACGTTCGACTCCTGAAGGTGGGAAAGAGGTTAGGAGAGTCTATAAATACTATTTCACCTTAGGAGAAGAGCGTTGAAATTTTTGTAGAGAAAGGCATGCATTATAATCATCTTTAAGCTAATATAGATACGGGTTGCAGCTATTTTCAAGGAACTCTAGCACAGTGAGTTCATGGTGTTTGTGCTTCACTCTTTTTTTTTATCCTGGTCTAAAAATCCTTTCATACATTATATTTATTCTCTTTATGAATACCTTGGGATAAAATACTCAGAATTCTTGTATTATCAAGCTCTGTTATCTAGGTTTCATGGTTATATGTTTTGTCTTCTTAAGCTAATGAAATCATATTTTAATGCTCATTAGTTTTTTCCTTTCTATATCCTCTATACTACATTGGCAGAATACTCCAATTACACCATGGCTTTTGAAAATTAGCTCCTTCTTATGCTTGCTCCTGTATTCCCACAGCCTAGACCTACTTGTCGCCCCAAACCTTAAGTTCAACAAACCCTTTAAAAACCAATTTTTCACAAACAAATATATATATCTAGCCTAAGATTCATTTTCTTTAAAGTAATATCACTGATAAGAGATCTAGAGAGATCCCTGTCATGCTCAGTAGGGCTAGCTACTGAGCTGAAGTGGTTTGAGGTTGCCCTTGTCGATTTCCTTTCAGCCTAGGAGATTGTAAGGACTAACACAACCCATAGCAGCCTCTTCCCGTGATGTCATGCCGCCCAGCTCGCCTTTCTTATGAACTGTCCAACCTGTGGAACCTGTACGACTGTCTTCCTGCACCATACATGCAGCATCCGCCCGAATGTCAATCTTCGGCACTTTGGGCTCACCAATCTCACTTGTTTCAGAATTTCCCCGATCTTCCTATCTAGTGGGCACAGGCCCAGGTCATCCTCTTTCCCACAATGTTGGTCTCCTCCTTTCACCCTTTTCCTATAGTTATCTCATTTTCAATGCCTTCACCCTTGCCTCTGAATTTCTTGGTCGAATGGGATGGATTTCAATGAATGACCTCCATGTTAATATATACGTTGTTTTCCATTCAACTTTGTCTAAGGGTTGCACCCTTTCGTTTGCATATTGGTCGACCTAGACATATTCTTGCAAGTTGACCTGTCCGCAACTCCAACATGCCCCTTCAATATTTACCAAGACCTAGGGTAACCTTTGGTTGGCTAGGTGGGCACCCTTGCCTATCCACACGTGTCCTCCTATTGATCGCCCAACTCATCCGCACAACTTTAACCAAAATAGTATGCACGCCTTTAACTGAACATGAGTAGGGTGAGAACCCACCTTTATGGCATGTCCTCGACTATGTCTGAATGCCCGCCACACAACATGGGCACGCCCATACCCGTGCCTTAGGTTTTTCAACTCTTTTGGTCGCTCGCCAACTCGAGGTGCTTATTGTATCGAACCCCATTTTGGAACTATGATACCAGAATATTGGATGTCAAGTGGTTATAATAATTTCTAATATATTATAATTCAAGTTTTTGTATCATTAAAATAAATAAAGTTTAGAGAAAAGGGAAATTAAAACAATGTGTTTTGAGATATTAGATTTTTGGAAAAAATAATTAAAAAAATCCCATTATTACCTTCTTTACAAAGTGAGAAGAAAAAAGTTCAAAATGTTAAAATTTTCCTCTTTTTAATGAATTTTGAGCTTTTTTGTTATAACATGTAAATTTTGAAAATTTCCTCATAAAACCCATATTTTCAAAAATTCAAAGGGGGTCTCATTATTTTATTATATATAAAAAATAAGGTAAGTTTTTACTTTTACGCAAGTCACGACATAACTAAAATTTATCCTAAACTATTTCAAAACTTAAAAAGAATAAAAATATTGAAAAATAAAATACCATAGAACTGACTTCAAATTAGGAAATGTAATGTCATGGGACATGAAAAATGTCATGGTATTCAAAATTTATTGATGGCCCTCTTTATTTTTTCAAAAAATTAAAGAGAGTTGTTGAGGGCTTAAAAAATGGTAACACATTAAGTGAAGAAATTTTTTGTCTATTTTTTTCCTAAAGGTTTAATCACATCCAAAGTTAAATATAATTTCAATAATTATAAGAATATATTTCTTAATTATGGGAACTGCCATGTGTCCTTAGATTTCAAAAATATTATCACTAAGCACTAAACATGTGACAATTGATAGACCAATTCTTCCTAAAGTATTTTTGTTTCATAATTTTGTAAAATATTGATGATACAAAACATTTCAAAACGAAATTATGAAATAATGGCAATTGACAATTAGAAAGCTAAGCTAGATTTGGAGAATAAAATGTTCAACTAATGTTGTTGTGACCAATAAAATTAGTCACCAAGAGAAATGATGGATAAATAAAATATTTCCTCAATATATTTCAATGAAAGTTTATATTTAGCATGAAAAAGATGCAGTACTTCAAAACTACTTTATTTTTTAAATTAAAAAAGTAAAATAATAAAAAGTATACAAGAAAAAAACTAAATAATCTACACCTAAACCAGTACTATATAAAATAAAAATGATTAGTTGAAATCATAATTCCAATGTAGTTGCTCATTTAACTCCAACCCTGCAACTACATGTTCATCACAAATTATTAGAAAAAAATCGAGCAATAAAAAAATAATGGTAGAAAAAATAAAAATATTAAAATCCAAGATTAGAACATTAATATTTAGAACAAATCATTAGAAAAAATTGGAGCAATAAAAAAAATAATGGTAAAAAAAATAAAAATATTGAAACCTATATCTATCATGTGCAAGATGAGAAAATTACTATTTAGAAGAAATCTTGCATGAAAAGGTTCCTCATAATGTTTCTATGCAATCATGATATATACAATTTTGTTAATACAAAAAATATTGGGAGGAATCTACAAATGAATGGTATCCTTAATGAGAATAATGTGTCCAAATATATGAAGAATACCTCGTGTAATAATATTGACATTATTGGTATGGTTTATTTATGATATTAAGCTAAGATCAATAGAACTTAACATAAGCATCATTTGAAACCAAAGTGCCTTATTTTCTTGACAATTTCCTAGCCTCGTATTCCAAATAACCAACCTAAAATGAATTAATAAGATCAAATAATGTGTCTACGCTATCTTCCATCATTGTATAAGGTATTTTATTAGTTAGAGAGAAATATCTATCAACATCGTTTTTTACCAAAATTTCTAATCTTAACTAGTTGGTCACTAGTACAACAAGACACTTCACTATTCATCAATGCACTACTAACAATGGAAGACTTTATTTGAAATATGTTTGCTATAGTAATTCCTAATTCCTTGCTTCCATGTAGAATATTGATAAGGCATAAAACCAAGAGAGTTGTGGATAGAGGTTTTATTCTCTTCATCTCCTACACATAAATTCATATAATCATGTACCTTATTAGAGTGTAGACATGTATAATAAAAGGAAAATGGATTTGAAATTGTTTAAAATGCAACAAGATGATGGAGCTTAGTGAAAAGAAGTTGCCTTCACTAAGTGGGCCCGCAGGCTATTTTGGTGCAAAGTCTATTTTTAGACTACGTCTATTTTTAGACATATGGATCATGGTCTATGAGTTGTAGGATGCTATTTGTGGACGATTGGTCATGTTGGTAAAAATATATGGACTTCTATTTTTAGACATATGGGCGGAATCTATTTTTAGACTGCCAGTTTAAAAATAGAACAGTCGAATATTATTAGCTCTTAATAATATTTGGACTATAAACATTATCTTATCCTCTTGGAGCACTTCAGTTCGAGCTACAAATGTGGCACATGCAACTGCCAAAAGGAAATACGCTTTTCTTATGGGTTAGTTGAGCTATTGCATGATGGACTTCAGTTATAACTCAAGTGATTGAGTTTGGTGGAGTTGATTAAGGAGTTGATGGAGTTGTGTTCAGATTGACTTAGTTGAACTAGTTGTATTTAGTCTAACAGCCAAATACACTAGTGATGAGTGATGTGAATTAATTATTAATTAATTCACTAATTATTAACTCATAAATCAACTAAAGAATACATCAGTTAACTCAGTGCATGGACAGTTCAGTGGAGACAAGTGTTAGAGGTGGAGACTACTATCAGTTGTGACTATAGCTGTGCATGAGATGTGTACAATCATTGATTGAGATTTCCAATGAGGATTGCACAGTACAAGCCAAGGAAAATGAGCTTGGATCATTCCTATTCTCAACTTGGATTGTGCAGTAGAGGCAAGCAAACAGTGGAGGAGATTTGAACCTGTGACTTGATTCAAATCTGAGAGAGTTTGTGTGTAGCAGGTGGAGATAGTACTGAGTACTTGTGAGGTGTATTGTACTATGTATTGTTACATGTTCTCTATCATTATAATATACAGATAGTTGGGTGTTTTCAGCTGTATGCTTTCCCCAGTACATACTGTGTTGATATGTGTGATTGATGTTTCATTGTTTTTAATTCCGCAAAATTGATGATCAACGTAGAGGAGGTTATGTATTATGCATGCATTCCATACATAGTGTATAATCAGGATAATCTCTATGAATAAGTGTTATATTATTCAAAATTTCTACATGGTATCAGAACGAATTTGATCATCAGATCTATTATTCAGAAAGTGATTACATTTTATTTCTTCAGGCAGAGTCTGTAATTGGGCAGGTAGCCTCTGGATTCATCCTTCTTTTGGAAGGTGAGATATCTGGTAAAAGCCCATATAGTCAATCTTTGTACAAGAAATACTTTGTTCTCATGAATTTTAGATCAGAAGTGGTTGAGTTTTGAGCTAGTGGAATTCGAATTTGCAGCAGTGTTTTCTTCGTGTCGAAGTTGAAATGTATTTCAACGGATTGCGATTGGAGTATGCCCTTGAAAGCAGCTCGAATTATATTACATGGAAAGATAGGATGGAAGCAGTGTTAGATGACAATGGGTTGAAGGAGTTCATAGAGGTTGAGGTCCCAAAGCCTACTGATTCTGCTCACATTGAGCCTTGGCAAAAGAAGACATCAAAGTGTCGAAGGATTCTGTTGGAGGGCGTGAAGGATCACATTGTATCCAACTTGCATGGAAAGGCTTCTCCATACTTGATGTGGAAAGCGTTGATAGATTTATTCCAAAGCAAGAGTGACTGGAGGAAGTTGGCGCTCAAGGATAAACTCATAAACATTAAGTGTGAGAAAGGAGACAGTATGCCCAAGTATCTCACGAAGTTCACCCAGTGCCGGGATGAACTGGGAAGTGTGGGGGTGACTGTCGATGATGAGGACTTGGTGAGCTTGGCCCTCCTTGGTCTTCCGAAGAGTTGGCATTCCTATTAGGACTCTGTTAATGGTCGGGAGAAATCGCCAGGATGGGAGGGACTTTGGTCAAATCTTGTGCACGAGGAGATCAGGCAGAATACCAGGGACGGATCTTCATCAAAGGCACCTGATGAAGAAAATTGTACTTTGGCTGCCAAAGCAAAGAAGGGGAAGAACAAGAAAGATTCTCGTTCTGGTACGAAAGGCAAGAAGCAGGACATGTCCAACGTGAAGTGCTTTCACTATCACCAACACGGACATTATGCCACAAATTGTCCGCAGAAGAAGAAAAATAAGCAAGCTACTGGATCTGCAGTGGGAGAGGCCTTAACCTCGCAGTTTGAGGTGGATTTTTCGTTGATCACATGATTGGTATCAAGTGTGATGCTATCGGTATGGTTCTTGGATAGTGGTGTGTCTTTTCACATGACAGGAGATCGAGATTTGTTTTCTGATCTGGATGAGAAAGATCTTGGAGTGCACATCAAGATGGGCGATGATGGTAGATAGAGTGCAACTGGTATTGGTACCATTTCCTTTGAGAGGGAGTCTTGTAAACCCTTCGTATTGAACGAAGTGATGCATGTTCCAGGATTGAAGAAGAATCTTATCTCTATGGCAATGTTAGAAGACAGGGGATATGATGTTGTTTTCAGCGAGGGAAAGGCTTTCCTGCGTAGGAAGACAACTGGAGAAACCCGGAAGATAGGGGTTCGAGTCAGGAACCTTTATCAATTGCATGTAGATGGCTGCGCAGCAATGGCATGTAAGGTAGAAGTATTGGTTAGCCAGGATGATGGCGAGTTGTGGCACAGGATATTGGGCCACCTTCACCATGGAGCCTTGAAGATACTGCAGCAGATTTCTACTGGGCTTCCTAAAGGCACTCTTGCACAGTCAGATCAGTGCAAGGGGTGTACTTTGGGAAAATTTGTGAAAGCCACCTTTCACGAGAAGGATAGTCGTGCCACGACAATCCTTGAGAGAATTGACACAGACATGTGTGGACCTTCTCAGTAGCTTCGATAGCAAAGCACAAATACTATGTGATCTTGGTTGATGATTTCTCTCGAAAGTGTTGGATCTTCTTCATGCAGAAGAAGAGTGAGACATACTCAAAGTTCTGTGAGTTCAAAGCACTAGTCGAGAAGGAATGGGGGAAGAAGGTGAAGGCTCTTAGGAGCGACAATGGTGGTGAATTCATCTCTGGCGAGTTCAAGGACTTCTGCAGCGCAGAAGGGATTCGAAGAGAGCTCATAGCTCCCCATAACCCACAGCAGAACGGGGTTGCTAAGCGAAAGAACAGAATGATCGTGGGTGCTGCACGGGTGATGTTGCATGATCAGGGCCTACCCCTTCGCTTACAGGTGGAGGCATGCAATACTGCAGTATATGTGAAGAACCGTTGTCCTCACAAGATACTTGGAATGAGTACACCCGAGGAGGCTTATTCTGGTAAGAGGTCTGATATTTCCCATTTGAGGATTTTTGGTTCTCCTGTTTACATGCATGTGATGAAGGATGCCAGGAAGAAGCTAGAGCCGACTGCAGAGGTTAAGATATTTGTGGGGTACAATGATACTCCCCAAAACTACCGTGTGTATTTTCCAGACAGTCGCAAGACTGTTGTGCGACGGTATATCAAATTTCAGGAGGAGAAAGCCATGAAGTGTTCGCTTGAGAGGGAGCCACACTTGCATGCAGATGAGGAGCTATTAGTTCCTAACGATGAGCTTCAGGATGTGGATCAGCCACAAGATGAAGTTCATGGAGTGGATGAGACCACTCATGCAGCGCCAACCATCAGAGGGCGAAAGCACCCTACAGAAGCTAAGCGACTGGCTCAAGATGCAGAGAAGGTTGTAGGACCACCTACATCAGTGTGCAGACAAAGACAGTCACCTAATCGGTACACTGGATACATGGCTCTTGTGAGCAAATGTGTCGTGACTGAGCCATACTCTTTCGAGGAAGTTGTGGAGGATCCCGCATGTTTAGATGCAATGGAGGAAGAGTATGATTCGATTGTCAGAAACAATGCATGGGAGATTGTCCCAAGACCGGAAGGGAAATCAGTGGTGGGTTCGAGATGGATCTACAAAGTGAAGTGGGCAGTTGATGGGAATGTGGAGAAGTACAAGGCAAGATTTGTTGCCCGAGGCTTCTCACAGATAGAGGGGATTGATTATGAGGAGACCTTTGCACATGTTGCAAGGTATTCTTCCATACGGACAATTCTTGCTCTCTCAGCGCAGATGGGGTGACACATTCATCAGATGGATGTGAAGACTGTGTTCCTCAACGGATTCATTGAGGAGGAAGTGTACGTAGAGCAGCTCGAAGGTTTCGAGATCTTCAGCAGCGAATCGCATGTGTGCAGGCTCAAGAGAGTGATGTATGGGTTGAAACAAGCACCTTGTGCTTGGTATACACGGAAAGACAGTTATTTCACTGGACTTTGATTCTCCAATAGTGAGGCGGATCCTAACCTATACCAGATTGTGGTGGAGGGTAAGTTGCTTATCATTGTACTTTATGTAGATGACTTGATTTTTATGGGAGATAAGCTATTGATACTTTCATGCAAGGAGGATCTTGCTAGAGAGTTTAAGATGAAGGACTTGGGCCTCCTTCATTATTTCGTGGGATTGGAAATTTGGGAGCGCAGTGATGGACTATTTGTTTCTCAGGGTAAGTATGCTCGGGAGATACTAGAGAAGTTCAACATGCATGGCTGCAAGCCTGTTGATACTCCTCTTCCTGGAGGTTAGAGGAAGGAGGATGCTACTTCAGTGGAGGTAGTGTATGCCACTGTTTATCGACAGTTGGTGGGGTCGCTTATGTATCTGGTCAATACACAACCCGATATATGCTATGCTGTTAACCAGCTTTCACAAGCTATGGTTAAGCCAACCAATCTCTTCTGCAAGGCATGCAAGCATGTATTGCATTATCTCAGAGGAACATCGGGATATGGATTTTGGTATAGACAGGAGGATGAGGTGAAGCTATGTGGCTTCACGGATGCAGATTGGGCAGGGAGCCCAACGGAAAGAAAGAGTACATCTAGAGGGATCTTCAGTATCGGGTCGACAACAGTTTCTTGGTACAGCAGGAAGCATAGATCCGTGGCACTCAGTTCAGTAGAGGCTAAGTATATGGCAGCAAGTTTGGTTGCATGCGAGGCTATATGGATGAGGAAGATCCTGGTCGAGTTGTTCTGGTCACACTTGGAGCCTACTGTGATTTATTTTGATAACCAAAGTTGCATTAAACTCTTGGCTAATCCAGTATTTCATGATAGATCCAAGCACATCGACATCAGGTACCATCATATCAGAGATTGTGTCCAACGGAGAATCATGTTACTTTCATACATTCCCACGGAGGATCAAGATGCTGATATCTTGACGAAGGCGCTCACCAGGAGCAAATTTGAATACCACCAAGGCAGGATAGGGGTTGCAGATAATCCATATCTTGTTGAGAGGGAGTGTTGAAAATGCAACAAGATGATGGAGCTTAGTGAAAGGAAGTCGCCTTCACTAAGTGGGCCCACAGGCTATTTTTGGCACAATGTCTATTTTTAGACTATGTCTATTTTTAGACATATGGATCATGGTCTATGAGTTGCAGGATGCTATTTGTGGATGATTGGTCATGTTGGTAAAAATAGTTGGACTTCTACTTTTAGACATATGGGCAGAGTCTATTTTTAGACTGCTAGTCTAAAAATAGAATAGTCGAATATTATTAGCTCTTAATAATATTTGGACTATAAACATTATCTTATCCTCTTGGAGCACTTCAGTTCGAGCTATGGATGTGGCACATGCAACTAAAAAAAGGAAATATGATTTTCTTATGGGTTAGTTGAGCTATTGAATGATGGACTTCAGTTAGAACTCAAGTGATTGAGTTTGGTGGAGTTGATTGAGGAGTTGATGGAGTTGTGTTCAGTTTGACTTAGTTGAACTAGTTGTATTTAGTCTAACTGCCAAATACACTAGTGATGACTGATGTGAATTAATTATTAATTAATTCACTAATTATTAACTAATAAATCAACTAAAGAATATATCAGTTAACTCAGTGCATGGACAGTTCAGTGGAGACAGGTGTTAGAGGTGGAGACTACTATCAGTTGTGACTATAGCTGTGCATGAGATTTGCACAATCATTGATTGATATTTTCAATGAGGATTGCGCAATACAAGCTAAGGAAAACGAGCTTGGATCATTCTCATTCTCAACTTGGATTGCGCAGTAGAGGCAAGCAAACAGTGGAGGAGATTTGAACCTGTGACTTGATTCAGATCTGAGCTAGTTTGTGTCTAGCAGGTGGAGATAGTACTGAGTACTTGTGAGGAGTATTGTACGATGTATTGTTACATGTTCTCTATCATTATAATATATAGATATTTGGGGGTTTTCAGCTGTATGCTCTCCCTAGTACATACTTTGTTGATATGTGTGATTGATATTTCACTGTTTTTAATTCCGTAAAATTGATGATCAATGTAGAGGAGGTTATGTATTATGCATGCATTCTGCAAATAGCGTATAATGAGGATAATCTCTATGAATAAGTGTTATATTATTCAAAATTTCTACAGAAATGATTATTGTGTAACACAACTTTCAAACGTGTTAGGGTACAATGATTAATCAGTGGAAGATGAAAGAAAATGAAAATCATCTCTTGAGAAAACAACCTTTCTCTTGTATTAGGATATCCATGTCTAATTCCAATTTTGAATAATGTGTATTTAGTTCTTCTCTTAGAATTAACCGATCAAAACAGATGATGTGGTATTTTTGGAGTATTTGAACACAAAATATTTTTCAAATTATATTTATGTTTCTTGTAAATAGATAAAGGTGGGAGAAAATTATGAGGTTTTTCAAAATGAGAAGGTTCAAGACTTATCTTTGAGGGAAAATCAATAGGAGAATCAATGATGAATTCTAGAAGAAGTTTCTCTTGAATAATTTTAGTCAAATTAAGAGAATATTGTTCAATATTATGAATGAAAAGTTTGGATTCATTCTCTTTCATTCCTGGGGTAGTTGTCATGTTTTCTAGAATGGGAGGGATTTTTTCATCTCTACTAAAAAATTATTCCTTCTTCTATTCATGGATAACTAAAACCACATTGTCTACACAAGAGGTCTTTTCCACATTTAAGGATTATTAGAGCTTACATGTTCTTAGTTGAAAATATCACGTTCCCTCTTATCCTCATCTATTAGAGTGAAGAATGTTACCAATAAATGTTGTTCACCTACAACTTCCAAATCCTCAGGATCTTGATGTAAATCTAATAATAAAGGGCATATCATATAAATAAAATGTATACAAAAGAATAATAAGCGTAGTAGAAAATCCTTCAAATGGTCTACTTCGTTTTATCCTAATAACATTCAATTTATCGTATAATTTATTCGAATTAATTATTTTCAAAATCAAATAAAAACTTATCTATAAATTTTTTGATTGTGTGAATAGAGGTGGATGGAAATGTCTCACACTGTCTCTTTTCTCTATGTTTGAAAGTAAGAGTGAAAAACCTACACATGAAACCTTCATGAAGAATATTATGTGAAATCCAATTTTCAATAAATTGAAAAGCATGTTTAGATGCAAATGTTCCACTTTCACCACAAGACTTAACCTTGAACAAGAGATTAAATATATTCAAATGACTTTGAAATGATACATGTCCTCAAACACATCTCCATATATGGGTTTGGGAATGATCCATTAATAATAATAAACTCAATATGGTGACATTGTCATCTTCGTTCTTTCTAGTGCTAATTATTGACTAGTAGAAAAATTCCTCATTAGGATAATTTTATGGTCAAATATGGGCCTAAAAATAGTGTACTAACAAAATTAATTTTCAAATAACTAATAGGATTCATGATGATGATGTCATCACTAGGGAAAATATATTAGACAAAAAAGAAGAAAACTACTTTTTCTAATTGTATTTTTGACTTATCTCCTTGCGGGTTCACTCAAATGTCAAGAAGACACACCTCTTTGGAGTGAACTTAAATTCCACGTGAAAAGAGTACCCACTCTGAATACTTCTATGTAGGTCCACATCGAAAAAAAGTTAAAATACATGAAAAAAGAACACATTTTCTTGATGTATTTTAATTTTGTTCGAAGTGGATCTACTCACAAGTATGCAGAGTGGGTACTCTTATCATGTGTAATTTAATTATGCATGAAATAGGTATCTTCTCTTGACATTTTAGTGAACCTAGAAGGAGATAAGCTGAAAATACAATAGAAAAGATTAGTTTCCTTTCTTTTTCTTTAAAAAACTATAAGTATTATTTTATTATTTTCCTTAAGAGGTATGATGCCTTGGCATATCAACGCATCAGGATATCAATGTTTCATGAAATTTTTAATTATATAAAGTATTTGATATTATGATATCAAAACATCATAACAAAAATCATATCAGAACAATTAGCCATTTCAAAACAATCGAGATATCAACCGTATTGGTTGTATCAAAGTGTCGACATATCGAGGCTCATCAATATCAAGAGAATGAGTTAACCAAGTCTTGGTGTAGTATTCCTCTAATAAGACAGAATGCTATTGGATGACAATATTGACATTACTTGCAAACATTACTTGATGGAAGTGGACATGAGAGTATCAAATATCAACCAAAATGAAAAAAAAAAAAGTTGTGTACCAAAATTGCAATGGATGGTATGAAACCTATAGCAGAATTGTGATAACACAAGATTGTATGTCGAGTGGTTGTAAATATTTTTGATATATCATAATTGAGGGATTTTTATTATTAGGACAAAGGAAGTGTAGAGGAAGGAGAAATTAAAAAAATGTGTGGACAATGTGGTTTCAGATATTGGGACTTTTGGATAAATAATAATTAAAAAAGGATCTCATTATTACCTTGTTTACAAAGGGAGAAGTAAATAGCATGTGAAATTAAGAATTTTGGGTTTTTATCTTATAGCATGGGTTAACTTAACTCATGTAAAATTTAAAAATTTCCTTGTAAAAACCATATTTTCAAAATTCAAAGGTGTTCTCATTATTTTATTCCATATATATAATGAGGAGAGTTGTTGTTTATTCAATTCGTAAAAAACCAAAATCAATCATAAAGCACTTCAAAGGTTAAAAATAATGAAAGGATTGAAAAATATAATACCACTGAATGACACCTTTAAATTATTAAATGTAAGAATAAGTGAAAAGAAAATTATTGTAATATTCAAAATTTAATTGAGGCCCTTTTTTTTTCTAAAAAGTAAGGGACACTACTCCTTGCATATAATGCAAATCAAGGAATATTCTATCTATATGGGACATTTCTACTTGAAAAAAATATAAATCAAGGCATATTCTCTATATAAGCATCCTAACCAATGGTTGAATCACGGAAATATTCTTAGTGGTTCCACAAGGACCTAAAAAACATATTCCTAGATTTAGATTAACTAAAGGAGTTTCAACTTTATTATATGAATATGACAAATCTTATTTTTGAACCATTTACAGCCATATTTAGAGATATCAACTATATGGCTTACTTCTTGGAGACTTTTATGTCCTCAAAATCGATGAATTACTACTATTTAATTTATATGTACTTATACATATAACAATTTTTTGTAGTGTAAAGAATCTTTAGCCTTATACATGGATATCGCCTAAGCTGCATGGTTGAACCCAATTAAGGCATTTAACACACCATCCAAAGCCTTTATTCAAGGAAGGGCCTTCGAGCCCTTTCATTAGAAAATCACATTTACTAGTTACTCAGTTACATCAATGTCCCTATATGAATCCTCATATTTTCATCTATTTTGAATCCATACAAGCGCATTCAATGTGAGATAATCATTCCCATGATCACCCCATTTAATTCACCCTATTATGTATCACATTGCATACTCATATTGGCTCTACCACCAAGCATAACTACAGATTTATATGGTAGCACATAACCAAAATAATTATATTCAACATTTACATAATGATATACACGTGATGTTGGAATTGTAGTGTTGGCATCGATGTCAACAAGAACTTAGCATTTTTTTTCTTGTAATGATGTCTTCTATTCTCTGTATTAGTTTTCATGTATGATATTATATGATTATAACAAAATCTAAGTCTACATGTTAACATCTTGAAGCTAAGATGAAAATTTGGTGAAAGGAGGACGCAAAATTCACATTAGAAGGAATTTCATCCTAAAAGTGGCCTCCTAAGGAAAACTAAGAAAATAATAAAATAATAGTTATGAATTTTGCAGGGAAAAGAAGATTTTTTTTCATTGTATTTTTGGCTTATATCCTTATAGAATTACTCAAATTTCAAGTGTAGACACTTGTTGCATGCAGAATTACATTTCACATCCAACGAGTACCCATTATGCATACTTTTGAGAAGATCCACTTTGATAAAAAAAAGTGAAGATACATTAAAAAATCATGTTCAAACATTTTTTTAATGTATCTTCAATATTTTTCAATGTGGGTCTTCTCAAAAGTATGCATAAGGGGTACTTGTTGGATGAAAAATTTAATTTTTCATCCAACAAGTGTTTACTCGTGAAATTTGAGTAAACCTATAAGGACATAAGGAAAAAATACAATTAAGAAAAGTAGTTTTTTTTTTTCCCTCCAAAATATTTACATGTACCTATTTTTAAATTTAAAGGACTTTAATTAGTTTACATATTATGTACATGAAAATTTTATAGGAACTTTTAGGCTAAAATTTCCTAATGTGTGTTAAGGAATCTTCTCTAGGAGGCAATTCTACGCTGAGTGAATATAGCAACATCATCCATGGGATGACCATATTATCCAAGTGACATTTTGTTTAGGATGCCGATATTATCCAGTAACAATAGTTGTAGGTGGATTTTGTGAATTGTACATGCTCTAAGATAATTCCATGGGAATTTCCTATGGTATTTTCACATGGTATTTTCTCAAAAATGTCAAGAAACATTACTCTTCATCTAGAAATTGGTTAAAGTTATAAATATCACGCATTCAATGAATATCAAGGAGAATCAAGTTAAGGTCGAGAAATGTTCAAAATATCAGACCAGTTCAGGAGCGTATGAACAAAGTCGTTGAGCTTTGTACTCTTTTGTAATTATTATTTTAATCACTTTGGAAAAATATTTATGTGAGGAAATTCTCTATAGGTGAAGTTGGTTGGATGTATTCTGACGTTAACCAATTGTGTGAGAAGAGAAGAGTGTGCAAGATGTGAGTAATATTATGTAAAAAATATGAAGAAGCTTGTAGAAGTTGTGGAAGGTAGCAAAAGTGCTTTTAGCCAACATCTTGTGCAGAAAGAAAGGACATGGAGTAAGGAATGATTAAATATAATTTAGCATATTGCTTCTACCAGTGCAATTATCAAAATGTTATTTTCTATGAAGAGTTTTTTCTTGGATAGATTTATTTTATTGCGGAGAGGAATGACAAGTCGCCATTGAGTTGTGATGTACTCCTTGGAGCTTATCTTGAAAATGAATGAAAGTGTGGCTTCGAGAGTTTTAGGAGGTTGGGGCCTTCATTAAGTAGTGGTTGAACAAGAAAGGGGAAGTTTCTCATTGATGATGGTGGCCAAAAAATTGTATTTAGGTCATGGTAGCTCCATCGAGTGGTGGTTGGATAGGCTAATGGTGGTTGGGCAAGACTTATTAGGAGTGGAGTAGAGACTCCCTGGCTGGTGGTGGACAACAATATTGTTCAAAGGAGTAGTGGCTCCTAGATGGTGGAGGTCATCTAAAAGCGTCATTATTTTCTTTATTAATGATAAGAGAATGAGAAGTAGCACAATAGTAGTGGATGGTTTTTGTCCCTTTAGGGTTTCCACTAGAAATCATTGGTGTCTTATCTATGTGATTATTTTTCTCATTATCTATGATGTTATGATTCTCTCATCTCTCCTTATGTGTTTTAGATTTTAATTATTTAAAGGATTAACTAATTGGTGAAAATTTAATAACTATCATCACCACTTATTCACCCCCCCCTTGCCACAATACTAATCTGCATTTCTAACAAGTGGTATCGAAGTTGACTCTCTCTAGTGAAGATTAATTAGTCGAGTGTAGATCATGGACTTATGACAAATAACAAGAAGAAGTAGTCTAAGAAAAGGAAGGGCAACAAGCAAGAGAAGAAACAATTGTTGGACAATTGGCATTGTGTGGATGGCCAGTGGAAAGAAGTGTGCTTCGATTGATATCAACCAAATTAGCATTGATGTTGATGGGAGCAGAAGTGTTGACATTGATGCTAACTAGGTTTGCATTGATTTCCATTCATCTAGCATTAATGTGATTGGTGTGTGAAGCTCAGGGGGAGTCCTATCACTCCTATAGCCTTAAGTAGAGAACCATTATAGTAGAAATATATGAAACACTATAAAGTATTATAGCTATGATGATTAGGGAGTCCTTGGATTTGGAGGATGTTTTTCCTTACGAGTTTAGCTCTAATTCTCTTTGGAGATGGTATAGTTGGATTGCTCTTAGAAATATCTTTCCAATGATATATTGAAATTGAAAAATGGCCCTATAGATTAGTAGTTATTTCAAGTTAAAAATTAAGTGTGCCATGTCAAAATTACAATGCTATTATGGCTGGAGGACCCTTGGGGCAAGTCCAAGTTTGGCGCATTTTTCCAAATACAGTGGAGATGCAAGTGGATATGTTAAATGAGAGTCAGGTGGACATGGATAAAACATAGTAGCAGTTGAGAGTATTTTCGTTGGTCGGTGGAAGGTTTCACTCGATAGCTCAAACTGATAGGTTTACCCTGGCTGGTTCAAATAGATGAAAAAGTAGGAGTCGTGGGATGGTAGGCAATAGTCTTGCATGGTCAATACACAAAACAAAGAAGTGCATGATCAATGGCCCAGGTGGAGCCTACACCATAGTCTATCCTGACAGAAGAAGCCTAGACAGAGTACTCTAGCAAAACCTTAAGGAAATCTTAAAGATTGAGTGGGAAGACGTGGAGCAACAAGGCAGCGGGGAGAATTATCTTTGGCTAGTGGAGGCCCCACTAGATGGTTCATCCCGATGCCAATACCTCGACGAGTGCATCCTAAAAAAATTATAAAGTAACCCTTAAGAGTTGAGCGAGATGGCATAGGCAGGCTATGTGGCAACATCTGCTTGGTCATTGATGATGTCAACATGATGTCGGTAGAAGAGACACGTGGCAAGTAGATTCATCCTTTTTTAGTGGACTAATGCACTAAATTTGGGTGACATGTGTCACCACTCTCGAGGTACCATGTGGCAGTAATAATGGCATCCTGAAATCATCCTAGAGGTATGACCCCGGAAGGTTTTGCAATGAGGCATAGAGGAGAGTCGAGCTAACTAGGCATCAAGATGATGTGATCATGTCAGAGATAACACAGCTTAAGTGTGTCTCCATTGCATTGAAATTGCAATAATGAGTCCCACAAGATAGCTAATCCTTTTGGTAGGACCCTGGAGTTTTAAGAAGTGTGCAAAAAAAATTTGTCAAGTTTGAGGGTGATGGGCTTAGTTCTAGAACGAAGGCACATGTAGTGGTTATGACCAAGGGTGGTGAGTTAGAAGGATATAAGAATTAGGACATGTTGGTCGGATAGCTCATTGATCGGCCAATGCACATAGCAGGCGGGTCCCACTAGACATTGTAGCCTGCACGACTCATCGTGGAAGTTTATAATTATAAAGGAAGATTAAAGATATGGCCAAGATAATAGAGTTAGTAGACAATTTTTTTGCTAACATTAAACAACTTTGTCAAACAAAGTAAAGGTGTGCTAAGGTCTAGGTTTTATAATAGTTTCATTGGTTTTTGTGACCAAGGGCATTTTGGACAAAATAAACAAAAAAGGGGTGTTGTGGTCTAAGCGCTTAGAACCTTTGGATATGAAAGTGTTGGAAGTTTTGATAACTCTCCTACATACTTGGCAGGTGTACCACTTTTGGCTTTATTCCATAATCACGGATAACAAGCATTGAATGGGTTGCGAGCTACTATGCAGACATAGTTTGAATACACTAACTAGGCTAATGATGTTAATGGCGACTTTAGAGAATGAAGGTTGCAAGGACAACAATTTGAAGTGTATTAATGGAGCCTAGTTCATACAAAATTAACCATACCATAGAGTTCCTCATGCCACAAAGAATTCAGTAGAAAAAATGGTTGCAGAATTGCCATACCTAGGTGGATCTCACAGTAAGAAAAAAATAGCTCAGGGATATGACCATAACCCAGAAAGCCATGAATGTAGTACATTGTGATCTCTTTGAAGTATTTAATAAGAATGGAAAGCCTTGTTATAGCATGCAGTTTGACTAAGAATTAATTCTCACTATGGAGAAATGCTCAAAAGCCCATTCTTTGAATAAATGATTCTACAATGGGCAAGTAATCAAAAGAAACAATAGTAAGGAAAACCATGTGATTGAATGCACTCTTGGGTGTGTATGATAGAATTAAAATAGAGACAACATCATTCCCTGTGTTTTAGAGGAACGAAACATAGGATTTCCACTACGAAATATGGGGTGAATTGTAGCATTTTTGAGAGAGCTATGTGGAGATATCTGAGAAGCATGTACGATCTTGAGGAGAGAAGTGTGCACCTATCCTACTGTGAGAGGCTGAGAGATCCTATGAAATAGAAAGTGTCGAAAGATATGAGAATGTTTGTTGTTCTAGAGTGAGTAGAAAACAGAGTCTTCCATGGGCTGAGCAAAGTGAAGGCTATAGAGGAGAACGGAGTATAATATCACATAGAGTAAGTGTCAATTTAGTAGGCCAAGTTGATGAACACAAAGTTTAAATCAGGTAGAGTAGATACCATTTACAATGAACATAAGTTCCATATTTAGTGTGGGTTGGAGCTTGTATACTAGAAGTTGGTCCTTCCATCTTTGTAGGTATCTGAAGAAAGCTTAGGGGTTGGTGCCTCTACAGGTTGGTGCTTGCAACAAATCCATGAAGTTAGTGTTTCAGTTGGTCCTTCTAGTAAGCTAATCAGGTGTTTGTAGAAGGAGTTGGTTCTTCCTGCTAGTGGGTGCTAGGAAACAATCAAAGGGAGTTGGTTCTTCCTGTTAGTAGTGGCTCACAAAACAATTGATGTAGTAGAGTAGGTGCTCTTATTTACATCAAATAAAAAAAAATATTTGGTGGTTTTTCTCCTAGAAGGGTTTCCACATTAAACCTCTGTGTCACATGTATTTGTTTCTCATGATCTATGTACTTATGTTGATTCTTGTTTGCTGCTATGATTTGTCAATGGTTCCTCACTTAGAGAATGCCAAGTTTGAATGTTGAATGAAAATTGGAATAAAATTTTAAATTATCCTTAATTGATGCCACCCCTCTTAGTATTAAACAATGTTTCCATCAATTAGCGTCAAAGCTTGGTGTCTTCAGGAACAACTTAACTACTTTAAGGAATATCAAAGGGAAATAATGGATAATAAATCTTGTCTTAGACCAGAAGGAATCCCATTTTTAAATGGAGCAGAGTATGTACTTTGGAAGGTTAGAATGGAACCTTATTTAATGGATTTCAATGTTCATGTATGGTGCTCCATAGTGAATTGAGAAAAGAATGAGTTTGATAGTGAATCTTAAAGGGTTATGTTGTGAGGACTATCCGAGTAAGATTCATATAAGGTAAGAAAATGTGTGTCTACAAGAGAAATACACAACAATAGCCTTTATATATATGGAGGAGCCATGCACAAGGCTCAAGAGAAGGATTAATAGCTTTGTTACTCTGGTTGTGAGCTAGATTCTATTGATGTTGCTGCCAGAGAAAAGAAAAGAAGGAGAGAGAGGAAAAATTATCAAAAGGTTGATATTTCTCACTATGAAAAATACACTAATATTCTCTCCAAATATGATAAAAGAGAAGACTCAAATGAGAGGCCAATCCACTCAGAAGGTATGCTATTGTTCTATGGTGGTTTTAAAGAAATAGGTTATTTATCTCCTAGTAGTCTATGCACATTATAATAGGAAAGGGGTAAGTGTTCATCTAGTAATCATGGTGAACACATACGTATCTTAATAGCAATATAATAACAACATACCTCTCAAGGGGAGAGAAGAATGTCTAAAGGAGAGAATAGATAAATATCCAATGAGTTCTCATCTACAGGTGAAAATGAATGCATTCCATGCAATAATGAAGAAGGAGAACTTCTTAGATCCATGAGGGATTCTGGAAACTTAGAAAGGGGTCTAGATCCTTGTGATGATCTTTCTAGAACATCTGGTAGTGAAAAAAAGAATCTAGATGAGCATATTTACTTTAGGAAGAATTTGGTCTTTCCTTTAAATTATATCAAGGAGCTTGCACAAGAAAATAAAAGGAAAAATGAGCAGCTACAAGATTATGAGCTTGATAATGAAAGTCTGAGGAAAACAATTGTTGGTATTTTTTCTCAACAAGATGAATTCAATAGATTGAGTTAAAGGATGACAAGTCAACTAGACTAGAACGAAGCAATTTTTAGAGACTACAAGGTGAAGAAGTCTCATCGAGACATGATTTATGAGAGTCTAATCATCAGCTATCTCTATATCAAAATATCAATAAGGGATCCAAAATTTTGGTTGGAATTCTTAGCAAGAAAAGAACTCATCTCATCAAAGCCAGTTTGGATCTCAAAGAAGAACCAAGCTCTAAGAATTTAGTTGAAGGTCCCAAAATCATTAAAGGAAAGAAAGTTTTAGGGAAAAAAACAATTAGTTAAGAAAAAGAAGCAATAAAATGTTAAGCAGGAGTAGCAAGGAGAGGAGCTGAAGAGATCTAACAACAACAAGGAAGACTGCAAGGATGAAAACAAAATGGCCATAGAAAGTAAAAAAAGAACTAGCAAAGGTCAGTTCCCCCTCAAGGACAAAGCCCTCAAAGAAAAAGTATTTTCATATATCAAAATCATTTTCATGGTTATTACTCTTCATGCAACAATTTTGGGCATAAGTCCATAGACTGTAGATGGAATGAAAGAAAATAAAATGTGTTAGGCAGTGTCAACCCAATAATTCACAAAGTGGCCAAGGGAAAACATGTTGGTACGAAGAGAAGATTTTATAGGAAAGATGTCGAGTATAGAAATCCTTTTGACCCATTCCTGTATCATGTTGATTGCAATATCTATGTAAAATTTGGGCATAAGGAAATATGCTATAAATATGAGAAGATGAGGAATTATTTTCAAAGTAAGCACAAAAATGTAGCAGGTCAATGTTTAAAGACAAAAGAAACTAGTCACTGAATCAATCCTCCTCTTTACATAAATAAAAAGTGTAACAGAAAGGTTTGGGTGAAGAAAGAGGAGTTGAAGTAGGAGTGCTCTCTATTCATGCACAACCTAGAAAATGCCCAAACAAGGGAAAACGAGAAGTTGGAAAAAAAATTTACTATCAGGACTCATCCAATAAATATTTGGATGAAGAAGGAGGTTAATCTACTCAGGGGGAGTAGATCCTCTATTTCTCTTCATTAAAGGAAGAGAATGGCCTCAGGAGAGGCCAGATAAGTCAAGTGTAAGCAGTCAGAAATAACAATCAAAGAGGTGCATATGAACTTGGGAGTTAAGCTCAACCCCCCTTGATGATTATAATAATAAATTTGTTTATTTCAAATATATCAGCAATGCTAGAGTAAGAAAAAGGAAAATGCAAGCAACATGGTTTCAGAGGGACTACACAACAACATCGTATGTTGAGAGAAAAGGATGAGTTGTGAGAAAATTATGGAATGATAAAAGACCCATAATTAAGTAAGTTCCATGGGATCAGTCCCCATGTAGAAGCAAGAAAGCAGTTGTATGAGATCATAGAGCACAGGCTCAAGGGGAGTTCTTTAGTGAAAAGTAGTAGGAAATGATCACTATCTTCAATAAGAGGTGATTGTTTAGGAAATAGAAGGTTTTCATCTTGGGTGCAATACCCTTATTTCATTTAGGTTGTGAATTTGATTAATGCCTAAAAATATGGTGTTCATGAAAAAAATTAGTATAAGCTTTGAATATACCTTACCTTTCAATTGAAATTGCTATGTCAATTGGTGGTATAGGTTCACATGGTGTTACCTTTTCATGTGAATGGACATTTCTTTTTTAGGAGTCTTGGATGTTTTCTTGGTACAATATCCAATTTGTATCAATTTCTTCATGGAATTGGTATTTTTTAAGAAACGATCCATGTTTGTAGGAATATTATCTCAGGGGGAGAAGCAACTAAGATGCTCAAGATAAGTTTGAATAAAGAATGAAATAACAATAATATTGAAGAGGAAGCCGAAATTCATCACTAATGGTTTGCATTTGCATGAAATAACAATACCATGAGAAATTTCAATTGGTATGAGTTCCTTGCAATTGATAGAAGAGATGCATTGATAGGAAGAGTACTGAGGAAAAAACCATAAGATGTCGAGAACAAGATGGGAATTTAAGGAAGCGGAAGTATATGTTCAAGGGGATAATATCAGATATGTTCAGTTCCTAGTGCAATAACAACTACAAGAAGACATAAAGACATGTCATTAGAGGCATTTTGACGTGTAAAATGGGCCTCCTAAGAAAAATTCACAACCAAAATAAACTTTATAAGAACCAATAGGGTTCAAGATGATGTTGTCAACCATGGGGATGATTCACCATTTTTGGAGTAAAAAGGTAAAAAGATTAAGAAATAATAAAATACTAACAATACTTTTTCAACTTGTATTTTTAACTTATCTCCCTAAGCTTTAACTCAAATTTCAAGAGGCAACACTTGTTGGATGAAAATTTTAATTCCTCATCCAAGGAGTACCCATGTTTTATACTTTCAATGGTTCATGTTAGACGAAAAATGAGAAATACATAAGAAAACGTGATTGTAATCATGTTTTTCATGTATTTCTCATTTTTCATGTAGTAGGGTCCATCGAAAGTATGCAACATGGGTACACCTTGGATGAGGAATAAATTTTTGCATCCAATGAGCATTGCCACTCAAAATTTGAGTAAACCCATAAGGAGATAAGTTGAAAAAATAGTTTTTTTCCTTTTTCCCTCTAAACTTTGATGATGTAATCTAATTTTATTTTATTATTTCCACTATTATTTTATAATTTCCTTAGGAGGCCCATTTTAGACCTCAAAATTCCTGTAATGTTTACTAATGCATGATTCTTGTAGATGTATTTGTTCATGATTTTGTTTCTGAGTTTGAATGTTAGACTTCTAGTGCCTCATCAAAGAGATATAGTCTCTTGAGAAGAGAAGTTAGCAAATCAAAATTCACATTAACAACTTGACCCTTTTCCATTTATTTCAAAGGGGGAGATAGGCTTTTTGGAGAGTAATATTTGATGGCCCATGCAGAGGAGAGAAGTCCATTAGCGGCTCATGAAAAGAGAAGTGTGGAGGTAGCATGAGGATTAGCCATCAAATGTAGAGAAGTGATGATGGGTTTCCATCAATGCAAAAGGGGGACATTGTTGTAAAATTTAGATTATGTCAATGGCTAGCAGAAACAAGTTTGTTTTCATTGATGACAACTAGATTAGCATTGATGTTGGTGGCAACATAATTGTTGGCATTAATGCTAACTAGGTTTGTACTAATTTCCATTGGGTTAGCATTGATGTGCTTGGTGTGTCAAGCTTTAAGGGGATTCCTATGGTTGTTGCAGTCTTCGAAGAAGACCATCCGAGTACCAGGATATGAAAAGAAGCTCTAAAGTCAGATATCTATGATGGTTGGGGCATCCCTGTATTTGGAGAAGATTCTACCCTTGGAGTTTAGCTCAAATGGTCTTGGATATGGCATATCTGGATTGATCTCAGAAATATTTTTCCAACAATGTAATGAAGTCTACAAATGTCCTCCTGGATTAGAAGTTATTTCCAGTCAAAACTTAAGTTGCGCATCTCAAAATTTTAGAGCTATTATGGTTGGAGGAGGACCCTTTGGGGTGAGTCCAAGTTTCGTGCATTTTTTCCAAATTCGGTCGAGCTGCAAGCGGATGCACTAAAGGAGAGTCAGGTAGACATGGGATGAACAAAGTAGCAACATGGAGGTTTTTGGTTGGTCAGTGGAATGTCCCACTTCGCACCTCAGCTCGACAGGTTTACCTTGGTTCATTCAAAGAGCTTGAAAATGAGGAGTCTCGGGATGGTAAGAAACATGCATGAGTGGAAATTCAACACGACAATGGAGATCATGATCATTGGCCCACACAGAGCCAACAGAGTAGTATAGCATGGTTGAGGAAGCTCAATGAGATTACCGCAACAAAAAACTTAAGGAAAGCTTAAATATTGAGTGGGAATTTATGGATTAGCAAGGCAACGAGGAGGACTATGTTTGGCCAATGGAGGCCGTAGCTGAAAACTCATCCCGGTGGCAATACTTCGGTAGGTCCATCCCAACAAAATTATAAAGGATCCCTTAAGAATTGATAGGGATGACGTAGGCAAGCCACATGGTAGAATTTGGTTGTTCATTGATGGTGTGAGCATGATGTTAGTACGAGGGACACGTGGCGGGCATATTTGACCTTTTTGGGTGGCCTAATTGGATAAATTCGGGTGACATGTGTCATCACTCTAGAGCCACCATGTGGTACTGATGATGAAAACTTGACATCATCCCAGAGGAATGACCCCATAAGGTTTTGGAGCAAGGCACAAAGGAGCTTTGATATTATTAGGGATCAGGATGACATGGGCGTGTCAAAGATAGCTCAACTAGGGTGTGAATCCATTGGCTTGAAAGTGTAGTAGCAGATCCCATGAGATAGTTAAGCCTCAGTGGAAATATCTCAGAGGTTTTAGAAGGATTCAAAACATATTTATCGAGTTTCAGGGCTACAAGCTTAACGATGGGACAAATTAACATGTAGAGGTTATGAACAAGGGCATAGAATTAAAAGGATATAAGTGTTGGGACATGTCAGCTGGACAACTCATCTCAGTAGGGTCATTGATTAGCTAGTGCACATAATGGGTGGGTCCCACTAGACATAGTAGTCTGAATGACTCATCATGGAGGTTTATAAAGGCACACTACATATATGGTTGGGATAGGAGAGGTGAGAGACAATTTTTTTAATGACATTAAAAAACTTTGTCAAATGATGGGAAGGTGTGCCCAGGTCTTGGTTTTGAAATGGTTTCATGTGTTATTGTAACTAAGGGCCTTCTAGTCAAAAGTAGTAGAAAGGGGGTGTTACGAGCTAAGGGATTAGAACATATGGATATGAAGGTCTTGGAATATTTGATAAGTATCCTCCATACGTGGAAGGTTATCCATTTTTGGCATTGCAACAAAGTCATCGATAATATGCATTGAGCAGGTCGAAAGCTACTATGCACAAATAGTTTGAATGCACTAACTAGGGTGATGAACTTAATGGTGAGTACAAAGAATGAAGGGTGCAAGGAACACAATTTCGAGTGTATTAACAAAGCTTGGTCTAAACAAAATTAACCATATTGGTGTGTTCCTCACGCCATGGAGAATTCAATAGAAAATATATCTAGGTGCAAAATCATGCCTGATGTATCCTTGATATTTATATTGTTATTATGCTAGTTATATGCATGTACTATGACAATGATGATGTATGGCTTCCCTCATGTTAAATTGGTAAATTAATGAACAATGTGTCTATGACCTAGTAGATGATAATGAATATAATGATATAAGGTAACAATCCTTCTTGGTGATTCTCAGATAAGTATGAGACCCCTATGCTTAAATCTATTTTTTACACCTGTAGATTACATATTTGTGATATGTTTCATGAAATTCTTTTCATGGCTAGTAGGGGTCTAGTAAAGCCCTTATTTATGTAATTTCATTTGTATCATCATTACCTTGTTATATTTATGTTTTATAGGTGTCATTTAATTCTAGGTAGTGACCTTGGCTCTAGACCTGAAAAATTGGCTCAACTCTCGGGGAGGATGGAACAACACTAAGAAGAAATAGTCACTAGACGTCAGCCTGCCATGCCAGGGGAGCATCCAAAGTCCTCTGGACGTAGGCATGCCCATATCATGGGAGATTCTAGGAGTTAATTTGTTTAGAAACTAAGTGGGACCGAGGGGCTGATTGTCAGAAAGGCTGGGATGGTTCCTAAGAGTCCTGATGCTGGTGTGGAAGGTTTGTATGTTTTGTTTCCAAGATTCCACTTCCTTAACATCACATATGAGGTTGAATCGCATCATAGTAGCCTCTAGTCACATGTTTACCATGGTTGGACAACTACTTGGGTAGATGTGGGAGGAGAGTATTACAAAGTAGTATCAGAGCATAGTCCACCCCTCAGACTGGATGGGAGGTGTGTTAGTCATGCATCAATGTCAGTTGCATATGTGTTCCTTATGCTTGTAGTCCATGTTATTATTGCATTTTCATAGTGTTGATCATGGTTGTAGTGATGTCTCCATGTGAAGGTTGATGGTGTTATTGTGGGATGTGTCGTCATGAGCATATGTTTGTATATGTATTGGTTATCCATGTGAGTGTCTATATGTTATTATGCATGCATTTTTATGGTGAAGGTTGTAGTGCATAAGGTCATTGTATGCAATTAAGTGATCATGATGTTATTGGTATTTTATGATGCTAATGTGTTGGTTGAGATAGAGCACGAGATGAAGTTTCAACAATGGACTTCAGGGTATGAGTAGATCGTCATAGAGGTTTGTATGGTGGGAATGCACGTATGTTGGTTAACATTTTTTATAAGAATTAGGGTCACCGGTATGCCTTTAATTCTATTGATGTTATGGTTACATACATGATAGATGCTAGTTGATTAGTGTAGTCATATGCACATGTTGGATAGTCATGAATGATAGTAACTTGTGGCTATATGTATTGCTATTGTGGTTTTATGTTAGATCACTTGATGATTATGTTATATGTTGTTGATAAGTATGTTATAGGTTAAATTGTTGTTTTATGATAGTTAACTTGATGATTATGTTATATGTTGTTGATAATCATGTTATATGTTAACATTTTGTTGTTATATGCTACTTAACGATTAGGTTTATTGCATTAAGATATTGATGTTATATGTATCATGTTAAATTTGATTTAGCTATGGAGATGGTTAGGGATATGAAATTTAGGTACGAGTCGACTTATTTGCGACATTGTGTTGCACTAATCTAGACTGACTATGCATATGTGATTATCATGTATGAATGATAATTGTTTATGAGCCTATGATGTGAACATGTTAGCTAGTTATTTCTATGGATATCATGACCTTATTTATGTTGAGTTGAGATGTTGTGAAGTTATATCGTGCTAATATAGATTGATTGTGAAGACAAGGTAGCCTCCACTGAGATACACTAAGGTATGAGTTTTCTTGTGTTGTCTATTTGGTGTTTGAATGTTTGAATATGTCATTTGAGTGTTTGGTGTCTATTATGTCATCTATTTTTTGTATGAGTGTTTTATTACTTGAATGATATGAGTATGTTTTTATAATATTTCTTGTCAAAATGATATTTTTTTAAGATGGTTGTACTAATACATATGTGTTGAGACAGTTGATATGTACTTGAGTGTAAGTAGCTGCTCTTTTTATCATTATGTATTATGAATGATGAATGTGAGTTGATGGTTGAGTATGACATGGTCATTATACTTGGTAAAGGTTGATTTCAAATTAATATACATGATGTCATGATCTTTAGAACATGTCGCTGATATGTGTTAGCAGTTGTAGGGAAGCATGCTTGGTATTAGCATGAAAATGTAATAGTTGATTTGTTTATATAACTATTCATTCGGTGATATGACAGTACATAGTAAGACTCAGTTAGATCAAGGTAAAGGTAACATAACAAAATTGGGTTAAAATTCATTTGGATATGTTTGGAAACCACAATTCCAAACGAATGTGTGCTTTGCATACAGGAAATATTCTTAACCTTGAATTTTTATGACATTATGAGGATATGTGTTATATTCATAAATATGTATGTCATAGGTATAAAAACTACTTATATTTATGGATAGATTCATCAAAGGAATGGAGTACCTTGAGAGATGGCGTGGATGTGTTCAATTGCAATCAATGTGCTTGGCACAGCAAGGCAAGGTAACTGGTGTATTGTTATGTTTATGGAAAAGGACACTTCCATGAAGTCATGAAGAAGGCTCAACTTCGGGTTCCCTTGGGGGCTTTCAGAATCATGGGGATTGATTCATGGTATTTGTTGAGAGTCTTGTGCTTTTAGTCTATTTTGATTTGTTGTGCTTGATTCACAACTTTATTTATGTCTAGCATATGGTCATACCACTTTGTTTATGGCATCATATTATTTCTGGTGGAATTACCATATGTGATCCAAATTGTATCATTATATTGTTTTTCATCCATATATATGCATTTAGAGTGGAAAAAGTGGAGGAATTAGCTCACCAGACCATTTTTACTGGAGGGATCTAGTTTGGCAAAATGGGGTCCAAAACCTTCTGGGAGGGTTTTGAGGCATCAAACGATGTTTTTGGTAGTAAAAATTTTTCACAAAAGAGCCACACATTTTCATTCTATTCTACACACAAATAGATTTCCAATGACATAAGAATTGCATCAATCCGAGTCTGTATCCAAATGTTATGCCACTCAGAAGTTGACCTTCCTCTTTCCAGACCTATAGTTCAGAAGGATGTCGCGTCAACCCCCATTATTCATGGAAAAGGAGCTAGCCACATGTTTTTGATGTAAAATATTCTATAAGAGTCTATTTTTTAACTCTAGTTAAGACTTGATGTAGTCAAACTTAACCACTAGTAGGCTATCAGGTTGTGTTATAATGAGGCCACTAGGAGGAATAGGCATTCCATTCTTTCGAGACAATTTTTCTCCAAAGTTGAGAAAAGATAGCTAGGAGAGATACGAGTCAGAGCACATAGAGAGGATATTTTCACTATAGTAGCCCATGCGCCATAGACATTACTTCTTTGTATCGAAAACCATATTTCCAGATAGAGAAAGAGAATGAAGCAGCCTCACCTTCCAGCTGGGTTTTCTCCCGAAAGGGTTTGCCAGAGATCATATCTTGCGTGTTGCATGTGTGGGATTATTTTTTTGTTCTCTACTTTTTTTCTTGATTTACTTTTACATGCATGCACTAATTACAGTTAATTTTACAGAACTAGAAATTAAATAAAATTGTGATAGTGTAGAATCTCAAATGTTTAATACAATATTATCAGAGTTGTTGCGATGAACTGTACAATGGAATATCCATGGAATTTTATGGATCATTTGGTATCATGGAATAGTTCTTTGGGTATTTTGTGGAGATTGCGGTGATCTAGATCGGTGAGACCAAAAATTGTAAAACCCTAATCATGGGTGACAAATCTATAAATGAACCATTTGATCGTGCAAAGGGGAGATGTTCGTTGTTAGAAGAACAAGTCGTGGATATAAACCATAATGTAAACCTCCTCATTGTGGCCCTAAGAAATAAGCTATGGATATTTGTAGAAGAAGGGTGTTCAAATGTAGAGGACAAATCAAAAGGGGGATCGGCAGATCATGAAGACACAGAGAACCAACTAAAGAAAGAATCCGAAAAAGATCAACCCATTTTGAGTGTCATGTACCAATCCCATTTAAAGTGGAAGAAAAATTTGATATCAAGCCATACCAGAGTGATATAGATGCTCTGAAGTTGAACCACTAGTTGCAGTAACTGGAATTTTATTTCAGTTTCCATCAAATCAAGGAAGGGAAAAAGATCTCATTCGTGTGGTTGAAATTCGAGGGCAACGCACTCACTTGGTGGGATAGCCAGATGGAAACCCTTAGGTTGGAGGGAGAATCACAAGTGACTATGTGGGAGGATTTCAAACCCTCATTTAAGTCATAGCTTTATCCCACTGGGTATGTGTAAGACCAGTGGATCTGATGGCATTACTTCAGGAAAAATCTAGGCCAAAGCGTGCATAAGTAAACCACAGAATTTAGACAGATGGCTATAATGCTGGGTATCTCTCCAAAGAACCCAAATCTACTCCTCAAGTATTTTGGGGGTTTGTGTCGCCATCTGCGTGAGCAAGTGATATTGTTCAAGCCCAAAATTATGGATGAGGCTTGTGTACAGGCACATTACCTGGAGAACATAGGCCTCAAAAGATAATAATCAAGTGGATTGAAGCAAAAGAGGCGACGAGACACTTCTAAGGAGGTGAAGAAGAAGAAAAAAGGGGGAAAATATAAGGAGACGGAAGCCACAACACACAAGTGCAAAGATCTTAGCAACCACTGCAACATTGATGGCCATACAAAGGAGAAGTGTTTGAAATTTCATCCAAAGGTAAGCTAGAGAACAAGAAGAAAAATAATAAGAAGAAGAATCTCATGGCCACTGATTCAAGCAACCAAGTTGAGAGTACCTCAGACATGGATGAGAAGATTGTATGTGCGTAAATGCAGAAGGAGGTGAATCTAAGTAGCATTCAACAATAGGAAGAGAAAGAAATCATTAAAATTTTCCATGTAAAGGTACAGGTCAAGAAGATGAATATTGATGCTCTGTTTGACTGAGCATCGCAAGAAAATCTCATTGCAGCAAATCTAGTCAAGAAGTTGGGGTTGGAAGTTCGTGATCATCCAAAACCATATCCACTAGGATGGGTACATAAGGATGTAGAGCTGAAGGTAACAAAACAATGTAAAATTAGATTTGCTACCAGTGTTGACTTTATTGATGAGTTAGATTTGGATGTGGTTCCCCTTGATGTATGTGGTGTTGTGTTTTGGAGTCCATACATGTACATGCATGATGCAATATTCATGAGGAGAGTTAACCAGTACAGGCTCATCAAGGATGGAAAATCATTCATCATGAACGCACACAAAGGCAATTCAAAAATTTCACTGGTAAGTACCAACCAACCCAACAAAATTGATCAATTCCAGCAAGAAGTATGTTTTATTGTTTTTAAGAGAAATTCAATCTGTAGAGGAGTCAATAAGAGGAAAGGTATCCCTAGAAGGGTGTACTATGAAAAAAAACAGTAATTGGAGGATTTATTAGAGGCATACAAGGATGTGTTCTGAGAGCCTAAAAGGATACCACCTAAGAGAGAAGTGGAGCATGAGATCTAGCTATTACCAGACTCTGCATTGCCAAATATTGGGTTGTATAGGAAATTTGTTATAGAAGCAAGTGAGGTGAAGAAACAATTGCAGTAGCTGCTAGAACAGAGCATCCTTTTACTGACTACATCACCATGTGGGTCACCCATCATCATTGTTCCAAAGAAGGATGGGACTTGGTGGATATGTATAGATTATATGGTGTTGAATAAAATCATGCTCAAGAACAGATACCCCCTACCTAGGATAGACGATCTGCTAGATTAGTTGCAGCAAGCAAACTATTTAACCAAGTTGGACTTTTAGTCTAGATATCACTAGGTTCGAGTCAAAAAAGAAGATACATAGTGGTTAGTTATGACATTTGGCCTATGTAGTGCACCAACTACATTTATGAGATTAATGAATGATGTATTATGCCCTTTTATAGATTCATTTGTTATTATCTATTTGGATGATATACTCATATACAGTGCTACCTAGGAGGAGCATATTTTACATTTGACGCAGGTGTTGGAAACATTGAAGAGCACCAACTATTAGCAGATATCAAGAAGTGTGAGTTTGCACAACAATCCTTGGTGTATTTGGGGAATGTGATTGGTCGAGGAGAATTGGAGATAGATACTTCCAAGATGGAGAATATCATGAAATGGTTGGTTCCTACTAATGTTATTGAGGTTAGGAGTTTAATTGGAGCGGCATAGTACCTGAGGAATTTCATAGCCTTGCTTTCAATGGTAGCAACAGTGCTCCATGCCATAACAACAAGCGCCAATAGTTTTGAGTGGGGAAAAGGGTAGCAGAAATCTTTCAATGAGTTAAAGAAGAAGATCGACAAAGCACCAGTTCTTGCATTACCAAACTTGTAACGACCCTTTGAAGTGGAAACAAATGTGAGTGGGTATGTTATGGGAGTTGTCTTGATGCAGGGAGGAAGGCCTGTATGCTACAATTCTGAAGTATTTCATGGGGAAGTTTGTAACTACCCTACCTACAATAAGGATCTCTACGCCATGGTTGAAGTTGTAAAGAAGTGGAAGCACTATCTAGTGGGAAAGGAGATAATAATCCGCAAAGATCACCAGCCGTTACAATACCTGTAGGCCCATAATAATCTACAACAGACCAATCATTACAAGTGGATGGGTTTTATATAGTAGTTTCATTTGGTGATCAAGTATAAGAAGGGCAACACAAAAAAGTTGGTTGATATGCTTTCAAGCCCACCAACATCAAATATTATAGCTTTGGGGACTCTTATGCACATGGAGCATTCACCCATGATGCATACAAAGAGGCATATTCAGAAGATGAGGACTTCAAGGAGGTGTATCAATAGTTGCAGAGTCAGAGTCATGTGCATGATGGAAACAACACCATTCACTACCATCAATAGGATGGGTCACTCTACATGGTGGATAAGCTATGTGTTCCTAAAGGTGAGTGTTTGTAGTTGGTTAGAGAGGCTCACACCTCCAAGGTTGCACGGCACTTTGGTGTAGGGAAGATTGTGGTTAACTTGCAAAGGTATGTGTACTGTCCGAAGATGCAAGAACAAGTAGCTAGGTTCATAAGAAGATGCTTGCTTTGTTGTACTAGCAAGCCTAGCAATAGGAAATAGGGTCTGTATCATCCCTTACCTATAACTACTCATCCTTGGGAAATAATTTCCATGGACTTTGTGGGAGGTTTATCGACAACCAGGAAGGGACATGACTACCTATTCGTGGTAGTTGACAGGTTCAACAAAATGTGTATTCTGATGTCCAATAGAAACACCATTAGTGGACAAGAAGCAGAAAACTTGTTCTTTGGATAAGTCTGGGTACACTTTGGGATACCAAGGAGCATCATTTTAGATAGGTATATAAGATTTCTCAGTGTATTCTGGACAACATTATGGGAGAAGATGGATAGGAAGTCAAAGAGATCTACAACATTCCATCGACAGACAAATGGGCAGATAGAAGTAGTCAACAAGACTTTGTTGCAAATTCTGAGGGGCTACAACCAAAAGCATCTAAAGACTTGGATGAAAATATGGTATATATACAACATTCTTATAACAGAGTGGTCCATACTTCTACAAGAAAGTCCCCATTTAAAACTTGTTTTGGATATTTGCCACCTTCCCCTTTGGATATTTCATATGGGAAACAAGGTGGAGAGAAGAAATACATTACAGTAGATGCTTTGAGGGTTGATAAAATTTATAGAGATGATCAGGAATATCCATATATAGGTACAGGAAACGCTGTAGAAGTTGGAGGAAAAGTATAATGCTAGACATGAGTAGCACAGAACAGAGAAATCATTCAAGGTGGGAGACAGAGTATGGCTACAATTGAACATGGAGAGCCTATAGGTGCCTGATAAGAAAATAAAGGCTCTAAGGTATGGTCCCTTTGACATACTAGAAAAGTTGGGTGACAATGCCTATCGACTCAGATTACCACCATATATGTGCATTTACTCAGTTGTGAATGTAGAGAATTTGAAACTCTATGAGCCTTCAATGCTAGATCAGGTAGAGAAACAAGTCCTACATTTTTGTGAATGATTTGGCACCAAACACTTAAGAAGAGTTGAAAAAAGATACAATTTTGCAGAAGAGGTCAAGAACTACAAGACAAGGGAAGCAAGACCTTTTGCATTTTGGATTCAAGGGACAACTTCCAAGCAAAGCTAAATGGTACACCAGAGAGAAGGTGGAGGAAAAATTTCCTCACCTCATTCAGTAAACTCTTTTGGGGACCAAAAGCCACCAAAAAAGGGCGGTGTGATCTAAATTGGATCATTATATTGTTTTTAACCCATCTCAATGCATTTAGAGTGGAAAAGGTGGAGGAATAAGCTCACGAAATAGTTTTTACCTGTGGGACTCAGTTTGGAAAAACGGGGTCTAAAACCTTCTAGGAGCATTTTGAGGCATCAAACGATGTCTTCTTGGTGTAACACTTTGCCAAGGAAGCATTGCACTTTCCATGTTATTCTACACACAGATATATTTCTAACATTGTAAGAATCACATCAATCAATGTTTGTATTCAAAAGTTATGCCACTCAGAAGTTGACCTTCCTACTTTCACACCTAGATTTCAGGAGGATGCCGCATTAGCCCCCATTATTCATGGAAAAGGGGCTAGCCACTCATTTTTGATGTAAAATACTCTAGATGAGTTTATCTTGTAACTCTAGCTAAGATTTGATGTAATCAAACTTAACCACTAGTAGGCTGTCAAGTTGTGTTATAACCAGGCCAGTAGGAGGAAGAGGCATTCCATTCATTTGAGAGAATTTTGTTCCATAGTTGAGAAAAGATAGGCATGAAAGATAGGAGGTAGAAGAAATATAGAGGATTTGTGCACTCTAGCAGCCCATGGGCCACACACATTACTTCTTTGTATCTACAACCATATTTCCAGACAAGGAAAGAGAGCGAAGCGACCTCACCTTCGAGTTGGGTTTTCTTCTGAAAGGGTTTCCCAGATAGATTATCTTGTCTATTATATGTCCGTGGGATTATTTTTTTCATTATCTTATTTTATTCTTGATTTAATTTTACGTGCATGCACTAATTACAGTTAATTTTACAGATCTATAAATTAAATAAAACTGTAATAGTGTAGAATCTCATATTTTCAATATAATATTATCAGATCTGCTGTGACGAATTGTCTAGTGGAATATCCATGGAATTTTATGGATCAAGATGGAATCAAATGCACATTGGGAGTGCACCCTGGGACGACGAGTCAGTAACTATTTACTGAGAGGACAAGTGGCACTGGATTGTGGTGCTAGACATTGGATGCAGATTTGACCTTTTAGTGGATTCTGGACTTCCTGGGAAGGAGGTGAATCTTGGTATTAATTTGAGCTTGGAGGTGTGAACCTCTAGATTCCCTTGTTGCGGATGTAGGCATCGTATTATTTTAATTTCTAGTTGAGAAAATGTGCATATGTGTATATGTGTGTATTATTGTAAATATTGTATCGAGCTGGTTTATAAGGCTCCATAGATAGTATAGCTATTTTTTGGTTGAAGAAAATGTGCTTAAGTATATGTGGTTGTTATTGTAAATACCGTAATGAGTTCTGTTATAAAACTCTATTAAGTAGTATGATTTTCATTTTTTACCAGTCGTCATTGTAAACAGTGCAACGAGTTGTGTTATAAAGCTCCATGGGCAGTATGTTTTCTTTTCAAAGGTCTTGTTGGTTATAGGTGTCATTGAACACTGTGGACGGTCTTCCCCCAAGGGGGAGGGTTTTGTAACAGCCCTGGACACGCATTCAGAGCTAAATGGTGGAAAAAACATCCTAGTGGATGTTCATTCGGTTTATTATGGCTAAGGAAATTGGCAAAGGAAATGGAAAAGGCTTTGGAAAGGCAAAATGGAATTTTTGGCACATTTATTTATGAAAATAATGGAAATCAGCAGAAAAGGAAGGTGAAAGGTCACAGGTTGCATGTGAGGAGGAAAATGAAAAAAAATAATGGAAAATGAAGAAAATAGAGGCGTCATTGATAAAAAGGCTTCTGAGGATCACTTGGCAAGATGTTGACTAGTTTTGGTGGAGCTCTCTTCTATTCTCTCTCTCCCTCATACTCTTCTACACTTAGCTTTTCTTGTAGTAATTTGGAATTGGATCAAGAAAGGAAAAAGAAGGAAAGAGGAAGGAAGAAGAAAGCAAGGATGAGGATGATCAAGTAGCTACAACAGGATTCTTTGCAGGTATCAATTTTCATGTGTGATTTCCTTTCTAGATTTTGCATGTATGGTATTGCATGTGCTTCTTTGCTATTATGGCATGGGTTTTGCTAGGTGTGGTAGTGTTTTTAGCCTAGAGCTTTCATTCATGGATAAACATGGTGTGATGGGGTTCTCATGTTTTGGTTGAGCTAGATTGCCAGATGGATTCGAAGTTGAGTGAGGTGGATCCCTAAAATAAAGAACACATGGCCTAGTAATCCCTAAACTAGACTATCTATTGTGCTAAAACGACTAGCCTAGTGACCCCTGAACTGGACTATGGGTTGTGGTAAAGCCAATTATTGTGCTCCTTCGTGGGCCTAAGAAACCTCGACCAGTTAATGACAAGATATACAATAAATCCTAGAGGTGGGTGCTCTCCATCAGGCCTAGAAATCTCACGATAGGATGCAAAATAAAGCTTGGAGAGTGGAGTATCAGATAGGGCCTAGTAATCTGAGATGGATTGTGGTAAAGCCTAGTGACGGGTGTCTCAGTTTAGGGCCTAGTGATGTAGTGTGGATTGCAGTAAATCCTGAGAGACTAGGAGATAGGGAAATTCCTCATTGTGTAGGTGGAGAAATCTGGTGGCATCCATGCTTGTAGTTTCCTAGTGATCTCATGGATATAATGATAAATCATGTTATTACATGTTTATTGTGTTGGCCTAGTGATCTGAGATGGATTTATGTAAAGCCTGGTTTCTATTGATGAGGGTGAGGTGGTTTAGCCTCTTGATTCCCTGGTTGGATCTTTTCGTTTCAGTTCCACATTCAAGCTTGGAATATGGCATGGGGGTGATTGGCTGAAGAGAGATCTGGCTCAACAAATATATGGTCAGGTGGAACATGGTAGTTCCATATCGGGTTGCCTTTTACATTCATTAATAAGAGGTTCTCTCTTTAGTACCTTATGTGCAAATGTATTGGTTTATATGTGGATTTTATGGTTGATGTATCCTTAATACTTATGTTGTTATTATGCTCGTTATAAGCATGTACTATGACACTGATGATGTATGGCGACCCTCATGTTTTGATTAGTAAATGAAAGAAAACTGCATCCATGACCTAATAGATGATAATGCAGATAATGATATAAGGTAACAATGCTTCTTGTTGATTCTCAAATAAGTATGAGAGACCTATGCTCAAATTTGTTGTTTACACCTGTAAAATACATATTTGTGATATGTTTAACGAAATGCCTATCATGGCTATTAGGGGTCTAGTCAAGCCCTTTTCAAGTAATTTCTTTTGTATCATCATTACATTGTTATCTTTCTGTTATGGAGGTGTCAATTAATTCTGGGTAGTGACCTGGGCCCTAGGCCTAAAAAGTGGCTCAAATCATGAGGACACTAGAACAACACTGAGAAAGATAGTCCCTGAATGTTGGCATACCATGTTATGGGAGCGTCCAAATCCCTCTTGATGTAGGAATTCCCATATCATGGGAGAGGTCAAGGGTTAATTGGTCTAAAAACTCAGTGGGACCCAGGGGCTGAATATTAGAAAGGTTGGGATGGTTCCTGGGAGTCATCATCTTGGTGTGGATGGTTGGGATGGTTCCTGGGAGTCATCATCCTAGTGTGGAAGGTTTGTATGTTATGTTTCTATTGATTCCACTTCCTTAAGGGCACATAGGAGGTTGAATCTCATAATAGTAGCCTCACGTCATATTTTCACCCCAGTTGGCCAGTTACTTGGATAGACGTGGGGGGAGGGTGTTACATTATGTATGATCTTTCACAATGTATCTTTCATTTCTTACAATGCTTCAGGTCCCAATATCAATTTATCCTCTGGTTGACCCCAACTAAGTGGTGTATGACACTTTATTCCATATAGAGCTTCAAACTAACTCATTTTAATGGAAGCATGGTAGCTATTGTTGTAGGAAAATTTTGGTAAGTACAAAAAATCCTCCCACTTTGTCGGTCGATACATAACATACATGCGTAACATATGTTCTAGGAACTAGTTTTTACTTTTTGTCTTCCCATCTGTTTGAGCTTGATAGGAAATACTAAAGTTTATTTGTGTACACATGCCCCCAAATAGAGCTTTCCAAAAATTGGAGGTAAATTTTGCATCCCTGTCTGACACTATCATTTTTGGTATACCATGTAGTCGGAAAATTTCCTTCATGAAAATGTTGGCAATTTGTGCAGTTCCAAAGGTAGACTACATTGGTATGAAATGTGCCGCTTTAGTCAATACATCCACCACCACCATAATGGAATCATGTTGATACTTTTTTCTTGGTAAACATGTAATAAAATCCATTGATATCACCTCCCACTTCCATTCAGGAATGGGTAATGGATTTAGTAATCTTGCAGGATGTTGATGCTCCACTTTTACTTGCTGACATTCTAAACATTTTACCAAATATTCTTATACATCCTTCTTCATACCTAGCCAAAATAAGTTTTCCTTAATGTTGTTATCATTTTCTGGTATCCTGGGTCACTAGCATATGGTTTCTTGTGGTACTTATCCAATATCATTTTTTTTCAACATGGCCACAATAGAAATACACAATCTCTTTTGGTAAGTTATATTTTTTTTAAGAGTTTTCAGCATATCGTGTAACCTCTTTTTGTTCTATTTTCTATTGTATTTCTTGATATTGTGGATCCTTTTCTAATACATTTTTAATTTGCTGCCCAAAATCTGTACTAGTACTACTCACAAAAATTCCTACCAAAGCATGAGCATGTCTACTTAGAGCATCTGCAATTTTATTTTCTTTTCCTTTGATGTGTTTTATATCAAATTCAAACTTGCTAAGGAAAGCTAACCACCTAGCTTTCCTAGCATTTAAATCAGGTTGATTGAAGAAGTATTTCAAACTGATATGATCTGTTACCAACAAAAACTTCTTTCCCAATAAATAGTGCCTCCACATTTTAAGAGCGTGTATTACTGCTGCCAATTCTAAATCATATACAACATAATTTTGTTCATGTTTTTTCAACTTTCTGGATTCATAGGCTATTACTGCATCATCTTGCCTTAACACACCCCCACATCCTCCCAAACAAACATCAGTACGAACGATAAATTCTTCATTTGTATCAAATTTTTTTAATATAGGGGATGTTATTAACAATTGTTTCAACTTGTCAAAACATTCTTGGCATTTGGCTATCCATTCAAACTTTATCCCTTTTTTCTGCAAGGAAGTAATGGGGTAAGCTAATTTTGAGAATCCCTCTACAAATATTCAATAATACACAACAATTCCCATGAATGAGCGCACTACTGTCACATCTTTAGGTATAGGTCAATTCATGATAACACTAACCTTCTTAGGATCCATAGCTAATCCTTCTTTAGAAATAATGTGGCCTAAATACTAAATTTTGTTTTTGTAAAACTCACATTTGTTGAGTTTTGCATAAATTTGATGTTCTCTTAACGTCTGTAGTACTAATATGAGATGTTCTTGATGTTCCTTTTCATCTTTAGAGTACACTAGGATGTCATCTATGAATACTAACACAAATCTATCAAGATATTTGTGAAGGACACTATTCATTAAACACATGAAAGTTGTTGGTGCATTAGTGAGACCAAAGGGTAACACTACGAATTCATAATGTCCATACTGAGTCCTAAAAATTGTCTTGTGGATATATTCATCTTTTATCTGCAACTGATGATAACTAGTTCAAAAATCAATCTTTGAAAAGACAGATGCTCCCATTAACTGATCAAATAGGGCATCAGTTGAGGGTAATGGATATTTATTTTTTATGGTTAACTTGTTCAACTCTCTATAGTCCATGTGCATTATAAATCTACCATCTCTTATCTTGACAAATAGCACCACGCCCCCCAAAGTTGACAAAATTGGAAATTATGGATTTGAGACTTCTGCGATTTGTATTCTGTGTGGTTGTGTCTTCCGGATTCATCGCATCTGTTGTTTAAGTGCATCGACGTTTCGAACCAGCCTCTGTGGTTCATCATCAGGATGAGATTTATTGAAGAAGTCAGAGATGGGATTAGGTGAATAAATAGGTGAAGAAAAGGGAGCGTGCAGGACCGACAAGATTTAGATAAGAGAGGTTTATTAACTAGGTTTAGGTAAAATTTTAATTTTTAATTTAATTAATTAATTATTTAATTATTTTCTTACTATTATCATTTATCTTTTTAATTATTTTAAAATGTGTTTTAAATCTTTTTTGGCTATATTATTTTATTTTATTTGTATATTTATTTATATTTATTATGTTTTGACATAATTTGTTTTATTTATTAAACTAATTTTTGATTTAATGTATTAAGTTTTGTTGAAGCTTATTGTTTTAATGTATTAAGATATATGCATATGTATATTGATTTATTATATATTAAGTTTTGATTTAATATATCTTGATTTATTATATATTAAGTATTGATTTAATATATATTAATTAATATATATATTGATTTGTTATATATTAAGTTTTGATTTATTATATATTGTTTTAATGTATTAAGATATATGTATATATATATTGATTTATTATATATTAAGTTTTGATTTAATATATATCGATTTTGATATATGTTATGTCTCGTTTTATCGATTCCTCTAGTTTTGGTAATATGTCTTGATTTATTATATATTAAGTATTGATTTAATATATATTGATTAATATATATATTGATTTGTTATATATTAAGTTTTGATTTATTATATTGTTTTAATGTATTAAGATATATGATTATATATATTGATTTATTGTATATTAAGTTTTGATTTAATATATATCGATTTTGATATATGTTATGTCTTGTTTTATTGGTTTTATATGTTATGCTTTGTTTTAATGAATGTTGATTTTAATCTAGGTTATGTTTTGTGTTATTGTATATTGATTTAATATATGTCATGTTTTGTTCTATTATATATTATGTTTTGTTTTGATGTATGTTGATTTTAATGTATATTGTGTTTTGTTTTCTTATATTGTGAATATTGATTTTGCTTTAATATATATTATGTTTTGTTTTATTGTAATGTGATGTGTATTTATTGATTTAATGAGTGTTAAGATTTTGTTATAATATTAATTTAATGTTGTATGGTATATATAATTTATTGGTTGATTTAATGTTGTTATGAGATATATCTTTTTTGTTATGATACTTATTATGATATATATATCTTTATAGGTTCTTAATATATTATGATATATATATCTATATTAAATTTAATATTGTAATGATGTAAATATTATTTAATATGTTAGGAATTTTATGTTGGAAATTAAATTAATTATATTGGGAATTAAATTAATTGGATATGGTGAAGGGCATGCTGCAATATGAAGGTAAGGGAAGAAGATCGGACATAGGGATGAAAAGGGGAGATGGAAACGGAGGACTAGGTAGTGGTGGAATCCTTTATTATTGTGGGAATCCAATTGTCGCTTATCTTCCAACCGTCATCGCGATTTAGGTTATCAGGATGTTTTCGTATTTCAATAGCTTCTCTGAATTTTCTATGGTGGTAATGCTCAATTCTGGCCATGACACGGGAGTCTTCGATGCAAATGTGGTGATTGGTTTTGCTTGAGTGTTCAGCTAAGGCAGAGGTTTTGGATCGGTTATGGTTAATATCCGCAACATGCTCTTGAATTCTTGTTAATATAGATCGACCAGTTTCCCCAATGTATGACTTTCCGCATGAACAAGGGACGCACCAAGTAACAAACCCCAATTTGCCAGAAGATGAAGCACCGCAATCAACTAGCAGCGCTGTGATCGCAAAGAAACTCACACCGAACACTACCTACATGCCAATTCTCACCATCATCCAGCTCAGAAACTCGGGGTACTAAACACCTTAGCAACAAGGGCCATGCGCATCTCAGATCATGACAATTTTGAGCAAGAAAAGAACCATCTCTTAAAAGTCTTCAAGAAGAATGGATACAAAAGACACCAAGTGATCAAGGCTTTCAAGAAAATTGAAAATCCCATGAACAAACATCATAGGGATGATTATGCTTGTTCTGTTCACCTCCCTTACATTCAAGGCATCACAGATAAAATCGCTCACATCTTAAGAAAGAACAAAATAAAAACCACATTCAAACCTTTGAAAACAATCAGTAGATGCCTTAAATCAGTGAAAGATCCTATTAACCCTAAACACCACAAAGGGGTCTACTTGGTCCCTTGTTCATGCGGAAAGTCATACATTGGGGAAACTGGTCGATCTATATTAACAAGAATTCAAGAGCATGCTGCGGATATTAACCATAACCGATCCAAAACCTCTGCCTTAGCTGAACACTCAAGCAAAACCAATCACCACATTTGCATCGAAGACTCCCGTGTCATGGCCAGAATTGAGCATTACCACCATAGAAAATTCAGAGAAGCTATTGAAATACGAAAACATCCTGATAACCTAAATCGCGATGACGGTTGGAAGATAAGCGACAATTGGATTCCCACAATAATAAAGGATTCCACCACTACCTAGTCCCCCGTTTCCATCTCCCCTTTTCATCCCTATGTCTGATCTTCTTCCCTTACCTTCATATTGCAGCATGCCCTTCACCATATCCAATTAATTTAATTCCCAATATAATTAATTTAATTTCCACCATAAAATTCCAAACATATTAAATAATATTTACATCATTACAATATTAAATTTAATATAGATATATATATCATAATATATTAAATTAACCTATAAAGATATATATATCATAATAAGTATCATAACAAAAAAGATATATCTCATAACAACATTAAATCAACCAATAAGTTATATACCATACAATATTAAATTAACATTATAACAAAAATCTTAACACTCAATAAATACACATCACATTACAATAAAACAAACCTAATATATATTAAAGCAAAATCAATATTCACAATATAAACAAAACACAATATACATTAAAATCAACATACATTAAAACAAAACATAATATACAATAAATCAAAACATAACATATATTAAATCAATATACAATAACACAAAACATAACCTAAATTAAAATCAACATTCATTAAAACAAAGCATAACATATAGAACCAATAAAACAAGACATAACATATATTAAAATAGATATATATTAAATCAAAACTTAATATACAATAAATCAATATATATAATCATATATCTTAATACATTAAAACAATATAATAAATCAAAACTTAATATATAACAAATCAATATATATATTAATCAATATATATTAAATCAATACTTAATATATAATAAATCAAGACATATTACCAAAACTAGAGGAATCGATAAAACGAGACATAACATATATCAAAATCGATATATATTAAATCAAAACTTAATATATAATAAATCAATATATATATACATATATCTTAATACATTAAAACAATATATAATAAATCAAAACTTAATATATAACAAATCAATATATATATATTAATTAATATATATTAAATCAATACTTAATATATAATAAATCAAGATATATTAAATCAAAACTTAATATATAATAAATCAATATACATATGCATATATCTTAATACATTAAAACAATAAGCTTCAACAAAACTTAATACATTAAATCAAAAATTAGTTTAATAAATAAAACAAATTATGTCAAAACATAATAAATATAAATAAATATACAAATAAAATAAAATAATATAGCCAAAAAAGATTTAAACACATTCTAAAATAATTAAAAAGATAAATGATAATAGTAAGAAAATAATTTAAAAAAATTAATTAATTAATTAAATTAAAAATTAAAATTTTACCTAAACCTAGTTAATAAACCTCTCTTATCTAAATCTTGTCGGTCCTGCACGCTCCCTTTTCTTCACCTATTTATTCACCTAATCCCATCTCTGACTTCTTCAATAAATCTCATCGTGATGATGAACCACAGAGGCTGGTTCGAAACGTCGATGCACTTAAACAACAGATGCGATGAATCCGGAAGACACAACCACACAAAATTGGAAATATTTGATCATGTTCAAAAGTCATGATTTCACATCTTACTCTGCTTCCCCGTCATAAGCAGGGGGTTTGATTTTTCGAAATTATCCTTTCAACTCCATTCTTTCCTTCTTCTCATGTGACTTTGAATATGTTCTATAAAATTATTCATCACTTTCAGATTTCTCTGATTCTATATTTTCTTCTTTCTGCTTCACCCCTTTTGGTTTTACATTTTTGTGACTAGATTTTTCTGTTAATCCCATTGTCATATGTTCATGCTCTTCACTAGAGCTCAACAATCATTCATTGTTGGTTCTAAGCTGAGCCAATTCTTGTTGTAGATTCCTGATCACCTCCAAAATGTGAGAATTAGGTGTAGTATCTCCTTCTTCCAATTCAACATACAATTTTTCTCCACCTATTATGGGTTGAGGAGACTTATCTGCCATCATGTAATAGCTTCTTGCATGAATGTACCTTATAAATAGTACAATTCAACAATTAGTATTTCCATAAAATATATATGTATATTATTATACATATATATTTTTTCTGATTGTGATAGACCATTATAGGCAAAGTGTTAAACCAAACACTCTGATAACACATAAACACTTAGCGTTTATTTATAATAGCGCTTCACCTCCATCCACGACGTGTTTAATATCTGCATGGGATTTTATTCTAAGATTATATTTCTTAGCTCCCATATGTAATGGTTCTTCGTTAGGTTATCTTAATATTTGGTAGGTTTTTGTGAACTAATGTCACTTGTAACACACCCTTCCTACGCAACCTATCTCTTCATTCACAGCTTACCTATTTTAATATGTACATATTATTAATTCGTGGGAACATTTCTACCCCAAAGGTTATCCTATTGTAATGTGTTAATGTATCAATTCCATTTTGTTGTAATGTGTTAATGTATCAATTCCATTTTGTTGTTTTGCATTAATACGACATGCCTGGGAAGGAGCATACCCACTCTACTTTCACCACACTATCACTCTTCATGCTCATATCACTTGGAGGTGATTGTTTGTTACGCCTTGGGTTTTGGGAACAATTCAGATTGATCAAGGCAATCCAATGGTCACTATTCATTCCTCTAACCCTAAACATTATCCCTTTTCCATCTAGTCATTTGTGCGACAAAATACACGTATGTTTTCCGTTGTTTAGTAAGAGGCCGGTTCCACCCATGTTCATCAATGATAAACACACTAGAACAGGTCATTCCTCATTCGTAACAGCCTATATATGACACCTCTTCGCACTCTGCAATCAAATCCCCAAGAATCCGATGTAATTTTTTATGGGTCTTCTTTTGCAGTGCAATGGCCACCATACCATGCAGATTTACTGGTAGGTTCTGAATTTTGATTGTTTAAAATGAGTTCTGTGTGATTCTTTTTCTCCTAGTTAGGGTTTCTGGTAATCATTATTCTTTTTTTTCCTTAAAATTTATGAACTGCAACAACAGATTAATACCTTAATTATTTTGTTACAGAGGGTAAATCTTGATTGTCACTTTTCCGAAAGGGAAGAATGTTTACTGTGTTTTCTCGATCAACAAGTCTTTTTTCAATGCACCAACATAATTCTCGACCCTCTAGATCTCTCCTTTTTCGTCCCATTTAGAAATTTCACATGCACAATGATCCGAGGGAGTATATTGAGTTTGGGAGTTTTTCTAGGAGACCGCAACCTAAAATAGTCTCGTCTGAGGCATAACTTTCTTTGCTTGTAGAATTTACCGACAGACGTACGACTATGCCCATTTTGCAATTTCTTGTTCTTTTCACTAAAAGTTTACATGCATTTACTAGGGTTATAGTTTTCTTCTTTCTCATTTTCGATGCTTTGACTGGAGGGAAAAGTTCACTCATGACTTGGATTTGACAAATAGTTTAGTATGCACTCAACCCATGTACTCAATCTTATCCCTGTGGCTTGCTACATCAGGTATACCCCATATCTTCTTGTTCTACCTCATTATTGCACTTAGTCTTGGTTATTTGCCATGGAAAAGTATTTAAACACATATTTCATTTCCTATATGACACAGGGTTGTTTCTACAGTCATGGCAGAGCTGCCACCTTACTGAAGGTGATCATTTACCTTATGATATATTAAATTCATGAATGAAATTGTTGTTCAATGTATCTGTCTAGCTCGATCTTTAGTTTTTTTTTTTTTTTTTGGACATATACATGTATGATGTTTGATACTTTTCACTCTCTCTTTTGCTTGGATGAAACCACTACAACATTATAGCTAATGCTATCACACCGTCCGAGGTCCATAGTTTGCAAAGAACCAGGTCAGTTCTTTTTTATCATTCTATGATGGAGTTTTTTGGAAACACCGTTCCCATGGAAGAGTGAACAGTTTGTAATTGTGTATTGATATTATCTTTTTGTGATTGTACATTATAATTACCACAACCCTGTGTTGGATTTGAAATCTTTAAAACGGTGTAATAACTTGTTATCCTGGTTGTTGTGGTTATTAAAGGAATTATTTGATATATATATATCAAGTATTAGCTCTGTAATAATTTAAAGTTTTCCCATTATATTATGAGAATGTATTCTCCTTTCATTTGAAGTTTTAGAAATATATTATGCATGTTCCTTGGTTTCAGTATGTCGATTTCAGTTCTTCCTGATACACCCATAAGGTTTTCTGGAAAATAAACCTTTGGTTTATGTGTAGTTAATAGAGGCCATCTGGGCTGGCAATTTTTTTTACCTCATAGTCATGGAGAGCATGAAGAGCTCGACACCAGATTGCAGTTATAGATAATGATAATCTAGGAAAATCGTACTATGCTTGTTTTGTTTTTTTGTAATAACCTATATTGAACTGATAATCAAATCCTCAGTTTTCCTGTATTCAAGATTGCTACTGTTCATTACTATGCTTGATTGTTTATAGATTCTTCTAGAATGCACATTGTTTATGTGTTACAATAGGATAGTTTTACCAGTGTTAATTCATTAGTTAGATACCAGAATGCATATGGCATGCATCCCTCGCCTTTTAATACTAGTTACTTTCTTTCTCTGCTTAATATTTACTGGAAAAATTGCATTTGTTTATCTTTTGTTCATCATTACAGTCTATAAAATTTAAACTTGTAACTATTAAAAACTTCAAGAAGGTGTTGAGATTACTCAACACTCTTGTTGTTCAAATCCATATAGCAACCCAACTATATTTTTAATAATAGCTAAGAAATATTTCTCTAAGTTTCGTCCTCTGCTAATTGGGACTTCCTATTTTGTTATCAATTTCCAGAAAATCGAATTACACTTAAGCGCATATACTTTTAAACTCATTATCATCACCATACCAATTCATCCTTAACATGAAGTAAAATTTAATATTTTCAACAAACTCATTATCATCACCATACCAATTCATCCTTAACATGAAGTAAAATTTAATATTTTCAACAGCTTGCTAGTTCAATCAATATCATAAGGGTTTTCTCCTCCATCCCTTGGTGGCTTCTTATAGTATTCAAAACCAGCTCCTCTACACTAATCCAATTCAATTTTACCCTTGTTAGTTAGTTAAGTGATTGCCTTATTGACAACGCATACAATTAAGTTATAATCCTAATAAATCTTGGTTATATATATATATATATATATATATACATACCCTGTACTTTTTACGAGAATTTGAACAAGTTAACAACTCTAGATTAAACAGAAAACATTCCTCCAAGCCTAGCTATTACACATAGATACGTTTAATTTTTTTTCTTCGATTAATCAGATCTATTATTCGCACCACTATAACTTTCACAGTTGACATAATTTCAAAATAATATTAGATAACAAAATTATAAAACTGACCTAATTGAATCTTTAATAAGAAGATCTGCAGTAGAGAAATAAGATACCTAAAACTCTAGATAACCAGAAATCAACACTCTGCTCGCATTACCAACTCAAACACCTTGGGATGAACCATTTTCCATCCAACCATGAATCTTCACCATAGATTCTCCCCTGAGTTCAAATCCCTTTCCCTTCAGAATAAACAACCTCTTGTTATTCTGTTCAAGGGATTTTTATGCCTTATTTCCCTAGCAGACTTTCCTTAGCCGTGACTCATTTTCTTGGGTCTGCCAACCCTATAGCCTAGGATTTTCCTATCTACGAAAAAGTATTTCTTTTTATTATTAAATCTTGCATCTTTCTCGTGCGAATGCTTTATTCACCCTTTTCTCAGTGTTTTTTCCCGACACTGAGTGATTTCATAGGCTTTTTCTGATAATCATATTAAATCACATTAATCCACTCTGAAGGCTTTTTAGGAGCATTTAAGGGAATTTTATCCTTTTTGGATTTTTGATTAAGGATCACATTAATTGAATTTATTTACAAGGACACATCTAGTTTAACTTTATTACTTAATTTTATTCAATACATCACCATGTTGTATTTCAATTTAAGCTTCCTATGACTTTATAGTCATCATACTAAAAATAGTTCATTCTACATAAATAAATATTTACATGGCCACAAAGGGGTATTACATCATACTTCATTGATTATAAGCTATATAAGTTGATGAAGCTCAAAGCTCATGAAAGAATCAAATGCAAGGAACCAAGGTCCAATATAAGAAACAAATAGAGGATTCAACACGTACACAAGGAATACTAATTCTAAGTTGACAATACACATTCAATCATGCTTTCAAAAAAATCATTAAATGACATAAGATGATGATGGTCAGGGTTCAAAGACTTAAACAACATACCATCCAAGACTCATGTTTTAAGAGAACATGTCCGATACATAAATTTGATGTGGTCAACAAAAAACCTTTCTCCATTTCAAATATATTAAATAACCAAAAGCACACTTCCCTAGGAAAAGGATGAGCAAGCCACAAAATATGCACTCTAAGAAATTGGAATTAAAGAAATAACCTAATTGTACACATGCATGGAGAAACCTTAACCATTTTTCACTCACTTCATCTTTGTCCAACATTTAGCACAACATTCAATCAAAGAGGCTTACCCACAAATTAAAAAATGGTGGTTTAAGGATTGTATCCATTGAGTAAAGATCCCTAATGCCTTTCATGCATCTAACTCTCCTCATCCAATATTATAAAACATAAACCATTCCCTAATATACTCTAGAGAGTGTAACAAAACCTAAATAAAAAAATCATGGGCTAAATAAAGTGCAAATAAAAATATAGGAATTTTAACTACAATGGAGAAGCTTAGAACCCAAAAAACTCATACCATGACCATGCCTCCCAAGGCCTTCCCAGCTCAAACTTCTTTAACCAACAATATCTTAAATTCAAAACTAACATTCATAACAGTTGGGATTCTTTGAATATTTCTCCACCAAGCTCTAAGGCCCCACTCTCAACCCAAAAAGAGTTTTTCAATCAATAAAAAAGAATGCTAATAATATCAAAGAACCCAACAATATGTGGTCCATGCATGGAGGCAATGCGAACTAGTGAGAGAAGGGTACGAACACCATCATTCAACCCATGTTGAGAACCTTAGAGGTAGCCCTCCACCAGTCCCTCAAACCACAAATACTCTCCTCATCTACAGAGAGGAAAGCTAGAAATAAAAAAGAGCTAAACAAACCACAAAGAATGAAAATATTGATGAAAAACACGATAGGTTAGGCTCACAACTTACCTTGTTTAATACATATGGTAGTACAAATCACTAGCATCATGTCACATACAAGACATTCATGGACCTATTAATGACACTTCAACCCATGATAAGCATCTCAAAACCAAGCCTCCATAAAACTCTTAAAATACAAAGTGTTTTCCAATTGATAGAAACGCATGCCCATAGTGACAAAGAACAAAACAATCCTTGATTTGCATATAAATGTTGTATAAATCACGAAAATCAATACAAACAATCATTAAAAAAGTCCTTGATTTACACATCAAGAAAATACAAAGCAACCAAAGCCAACCAACCAATCTTCGATTTATGCATGAAGGTGGTACAAAAAAATCAAAACAAGGCACACCTAAACTCAATTTTTTTAATAAATCTACCTTTTCTAGCCAAACAAAATGTTATTTTGATCAATTTATTTTTAATTTCCATACAATATAAACTATCCTAAAATATATCCAAACTTTTAATGAAAATATTATGTACACAATTAATTTTTTTCTTGTGACACAATTCACATCATTTTCTTTTAATAAATTAAGTTCACCTATTCAACTTACTAACTTACTCCATAATAAAGGTATGTTGTGGATATATCAAACCATGAAAAAGATAAAGTTTCTTGAAATGTAAACCTCCTTTAGAATGAAAAGAGATTTGATCCCTCTCAATCCTTGATAAATCTAGAATTAAAATGAATCTAGGTTAATATTCTAATACTATATTTAAATTCATATTATAACACTATGCTTAATATAATATAAAATTATATTAATTGTGAGAGACTATATTATAATATACTTCAAAGATTATATAATATGATAAAACTATATTATAATATAATATTAGAGACTAAAATTATATTATAATATTGTGTTTGTAAATATATAATATTTTACACATTTAATATTATTTTATTATTTTTAAATTTTAAACTTTATATATATTAATTTTTAAAAACTCACTCACCCATATTTATTCAAACTTAAATATTATATAAATGGTTCTATTTTTGATAATTTTTTTATTTTCTCCTATTAATAAATATGTAATATTAAACAACAAGGATTTAAACTTAAATATAATATAAAATATTTTAGTCTTAATAATTATTTTATTTTTTCAAATTATCAAATATATATATATATATATATATATATATTCAATGTCTCATATACATGTATAAATAAACATAACTTTGCCCTCGATTATTAGAACGAACAGAATTCTCATCACCACCATTCCACTCATTACCGGCCTGAGAGGTCTCCACCTCACCGAATGATCCATCCGCATCGAAACTCATAATTTCCTTCTCGAAAATCTGGTTATATCTTCATTCCTGGTGGACTCCGTAACCTTCAAATTCTGACCCAGTGCCACTTCGATTCTGGTTCTCTTGCTTGGCCTATCACGAAGATCATGGATGCCCAACTTAATGCAGATTCACATAGATCTTCTCGCTTGTTTTAAAATGCGTGTTTCATCATATACAATATATAATGTTGTATGAACGAGCAAATATTTCATGGGTCATATTCATATTATTAACTTAATATGTATTAATATCATTCTGAGAAAAGTTTTGTGGAAGATATATTATTATTTTTATATCAGTACATTATATAGTTTTTTATTTGTAGATTATATTGTTTTTTATTTTGGTTAAAAATAAATAGTTTTAAAATTTAAAACTAATTTTATTAGAGTTTGAAAAAATAAATTATTAAAAAGAAAAAGTTAAATGTAAATTGTGTTTCTTGATGTTCTTTTTTTTATTTGTTTTGGAATTAAATTATAAGATATAAAAATTATATTAAAAAAACCTAAATTTTTATTTTTAGTGTTATATTTTTTTCTTACAAAATGCCATGTAGATAAGTGTTCACCATAATTTAAGTAATATTTGCATAAAATATGATGAGCAACTATCAATATTGCCTTGTAAAAAAATTCCTAATTACATTTTTTTTTATCAAATCTCAAACTAATTAGTAAAAAATTTCAAAATATAGTAAAATGTTAATAACTATCAATTTTCTATATTAATATAATTTTAAAAAGAATTTTAAATATTAATTTCATATATTTATATCTAACTAATATTTATCCATTTTTTTTCATAAAAAATAATTATCAGGTAACAATATTACATATTAAACTTATTTATTTTAATTATATACCATCAAGTAATTCACTTAAAACCATATTACGAAATTGACTTGTATTGCGGAAAAAAATACGAAAATTCAGTGGTTTGATTCGTATATCTAATAGATCGGCAAAAATCCGATTTGGTGTACAGGATAAGTAGTTTATGGTCTGCCTCCCTGCCTAAAAGCAGATAGATCGGGTTCAGAGTTTAGGGATATCCACATGCGTCGAGCGGTGGCCGCTAAAGCCAAAATAAATGGCCGCACTATGGCAACTTTTTGATTTAGAATTTCACTCTTGGCTCTGAGGGTATAGAAAGTTGCGAAATTTCACGGTTGTTTTTAAGGGACCTTCAGAAATTTGCTTACCAAAAAAAATTAGATAAATTTTAAAATTACGGAGTAATTTTAGGTTTAAGTTTTTAAAATAAGATAAGTTTAAAAGGAAGAATGGTTTTTTTGTATTGTAGTTTTAAAATTGTTTATATTTGTTAAAATTAATAGAAATTATTCAAACTTGAAAATTAATTGAAAGAAAATGAGTAAAAGTAATTACTATTACATAAAAGAAATTACATGTTTTTTAATGTTTAAGATGTATACTGTCCAATTTTTAAAAAAAAAATTCATTCAAAATTTTTATCCTATTGTATTAAATTCTAATCCGAATTCAAACTTAATAACTATACTTAAAACTATAAAACTATCTTCACATATTTAAATTCAAAAATTAAACCAAATTTCTCTTTCATGTTTTAATAACTTACCACCTATTTTTTCCTTGTTCTCCACAAATGGTATATAGGATACGACCCATTGAAAAACACTCCCTCAAATAATTTGATCTCGATAAAGCTCCCAAATCTTCCTCTAGAATTCTGGTCCATGGAGACCTTAACCGAGATTGGTAATTCAATTGGAAGATTTGTCTACGTAGACCCATGGTGTCTGGGGCAGAAAGACAAGCGCATTGCATGGATTCTCATCGAAAAGGCTTACAGGGAAGGGTTCCGAGATCATCTAGAGATTGCTTAAAGGGACTTAAAAATAAACCAAAGGCTTGTCTTCTGGGGTATTCCTTTTAGGTGTTTTGCTTGTCATAAGACGGGACATCTAATAAAAAATTGCCCATGGCGCTCGATTATAAAAAGAAGGATGTTCCATGATAAATTCCGGGCGGCCTCCCCTCTATCCTCTGAAAAAGAGAAGCAATCTCCCACGGTCAACTGGTCTCCGACAGACTTGGAGGATGCACAAGTTATCAAGAATCTGGAAAATGGATCTAATCTATCTCCCTATTATTTCTCTCAAGACCGCTCCCTATGCCTTTGTTCCAAGCCGAATTCATTGCCTATGTCTGATTTTAGTGCCGAAAAAGAGCTTCAATTCCAATATTGTCATCACACCCCAGAACCAATTGAGGGAAATCCAATTCCTTCTCCCCCTCCGATCACCAAACCCAAGAACTTTAAAGTGGGATCTCAAACCATCCTAATTTCATCATCATCGCCTACCCCCAATAAAACCCAACATCCCTCCATTAAAGGTAAAGAACCGATGGTATCTGCCACCCCTTTAAATTCCCCATCATCATCCCCACCAAATTTATATGACAGTGACTTGGATTTCCTTTTGAGCAAGAAATCTCTTGAATTGGAGCCCCTAACCATACATAAGCCTCAACTTCCTTCGCCCCCACTCATTAGCCCTAACTCCGCAAAAAATATAACTATAAGAAAGAAAAACAATGGAGGAAGCGGGCATTATCGGGGGAGGAATAAAGATGCGGATGGTGGTATAAGGAACCTGTCACTTGTGGATGTTCCCATTTTTGACATGTCTAAGAAATAGACTCTTACAGCATGCGCAGCTGGCTCCCCCCAAAATGACATTCATCATTTCAATGAACATCTGAGGTCTAAGAGCAGATCTCAAATTTTTGGCACTTAAAGGCCTTTTCTTCTCTCCCATGCCAAAATCATTCTTTTACAAGAAAGCATGCACAGCAAATAAGCGGCCATCTCCTATTTCAGGAAAATGTTTACATTGTGGCACATAGCAACCTCGAAAGGAAATGGTCTTTCGGGGGGTCTAGTGGTTATGTGGGACCCTTCTTGGATCAATGCTAAAGCTTATAAATGCTTTGCAGGAATTCTAATCTCAGTGGGAATTCTCACCTCTGGGAAAAGATTTTTGATTCAGAAATCTTTGACATTGATTCATTAATGATTGTAGGCGATCTTAATATTACTTTAAGTCCGAAAGAACAATGGGGGAAGTGCAAAAAGAGAGAACCGCTTGTGTGATCTAAAATGCGGATGCAAATTAAAGTTTAATTTAATGTCAACTCGAGAAGGTAAACTTAGAAGTGCTTATCTAAAATATATAGATCTAGAAAGATTCCTAATTTGTCCAAGATCTTAAAGTCCCCTTACAGGAACATATTCATTAAGATCTCTTTCAATAACTAATCAATCCTAGATCTAACAATTGTTTGAGATCTATGATTCTCTTACAACAACATATTCTACAAGACCTCTTCCAAAATTAGATCATCTAATTAGAACTTAAAAGCGGAAATGAAGTAAACCTAGATCTAATAATTGTATGAGATCTTACGGTTCTCTTACAAGAACACCTTCAAATAAGATTCTTCCAATATTAGAACATTTAACAAAACTTAAAAGCTGAAATCAAACAAAAACATAAAGTAAATTATAAACAAATAAGCATGCAAGTGAGGCCATGGGGGCTCTCCATAACTCCACCAGCACACCACTTCAATGGAGACTCAGATGTAGAAGCAAAATTGAAGTATGATCCTTTATTTCAAAATTCTAAGTTACAAAAACTTCCAGATTACAAATGGAGGAGATTGTGCTCCTATTTATACAATGGGATGAGTAACAAACTCATAATGATCATCCACTAATCTCTCTTTAGTTCCATAAATCTCGCAACCATTTTTAACTGCTTTCCCATTATTACAAAATATGATCCCTTTGAATCCTCCATAAATCTCTCACATATCTTGGATAAGGTATGCTGACCAAATCCTCCATGATATTCTCCTTAGGAATTGGATAAGATATGTCAACCAAATCCTCCATGATTTTCTCCTTAGGAATAGGATAAGATATGCCAACCAAATTCTCCATGATTTTCTCCTTAGGAATAGGCTTGCATAATTATCTCCTTAATATAGTGGGGGAAATATGGATAAGTCTCTTGGAATTAATTCTTCACATATTTCTTACACATCACAAAACTCACATATTCTTGAGATATATAAAAATATGTATATTTTCTAATATTTAATCATAAATTCACTTGTAATACAAAAATGAATAAAATGGAAAATAAGGTGAAACCCAAATGTATTTATGAAAATGATATGATAAAAGGTTAATGGGATGATGAAATGTAAGGAATAGTGAAGAAAAAGGTGGATGAAAATATGACATTTCTGAGTCCCAACATCCTCCCCAACTGAACTTGTTGCATGTCCTCATGCAACCATGCATGGGTCTCTTTAAGAACATTTGGCATCTTGAACAACTTTGGCTTTACATGATGAAGTCTTTAATAATGAATGTTTCTAGGATATGTGAAAGACATGAGTAACAACTTATATTTTCTAATGGTTGGTTCTTATGTGACAACCATGAATACAAAGAATGTTGGTTCTTGTGTTAACAACATTCATTTCATTTTCTGTTCTCTTTTCTTCAATAATAATGTAAACACTCACTGGAAATCATAAGCTATCAATGTGCATAAGAAAGCCCTTTTGTAATATTAATGAAGCATGCCAATATTACGTATGAAGCAAAGTGCAACAAAGTATCATTGGAAAATAAATGTTGGTGAATGGTAAATGAGAAAAAATGGAGTGATAGTGGTGAAGAAATGGAATCATGGAAGTGAATATGTAGTGTGGTGAAGAAATGGAATCATGGAAGTGAATATAGTTCTCTCCCCCCCCCCTCAACTGAATTGGTTGCATGTCCTCATGCAACTTGACATGGCTCATGAAAGGAAATGTAGCATGGTGAGGGAATTTTCCAAAATATTCAAGTTAGCATATAAGGAATTGCATGATTAAATATTGGAAAACAACATACCTCTACTTACCCAAGAATGATGAACTATGCAAGAGGAATGTAGCAGCTGCTGCTGCTGCTGGATCAGGAAAATGCGACTGATGTTGTTGTTACTGGATCCTAGGAAATGAAGGAATCTGAACTGCTGAAGCTGAATCATGGAAAAGATAAATGCTAAAAGTGGAACTGTGGTACTCTCATAGATCAGAATTCATGCTGCTGAAACTACTGAGGGAGTCGTGAAAAAGTGTATAGTGTTCACCTGCTACTAAACTTCTTGGTACAATTCTAATCATGTGAAGGAATGTGTCGATGTCGAGCATGAATAGAAATCATATGATTACCGGCCATTGATGTATGCCGTTAACCAATGCGAGGCAACTCACCATTGATGTCAATGAGTGCCAAGGTACCCGAGTACATCTTGCGAAGTGCGAATGGGTGTGTTGAGGTCGAGCCACTTGCAAGATCTGAAGATCAAGGGACATTGATGTATTCCCATGATTGTTAGCGAGAGAACTTCCCATTAAGGCATGCAAGCCTCCAGGTACTCAGAAGGAACTGTAGTCTATTTCTGAGATAAGGTGCTGATGTCGATGGGGCAAGACTTGTTGAAAGGTGGGCCTTAAGGAATCCCACATCAGTCAACGCAAGTTTGTACAAAAAGATTCGGTGGGACTATAAATGGAAAGAACTCACGGACACGCAGTGTGAATCAGGATGGCGAGGAAAACAAGGCAATGTAATCATGGAAAGGGAATGACTTGGAGCGTTCAAAAATGAATGTAAGGAAATGCATGGTGTATGAAGATGAACTCTTGCTGTGAAAAATGGATATGGAAAGGTCATGCTTTATGAATTTACAATTGGTGGAATTAAAAATCTGCTTCCAAAAAGGGAGGTGCAAGGTGGTGGTTGTGGAGTTGGATTTGTCTTTAGAATTTTTCATGAATTCTAGTCTTTGGAAGACCAATTGTCGTCAGAATGTAATCTCCTTATGATCACTTGATTATCCTGTAACCTGCAAAAAAAAATTGGCAGAATGGAAACATAAGTGTGTTCAAGAAGAAATGGCCATTTCCTTCATGATTCTTATGCAAAAATTTCATACCAAATAAAACATATTAAGGACAATCAAAGTGTTGAAATTGACTTAATCATGATATTAAAATCAATCCATTCTTAAAATAACCATGAAAAGTAATACTCCCTGTTTGGGTCAGATGAAATATACTCGGCAAAAAGATTGGCATTAGAAAGATCTGTGGTGGTCTGCATATTAATATGTGATATAAAAGCATTCAACAGAAATATGTTATGCCAACTTGAAGCTATTGAAACAAGATAATCATCATTTATAGAATCATCCAAATGTTTGATAAATCGATCTTCAAAATTTGTTTCCAAGTGTTCCATTTCTTTTTATTTTCAAACCTGCATGAATTTTGTGAATTTTTTTTTATTTTTTTTATTATTTTTTTTTATAAATAAAAAAAACAAAAGAATGAAAGTCAATTTTTTTTTTTTTTTTTTTTTAAATAAAGAAATCAACAAAAAAGAAAATCTATTAAAAAGTAATATAGAAAATTTCTAAAAATAAACTAACACTAAAATGGATTTTTATTTTTCCAATATCCTAAAAAAACACACATTCCAAAGATGAATCAGATCTTGAGGATGGAGAAATTGATTATGAGGGTGAGCTCATTATTGAAATTTTAAGATGATCTTTCACTCACTCACAAAATTTTTTATTGTCACATTGCAGATTAGTTCTCCAGCAAGAGTATTTTTATTTGAAATAAATCAATAGATTTTCTGATCTTCCAGATCGCACGAAGCACGGGAAGAGAGCATACTAATCTCTTGATTTTATTTATTTATTTATTTATGCAAGTTAGCGTGGATGGATAAAACACTATTAAAATCTGCGACAAAAAGAAAAAACACAATTAAGATCTGCGACAAAACCTTGCATTATCTACATTCTCTCTGCAATGTCGCGGGGGCATTTAAACTATCGGAAGACAAATCTTTCTGATAATCAAGATCCTAGCTCACCCGTGATACAGAAACAAGACATAGAAATGCAAAGATGTGCCACTGAATTTATTCATGATGATTTATTTTTTTTGAAAACAAGACTAAAAGCTTCTAATGATAACGACTTCTAATGACTTCTAATGAGATCTCTTTTTTATTTTTCTAATCTATTCTACATTAACTTAAAAGATGTTTTATTTTCTAAGTAAAAGCATGCTTCCAGTGAAGCCATCTATGGACTAAAAATTTGAACATACTCACATCAAGATTTAAAAATTTTACATTATGTTTTGCAAGTATGTGAGAATCCTGTCTTAGAGTTGGCTCAAGGTTATTTTCCTTGCTCTCCAAGAAGTACCTGTTCAACATTGTCAAAGCCCTCATCCGTAGATGGATTAGTGAGAAATGGGGGGTTTAAAATAAAAACTGAATTTAAATTATCTATGTGCAAAAATGAAAAAAAAGAATGCTCCAAACTTTGAACTCCTTTATGAACCTGTTGTCACCAAGTTCCACAAATTAGCCCAGTAAAACAAATACATGAAATAATTACTAAATCCCTCTAGTTGCACTTCCCCGGCAACGGTGCCAAAATGTGTGGTCTAAAATGCGGATGCAAATTAGAGTTTAATTTAATGTCAACCTGGGAAGGTAAACTTAGAAGTGCTCATCTAAAATATATAGATCTAGAAAGATTCCTAATTTGTCCAAGATCTTAAAGTCCCCTTACAGAAACATATTCATTAAGATCTCTTTCAATAACTAATCAAGCCTAGATCTAACAATTGTTTGAGATCTATGATTCTCTTACAAGAACATATTCTACAATATCTCTTCCAAAATTAGGTCATCTAATTAGAACTTAAAAGCAGAAATAAAGTAAACCTAGATCTAATAATTGTATGAGATCTTACGGTTCTCTTACAAGAACATCTTCAAATAAGATTCTTCCAATATTAGAACATTTAACAAAACTTGAAAGCTGAAATCAAACAATAACATAAAGTAAATTATAAACAAATAAGCATGCAAGTGAGGCCATGGGGGGCCCTCCATAACTCCACCAGCACGCCACTTCAATGGAGACTCAAATTTAGAAGCAAAATTGAAGTATGATCCTTTATTTCAAAATTCTAAGATTACAAAAACTTCCAGATTACAAATGGAGGAGATTGTACTCCTATTTCTACAATGGGATGAGTAAGAAACTCATAATGATCATCCACTAATCTCTCTTTAGTTCCATAAATCTCGCAACCATTTTTAACTACTTTTCCATTATTACAAAATATGATCCCACAAATCTCTCAAGCATTTTTAACTACTTTCCCATTATTACAAAATATGATCCCTTTGAATCCTCCATAAATCTCTCACATATCTTGGATAAGATATGCTAACCAAATCCTCCATGATCTTCTCCTTAGGAATTGGATAAGATATGCCAACCAAATCCTCCATGATTTTCTCCTTAGTAATAGGATAAGGTATGCCAACCTAATTGTTACGCAGTAAATTGTCACTGTCTCCTTGTCAGTCTCCCTACTGTGTCATGAAATCAAATGCACCATGCTCATGCTCTCTAAACTGGGCAAATGACCCACTTTGCCTAAGTTTATTTCATCAGCACGACTGTTATTAAAATTACCGCGCTCACTGGTGGATGATAGTGTAACTAGTGCACTGCCAGCGCGGAAGCACACGGGTTTTCTGCGCTGGTCGAATTTCATAAGCCAGCGCATCCTATGAAAGTATTAAGCCACGCTGACACAACCTTCTTTGTTATTATGATGCGCTGTCAGCGCTCCAGTTCAGTGTTACACCCGCGCTGATCCAGTTTGGGTGAATTTGTTCTAACAACCAGCCTTCCAGATAACTCCAGACCTGGTTGTTAGCCTTGTGAGTATCGCCCTCCCTTCTATGGCATGTCTGTTCGTCATTTGGAACCACCTTCCTTGAATATAAGCTTGTCCTCCCACCATTCATGGATACTCCTTCTCCTACTTAAACCTCCACCATTACCATGAGCAGCTAGTTTGGATAGTGTGGAATTCATAGTGCTTGGTTTGCTGCTGTTAGTAGGTAGTTGGTGTGACAAGTGTGGTTTTGTTAGGGGAAGCTTAAGGAAGGTTATGTGTATTGCTTGTGTGAGAGAGAGCTTTGTTTTGGGAGAATCTACCTCCAAGGGTGAATGCTTAAGAGACTTGCTGGCTGGACCCTCTAGAGAAGGACTCAGCGTCAGAACTTTGGTTGTACCTTTCTCTGTTATTGATTTAATAATAGATGACTACTGTTATGGTTCCATTCTCATTTATCTTTGTGATGATTAATGTGAATTACATCCTTTCTGACTGATGTATAATTGCTTTTATTAGATTTCACGCTCGTGTTTGTCTTTCTCTTCATGTGTGCAGGTACCTATTCACAGAGATCGCGGAGGATCATGACCGGCCAGTGCGAAGGAGCGAGAGCGGCATCTCTTCGTCAAACAATAGCGTTGGAATCCAAGTAGGTGTTCATTGCCTCTCTTTTAATTGTAATTAGGAACTTGCACAGTAGCATTGATTGATTGTTGCTAGACCCATTCTGGGCTAGTAGGAATCGCCTCTATCCGTAGAGGGGATTTACCTCTCCAACAATTTGGCGACTCCGCTGGGGAGCTGGCCTTTTGTCTCTTTTTGTTCATTCTTGTGTTTGAGTTTGATTGTTACTCTCTTTTCAAAATTGGAGATTAGTTCTCTGCTTTTAGCCCTGCTGGTCCAATCTGGGAAGTGTCTTAATTGTTTAAAGAGTTATGGCCTTGGTTTGGGAGTTTTTGGCTTGATTCTGCCTCTTTTTTAGCCTCAGCGCGGTTTAAATCAAAACAGTTGTGCTAACAGCGCATAACTGTCTTTTTGACCCCGTTGTCATCGCGCTTGTGCGTAAAACAGTCGCGACAGTTCTGAAATCGAACCAGCGCGCTTAAGTCGTGTCCTTCCGCGCTAACAACACCTAGTTGCTACGCGTGACCTTTTGTCAGCGCATTGTTGCTGAGCGCTACCTGCACTGATCCTGTAAAATTGAATTTGTTTCAATTTTGCCTCCTGAGCCTGTTGGTTTGACTATCTCCAGCTCTTTCTACTTGGTTTATGACTTGATATTTATTGTTTGAATTGTGAAACACTTGCTTGGGAAGTCTTGTCGGACGAATTTCGTTTTTGTGTCCCGTGACCTAGTGCCATCATCCCGTTGTCATTGGATTGACCTTGTTTCGTTCACTTGTTCACAAAAGTTCGTTGCTACTTGCCTTTGCTATTGCGGAAACCTTCCTCTTTTTGCTTTCTTTGCTTGTTTGCTTGAGGTGATTGTTGTTGAACCGATCCTCGGATTGTTTCACTACCCAGACACAGATCACAGTTGCTAGGGTTCAATCAGCTCTTTTCACACTTGTTGTGCTTTTCATTGAGTGATTTTGTTTCTCTTTACTCGGTGTTGCTGTCTCTCAAAATTCATTTTTAAAGTGCATTGTGCCATTGAAAAAGAAATCAAACTAATATCTTTTTGCATTCAATAGTTAATGAAAAGAAGAGCATTTCATTGATTTGTGTTCTCAAAAGAAAAAGTTTCATTTCTTTGTCAATAGCTGCATTAGATTGTTTGAGTTCATTTTGTTTGATTGAAAACTCTTGACCCTCTCATAGTTAGAATTCATCGAACGAAATGGTATTCTTTGGCATGTAGTTTGCATCTAGGTAATTGTGAGAGATCACACGATAAGGCCTGAAACTGAAACTTAATTCAAGATCAACCATAAAATAAACTGAATAAACCTAAAAACGCATTGGAACTTAACGCAAACATCTAGAGGTCTAGGTTAGAGACGTGTTTCGGCGTCTTTAAACATAGTCACTGTTGTTTCACATTACGGTTGGGTGATTCCTCCTTCTGTGACTCGATAGTGGTCTAACACGGACTGTGCTCCCACGTACTGTCGCGTATATAGGGAGACCCCACTAGGCTTTTATCCTTGATCCATAGGAAGCCGAGTCTGCCACCCTGCGAGCCGTAACGCACTGAGCACAGCATTCGGGAAGATTGACTGCAGTACGGAAAGTCCTTGGTTCTCATACGATTGCCAAGGTGTATAAGCAGTTTTACAGATTGCTTGGTAAACCCTTTGCCTAGAATATCCAGAGCAGTCACTTTTGATCCTTTTCGGACTCCCTAAATGAAAAGGTGCCAGTGAGCTTCTTGTCACTTCGTGCTCATTAAACATTCGAAGGAGACTAGAGTCATCTTTTCGTCCTTTTCTCGACTCTTGAAACATGAAAAGGTCAAGTTCAGTTCCTGTGTCTTAAAAATTTATTCGACCACGATAACATTACCTGGTTAGATTTTGTGTGCGTTAGTTTGAGTAGGGTCTTTATCGTTAGTTTCCTTTAGGGTTTTCTGTGGGGTTTGTCATCCTGGCTGACCCGTCAACTCTCGGTCCAAGTGATCAAGGTTCTCCATCTTTTGTTGCTCCTAAGGTACCAGTTGTAAGCGATACTCTTCTGATTATCCCGAGTATCCAGCCTATCAATGTACGTGCCCTGGGCGGCGAGGATTACGAAGAAGATTGGAACCCTATCTGGGAGCCTGACGAGGACGATATTCCTGTTACCCCTCCCGGTATGTCGTCTCCGATGTCCACTTACCACATGGACGAGACATCTCCCAGCGCAGGTGAGACACCCGTGGTGTCAAATGTTGAATCTCCCATTCCAGCTACTTCTCCACTCCCTCCATGGTATCAATCAATGAGGGATAGAATAGCTACCAGAATGCCTTCTACGACTATATGGGATCCTAGTCTCATTGCCACCACGGAACCTTTTCTTTCGCAACCCCCTAATACACCTGTTACCTCAGTTCCCACAAATCCAACTGTTTGTGTAGCATACTCAACTCCGGTCGTCAGTGCTGTGACAGCATCTTCATCTACGAACCCTGGGGCTGGTCCCTCTCACAGTCAAGTGAGCAATGGCCAGCCGGGACTTTCGTCTAGAGTCATCGATCCTGCACAAAGTGCTCAGCCCTCTTCTGGTCCTGTTCCAAGAGGAGGGCCGTATGATGCCCATGGGCAACCCATTGTGGACCTGAATTACCAAGGTCCACTATTTTATTATGATTCTACAGGTCAGTACCTCCAGTTTGCTCAATCCGCGCCTCTTCAACCTTTTGTTGAAGTCTCGGTACCATTAAACATTACTTATGATCCCGGTACTCATTCTTTTCATGGGGGCCAGGAAATTCCTGGACAGCCTCAAGGACCACCTAATTTAGGCCAGCCACCTTATGTGCAAGCCCCTCAAGGGCAACCACTTTATGGCTAGTCTTACCCAGGACAATCTGGGGGCCCACAAGGACAACCCTACCCGGGACAACGTTCGGCCATGGGTGGTCCATCTTTTTCCTATCAGAGTCAACCTTCTGGTTATCCGGGGCAACCGGGTACCCAGCAAGGCTACCCTTCTGGGCAACCAGGACAGCCTTACATTCAACAGGGCCAACCTGGTTTCCAGTAGGGTTATCCCGTTGGACAAGTTGGGCAAAATTATATTCCTCAAGGTCAACCAGCAGTCCAACAGGGGTATCCTTCTCGGCAGGGGGGGCAACCCTACTTGCAGCAGGGCCAACCCACTGTTCAGTCTAGTCATCCTTCTGGGCAGGGGGGGCAACCCTACGTGCAGCAGGGCCAACCGGCTGTCCAGTCTAGTCATCTTTCTGGGCAAGGGGGGCAACCCTACGTACAGTAGGGCCAACCCACTGCTCAGCCCGTGCAACCTTCCGGACAAACGGGCCAGCCTACTATGCAGCAAGGCCAACCCATTGTCCGCCCTAATCATCCATCTGGACAGGCTGGCCAACCGCAAGGTCAACTAGCCATCCAGCCTGCTCAATCATCTGTTCCGCAAGGACAATCCTTGGTTGCTCAAGGACAACCTGGCACCCAGCAAGTACGTCCTTCTGGGCAAACAGGTCCATCCCAAATTCAACCAGGCCAACCTTCCGGCCAGATGATCCAAGCCCAACTGGTTCAAGGACATTATTTTGCGCCTCAAACTCAAATGGGTTATCAAATGCAAGGCGGTCCACGACCCCAACCTTCCTACCAAGCGCAGCCTGCTTATCAGGCTCAGCATGGAGCCCAGCAAATGTATGGCTACCAGCAACCCCAGGGGCAAACTCAGTTTACCCCTTATCAAAATTATCAACAGATGCAGGTCACTCCTTACCAAAATTATCATTATGCTGCACCTGCGGGTCAAGTTGCTAACACATGGGGTGCTGGGGGGCAGACCCAGGGTCAAATGTCTGCATATGGATAGAATCCATATGGGCAGAACCCCTACGGACAAGGTCCCTATGCGCCAGGCCCTTTTGGGCCAGGTCCATCCGGACAAAGTCCCTATGTGCCAAGCCCTTTTGGGCCAGGTCCATCCGGACAAAGTCCCTATGCGCCTGGCCCTTTTGGGCCAAGTCCATCTGGACAGAGTCCATGGGGGAAACCACCACCTCGTTGGAACCCTAATACTGCCTCGAATCCATAGCCACAAATGTCCTTTAACCCTCAGTTGCCATTCTTAGCGACGTTGGAACTTCCGGATGTGTCCAAGTTAACGAATGATCCCATTCTGCATAATTCGTATTGGCCGCCAGTTCCAACTAAAATACCCGGTGATTGTCCAAAATTTGATGGCAAAGCGGGTGAGGATCCTCAAGCACATGTTATGACCTATCACCTTTGGTGTTCATCGAACTCATGGCTTGATGACTCTATCCGACTTCGCCTCTTTCAAAGAACTCTCACCGGCTCAGCCGCTAAGTGGTACATTGAGCTGAATCGCGGCATGTTTCAAGATTTCAACTCGCTGGCTATGGCATTCTTAACTCATTTTCAGTTACCCATTCGGTACGAGATAGGGACAAATCTCCTCACGTCTCTCAAACAGGACACGGCTACGCACATATCCGATCATATACATGAATGGAGAAGGCGTCGTCGCTTGATCAAATTCTGGATTCCTGATCAACTCCTGACCGATTGGTTCACGACTTCCTTTGTCCCTAAAATTGCAAAAGACATCACCATGGGAGCTTGTGTAACTAAAGAGCAAGCGATCGCACGTGCTCAGTACCTCGACTTAGTGTACTCTCAGTCGGGTACTTTATATGATTATTTGCCAGACGCCCCAAGACCTGGACAGACCAAGGCTCTGCCAAAACCATCTGTTGATGGAGTCATTGGCTCTGTTAATTCGTCATCGAAGAAATCGGCCGCGAACCCTAGGAAGCAAAAACAAAATGCTTCTAATGAAAATGCTCCTCAGGGCCAATCTAATCCTAGAAGTACCTCCGAGGTAAACGCCGTTCAGTCCACCGCGGCGGATAAATTCTCAAAAGGGAAAAAGAAAGGGAAAGCTAAAGATAAATCTGGTCAGCCCAAGCAGGATGCCCCTAAACCTCCACCCGAGGAAGGAGCTAAGCGAAAACCTAAGTACCCTTGTCTCATCTGTGATGAGGATCACTACACTAAGGATTGCCCAAGGCGGTCCGAAGTTAGTAGGTTATTGAAAGGTGCTCCTGGGACTCCTCCCGTGCTTAAAGAGCCTTTCCCTTCCCAGCAGACCCAAATGGTGGCAGACCCGTCTCAACCCTCTTCCTCGTTCGGTTCTCAAGTGTTCATGGCTGGCACGATTCCCATCCATGTTTCAACTCGAGCGAAATATTATCCATCTCGTGCCGGGAAAGAGCCGGAGGTTCCCTCCAGCGCTCCTCCGTCTAGTTCTGGTCCTCTCCACATCGAAAGGCCCAGCACTGAGACGATCCCCCGACCCCCTCCAAAAGGAGTACTGAGGAAGTCATCTTACAACCCTAATGCTCGTGCTGCCTAGCACTATAGCATTGTTGAGGACTTAGCTCAGGCTCCGTCTGCTATGTTCACTCTAGAAGTCCTCCAGAGCTGCCCCTCCCAGAGGAAGTCCCTGCTATCAACGATTGGTGGCATCGACCCGGCAGATTCAAATTTGATTTCTTTCGATGTCGAGGGTTTTACACAGAGACTGCCCCACCAAGTCGCTTTCCTTATACAGGTCATCATCAATAGCAGAATGATTCATCGTACGGTTATTGATGAAGGTGCCTCAACCTGCATCATGTCCGTTGCTTGCTGGAAGGCGATTGGTTCCCCTGCTTTGAGTCAGTCCCCTACGACGCTAGAAGCTTTCGATGGAAGAGAGTCCCGTCCTTACAGTATCCTCCAACGCTTACCCATCTCTTTGGAAGGAAAGACCGTAGAAGTGGAGGTTGAAGTTGTCGACGCCAATCTTACTTACAACCTCCTCCTCGGACGAAGCTGGACATATGCCATGCAAGCCGTGGCTTCCTCCCTGTTCCGTGTCATTCGTTTCCCTCACCAGGGGAAGATTGTCACGGTGGACCAGCTCTCCTTCTTCGCCTCTTCTTCTGAAGGTAATGTGCCATTCGTGGAGCATACCTCAAAGTCACTGGAGAGCGTGGGTGCTGGACTTTTCAAAGATCCCACTTTAATGGGAGTCTTTCCCCTCCCACCTCCAAATCTCGCCCCTATCAACATGATCTCTGTACGCTCTGATCCGTGGATTCTTCCTCCTGCTAATCAGGAAGACTCTTGGGGTGATATGATGCCGTTGAGTCCTGCCGAACTCAACTACATCGAGATTGTCGCTGCATCGGCTCCCCCTGATGAACCTGCTCTCCCGAGCAGTGTTCCCGATTCATATGATCATTTCCCTTGGCTAGGAGATGAGGCTACTTCGGATCCATTGAAGGAAATATTTCCTTCCGACGAAGCCATCATAGAGACAATGTCTCTCGAAGAGCCCCCTTGGACAGATCACCACCATCGCTCTTCGTTTCTCCCTCCCCATCCGGAAATGACCGCATGTCTCGAGCGGTTTGCTTCGTGTGTCCCATCCCCGCCCCTCAAAACACCCATTCAGCTTTATCAAGTGTCTTCAGAGGGCAATATGGGAAATATCATGCAAACCCAACCGATCGACATCTCTGTCAAACCAGGGATTGTTGAGCACATTCATATTGGAGTCACTTGCACTCCAGAGGAAGTTCAACTCTATACTGCTCTGTTTCGCGAATTCCGTGATGTCTTCGCATGGTCCTATGAGGAAATGCCCGGCATCGACCCTAGTATAGTGGTGCACGAAATACATACATATCCAGGTGCTAAGCCTGTTTGTCAGCGCTTACGCCCTGTGCACCCCCGAAAGGCTGCAGCCATCAAGGCCGAAGTCGAAAAGCTTCTTAAAGCTAGTTTCATTTACCCCATTCCTCTTACGGATTGGGTGTCTAATATAGTCCTTGTGAATAAAAAGCAGGGCACTATCCGGGTCTGTGTTGACTATCGTGATACCAATCGTGCCTGTCCGAAGGATAACTTCCCTACGCCCTTCATCGATCAGCTTATTGATGAGTGCGCAGGAATTGAAATTTACTCGTTTATGGACGGCTTCTCTGGCTATAACCAGATCAACATTGCACCCACGGACCAGCATAAGACCGCTTTTATTTGTCCTTGGGGCACCTTCGCCTATAAGAAGCTTCCTTTCAGTCTAAAGAATGCCGGCGCTATGTTTCAGCGTGCAATGTCTTATGCCTTTCATGATATTCGTCACATTGTACAACCTTATCTGGATGACCTTCCGGCTCATTCAGCTAAGCATCAGGATCATCCCTCTCATCTTCGCGAGATTTTTCTCCGCTGTCGACACTACCGCATAAGGCCTAATCCTCATAAGTGTGTCTTCTACGTAGAATCAGGCCGACTGTTTGGGTTCATCGTCTCCCGAGAAGGCATCCGTCTGGATCCCCTCAAAGTTGAGGCCATCCTGAATCTTCCTCCCCCTGCCTCTTTGCAACAATTGCAGAGCTTGCAGGGCAAAGCGAATTTCCTTAGACGATGCATTCCGAATTATGCCGAGGTGGCTAAGGGTTTCACACGGTTATTAAAGCGAGACACACCCTTTCGTTGGGATGCCATCGCCCAGGAGTCTTTCGAGCGACTCAAGGACCTCCTTGTCTCGGCTCCACTCTTAAGACCTCCGAACTATCACCGTGATTACTCTCTCTATCTAGCTGCCGCTGACACCACCATCGGCATGGTTCTCATGCAGGATGATGACGATGGCAATGAGCACGTTATCTATTACCTTAGTCGCAATCTCTTGGATACGGAAACTCACTACGCTTATGTCGAGAAATTGGCATTGGCAGCTGTCTGCGTCGTCCAACAATTCCGGCACTATATCCTGTTGCGCACTACGACCGTGATTTCCGACTACAACCCAATGACGTACATCTTGTCGCGTCAACTGCTGGGAGGCAAGTACTCGAAATGGATTGTCATTATACAAGAGTTTGACTTGGAATTTACTGCTGCCAAGTCTAAGAAATCTCTGGTCTTTGCAGAATTTCTCTGTTCTTTGCCATCCCCTTCTGTACCATCTCGTTCGGAAGAGCATATCCCAGATGAAACTTTGTTTCTAATCAGCACCCTCGACCCTTGGTACGGGGACATCATAGTATATTTGCAGACGTCTTCCTTCCGTCCTAATGTATCAAAAGACGCTCGACAGAGGATTCGTCACCAATCTCAACCCTATCGCATTATTGGCGATACCCTGTACCGCCTCGGCGTTGATTCTGTTCTCCGCCGATGTTTGAATCTCGAGGAGGCTGAGCGGGTATTGAATGACTGCCACTCCAGTGCTTGTGGCGGCCACATGTCCGGATATGCCACCGCCCAGAAAATCCTTCGTGCTGGTTATTTCTGGCCTTCTATCTTCAAGGATTGCATCCTTGCCGTCCGTGCATGTCATGAATGTCAGGTCTACCACCGGAAAATGCGTGCACCTCCTGCACCACTGCACCCGTTGTTACCGTAGGTCCATTTGCCAAATGGGGCATCGATTATACATCCTGTAACCCTCGTTCGGCCGGGGGGCATGGGTATATCATCGTTGCCATGGATTACTTCACCAAATGGGCCGAAGCGATGCCTACATTGAACGAAGATGGTTACACGGCGGCGCAGTTTTTGTTTAATCATGTCATTACTCGGTTCGGAGTACCCCAGGCTATCATCACTGATCACGGAAAACATTTCCGTAATCACATGATGATGGAACTAACGACCCAGCTAGGCTTGCGTCAAGATAGCTCGACGCCGTATTACCCTCAATCCAACGACCAAGTTGAAGCTGTGAACAAAGTTTTGATCACAATGCTCCAACGTACCATGAATACGCACAAGTCTAACTGGCATCTGATGTTGTTCCCCGCCTTGTGGGCCTATCGAACCTCTGTGAAGGATGCCACCGGTTTCACTCTTTTTCAGCTTGTTTATGGACTGGAGGCCACCCTTCCTGTTGAGTGTGAGATTCCTTCATTAAAATTAGCTATCGAGTTGCTTCCCAACACCACTCTGGTGGAGGAACGGCTTCTTTATTTAGAAAGGCCAGACGAGACCCGTAGCTTAGCCTCTCTAGCTATTGAAGCGCAGAAGAAGAGGGTTAAGGCTCACTTCGACAATACCATTCAACCTCGTTCCTTTGTTGAGGGAGATCTAGTGCTGCTCTATGATCAAGCTAAGGATAAGCTGGGGGCAGGTAAACTCGAATCCATGTGGCTAGGCCCCTATATCGTGAAGAGAGTTTTGCAAAAGGGGGCATATGAGCTGATCGACTACGAAGGAAATCCTCTTGACAAGCCCCGCAACGGGCTTTATTTGAAAAAATACTATGCATGATTTCGTGCACCTAGTTTGTACATACGCGTGTTCTTAGCAAGTGTGTTATGTGTGCATGATTTCTTGTTTTGCTTTGGTGTGAAGGCGTGTTTGCCTCTTATTTTGTTTTTTGCTTCTTGTGCAGATGTCTAATACACCTTATTTTAGTTTCGCCGATGGCGCGTGCCATAGCACTTGCAATTTGTCTTCTGCGGTGTGGGCGATCTATGATCCTCACGGCGAGTTGCTAGACCTTCAAGGCATGTGCTTGGGCCGTACCACCAACAATGTTGCCGAATACAGTGTTGTAATTGAATTACTAGCCGAAGCAGTTGATCTCGGCATTCGTGCATTAGTGGTAAACCTGGACTCTCAACTTGTCGTCCATCAACTCAACGGGCGATATTCCATCAGAGACCAACACATTCTAAGGTTGTATTTAGGTGTAAGATTGTTAGAAAGGAATTTTGATTATATCACATATCAACATATTCTGAGACGATTAAATACGTTAACTGATGCATTGGCAAACCATGTGTTGGACAGACATTTGCGTAATAGATAAACATCATACAAGAAGACATAGAAAACATAATAAGACCATAGAATAAGCATGTGTAAATAATTTCTTTTCCAAGCATAGTTTGCATGTGTGCCTGCATGTGTGCTTTCAAGCTTGCATAAAAAATGAAAATACATGGGTCGTGTGTTGTGAAAACTGATACAATTAGATCACATTTGTATTAGACATTTGCATAGCATATAAAAACATCATCACATGTGAAAAAGATCCATCCAAAAACAGTATATATATATATATATATATATATATATATATATATATATATATATATCGTGTGGCGCACTAAGGCGCTCAAAAATAAGTGTATATGTCTGAAGTAAAGCCAGTGTTCTCGGTACATCCGAGACATGTGTCTCCCAAAAACATCAGTGGAAAAGACCTAGATGACTACTGAGCTGGGTTATGCTCTCTATAGCATACAACTGCCCATGCCACCCGCCTTAAAAGGCGGTGCATCCTGGGTTCCACCCCCACTGCGTGGATCTGGTGAGCTATGGGGACCTCCTCGACCCCCTGGTAATCTGGTACCCCCTCCAGTAAACCCTCAAGGTTGTGAGCTATAGTCTCCGTCGTGTCAACTCCTGGAGGAACTAGGGCTAGAGCTCCAGCTCCTTGCCCCTCTCTCCGTGCCTCTGGGGCTAAGCCAATGGGTCTCACAGGTCCCACATCTGCATACCATGACCTTTATCAAAACATGTACATGAAAAATCAAAAACATCAAAAAATATTAAAAAGAGATCAAGTGTCATACCTCCATCATCCCAATGCTCTCCCGTGGGCAGTGGCATGTCGGGATCGTTGCGGAAGTCCATACCAGCATATGGCCAGTCCTCTACGAGAATAGCCTGCCGATCCAGCCACTCTCGAAAATACACTCCCCAAGCCACTGGGCGGCCGCCACCTCCGCACGGCATAACACGGCCCCATCGACTGGCCCTCGTCTCCTGGGGACCTCTGGGTGGATCCACGACCATGGTCTGTAGCTGTAGGGCTGGCACCCGCTCCAGCATGAGCGGAAGTAAGAGCGACCCATAAGCAAACTGCTTCGACTCTCCGCGTCGGCAGTTGCTCAACTGCCTCTTCATACTGGTCGTCACAGCTGCTGCCCAGTTGAAAATGGTGGGCTGTAAGCACTCAAGAGCCAGTAGTAGATGGGTCTTTGAGGCCTCATGATTGGCCAAAGAGCCCGCTGCCCGTGTCACCATAAAGAGTATGGTGCGAAGAACCATGTCCTCCACTGTCGGAATACCAACCTTCCCGCTCCGTGTTTTCACAGCCCGTGGGCACACTCGAGCCATGAGCTGGTCAAGGGTCTCACCGCTGGGCCGCTGCCCCTCCAGAATGGGCATCTGGCCCCGGCGTGACAATCCAGTCAAAAAGTAGATATCCGTGGAATCAAACTCAATGTCCCGGCCACGGATTGTGAATTTTCCATCAACTGGGTTCCAAGCTCTGATTAAGAGCTCGAGGAGATCAGGTTGCACCCTCAGGCGCGGAGTGAGGAAGAAGTTTAGGAACCCGCATGCCCGCATTGCATTTCGGCATTTGGCAATGGCATAAGTGGCTATATCCTCATCATCGTGAGCTCTCTCCTGCCAAAGAAAAGACATTTTGCCCTGCAAGACAATGAAAAAACATTAGAGCGCTAATCGTTGGAATTTGGACATTCATTTTCTTAAAAACAAATTTTTACGGCGTCAGCGCGACGGTTTTTAAAACAGTCGCGCTGATCATGGCGCCCCGTTGTTTTTCCTTGGGTCAGCGCGGAAGAACACGTGTTTTCCGTGCTGACCCGAGAGGTGGTGTGTGTAAATTTAAATCGATCAGCGCGGTCCCGAGCGGGAAATCCGCGCTGACCGAGAGCGCACCAATGCTCAAAAAATTTGCCCAAAGGGCCACTTCCCACCGTGGAATTGCTCTCAAAAAGACTCAAATTAAATCTCAGGGAGAGGAGAACCTACGTGGAACAAGCTGCCGGATGAATGGTGTCCATACGGGCTGGAAATCGCTCCGTCAACCTTGCAGCTCCACAACGTTCTTCACAACTCAAAATGGTAACAATGGTAAAAATGACTTTTACCCCCCTATTTATGGTAAAAAATTCATAATTAGCTATAATTTCTTATCAATGTGGGTTTTTGTCATATTTTTGCCATGGATTTAGCACTAATGTCGCTATATTTATGCTTTTATGCATGTTTTACTATGTTTTTTAGCATGTCGAATAGGTTTATGTGGGTGGTGTTCTCGTGCAGGTTCTAGTAACCGGCGTGGTCATAACGGTTCTATGTACACTTGGTCCCAAAAAAAAAATGTTGTCTTTGAGCTCTTTTCCGACATAAACCAAGAAAAGATGGCCGAGCTTCCTTTCGGCTCGTTAAAAGGAACGAGAGGCGGTCATTTTAAAGCTCTTTTTTCGACCGTTTAACTTAAAAAGATTGTCAGGTGTTTGTCGTTTCGCACTCGTTATTGGCTCTAAAACGGCGTGCTTCCGACCGCTTTTTTACTTTTTCGGGTCGAAGTCACTATTTACGAAAAGTACTCCTCGATCCTACTGGTCAGGTGGTTCTTTCGGTCATTGTTTTATACTTTTTTGGGCTCGAGAGACACAACTTTACGAAAAAGGACCCCCCTGGAGTTTCCTTTTCTGCTGTCTTTTCAGACTCTCTAAACAAGAAAGGACGTCGAGTTCTTCCTTTGTCAGGCTCGTTAAAACTCAATGACATCGGATATCGTCGAAATGACACTTTCCAAGCATATGCTATCCCCGTCAAGCTTGTCATCCAAAAATAATCGGGGTACATGCCAGAAATGGTGGGGAAAATAAAACTGTAATAATGGTCGTGTTGGCAGTATGTCGCTCTTGAACATGGCGCTCGTCTGCATTCGTGTCTGGGTGGGGATTTCTCATCTTGTTTTACACTAGCCTCCATGGGTTTGGGTTATCCTATTTGACCTCTCATCTGCTCATTGCCTTGTCACCATGACCTCTGCTCATTTGATGTCAGATACTGCCAAATCCGTTGTTGTGCCACCGATATGTTCAAGAGAAGTTGGCCTCTGCAAGCTTACCACCTCCCTCTGATGTCTCACACAAAATATTTTATCCTTCTCTGTCTCGTGTCGATGATGTGGGAAACATTATGGCCCACCTTCGATCAAGGTTACTTCCTGTCGACTTCAGCTCATTGTCCAGGAAAGTGGCCTAGAGACTCCCTTCAGGTGCCTTAGAGCCTGCATGCCTCAATGGCAGGTTCTTCGTGTTTGACGTGAGGTTTTCATCATTGGCCTCCGATCGGATGATTCTGCGGGTGTTCGACACCAGCTCATTGATTCACACGCCGCGGATTGTACCTATAAGTACCTTGAGGGCCATTGTCATTATTGGTGGTACCTCTCGCATCTGTTAACAGTTTTCATCATTGACTGGTAATGAGACGATGTTCATGCATGTTCGACTTCAGCTCATGTATTCACATGCTTGGACTTGTACTTTGTTCAGGTTGGGATGGAGCGCAAGACCCTGGTTTTTGTCTGTTGTGAACCAGGCTGCGATTTTGTGGATTATTATTACATGACTCATTGATGGATGGTTGTGCCCATACCTGAGTCTTTTGGATGGCTGCGACCATACCTTCTTATCATCATGGTCTTTTCAACTGGGTGGCTGCGTCCATACCACAGACCTTCTTCGTATGTCTTTTGGATGGCTGCGCCCATGCCTAGACTACATGTAATCGAGATATCAGTTGTACAGACGTGCAGGTTCTTCCTCGTGGTGTTCCAGTTCAGCAGTTTTGTAAAGCATTTCACCCCTCCCACTCTCTCGGGCTTCATGCTTTAGGGGGCATCTGTTACGCAGTAAATTGTCACTGTCTCCTTATCAGTCTCCCTACTGTGTCATGAAATCAAATGCACCATGCTCATGCTCTCTAAACTGGCCAAATGACCCACTTTGCCTAAGTTTATTTCATCAGCACGACTGTTATTAAAATTACCGCGCTGACTGGTGGATGATAGTGTAACTGGTGCGCTGCCAGCGCAGAAGCACACAGGTTTTCCGCGCTGGTCTAATTTCATAAGCCAGCGCATCCTATGAAAGTATTAAGCCGCACTGACATAGCCTTCTCTGTTATTATGATGCGCTGTCAGCGCTCCAGTTTAGTGTTACACCCGCGCTGATCCAGTTTGGGCGAATTTGTTCTAACAGCCAGCCTTCCAGATAACTCCAGACCTGGTTGTTAGCCTTGTGAGTATCGCCCTCCCTTCTATGGCATGTCTGTTCGCCATTTGGAACCACCTTCCTTGAAGATAAGCTTGTCCTCCCACCATTCATGGAGACTCCTTCTCCTACTTAAACCTCCACCATTACCATGAACAGCTAGTTTGGATAGTGTGGAATTCATAGTGCTTGGTTTGTTGCTGTTAGTAGGTAGTTGGTGTGACAAGTGTGGTTTTGCTAGGGGAAGCTTAAGGAAGGTTATGAGTATTGCTTGTGTGAGAGAGAGCTTTGTTTTGGGAGAATCTACCTCCAAGGGTGAATGCTTAAGAGACTTGCTGGCTGGACCCTCTAGAGAAGGACTCAGCGTCAGAACTTTGGTTGTACCTTTCTCTGTTATTGATTTAATAATAGATGACTATTGTTATGGTTCCATTCTCATTTATCTTTGTGATGATTAATGTGAATTACATCCTTTCTGACTGATGTATAATTGCTTTTATTAGATTTCACGCTCGTGTTTGTCTTTCTCTTCGTGTGTGCAGGTATCTATTCACGGAGATCGTGGAGGATCGTGACCGACCAGTGCGAAGGAGCGAGAGCGGCATCTCTTCGTCAAACAATAGCATTGGAATCCAAGTAGGTGTTCATTGCCTCTCTTTTAATTGTAATTAGGAACTTGCACAGTAGCATTGATTGATTGTTGCTAGACCCATTCTGGGCTAGTAGGGATCGCCTCTATCCGTGGAGGGGATTTACCTCTCCAACACTAATTATCCATGATTTTCTCCTTAGGAATAGGCTTGCATAATTATCTCCTTAATATAGTGGGGGAGATATGGATAAGTCTCTTGGAAGTAATTCTTCACATATTTCCTACACATCACAAAACACACATATTCTTGAGATATATAAAAATATGTATATTTTCTAATATTTAATCATAAATTCACTTGTAATACAAAAATGAATAAAATGGAAAATAAGAAGGTGAAACCCAAATGTATTTATGAAAATGATATGATAAAAGGTTAATGGGATGATGAAATGTAAGGAATAGTGAAGAAAAAGGTGGATGAAAATATGACATTTCTGAGTCCCAACACCGCTCTCTGATAGAATCAAGTATGGATTTCTTCACAGGAATCTTGTAGATGTTGTTCCAACCAAAATGATGCCTACGTGGAGTAATGGAAGAATAGAAGAAGCATATATAGAAAAAAGGATAGACCGGTTCATTGTCCATGTCATCATCATTGATAAAATGGGAATGCCTTTCTCGACCATTGAAAATGTGTTCATATCCGACCATAGGCCAATATATCTCTGCTGGAAGGAAAAGGGATTCAGGAGTGGTTACCCCTTTAAGTTTAACAGATCTTGCCTAGAGGATCCTGCTTTTGAGTTAGAAATATCAAAAGCCTGGAAGGAATTATCCGCTAACTGCTTGGCGACCTTTAGAGATAAGATGTCCTCTTTGAGAAAAGTGGTAAAGGCATGGCAACACAAAAAAAGACAATCAGACAGATTAGCTCTTCAAGAAATACAAAAGGAATTGGATGGTATCTCCAAGTTATTGAAAGCCAACTCTCTCCCCTTTAGTTTAAAATGCCGAATAAATGAGCTTGAAAGGAAAAAGCAGAATATTCTAAAGGAAGAGGAAGCCTTATGGAGGCTAAGGAGTAGGGCGATATGGCTCAAAGAAGGTGACAGGAACACGAAGTTTTTTCACAAGTATGCTATTGCTAGGAGAGAGAAGAACACTATATGGAAAATTAGTGATGGACAGGGAGGTTTTCTCTTCTCTCACCAAGAAATTCCAAAGGAGGCAGTGAGACATTTTAAAGATCAATACAAAAGAAGAGAGAATTGCAACTTTCAGGATATTCTATGGGGTATTGATCTGGTCCCCCAAATGTTTGATGATGAAAAAAATGAAGAGATGTTCTGGCCCATATCAGAAGAGGAACTTTTAGGAGTTATGATGGCTTTTAAGAAGGATAAATGCCCTAGTCCGGATGGCTGGACAATAGAATTTTTCATCCACTTTTTTGACATCATCAAATTAGACCTCTTGAGGATGGTTGAGGCAGCAAGAATCTCTGGCAATATCCACCACATTACTTCATCCACACAGATTGCCCTCATCCCAAAGAAACTGGAAGCAGACAACTTCAAAGACTTCAGGCCGATCTCTTTGTGCAACATTTCTTTCAAAATAATCACAAAAATTATAGCAGAGAGGATCAAAGCAACATTGGCCGTTACAATAACAAGGGACCAGCATGCTTTTTTGAAGGGTAGGAATATATTGGATGCAGTGGCCATCACTCAGGAGAGCCTGTTCTCCATGCTCTCTAACTGATCTAAAGCAGCCATATTCAAAATAGATTTGTAAAGAGATTTTGACTGTTTAGATTGGGGCTTTATCATGTGTCTTTTAGAAAAAATTGGTCTGAATCCAAATGTCATTAACTGGATTATGGCATGCATTGAGAACGTGAATTATGCGGTCATTATTAATGGGATCCCTTCCCCTTTTTTCTCTGTAGAAAGGGGACTTCGACAAGGATGCCCCTTATCGCCACTGCTATTTATCCTTGTAATGAACTCTTTGAGTCTCCACATCCAAAACGTTGTTTCAGAGAACACATGCAGGCCCGTGAAGATATGCCGGAACAATTTCATTTCACACAATTTATTTGTTGATAATGTGCTTATTTTTGCAATGCTCTGCAGGATTACGTGGATATGTCTACACGACAGTCTATATTGGTTTCAAAGGGACATTGGTTTACAAATTAACAAGTACAAATCAATTCTATGCCATAATGACGCCAATATGGAATTGGTGGAATGGATTTCTAAGTTGTTTGGAGTCGATATAAGGTCTATCAGGAATGGAGTAAAATATTTGGGTTTCTATCTAAAGGCAAAGGGTTATTCCAAAGACGACTGGAAGTGGCTCATTGATAGATATTATAAAACTCTATCCACCTGGGAATATAAATGTCTATCTCTGGCTGGAAGAATAGTCCTAACTCAAGCAGTACTCTTGCAACTTGCTGTATATGGGGCCCACATTTTCTTCCTCCCGGCGAGCATCATTCAGAAAATGAACAAGATCACTGCAAATTTCATATGGGGTGGCAATTCAGCTCAAGGAAAATATCATCTCGCCTCTTTGGAGAAGATTTCCAGACCAAAGACTTCTGGTGGTTGGGGCTTATTGGATTTGAGGACCTTCGGGAAGGCACTCTTGTGAAAATCCTTGTGGAGGGGGATCTACGGGGCAGGACCTTGGAGCCATACCATCAATATGAAATATGAGAGGAAAAGGAATAGAATACTGATTCCATTTAGGAAGGATAGGGGTTAAGTGCGGCTCTGCCATCTGGACCAGTCTTCACAAAATATAGAAGTATTTTATAAGAAACCTGAAATGGTGCTTTCAGTCTAGCAATAAAATACTCATCGGAATTGATCCCATCATGAGTGGGCATGAGATCATATCAATCCCCGACAGGATTCTATTTTTCCTCCACGGCAAAGGCTTCGTCACATGGGATAAGTTGATTTCAGGTTGGCAAGACCTGCTTCCTATATGGAAATCGGTCGCTGAGCTGGTTTTGTCGGAGTCATTTTCAAGCCAATGGGACTCGATCAGGAATGTTTTGAGAAGCTACATTTTTATCAGATCCATGCCACAGGACTTCTTGGTCTGGAATCTGTCAAATACTAATATTCAGGTATGCGTAAAGGATATATATGCTGATATGATTGGCTCAAATCCTATGCTCTCTTATCCCTCTTTCCCATCAGCTTTTTGGAAAACAGGTTGCACACCCAAATTCATATACTTCTCATGGCTAGTGTTTTATAATAAGAATCTGTCCTGGGAGAATTTGAGGAAAAGAAAGTGGCATGGGCCGAGTAGATGCCAAATGTGTGAATTAGAAGAGGAGTCTAATCTTCACATGTTCTTCCAGTGCAACTCTATTCAACAAATATGGCGGGATCTGGCATTTCTATATGGTTTCCCTCTTCTATTACATGCTTCTACCCCCGCTGCTTTTGATTGGTGGAGTAGGCAAAGAGAATCATGGAGATCGATCATTATAATTGCTTTATGGTGTGCCTAGAGGTGGAGGAATAATAAAATCTTCAATGAAGCAAAGGAGCCCCTCTCGGATATATTACATCACATAGTTCTCATATATGACTCTGTCCCCAAAAAGCTTCCAAAACTGAAAAATGCCAACAGAAGTGGGCTGACAGAGTCCTTCCTCAGGACCTCGAGGGCCTTTTTTGACGGCGTTGCCCAACAAAATTCATGCGGCTGTGGGGTGGTCATTATTATGGATGAGAATCTACATTACAACCTGTCCTGGAACGCAGGTAAGGGTACAAACAGCTTGGCGGAGGCAAAGGCACTCACAGGTCTTCTCGCTTTCTGTATTTTCTTTGACATCCATCCTATCTCAATCTTCGGGGACTCAAAATCTATGGTTGATCATGTCAACGACAAAAGCCTCATCAGGTGCCCTCACCTCACATGCTGGATGGATAGAATTATGTTTTTTTGGGGTCAAATGGGAGGGAGCTCCATTCAGCACGTCTACCAAGCCAGGAACCAGAAAGCAGATTGAACCAGGCTCATGGTCATTGAAGGTTTCAGCTGGTGAGGAATCCTTTTCCATTCAGGACTTCTGCATTCTGGGTTTTTAATTCTCCTTCTACCTGTCCTTATGATCTATCTCTGGCTTCTCCATTTTGATTTTTGACTTACCTGTATCTGTCGGAATATGTATGGCTTCATCTATCACTGATTCTTCTCCCAGCTGGTGCTGGTGTCCCTTGCATGTGTGTATCTCCGAGTTTTTTGGCAATCTGCACAGAAGAAGCTCTCCTCTGGTTTTTGTCTGATGCTTTTCTTATATGCATAATATGTACAATCTGGAACTGATTATTCAGACTTAATATAACACAGTATAGCTTTTTCTCTCTGAAAAACTTACCACCTATTTATTTATCTTTTGAACTACAACAACAGTTAGTAATTAAAGAGATTTACATCTATGTTCAAAAATTAAATCAAATTTGTCTTTCATGTTCTAATAGCTTACGAGCTATTCATTTATCTTTTGAGCTAAAACAAAACATATCAATTGGAAAAATTTACATCTAACTTCTAACAGGGATTAAAACAATGTTTCTATACGCATCTCACTTGTATTAAAACCTCTGTATACCAGGCTGGGAATGAAATAGCAAGAACTGTAGATGAAATAGATACTCGATCAGCAAGGTTTGGTTGGACGTTATGATATATCATTCTCAAAGATGGCAAGATGATAAAACTAATCCATGTGGCCCCACGTAATCATTTGAATGGGACTGTTCAGCCAAAGGATTTGATTGACATTGGTACTGTTAGGAATGGATTTATTAAAAATCCCGCACCCATATTCTAAGGAAAACATTTCTTTAGTACACATAGAAAACCGCATTCCACACTCTTTTCTCATAAAAACCCCATGGGATGATCCTAAGCAACGAGTGGAAGCAGAGACAAATATGTTGCTTATGCGGTTCAAAAACTACTGTCGAATGCAATAAACATGTATCTATCATTGCAAGTGCAAACGATAGTGAGCAGGGTTGGAATTTCAAAATAGAGTCATCAGTTAAATTCGACTGTTTTTATATATTTTCCGTTATCACAATTTCCAAAAAATTATTAATAGCTATCTATCATTGCAAGTGCCAATGATAGTGAGCAGGGTTGCAATTTCAAAATAGAGTCATCAGTTAAATTTGACTGTTTTCATATCTCTCCCGTTATCACAATTTCCAAAAAAATATTAACAGCTGACAATCAAATTACTAGTGACAACCAATTTCCTTGTCAAATTCAATCCTTGTACGTGACCAATCAGTAGAACTAGGCGGTGGCCGCGTGGGGCCGTTGTGCGGACATAGTTACAAAAATCCAGGTGGCAACATTTAACGACATTGTAGTTTTAATTATCCATAACAAAAAATGATACTGTAAATAACTAAAAAAGTACTCAACATGCACTCATTGGAAATCATGTGGGTCATATAAGATCACTAGATGTTTAGGGTTAAACAATATATAGTAATTCATACTTCATTGATTATAGGCTATATAAATTGATCATGTTTAGAGATCATGAAATAATCAAATGCAAGGCAGAAGGGTCTAATATAAGAAACAAATGGGGGATTAACACTTACACAAGGAATCTTAATGCTAAATAGAAAATACACTTTCAATCATGCTTTCAAAAAAATCATTAAATGGTATAAGATTGTGAATTGTCACTGTTCAAAGACTTAAACAACATATCATCCAATACTTGTATTTTAAGACAACATATTCCATAGACAAATTGGATGTGGTCAACAAAAAACTTTTCTCCATTTCAACTATAGTAGATAACCAAAACCACAACTCCCTAGGGAAAGGACAAGCAAACAACAAAATATGCACTCCGAAAAATTGGAATCAAAGCAATAACTTAATTGTCCAGATGCATGGAGAAAACATAACCACTTTTCACTCAAACTTCACATTTTTCCAACATTTAATACAATATTCAATCAAAGAGGCTTACCCACAAATTGAAAAATTGTAGTTTAAAGATGTTATAAATTGAGTAAATCTCCCTAATTCCCTTCATGCATCTAAGTCTCCTAATCCAATATTATAAAACATAAACCATTCCCTAATATACTCTAGAGAGTGTCAACAAATAGACATAGTCTAAGAAACCCTAAATAAAATAATCATGTGCTAAAATCAATAAAGTGCAACAGAAATTCTAGGAATTTTAACTACAATGGAGAATTTTAGAACCTAGAAAACTCATACCATGATCATGCCTCTTCAGGCTTGCCTAGCTCAATCTTCTTTAACCAACAATATCTTAAATTCAAAACTAATATTCATAACTATTGTGATTGTTTGATGATTTCTCCACTGAGCTCTAAGGACACACTCTTAAACCAGAAAGAGTTTTTCAATCAATAAAAAGGAATGTTAATATTAGCAAAGAACCCAACAATTCACAGTCCATGCATGGAGGCAATGTGAACTAGATAGACAAGTTTAAGAACACCATCGTTGAACCCATGTTGAGAACCTTAGAGGTAGGCCTCCACCAAGCTCTCAAACAACAAATACTCTCCCCATCTACAGAGAGGCATGCCAAAAATAAAAGAGCTGAAAAATCCACAGAGAATGAAAATATATACTAAAAAAAAGATAGAGTAGGCTGACAACTTGCCTTGTTTAATACATATTGTATTAGTTAACACTAGCATCATGCCACATACAAGACATTCATGGATCTATGAATGACACTTAAACCCATGCTAAGCATCTCAAAACCAAGTCTCCATAAAATTATAAAATACAAAGTGCTTTTCAATTGATAGAAATGCATGCCCATTGTGAAGAAGAACAAAACAATCCTTGATTTACAAATAAATGTTGTACAAATTAAGCAAATCAATACAAATAATCATTAAAAGAAATCCTTAATTCACACATCAAGATAGTACAAAGCCACCAAAGCCAACCAAACAATCTTCAGTTTATGCATCAAGGCGGTACAAACAAATCAAAACAAGCTAGACCTAAGCTCAATTTTTTTATTAAATATAATTTTTCCACCGAGACAAAATGTTATTTTAATACATTAATTTTTAATTTCCAAATATTATAATCTATCCTAAAATATATCCAAACTTTTCATGACATTATTGTTAAAAACTGAAGAAACAACTTTATTGATGAATTGGAGAGTTCACAGGTGAGATGCTACACGTGGAGACTGCCTCTAGCATAACACTCTACCTCAAACATCTTACAATAAAAAATTTGTATAGAGTTCACACATCTATGTAAGTTAGAACAACTGCCTAAGAAGTAGGAACTAATTGCTAATCTAAGGCTCTATTGGACCGAATCTCTCCAAATTTACATATTCTCCATTATCTTCAACACTCCCCCTTAATGGAGAAAGGGGTTCACAAGTATTCATAACATTTCCCAGAGAAATTCAAACTTGATTCTACAAGAGGCTTAGTAAATATATCAACTACATTATCACATGAATTATAGTATTCAACACATATTTCGTTTGACTGCACCTTTTCCGTGAAAAAATAAAATTGTGTATCTATGTGCTTGGTGTCTTTATGGAACGCCGGATTATAAGCAAGTTTGATAGAACTTTTATTATCACATTTGATAATCATCGCTCCTGTTTTCTCTTCTCCTACATCTTGGAGAAGTCTTCATAAACAAACTGCTTCACGTACTACTGCACACATTACTTGATATTCTACTTCTGCTCAGGGTAAGACTACAATATGTTGCTTTTTACTGCACCATGAAATGACCTTGGATCCAATGCTGAAGGTGTACCTTGTAATGGATATTCGATCGTCCAAGTTTCCCACCCTATTAGAGTTTATAACCTGTCTAACATCAGATGAATCTAAATATAAAATTTCAAAATCTAAGGTTCCTTGTAGATACCTTAGAACTCCTTTTGCTGCAACCCAATGATTCTGTTAGAGTCAGTGTTTGCATACTACCACCAGTGATCAAATATGATCTTATAAAGTGGTCGTATCGTGTCAAAGTCAATTATTTTTCATTTCAGTGAGTCTTCAAATAAAAATTTGGTCATTGGGTAGTAGGTCTAGGATTTGTTTTCACTCCTTCCAAAGTCTTTCAAGTATTGGTTCATGTCACCATTCGGCTAAGTGTACCATCATGCAAAGATTTGTAATCATTATTTCAAGTTCCAATGGGTCATTTTACACCTTGTTTGTGCTTCAGTTGTGCTTAGGTAAGGCTCATTTCCCTCTCCTAGGGTCTTGAAGGTAACTTTCCTTGGATGGTCAAATCATCAACAAAACTTGTATCCTGATGCTCATATGCCTTCCCCTACCCCTAAAATACCTTCTTAAACAATTTCCATCATTGATATTCCTTAAATTCATCATTTTCCCACAAACCCTAGCCCATTGCTACAATTTGACACTTTTCTATGTTAGGCCTATGTTTTTCCCTTTTGGACTCCTTCTCCTCACTCAATCTTTGAAATTCCACTTTCCCCTACTTCCTAACATCCCTCCCTACTTCTAAAAAATTTTCTCTAGAAATTAGAAGCCCCTCATCCCCTTCATTTCCTTGCATTTCTAGCCTAATTTCCCAGATCTAAACTATCTAGCTCCTCCTGATCTGACAAAACTCCTTTCACAATCCAATCAAAACCTTTTGTGCTACTATACCTAGCCTAATATCCTTTACCCGATCTAGTCATCTTGGCTAAGATCGCTACGGAGAGGGACCTCTCCCGACCTAGTAGGGCTAGCTACTTGGCTAAGTGCGGTTTGTGGTTACCCTAGAATTGCCTTCGTTCAGCCTGAGGTTCAATCCAGGTGATAACATAGTGGCGACCATACTGGGGAATGTAGTTTTATGTTCCTCAAGAAAACGTATCAAGTTTAGATCTGATTGTTGATGGTGGACAACAATCACACATCGGAAGGCTGAAATCATTCACCTGGCGACTCTAAATTAGTTTCGAGATCAGATCCAAGGACTCCACTGGAGGATGAACCTGACAAGAAGAAACATGAAAGGAAAAGATGGAAATATCAGGTATTCAAGTTGGAATTTCATCCAAGATATTATGTTCTTTGTTATAAATTATTTCTTCTCTTTTCCCAAGAATGTTAAGAAGGATTTACAAAGTATATTGTATTCGAGAAAATATCCTAGACCTACATTTGATTCTTTATCTTTGAAGATTGTGAATACAAAATATTTGCATGCCTTTGATCTTGATCAAGACCCTACTTCTGAATCTTATGATGACCGTCTCCAAACTAATGAGCCTCAAGAGACCAAGACTAATTCTACAACTTTTGTATATACTCCTATACCACGTAAAGTTCCAGATAGATACAAGCCTCTGATTTTACCTCCTATATCCAATGCTTTCCCTAAAAATCATTACCTACATCTACCAAGATTTGATGGTGAATGCGACAACATCACTGCTGAGATACATGTACTAAATTTTGAGTCTGTTCTTGACCTTTTTGAAGTTGATGAAGAGGATGTTAGTATTAGGCTTTTTACTATTTCTTTGCAAGGCAAAGTCAACAGTTGGTTCAAAACCCTACCTGATGCGAGCATCTTAGATTTCCAGCAGTTCATCAAAGTTTTCCTCGACAAGTGGGTGGTCAGACAGAACCCTTTCTTGTTTCTAGAACAGTATAACCAGCTGAAAATCCAAGGGAGACAATACAACAGTTTTCTTCCAGGTTTAACCAATTCTATTTTTCGATGCCTGTTAATATAAGACCTCCTCCTAGATCTGCTTTCTTGCACTACCCTGAAGCCTTTGATCCAGAAATGGAGTTTCAGCTGAGGGAAAGGAACCTAGAAACACTTGAAGAGATGCAAAATAGTGTAGTAGATGTAGAGGCTAATCTGCTGATCAGAAGGGCAAAGTTGAAGGAAGAAGAGATGAAGAACATAGATTTAGAGGAATAGAAATCTTTAGAGGTAAAGCTCGACATTTTGGTAAGTGCAGTGGAAGAGATGATGCAAAAGATCACCACAGAGAATGAGTATGATGTTCAAGACCATGGCTTGCTGATTGAAGAAAAATAAGTGGTTGATCCAAAACACTTTCTTTCTTATCCGAGTTGTCATAGATGTGATAATGATTGTTTTATAGATCATCTTAGAGAAGAGATATCTGTTGATCTGACATGTATGCTTGATGATGTGTTTTATGCTAATGATTTGCCTAAGTCTGATCAATATGATGATGGTTATGTTCTCCAAATAGAAGCTAGTCTTACAGACAAATCAGCAAGTGGTTTGTGGAAGGAGGAAGTTCACTTTTAGTAGCTCAAATACAGTGATCAACCGATGCATATCAGCTATGGAAGTGAGGAGGAAAGTGCAAAAGAATTTGAAGTGAAGGATCTTCATCTTTTTGTTTTACCTCATTTCAGATCATCAGAGACAACTTTCGTGAAATCAAAAATCAACCGTCGATAAGTTTCTATCTTGACCATCTAAAGGGAAATGAAATCCTTGTTCAAGAATTCTCATATCTAGATTTTCAACCCCCGAATGCCATTGAATGTCAGGTTGTAGATGAAGACATGGAAGCTAGAACATATGATCAAATGATGCAAGATGATTATGTACCATTATGTTTTGAATCATTTCAATTTTTGAAGGGAATTTTGCATAGCATATCTTCAAATGAGCGGCCTCTAGAAAATCATGTAATCTCATTGGAACCAATAGAAAAAGTGTTGCAACAGTCTTTTCAAGTTTTTCATGATCCAATAGCTGATGTGTTGGATGATGTCTGCAGTCAAAGTACTTCTGCATTAGATAAATTTGAGCTTGAAAAAAGTATTCATACAAGCTTGATCCGGTAGCCAGTTTCTTTGTCATTTTCAGCAAGAGTCTCGTCACAAAGCTGAGATAAAATTTTGCATTCACAGTATTAGGAGAAGCAAAGTAATACATTGGATGAGCTATGTCCTAGTGCACATGAATTTCAATATCCTCATGCAGTCTTTTTGGAGTCAGATAGAAAATCCATATTATTCAATCTGGGAAAATTTGGATTTGTTTACAATTTTTCATTGGAGTTACATTTCAATAGTTCTCTTTTCTTTCTCATAAATAAGCACTTGTAGATAATTCAAATAGCAGCTAGAATGCTTACTTGTTTGCATTGGTTGTTTCATTTCACTTGATCAGGTGATGAATGAAATAGTGAGAGTATGTTTTATTAAATAAGGTCCATTTTGAGTATCTTTTCTAGTTTGTCAGTTGTGTTTTAGTATCGAGTCAGTTTTTAGTTGATTAAAAGTCATTTTGTGTCTTTGAGTCATCAGTATTCAGTCATGTATTTCAAATTGAGTTTTTTGACTCCATGCCCAATGGATAAGGCTACTTGGTCTACGGTGTTCTTGGCACCTCCAAGGAGCTACCATCCCTAATGGAGCCAATGTTAGAGTCAGTACTTGCATACTACCACCAGTGATCAAATATGCTCTTATAAAGTGGTATTAGGGTATCAAATTGATTTTTTTTTCATTTTAGAAAGTCTTCAAATAAAAATTTGGTCATTGGGTATTAGGTCTAGGATTTGTTTTCACTCCTTCCAAAGTCTTTCAAGTATTGGATCATGTCACCATTCGGCTCAGTGTACCATCATTCAAAGATTTTTCATCATTATTTCAATTTCCAATGGGTCATTTTACACCTTGTTTGTGCTTCAGTTGTGCTTAGGTAAGGCTCATTTCCCTCTCCTAGGGTTTTGAAGGTAATTTTCGTTGGATAGTCAAATCATCAATAAAACTTGTATCTTGATGCTCATACACCTTCTCCTACCCTTAAAATACCTTCTTAAACACTTTCCATCACTGATATCCCTTAAATTCATCATTTTCCCACAAACCCTAGCCTATTGCTATAATTTGACACTTTTCTAGGTTAGGCCTGTGTTTTGCCCTTTTGGACGGCTTCCCTTCACTCAATCTTTGAAATTCCACTTTCCCCTGCTTCCTAACATCCCTCCCTACTTCCAAAAAATTCTCTCAAGAAATTAGAAGCCCCTCGTGCCCTCATTTCCCTACATTTTTGACATAATTTCCCAGACCTAAACTTTCCAGCTCCTCCTGATCCGACAAAACCCCTTTCAAAATCCAATCAAAACCTTTCATGCTACTATACGTAGTCTAATATCATTACCTGATCCAGTCATCTCAGCTGAGATCCTTATGGAGAGAGCCCTCTCCCGGCCTAGTAGGTCTATCTACTTGGCTAAGCATGATTTGTGGTTACCCTCGCATTTCCTTCCTTCAGCTTGAGGTTCAATCCAAGTGATAACAGGTTCTCATGAGGCTGGGACATATATTGGCTCAATACACTAAGAACATAATCCAGATCAGGCCTAGTTGTAGTCAAATAGATGAGACTCCCAATCAACATTCTGTACAATGTTGTATCTTCGTCTTTCAAACTATCATTAACCTGTAATTTGTTGTTCTAGTGTAGTGGTACAAATGCAGCGTTACACTGATTCATTTTAAACTTTTTCAACAAACTCTTGACATACTTACCTTGGGATAAGAAAGTCTCGCATGAATCTCTCCAGACTTCTAAGCCAAAACAATAATGTAGTTCTCCAAGGTCTTTCATTTCGAACATTTGTGATAACTGTTGCTTGATTTCTTAAATGAGTTTGTTTGCATTTCCTGTCATAACTAGATCATCTACATACAAAGAAATCAATACAATATGCCCCTCATCATCATACACAGTATACAAGTTAGGATCATTTTTGCTCTTGATATACCCATGCTTAAGAAATAATTAATCTATTTTGTCATACCAGGATCTCGGAGGCTATTTTAGTCCATATAAAGCTTTCTCTAATTTGCAGACTAAATGCTTTTCCCCTTTCTTGATAAATCCATCTCGTTGCATTATATATACTTCCTCTTTTAGATATCCATTTAAGAAACCAGACTTTACATCTAGTTGGTGTATTTTCCAGCGGTGTTTAATAGCTAATGCAATAATCATTCTAATTGTGTTTAATTTAGCTACCAGTGCGAAGTTTTCCTCATAATATATAACTTATTTTTGGTAATACCCCTTTGCGACTAGCCGAGCTTTATATTTATCTATAGATATGTCTGCTTTAAACTTTAATTTGTATAGCCATATGCACTCTATGGGTTGTTTGCCTTCAGGAAGCTAAATCAATCCCAGGTTTTATTTTTAATGATAGATTCATATTCCTCCTGCATTGCTACCCTCCATTCATTACTTTGACTAGCTTCATTAAAATTAGAAGGTTCAGCGATGTTCAACATACCAGTAATGATTTCATGATCCCTGTACCTAGCTGGCAATTGTATCTCCCTATTTGATCTTGTAAGTGGTGGAGTGGCTTCAAACCTATTTTGATCTCCCCTCTGTGGACTAGTTTCAAACCTGATTTGATCAGACACTTCTTCTTTCTCATGATGTTGTTGTTGCTCACCAGCCCCTGTTTCATCACCTTCTTATAATAGTAAAGGTACATGCCATTCTTCATCACTTCGAGCAAGGTTTTGATCATCTACCTATTCATGGAATACCAAATCTCTACTTGCAAACACCTTATGAGTAGAAGGATTAAACAAAATATAAGCCTTAAACTCACTAAAATATCCAACAAAAGTATACTTAATTGCTTTTGAATCTAACTTCTTCCTATTTTATTTCGGGACATGAGAAAAGGCCTTACATCCAAAAAATCTAAGATGGCTTAGTGTAGGCTTGAAGCCAAACAATGCTTTGAAAGGATTATTATAATCCAAAGGCTTAGTAGGACTCTTATTCTTAAGATACACTGTAGTGTTTACAACTTCTGCCCAAAAACCATTAGTTAGATTCTTACCTATCATCATACTACGGGCACACTCCACAAGGGTTCTGTTTTTCCTTTTCGCAACCCCATTTTACCGAGGCATGTAAGGTGTTGTGAACTGTAGTTGTATTTTGTGTTCTTTTTAGTATTTTATGAAGTAACCCTTCTTTAATTTTCCACCTTGGTATGAGTGAAGAATTTTGATGAACTTTCTTGTTTGCTTCTCAATTATACTTCTGAATTGCTTCAAATATTCAATAGATGACTCTTCTACCTGACAAAATACACCCAGGTGAAACTTGTACATTCATCAACAAAAACAAGAAAATAGTTGACCCCTCTTAACGACCTTGTCTGCATTGGCCCATATAGATCAGTGCGTACAAGTTAAAGTATATCCCTCTGTTTCCTATCAATAATAGTAGGAAATTCATCTCTATGTAATTTACTAAGGGCACATGCTTCACAGTCAACATGCATACTCTTCAAAATAGGAAGAGCATTCACTGTACCTTTTTTTTGAAGAAGTAGTAGGTCACTGAAGTTTATATGCCCAAATATTTGATGCCAAAGATTCTCTGTAGACATGGTTGATGATGCCAATGCTTGATGTGACACACTTCTGACATCCATTTTATACAATCCTCCTACACGTACACCTGTTGCAATGGACTTCATCCTATCTAGCATGTCTTTAATTACACAATAAAATTTAAAGAACTCTACCTTAAGATACTCATCTCTTATTTTAGATACAGAAATTAGGTTCTTTTTTATCCCGGGTATATACGTAACATAATGAATATGCCTAATGTTTCCATCAGGTAGTACGATATGGACATCACCATATCCCTTGATTTCATACCCTGTATCATCTCCAAGGTAGACCTTCATACCAGTTCTGGATGCTTTGAAATTTTTAAACCATTGCCTCTTACCTGTCAAATGGGGGGAGGCTCGTCAATCCACGAACCAGATTTCTGCTTCATCCTCCTTAATTGACATCACAGAATCAGATACGAACAATCTAATATTCGAATTCTGATTTGCATAAGCCAGATGGCCTACATGATTCTTGTGTCTCTGTTGACCTTCATCAAACTTATTCTTGTGACAATATTTAGCCGTATGACCAAATTTACTGCAATAGAAACATGTTGGTCCTGAATCACTTCTGTTTGGAGACATATCTTGATATGGAGGTATATTTCTTTGTGGGGTTCCTCCACCTTTGTGCGCTGCATTTGTCTTTCCTCTAAAGAGCTTCTTCTTTGCATTAGTACAAGATTTGAGCTCTAGGGTTTCAGATTCATCCGCTTTTCTCCTCCTGCATTAGGATCCTTGTTAATTCTTCAAACTTGGGGACATTTTCTCTCGCATTCAACCTAGTGATGAACATCTCATAGTCGTTAGCCATACCATTCATGGTACTCGTGACCAAATCAGTGTCTAATATTGTTTCGCCAATATCGCCTATCTTAGTCTTAAGCTCCTTGATATAGGATATGATTGCTATTATTGATTCATTCTCCTCCATTTTAATGGAGTGAACCCTTCTCTTTAGAAACAATAAGCAATTTGTGTCTTTGATCTCGTAGAAGTCTTTGAGAGTTGTCCAGATGTATGCTACAACTTTAAAATCTCGAATGTGAGGAATAATGCAATCTTTCACAAACAATTTGAGTAGCACCTTTGCCTTGTCCTCCCTCTTTTCCCAGTCCTGGATTGTTGCTGTTGTTCCACCTATGACTAGGGTCGGCTTCAACTCATCACCATTTGTAATCATTCATGCATTTTAAGCCTCCAATAGGGTCTGCAACTTAAATTTCCAATTGGACTAATTGGAATCGTCGAGCTTATTACTCTCGCTCAGATAGGCCTCTGCCATCTGATTGTACATATTGACACAAAAAAAAAACCTCCAACAAACCAGATCTATCCCAGATCTTAGGAGAAATCTGAAAACACAAGATTGAGATTCAATTTAAAAAAAAAAATGCCCCAATTGAGTTTAAAAAATGAGAGCCCCTTTGGGTTTTTTTTTGGTTTTCAACTTTTCTTAAACAAAACTCTCTTCCTTTTTTAAATTTATGCAACAATTTGATCCCAAAACATTTTTTTTTAAATGTTACAATCGATGGATTGGAGAGGAGATACTGCTCCACCTTCTTCAATTGGTCAATACGCCCTAGAATTTGGCTCATCGCACCCACGAATTTAAAAAAAGTTAGTGAACCCCAATGAAAAAGAAGTAATGGTTAGGGCCTTACAATATTTTCTTCCTCCAACACCACCTTTATTGAATTCCACTGTTATCAGCCTCCAACACCATCATTAGTCATACGGGTTTCTCCACCCATCATTACAGGGACAGGATCTGTGTTAAATGCCCCCTCTCACAAGCAACACAATCTCCACTATGCGAGTTGTCATGCCCCCAGGCCTGCGGTAGTCTTCCAACCGCTCTTGGCGAGGTGCGGCACCACCGAACACTTTCTTTTCACCAATACTAATGTTTATGGAATACGCCTAATTCACTTTTCCTTACTTAGTTTGTGTTTCGCAACCAAGCAATATTATGTTTAGCCTTTATACCAATGAACACCCATACTCATTCATTATCATCAACAATTATAAAAGAGAACAACAATTTCACAGTATAAAGGGAGCGGCAACTCCCTGAACAATGAGTGTGCCCAACAATATATTAAGAATATCAGTTTACAATACACAAGTATGTCTTGTCAATGACCAAGTCCCATACTTAGCCAATTTTACATCAATACAAATTTCGTGCACTCCTTGCATGATGGGCGGGCGCTTAACCGAGCCACCAAGACACCCTCGCCAAGTCTCGGCACAACAACAAAACCACACGATCAACCCGGGCACGTCTTGCCCAACACCTTCACCTCTCACCGTGAACGTTTCCACTAAGTGCGTTCCACCGAGGAGAGAGCATGAGCTATGCGCTCATCTCTCCACAAAACTGCGCACTAGTACTTCTCCTCAAGAGCGAAGATCCTTGATCGAATGTGTTGTCGAATTGATGAGTTTGAACCGCCCACACGCCCCTTCACACGCATCGTTTGGGCACTCTACAAGTCGGCCACCCCCTCATCGCCATAGGTCGGCCACCCTTCCACCGCAAATGCTCAAGGCATGGGTATAAACCATCGCATAACACTCGATCATTCACCAAGTTTGAACTATCGTCGCATATCCATCATCGCATATCGTCGCACGGTCGTTTGGTCGCTCCTCCGTTCGGTCGCACAATCGTCCGTCGCACCTCTAACATGTGCCCGTCGTGTGCGTGTGGCCGGTCGACCGGCGCCCAACCGTCGCACAACTCCGAAGGCCTTACATCCTCCTCCACCTGAAGTCATTGTCGTCCTCAACAACATACCATCTCAGTAGCCATCCACCAAGATCATCACTATCCATGATGTCATCTCCTCCACATGAGGCAAACATCCCTGCAACATATGTAGAACTCCATCTCCATCATGTCTCACCTTAGTGACCAACTGCCACCAAGCTTTCCATACCAAGGTATACACCTCATCGGTATGTCCTCCATCAGATATCATCTCAATCAATGATCATCGACCACCCTGTCACAATCTCCACATGCTGCTCCCCATCGTGGAAGGTTGGTCCCTCCATCTCAAGCTACATGCCCACTGTAACCTCCCATTTCGACCTCATCATGTGTCATCATGTGAACCTCCCTCATGATACTCCAACAAGAGCTAACACATGTCCATCATGTGCCAACATCTCATCCCAATAGCAACATCATCCTGTACACTGGATCCCCTCATGACTCAAGCTAGTTGGGTAGCTAATCCAACCATGCGCCCAAACCACAAGAATGCACATTCTTCCATCACCACCAGTTGTTTCTCAAAACAACCTGCCACATTTTTGACTCATCAAGAATCTATCTCCATAAGTGTAATCCATGCTCAGGTCCATGGAAACTCCATCCATCTCATCTGCAACATGACATGATGCTTGATGCCAAGCCATCTCTGCACCATCAATCATACCTACTCAAAATGTTTAGGGACTCACTGCCATGAGCAGCTAATAATGAGTCCCATCTCCTTATCCATCTAAGAAGATGTAGAGGGAGTAGAGCCTGAAGGCTCTCCCACACTAATCAACTCGATCCATCTATTAGGATCCTCAATCTCCATCCTTTGTAGATAATCAAGCCGGTCTTCCTTTTGGACATTCGTCCTCACATACGCCTCCTCCTCATCATCATCATCCTCAACCAACTCTAGCCTTCTTGACAAATCCAAGATGCTATCTGAAAGTGACCTGATGACCAATGACTATTCGGTAATCTTTGCCTCAACAGTAGACAACTTCTTACTCATGTCTCCCATTCTTTTCTCGTCCTCCATTTGCATCACTCCTAATTTACAATCAGGCCTTGTCACTCCAATGGTTGGCACACCAATGGGTACATCTTCCCTTCCATCGTAAATGTAGAGCTTCTTCAAATGTGGAACAATCATAGCATCAAATTGTTTCATGAATTCCATCCCAAATACAACCTCATAGTCATCAATCCACACTATAGTGAAATCAACCTTCCACGTCCATTCACCAAGTGTAGTGTCCACCCTCTCAGCTATACCAAGAATTTCAATAGGAGGAGAATTCATTGTCTTCATCTGTGCCTTTGCCGGTACAAATTTCAGCCCAATCCTTCTCGCAGTATCCTTGCCCATGAAGTTGTGAGAAGCCCCGCTATCCACCATAGTGAGTACATCAGCAACTCCAACCTTCATTCGAACATACTACAATCTGTTCCTCTCAGGATCCCTCCTAGAGACCACCTCCATAGTAGCAGAAGCACCAAGTATCTGCATCATCCCCATAGAAGCACCTTCATTCTTCGCATCAGATTGTGCAATAGCAGCCACCTTTGGTCTAGAAGGACAATTCTTCACCGTGTGTGGTCCAACACATATCCAACACTTCAAGGCTTTCTTCGTCTTCGAACTATCATCCCATTTCGAAGCATCATCCTTCTTCTTATCCTTCGGCTTATCGAACTTCTTCTTCTTGTCATCAGAAGTCTCATCATAATGCTCCACCAACCTATCAACAACAACAAAAGCTTCCTCAAGTGTCCTAATCTTCTGCCTCTTCACTTCATTGCGTGCCCAAGGCTTTAACCCAATAATGAAGTTGAACACCTTGTCCCTCTCCACCATGTTAGGAAGTTCGAGAGCTGCACTTGCAAACTCTTGCTGATATGCTTATCGGCTCCCAGTCTGCTTTATGTACTTAATATTTGTCCTTGCTTCCCATGTCTCATCCTAAGGACTAAAATGGGTCTGCAAAGCCTTCTTCATGTCATCCCACGAAGTAATGTCATCAGCACTGCCATTGGCAATCTGGTCCATCCTCCTTCGCCACCACATCTTAGCATCCTTTGTTAAGAACTGAGCAGCTACCTTGACCTTTGTCTCATCATCAGATAAACCCAACTGTTCCAAGTATTGCTCCATGTCTCATAGAAAGTTGCCAAGAGCTTTTGCATTCCTTGTGCCATCATAAGATCCTTGACTTTCACATGAGGCACTCCTCCACCTGAGTTATGCCTCATGGCCTTCTTCAACACCGCGATCTCATCCTTGGCTTTGTCAAGAGATTTCTTCAAGTTCATGATCTCTACAAGACCCTGATCCGTTGCTTCTTCAACCTCCTTGACCCTTATTTCAAGTTGTGTACACATAAGATCAATGTACTCATGCTATGTCCGGAGTTCATCAAAATCTTCCTTCATCTTTGAGTTGGCCTCTTGCTCCTTAGCGAACAAGTCCATCTTCTTATCCCAGGAAGTTTCCATAACCTCCATCCTTAACAACATCTTTTCCATAAGTGCTAGAGTAGTATCTCGTCCATGACTAGACCCAGCCTGAGATTCAGCTGCCATCTCTAACAGCTTCTTCTTCTTTATGCAATCTAGTTTCGACCATTCAACAACTTCACCAAGTCACCTGCAACCTGAACCAACCCTTGTTCCACTTATGTGAAATGGCTTCCTTCACCTACAAGTACCCTTTCCACTGTCACGAGCAACCCTGCTCACTGGCTTCAAACTAAAGCTTTGATACCAACTATCAAGTTGTGTATGAGCTTCAATGCTTCAACACCCGAACCTGTTCAACAGGCTCTGATACCAACTTCACTTTGGTGAAGTTGTGTAGCAGCTTCAACTAGGATATCAGCTCTGGTACCAGCTATCACGCCCCCAGGCATGCGGTAGTCTTCCAACCGCTCTTGGCGAGGTGCGACACCACCGAACAATTTGTTTTCACCAATACTAATGTTCATGGACAACGCCTAATTCACTTTTCCTTACTTAGTTTGTGTTTCGCAACCAAGCAATATTATGTTTAGCCTTTATACCAATGAACACCCATACTCACTCATTATCATCAGCAATTATAAAAGAGAACAACAATTGCACAGTATAAAGGGAGGGGAAACTCCCTAAACAATGAGTCTGCCCAACAATATATTAAGAATATCAGTTTACAATACACAAGTATGCCTTGGCAAGACAAGGTCCCATACTTAGCCAATTTTACATCAATACAACTTTCATGCACTCCTTGCATGATGGGCGGGTGCTCACCTGAGCCACCAAGACACCCTCGCCAAGTCTCACCACAACAACACAACCGCATGATCAACCTGGCCACGTCTTGCCCAACACCTTCACCTCTCACCGTGAGCATTTCCACTAAGTGCGTTCCACCAAGGAGAGCGCATGAGTTATGTGCTCATCTCTCCTCAAAACTGCGCACTAGTACTTCTCCTCAAGAGCGAAGATCCTTGATCGAATGTGTTGTCGAATTGATGAGTTTGAACACTCAACTCACAAGTGTATATACCCATCGTGGGGTGTGGGTGGGCTGCCCAGCCGACGGCCCACACACCCCTTCACACGCATCATTTAGGCGCTCTACAAGTCGGCGACCCCCTCATCGCCATAGGTCGGCCACCCTTCCACCGCAAACGCTCAAGGCATGGGTATAAACCATCACATAACACTAGGTTGTTCACCAAGTTTGCACTATCGTCACATATCCATCGTCGCATATCGTGGCATGCTCGTTTGGTCGCTCCTCCGTTCGGTCGCACAATCGCCCGTCGCACCTCCAACATGCACCCGTCGTGTGCGTGCGCCTGGTTGCCTGGTGCCCAACTGTCGCACAACTCCGAAGGCCTTACATCGAGCAGTCTACCAACGACGACCCTCTTTCACACGATTTTGTTTTCACCTTCGATTTCCACACTAGCTAAGCATGCACGTAGAAGCTTCGAGAAGCATGCAGGAAACTCTTGCCTTCATGTTGATCTCTGGGGTTCATGTCTGTAAATGGCCACCGTCCGCCGCCACCAATCGATAACATCGATCCTCCACACAAGCATGTCCGCCTCCTTTTTCGAATAGATCTCAACAGATTTTAACACACAGAACTTTTCACGCAGCTTTGGGCCTCTTAGCAAGTCCTCTCAGTAGATCTCATTTCACAAACCATTTCTCTATTCACCCTCAGATCTGCCATCATTCTATTCGCCCTCAGATCCATAATTGTTGGGAGTGATGGACAAAATCGCTCTAAGGAAAGCAACAATCATGACTCTTTTACCCTTCAAATCTGCGATGGTCAACGCTCTCTTTCTTTCAGAAAGGGTGATGAAAACTATAAACAAAATTAAAAAAACAATGTGTGTTGCTGCTCCACCTCTTTACCAAACTAGATTTCTTCACACGAGCTGCCCACTCACGGATTTACAGGCCCTCTCAAACGTGTAGCTCTGATACCATGTTAAAAACTAAAGAATCAACTTTATTGATGAATTGGACAGTTCACATATGAGCAGCTCCACCTGGAGACTACCTCTAGCAGAATGCTCTATTTCAATCATCTTACAATAAAAAATATATATAGTTTTCACACATCTAGGGAAGTTAGAACAACTCCCTAAGAAATAGGAACTAATTCCTAATCTAAGGCTCTAGTGAACCGAATCTCTCCAGATTTACATATTCTCCATTATCTTCAACAATTATAACATCTACACAATTAATTTTTTTCTTGCCACACAATTCACATCAATTTTTTTTTAATAAATTAAGTTGAGCTATTCAACTTACTAAATTACTCCATAATAAAGGTATGCTTTGGATATACCAAACCATAAAAGGGATCAAATCTCTTGAAGTATAAATCTGATTTAGAGTGAAAAGAGATTTGATGCCTCTTAATGCTTGATAATTCTAGAGTTAAAATGAATCTATATTAATATTATATTACTATATTTAGATTAATATTATGATACTAAGTTTAATATAATATAAGATTATATTAGTTAATAAAGATTATATTATAATATATTTTCAAAATTAAATAATATAATAAGGTTATATTAGAGACTAAAATTTATATTATAATATTATATTCCTAATTATGTAATAATTCAAAATTTTAATATTACTTTGTTATTATTATTATTTTTAAATTTTAAGAATTTAAAACTTTGTATATATTAATCTTTAAAAACTCACTTAGCCATATTTTTTCAAATTTAAATATGAGATAACTTATTTTATTTTCTCCACTTATCAAATATGTAATATTTGACAACTATATATATATATATTGAAAATTCAAACTTAAATATAATATAAATTATTTTAATAATTATTTAATTTTCTCCGATTATCAAATATCTAATATTTCACAACGAATATATCTATCTATCTATATATATATATATATATATATATATATATATATATATATATATATATATATATATATATATATATATATATATTTCAACCTTCAATGTCTCATATACATGTATAAGTAAACATAACTTTCCCCTCGACCACCATTCTCATGACCATAGTTCTTATGACCACCATTCCACTCATTACCGGCGTGAGAGCTCTGCAACTAACCAAATGATCCATCGAAACTCATAATTTCTTTCTCGAAAATCTAGTTATATCTTCATTCCTGTTGGACTCCGTAACCCTCAAATTCTGATCCACTGCCATATCGATTCTGGTTCTCTTGCTTGGCCTTTCGCGAATCTCATGATCATGGATGTCCAACTTAATGCAGATGCACATAGATCTTCTCGCTTGTTTTAAAATGAGTGTTTCATTATATAACACTTATCTTTTAGCTTGTTCTAAAATGCGTGTTTCATGATATACAATATATAATGTTATATGAAGCAGCAAATATTTCATGGGTCATATTCATATTATTAAATTAATATGTATTAATATTATTTTTATATTAGTTGATTATATTGTTTTTTTATTTTAGTAAAAAAATAGTGTTAAATTTTTAAATTGATTTTATTAAAAAATAAATATTAAAAATAAATAATTTAATTTTTTAAAAGTGTAATTTATGTTTTTGTTGATGGCTATTTTTTTTATTATAGTTTTTACATAAAAATTATCCTAAAAAATATTAAATTTTATTTTTAGTTGTTAAGTGTTATAATTATGTATAACAGAATGTCATGTGGATAGCTACTCATCAGAATTTAAGTAAGTATTTGCATAAAATATGAAATGTCATGTGGATAGCTACTCATCAGAATTTAAGTAAGTATTTGCATAAAATATGGTGATCAGTGATCAACATTGGTTTGTCAAAAAATTCTTAATTACATTTATTTTCACCAAATGTCAACTAATTACAAAGAAATTTCAAAATATATGAAAACTCTCACATGTTAAAATGTTAATAATTATGGATTTTCTATATTAATATAATTTCAAAAACTATTTTAAATATTAATTTTATATATCTATATCTATGTATATAATCTGCTATTTGTAAATTAGCTTTTGCATAAAAATAAATATCAAATAGCAATATTACATATTAAACTTATTTATTTAACTTTCACTATTATATAAAAATAATTATATACTATCAAATAATTCACTTAAAACAATAAAACTATATTCAAATATTTAAATTCGAAAATTAAAACAAATTTCTCTTTCATGTTTTAATAACTTACCGCCTATTTATTTATCTTAAGCAAAAGATATCAATTGGAAAATTTTACATCTAACTTCTAAGAGATTAAAACAATGTTTATATAGAAATCTCATTTATATTAAAACCTCCCTATAGCAGGCTAGGAATGAAATAGCAAGAACTGTAGATGAAATAGATACTCGATCAGCGAGGGTTGATTGGACATTATGATGGATCATTCTCAAAGCTGGCAAGATGATAAAACTAATCCATGTGGCCCCACGTAATCATTTGAATGGACTGTTCAGTCAAAGGATTTGATTGACATTCTTACTATTAGGAACGGATTTATTAAAAATCCCGCTCCCGTATTCTAAAGAAAACATTTCCTTGAACATAAAAAAGCACCATTCCACACTCTTTTCACATAAAAACCCCACGCGATGATTCTAAGCGACGACTGCAAGCAGACACAAATATGTTGCTTACGTTGTTAAAAAACTACGGCCTAATAGAATAAACTGCACGTATCTATCATTGCAAGTGCCAACAGTAGTGAGCAGGGTTGGAATTTCAAAAAGAGTCATTTGTCAAATTTGACAGTTTTCACCATTTAAAAAAAATATTAACCGTTCACAAGCAAATTACTTGTGGAAGCCAATTTTCCTGCCAAATTCCATCGCTGGACGTGACCAATCAGTGGAACCAGGGGGTGGGGTGGCGTGGCGGCGTGTTGTGCGGAGATAGTTACAAAAATCCAGGTGGCAACATTAAATGGCTTCTAACATTTGCTGAAGAGCAACCCTTATCTGAATAAATCCTCCCATCAACACCTGTGAGATTCGATCTGTAGAGGTAACCCAAAAGGGCCGGATTTGGACAGCAAAAGCACGGCTTCTGTATATTGTGTTTTCACTAGGAAACTTGGGATTTCCGCAGATTTTGCGGCTCTATGAATCGAATTGTTTTCCTACCTATCACTTCCCGGGGTTTGCGGCCTCACCAATCCACGGATCAAGTAGAATTCTCTGAACGGCACCGTACATCAAATAAAGTTCGTGCAAAACGGCACCGGAAAAGATGAGAGAAAGACTGCCATGCTGACAACGACAGCGTGGGATGAAATGACAGACAGTAGAATGAAAAATGGTTTTCAAAACCAGATGTATTGGACCACCACGTTCCTTGATGCCATCAGCATAATAAAATATTGCCGTTCGTCTTGAGTTTCAATCAATTTTGTAATTTTGTTTGAGATTGCAATTTTTTTGTGAAGTGCGTCAAAATTTATCATACTTATATTTTTATTAGTTGTTAAATTAGCTGTTAAAATTTATCTTTTTTATTCAAGGAAAACTACTTACTTGGAATTACTCATTAGTGATTTTTAAGGGGCAGGTTTTCACTGCTGTCAAATGCTTTTGGTTCTTAGACCATTAACTTATATCTTTATCCTATTTCTTTAACTCCAATAAAAATGAAAACTACCTTTTAGCCAAACAAAAAATATTTTAACGCATACTTCAAACCCATATTACAATCTTAAATAACTTTTAATGGAAAAACATATTTTACAATTGTTATCCTAATAATGTTTATTGGGATGTTTTTGTTATAAAAAAAATATAGATATTTGACCAGAGTGAAAGTTTGTTTTTACGGATGACCAGCAAACTAATAATTCTAGATGAAGTGGTTTGAGTCTGCCTGCATTTGAAAAATGAAAGTTAAGAATGATTACATTATTTGCCTCTACAATGCATGTGTGTTGATAATGCGGGGCCAAGATATATATGATGTGAATTGGCCGTGAGATGAATTAGCATTTATGATATTCTAACGAGCGTTGCGCTAATCGCTATCTACCCATATCTTGTCTGTTTTCTCTGCTCATGTCGGGTGCTGAATTGACGACAACATGCTCGACCTGCAATGATCTATGCCGTTTGTTTCATCTCTAATCTTTCGTTGGTTGGCACTAATATGATATGGCTTCAGGAAAATGCTTTAAGAAAGAAGAGGATGTACCTATTTTAAAATACTTCGACCGAAAATGCGGTAGACAAAATGTGTACCTATCTTTGTAAATGTGAACAAGTAGCCACTTTTCGTTTTAGTTTTGCTTTCCCATTAGAGCAAACAACTACGTTCGCTTAAAAGAATTGAGATTTCCCGTGACTGCAAATGACTTGTATGTGGACCCACAGAAAAAATAATAATAACAGTAAAATCCATCAACTCAACCAATAAAACCAGAACAGAATAGTTTGCAGTACACCAATGTTGCCTCATTTCTAATGTCAATGTTGGAATGCTTTGTCATTAATCGAGGTAACCAATAAAACCAGAACAGAATAGTTTGCAGTACAACAATGTTGCCTCATTTCTAATTTCAATGTTGGAATGCTTTGTCATTAATCGAGGTAATGAGACAGGTTAATGAGCATGGACTATGATTTTATAGAAATGATTCTACTTAATTAATAGTAAATTGTGAAAGATAAGTGGTAAGTTCAAGAATTAGGATTCTTTAAAAAGAGAATTTGGGCGGGGCAAATAACAGATTTTTAAGGGCCACTAAACATAGAAGGGATATGGCTTGATGGTGAAACAAGTCTACATTAAATAATTGATAGTATGAGGATTTTATGCATGCTATGACAATGGCAGAGGTCAAGTTGAGTGAAGATTACCCAAGAAAGCAAAAAAAGAAATGTAGAGGTGGTAGGGTAGACTATGTTAAGGGATTCTACGATCTAATTGTAAAAGTGAGAAATTTGCAAAGCCAAAATAGACCAGCTTGATGGATTTGTTTTCTCAGGCTTCGGTGTATCTCTGTAAAGATTCTTAGTTGCATGTGTGTTAACAATAGAAGTTATTCTGTACAACTAAAGTTTGTGTAAAATATTTGGGATTGTTTACTAACTCATTAAATATTGTTATTTTATTATCATCAAAATATCATACAAGATAGTTGAAATAGATTGTTGTAACGGATATTTATTGTTGGGATGAAAACTGAATAATTTGCATGTTGATGGCTAGAATTATTACTATTATATATGGAATATACCATTATGAATGTAATTGTTTATTTGGATGAAATATGAATAACTTGCAGGTCAATTATCATAATTTTTATCATTATATTTATGAATTAATATTTTTTTGAAACTTCATCATGAGACTAGCACTTCTGTTGTGTTAAAAATTCTTTAACCACCTTAGATCCATCTAACTCTGGATCTATCATGTAACCAGTGGGATCAAATCCCTCAAGGTACAAACTTTATATTTGGAGTGTAGAATTTGAGGAAAGATTTGCACCTCGAGCAATGCAATTTGTGTTGCCGCATGATAGATCTCGAGTTAGATGGATCTAGGTTGCTTCCAACTAAGGGAAACAATGTCATATTTTTAGATTATCAATATTATGTATATGTTTGAGATAAACTTCATACTTCGAAATTTACATTATGTTTTCTTTGCCTCACATGATGATATAATTTTGTTCTCTAATTTAGTCTTTGTTGCCTTACTTGAATGGTTTGTACGTCTCTCTCTAGACTTTTTTTAGTGGTTTGTGTGTGTTTGTGTTTGGATGCTTTGAGTGGTTAGTTGAATGGTTTGTACGTCTCTCTCTAGATATTTTTTAGTGGTTTGTGTGTGTTTGTGTTTGGATGCTTTGAGTGGTTTGTGTTTATGTGTTTGGATTTGGATAGTGATTTTTGTGAATGTTACATTTTTGGTGTTATATTTCTATATGTGTATGTAATTGTGTATTAGTAATTAGTTGGTGATGAAGAAGGAAGACAATCTTGTCAATAGTTTGCAGGAGGATTGATATTGCACATCTATTTCATTTAATTTTAGGTATGGAAATTTTGACAACTAATTAATTCTTAATAGGCCCCCCCTCCAAGTATTACCAAATATATCCTCAAGACTAGTTTTAATTTTAAATTTGCTGAGTACCTTAGTGTGTTGAGATGCTATATATTGTTAATAACTTTAATTATGAAAAATGATGAAATACAAATTTTGAATTCAAAGTCACAATGTAATAGTCTTGAATGGTGAGTAATAACAATGTAGTCAATTACAAATAGTCTTCATATGATCAATCTCAACTATTCTCTTCTACTATTCTTATTATCCCCTCGTTAGTTTTTCCATATTTTCATATTGATTATAGTGATTAAATATTTATCTCGAGCTATTGTAATAAACATCTTACATTTTCTCTCTTGCTCTACAATATTAATGATGCAGGAGCATCATGCTAGAAAAATCATTGTATTATGGTTGACTTAAGGGATCTAATGTTTCATGAAGAATTTAATTTATTAATAGCAAATTTGTATATTTTAATAATTTGAGTGAGAAATACATGTATGAGGTTTTAATGTAAATATTCTCAAATAATTGAGAATACAAGAGATATTAGACTTGTAAAGATCTCATAAAGATCTTAGGGATTAGGAGATCCTAGAATAGGATTCAGTTGAGTTAAAAATGGAGGTAGAGGATTTTTAGGATATGGTTGAGTAGATTATGGATCTGAACTAGAATTCGTTGCATAATCCTTTTGTATATATTTGTAAGCCTCAAGGGAATTAAAAAAAAAGAACAGGTTATCTAATCCTGGCTAGACTGACCCCTATGGACATTTAATAGAGGTATCAGTCACTATATTCTTTATTTTGTTACAAGGGGACAAGGGAACCAGTTGCTCCTACTTAACCTAGAAAAGGAAAATGACCCTCCATGAGATAAAGGCTAGTCCAAAGGAGGGGTTTCTCTCTCTAGTTGGTGGCTCTATTTTAGAGTGAGCATGGATGAGAATGCGTAGTACTTTCTCCACATCCCATTTATATGCCTTGCTCGAACATTCCCCCAAAATTGATCCACAAGCCACTAGATCTCTCTCTCTCCACGACTTGCAATAGGTCATTTGCATTTGTTCGTCGTCACAAAGCGTTCAAAAAAGGTATTTTTCTGCAAGAGTGCTAAAATTGCAAAGCACCATTATGCTAAAATTGCAAAGCACCATTATTTTTCTTTTTTCCATCATGAATCTTCTACGCTTTGTTCTGATGTAATTATTCATAGTTCTTGATTGGAAAAATTGGCCATATTTGGACTTTCTAGAAATATTTTATTAAATAAGCCACCTTATTCAATGAATTAAATCTCACAAAAGATATCGTAGTCAAAACATTGTTCTCAGAAGCAGAATTAGAGAAAAAAAGTCTGTTAATGTATATTCACAAGGGTTCTTTCTGGCTCATTTATTCTAAGATTTAAATGGAAATGTTTACTCTATTTTGGCTCACAGACAAGATTTCATAACCTAAGGCTCTCTATAAATGGACTAGAGGAGGTTGTGTTCAAAATTTTATTTAAAAAATGGAGGCGAACCACCTTCCACACAGGAGCATCCACATTCAATCGCGAGGAAACTTAGATCCACATTCAGCAAGCTGACCTCAAGTAGAAGAGGGCCGACTCACGGACACGCAATAAACATGCTCGGATCTTGCAATGTAGAATTGAATATCTGAAATAAGCCCCTTGATCAATCCAGCATGGCACGGATATGGGTCACAACAACAGGGCTCACCCCCCACATTCAACTATCGCCATCTCGATACATAGTACCTTCTTGGTGTACAGGATGATGGAGACGGTCAATAGGAGAGAGGAAGGGATCCAGGTACCAAAAGACATGCCTTCGCTACTAGAGTTTGGGAAGAAGTTCATTGAGTTAATGGATCTGTATTCAGATGCATTTGAAGTGGTTTGATTCAATGATTTTTATCTCTATTATGCACATTTCAAAGTTTTTCAAAAATGCAAATTGATAACTCACCAATTAAAACTTGCAAACAACTGGGAATCCTATCTTTACAACAAGATTTTCTGAAGCACCCCAAAAACTCATGTATGTTACTACTATGCTACCTTTCTATAGCCTGTAATTATTTTATTTATTGTTGTAATATCTGTGATATAGTCATGTTTCAATAATTTGAAAGATAAACTTGATTTTTCATCCAATTGGTTATGAGACTCTGTACTCAAGGTCGTAAGGAAAAAAATCCAATACTTTTTAGTTAGTCAAGCATAAGTTCCCGAAAGTTAAATAGTAACTGTCTCTATCCAATTTCCCACTGTGCAGGTAGGCATATCACTGATTTTAGCAAGCCTTAGCATTTTCCTCTTTACCTGGATAAGGAATCAAAATACAAATGAATAACTGTCACTATTATCCCTGGTTGAAGACACAAGTAAAAACCACTATTTTCTTAAATTCCTTTCCTCGTTTTCCCCTATAATAAGTTATTGTGTCAGAACTCTTCCTTGAAACACATGAAAGTCAGATGTAGTTTCTGCAATAGTATTGACAAATTGTAAGAATTTCTCCCATAAGAACATTCTTACAATCCTTGCTTCTCAATACTTTTCAATGCCAAGTAGATGGTGCAATGAGAATTTTGTCCAACCATCCAAAATAGTAACTACATAACTACTCCTTAACATTAGTATTGAGATGATACACACTAAAGCCTTCCATAGCCATGATATCTCTCCATTGTCCAGTAACTTCATACCTCTCAATCCTTTATTTTCTCTCACAAACAATTATGTTCACTGTGTCTTAGGCAAGGCATTGTTTTTCAACATTCATACGATCTCTGCTATCCTTTTTAACTGTAACATGTAGAGAATCAAACACCGATGAGTAATAGTTTAATGCTTCCATGAAACAAGGGAAGAAAGGTGTAGTATTAGTGTTAACCTCTTGTTCTACTATTGTGACTACTTTAGGATTGATATACTTTAGTATCCTTAGAAGTCGGTCATGTAGGTTCTTTCTAGACACACCTTCATCAGGCATGTGATGCAGTTGGAATGCAAAGTTGACTACTAAAACCTCATCTGGATTTATCTTAAGCATGCATGGCTGGACATCTAATTCCACATCCATATATTGTCTTATCTTTATGTTGCGGTCTGATTCCACATTAAGACTCTCCTTCTAATTATGTGTGTGGAAAAAGTGGTTTATAAGGCACTACATGTGCCCAAAATGTTCCCAATCTGGAATTTCTCAATATGATGCGATGGCATTCTTCTGCACTCTGTTATTAACATCATCAATGATTTTAGTGTTATGCCTTGTAAGGTCTCTTTGGTTTGTATTACTTCTTTTATGGGGGCTGATGTTGGGGAGGTGGGACTTAATACTATTTTAGGAGGAGCAATTTTTATTACCTATGTAGTGGCTGAATTGGTTGCTCTATTCAATGAAGGGATGCATGCTTCCATGCTCGAGTTCATCTTTTGATGGAGAAACACTTACTTGACACTCTTACCATGCAACATACATGGTGCACTAGGTGATGACATTAGGCATATGTTTTGAAAAATTGCAATGAGCTAGGATTTTCATTTATCCATATTCATTGTATTTTCTCTCCTCTTCCTATGTTATAAGTGAGATGAAAGGTGTGTGTTATAGACATTTTTGGGCACTACAACCCCAATCATATATGTCCATAAAAGAAGGGCTCCTCAGTCCCTAAAAGTGTTGTTTCACATCCTAAAGGAACAAGGTCAGCTCATTACATCATCTCCCAGAAGTTCTCCACAAAAAACTGCTCAGAACTGGTCAAATCTGGACCATACAGACTGCCCAGTGTAGAAGGTGCGATGCATCCCACCTACCCGGAGTAAATGGTGCGATGCATACTGGATAGCTCTTCTGCAGAGTGCGATGAGCGAGAGTGGACAAATGGCAGAGACAATTTGCAAGGTGGTTCGACATGGAATCTTCCAGAAATTTCTCCTATGACACTTGCCTCTCTGAATTCGCCAAGGGATGAGTAAGAGATCATCAATCTCCAAGTGGAATCAAGAAATATCAGAGAGAGGACACTAATCAAATCTTAGAAGCTGACTCACCTCCCTGTAATCATCTATACGTGGATCCCTCATCCCAGAGATCCAGAGGCTGGAATTTTGTATCTTGTAAGGAAGTGTTGTTGGTTTCTTGGTGTAACATCATAGTGTTGGGTGGTCTAAGATTTTCATGAGGTGAAGAAGGGCTTTCTTGCTAAGAGGATGACGCTGGCTCAGAACAATTGGTTTTAATCCTCTTTGCTATTCATGATATTAATAAATCTATTCAAGTTTTCCCCCACATTCTTGTATGATTGATTTGTGTGGTCAATATATATCTAGTCCTATATTGTTTGTGATAGTAGATCTCTGTTATTGGATAGTGTTATGATGCTCTGATTCCACACGACGAGGAAGCGAGTGGCAGAGATCTATTAGAAGGGAGAGGAATCAAGCAAGGAACCAAGCACAAGACAGAGGTTGGTCTCCTTTATTCCCCTCTTATCTACTTCTCATAAAGGAAAATGAAAGTAGTTTTAGTTTGTTTGTTTCTAAGATAGCTACGAGTCTTAGTGGGACTAGCAGCTCTGCATAGACACTAGATTTCCCAATAACCAAATGGCGACTCCACTGGGGAGCGAATAGCTTGTTTGCTTTTCTATACTTGTTTGTTTTATAAACTTACAGACGGAGCCTAAAGTTAAGCCAGCTAGCCTTCAAATTGTACTTGCTATGCAAGTGCAAAGTAGATCAATGTTGCTTCAGTCTATCTCCGTGTTTTGTTTATAAACTGAACAATTGATTTGTAAACATCATAATTGCCCTTGTGGTGGCTCTAGTAACCTCCTTAGATCTACCCCTGTGATTTATTTACTGATTATCACTTGCTTGGCCTAAATCCATGAACTGTGCTGCAAACTGTGATCAAGAACTAGATCAAAAGTCTCGCATTGTACCATCGCACCCTCTCTTCAAGGATATCAGTATGCATCGAATTTCCAGAGTGCAGTAGGTGGGATGCATACTGGAATCCCTGTGTAACAGGTGCGATGGTCATAGAGGGCTAATTTTGCCTCCAGAATTTGGATTTTCTTCACTATTTTCAGCTCTATTTAAGAGTTTTGCTGTCTGTAGTCAGTATACCTTTGTGGAAACCCCCTTCCTCGCCATTATTCTGCCTCCATCGTGCAAATAACTGTAAATGTTTTCATGTATTGTGAGCCATTTTCAGTGCTCTTTTACAAAGAAGTAGCGTAATTGAACTGTCGTTTCTTGATTTGGAAGTGTCGCAAGTGTCGTTTTCAGTCATAGAAGAGAATCTGATTGTTCTTGATAGTTGATTACACTGTTACTCTTGTATTTGATTTGAATTAGTAATTTTTCAAGTGTCAAAAGCAAATTTTCAATTCCAAATCGCAAAGTGTCGTCATTGTCTTCATTTTGTCTTGAAAAGAAGCTTGCTAGTAATTTCGCTTTGAAAAATAATTCAGATTTGCACTTAGCTTTCTTTTTATCATTCACACATTAAGAAAGTTGAAAACAAATACATGCATGTGCATTTGCATTCAGAATGTTTGTTGGTTTGATTTAGGACAGTGCATATAGTGTGTGCTCTCTGCTCTATGTTGAAGAATATCATCTCTCTTTCTTTAGTAGCTAGGATTTTCATTGCAAAAAGAAGATTAAACGATTGTTTATCATCTTAGATTGCATTTTAGGAATTGTATATCTACATCACGCGGTGAACTTGAAAGGCAAATTTCTTAAACAAGATCAACTGTAAAATAAATTTAATGAATCTAAAAATGCTTTGGAACCTAATGCACAACATTTAGAAATCTAGGCTAGAGACGTATTCCAGCGTCATAAAGCCTGGTAACTGTTGTTTTCATTTCTAGTTGGGTGATTCCTCCACTTTGAGACAACAAGTGCTAGTACGGATTTGTGCTCCCACGTACCGTCGAGTATATATTGGGAGACCACAATAGGCTATATCCTTTATCCATAGGAAGCCATGTTTGTCGCCCTATCGATCGCAATGCACTGAACACAGCATTCAGGAAGATCGACTGCCGTACCGTAAAAGGCATTCTGCAGTTTTGCGATTGGTTTGGTAATCCCTCTGTCTAGACTTCCAGAGTACTCTCTTTCATTCCTTTTCAGACTCCTTAAAGGAAAGGGTCCATCTGAGCACTTGTCACTTCAAGCTCATTAAAAATCGAAGGTGACTAGAGTGACCTTTTGTTTTTTCTCGACTCTTAAAAATTGAAAAAACAAGTTGTGTCAAAGCGTTTAAAATTTATTTTAATCGGAATAAACGTCACCTTTCCTACGTTGGTCTTAGGTTGAGGAAAATGGAATCCACCAACCAAGGATTTCCCCTTGGAGGAAATCCTAGTCCTTTCTCCTCTTGGGGAGATGTTGGTGCACCCGATATGGCCATATTGTCGCTTCCAGGATTGACAATTGGCCTGCCCGTATGGCTCTTCTCGACCTCTGTCGTTCAGAACACTGTGATTCTTGAGCAATCAAGTCATCAACTACATGATACCAGAGTTACCCCCCAACCTTCTACTTCGCCCGATTCTCCCTCTCTTCCTTCCTCTTCGCTTTATGGAGCTGGTAAAGCCAAAAATCAAGTAAATAAGAAGGAGAAGAAGGGGAAGGAGAAGAAAGAGAAGAAGAAGAAGGAGCCAAAGGCGAAAAGGGGCAACCAGGCATCATCTAGTGAAAATCCACGCATTGCACTGTCAAAGCCTAAATATCCATGTGTCATTTGCAAAGGAGATCACTATCATCGAGATTCTCATTGCATCCCTCAGATCTTAAGGGATTGGTCTCCTCGTTTGCACAATCCGGTGTCGGCAACCTCTGATGATCATGTTGAAAGTACACCGTCAACTAGTGAAAGTGAAGTGTCGGGACAAAAAAGGAAAAGTAAATCCCCTTGTAAACTGTGTGAAGGCGATCACACCGTCCACTGTTGTCCCTTCCTAGATGAGGCTAAAAGAGTTTTGGATGACTGTTCGTTTCACCGTTACGGCTTCCTCCTGGATACAAGAAGCTCTTGCCAAGTCCATCACTAGTTGAAAATCAGACTGACACGCCATTGTGGTCGTTCAAAGCATCTACCATTGAAGATAAACCATCTGAATTCACACCAGACGAAAGTCAAAAGGTCGAGGTGGCAGTTGACTCAGTCTTGCCTTCAAAAGGTTCATCTTTAGATGATACAGTCACCAGATAGAACAAGAATGGCACCATTCAAATTCTCTTCGTAAACAAAGACTCCGATGAACATGGGGGCAGTTTACCCGTTCCTTTACCGTAGGAAGGAAGTTCGTCAGAGTCATATCCGGCCATCTATTCGGTCCCACCTCCAAGCAACCTAGTTGTTTCCTTCGATTGGAATCTACTAGGCAGACCCCGTTTACCAGCTAGTGTACCATTTTGAATCATTGCATAAATATAGAGAATGGTCATGGCCGGTACCATCATAGATGAAGGGGCTTCTGTGAGTATCCTTTCCTCAACTATTTGGAAAGTGCTTGGTTCGCCATCACTTTTTCCTGAGATGAGAAATCTAACAGGCTTTGACAAAGGAACCAATCGACCGTTAGGGATCCTTCCCAATGTGCCGATAACATTGAGAAGGAAAATCGTTCACATGAATGTAATGGTAGTCGAAGGACCCCTAGATTATAATCTACTCCTTGGACGTGACTATATTTATTGCATGGGAGCCATTGTCTCCTCACTCTTTAGAGTAATGTTTTTTCCGCATGAAGGAAGAGTGGTCAAGCTCATAGATTAGCTTTCATTCCCCGGCTCACACATAGCAAATAGTCAGATACCATCCTTGAATGGTCTCTTCACACAAGGAATGTCTCATCAATCCCCAGTCCGTCAACCTGATGAGTGCGAGTGATTCGAGAGGACATGACTGAAACCCAGGGGGCATGCATCCTAGTCTGTTTCGGCAGGAAAACCTTGGGCATAGGTTAGGTTTCCGTGAAGGATATATGACTAGTTTATGAGATTAGACCGAAATAAGATTCCTCCGTCAAAATTATGTGAGTGGAGGCAAGTTGCGCCACTCACCTTTGTCTATTTCGGTAGACATCGTCAAGGAAGTGTTTTGTCTGCAGTGTGGATGGAACAATCTTTGGTAACCTGGAAATTTTTCACTATGCCTAGGGGCATGCAAACCTTTTGGCATGCAAGCAAAGAGCGACCATTTATTTTTTAAATTTGTAGGTCCTCTAATCCTTTAAACTCATAGGATTGATCGTTTCCTAACTTGCATAAAGAAAGGATGTGGGGCAAAGCTTTGTAAGGTGCAAGCTCCACAAAAATGGCATCTTAGATGAGACATTCTTATTATACAACTAGATCGAGCAATTTTTATGTGGAGTTCGAGCTTGTTAAAAATTAAACATAAGCAGTGAGCAAATGTTTCCCCTAGAGTTTAAGCTCATTCATTAAAAAATGAACCAATTTCCAGTAAATAGCCATCGTGAATGCATTATCGTCAAACTTTGAGCCTTGGTCGTGTTCTCATCATCACCTCCACTCTGTTTTGGTTGATCATTCACCTCCATTTGATTGTTTACCCTTTTTGAGGAACAGCTGCGAAGAGTGATCCTATTAGCCATCCTTGTGACACTGCCGTGATTGGAAAATTCCAAACCTTGCCTGGAATTAGCTGCTACCCAAATTTATCACTCGTTCCTCGAAAAACGAGTCTCCTTTAAGCTCTTTTCATCTCACTCGTAAAATATGAAAACATTGCAGAGAAATTGGCCTCTATAGCTCGTTAAAGTGACCGGAAGTGCTATACCTCCTTTAGATTTTAATCTTTTTGGACCTGAGGGATTATTACACAAAAAGATCGAGCACTTGTTTTGTTCGGCTCGTTAAAATTACCGAAAATTCGTCCCTTTTGTATTATTTTATACTTTTTTGGACTTAAGGGATTATATGACGAAAAAGGATTGTTGGAGTTTTCTTTACGTCCCTTTCAGACTCTCTAAAATTGAAAAGGACCGAGTTATCTTTGTCGTTAAACTCGTTAAAACCGAATAGCGACAAACTTGTCCATACAGACAAGAACGAGTTTCACTATCGCTAGGCTCGTTAAAACATAGCGATGGGTTTTCCCGAAGGGAAAATTATAGAACAAGCATATGTTATCCTCCTCAAGCTTGACAAAGACAAAGATGCACTGGTCAGCAATGACTAGGGAAAAATTGGGAAGAAAACTTGAAGAAACTTTATTGGTAGCAAGTCGCTCTTAAACATGACACATTCACTCCGCATCCGAGTCGAGTTGGGTTGTTCCGTTCACTAGTCATATCACCATTGATCCATCACACCATCCACATTTGGGGTTAACGCTACCAATCCATCATGTCAGTGTCGGCGGTATGTTCAAGAGAAGTCGCTCAGAGAATTCACTTGTGTCTCATCCACTACAATACATTCACCTCCATTCTTTCATGACCACCACCCTGAACCTTATATCATCAGATCGTTTTCACCTCCATTAAAATCATTTGCTCCATTCTGCGTCGTAGATGTGGGATTCATTAAGGCCCTCCTACGACGGATTGCTTCTTGTCGACATCAGCTCATTATCCAGGAAGTCGATCTAGGAACAACCCTTTCAGTACTTTGAAGCTTGCATGCCTCAATGGGAAGCTTCTCACTTCCGGCGATAGGTTTACATCAATGGCCTTCGACCGAAAGATTTTGCGTGGTGTTCGACACGAAGTCCCTTTTTCACACCACGTGAATTGTACTATCGTACCTTGAGGGTCATCATCATTATCGGTGATTCCTCTCACGCCTGTTAACAGCTTACATCACTGGCTGGTAATCAGGCGATGTCTTTCCATGTTCGACTCCAGAACATCTCTCACATGGATCGACTTGTACTTTGAGTGAAGATCGAATGAGATTGAAGACCCCTGATCTCGTTTCATCCATCTGGGTTGCGATATATATTCAGGAAAATAAAGACATCAAATGTACATCATTGCTGCACAGATAATCATCCAATCTAAGGGATGATAGCTCTACCAGAATCATCAGTCTGCAAACAGATAATTGTCTGTCGTATGTACATGAAAATGAATTTATAAAGTTGAGCATGGGAATGCCCGCCTCAGCTAGATCATGAAAATATTATGAAGATCATGTATTATACTGTATCTTATTACAAGTCGCCTTCCAGCTCGAAAAAACTTCAGATCCTCATGATAAAGCATTTCACTCGACATCAAAAGAATAACGACCTCATACTTTAGGGGGCAACTGTTATAGACATTTTTGGGCACTGCAACCCCAATCATACATGTCCATAAACCAAGGGCTCCTAAGTCCCTAAAAGTGTTGTTTCCCATCCTAAAGGAACAAGGTCAGCTGATTACATCATCTCCCAGAAGTTCTCCACAAAAAACTGCTCAGAAATGGTCAAATCTGGACCATACAGACTGCCCAATGCAAAAGGTACGATGCATCCCACCTACCCAGAGTAAAAGGTGTGATGCATACTGGATAGCTCTTCTGCAGGGTGCAATGAGCGAGAGTGGACAAATGGCAGAGACAGTTTGCAAGGTGGTTCGACATGGAATCTTCCAGAAACTTCTCTTATGACACTTGCCTCTCTGAATTCACCCAGGGATGAGTAAGAGATCATCAATCTCCAAGTGGAATCAAGAACTATCAGAGAGGACACTAATCAAATCTCAAAAGTTGACTCACCTCCCTGCAATCAACTATACATGGATCCCTCATCCCAGAGATCCAGAGGCTGGAATTTTTTATCTTGTAAGGAAGTGCTGCTGGTTTCTTGGTGTAACATCATAGTGTTGGGTGGTCTAAGCTTTTCATGAGGTGAAGAAGGGCTTTCTTGCTGAGAGCATGATGTTGGGTCAGAACAATTGGTTGTAATCCTATTTGCTATTCTTGATATTAATAAAGCTATTCAATTTTTCCTCCACATTCTTATATGATTGATGATATATGCATTTGTGTGGTCAATATATATTTGGTCCTATATTGTTTGTGATAGTAGATCTCTGTTCTTGGATAGTGTTATGCTACTTTGATTCCACAGGACGAGGAAGCGAGTGGTAGAGATCTATCAGAAGGGAGAGGAATCAAGCAAGGAACCAAGCACAAGATAGAGGCTGGTCTCCTTTGTTCCCCTCTTATCTACTTCTCATAAAGGAAAACAAAAGTAGTTTTAGTTTGTTTGTTTCTAAGATAGCTACCAGTCTTAGTGGGACTAGCAGCTCTGCATAGACACTAGATTTCCCGATAACAGTGTGCCATTGTGTAGGTTATCGAGGTTTTGTTTTGAAATTTTGTAGTGTATCTTTTTCTGTATTCAATAGAAGATAAATTCAATTGATATTTAAAATCTATATATTTTCCATTCAAATTTTCCACAATATGTATTTGTAAATAAGCCAATTTATATCTTCCTCTTTTTTATTGAAGATTTCATGTTTTCAGCTAACTAGTATTTATCTTATTGTTTCTAGGTGCAGAATCTGCTTATCATTGTTAATGAAAATAAATGGATATAAATATAAAGCGGTATAGAAAAATTTAATGAAAATAGGGATATGTAGAATATCTAGTGAAAATAGGGGATTTTTAAATTGGGAAGGTGTATTGGGTTCATATTGGTAGGGGGTTAAATAAATTGATTTTTAGAGTTATTTTCCAATAAGTAGTCAAATTAAGGGTATCGTGTAGTATGCAACAAACACATGCTATGTTAGAGATTCATTCAGTGAAGCCCTCGTGGTTGTTGTATTTATTGTGCATTAAAATAAAAATGAATAAAAATGTTGATATTCTTACTTGAAGCTTCTTTGAAAGAGCAACAACAACATCTAGATTGGCATTTGATTCCTAAAATAAAATACATAAGAATATAGAGATCAAAATTTCTAGTTCCATATGCTCTCTCAAGTACATTTTTTAAGAAAATTAGTATCCTACTATGGAAAATGAAAAATATTTCAAGAAAAGACACATGAAATAATTTAACTAAATCCTCTTATGCTCCAATATCTGGATTATTAACCTAGCAATGCATAGGAATCAAAATAATGTTGTTATTTATACCTTTATACTAGCATATTATCAGAGTTAGTACTCTACCAATGCATTCAAATAAACTTTGTAGTTCACTACAAACATTAAGCTTCTTTCTTTGGACATTCAATTAATTGAATATTTATGTTTTTACATGAAAAATTTGTTGTAGTAGTTACTGCAAGTGTTCTTCCATCAGGAGTATTATTATAGTCACGAAAGCACCACCTCTCAACATTGGAGAGGAAGGAGGATATATGAGTTCACCAAGTAGGTTGAAACCATATCATAGAAATTATATGTCAAAGGGATGATTAGAAGCTTTAATTTTGAGAAATTCCACTCATAAAGTTTCCATCACCTCATTTGGTAAAGGGGAGAAACAATATAGCACAATTGAGCGAGAAAAGTCTAGTTCTTCTATTGATTTGCATGAAAACATGTCATGGATGGTTGATTCACCAGAAAGTGCAAAACTTCCACATATTAGAACAAGAAATCATTAAAAGGATAATTCCTTAAACAATGTTGTAGCTTCATTCCATCTCATGTCGAAATATGTTGGAGGTGTTCTTGATGATAAGTACCCTTGTTTTAAAGAGAGGCATAAATTTGCAATGGAAAGGGAAAAGGAAATCAAATAAAAGGCATATCAAGAAAAGGAGGTGAAGTTTGTTGAAATGGGAGAGGTGACTATTGGGAATGTTAAGATGGGAAAGTCACCAAGAACATTGCCGCAAATAGTGAGGATAGAGAAACCTGTAGGAAAATTTACCATGAGACTTCTTGCACTAAATGAACATTCAAATAACCATTCAAAGGATGACCCAAGTGAGATTCAATAAATCATTACAAAACTTCATCCTAAACCAACAATTTCTTCTTCCCGTGGGTCTAATATAGTAAAATCTACTAGTGGCATACCCATTCCCTCACCTCATACACCACCTCTACCAAGTGCTCCTGGTGTGCCTCCACCTCCAACTCTTGGAGGCATGCTAAAATTGCAAGGACCATTAGGAAATAAAGTGCATTGGGCTCTTGAGCTTGTTGAATTCTATCAATATTTGATGAAATGAGAAGCTAAGAAGGAGGCTACTACTATGTCATTTGCAACATCAAATGTTTCAAATGTTTATAATAACATGATTGGGGAGACAAAAAATGATCTGCATTCCTCCTATTTGTAAGTGTCGCATTTGGAATTCCTATAGAAAATAAATCTATTCATTTATGCACACCCTTAGCGAAGTACTTGTCTTTTGAAGCTTGAACTACATGATAATAAATAAGTAAAATTATGCATGAATATTAATACCTTATATGATATATTCATATTCTGTTAGGTCAAATCTGATGTCGAAACCCAAGGTTATTTTGTCTAGGCCTTAGCCAATGAGGTTCGAGCATGTGCATAGAAGAATATAGAAAATGTAGGGGCATTTGTGAACTGGTAGGATGAGGAGCTATCTTTCTTGGTATGTATCTTCACTTCCTATGGGATTGACAACAATTCATATATTATTACCAGTGTTTTATACAATTTCATTTGATCTTTGACATAGACAGATACTACTCTGGTGTTGTTGATTTTATAATTGTGAATCATATTTTCATTAAAAAAAAAAAACATATGATATAATTTTCTTTACCTTAAATTCACTAAATAACCAAGTCATATGGTCTACTAACCATGGCATACAAAGGCCTAAACATAAAATATTCAAACTCAGATGACATCTCATAAACTTGCTAGGACTCTGAACAAGCATAAATCCCCAATCACGACAATCAAATCAGTGACTGTAAGTAGGAATATGTGACCCTAAATTAACCAAATTAAAGGGGATTACATGAGAGCCTAAAGTGAGTGATATCTAGCAAGTATTTTGTGGGGATCCCTCCAAAAAATGTCTTCTCTAGGGATCCTAAGTTTATGTTGACTTCCATCTTAGCTCCAATGAGAAATCCCTCAAATTTATAATAACTATTGAACATATCATTCATATTCCACAACAATTGATTGCACTTTGCAGTGAGTACTTTCAGTGTGTTGGTCTGTTTGAAGCTCTTGTTCAAACTAGGAGTCCAAGTCAATGTCTCCAACCATTGTGTCTATAGGGAGGATTTAGATAATTAACTTTTTTTTTTGGTTCTACATGTGGCCTCATTAAACATTGAACATTGAGGCATATTCCATTCCTTAACTAAGAAAAAAACATTCATTTCCACTTACCTTTCCTTGTCTTCTCACTTTCACTATTCTTACGATATCGTTTACCAAGAAGTCTTGATTCCATTATATGTCCTGGGAAATCTTCATAATGGAAAGAAATTGAGGTTTGCAGATAGTGAAAAATTCATTATTGAAAGTGTTAAGCAATTGTTCCCCACTACTATCTTTTGATTATAATATATTGCATTAAGAGGCCCTCTCTAGCCTAGTATGCAAGAGATGTTGTAATGCCCTACCTTGTCCTATCCTATAAAAATTTTGGCTTGGTAAAATTACATAAAAAAATTAAAATAAAATAAAATATTAATTAAAATAAAATTGAGGTAAAATAGTCAATTGATGATTTTTGACCTCCAGGTTTGTCAATGCATGGTTTTCCCAATAGTATTCTTATGTAAGAATATATATATATATATATATGTGTATGTATGTATGTATGTATGTATGTATGTATGTATGTATGTATGTATGTATGTATATAAACTGACATACATTGATCTTCAATATGCATCTACCAAGCAATGATAGGGATCCAATCCATTTGAGGAGTAAACCTATTTTAGATTAAAAAGAGACTTGATCCCTCTTGGTGCTTTGTATGTCCAGAGGTAAGGTGGATCTAGGCTAGTGACAATACATTTGTGATAACTTGTTTCAATTCTCATGTTGGAAATGTTTCATCTTAGACCCAAAACATTCCTTTAAATAATATACTTGAAAATATGTTACTCACACTCATCTCAATTAATTCTCTCATACTTGTTAGGGTCCTAAAATAATAGGATTCATAATTTTTAATTGACTATGATTAGTCTTGTAATATTGTACATACTTTTTCTTTCTCCAAAATGTTTTCCCATATTAAAAATAAAAAATGTAAAGAGGGTGAAGTCCTAAAAGAAAAATCAAAGCACTAATAAAAGAAAAATATAAAAAAAGAGTATAAAGTATAAACCCCACCAAAAGAGGATAAAAAATAGATTTTGAAAGTGATGCAAATTCAAATGCCACTACTTTTAATTTACTTTTAAAAATAAGATTGTGTGCAGCTTGTCAAAAAAGCCACAATCCATGATGGTCAAATAGTTTAATCTTCATACATTCATACTTTAAATTTCATGCTGATAGATAGAGAATAAAGATCTAGCCAAATTGTTTAATCTTGGAAGATCAGTAGTTAGGTAGAGAATAATAAGGAGCTCAACAGTTTAATATGAGCCATTGGAAAGTTATAAGGTTAGAATTAGATAGTTTGGTTACAAAAGAAAAAGAAATAAAGGGTCAGAAAGCTCAAATGCACCTAGTAAATGAAGAAACTATGTTAGGGTAAATGATGGGTAGGCAGAAGCAGTTTTCAGAAGGCATGGAAAGCACCAACAAGGTTATTTCATATTACTAACTTTCTCCCAAACTCATTTATCCCTTGTAAAAATATCCCTTCCCCTTCATTTTACCTTTGCCCTTATTTCATCTCATTTTCCTTTGTAAAATAACCCTTTTTCCCTTTATTTTAAACCCTACACATTCCCTTTAAAAACCCACTAAAACCCCCTTATCCTCAATTTAAATAATTAAAATGTATTAGGCACCATTGAAAAACCCTCCCCAATACCCTTTTTAACTCATATCCCTCGTATATTTGTTCCCCGCATACCATTTAATTAACTCCTGCTATCATATTAACCTCTCTTAATTAACCTCTACCCCTCAATATATTTAGTTTAATTAAAACTTAGTTTTAATTAAAATAATATATTAATCTCAACATTTTAATTAAACCCGACCCTACATCGCGACTCATCCCTCACAACTTCGCCACCCTATAACCCTCCGATCACCCACCTCCAGATCCAACTCCCTGCATTCCATATCGCACACTCCAACTTCTGACTTTTAACATCTAAAAAGCACGCGAGTTAAGTTGTCTTCCCCCTCGCCTTTTTGCTACATGGCAGCCCCACATTATATCGCGTTCTTCAAAATAATACCACTCTACCATTTAAAGTAGTGTGATAAACCCCCTTATCGCCTCCTAGCGTCAGATGAAACCGCCCTGCTATTTAAATATAACCCCGTGCCCAAAGATTAACTACTATTAGTTAAAAAAGAAAAAGTTGCCCTTCCTAATCTTTTCATTGTTTTTCTGTTAAGGATTGAGGAATGGAGCCTCTACCGACCTGTTCTACAATGCCATGACATCTGTTGAACTATTTTAAGCCATTTATGACCAAAAGACGCTACCCACTCTGATTTGAAGCATTATAAAGACCATTGAAGCGTCACAAAGCCTCCGCTGCATCGAGAGAACCCTTCTACATACCAAAGCTTCATTTTCTAGGTATTCCTAAAGTGATTAAGGTCTGTAGTTAAGATTTTCACATCATTTCTAATTAGATTAAAAAAATTGAACCAATTTAAAAATCTTGCAGACCTAAAGAAGGCCACTATTCCATCCAAAACCCTTTTTGCAGACTATATTCATCTTTTCACACTATTCCAGAGGTCCTAATAATACTTCTTAAGCCAGATAGTGATAAATTGAATAAAATAAACAAATATATGGCTTCCAAAAGAATTATGGATGCAAAACCCCTGCAAACTCCTCACCTAGCTATTGACCACCTTCCATTGGCCGATAGAGATTTCCAAATCAAAGACACAACCTCCCCTAGCAATTTGTTAAAACTCCACTTCTAGAGCAAAGATAAATTCCTCAACCAGAATGATGATATTTAGCTACGGGAGTCAAATTTATCCAAATACATGTTCCCATAGGTATATCAGTTCCCTGAAATCATCCACCTATGTCAACTCTGCTATTCCCCAAGTCGAAGAGCCATAGTCTCTCCTAACCAATGTTTTTTTTTCACAATCACTGTAGGATAGTTAAATGAAATTTTGTAGATCTAGCCAAAGCCTAATGAAGCCCCATTTTCTATTGAAAACCTAATTGATCTATACTTAAAGCTGGACCTTCCCGAGAGATCCAAAATTTTTCAGACTTTCCTCCTAGAAAAAGCTGAAGTTCCTACAGACATCCCTCCATATCTGCCACCATTTTCTCTGAAAGAGCAAGACAGATTATAAACATGCTATCCTTTATTCTAGGATATACTACTGATGAACATGTAGATGAACCTATACTTGGTTTCCTTTATATTTTTTGCCCAAGTAACACTCCAAATACAATTATCAATTTTGCGCAATTCTTAGCAGACAGAATCCATGATCAATTAATCAGATTTCCAGATGAAAGCGTATTCAAATACTCTTTAGTATTGTTCCATATGTTTTTATACTTCTAATCAGAAAGGTTTACAGTTAACATCCAAAAACTAGACACTAAGGGCAATCCTAGATCTGTTATCATTTGCACACCCTAAATCCGAAAATATTTCACTAATTTCAGCTACAAGGATTTCATTAATTCATTTGTTCACCCATTTGTTAACATGCCAAGCACTAGCAATCAACCTAGGGTTATTGATGAAATAAATAATTTTTTACAGTTGTCCAAACACAATAGAACAGGAGATTAGTATTTATACCAGAACTACACTGAAATTAGGGTGTATGGATGTCAAATCACTCCATATAAGCTGCCCAAAAATCTTCCCATGAGGATATTTCCACTAGCATATATGAGGTAGGTCATAAATTCAGATGATGTTAATTTTCTATCAACCAAGAAGAAAACACAATTTAAAATCAAGAACCAGCTTGGTACTTTTATCTACAATAATAGCAAGCCTTGAGAGGAAGCAGAAAGATGTTTACAAGAAATGAATTTTAGTGATAGTTTCAAATGGCAGTATGCTCTTTTGGGTTTCATAAACAAACTAAGACTCAAGTTTAAATTGAGCCCTTTTATGCATGAGTCCAAGCCAGAGATTGAAAGATATGCCAACGAGTCAGAGTCATTGGAAAACACCTTACTGGATATGGAGGAGCAGATAGATACTAGTTCCATTCTACATACTCCAGCCCTATAGGACATAAATGCAAAAAGGACTAGAGAAGAAGGTTCTTGCTCAAACAAAGATACAATAGATAACAAATTTGAAATTATGTATAGAAAAAGAACAAATTTGAATCCAATAAATGAGAAAGAAGAAGTAAATGATGCAATTGAGATCATTGATACAGACACTATAATTAAATAAAATGCACTTCCATCAGTTTCAAAGGAAACTCATCAGCCTCCAACTTCTAGTGCTTAGATCATCCAGAAGAAGCATAGTGTTGAAGTCTCTTCTTCAAGTCAACCAATGGACATGAAAGGGAGATACAAAGATATTAAGGCCAAAAATGAAGAAAGAAAACATGAAATATATTCACATTACTTGAAGAAGACTCCTTGCAGCCGTAACAGATTACTTTCTTCATTTGATTATAAGACAGGAAAAATGCAGATGTCATTTTTGCAGCCCACAGTAAAACATCCTAATTCATCATCAGATTACAAAAGGACAAATACTCGACCATGACTATGACCAACAAAGCTATGAGTGTACAACAACTATAAAGTTCTTTAGAGAATATCAAAGTACAATTAAAACTAGAGAAGGCATCCTCACAAGAAAAGGATAACATAATTAAATCACTAGAAGGCTTGGTTATTGAAGTGGGATATGATCCAAAGAATGTCGAAGTTGTAGAAGAACTCATTAAGAAAAAGAATGCAAACATTGCGACATTGAAAAAGAAGCTAAAATTTCCTACTATTAAACATCCACAGACCAAGGAACGTCTAGAGAATGAAAACCAAAAAGACGAGATGATGAACTTCATTCTTCAGTTAACTACTCAGTTAATAGAAATGGAAAATAAGATGGATAAGTTAGTGTAGGAGAAAAAGGCCAGCATGGAATAAATCCATGGCAATGTTATTCCTACAGTTACCATGAAATTTCCTTCTACTTTAGCAACTTCAGTGACCGGAGCTGTTCCAGTAGCTACAACACTTCCCACTACGTTAGAAGCTACATCAGTTACAGAATCATCCACAACAGTAGCTCATCCTAGTGATGAAGTAGGTAAATTAATCAAAGCTATGCGGGATATGTCCATCCAAACAAATGAAATAAATAGACTTAAAGATCAAATAAAAAGTCTAGAAGATGAAAATAAGTTCATACAAATCATGCATAAAGATGAAACATAGAAGTCAAATAGATTGATTGAAAGAATACAAAAGCTAGAGAAAGATTTGACATTGAAAGAACCACTTGCCGAAGCAAAGCAGCAGCTATGGGCGAATATCATTAAATCAATTAATGATATTTGGCCTTCTATACATGTGATATTTGATCATAATTATTTTGTCAAAGAAGTTGGTGAGGAAATTCAAAGGGTAAGAGTGGAACCTAGAAATAAGCCAGAAGAAGCCTCATGAATAATCCAGTTCCTTTATCCAAAAGACAAGTATGCATTACAGGAGCTTCGAATAACTGACATAACAAAAACCATACTAGAAGTAAATAAAGTAATCAGAAAAATGAATCTAATGATACATCTTTAGAAGAAATGCCAAAAAATGGAGCTACCAATAGCCAAGTTCATGGTCAAATTTGATGTTTTGAGGCAGAAAGGGGTCCCTAATCCATTGGTGATTAATGACAGGTTGATGAAAGATTAAGATTATGACAAGAAAATCGAAGAATTGGCCAAAGAACAGTCCAACAACTCCCCCATGAAAGGAATTCCTATAGGAAAAGTGATTTATCTGATTTTTGAGAACCTCTTTTACCTCGAGCATGAGGTAAAACATCTCTTTATAAACAATCCTACTTTTGCAAAGTACACAAAAATTGATGAAATCTTCAGAAGAATGGTAAAGATTAAATTACCAGATGGAGAGTCTTGGGAAAAGTTGAATGATTTACTGTGAAAATGAAAGGTAAAACAACGGAAACATAACAGTAAAGAGAAGTCAAGGTAAAACAATAAAGAGTAATGGATCAATTAAGTTAAATAGTATCATATGAAAGACAGAGTTTAAAAGTCAAAGGAAGAGTAAAGGGATAGCCAAAAAAAAGCAAAAGAACAAAAGAGATAAATCAAGAAAATATTAGTGAAATCAAATAGCAAAGCCAAATAAACAAGAACATCTTCCATTAGTTAGATAGTTGTCTCTATCTTCTTGTATGAAGATATTTCATTTTCCTTGAATAATTCCTAATTCAATTTTATGATATTTTGTAATAGTTTTTGTATAAATACTTCACAAATCGAAGTACTGGGGTGGATTTATTAACATTTCTATAGTGGAACTCATCTACAACCTGAGGGTTTATTGTACCATTTTCTAGACAACGAACTAGACAAGTAATAAAGGTATTGCATTACAAGATTCATGTGTTAGGCAACTTCAGTGAAGTATCTTTCAATTGTTCAAATTGTTATTTTCTTAAGTATTCAATAAACTTGTATAATTTCCAAATCTAAATGTTATAATAGGAATATTATTGCAAAATATGTTTAATTACACTCTGTTCTGAATTGTTATTCATTTTGATGTTTTCTTCTAATTTCCAGAGTAGAGAATTATTCATTTCTCCCTAGTTTTGATTCACCTGTTTCATTTCCCTCATTATCTGATTTGAGGAATCCTTAACTGCTCCTTGATCCTGAGTGAAAACCACTTCACCCATCAGCCCAAAAGATTTTAATTTTCTCAGCTACCTTGCCCTATGGACACTTCCTTTAGAACTTGATTCAGTCTTTTTTTCTTGACACATTGAATCCATATCCCAATGGAAAATAGACAGTCTACTATCCATCTAAGTCAGTAATTCCACCAACAAATCAAATAAAAATCAAATCAAGCTTACATAACTAGCCTAAAATCAGTTAAGTCAACAAAGTTAAATCATTAAGAGAGAGCCCTCTCAGAGCGTTAGGAATGCTAGATCCTGATCTCAAAAGTAGGTTTGTGATTCCCTCTATTATTTCTTTAAACACAACATAGACAACGCTAGGGAAATTTTGGAGTGATAACATAGTGTTGTGGGGAAAAATGCCTATGTAGGATGATCCTATCCACCTAAGGTGTGACAGTGCCTTAGCAACAAACAGAGACATCTATTCTAGTATTCTTTCCTTTATGAATTAAGAATGAAGAGAGAGATAGATGGACTAACCGGTGTCTTCCGTTTGTCCCTCGATCCAACTTCTCTTCTCTTGGAGAGTTCCCAGCTACTTGCCTTCTCGCTCGCCCAGCTTCAATAGGTTTCTGCAAGATCACAAGAAGAGAACACGACACAAGACATGGATTCATATTCATAACTAGTTCAGGATTAGAAATAAACTAAACATACTAATGCAATCATACATCAAGAATACATCAGCATATAAGAGAAACCAAGATAGCTTTATTGATGAATAACAAGGTTCAGGAAGAGATACAACCCAAAGGGCTCCAATCCAGCGTCTCCTTCCCAGCAAATGGAATTCCTATCTTCACCCTCTTCAAAGCAATAAGCACCCAATAGTTCCAGTCTCAAACCAACAACAATTCTTTGCAATAATAAAATTCCAGCCTCTAGATCTCATGGAGGAGAGATCCATATATAGATGTTTGGAGAGAGGATGAGTCAGCTTGAGATGTGACTAGTGTCCTCTCCCTCTGTCAGTTCTTGAGTCCACTTGGAGGTTCTTGCTTCCACTTGGAGATTTGGAACCTCTTACTCATCACCAGTCGAATTCCCTGAGGCAAGTGTCATTTTGGAAGCTTCCTGGGTTTTGACACCTCGAGAAATGAGCTTGCCACTTGTCCATTCTCATTCAGCGCAGGTAGCCAGTGTTCCAGTTGACATTCAATGCAGGTAGCCAGTGTTGGCTTTGACATTCAGCGCAGACAGCTAGTGTAGCCACTGAAATGATCCTGATTTGACTTGTTTTGAGTAGTTTTTGGTGGAGAACTTCTGTGAATTGCTGTGGTTTGTTAGCCTTGTTCCTCTAGGGGTAGGAACAACATGTTTAGGGACTTTGGATCCCTTAGATTATGGACATTTCATGCTCAATGCTGTAAGGCAAAAAAATGTCTATAACAGTTGCCCCCTAAAGTATGAGGCTATTTATCGGGTGAAATGCTTTATCAGGGGGATCCGAAGTTCATCCAATGCTGGGAGGAGACCTGTAATAAGATACAATACAATACATTATTGTTCATACTGCTTTCATGATCTAGCTGAGGCCGGCATTCCCATGCTCAGCTTTATAAATTCATTTTTCTGTACATAGAACAGACAATCGTCTGATGGTAGACTGAAAATTTTGATGAAATTATCATCCATTGAGTAGGATGATTATCTGCTGCAATGATGTACATGTCAATGTCTTTATCTTTCCTGAATATATATCGCAACTCGGATGGATGAAACTAGATCCGGGGTCTTCAAACTCGTTCGATCTTCACTCTAAGTACAAGTCGATCCATGTGATAATTGTTCTGAAGTAGAACATGGAAAGACATCGCTTGATTACTGGTCAATGATGTAAACCGTTAACAAGCACGAGAGGAATCACCGATAATGATAATGACCCTCAAGGTACTGCAGTACAATTCACGTGGTGTGAATAAAGGACTTGGCGTCGAACACCACGCAAAATCTTTCGGTCGAAGGTCATTGATGTATACCTGTCGCCAGAAGTGAGAAACTTGCCATTGAGGCATGCAAGCTTCAAAGTACTGAAGGGGTTGTTCCTAGATCAACTTCCTGGATAATTAGCTGATGTCGACAAGAAGCGATCTGTCAAAGGAGGGCCTTAATGAATCCCACATCAGTGACACGGAACGAAGCTAATGATTTCAATGGAGGTGAAAACGATCTGTGACATATGATTCAGGGTGGCGGTCATGAAAGGATGAAGGATAATGTATGGCAGTGGATGGGACACGGTTGACTTTTCTGAACGACTTCTCTTGAACATATGGCGACACTGATGCGATGGATCGGTAGCATTACCCCAAAGATGGATGGTATGGCGAGATCATGGATGTGACCGGTGAATGAAACAACCCAACTCGATTGTGGTACGGAGGAAAAGTGTCATGTTCAAGAGAAACTTGCTACCATCAAAGTTTTCTTTAGTTTCTCCCAATTTTTCCCCAGTCATTGCTAACCAGTACTTCTTTATTTTTGTCAAGCTTGAGGAGGATAACATATGCTTGTTCTATAACCTGCCCTTCGGGCAAGCCCATCGCTATGTTTTAACGAGTCTAGCAATATTGAAACTCGTTCTCGTCTAAAGACAAGTTTGTTGCTATTTAGTGATTTTAACGAGTCTAACGACAAGGATAACTCGGTCCTTTTCATTTTTAGAGAGTTTGAAAAGGTACATAAAGTTAACTCCAAAAGTCATTTTTCGTCATCTAATCCCTTAAGTCCGAAAAAGTATAAAAAAATACAGAAGGGATGAGTTTTCGATAGTTTTAACGAGCCGAATAAAACAAGCGCTCGATCTTTTTGTGCAATAATTCCTCAGGTCCAAAAAGATTAAAATCTAGAGGAGGGATAGCACTTCCTGTCCCTTTAACGAGCTGGAAGGCCAAGGACTCGGCAATCTTTTCATATTTTACGAGTCAGTTGAAAAGAGCTTAAAGAAGACTCATCTTTTGAGGAACGAGTGATAAATAGGGTTAGCAGCTGATTCCAGGTACAGGTTGGAATTTTCCAATCATGGCAGTGTCACAAGGATGGCTAGGTGAAATCACTCTTTGCAGCTGTTCCTCAAAATGGGCAAACAATCATGTGGAGGTGAACGATCGGCCAAATGAAAAGTGGAGGTGACGGTGCAAACACGACCAAGGCTTTAATGGCTGATGATATAACATTCACAGTGGTTATTTACCGGGATAGTTCATATTTTAACGAGCTTAAACACGGGTGGAAACATTTGCTCGGTCTTATGTTTATTTTTTAACGAGCATGAACTATGTGCTAAAGCTGCTCGGATCTTGCATTTATTTTTTAACGAGCATGAACTGTGTGCTAAAACTGCTCGATTATACCAGTCATATGATAAGAGTGTCTCATGAAGATGCTATTTTTTAGGGAGCTTAGATCTTACGTAAACTTTGCTCTGCATCCTTTCGTTATGCAAGTTCGGAAACGATTAATCCTACGAGTTTAAAGGGTTAGAGGTCCTAAAAATTTAAAAAATAAATAGCCGCCCCTTGCTAACACTCCAAAAGGTTTGCATGCCCCCAGGCATAAAGTACGATTTCAAGGTTACCTCTACTTCTTTTCCTTCAAAACAATTGTTTTAAAGAGAGAGGCTTACCTCTTTCAGGTTACCCAAAGATTGTCTTGTTAATCTTTCAAACAAAACACTTCTTCGACGATATCTACCGAAATAGACAAAGGTGAGAGACTCCGTCTGTCAACTCACATAACTTTGACAAAAGAATCTTATTCTAGAATAACCCCTCTCTAGCAAGGGCGGGGTACAGACTAGTCATATTCTCCCGCGGAAACCTACCCTATACCCAAAGTTTTCCTGCCGAAGCAGACCAGGACGCATGCCCCCTGGGTTCCAGTCATATCCTCCCGGATTACTCGTGATCATCAGGAGGACGGACCGTGGGTTGAGACACTTCTTGCGCGAATAGACCATTTAGGGACGGTACATGACTATTTGCGATGCGTGATCTGGGAAATGAAAGTTGGTCCACGAGCTTGACCATTCTTCCTTTGTGCGGAAAACACATTACTCTAAAGAGTGAGGAGATGAGGGCCCCCATGCAATATATATAGTCTCGTCCAAGGAGTAGGTTATAATCGAAGGGTCCTTGAACGACCATCACGTTCATTTGAATGGTCTTCCCTTTCAATGTTATGGGCACATTGGGGAGGATCCCTAAAGGTCGACTGGTTCCTTTATCAAAGCCTGATAGATTTCTCATTTCAGGCAAAAGCGCTGGTGAACCAAGCGCTTTCAAAGCAATAGAGGAAAGGATACTCACAAATGCCCCCTCATCAATGATAGTTCCAGCCATTACCATTCTGTATATTTGAACGATAATCCTGAATGGTATGCTGTCTGGCAACCGGGGTCTGCCTAGTTGGTTCCAATCGAACGAGACAACTAGGTTGCTTGGTGGTGGGACCGAGTAGACGGCCGGGTATGACTCTGACGAAGTTCCTTCCTGCGACAAAGGAATGGGAAAATTTCCCCCTTGTTCGTCGGAATCTGTGTCGATGAAGAGGATTTGGACGGTGTCGTCTTTATTCTCCTCTGTGATGGTATCATTCGAAGATAGAGCCTCTGAAGGCAAAACCGGGTCAACTACCGTATCAACCTTTTGACTTTCGTCAGGCATGGATCCAAACGGTTCATCTTCAATGATAGGTGCTTCGATTGACCACCTGGGCGGGCCAGCCGGGTTCTCAACTAGTGAAGGACTTGGCAGGAGTTTTTGATATCCAGGAGGAAGTTGCGCTCGTAATATCGGGCGATCTTCCAAAATTCGTTTAGCCTCGTCTAAGAAGGGACAACGGTGGATGGCATGGTTGCCTTCACACAGTTTGTAGGGAAATCTAGCTTTCCTTTTCTGTCCTGGGGCTTCACTTTCACTAGTTGACGGTGAGTAGTCAACATGGCTATCAGAGGTTGATGCTACCGAATTGTGCAAATGGGGAGACCAGTCCCTTAGTATCCGAGGGATGCAGGGACAATCTCTGTGGAAGTGGTCTCCCTTGCATATGACACATGGCGATTTAGGCCTTGTCAGTGCTGTGTGTGGATTTTTGTCAAACGACCCTTGTTTGCCCCCAGTCGCTTTTGGCTCCTTCTTCTTCTTCTCTTTCTTCTTCTTTTCCTTCTTCTCCTTAGGAACTTGGTTTTTTGTTTTACCACTTCCGTCAAGCGAAGAGGAAGGAGGAGAGGAAGATGAAGTAGAAGGCTGGTGGGAAACTCTGGTTTGGTCTAACTGTTGACTCGACTGTTCAGGAATAGTGGTGGTCTGAACGACATTGGTTGAAAAGAGCCAGACTGGCAGGCCAATTGTCAGTCCTGGAAGTGACAATGTGGCCATATGGGGCGCACCAACATCTCCCCAAGAGGAGAAGGGACTAGGATTTCCACCAAGGGGAATTCCTTGGTTGGTGTGCTCCATTTTTTCAACCTAAAGATCAACGCAGGAATAGGGGTGATTGTTCCGTTTAAAATAAATTTTAACGGCGCTTTTAGACACAACTTGCTTTTTCAGTTTTAAAGAGTCGAGAAAAAGCTAAAGATGACTCTAGTCTCCTTCGATGTTTTAACGAGCCCGAAGCGACAAATGCTCGGATGGACTTTTTCCGTTATAGAGTCTGAAAAAGGCCAAAAGGAACTACCCTGGAGTTCTAGGCAGAGGGTGTGCCAAACTTTTCGCAAAACTGCAAAATACGTTTTAGGGTACGGGCGGTCGATCTTCCTGAATGTTGTGTTCAGTGCATTGCTATCAGTAGGGCGGCCGACACGGCTTCCTAAGGATAAAGGTTTTATGCCTATAGGGGTCTCCCAATATATACGCGATGGTACGTGGGAGCACAATCCGTACTGGCGCTATCATCCCTCAAGAGGAATCACCCACCATCCACGAGATCGACAGTCACGAGGCTTAACGACGCCAGAACACGTCTCTAGCCTAGACCTCTATGTTGTGCGTTATGTTACAAAGCGTTGTTAAGTTCATTCAATTTATTTTAGGTTGATCTTTTTAAAGTTTGTCTTTCAAGGTTCACCACGAGATGTATAATACAAATTCCTAAATGCAGTCTAAAGATGATAAGCAAGATTTATATCTTTTCAACTTTGAAAATCCTAGCTACTAAGGGAAAAGAAAGACACCATCTTTTCTCAAAGAGGAATCAACACACTCTAATGCACTTTTCCTAAATCAAGCATGCAAACTATCAAATGCAAATGCACAATGCAGGTGTTTGTTTTCCGCTTTCTTAGTGTTGATGCCTACAAAAGAAAGCTTTTTGCACAACTTTGAATTTTCTTTTAAATGACAAATACAAACAAGTTTACTTTTTTGAAATCAGGAAGGGTAGAAGAGATTACAACACTTAACGATTTTCAAAATAAACTTTTTTTTCGAAACTTTAAAAGAGAAAAACTCAAACCAATAAGCAAAAGTAAATGTATAATCAATCTGCAAACAGCCAATGAACTCTCTCCTAAGATCACAATCAACCGATCTGAATCAAGGGCTACAGGATGATTATTTCACTCATGCAAAGGAAGACTGTAAATGATGCCACAAACACATAAAAACACTCACAGTATTTTTGGACAAAAGGAGGCGGAATCTAAGTAGAGAAAAGGAGTTATTAGACTGGTACCTATGCTGGTTACAGGCTGCAAAAATCAGAGATCAAAACAAGGCAAAACAGAGCAGAGAACCCCAGCTGCACTAGGACAAACTGGTTCAACGCAACCTCAACACAGGGGTTTTGACATTCAGCGCAGGTAGCCTTCACGGGACCTATGTTGAAATGCAGAATCCCTTCACTGGATCTGCGTTGAAGGAGAAACTCTCGTTTCCCACAGGTTCTGGGTCACAGATTGCTATTTAATTCACTGTTTCAGGCCAAATAAAAGCAACAAGCAAGGTACAATCAAAGGGATGTTTTGAGGGGGTACTAAGATCTATCACAAGGATCATCAAATCATTTATGAGTCCATTGTTCAGATCATATACAAGTCCATTGATTGGATCAAAGCAACAACTGTCTACTTTGCATCCGGGAAAAGCAGATGTAGTTCGATTGTTGCTGTCAAGTCTATGAAGTGAACAATGATAGAAAGACAAATAAAATGACTAAAAAAATCTTCCACAGCGTAGTCACCAATTTGTTGTGGTGAAAAATGCCTATGCAGGACGATCCTATCCACCTAAGGTGTGACAGTGCCTTAGCAACAAACAGAGACAGCTATTCTAGTATTCTTTCCTTTATGAATTAAGAATGAAGAGAGAGATAGATGGACTAACTGGTGTCTTCCGTTTGTCCCTCGATCCAACTTCTCTTCTCTTGGGGAGTTCCCAGCTACTTGCCTTCTCTCTCGCCCAGCTTCAAGAGGTTTCTGCAAGATCACAAGAAGAGAACACTACACAAGACATGGATTCATATTCATAACTAGTTCATGATTAGAAATAAACTAAACATACTAATGCAATCATACATCAAGAATACATCAGAATATAGGAGAAACCAAGATAGCTTTATTGATGAATAACAAGGTTCAGGAAGAGATACAACCCAAAGGGCTCCAATCCAGCGTCTCCTTCCCGGCAAATGGAATTCCTATCTTCACCCCCTTCAAAGCAATAAGCACCCAATAGTTCCAGTCTCAAACCAACAAGAATTCTTTGCAATAATAAAATTCCAGCCTCTAGATCTCATGGAGGAGAGATCCATATATAGATGTTTGGAGAGAGGATGAGTAAGCTTGAGATGTGACTAGTGTCCTCTCCCTCTGTCAGTTCTTGAGTCCACTTGGAGGTTCTTGCTTCCACTTGGAGGTTTGGAACCTCTTACTCATTACCAGTCGAATTCCCTGAGGCAAGTGTCATTTTGGAAGCTTCCTGGGTTTTGACACCTTGAGAAATGAGCTTGCCACTTGTCCATTCTCGTTCAGCGCAGGTAGCCAGTGTTCCAGTTGACATTCAACGTAGGTAGCCAGTGTTGGCTTTGACATTCAGCGTAGACAGCTAGTGTAGCCACTGAAATGATCCTGATTTGACCTGTTTTGAGTAGTTTTTGGTGGAGAACTTCTGTGAATTGATGTGGTTTGTTAGCCTTGTTCCTCTAGGGGTAGGAACAACATGTTTAGGGACTTTGGATCCCTTAGATTATGGACATTTCATGCTCAATGCTGTAAGGCACAAAAATGTCTATAACACATAGTCGTGACCATACTGGGGAAATCAGTGCTCAGTTTAATAAACCTTAAAGTAAATCCTAAATCTCATCTTTTCACCTTAAGGTCATTTTAGGGTTGTCAAAAAGTTTCATTTAAAAATAAAATATTTAAAATTCTGGCTTCGAAAAGAACATACTATACCAGGCCACATCCAGAGCCAAACTTTGCTATAATTGTTGATAATCTAGACAAAATCTTAAGAATAAACGATAAAATAGAAAGCCATGAAAGAATTAGTCAGCTAATCAAAGTAAATTCACTTCCTAAAGAGTTATCAAACTTAGAGGATTTTCAATTTGATTTATCATTTGAGCATTCTTTGTTTCGTACCAAATCTGAAAATTCGGTCCATGATACTATAGTAGACCCTACTTTTATTCAATTTATTGAATCAAAGAAGAATACTATACATCTTGATTTAGATCAACATGTTCTAGACACTTTTGACAAACTTGATGCTTTAACCTCAACTTTGATAAAGCACATAGATGAAGCCTATTTTCATTAGCCAGTTGAATTAGGTGCCCTAATTGCTGCTACTCCTAAGCATTCTACCATTCCTTCAGAGTCTGTAAATTCATATTTATTTAGTACCACCTCATCTATTATTTCCACTACACTTCATTCCACAAAATCATTCATCCCCAAGCTTCCTCTTCAACCTATAGTTTTATTTCCATCTCCAAATACTTCAAGTCCATCTTCTAGCACTTTTGGTACATCTTGTAGTACTTCAATCTCATCTGCAAGCACTTCAAGTTCATCTTCAAGTGCTACAACTTTACCTCCTAACCAGGCTAGAATCTTAGCCATGCCTACCAGATATGCTCATTTGGTAAGATACCAGTGCAAGTACCTGCCATGCCAAAAGAGTACCAGAGTAAAATCTTTCCGTTTGATGGTATTGGTCAATATACTGCACACCAACATGTAAATAAAATGAATGATTATTTTGAATTCCATGAAATTGATGAAGAAAATGTACAGATGAGATTATTTGCACAAACACTAGCAGGAGATGTCGATAAATGGTTTAAAGATTTACCTGTTGGTCACATTGATGATTTAATAATTTTCCATATATTTTTTATCAATAAATGGGAAAGAAAGAAAATTCCTTTACAAAAATTGTCTGAATATGAAAACTTTAGAAGAGCTCCTAATGAATCTATTCAAGACTATTGTACTAGGTTTAACAGTACTTATAATGAAATCCTTGCAAATATCAAACCTCCAACGGACTTGGCACTAATCAAATTTCCTGATGGTTTTGACACTGATACATCTTACCAATTGAGGGAAAGAAACCCTCCAACTTTAGAACAAATGCAGAGTGATGCATTTAGTGTAGAAGCTAACTTGTTGACTAAAAGAGCTAGAATGAGGAATGAGAGGAGAGTTACGATTAAGGAAGAACCACCCACTTCAGATGTTAAGATAGATAGTTTAGCCAAAATTTTAGAAAAATTAATGGATATAATAGAGAATATGGAAAGGAAACCTTAGTGGTAAAATAAACAAGGACCTCAAATCAGAAACTGTAAGTTTAGGAAAAATCCTAATACTGGAAAATCAAAAGAAGGTACACTCGATCAATAAATTAGGACACCTTTCCAGGAAAATTATGTTGAAGCTTCACAATAGCTTGAAGAAGAATACAACACCTAGATAAAATTGATGGGAGTAAACAATGAAAATGCCATTTTTCTTACCCAAGAAGAACAAGTATTTTACATGTTACAACAATTACAATTAGAATCTTGAGAGTCCTTTGACTACAAACAAGGCTATGAATCTGCTATCTATGAATTTCACAAACAATATAGCCTTACAAGAAAAAAGAACAAAGAAGTTCCTACTAAGAAATCAGTCCAAACCCAAACTAAGAAAATAGCAAAAGCTCCTCTAACCAAAGTTCTACAAATCCTACCTAGAGGAACTCAGGATGCTTCCAGCCCAAAAATTGTACACATAACTTCAACTACTACTCAAACTATTCCAAACAAGAAAATTGAAAGCAAAACTGTTGATACACAAATTGAATTACCAAGCACTAGTAAAGAAGACAAAAACACACAAACCCAAATTGGTAAAGATGAAATCATTCAACTAGGAAAAACTAAAATGCCATTGAATATAAAAGTTGAGATAGCCAAATTGAAAATACCAGTTCCCTTAATAGAGCTAGTGAAGAATGAATCATACAGAGCACAAATTACTGAAACACTTGACATAGGTGAAGGGAAAGATGCTGTAAAGCTTAATGATGATCAACCTGAGTTATTATTTGGTCTAAAAGTGAATGGTAAACATCAACAAGGGGGTATTCCTCCATTCTACATCAGCTTAAACGTTTATGATAAATGTTACATAATGCCATGTTAGATTCAGGAGTATCCCATAACCTAATGCCTAAAGCAGTCATGGAAAGATTAAACTTAGACATCACTAGACCATACAAGGACATGTTTTCCTTTGATTATAGTCAAGTCAAATGCCTAGGCTTGATAAAAGATCTGTGTGTAACTCTAGTCGAATGCCAAGCAAAAAGTATTGTTATGGACATAGTAGTTGTTGATATCCCACCTAAATATGGTATGTTGTTATCTCTCTCATGGGGAGCAAAATTACAAGGATCTCTACAATTAGAGATGTCATATGCTACCATTTTTGTATTTGGATAGCAAAGAAAGCTTTACAGAGAAACCTTGATGAAATACATGGTAATTAGTTCAGAAAGACCACAAAATCACCCTATTTATTCCATGCATTATGATTTGTACTCATTTATCTTGTATAATTAAGACAATGGCAAAGACAAAAACACAACTTTAGAAGAAAAACATAAAGAACCTGATAGTGATAATATATTTCAGGAATCCAGGTGGCACCTAGATTTTGATGGTTCAGTGAATAGATTAGGAACACGTGCAGGAGTTTCAATTCATAACATGGAAAATAATCACTCTGAAGGTCATGCCTTTAGATTAAACTTTAAATGCACAAATAAAATGGTAGAGTATGAAGCTTTAATCTTAGGATTGCAAATTGTAAGAAACCTTGGAGCTAAGAGGGTTTCTATCATGGGAGACTCGGAATTGATCATAAAACAAATTAAAGGAGAGTATTCTGTGAATAATCCTAGACTTAGCCAATACAGAGAAACTCCTTGAGATCTGATTAAAGAACTTCTTGAAATTGATTTTGCTGTTATTCCACTACAACAAAACCAGCGATTAGCGTCCCTTTTTACTTCTTTTTTTGCATCTAGAGCCCATTTTTGGTGCTATTTGCATCCATTTATCAAATATGGTGCAAAACTTGACACAAAATTTGCATCAAGTTTTGCACCAAATCTTACACCAAGTTTAGCACCAGGTATTGCAATAGATTTTGCACCACGTTTTGCACCAAATTTTATGCCAAGTTTTATGTCATCCTTTGCTCCAGGTTTTGTTCCAGGTTTTGCATCAATTTTGGCATCTATTTTTGTTTCACATACTTTTTCATCCTCATTTTCATCCACTTTTTGCACCTACACTTGCATCAACTTTTGCATCCTTTTTTGCATCCTTTTTTAAATCATTTTTTGCATCCATTTTTTCATCCATTTGTGCATCACTTTTGCGCCACGTTTTACATCAAGTTTTGTGTCTAGTTTTGCATATAATTTTGCATCTACTTTTGTTGCATCCACTTTTCCATCTTGTTTGGCATCCATATTTACATCCTCTTTTGCATCTATTATTGTACCCACTATTGCATCTAATATTTTTGTGCCACAATTGGCGCCTAGTTTGGCACCTCCTTTTGCACCCACTTTTGATTATAATTTTGCATCCACGTTTGCATCCTCATTTGCATCTAGGTTTTCATCAACTACTACATCTATTTTTGCATCCCTTTTTGTATCCAATTTTGGACCAGGATTTGCATCGGGTTTTGTGTCTCGTTTTGCATCTACTTTTGCATAGACTTCTATTGCATCCACTTTTGCATACAATTTTGCATCCACTGTTACACCCATTTTAAATTTCACTTTCTGAATCCCTTTTTATATCTTCATTTGCATCATACTTTGATTCTTTTTTTTCATCTATCATTACATCCACTTTTGTTATGCCATAATTTGCACCATGTTTTGCACTCACTATTGTATCCACGTTTGCTTCCAATTTTGCATCCATGTTCACATCCTCTTTTGCATCAAATATTGCATCTATTTTTGCATCCACTTTTGTGTCAGGTTTATGCATTGGGTTTTGCATCTCTTTTTGTATCTACTTTTGCATCTACTTCCATTGTATCCATTTTTTTGATCCGGATTTAAACAAGAACGCAATAGATTACAGAGATAACCATAAATACAGAGATGCAATAACCATAAGCACAGAGATGCAGTGGAAATAATGCTTCATTTCATTAATGGAAAATACTGAAATATGCTTACAACCAGAAATGGAAATAAACCAGCTAGGGCAATGGTAGCTTATCTCTGAGAAGAGATGTGCGGCTACATGCCTCTGAACTGTTCCGAACTGTATTACAATGAGGCTCGAAGGCCTATTTATTGTTGAGAAACAATGGAAAACCCTTCACATTCCAAAACCTAACCCTAGAAGATGAAACGCCAAATTGTGGGCCCCGTTTGGGTAAATTGGTACATCAATTTCCCGGGGTCGTAACTTTGGCATAAGATCTCCGTTTGACGCGCACGATAGCTCGTTAGAAAGATCTATCCGAGTACTACCACTTTGGGAGGCAACATCGGTCCATGGACCCATGTTGCCCCAGATTCCCAAAAAAAAACGTCGTTTAGGGCCTCAAAACGGCTCCGGAAGTTCAGGACCCGAAAAACTGCTAAAAATAGTAAACTGTGCTACAATTTAGGAAACTGAAAAGACTGAAAGAGACAATTGTGGGGGTTCAAATGGGTTGGTGGGTGGCCACCAACATCCACCTGGATCATTCCTCCCCCCTTAGGAAGCAATGGTCCCCATTGCGTTGAGTTCCTCCATCTGCTGAACTTGTCCTGCAATCTCTGATGTGTCCAGTGATGGTGGGAAGCATGGTTGACGATGGTCCACATTGAACATTTGGTGCCAACGAAGGAATGGAGGAATGATGTGCTCCAAAGCATTGTTCCCCATTGCCTTGGTACTACTGTAAAGACCATGTCGGAGTGATCTGAGCTTCCGATGGGTTCTGGTAAGGCGTTCTTTCTGTCGATGCAACCAGACTTTGTTGCCCACCTGAAACTTGTGTGGTACCCATGTGGGTGAGGAGAAGTTGTTCCCGTGTTTTGTCATGACTGTATCCCTTTGTTGCTACTGCTGCGTGGAGGAACCCTTTGCAGGGGTCATGGATGTAGCAACGATCTTCCCCTTACTTTGGGAGTGAACCAGACAGATGAATTTCCTGGTTTGTGATATGAGCTTGCTGCCTTTCTTGGTAGTGATCAAAGATGTGGCGGTAGGTGGGGCTACCTCCGGTATCCTGTATAATGAATTATTTAAAGAAATAATGACAGCACGAGGCCTGGACTCATACATAGCATGTCGCCTCCACAAGTATGGCTGGCCTAATAATACATCACAAACATCCAGAGGTGTAACATCACACAATACCTCGTCTGTGAAGGGTTTGATGCTGTAGGGAAGGCGGCACTGCTGGCGAACTTTAAGATCTCGTCCTTCATGAAGCCACCCGATATTGTACGGCTGTGGGTGTGGTGTAGTCGGTAGGCCCAACCGCTTCACGACCTCTGCTGAAATGAGGTTCTTTTGGCTGCCACTGTCGACAATGAATTGTAGCGGCGAACCCTTCACCCACATCAGTGAGTGGAAAAGACGCTCCCCTTCCTCTGGATTTTTGGGCTCATCTTTCTGGATCTTGGCGGTGGCAACAGTGGCGCTGGGATCCGCATCAATGATCTGCTTCCCTTTGCCATTACCCTTGTCGAGTTCTGACTCAGGGTCTGAACATGCATCTGATTCAGAAGCCTTCAACTCAGCCACCAGCGACTGCTTGGTCCGACACTCACTGGTGTTATGAGTGGGACTCTTGTGGAACTCACACCACTTCCCTGTGTCCTTCTTCAGCTTCGTGGTGTTGTTCTTTTCTTGCAGCTTTGACGGGTTGTCTTGGGTCACCCCACCTTGGTTTTGTCCTTTGGGCTTCGGATTTGCAGATCCAAAGTATCGCTTCTTCTGTTTGAACTTTTGCTTGATTTTGACAGCGTATCGGTATGCTGTGCCGAGTGAGGAGATGTTCAAGAACACCATCTCTTCCTGGATGTATTTGTGCAGGCAGCCACGGTATTTGAGTACAAGATGCAACTCAGAATCTTTGATACCCAACTGTGTGCGAAGGGTATGAAAAATGTTTGTGAACTCCGACACATCTTGGTCTCGTCCCTGCCGCAGTGTGGTCCATTTGATGTATTTGTCCTCATAGCTTCCGACAGGGTAGTACTGCTCCTTGATGGCATCCCGGAAGTCATTCCAAGTGGGTGCGGCTGAAAATAGTGAGCCTGTACTTTCATCCTTCTGCTCGCAGAAGGTTTCCAACCAGTCCTTGACGTGGGGGGCTGCTTTGAGAAGAGCGAAAACAATCTTTTCCCGACTTGAAAATTCATGAACAGAAAAATACCCATCTAGCAGATTTAACCATTTATCTACGGCATCTGCATCTATTTTACCCTTGAAGATGGGGATTTCAAAATTAACTTGTACCTTGAATGGTGTGGCGTTTCCAGAGTCACTGCTGGAAGCCGATGCGTTGCCTCTGGGTAGACGCTGAAGGATCTGCGCAAAGCTATCCATCATTACGTTCCTTTGCCGCTCGAGTGCTTCTTCGAGCAAGATTTTGATAGGATCTCCTGCCCCCTCGTCTTTCTTCTCATCCGCCATGGGAGGCCGTCGGGATTTGCGAGGCTGGTCTTGCAAAGGTTCGACCAGTTCAAGCCCTAACTCCTTATATCCCGACCTCGTTGGGGACATGCAAAGAAAACAGAGAAAAAACAGACCGCTCTGATACCACTGATGCGGATTTAAACAGGAACGCAATAGATTACAGAGATAACCATAAATACAGAGATGCAATAACCATAAGCACAAAGATGCAGCGGAAATAATGCTTCATTTCATTAATGGAAAATACTGAAATATGCTTACAACCAGAAATGGAAATAAACCAGCTAGGGCGATGGTAGCTTATCTCTGAGAAGAGATGTGCGGCTACATGCCTCTGAACTGTTCCGAACTGTATTACAATGAGGCTCGAAGGCCTATTTATTGTTGAGAAACAATGGAAAACCCTTCACATTCCAAAACCTAACCCTAGAAGATGAAACGCCAAATTGTGGGCCCCGTTTGGGTAAATTGGTAGATCAATTTCCCGGGGTCGTAACTTTGGCATAAGATCTCCGTTTGACGCGCACGATAGCTCCTTAGAAAGATCTATCCGAGTACTACCACTTTGGGAGGCAACATGGGTCCATGGACCCATGTTGCCCCATGGGTCCATGGACCCATGTTGCCCCAGATTCCCAAAAAAACGTCGTTTAGGGCCTCAAAACGGCTCCGGAAGTTCAGGACCCGAAAAACTGCTAAAAATAGTAAACTGTGCTACAATTTAGGAAACTGAAAAGACTGAAAGAGACAATTGTGGGGGTCCAAATGGGTTGGTGGGTGGCCACCAACATCCACCTGGATCATTTTTTCATCCAAATTTGTTTTGCCTGTTGCATCAATGTTTGCTTCCACTTTTACATCCATTTTTGCATCTTATTTTGCATATTTTTTTGTCTATTGTTACATCCACTTTTGTTGCACCATATCTTGCGCCTACCATTGCAACCACATTTGCTTCCACGTTTGCATCCACATTTTCATCCTCTTTTGTGTTCAAGTTTGCATCAGATATTGTGTATGTTTTTGCATCCCCTATTGTATCCACTTTTGTTTCATCCATTTTTGCATCTACTTTTGTGTCTGTTGTTGCATCCACATTTGTTTCACCACAGTTTGTGCCAAGTTTTACACCTACCATTGGACCCATGTTTGCTTCCACTTTTGCCTTCATGTTTGCATCCAAGTTTGCATTGACAACTGCATCTACTTTTGCATCCACTTTTGTGTTAGGTTTTTCATGTTGTTGTGCATCTACTTATGTTGTATCCACTTTTCATCCAATTTTACTTCTATTGTTGCCCCCATTTCTATGTTCGCTTTTGCATCCCTTTTCCAACACTCATCATATTTTCTGCATTGATGATATTCCTTATGGCATTGACAATTATGAACAATTGATGACAATGTCAATAATATTGACAATGATGAAAATGAAGATGATGGCGATGACATGAATTGTGATTATGATGATAAAGACGATAGTGGTTACAATGACATTAATGATGATGATGGCAATGATTATGACAACGACGACGCTAATGACCTTGGCGAATCTTCCCAATTTTAGATGTTGTCATTGTCATAATCATAAGCATTATCTTTGGTGTCATCATCATCATTTTCATCTAGGTCATCATCAAAAACAATAATGGCATGAATGATGATGATGATTACAACAATGTTGATAGAAATTACATTAATGATGATGATGGGGATGATAAAAATGACAATGACGATGATAATGGTGGTGATGATGATGATCATCGATCATCTCTCAAAAATAGAGTTGTTATTTCTCTTACGTATATCAATGTGTCCTAAACAACCCTTTTCTAGCACTGATCACATTTTTTGGGTTGATGATATTTCTTACAACGTCTATAATTATAAACAATTGCAAACAATGTCCATAATGATGATGATGATGGAGCTGATGATGATGGCATGAATGGTGATTATGATGATAATGTAATGATGGCAATAACGATGACAAGGATGATGGTGATGTTGATGACAATGATTATGATAATGAGAATGAACAATTACTAGTTTCACTACCATCTTCTGGATACATATTACTATTATACTTTTTAAATTTTCTGTCTCTCTTGAGGTATCTTACTATAATGGTGTTGTCAACACTAGAAACATATCTTGTTGTAATGGTGGTTCTAATGTTAGCACTAGCAAAGTTTTTGTTATATTTTGGTTAAAAAAAATCGATTTATGCAATTATTTTGACAATCTATGTAAAAAAGTAAATAACATCCAATTATTTTGACTGTAGTCCCATTGATTATCATGAATTCACCAGTCTGAAGACCATCTTCTACATACATATTATTATTAAACTTTTTGCATTATATCCCTCTTATATCTTGTTGTAATGGTGATGTTAGTATTAGCACTAAAAAAATCACTAAATTTTGGTAAAAAAAAGTTTATCATTTATTTATTTTTAATTTGGGAAATTTTTGTTTTTATTTTTTTTGTTTTTAATTCTATTTTTATGCAGTAATATTTTTTTTGGTTGAATTTTGGTAGTAACTAGTTTTTGGTCGAATCATATGTATTAACCATGTTCTTTATGCTACAAGTCTAATTGTTGGGACAAAATTGCTCTTTCAAATAAGTTGCAAAAGCTATTTTACATCCATTGTTGCACCCATGTTTACACCCACTTTTACATCCCTTTTTGCATCCTATTTTTCATCTTCATTTGCTTCTTTTTTTGCATCTATCATTACATCTACTTTTGTTGTGACAAAATTTGTTCCATGTTTTGCACATACTGTTGTACCCACGTTTGCTTCCAATTTTGCATCCATCTTCACATCCTCTTTTGCATAAAATATTTCATCTATTTTTGCATCCACTTTTCTGTTGGGTTTTGCATCTCATTTTGTATCTTCTTTTGCATGTACTTCCATTTCATCCATATTTTGCGTCCAATTTTGTTTCTCATGTTGCACCCGTGTTTGCATCCACTTTTACATCCCTTATAGCATCTTGTCTTGCATCTAAGTTTGCATATTTTTTGTGTGTATTATTACATCCACCTTTTTTGTGCTATTATTTGTGTCATATCTTATGCCTATCTTTGCAACCCACATTTTCTTCCACCATTGCATCCATATTTGCATCCTCTTTTGTGTCCAAGTTTGCATCAAATATTGTCTATGTTTTTGGCATCCCATTTCGAATTTACTTTTACATCCACTTTTGATTTGTCTAGTTTTGCAACTAATTTTGTGTTCACTATTGCACCCATGTTTGGCCCATGTTTACATCCCTTTTTTCATCCAACTTTTCCTCCTTTTTGCATTCAAGTTTGTGTCCCTTTTTTTTTTTTTACATTCATTGGAGTATCCACATTTGTTTCACCACAATTCATGCTAAGTTTTATGCCTACTATTGTGCCCATGTTTTCTTCCACTTTTTCATCCATGTTTGAGTCCTATTTTGTGTTCAAGTTTGTATGAACTATTGCATCTACTTTTTCATCCACTTTTGTTCAATTTTTCTGTCTTGTTCTGCATCTACTTATGTTGTGTCCACTCTTCATCCAAATTTACGTCTATTTTTACCCCCATTTTTTTGTTTACTTTTGCATCCATTTTCCAACACACATCATATCTTTTGCATTGATTATATTTCTTATGACATTGAAAATTATGAACAACTGATGACAATGTCAATAATTATAACGATGATGATAATGAAGATGATGACGATGACATGAATTGCGATTGTTATGATAATGACAATGATGATAAAGACGATGGGAGTTACAATGACAATGATGATGATGCTAATGACCTTGGCCATTCCTCCCAATTTTTAAATGTTATCATGGTAAAAATCATAATAATTATCTTTGGCGTCATCTTCCAAGTCATCATCATCTGATCATCATTATCATTATTTTCATCTTGGTCATAATCAAGAACAATAATGGCATGAATAATGATTATGATGTTCATGATGAAGATGACAAAAATTATGATAAAACTTATATTAGTTATGATGATGGGGATGATAACAGTTATAATGACGATGATAATGGTAGTGATGTTGATGATCATCAATCATTTCTAAAAAATAAAGTGGTTATTTTTGTTTCATATATCATGTGTCCTAAGGTTGGTGATATTTCTTATGATACCTATAATTATGAACAATTGACGACAATATACAAAATCATGATGATGATGATGATCATGAAGAAGACATGAATGGTGATTATGATGATAATGAAATGATGACAATAATGATCACATTGATGGTGGTGATGATGGCAATAATGAAGATGATGACCCTCCCTCTAAACTAGCGAGGTACTCATAATGAGACAAAAAAGTACTCTCAAGTTGAAATATTCATATAAGAAGGGATCTAGATTGATAAGCATCAATGATGATTTACATCATCATAGCCAAAATTTTCAAAATAGTAAGGCCTTGACTAAAAAGTTCATCTCTCCATTAGATCAGAGCACAATGTTGGGAGGCATAAATTTGGACACCACTGCCTTTCAAGGCACTTACCCCACCAAGATGTTTACTAGGTATGTCCTCACATGATCATTTCCTAATCCACTATCATAATATTTGACACCAGAAAATGTCAATCCTCATGACTATTCTTATCTTGGATTAATGTACTTGAATTATGGCGATTAGTCCTAGTCAATGTCCAAATTCTCAAAGAATATTGGTCCCAGATGTTTATCCAATCCACCATTATCCCTACTAGTGCCTTTACTAGGCTTACGATTGTTAATCCTAGCCATAGTACATGACACATGGATAACATGGTGTCTACCCTCACTCCCTCTCAACCAGGGAGGAAACATCCACAAGCATAAGATTTTCTCAAGAATACCCATCATTTTCGTAGAGAATAACATCATTAATTTGTTTTCATCACATGACGACTTTATGATTAAGCATTCATAGATTTGTGGCAAAATATTTCCACTTTTGTATTTGTGATGAAATACAATAAAAAAGTGAAAGCCAAAATCATTAAACATACACTATATTGATTTATCTAAGTCTAAACTCTAAGGTTGAAGTGAAAATTCATGTAAATCTTATATCTATGAGTTGTGTCAAACTTATGAAAACCTTATTCCCTAAGTCCTATATGTAAGAAAATGAAAAAGAAAGAAAAATAAGGGCTAATAAATGGTAACTCATGTATTCACTCCCTCTTTGGAAAATATATGAATATATACACTCCTAGTCACACTTGATCACATGTATGTGATGGTTAAATCATGAATTCTTCTTTTCTCCTTGAATTTTCACTTCATCATTTAAGCACCTAATTGAGGATCTAAGGAATGTTTGTTTCCTAAGGCTTTCATGTCTACTCTTGGTTTACTTATGTCACACTACTGCCAATTTATGTGACAGAGTGAAATACATAAGTTTGTGGAGTTATTATAGAGGTGTATTGAGTTCGTAACCACACACACATGTATTACATCTCATTGATCCACATGTGTGGGTTGGAGACTCATTTCTTGACAACTTTAATGGAGACTACTTTGTGGCTTTAATGGTATAGCTTACAAAATATCTTGTTAAACATTTTGATTCATTCTTTCTTTTCCTCGAGACACTTATAATATTGAAGTCACTCCCAACAATCCATGGAGATGGGCAGTATAAATTACTTGTGCTAGAAATAGAATTGAGAAATAGAGGTTTTCCATTTGCGATATTGGAGTCATAGACATTGGATACATGGTAGTAGTCCTCAATGTCAATTAACTAAAATTGTATTGTCATAATGCGAAAAGAGGTAAACATATTGGTAACCTTGATGTCTTAATCATTTCAAATAATAACCATTCCACCCAAGTATCTCTAAGCATCAATCACTACTACTTGGAAATTCCTCCCCCATTTTCTAATTATATGAGGTTGAACCTCACTTAATATTTTTGCTTCTTATATCAAAATTATTTATGGGTGCTTTGCATACCTACCATTTTTCTTTTAGGAGTTTGTTTTCGCTTACTATTGACGCCCCTCATGTTCCAAGACTATTTTCATAAAAAAATTACATAGAAAGAAAGTATAAAGTGACTAAAAAGAAACATGTCTCAAGATTTAAGTGCTTGGACAATTCCACTTCATGACTCCTATATTTCCTTAACCTGGGACCAAATGGTGAACTTGATGGCCTTAAGGGAAATTGATCAATGAAAATCTAAAAAAGAGGTGATTTTTGACTTTATCACATACAATTTAATATACTAAAAAAAATATCCATAACAATTTCATCAATCAATGAATCATTAAAAAAAATATCCAAAACAATTTCATCAAGCAAAGAATCATTGCATTATAAAATACAATCTATAAACATTTTGGGAAAGTTTTGCTAAAACATGCTTAAAAATCAGCATATTTAATATTAATATTTAACAATAATATGGACAATAACACATTTTGATAAATTAAATAACATATTATCAAGCCTAAAAAATGTCACTAACTGAAAACTACAAAGCATGCAACTAATGGAAGTGACCACTCAAGGCCACCACAAGACAATTAATCTATTAAGACCAATATTAATGGGGACAAAGATCTATAAAGGACAAAGGAAAACCTATTTTAACTTTATTGTTTTATTAGCCTGGTTCAAGATGAACATTTCAAGATATCATGAAGAACAAAATTAGTTTTATTGCATTAAGAAAACCCAAGCACATTCTATAACTTAGCAAGAAAGAGATGTATAACACCCATCTCAGCAACACGACACATGACATTAAGTTACTTTACTATATATAATTTAAACTCCTATCATAAAATCACAAATTTAGCATGAACGGAATGTTTAAAATCCATTTTTATAAAAACAAAATATAATTTTTCTTATAGAAAAATATAACAAAAACTAAATATATTTTTCTAGAAAAAAAAAATACTAAAACTAAATATATATTTAAAAAAAAACTAAAACATAAGCAAACTAGAATTTGAATTTGACATTCTTGGTCACTTTCGGAAACATATGGTGGAATCTAATCTCTTTATCCTCATCTTTAGCTTTTTCCTAAAAAATAAAAGCATACAAAAGTGGGAAAGAGCCATAAAGCATGGGGAAGCTTTTTCCTAAGCACAAAAGCATCTAAAAAGTGGAAAATTCCTTTTTTATATGAGGAAACATTATTCACCCAAAAGATTTTTCCCAATTTAACTAATGAGGAATTTTGAAAATCTTCATAGCCTCCACTTTCCTATATATTAGAGGCTTGGCCATTGAAAAAATGATGGGAATTTTGTATTGTCACGCTCTTGAGATCTGTCTTGAGAGGGAGAGTTTTGGAGCTATGAGTTGGGGGAGGTGATGTTGCAACTATATCTGATTGTTGTAACTTTCCTCCAACTCCTTTATTCATATAGATCAGTTGTTCTCCCTTCCATATGTTTCTATTCATTCTTTAATTCTTCTATTTAACTAATGTATGCATGGGTTTTTGGTTTATATTTATTTATTCAATAATATTTATATGTTTTTTATAGTTTTGATTATTAAGATATTATGTTGTGAAGGTTGCTTTATTCTCTCTCTTATGTGTAGGACCAAGCTTTGGAGCTAGCTAGGAGCGCTTCTTGGCTATACAAAAAACTCCAAGAAGACCTGCATGCGAGGACTCACAAGAATTCATTCTCTTTTTCTTAATCTATACTCTACATCTTGATCTACTAAGAATCCTAAGCCTTAGAACAACCTTTCTCTTAATTGGTTTGTCCTAGGTTTCTGAGATAAACTGAGAGGGTTTTGTTTTCATCTAACCATGCATTAAATCCTACAACAAAATGATATTTAGAAAATTTAATATATTTCACTATGTAAATGAACTTAGTAAAATGAACCAATAAAGGTGGTCATAAATGGAAATAAAAGTAAAACTCTAAACAAGAAGCCAAAAGTGGATTTAACCATGGATGAAAAATTGGGAGTAGAATTGGATGTTAAACTAGCCATCAAAACAATATGCAAACAATGACACAAAAAGGTTTTTAAAGTAAAATTAAAAAAGGGTGCAACACTAGACACAAAGAAGGGAACAAAATAGGGCATATGAAAGGATACCGAATTGGGTGCAAACAAGGATGCAAAAATGGACACCAAAATGAGGATGCAAAGAATGGTGTAAAATTAGGATGCAAAAAGGATGTAAGAAAAGACACAAAACAAGATGCAAAATGGGACTAAAAAATGGTGAAACCAAGGATGTCAAAGATGATGCATAACTAGATGAAAATTCCAACTAAAATCTAGGTGCAAAATGAGATGCAAATGTGGACACAAAATGTGGTAGAAAAAAGGATGCAAATTTGGAAGCCAAAAAGGATGAAAAACTAGATACCAAAAAGGATGCAAATTTGGACATAAAAAATGGTGCAAAATTGGACACAAAAGAAGAAAAAATGGTGCAAAAATGGGCATAAAAATGGCTCAATTTTGGATGCAAATTGAGATGCAACATTGGATGTAAAATGATGCAACAAATCATTCAAAACTTGGTGCAAAAACAAATGCAAAAGTAGACGAAAAAATGGCTCAAAAGTGAACGTAACAATAGACACAAAATGGGATGCAAAGGTGGATGCAATATATGGTTCAACATAGGATGCAAATTTAGATGCTCAAAAGGATGAAAAATTGGATGCAAGAAATGGTGTTAAAAATGATGCTAAATTGGATGCAACAAATGATGCAAAATTAAATGCAAAATATGGTGCAAAATAGGATGCAAAAAAGGGAGATAAATAAAATGAAAAAGTGGATGCAAAAAATGGTGCAAAAATGCATGCGAAATTTGGCACTAAATCAGATTCAACATATGGTGCAAAATTGGATGGAAAAGATGGTGTGAAAAAAGGCAGAAAAATTGGCACAAAAATAGATGTAAAAATAAGTACAAAATTAGAAGCAAAAGATGGCATAAGACCAGATGCAAAAATTGGCACAAATTGGATGTAAAAAAAGGCGCTAAATAAGATGTCAAAGATGGTGTAAAAATCGATGCAAATTATGACACAAAAATAGAAGCAAAGAATTCCACAAAAGAGGAAGCAAAAAATGATGCAAAAATAAATGCAAAAAAAGGCACAAAACTAGAAGCAAAACCTGTTGTAAAACCAAATGAAAATCTTCGTGCAAAATATGATGCAGAAAATGATGGAAAATTTGGCATAAAAAAGATGCAAAATTTGGTGCAAAAAAGGACACTTTAAAAATTGTACAATAGAGCCAGATTTAGCGCCAGGTTGCTCATCCCAATTGAGAAAAAAATGCACTAGAATCTGGTGCTAAATCTGGCGCAAATTGCCTGTTTTGTTGTAGTGTTCTTAGGAAACAAAACACGCAAGCTCACAGTTTGGCTACTTTCGCTAGCACTTGCAGATTACCTTTTCATCCCAATCACCAGTACATTGCAGAGGTAAGACACAGGCCTATTATACCTGATAATTTGAAATATTGGCAGATTTTTTCACAAGATTCTCAAATCTATAATCTAATGAATGCCGAGGGAGAATTCCAAAATGTAACATAGATACTGATGGTACAGTAGATGACATCATAAATAGTGATATAGATATAAATGTTGTAGATGTAAATAAACCCACTAAATTCACTAAAGTAGAAATAGAAGAAACAATCAATGATGATTCTAAGATTTTAAACCTTAAAAATAAATTTTTGCCTAAGGGATTAGCCCCATTAGAATATTTTTTTTATTCAAATGATGTAGCTAGAAAACCAAAAATGAAGCCTTTATGGTCAGACATAGAAGAATGTAATATAGGAACATAAGAAAAACTTAATATTATTAAATTATCCAAAGCATTACCTCGAGCTGAAAAGTTGAAATATATAAGTCTGTTTAAAGAATTTCAAGATGTCTTTTCCTGGAGTTATGAAGACCTCAAATCTTATAACACCAGCATTATTCGACATAAAATACCCTTTAAAGAAGATCATAAACCCTTTAAACAAAATATTAGGAGGATTAATCCAGTTCTTATGCCATTGACTGAAAAAGAAGCAAAAGGGATGTATGAGGCACAAATCATAGAACTAATTAGACATTCAGATTGGGTTTCTAACTTAGTTCCCACTAGGAAAAAGACAGGGAAAATTAGACTCTGTGTTTATTTCCGAAACTTAAACAAAGTGTCACTAAAAGATAACTATCCTCTCCCCAAAATGGACCATATTTTACAGAGGGTGGTAGAATCATCTAGAATCTCATTACTTGATGGGCTTTCTGGATACAACCAAATCTTAGTTCAACCAGAGTATCAAGCAAAGACTACATTTAACACTCCCTAGGGTACCTTCATGTATTTTAAAATGCTTTTTGGACTAATGAATGCAGGAGCTACCTTTCAAAGAGCTATGGATATAGCTTTTTCCAAGCAGATTCATGACTTTTTAGTCATTTATCTAGATGATATAAAAATATTCTCCAAAATAGACAATGAACATCTAGATCATTTGAGAAGAGTTTTTATTAAATGTAGAAAATTTGGCATTTCTTTGAATCCCAAAAAGACACTCTGGGGACTAGAAGAAGGTAAACTCTTAGGAAACATAATTTCAAAACAAGGCATTAGAATTGATCCAGTTAGAATAGAATGAATCCTAAACATCAATCATCCTAGGAACATTAGAGAATTGCAATCATTCTTAGCTAAAATAAATTTTCTTAGAAGATTCATTTCTAACTTAGAAGAACTAATTAGATATTTGAATAACATGTTGAAAAATGATTCAACATTTAAGTGGACAGTAGAGGCTAAGTAGTCTTTTGAAACAATCAAGGAAGCCCTTACTAAAAAACATGTCCTAATAAGTCCTAATTTCAACAAAGACTTCATATTTTTTTCATTTTCTTTAGAACACAATATTGCAGCAGTGTTGTTGCAAAAGAATGATGAGGGTTATGGACAACCCATCACCTTCTTCAGTAAAGCTTTGAGAGATGGTACACTAAAGTATAATATAATGGAAAAACAAGTTGTTGCTTTAGTGAAAGCCATAAAGGATTTCAGAGTATATATTATGTACTCTGACATATTAGCATATGTTCCAAACTCAGTTGTAAAGGGCATTCTAACTTAGAATGGGCTTGATGGAAAATGAGGCAAATGGATTGCCACCATACTAGAATATGACATTGAGATCAAGCCTACAAAATTGATTAAAGGCCAAGGTTTAGCCAAACTCATGACTGAATCGAACTATCGAGGCTTAGACATAAATTTCATTGTTGTTATAGATGATCAGGAAGAGATGATGACTCCACAAATTAGTGAAGCTTTTATAGACTCACCCTGGTATGGAGGCATTATTTTCACTTTACTCAACTTACAAGCTCCTCCTGGTTCATCTAGAACTAAAAGTAGATTCCTAAAGATGAAAGCAATGAAATATTATATCTTAGATAATTTTTTATTTTGGAAAGATAATGGTGGCATTTTGTTAAGTTGTTTATTAAAGGATGAAGCTGACAAAGTCATGCAGGAATTTCATGGAGGGGATTGAGGGGGACACCTATACTGGAAAACAATTGCTGATAAGATTTTAAGGGCATGTTTTTACTAGCCCACCCTTTTTGTAGATGCCAGAAAATATGTGACCTCCTGTAACAAATGCCAAATATTTGAAGGCAAGAAGAAACTCTTACCATTACCCCTAAAACCTATCTCCATAGAAATTCGATTTCAACAATGGGGTTTAGACTTCATTGGGGAAATTCACCAACCCTCCTCCGCCCAACATAAATGGATTTTGAGAGCCACTCATTACTTTACTAAATGGATAGAAGCCATCCCTTCTAGACAAGCCACAGATTCTGTCATCATTTCATTCCTTGAGAGCAACATCCTTTCTAGATTTAGATGCCCACAAAATGTCATCATTGATAATGCTACTACCTTCAAACCCAAGAAAATTCTAGACTTTTGTAACTGATACCACATTACCCTTGGCCATTTCACAGAATATTACCCTCAAGGTAATGTACTTGCAGAATCCTCAAACAAAAACCTTGTTAATATCATTAAGAAACTATTAGGAGACAATAAAAAGACATGGAACAAAAAGTTGGTTAATGCCTTATGGGAAAACAAACTAACTACAAAAAGGTCCATTGGTACATCTTCTTATCAACTAGTATATGGAATGATGTTGTTTCTCCATCCTCATTAGGAGTAGCAGTGATGAAAATGATTCAATAATTGCAAGTAGAACCAAATGATATCCAAAGGAGGATAAAGTCGACAATACATTTGCATCAAACCAGGGAAGAAGTATATGACAAATCCCAAGTGACCCAAGATAAAATCAAAAGGATTTTTGACAAGAAAACCAAAACTGATGATTTTTACATATGTGACAATGTACTTAAGTGGGATTCGAGAAGGGAATAAAAAGGTAAACATGGTCAATTTGATTTCGTATGGAAATGTCCTTACATCATTTATGGTTACAAAGGTAACAATGCATTTTTCTTAAAGAAGCTAGATGGAACAGATCTACCAGGTGGACCTGTCAATGGTAGAATGTTGAAGCATTACTTTTCCCCATATTGACATTAGTTCATTTGTTTACTTTTATCATTGTACATAACATTGCAAAGTTTAGATTGGATTGGATGATTACCTTTTGAGGCTGAATCTCGGAGAGAAGGCCCTAGGCTTTGAAAGGTGTAGCATCATATGTATGAATAAAGTAGATCACAGAAAAGTAGTTACAAGGAAAGCACAGTCAAAGTTTCAAAGGCTACTAATCTCAAAGCTCGTGACATTTCACCAAGAAATGGCATCCCCATGTGGAGCCACTGTTAGGGTCCTCTAATAATAGGATTCATAATTTTGAATTGACTATGATTAGTCTTGTAATATTGTACATACTTTTTCTTTCTGCATAATGTTTTCCCATATTTAAAATAAAAAATGTAAAGAGGGTGAATTCATAAAAGTAAAATAAAAGGACTAATAAAAGAAAAAGATCAAAAAAGAGTATAAAGTATAAACCCCACCAAAAAAAGATAAAAAATAGATTATGAAAGTGATGCAAATTCAAATGCCAGTACTTTTACTTTACTTTGCAAAATAAGATTGTGTGTAGCTTGTCAAAAATGCCACAATCCATGATGGTCAAATAGTTTAATCTTGATTCATTCATGCTTTAAATTTCATGATAATAGATAGAGAATAAAGATCTAGCCAAACTATTTAATCTTGGAAGATCAGTAGTTTGGTAGACAATAATAAAGAGCTCAATAGTTTAATCTAAGCCATTGGAAAGTCATAAGGTTAGAATTATATAGTTTTCTTACAAAAGAAAAAGAAATAAAGGGTCCCCAAGCTCAAATACACCCAGTCAATGAAGAACAAATGTTAGGGTAAATGGTGGGTAGGCAGAAGCAGTTTTCACAAGGCATCGAAAGCATAAATCGGGTTATTTAATATTGCTAACTTCCTCCGAAACTCATTTACCCCTTGTAAAAATATCCCTTCCCCTTAATTTTACCTTTGCCCTTATTTCATCTCATTTTCCCTTATAAAATAACCCTTTTCCCCTATAATTTACACCCTCGCCTACACATTCCCTTTAAAATCCACTGAAACCCCCTTATCCTAAGTTTAAATAATTAAAATGTATCAGGCCCCATTGAAAAACTCGCCCTAATACCATTTTTAACACATATCCCTCATATATTTGTTCCCTGCATAGCATTTCATTAAATCCCGCTATCATATTAACCCCGCTTAATTAACCTCTACCCCTCCATATATTTAATTTAATTAAAACATAGTTTTAATTAAAATAATATATTAACCTCCACATTTTTATTAAACTTGATCCTACACCTCGAATCATCCCTCAAAACTTCGCCACCCGATAACCCTCTGATCACGCACCTCCAGATTCAACGACTTGTATTCCATATCACACACTCTAGTGTTTGACTTTTAACATCTCAAAAGCATGCGAGATAAACTATTTTCCATGCTTGCCTTTTTGCTACATAGCAGCCCCACGGTATATCGCATCCTCCTAGATAATACATCCCTACCACTTAAAGCAGTGCGATAGACCCCCTTACTGCCTCCTCGTGTGAGATGAAACTACCCTACTATTTAAATTTAACCCCGCGCTCAAAGATTAACCACTGTTCGTTAAAAACAAAAAATATGCCCTTCCCAATCTTTTCACTATTATTCTGTTAAGGATTGTGGAAAGGAGCCTATGTTGACCTATTCAATAATGCCAAAACATTTTTTGAACTGTTTTAAGCCACTTACGACCAAAAGTCACAGTCGAATCCGATTTGAAGCACTATAAAGACCATTGAAGCCTGACAAAGCCTCTGCTGCCCCAAGAGAACCAAAGCTTCATTTTCGAGGTATTCCTAAAGTTCTGAAGGCCTATACTTAAGCTTTGCACATCATTTGTAATAGGATTAAACAAATTGAACCAATTTAAAAAGCTTGCAGACCTAAAGAAATCCACTGTTCAATCCAAAACCATTTTTGCAGACTCTATTCATCTTTTCACACTATTCCAGAGGTCCTAAGCATACTTCTTAAGGCAGACAGTGATAAATTGAATAAAATAAACAAATCTATGGATTCCTAAAGCATTATGGATGCAAAATCCCTGCAAACACTTCACCTATATATTGACCACCTCCCATTGATTGATAAAGATTTCCATATGAAAGACACAACCTCCTCTAGCAATCTATTAAAACTCCACTGCTGGAGAAAAGATAAATTCCTCAACCAAAATGATGATATTCAACTATGGGAATCAAATTTACCCAAACACTTGTTCCCACAGGTATACTGGTTCCCTATAATCATCCACCTATGTCAACTCTGCTATTCCCCAAGTCAAAGAGCTATAGTCTCTCCTAACCAACAAATTTTGTTCACAATCACTGCAGGATCAATAAAAGAAATGTTGTAGATCTAGACAATGCCTAATGAAGCCCCATTTTCTACTGAAAAACTAATTGATCTGTACTTAAATCCGGACCTTCCCATGAGATCCCAAAAATTTCAGAATTTCCTCCTAGAAAAAGCTAAAGTTCCTACAGAGAGCCCTCCATATTCTGCCACCGTTTTCTCTAAAAGAGCCAGACATATTGTAACCATGTTGTCCTGTATTCTAAGATACGCTACTAATGAACATGTAGATGAGCCTATACTTGGTATCCTTTCTATTTTTTTCCCAAGCAACCCTCTAGCTACAATTTTCAATTTTGTGCAATTCTTAGTAGACAGAATCCATGATCAATTAATCAGATTGCCAAATGAAAGTGTATTCAAATACTCTTCAGTATTGTTCCATATGTTTCTATACTTCTAATCAGAAAGGTTTATAGTTAACATCCAAAAACTGGACACTAAGGGCAATCCTAGATCTGTTATCGTTTGGACACCCTTAATCTGAAAATATTCCACTAATTTCAGCTACAAGGATTTCATTGATTCATTTGTTCACCCAGTTGTTAACACGCTAAGCACTAGCAATGAACCTAGGGTTAGTGATGAAATAAATAAACTTTTACAATTCTCCAAACACAGTAAAATAGGAGACTAGTATTTATACCAAAACTACACTGAAATTAGGGTGTATGGATGTCAACTCACTCCATACAAGCTGCCTAAAAATCTCCCCATGAGCATATTTTCACTAGAATATATCAAGCAGATCATAAATTTAGATGATGTTAATTCTCTATCAACCAAGAAGAAAACACAGTTTAAAATCAAGAACCAGCTTGGTCCTTTTATTTGCAATAATAGGGAGGCTGGAGATGAAGCAGAAAGATGTTTAGAAGAAATGAAGTTTAGTGATAGTTTCAAATGGTAGTATGATCCTTTGGGTGTCATAAACAAACTAAGATTCAAGTTTAAATTGAGCCCTTTTATGCATGAGTCCAAGCCAAAGATTGAAAGATATGCCAACCAGTCAGAGTGGTTGGAAAACACCTTACTGGATATGGAGGAGGAGATGGATACTAGTTCCATTCTACATACTCCAGCCCTATAGGACAGAAATGCAAAAAGTACTAGAGAAGAAGGTTCTTGCTCAAACAAAGATATAATAGATAACAAATTTGAAATTATGTATCGAAAAAGAACAAAGTTGAATCCAGTAAATGAGAAAGAAGAAGTAAATGGTGCAATTGAGATCATTGATACATACATTGTAATTAGAGAAAGTGCACTTCTATCAGTTTCAAAGGAATCTAATCAACCTCCAACTTCTAGTGCTCAGATCTTCTAGAAGCATCACAGTGTTGAAGTCTCTTCTTCAAGTCAACCAATGGAGAGAGAAATAAATGTAAAAGGGAGATACAAAGGTATTAAGGTTGAAATTGAAGAAATAAAGCTGAAATATATTCACAGTTCTTGAAGCAGACTCTTGGCAACCATACCAGATTACTTTTTGCATTTGATTATAAGTCACGAAAAATGTAGATGACCTTTTTGCAGCCCACAGTAAAACATCCCAAGTCATCAGCAGATTACAAAAGGATGGATTATGATATTCCTTCCAAAGATTTTCATCTGATAGACCAAATAGAATTTCATAAGCAAGCAGGAGAAATGATATACTCAACAATGACCAACAAAGCTGTGAGTGTACAACAACTACAAAATTCTCTAGAGAATATCAAAGAACAGTAAAAACTAGAGAAGGCATCCTCACAAGCAAAGGATAACATAAATGAAACACTGGAAGGTTTGGTTATTGAAGTGGGATATGATGCAAAGAATTTCAAAGGTATAGAAGAACTCATTAAGAAAAATAATGCAGAAATTGTTGCATTGAGAAAGAAGCTAAAATTGCCTCCTACTGAACATCCATAGACCAAGGAAGTTCTAGAGAATCAAAACCAAAAATATGGGATAATGAACTTCATTCTTCAGTTAACTACTCAATTAACAGAAATGGAAAATGAGATGGATAAGTTAGTGCCGGAGAAAAAAACCAGCATGGAATCAATCCCTGCCAATGCTCTTCCTATAGTTACCACAACAGTTCCTTCTACTTTAGCAACTTTAGTGGCTACAATAGTTCCAATAGCTACAAAACTTCCCACTACATCATTAACTACATCAGTTATAGAATCATCCACAACAACAACTCATCCTAGTGACGAAGCAGGTAAATTAATCAAAGCTATGCAAGGTATGTCCATCCAAAAGAATAAAATAAATAGAATTAAATATCAAATAAAAAGTCAAGAAGATGAAAAAAGGTAGGTAAAAGTCATGCATAAAAAAGAAACACATAAGTCAAATAGATTGACTAAAAGAATACAGAAGTTAGAGAAACAATTGACATTGAAAGAACCACTTTCCCAAGCAAGGTAGGAGTTGTGGGCCAATATCATTAACTTAGTGAATGATATTTGGCCTTCTATACACGTGATATTTGAGCAGAATTATTTGGTCAAAGAAGTTGGTGAGGCAATTCAAAGGGTAAGAGTCGAACTTGGAAATAAGCCAGAAGAAACCTCAAGAATAATCTAGTTCCTTAATTCAAAAAACAAGTATGAATTGCAAGAGTTTGGAATAACTTATAGAACTGAAACCATACTAGAATTAAAGAAAGTAATCACCAAAAGGAATCTAATGATACAGCTTGAGCAGAAATACCAAACAATGGAGATAGTAATAGACATGTTCATGCTCAAATTTGATGTTTTGAGGCAGAAAGGTCTACCTAATCCATTGGTGATTAATGATAGTTTGATGAAACATGAAGATTATGACAAGAAAATCAGAGAAGTTACCAAATAACAGTCCAACAATTCCTCCATGAAAGGAATTCCTATAGGAAAAGTGCTTTATTAGACTTTTGAGAACCTCTTTTACCTCTAGCACGAGGTAAGACATCTCTTTATAAACAAGCCTACTTTTTCAAAGTACACAGAAAGTGATGAAATATTGAGAAGAATGGTAAAGATTAAATTACCTGATGCAGGGTCTTGGGAAAAGTTGAATGATTTACTATGAAAATAAAAGGTAAAACAGTAAAGAGCAACAGATCAGTTAAGTTAAATAGTATCAAATGAAAGATAGAGTTTAAAAATCAAAGGAAGAGTAAAGGGATGGCCAGGATAAAGAAAAACAAAAAAAGAGATAAAGCAAAAAAATACCATTGAAAGCAAACAAAAAAACCAAATAAACAAGGACAACTTGCATTAGTTATATAGATGTCTCTATCTTCATGCATGAAGATATTTCATTTTCCTTGAATAATTCCTAAATCAGTTTTAGGATATTTTGTAATAGTTTTTGTATAAATACTTCATAATTCGAAGTATTGGGGTGGATTTCTTAACATTTCTATAGTGGAACTCATCTACAACTTGAGGGTTTATTGTACCATTTTCTAGTCAGCGGACTCGACAAGTAATAAAGTCGTTGCATTACAGGATTCATGTGTTGGGAAACTTCAGTGACATATCTTTCAATTGTTCAAATTGTTATTTTGTTAAGTATTCCATAAACTTGTATGATTTCCAAATTTAAATGTTATAACAAGAATATTATTGCAGAATATGTTTAATTACACTATGTTCTAAACTGTTATTCATTTTGATGTTTTCTTCTGATATCCAGAGAAGGGAATTTTTCATTGCTCCCAAGTTTCGATTGAACTCTTTCATTTCCCTCGTTATCCGGTTTGAGGAATCCTTAACTGCTCCTCAATCCTGAGCGAAAACCACTTCACCCATTAGCCTAAAATATCTTAATTTTCTCAACGACCTTTCCCTGTGGACACTTCCTATAGAGCTTGATTCAATCCTATTTTCTTGACACATTGACTTCATATCCCAATGGAAAATAAACAGTCTGCTATCCATCTAACTCAGTAATTCCACCAATAAATCAAATCGAAACCAAATTCAAGCTTACATGACAAGCCTAAAATCAATTAACTCAACAAAGTTAAATCATTAAGAGAGAGCCCTCTTTGAGCATTAGGAAGGCTAGATCCTGATCTCAAAAGTAGGTTTGTGGTTACCTATATTATTTCTTTAAACAAAACATAGACAACCCTAGGGAAATTTTGCAGTGATAACAATAATGAAGTCTGAGACTGATCTTGTAGAGTGTTCATTTACCTTCGGCAGTTTCATCTAGTGATTTACCTTGTTACCACGTGATTTGTCACGATGGCAGTGCAATGTCTTCACTTGAAAAGCCAATGGAACTTAGAATATCCACTGCTATCACGTACACTTCACCTTCCCCACTTCCAAGTTGTATACTAACCACCTCTAGCGGGTTTCCCTATAAAATTATTTTTTCATTATGAGATATGGATACCCAACACAATATGGATGTATAATTCTATGTTTTTATGTGTGTGTGCTTGTGAGGGTGATATTATGTTCCTAACCAGATGGAAATTACTTCTCATGAAACACATAAATGCATTGTTTGACCATTCATGCTAACCCTTTATGGATATATCATGCCAATCTATAACTTGAAAACATAAAATGCAAACTGAAATAATTTCTAGAATTACCTTTCTAATATAGAAACTTTGTGCATTAAAGAGTAAAACTTTAACATCAAATGAAATTCAAATTAAAAGAGAATAAAAAATAGATAATAATTGTTATGATAACGCCTTTTCTAAGTTTTTAGATCAACATACAACATAGAAATTTAGAGGCGCATTTCTAGGCATAAAACAAAGATTTTCCATTTCTTTCTATCTAGCCGATAAACCAAAAAAATAAATCAGATTCAAAAATACATTACACTTACTTATGAATGTGTTGCTTATTGGTAGTGAAAGTTCAGTATAAGGGTTCCTTTCTTCCTTTAAAATCTCATTTTTATTTTTTATTTTTATTTTTTATTTTTCATGAGAACACACAATGTCCTTTTAACAAAATGAGAATAGAAATTTGAAGGTATGAAAATAATTGTTTTAGCTCACAATTATGAATTTAAGAACAACATACAAACATTAGAATGACATATATGAAAAATTCATTCATACATTTCTTGAAAAGGTTATGATACAACATTATATATTTCTGGTTGTAGATAGATGTGTATGATATGATTACTCCTATAAATTTAAGTAACCAGATCCAAGATTGATAAAATGTTGTTGGAATATATTCGATCTAGGAAATCAAGTGATTCTAGAAAAATGAAAATTGTATGGTTGCTAAAAAATATTACCTTATTTTAATTGTATGGTACTTCACAAATTTTCCCAACTCTCAAGTGATTCAGAAGGTGGAGTGAATATATTCACTAAACTCAATGATGACCCTTAGCAAAGATACTTCTGAGAAGACACTGCCTACCTGTTATTTGGAACTAGAGATTGTGTCAACTAAAGAAAAACCTAAAAATATAGATATATAATTATTAATTTCCAAATTCATTCCTCATCACATTTGAAGTTAGAGTAAAATTAATGGCTGAAAAAGACATACAAATGCTCGGAGATCAATGTAGGAAAATGTGGTCTAGGGCATAAATGAAGGAAATTTCTCCATTGAAAAGAGAGGGTGTGCCCACTGAAGCATTTAAGCTAGAAGTACCCATGGTTAGAGATCAAGCTGGGAAAATGTGGTCTAGGGCATAGGTGAATGAAATTTCTCCATTGAAAAAAGAGGGTGCACCCTGTTAGCGCTTGAAATTTCACCTCAGGCTGAGAAAGGTAAACCTCAAGGCTACATCAAACCATTCAGCCTCATAGCTAGCCCTACGGGGCAGGAGAAGGCTCTCTCCGGTCAATCTCGGTAGATCTTCAATGGGAAGAGATGACCAATCAAGGTAACACTGATATTAGGCTAGTAAACTGATTTGAAGGTTGATTTGGGGGGTTTTTGGGGTGTTTGGTGGCAAATTGAGGAACTGCAATTTAGGGTGCGGGGATTGGACACAGTTTCTGCAGGGGGGTCTTTGGGGCAAGGTAGGAACCTGTATTGATGTCTTTAGCTGAAGTGGATGATTAGGAAGAAAGATAAGAAGGCTAAAGAGAGCAAACAATGGATTTGAATTCTCTTTAGACAGCAGAAAACATAAAAATTAAACAAATTTAAAAGTAGAGCATGGCAAGCATGAATTCTGACTTTATCACTTCATTTGTTTAATATGCAGCAGTATAGAAAGGAAATGAATCACATAACAAAGCTTACAATGACATGAAGAAACACACCATCAACACCTGAGTCCACATGAATCCCAAAGATGACTGCAAAATCCTGGTCTTCCTTAGCCAAAAATTGCAGAGATACAAGTGAAATATACAATGATAGCTCCTCCCTCAAGAGTCCAACCATGAAAATGAGCATGAAAGTACATAATATAGATGATCTAACCTCTTCCCCACCTCTAGGGGTCGAGCTCACTATCCTAGGAGCTGTTTGAACAACTCCTAAACTAAGCACTACAAAATAGGCAGTCAAAACAACTTGCCTCTAAAAACTTGGAAACCAGTTCATACAGTCAAATTTACCCTTTTACATGAGAGAAACTTCTAGAAGAGTAAAACAAGAGTAAAAGCACTCAAAAAGTGCCACAAGTACAGTCAAAAGGACCACCATCGAGCTCAGCAAGTCAAACTGGAGCTAAACTGCAAATTCTGGGCTGAACTGGTCAAATCTGGCAAAGTTCCCTCAATGGGTCGCGCACATCCAGCTCAACGGGTCGCGCACTTTGGAGCCCTGTTTGGAGGCCTTCCTGGTGTTATAATCAGGTGCAGGATAGCTTGTTGGAAAGGTCTCTGAGTCGACCTTCCAACCCAACTAGAAGTTTTGGATTTGGAGGTCATTTGCCCAGTCAAAAGTCAATTCTCCCAAGACTACTTCTGCAGCTCAAAAAAGGGGCAGAAAGTCAAAATTTGACTGTATTTTGACATTTTGGAGGCCCAAAACTCCATGAAAACTCAAGGTAATGGATGGGCATATGTAACATTGCATGAAAAATCCATCAATGCTGAGTTTCCACAAAACGGAGCTACGATGACAAAGGGTGTCACCGGGGGTGAGACCCGTTGAGAGGCCAAAACCTGTAAATTGCCCAAAAATGCCAAAAATGAGCCAAAACTTCCAAATTTTTTTGTGATTGGTGCTGTGAAGAGGCTAGTGAGTGTCATGATGAGTGAGAGAAGCCTCAGCCAAGATGCGGAGTGGGTTGGCCTTCTTCTTCCTCCTAAGAGCCTCGGTCAATCTTCTTTGGAACACTTTCATCTTTGCTTTACAAACGTGCATCCTAGCCCAATAGTGGTTTTTCATGTTCCTTAGCAGCCTTTTTTCTTGGTTGGCCTTAGCCAACAGCCTCTCCAAGTGGGCATTCTCCTGAATAAGCAAAGACTCCCGGTCAACAGGCAATGGATCACTGGGCCTCCTACGGTTGAGGACTCGATCACTACGAATCCTCCAAATCTCATCAAGTGACTTCTCCTCCTCCAGCTGTGTGTTCCGCTTCTCTAGATATGTGATGGTCCATTGGGCACCCTCAAGTCTCCGCTGCAAAACATCATTCTCGGCCTGGAGCTGCTGAATGATCTCCTTTGCCTCTTGGCTAGGAGAACTGACCTCAAGATCGATCACTAGATCCTCATGAACCATGGGCTCTTTGCCCCTCTGTAATACCTCTGCTGGTGAAGAAAACGAGGCCCCTTCCACCTGCTGTGGAGATAACACTCGCTACTCTGAAGATGAAGGCGAGACCCCTTCCACCTGCTGTGGAGATAGTACTCGCCTGGCTACTGCAAATAAGGTCCTTGGGCCTTTCTGATAGGTGACCATAGGAGTGGAGCTGACATGTCGGGTGATGGGAGTATCTGGCTGCTGAGATGGTCCTCCCTCCTCATGAATAGCCTCCTGATGTGGCTGAGGTGGCACTGTGAAAAACTCACGGGAGATGAACTCCTCCCATGAGATGCCCTGCTGTGTCAACTGATGCAAAACAATGAGCTGAATCAAACCATAGTGTCAAAGGCTCTTGTACTGCTGGGCCGGGGTCTTCCTCAGCAACATGGGTACCATCCTCTGAATGTTCTGAAATAGGAAGATCGGGAGGTTCATCATCCTCACCCGGGTGAAATGCATCAACAGGCGAATGTGATATGAATACACCTGTGAAAATCTTCCCTCACATGTGAAATAATGCATGATAAGTCTCATGAGGGGAGCATACTCACTCCGAAGAAATCTGAATGGGAAAACACCTGCCAACAGTTTCACAAATGATGTCCGGACATAGGGCTCAAAGTGAACAAAATCAAGTAGTCTGCGCTTAGACCACACCTCACCCACATTCGGTATACCTGTAGCCTCTGAGATCACCTCGGGTGTCAATGTGAAATTCACCCCTGCAAGAGTGACATGTCCATCATGGAGGTGTAAGACAAACAAGCGGGCCAACTCTCTATGATGCTGAATCTGAGAGAGCCTCTCACAAAACTGATAGCATGACATGTACTGGAAACAACTCAGTGCCAAAGGACAAGCCTGTAACTCTGCCAATGAAGTAGGCTCCTCCCTCTTATGGTGACCTCCCTTACCCCCTCTACGAGGCCTCCTCTGTTCCTCAATCTCTGTAGATGATGAATGGTCATCACCTTGCTCATAAGTCTCGGTATCTGACATGGTTTTGGAGCAAGGTGGGCAAACTGAAGGACAAATTGAACTGCTGCCTCTGCCTGCAAAAGTACTGAACTCTATGCTGTTTCAAGGGGAAAAACATGAGGGGAATGTTAGGGGAGGGAACTTCTTAACAAGGAATGGGAATATATGATAATAACAGGGAATTTTCAAGGGAAACTTTACAAATTGTCATGCATATAGGAACAATTTTAACATTGGGAAATCATTTGCAAAGAACATATCATATGGGACAAAACATGTATGATAGTGAACATGTAAGGGGATACATATATCAATAGGGGCATAGGGACACCATACACCAAATTTGCTTGTATGAGTTCATGTATGTCATAAGGCAAATTTTGCTCTTTTTTTCTGTTCTTAAGAAGTACATGCACATTAAAGAGTACATACACATTATTTTCACATAAAGGGAAAGCGTTCATGTAGAAGGGGATGTCAAGGGTATATAGGGATTGTGTACATGCCTTTTGATATACAGCAACATTTTAATTTCACATGACTCTTTTCTCTATTTTCAAATGTATCTTTTCTTTTTGTTTTATTTTTTGCATGTGTATGGTAGAGGGAATTAGGGTTTTGAGTGCTTGTGAGAGGGGTAGGGTTTATAGCTTAGGGATGGGGGAAAAAATCAACATTTTATGTACAAATCAAATGGGACAGAGATGCAAGCATGACTATGAATGAAAGAGGGAAAAAAGGAAGGGATCAATGGGACAAAAACACTTGAAACAATCATAAAACCCTAGCATTTTACAAACATTAGCAATAGCCACATTAATCCATTCATTTGCAAATTTAAAAGATAAAACCATAGCATACATCATTATTTTCATCACCCATACCATCAACCATGGACTAGGAGCCTACCTCGACCGATCAAGCAAGTTTGAAGAGGAATGAAGGAATTGTTTTGAAGTTTTGATAGCAGGCAGATGAACGGGTCGCGCACAGCCCTGGACGGGTCGCACACAGCCCAACGGGTCGTGCCCGTTATGTTTTTGCACTACCGGAGACTGCTGGACGGGTCGCGCACCGCCCAACAGGTCGCGCACGAACCTGGACGGGTCGCGCACCTGTAAACTGCCCGAAACGCTTGTATTTTCGCCTCCTTCGCCTTTCACTCTCTCACAATCTCTCTTGGAAGCTCGAAATGCACAATGAGAGTGAAAGGAGGGAGAATCACCTTTTATAATCTCACTTTTGAAAAAATTTCATCCAAAAACCCACTTTATAAAGTCTATTTGGTCACTTTTTAAAAACACTGATTTTCTTGGTTTCCTTTATCCTGAAGTTGATTTTTTGAGTGCTTTCACCTGATTCTTTTTGCAGGGAGATCATCTGAAGGACTGTGGCAAGGGGACCAGGGTTGTTGCTGCCTTTTTGAAATCTTTTGGGAAATTTATTCTTTTTACAAAAATTATCATGACCTTGGCTTTAAAAACAGGGTTTTTAAATCCAAGGCTAAAAATGAACTATACATGATGAAAATTTCAAAGGAACATGTTTAACATGCTCCCTGAGGCTTGCTGGTCACTCAAGGACTTTCAGAGACATGACCTTGCTAAGACAACCGACCAAGAACCCTAGACCTAGAATTTTGACTTTAAGACCAAACAAGAGTAGCTTGACAAACTCAATGACTGATATGAACTGATCCAGCAAAGCCAAGAGGGGTATAAATAGACCAGCTCCTCCATCAGGGTTATGGCATGCCTAACGGGATGCAAATTTTGACACTGATGAGACACCTACTAATGAAAATGCAAAGAGCTTTGATCACTGATGGAGGGCTTTCAAGACCGACACTAACACACCCGACAAAACATTTTTCTTTATTTTTATAAATTTTATCATATTTCTTGTTCCAAATGAATAAGAAGAAACAACTATGTGAATTAAAAACAAGCACAAAATGATTTTATATTCCTTTCAACATTCATTGATAGAACATAATGTGTAAACTTATTTCAAATGATTAACCATTCATGAGATGAAAATCTGTTACAGGAGAAAATTAGATATATTGTAAACCATTATAATTATATGTTGTAAACTATTATACTTTATAAAAATTATAAGCTTATACTTTACATTATATAAAATTATTATAATTTAAGCATTATAGATGAATTGGTAGACGCTTTTAGGGGTTCAATGATGTCACATACTTCCATTAACACATTAAAGAATTGATGTATTCATCACAAGTCCAATCATTTTTTTATTATTTTACGTACAATAATAACATAATGATCAATCCTATTATCACCTAAAGTGAATATGAAACAATCCAAAGTTTTCTAGTCTTATTACAATCCTAATAAATATAACGTATATCCCATATGAAGGTTGATCTCAGATCTTAATTGTAAATCAGGGGACTCCTTGGTCCCCTTCCACACTTCTCATTCGATGGCTATAATCCATGTTTAACTAAGTGACTATGAAAAATAATAGCATTGTAACTAAAACCCATCACATTGACCCTAGGGCTAGGGTGCAACCATGATTGATTAGGAAGAGGTAATGGTAAAGGTTATAAGGTTGAAAAGTTCTCTAGTTGGAAATACCACCTTTTGACTCTTCTACTCATCTATTACCACATCATCTAATGTCACATGGTTGTCACAACCATCCTATCATGTTCATTATTTGAGGGAGAGTATTGTAATAAATGGTGTAGATCAGGTGTGAGTGGGTATACTGTCTTCCTTGGGTTGGAATGATGGTAACCCTAACTACAATCGTTTGATTTTCATTCGGAATAATTTTCATTTTCATGGATGGAGGTCCTGTAGGTGATACTTGTATTTACCTTGTGCCTTTCATGGTGACTTCCGTCCGCTCCAACAAGTTTTCTAACACCCTTCTCATGGCCATGGCCATTTAAGGTAAATCTCTACCTTTTCTTTTTTATCTTATCCCTTTTTTTAATTTTTGTTCATGTCGGTTTTCGTTACTATGTCTAAGGATTTATTGATACTCTCGTTCGCAAGTTTCCCTTCAGAATGGTCAGCATTCTCCTGACTATTTCCTTAAAACCCTTACACCACTTGACAGGTGTCATCATGTGACATCTTGGGTTCGAGGTGTTCAGCCCTATTTATGCATCTATGTTGGCTAAGTGACGAACCATTTTCTCAACTTGTTTGATGGCTTGGATTTGGTGTGAAGTTGCCTCCTCCTTTTGGCAGTTACCTACTCAAAAGAACCGTACTATAGGAGAAGAGTTTTGTCAGACACTAACCAATTAAGGTGAGTTTTCATTTTCCTACCCTTAACCTGTATTGTTGGTGACTCTCCTTCTTTAAACTAAATTTCTAGTCAGTTTTTGTTTTAATGTGTTTCTGTGGATGTAGGTAGCCGACAAATACCCTATTTGAAATTCGCATATATTCAAGTAATTTTCTTACTCGTAGTATTTTATGTTCGAGCTCATTCCTTCCTCCAGTTTTACTATTGTCACTATTATAATCGCTTACTTGATTCAATTTTGTAACAGATATTTTATTTTTCGACAATTCTCGCTATTGTGGGTTCGCTTGGAATCTGGCATAATTTTTTCTCATCTGCCTCTACACTAATATAGGTCAGTACTTCTTGTATGGGTCTTGAGGGTGTCACTAATTTTCTACATGTCCCTTTTTTGTTGAGCCTAGGTTACTCTCAAACCCAAATTCGGCCATGGAAAAATACCCTTGTGCGCTTCCATAATCCTATCTCGTGTGATGCTTCGTCACTGAAAGATATAAATATATATTATTTATACGAACTATAAGAATAGGTTTGGAGCGCAATAGATGCTAGAACTAGTTTAAGACAGAGGGTGATCATATCGAGCCCCCTCATTGTAACTATTGTACCTTGGTTCATTAATTTTTCTCTCAAACTTAACTGGGTGTAATGTTATTTTTGTTTCCTTTAAAATGATAATACAATGTTTTGTTTACGTCTGGTTATGGCTACGCAATTGTCACGATTTTAAAATGTTGTTTTTTATTTTTTATAATGATATTTCAATGTAGCTCTACTTCTGGTCCTACTACACAAATGTCAAAATCATCATGATGGGTTTGTAAAGTTCCCCATATTTTTTTTCCCTTACTTCTATAATGGTTAACTGATATGCAAGTTTTATGTGATATACATAAAAATAATTGTATATAAAAGGTTTTGTTTTAAATGTAGTATTTCTAAAGGCTAATGAAGGTTTCATGCTTAGTATTGGAATTCTCAGTTCCAAGTAATGATTTGTAGTTATGTTTGTATATTTATTGCATAGTTTAATTCATCTATCGCCTTCATATGCATGTACCATTTTTGTAGCTCCCGATCCTTTTCATTTTCTGAGTATTATTGCTCCCTAATTTACTTTTGATTATTCCTACCATATTTTCTTTGTTTCTATATATGAATGCCATTATCAGACTTAGTTTTTATTTTAATGAATTCAATGTTACTCAGAAATTATTACAGAGATACTTTTGTTAAAATAATTATCCCTAAATGGGATTATCTACTAATTCTTAGTTGAATATGCTACTATTTGAAAATTTATAAAACATTGTTTGTGTTTGGAGTACTTATTTCCTTTCTAATATGTGTGGTAGTTATCCTAGTTCTAAGATATTTCTCCTTCGACTCCAGCAAACAATTACGTTTAATTCCTTAATATAACTCATACAAATTTTTCTATTGAAAATTCCTTTAACATAATACCTGAAATCATAGATGCATGACCGACTCTACCTTGCATCTTAGACTTAATTCTATCATAGAAGACTCTCTTCCAACTAGGTATTATACCCTCAAGCAATCAACATGTATCAATTTGAGATAGAAGGGAAGTCTTACAGGATACACCCCCCCCCCCCGCCTTTCACTTTATTTTACTAAAACTAATCTTCTATTGAAACCTCAGCTACATAGGGTTGATTGCATATTAATCTTTCTATCCCATGTTAGAAGAAACTTTAATCAATTGTGCCCTAACTTAACCACCATTGTTATGGCATATCCTTCCTACTCACTAGAAGAGTATTTACCTTGTCGACTAGAACTTTTATGGTATGCATAGCCCCACCACCAAATATGTTATCTAATCAGTACATCAGGTGGGGACTAGATTTAATATATGCAGTCTCATCATTTTACCATGGATAAAATATCATGAGAGTCAAATAAATAACTTGTTGTAGTAAATTCTATACTTAATTCCATACACACTATTGAAATCAAAATTCAGAAATATTCATCTAATAATTATAAAGAAAGGACACAATATAAACATTCGTTTTCCTTCAATTCATTTAAGCATATCCCCACGTATACAAAACTAAATATTCATCTATTACATATAAGGAAAGACTCAAATATAGCATTCATTAATCAAGTTTGTTTGTGCACATCTAATGTGTACACATAACTACTAACAACTTCTACTATCTCACTCGATTATGGTAACACTTCACCCAAAAATTCATTACATTCACCAACTTATTAATACTGCACTCATAACTGATCTATGCCAGCGACATACAAATATAACTCATTTCTTTCTCAGTATTCCAGATGTAAAATAAACAAGTCAATATGGAATGACAATAGTAAAGAAACCTCTAACCGAAGCCCTCGTAGGAAAATGCAAATTGGGAAATGCTATTCCTCCCAACCATGAACCAAACCTCTAGTTCCGCCGAGACGAGATGTCCCTTGGCTGGAATGAGCAACCCCTTGGATATTTTCAATCACCCCTCGGATATTTTCAATCATGTATTATATACTTTGATTCTCAGCAGTTGTTTTTTTTGGCAACATCTTTCTTTTCTGGGTTCTTCCTATCCCTTAGCCTAGGTTTTTTCCGTTTTGTTTTTAAAAATCACTTTTTCTCTCCCACATATCAAAAATTCATTTTTCTCTCCCACAGATCTTTTCCCTCCGTATTTATCTTCAACTGAGCATATAATAATCTGAATATTTTTTTTTTCAGATTTGGCAACCTTCTCTTTCCCACATTTTCTAGATTTAATTCTTAATTAATTTTTTTATTTATTAAAATATCATTGAATTAACATCCAGTTTTTTTTCCTGTGGCACGCTGGCCACTTAAAATGATAATATAATAATAAACAATACGAAATATTTACAGAACAATAGAGGGGTTGTTACAATTAAATCCATCTACCTAAATTTTAATATTGCAGACAGATTTAGAGACTCTAAATTTTAATGGTACAAATGGATTCAAAAACTTCATTTCTATCTAGATTTTAACACTATAGATGGATTCATAGATGCCCCCTTAATTTAGATAGAAAGGGGATCTATGAATCCATCTCCAATGTTAAAATTTAGAGATAAAGGGCTCTCTAAATCCATGTTCAATGTTAAACTTCGATGCCAAAATTGCCATTTTCCATTTCGAGAGTGACACAATTGAAAATGACTAGAATAGATGGCTAATTCATATACTTGTTGTACTTATTAGTTATGAAGGTTTTTATTTTTGTAATATAGTAGTCATTTACGATAATAATTTTTAATTTTTTCGCTTAAAATTGGTCAAATTTAGTAGTAATTCACTTGAATAATTGTGGTGACTAAATTTTTTAGTTGCATAGTTAGTAATATCTCATTTTGTACTAGTGAAAAGACACAAGTTTTCGCCACCAAAATTATATGAAAGCAAAACAATGAATAGAAGCACAATCACACATAGAAATTTATCTGGGGAACCCAACTGGGGAAAACACCTCTTGCTTGTATTATCAACTAGGCAATTGGATCTATTACAAAGAATTTGATTCAAGCTTAAGGCTCTTGCAATAAGGATCAACTCTCTCCAAGACTTTCTCAACACTTAGGAAAATAAGGCCTACTAGGAGCTCTTATTTTCTAGCATAATTATTCCCCTAAAAAATAGGAATTTCCCTTATTTCCTAGGGCAATTATGAGGAGAATTCCTCTACTTGTTTGTCAAGCTCTACATGCCAAAACATCTGTACAACAAATAAATTGATATGTTCCTTCATTCAATCTCAATAGTAAATTTGAATTGCATGACCTACTAGGGCTAAATTTAGTAGCTACAACTAGTTAACTTGGAGTCACTTGAGTTAACAAAACTCGCACTACTCAATTGAACTAAAGAACCCAAGTCTATCTGTATTATAGAACTAGAGATTAGTTAACAAATATACACTAGAGTTTAAGTCCACTAGATTGCTAAATTTTAGTTATCAACTAGTACACAACTCATTGAAAGCCATCTAATTTGAATTAATTGATAATAAACTAGTGATAGGAAACATCAGACATGTTAGCTAACATCTGATTCAAATATCTATAAGACTTAATTCAAATTAGTATACTTGACTAAGGAAAAAGTCAAAGAAACCATTCATTTCTACATTTTCAAAAAAATACTATTTACAAATTAAGAATCTCAGTGCAAAAATTGGGAGCAAATGTCCATGGTTAAAAGTCATTTTCGTGTTTTTTTAAATATATATGTAAATATATGTTTAACTTATATATTACTTATATTTAAATTAATAATAGTAATAATTTTAAATAAATTTATAATTATGTTAGTTTGTATAAGTTTTTAAATTTATTTGAGCAATGTGACATGTAGATAGAACTAAGGTTTTTTATGATTATTATGGATTTATGTCATAATGAAGTAAATATTTTGATGTTTATTATGGATTGATAGTTTTGTGGGTTTACTAACTATTTAATTTCTATAACTAAGGTAAGGTTAAAAAAGTGTTTGTGGAGTAACCTATTGAGAGTTTTGATTAATCCCAATGTTTCTTACTTTTATGTGAGTCCATATTCATTGGAACACCTAGATTCACACCAATATTCTCAAGAATATGAGCATTCTCCTCAAGATGGACTCACATAGAAGTCTAAAATGTTAAGTTTAATCAAAACTTTGAACATATTATCTCACAAACACCTTTTGAAATTTGATTCACCTGTATGGTTTCTCTCTTTAAGATAATGTTACTTTTTCTTAAAAAAACATAAAATGTTTACCTAATTGACTAAAATATATTAAAAACTCTTGACCTTGGTCAATAAAACCAAAACAGAACAATTGATAGTCCAAAAATGTTGCCTTATTTCCAATATGCATGATAGAAAGTTTAGTCATTCATAAAGGTAATTAATATACCCAACAAGCTTCGGGATTATTAGGATTGAAATTGAGTATTATGATTATAATCTGAAATATCCAAATAATATATTACAATATTGATCAAATAGTTAATTATGAACTGTTGAAATACCAGGTTGGACAAAATTTAATTATGAACAATTAAAATAAGAGGTTGGATAACATTTGATATAATTATTATTTAATTATTAAATATATTTATAAGAATGTATTTGTATTTTTGCTCCTGCATTTTGTACATTATTGTTTTTTAGCTTCTATAAGCTTCAGCTAATGAAGGTTTGACTACAAAATCTAGTGCTTTATCTACCTGCCCACAACAGAAAAGATAAATAAATAATGTCGCTTTAACCCATACTTTAAATTGATAGGAAGAAATTGTACAACATTGCAATATTCAACAACTATCCAAAATTCAAAATGAAACTATTACTCCGCAACTTTGAATTCAAGTTCTTTGCCAATAATAAAGCTGTAAAAAATGCAAAACTGTGTTCGTATGTGTAAACCATGGAATCTTTCAGACAACAGTAAATAACTAATCCTGTTATTATTAATGAAGGAATTTCCGTTCAATTAATTTGGGGAGATAATATAGTTACATTTCGAAAGAGGACCACGTGAAATTACAATTGTTTGCTAGATTTATTTTAATTTTATTTAAAGGAAAACATTTTAAACCACATATTTATTCTCAGGTTATGTCAATCACCAACCACTAGTGTTATGTCAAGCCATCTTTCAAGGGTTTTACTCTTTCATGTGAACCCATCTTTCAAGGGGTTTTTTTTGTGACTTCTCTTCAAACTTACGTACATATGCTCCTCGAATTTTGATAATATGCACTTTTAAAGTTTCCTCAATATCTTTGTGTTGGGTGCATACTGTGTGCTCGTGACATCCAATCATTATGTTGGGTTTATGGTTTCACTATCCATTGCATAGGAATATTTGTAACTCAATCCATTTACACTCATGCATTAAAGTAAACATGTAATTCGACCCGATAATGCGAAGACAACAAAGCGAACCTCCCATTATTCTTCCTCCACTTGAAATTCTTAATGCGTAAATGCAAAAGTGATGTGGAAATACTAACGGTATTGATTTCGAAATACTGAACGTATCTGTAAGCCACCACATTTTTCAATCAATTCACTCCTCTTCCACATATACATTTACGCGGAAGCCTCCAACAGTGTTTGTCTCCAACCTATAACCAAACCAAAACAAGGTGAATTAGTAAAATGTTATGGTAGTGCAGGATTTTTTTCTTGTCACTCTGAAGCTTCATCCCAACAAAATCTTCTAACCTAATATCGAACGTTTTCAGCTGTCGATGCTCAGACAACACTGACTCAGACAACACTGACTCATATTGTAAGGTTAAGGCAATTAACCTTTAGTATTTTGGTTAAATTCTCATATGGACATGGGTGGATGGATGGAATTCACATGACACTCTTAGAAAGGGACACCATACCTGTTGTTTTGATCATAGCCGGCGGGGAATGTAATGAACTGTAGCAGGTGGATGTGAGCATGGAGGTAACTTCACAACTTATACATTGACATGACTCGTACCATCAAAGTACAAGACACAAGCTTAGACACACTGCAACAAAAAATTTGGGTTGACTGAGAGGTTAGTCAACTATTTAGTTTAAATAGTAGGAAATTGAAGCAAATGAGCATCTTTTACACTGGTCCATGAATACAATAAGTTGAGAATAATCTTTTTCTACCGCTAGCAAATTATAGGTTTCATTTTTATTTGTTTTTATTTATTTTTAATTGTTTCATCTAAATTTATTTGTTTCAGTTTGAAGCAGATTGGAAAAAGTTTTTTACCTGATTTGTTCTTTTATAATGATAGAAAATTACAAAAATGCTGGGTTTGAAGGCCATTCGTACACTTTGAAATATATGAAACCATGAATATCCTTATGTTCCTAAATTGTGAATCTCCAAACATTCTCGAGAATATCAAAGTCCTTCTACGTTCAAAGTCGAGGTCTAAAGAAATACAACAAATTATGTTGATTGGCATGTACCCAGTTTGTTTTAAAACATATCCACAAAGTTACAAACCCTTGTATTTGGAAATAAACTAACACCTCTATAGGGAAACAAAACCTAAAACAAGAGTTAAGAGGAAGAAATAGACGGCGCAAGAATTTATTTCCTGGATTTAAAATTATTAGCTTCTCATGTTAGCGTTCATGTTCGCTATCACACATCAGGGGAGCCAACTAGGTATTCATTCCAATTGCTCCTGTATGTCGTACACCTTTATCATGAAAGGATAGGTAATTTCCCACCGCTTCTTCGAAATCATGTGCAAATGTTGCATTGAAGATTTTGAAAAATTAATTATTTATAAAGGAGTGCATTCAAGTCTACTTAATATTTCTTTCTGAATGAACACAAAAGTTGTAAGAAGTCACAAGTCCGAAGCGATGGAAAGAGTTAAATTGTTTGTCAATTTAGGATTTTAAACTTATGGATTTGATCGATCATTACAAAGTTTCTTTATTCTTCAGTACATTGTGTTTTTTATTTTAATTACATTGTTTCTTTTTGCCGCGATTTAATCTTATGCAAACAATGTCATTTTTAAATTTGCTTAAAACTTTTTCTTCACCTTCTTTGCCACACATAACCAAGTAATCACTTTTTCGTTATTGGTGAATAAAAAGAGGATCTAATGGTCTTTAGGATTCCATATGATGTGCTACCCTATGTTAAAGCAAATCATCCCAATTAAGTTATTAGGCATATATTATAATAATATACTCCAAATCAAAATCTATATTTGAACATGACCGATCAATTAATTTAATATGGTTAACAGTAAAATTACTATAATTTTTATAGTAGTTTAATATGGTTAATAATAAAATTATTATAATTTTATATTAATATTTTTTATTAAGATAAGTAAAATATGCACTCTAAGTGAAATCATATTTTATAAATATGATAAAGGGAATAATAATATTTCTTTAATTAAAAAAATATAATAATTTTATTTCTAAATTAGCCCGGTATTTTCTAATTCAATTAATTAATTATAAGTATTTTTAATTTATAGAAAAATATTTTAGTATTTTGGTATGATTTATAAAAAAAGATATATAAAAGTATAACCAGAATTATAAATATAAAATTGTATTTCATTTTATTATTATTATTATTATGTATACTTTTATAATATAAGTATTATAATTAATAATATATTTTTTTAATTTATTATTTAAACATTGACTGTATTTGAAAATATGTTATTTAAGATTTAACAATCAAATTATTTTATCCAATTTTGAATTTTTATTAGGTGAAAACTTTATAGAGAATAGAAATAGATATATTATGAATCTCGATGTCTACTTTTTCATTTACAATTTGTTAGAAGATGACCTTGTATTGATTGAGTTTGAACTTAAACAAGTTTGTCTTAGTTTGGTTATTTTATAGATTTATTGAGTTTTCCTTTTAGTGGATTTAATAATTTTCTGAAACATAATTTTCATTTGAGTGTTTTTTGCATTTATTTTTTAAAGAGAATTGTTTCTTAGTTATAAAAGATGTTGATCATTGAACATAGTCTTTTATTTGCAGGAACCTATTTCAGGCACAAAAACATATAATTTTATGTTCCAGGTATGTGTACAAAATCATTTTTATCGATCTCCTTGGCACTATAGTATCTATCTTTTAGACATCCTGAACATGTTCCACTATTGGTTCATATCAATTGATATAAAAAAAATAAAAATTAGAGGTCTTATCCATTGTTTTCATCATCACTTGGTTTATATTGGAGCTTTATTCCATGATTTGATGGATTAGTTCAATTCGAGTAGTGAATAGACTTGTTTGCAATCAATTTTGATAGGTTTAATTGGTTCGAATATGGGGCCTATGATAATTGATGAAGTGGATAATTGTAATATCCTACTCGTAAAAACTCATGTAATTACATATTGTGAAAATATTACTAATTAAATATATATAACAAATAAAAAATTGACAATTTGGGTCGCAAAATTGATGAAGGAACAATTAGTTATTCAGTTATAACCAAGAAATAGTTACCAAAAACCGTTTGAATTCATGAAACTGGGATGATTATGAAAACAATATCTAGAGAGGGGAGTACATAAGTTAAAATACATCACACCTCTCATTGTTTCTACAAATCGTTTTCCAATCTATTACTACTGCGAAATATTAAAACAATCTTTCTTTCATAGGATTTTCTTTCAAAGACTTTCACTTGAATTACATCCATTGTTTGTCACCTTCATAGAAGGAGTACTTCTTTCCTTTTTCAATATGTAGATCCATGTTGAGCAGCACCGTAGGCCCGAGTGTGAGGGCTCAAGTTTTCTCTCTCACTAGATGTGTTTCAAGTTGATCAATTATGGTTATGTTTACACAGTCTAGATGAATTTTTCACGATGATGATGAATACCCTCATTCGATTTTCTTGTGGTTGGGTCTTTATCATTAAGAAAATATTTAACATTTTGATGCCTTACATCATGGCCAAGATCCCATACAAGTGTTACGATAGAAATTGTAATGCCAAGATTGGTGTTACCTTGATGATTGTCGATCTCGTGGACTTAAGTGATCAATGTGAATTGAAATGGGAAAGAGAGATAAATAACTATATATATTTTTGAGAAAAATATGTATTTCTTGTTGTTTATTTGAAATAGAGCATATTGTTTTAATTCTTAGATATGATGAAAGGATAAGTAACTATGCCAATTCTTGGAAAATGATATCTGTCTATTTTTCTAGTTCTTGAAAATGAACATGTGTATATTTCGCACATAGACAAAAGTTATTTTGCTTGAAAAAGAACATGTATTCATATGCATAGAAAAAATAGTTATTTCACTAGTTTTCTTAGAAAACAGGACATGTTTACATATACAAAATGAAATAGTTATTGAGTAAGGATTTTCTTAAAAGCGATATGTATTGCATGCACAAAAATAATAGTTATTTTTAAAGATTTCCTCAAAAAGAAATATGCATTTATATGTACAAAAGAATGCATATGAATATTGTTTGCATGAAAATGTTATTCACATAATTTTTTGGAAATTGTTGGACACCTAATCCTCTAAGGGTTGGTGTGGAAGCTGAATAGCCTAAGGAAGTCCAAGAGACCTTGGAATACAAAACCAAAAGTCATATGAATGTACTATAAATGTATAGCATTGTCAATAATAGATATACACTCATGTTTATCATTTACACATTGTGTTTGCCATGTATGATCCAGGTGGATATTGGTGGCCACCTGCCAAGTCCACCTGGACCCCCACCATTGTTTCTCTCAGCTTTTTCAGTTTCCTTAATTGTAGCACAACTTACTATTTTTAGCAGTTTTTTGGGTCCTGAACTTCTAGAGCTATTTTGAGGCCCTAAACGACGTTTTTTGGGAAATCTGGGGGCAACATCGGTCCATGGACCGATGTTTCCCTTCCCAAAGTGGTAGTGCTCGGATAGATCTTTCTAACGAGCTATTGTACGCGTCAAACGGAGATCGTATGCCAAAGTTACGACCCCGGGAAGTTGATGTACCAATTTACCCAAACGAGGCCCACAGTTTGGCGTTTCATCTCCTAGGGTTAGGTTTTGGAATGTTAAGGGTTTTCCATTGTTTCTCAACAATAAATAGGCCTTCGAGCCTCATTGTAACACAGTTCAGAGGCATGTAGCCACCACATCTCTTCTCAGAGGTAAGCTACCATCGCCCTAGCTAGTTTATTTCCATTTCTGGTTGTAAGCATATTTCAGTATTTTCCATTAATGAAATGAAGTATTATTTCCACTGCATCTTTGTGTATATGGTTATCTCTGTAGTTTGTTCTGTTCCTGTTTAAATCTAGATCAGTGGTATCAGAGCGGTCTGCTTTTTCTCTGTTTTTCTTTGCATGTCCCCAACAAGGTCGGGATATAAGGAGTCAGGGCTTGAACTGGTTGAACCTTTGCAAGACCAACCTCGTAAATCCCGACGGCCTCCCATGGCGGATGAGAAGAAAGATGAGGGGGCAGGAGATCCAATCAAAATCTTGCTCGAAGAAGCTCTCGAGCGACAATGGAACGCGATGATGAACAGCTTTGCCCAGATCCTTCAGCGGCTACCCAGAAGCGACGCATTGGCTTCCAGTAGCTACTCTGGAAACGCCACACCCTTTAAGGTACAAGTCAATTTCTAAATCCCCATATTCGAGGGTCAGATAGACGCAGATGCCGTAGATAAATGGTTAAATCTGCTAGAGGGTTATTTTTCTATTCATGAATTTTCGAGTCGGGAAAAGATTGTTTTCGCTCTTCTCAAAGCAGCCCCCCACGTCAAGGATTGGTGGGAAACGTACTGCGAGCAGAAGGATGAAAGTACTGGCTCACTATTTTCAGCCGCACCCACCTGGAATTCATTCTGGGATGCCATCAAGGAGCAGTACTACCCTGTCGGAAGCTATGAGGATGAATACATAAAGTGGACCACGCTGCGGCAGGGAAGGGACCAAGATGTGCCGGAGTTCACCAATCTTTTTCATACCCTTCGCACAAAGTTGGGTATCAAGGATTCGGAGCAACATTTGATAATCAAATACCGTGGCTGCCTACACAAGTACATCCAGGAAGAAATACAATTCTTGAACATCTCCTCGCTCGGCGCAGCATTCCGATATGCCGTCAAGGTCGAGCAGAAGTTTAAACAAAAGAAGCGAGACTTTGGATCTGCGAATCCAAAGCAGGGGAAAGGTGCCCCTAAACCACAGAACAAAGGACAAAGCCAAGGCGGGACAGCCCAAGACAACCTGCCGAAGCTGCAAGCAAAGAACAACACCGCGAAGCCGAAAATGGACACTGGAAAATGGTGTGAGTTCCATAAGAGCTCCACTCACAACACAAGTGAGTGTCGGGCCAAGTAGTCACTGGTGGCTGAGCTAAAGGTTTTAGAATCAGATGCATGTTCCGACTCTGAGTCAGAACCCGATAAGGGGAATGAAAAAGGAAAGCAGATCATTGATGCGGATCCCAACGCCACTGTTGCTACCGCCAAGATCCAGAAAAATGAACCCGAAGATCCAGAGGAGGAGGAGTGTCTCTTCCACTCCCAGATGTGGGTAAAGGGCTCCCCGATACAGTTCATTGTTGATAGCGGGAGTCAAAAGAACCTCATTTCGGCAGAGTTCGTGAAGTGGTTGGGCTTACCGAGCACATCACATCCAAAACCATACACCATTGGGTGGCTTCACCAAGGACGAGATCTTCGCATGAGCCAGCAGTGTCGCCTTCCATACAACATCAAGCCCTTCACGGATGAGGTATTATGTGACATTGCTCCCCTTGAAGTTTGTGATGTATTGTTAGGACAGCCATACTTGTGGAAGCGACATGCTGTGTATGAATCAAGGCCCCGTGCTGTTATTATTACATTGGGAAATAAGTTGTACAGGATACCAGAGGTAGCACCACCTACTGCCATCTCTTTGATTACTGCAAAACAATGCAGTAAGATCATTTCCAAAACCAGGAAATTTGTTTTCCTGATGATACGCCCTCAAGGAAAGAAGAAGACAGTGGCCGCGGCCTCCAAACGGGGTCCCTCTGCACGACAACTACAGATGGACAAGGTTGTGGAGGAGTACGAGGACATCTTCACCTCCCCTGTAGGGGTTCCTCTGCACTGTCAGGTCAAGCACTCCATCGATCTGACCCCAGGTGCGCTGCTACCCAATGGACCAATTTATCGGCGCTCCGTTCTGGAGAAGAATGAAATCAAGAGGAAGATTCAGGAGCTCCTGCAGAAAGGTCACATCCGTCCGAGTTCATCGCCTTGTGGGAGCCCGATCGTGTTGGTACAGAACAAGGATGGGACGTGGAGACTCTGTATTGACTATCGGGCGCTAAACAAGATCACTGTCTGTAATAGGTACCTGATCCCGTGGATCGATGACCTCCTGGACCAACTAAAGGGCGCGAAATATTTCAGCAAGATCGACCTGAAGTCAGGATATCACCAGGTACCAATCGAACCCTCTGATGTGTGGAAGACTGCCTTCAAATCCAAGGAGGGCCTTTTCAAATGGTTGGTTATGCCTTTCGGATTGACGAATGCTCCTGCAACCTTCATGAGGCTAATGGATGACATCTTGCGGCCATTCACCAACTCCTTTGTAGTAGTATACTTGGATGACATTCTGATCTTCAGCCAAAGTTGGGAAGAGCACCTCCACCACATCCGACAGGTTCTCCAAACACTGCAGCAACAAAAGCCATGTGCCAATTTGGAGAAATGCACTTTTGGCATGACCCAGGTTCAGTATTTGGGATACATCATTGATGAACAGGGGGTGCATGTCAATCCAGCAAAGATCCAAGTCATTCGGTATTGGCCCTCTCCAACCACTCTAACAGAGCTCCGCAGCTTTCTAGGTCTTGCCGACTTCTACCGCAGGTTCGTGTTGGGGTTTTCTCATATTACTTGGCCCTTGAGTCAAGTCACCAAGGGAGGGGCGAAAGCAAAATTCTTTTGGTCTGAATCTCAACAGAAGGCATTCATGAAGTTGAAGGATCGCCTCTGCACGGCACCAGTGCTCGCGTTACCTGATTTACAACAACCATTTGAGGTCGAGACAGATGCCTCTGACTATGCTATTGGGGCAGTCCTTACTCAACATGGACATCCAGTGGCATATCACAGTGAAACACTTTCAGACACAGTCCGGAAGTAACCCACTTATGATAAAGAGATGTATTCCATTGTACAGGCCTGCCGACAATGGAAGCATTACATTTTGGGGAAGGAAACGGTCATCCACACAGACCACCGACCCCTGCAGTTCATACAGACCCAAGGGAAATTGCAGAATGATCGCCATCAGAAGTGGTCTACATACCTGCAACATTTCCACTTGAATATCAAGTATAAGAAGGGGCAGGACCAATAATGTTGCAGATTGCCTCAGTCGACCACCGATCATGGCGTTAACCACCGTGCTCAACTCTTGTGGGCACGAGACTTCTGATTGGCCACTTCTCTACAAAAGCGACCCAGAATTCGGCCACACATACCAAACACTCTTGGAGGGTCGGCATGTTCCAGATTTTCACCCCCAAGATGCCCTGTTATGCCACCTGGGTCACCTTTGTGTTCCTTCAAGCGAGCATGCCAAGATGATTTGGGAAGCACACTACAGTCGGGTTGCTGGGCATTTCGGGGTCGAGAAAACAGTGGCAATACTGAAAAATTATTTCTATTGGCCGAATCTTCGACAGGATGTTGGGAAGTACATCAGATCATGTACTGCCTGTGCCATTGCCAAACCAACCATTAAGAAGCACGACCTCTATACCCCGTTGCCTACCCCTAGTCGACCTTGGCAATCTATCTCCATGGATTACATGTCAGGCCTTCCTTCCACTAAGCATGGAAATGACTGTGTTTTTGTGGTCGTCGACAGGTTCTCGAAGATGGCCATTATGGTGGCCTGCAAGAAGAATATCACAGCAGAAGCCACTGCTAAACTCTTCTTTGAATGAGTATGGGTGCACTTTGGGATCCCACAGTCTATCATCTCAGATCGGGACAGTCGGTTTCTCAGCACATTTTGGTCCAGTCCCTGGTCAATGCTGGACACCAAACTCACAAAGTCCACAGCCTTCCATCCTCAAACTGATGGCCAGACAGAGGTTGTCAATAGGATGATTGTGCACATTCTGCGCATGTATAACTCAAAGCATCCACGCACATGGGACAAGATCCTCCCCTATGTTAAGCACAGCTACAATCGAGCTCTTCACAGCTCCACTGGCCATAGCCCTTTTCAGGTGGGTTTGGGATTCCGGCCACTATGCCCCATTGATGTGGCCATGCCACTTGCAGCTACTCACATAAATTCAGCTCATGTCCAGTCCGAAACAGATAAGGCCACCAGCTTCATTGAGTGCATCCAACATATTCGCCAGCAGGTCCATGACATTCTTGAGAAATCAAATGCCAAGTACAAGTAGCGACATGATCAACATCGGGTGCCACACAAGTTTCAGGTGGGCGACAAAGTCTGGTTACATTTACAAAAGGAACGCCTTACTGGAGCCTATCGGAAATTGAGACCACTCCGATATGGTCCTTACGCCATTACTAAGGCTATGGGAGACAATGCATTTGAGCTCAGCATTCCCCCATTCCTTGGCCTGCACCAATTGTTCAATGTGGACCACCTTCGGCCATACTTTCCACCATTGCTAGACACATCCGACATTGCAGAACAGCTCAAACCCACAGAATTAAATCTAGATTGCATGGAACAAGCTGCAACTGATCGGATCATGGGCACACAGATCAAGAACACTCGCCAACAGAATATCCAACTGTATCGAGTTGTTAAAGTAGGCCAACTCCTTCAGCAGGGCAAGTGGCTCACCAGGGAACAAGTTCAGCAAAAGTTTCCTCATCTCATGGAGGAGCTCAATGCAATGGGGACCATTACTTCCTAAGGGGGGAGGAATGATCCAGGTGGATATTGGTGGCCACCTGCCAAGTCCACCTCGACCCCCACCATTGTTTCTCTCAGCATTTTTAGTTTCCTTAATTGTAGCACAACTTACTATTTTTAGCATTTTTTCAGGTCGTGAACTTCTGGAGCCGTTTTGAGGTCCTAAACGACGCTTTTTGGGAAATCTGGGGGTAACATGGGTCCATGGACCGATGTTTCCCTTCCCAAAGTGGTAGTGCTCGGATAGATCTTTCTAACGAGCTATTTTACGCGTCAAACGGAGATCGTATGCCAAAGTTACGACCCCGGGAAGTTGATGTACCAATTTACCCAAACGGGGCCCACAGTTTGGCGTTTCATCTCCTAGGGTTAGGTTTTGGAATGTTAAGGGTTTTCCATTGTTTCTCAACAATAAATAGGCCTTCGAGCCTCATTGTAACACAGTTTAGAGGCATGTAGCCACCACATCTCTTCTCAGAGATAAGCTACCATCGCCCTAGCTAGTTTATTTCCATTTCTGGTTGTAAGCATATTTCAGTATTTTCCATTAATGAAATGAAGTATTATTTCCGTTGCATCTTTGTGTATATGGTTATCTCTGTAGTTTTTTGCGTTCCTGTTTAAATCTGGATCAATGTATGTGTCTAACATGGTATCAGAGCGGGCGATATCCTACCCTGCTCATATTTGAGGCACCCGTTTTATGGCCTTTCTATGCAGGTCAGTTCTGCCATCAATTATGCATTCCACGTGAGATTCATTATAAGTTGGATGTTAGTGAGAGTGCAATGTGCCCTTGTCTTGTGATTTTCTATATTTTGCACATTTCCCCTATTGGATTCAGTGTATTAATGCTTGGGGCACAATGAATTTTCTCCAAAGTTATTCCCTGTGAAATTCAATAGCTCATGGGCTAGAACAAGAGGAATGCACGTTCGCCCGAATGTAGTTGTAGTATAATGGTTAGAGAGTTTTGGGTTGTATTATCTGGTATTTCCAGGAGGTACACAGCAGATGCGTGGTTATCTTTAATGTAATATCCATGTCATAGAAGAAAATAAGCATGAATATGTGGATCTTCTTGCAAGATTCAATTCTTTGATTGTTTAGGGTCGTAGAAAGCTGAGAACTATGGTGAATGATGACCAAAGTGAATGCTTAGAATAGGACTGTGTTTGATTAATTGTCGTGGTGATTTTTTATGGCCCACCTTTGTGAATTAGTTGGAAGTTATTGAACTCGTATACGTTTTGAAGTTTTTTATGGTATATAAAAATCATTGAGTGGCGTATTATGCTGATAGTAGAAAAATATACAGTACATGTTCCATGTGCATTAAAGACTAAACCTCCAAGGGTTGTATTCCTTTGTTTCGGCCAAGATACATTGTGTCATAAATAATTAGTTCTAACATTTCTGCTCTGTGTCAAAAGCATTTCAACACTTCTGTGCTACTGCGTTATAATGCCTCTGTTGATTCCTTGGCCTCCCAAGGCTCACTATAACTCTGTGCTCAAATCGTCGGTGTGTTGTAGACTATCTCTATGAAAACCACTGTCTACTGAAACACCATTAAAGATGCCTTGGAATCCTTCTTGCACCACGTATGGCGCTCAAAGTATTCTTGGTTACCTCAGTTATGAGAGACATAATAGCGAATTTTGACAAGAGATCACCCACACAATGTCATTGATGCAGAGCGGATATAATGAATCAGGAATGACAACTTCTCCAAGCCATCAACCAAGGACTTTGTTTTGATGTTGATGTTAGGTCTCAACATTACAATTCAATTCGATTAACGTGCAGTTCTTTTGTAATGGGCTGAATCTTGATTCTGAGAAACACGGAGGAACGTGCCAGAGGGTGACCATTGATGAGATGTGCTTTTCATGAAGAGCGATTTGTTCTACATGCCATGGCTCCATGTCAAAATGAAATCATGCAGTTGCTCCTTATAACACCTACACTCTGCCATACCATATAACGCCTCTATTATGATGTATTGCTTGACTGTTGGATTTCCTAGAACAGCTAATTCAAGACAACACGCCTCCGTAAAATTATGTAGGAGCTGCATAGTCATGTGATGAGCTTTTCAATTTCCAAGGTGTGGAATTTATAGATAAAAGAAAATTCTTTATAACAGACCTGCATACCAATAGGATCCATTGAATACTCAGAAGGATTACTTGTAAGAATATCAGATCACCACTTTGAGCACAGAAAATTTATTACAATTAGCGTTTGCAATCAAAAACAAACTCCCGTCGGACGAAGGAGATGAAATCAAGAAAATTGTCATTTATTCTCATCAGATCCGCAATGATATGGCTAGAAAATCCTGGTAATCTTCTGCATCATCATCATAGGGAAGAAGATTCAAATGGAACTGTGTTTCCTCATTCCATGCATCCTGAATGAATGACCTTGCATCAACATTCATGCCAGTTGCTAATAACCCAATGAATTTTGTAGTTCGAAAAATATGGGCCACACTAGTATGATCTAGTAACTTTTCTGGCACTTTTTTTATGTGTAACGACACAAATTGGAGCCTTCCCTAACTACAAGATTTGGCACTATCTTGGTCGATGAGAAGTTAACAATGAATGCCTTGTTAAATTTCCTCCAATGTCAAGTACACCAAAGAATATTGACCTGAGGAGCTTCGTATCCTTCTCGCTTAGTGGCTCCTCATGGCAGACTTGAACCTGAGCCAATTGACTTTTCAACTGCATGAAAACGACAAGAAAATAGATCCACTATCTGTGTTTACTTGGTATAAGGGAGGGAATGGATTGTGATATGATTGCCATGCCACAATATTTTCACGAGAAGGATGACTGTACCAAGTCGAATATGCTTTCAAAGCAGTGAAGGCCATGAGAATCACATCCATAGGTGTGCGTGGGCAGGATACTCACCATGCACTGAGACTAGATGGATGAAATCATGGGAGTATGCCTCCGACATGTGATTTGTTCATAATTTATTAGACACATATGTTTTTGCAGGTTATCAGACTTGGTGCAGATTGGAACTTAAGCAACATCTAATTTAAGTTAAATATATTAGGGGACAAAAACTCCATAACTCCATTAGTATCTTCTGCAGGAATTGACATAAAAAATAATAGTGACAAGGTTCGAAGGTGCCTTCACACAACAATTAATAGGTTGCGTACTGCTAAAAGTTGAATTAATAGCTTGCATGTTTTCCTCACTCGATTCATTGTCTGCTTTCACAAGTAAGTTAATGGTACAATGATTGTTGCTGAAATCATTTCAATTTGGTAAAGAATTCATGAATTCAAGTACTTAGATTTACTTAAAAAAAAGGAGGATTTTTTATACTCAGCAAAATTTCATAAAACAGTAAGGGACATACCCTCCATTGGCTACACCGTATTTCCTATTCTACTGCCATTGGATTATATGCTCAAATTGAACTATTGACATAGTATATTGAAGTTGGTATTGAAGTTTTTTAATAAATTTTTTATCTAATCAAGAAGGTAGAAAGTTGAAAATTAAAAGCAATGTTTTTCTGGAGGAGAGTTCAGGCATTTCCTGCCATTAGAGCTATTAAACTTTGATTTTAATAGTGGTGCAGTTGTTATGGCTCTAATTGGTGGTGTATTAGAGTTTCTAAAAACTCTGATGCAATCTACTATCCCAGACACAGTTAAAATCAGCAAGAACACTCTTTGTGATATTAAAACATGTTCGCAGAATACACAGGAAAAAATAGACTTTTTGGAGCTTGAATCTCAGCTTCAACAAGAAAAATTATAGCAATGGAATCATTATTCTCAACTTATCTTTGTTTAGAACATTGAAGTATACTCCATTAAGCAACAAATAAATAATTTTGTAGTTGATTCAGATCCATTGCCCAATGAAGCAACATAATTGCATGTAGAAGGAGAAGTTCAGTTTGCACTTCCCAAGCTCATCATTAGACCTTGGGAAGAGCTTGTCCACAACAAGCACATAATTGGTCTTAGATATGACAAGGATGCATCCTTTCATATTCCATATTACTCAATGCCCATCCATTTTCAGAGTGCTAGATTCCTTCATGACAGTTCACCTTCAGCTATTCCAAATTCTGCTCCTCTTCCACAGCAACAAACAATAGATTGTGAAATGCGAACACTGTGACCGAGTTGGCCATATGAAAGATCATTGTTTTGATCTTCACCCATGTAAGAATTGTCATAAAACAAATCATTCTTCAAACAAATGCTTTAAAAACAAGCCTCCTGGAAGAACAAATATTCATCTTGGATGGATCGCTTTTTGGCAATGAGCATCAACAACCAAGATGATATTTCAGTCATATGTCTGATCTTCCTCTAGAGTATTGAACGGTCTTGCAGTTGAGTTTTCTCCATCATCTCACCTTGCATCTCACACGGGGGGAAATGATGGTCATCTACAAGATTCAAAGCCGCATCAAGAGAGCTTAAGCCACAACCTGCCATACCAGATTCAGAGTTGTAGCCATAGACAAAGATGCCCCTGATCATGCCTTCAGTTCGTGATGCCTCTTCAATGAATGGGGGACACTTCCTCTTGCAGAAGACTTCAGCTTCTTGTGAGTTTTGGAAGAGTTCCAGAAATTGCATTAAGTATGCCAGAGTTGTTGGTCATCCTTAAACTATCACATGTTGAGACCTCCCTTTTCAGGTTGAGGTTCTCGCTTTTATGCGGGGTGAGATATCCCTTTCATGGTTGGAGGTTTCCCTCTTCAAAACATGAGGATCACTTCCTCTAGCAGAAGACCCGAGCTTCGAAGAGTTTTGGGAACTACACTAAGCATTCCAATGTTTGTTTTCATCCTTAAACCACCTCCCTTATACCATCATTTGAGAGAGCACATTCAGCCTAGTGCTACCATGCTTTTTTGCACATTTTGTATTACAATTCTCTTCTTGGACTCATACATACCCGTTCGGATTAAGGGGGGGAATGTTGGACACTTAATCCTCTAAGGGTTGGTGTGGAAGCCAAATAGTCTAAGGAAGTCCAAGAGACATTGGAATACGAAACCAGAGGTCATATGAATGTACTATAAATGTATATCATTGTCAATAATAGAGACACACTCATGTTTATCATTTACACTTTGTGTTTGCCATGTATGTGTCTAACAAAAATGACTACATGGTGTAAGATAAATTAACTATGCTAAAATTCTGGAAAGAAAACAATATGAATTATTGTGGATGAAATGATAAGAGTCACGATTATTTTCTTGAAATATTGGATACGAATCTTGTGAATGTTGTAAGAATCAATTTTATTTTCTTAAAAGTTTCATATTAGTCTTGTGTATACAAGGATAAGAAACCATGCTAGTTTTTCTTGAAAAGGGTATGTGTTGGTATACACAAAAGTAATCGTTATTATGTTAGTTTTTTTAAGAAAAAATATGTGGTTACATGTGCCAAGATAATAGTTTTTTGGATAATTTATTTTAGAAAAAGTGTATGTATTTACATGCACAAAGATCATTAATAATGTGCTAATTCCATTAAAATACAAGGAGTTGTGGCGGTTGTTCTTTTCGAAAATAATGTGGCTTGTTCAATGAAATAATAGTTAATGTGGTGTATATCTTTGGAAATATTTCCCTTTTCTTGTGCAAAGATATGGAGATAAAGATGGAGATTATTTTAAATGTTACCATGTTCATGGGGGGTAGCAGTAGAATGTAAAAATTTTCCCTTTCGTATAATACTTGTGAAGTAGGGGTAAATGAGCATGCCTTATTAATATTTATGTATTTTACTTCATGTATGTGAGGTTTGGATGGAAAAACGAGTGTCATAACCATACGCACGTAAATATAAATAGACATGTTTTGGTATTTATGGGTTTTGAAGTAGTGCATGTGCAATGTCAATAAAAGAGGCATGTCTCGATACTTTGTATACATTTTACTTACACACATGAAAATATATTTGGAGCATAATTGGTAAATATTTATTATTTGAGTTTGATAAATATTTTATATAATCATGATGTTAGAGTTTATTGATGGTAGTAATTGCAGGAAAGGATTGTGACTTATGCGAAGGATGCATTATATTTGAGATTATATGACATGAAATGAACAAATGGTCCATGTAGATTGGGGGATTGGTAAATACAGGATAATCCATTGTAGGGAACAACCAAAGACATAATGCTCAAGGAATTATGGGGAAAGGTGTTTTGATGACATGAATAATGTAATGGATTAGCTAGTTATGTTGAATTAAATATTTCTTTGTAAGATTTTTAACAAGGGTCAAGGGATGGACTCCCTTACTACCATTGAGTGATGGGTGAACACCCCCATGAAGCATTTAATGAAATAAATATTTACTAGTTTTTACCTTAGAGGTTTCAAGAGTGTATTCGTGTCGGTTGATGTGTTTTGTTATTATGCCATTCTAATGTTGTTGCTTCCTTGCATGATGTTGACACCTACATAATCAAATATATGATTAAATATCCTAATTAAATGAATGATGATAATGATATAAGGGTATAAAAAGGAGCTTTATGTTAGTGTGCGACAACAATTGTTATTACATTATGTGACTTGTTATTCCATTTCTAAAGTTACTCTATGTAATGACGATGATTTTACCTAATGGTGAGTTAAGGAATATGGAATAAGTAATTCAAAATGTTACATGCTAGTAATTTTCTTAAAATATTTCTATCAACATGTATTTTTGCACGAGGTTTACTGGGGGATGTTACAAGTGGTACCAGAGTGCGGTTGACAACACTGGCACGTTTTGCAATTTTGTATGAACGTAGAGTTGATGTATGATGCTAGTGTATGTAAGTTAAAGTATGAAACTAATTAAAATTAACTAGAAATGTATGGAATATACTGCATTAGATATGAGATGCATTATGGTATTAATAACTCCATTAAGGAATGATAAGTGTTAATGTCTGGTTTAAAAGAAAAATTGTGCTCATGACATTTGAATCCTTATGCGGATAAAAGACCATAAGTAACTATGTTGCATTGTTGTAGCTAAACCATTGAGAATTTTGAATACTCACACTGTAATTAGTGATAGTGTGGATTAACTACCAACCTTTTCATTCACACTCTTATAATAATGCTAAAATGATGCATTTAGAGAAAAACTATTAGAGTTACAATGCACTTCTTATAAGAAAAGAATGAATGCATGTATTGTTTTGTGTGATAGAAAATTAATATACAATGGTGGGGGTTGTCCTTTAAGAGGAAAATAGAATGTTTTAATAGACATTAAAATAACCTCTTTGAATATTAAAGACAAACAATGAGTCAAGTTGTAGGTCTTGAGAATAATGACTAAATGTTGATTGCGTTGTCATGGATTGTAATTGAGTTTATGATGGTTGGTAACATTAATTATTTTTCATATTGCACTACCTTTCATGAACTAATGTTGTATGATTTTAAGTTCTTGAATGTTACAAATAACTTAGATCATGATAACCATAGTGTATTTGAAGTGACTAATTTGATAGAAATGCATTGTTATGTCATTAATAAAAACTAAAAAAGAAAAGGGGTGTGGATTTGAATATGAACATACATAGATGATAATTGGTTTCATGAGAGCATCAATGATTATTTAAGAGTATTATAATGCATGAGATGAAATAAATTATGTATGTTCTACCAACTTAATGATAGAACTAGTGGTAATCAAATGTTGTTGATTACGTTGTTTGTTCAAACTTCACAACTTTACAAGTTGATGATTCAATGATGATGCTAGTTGGTATGCATCTTACATTTAACAAATATGTTAATTTCATCCTTTAAAAATTCATCAAGTGTGTGTGAATACTGCAGTGACATTACATATTAAATCTAATTAGGCAAATCCATTGTATGTGTATATGTAGTGATTTCGTTGACATTGTTAAATAAAAATTTGGATGTCATTTTGAATCTATTGGCATTAATAATTTATTTAACCAAGAAAATTTTGTGTGATTGACTTGAATTTAGTAATGTTGCAAAATTATTGTTGATTAGATACATATGAGTAGATGAAATGTCATTTGGCATGAATTAGAACTATGGTGTTCTTGAAGGTCATGTTCCCTTAACTGTTTCTTAGAAAACAACTTTATGGAAGCTTTATTTTAAAGTTCCTTGGATGTAGCATATAGAAGATGTATGCTTATTTTTTATGCTTACGCTTATTGTATCGAAATGGTTTATGGAAAAGGAAAGAGATACAATACCTTTCTACATTGTTGAAATATTAAGAACATTAATGAATGTGCAAGGTAAAACTAGCAAGATATATGGTAGAAGGTATGGTTTTACCAAAAGTGGTTGTGAGTAATGTTTATAGTGTGATTAAGAAAGGGTAGCTTAATGGCGGGGATTGTAATGTCACTAAAATTCTAGTACCATATAATATAAGAACCACTGAAAAGTAAAAGGTTCTAATGTCATTTGCAACTGCAAATGTGAAGGTACAATGTTTACCATTATGATATGCAAGATTGTCCATAGAAAATACGGTAATGTTTTTTTCTAAAATGCTTGTTAATTATTATGTAATGAATACCACTTATATTACAATATATTTCTGTCATGATTTCCTATCAATTTTACTTTTACAGACTATTGGGCCCATGTTCAGGTTCAAGTGTGAATACAAGATATACATAAATGTTCCTTTTTCTTTAATACTAAAGTGCATATGGTAAATTATTTAAATTACATTGGAAAATTTGCTAAAAGAGATTTTTATATCCAAAAGAATGATAGGAAAAATGGGAAAGGCCCATGGAGGGCCATGGGCAGAGGCAACTACCTACCCATATTTCCTCTCCCTAGAGATAGATGATCTCAGTAAGAGGAAAAGGTTGGCTAATATGGTGAGAGGGGAAAATAATGAGGAAACCTTGTTGGTTTTTGAGCCTATTAGAGGAGGCCGAAAAGAGTGATTTTTTGACCTCTAAACTCCTCTAGAAAGGATGTTATCAGAGGAATAGGCAAGACACTGGAAAGAGGAATCTTGTGTTGGACCTAGTGTGGTAATTGTTACAGAATTTTCATGGATATGAAATTAGCTCAATTTGGTTAGTGCAGACCGTTTCTCATTGGTTGGGAGGAGCACTGTTTTTCCCACTCTCGTATTCATGACAAACCAGGTTAACTAACCAAGAAAGTGATGTGCTAAAATGAATTTTTTGTATGATTACGTAAAAAAATTTTGTACATACCGAGAGGAAAGGAGCCTAATGTTCGAGAATGAACCATTGGAAGTGTAGTACCTCTATTTTATTACTAGTCTTTTGGATGTCTTTAGCCGAGGCTAAGAAAGTATGCACTCAATGCATTTATGACTACTTTGATCATTTCAATGATTAGAGAGCTAAGTCATCTCTGAGTGCTTATAGAGGTGCTATGATGTTTTGAATATCATTTGATTGAAAATATCTTGATTAATGTGATTATGTTTTTCATACCCTATGGGGTGCTAGCCATGGAGGTTGTTAAACCACCCAAGGTGCTTGTTGTTGGGATGATAAACCACTCTTAGAGTACTTTCCATAGATGATAAACCACCTATAACTAAAATTATTGTGTGAAGTGAGCATGGTTTCCAAGTGTAATTGGAAAGTAACAATAAGTTTGTATCGAGACATTGTTTTTGCATTTATCAATTGAACAATGGCTAAATCATTGATAGTAAAAAATGAATATTTTATAGATGTACATGTTTTTGATTATTGATAAAAGATTAATTTTTTTTCTTATTAGTATTTCCTGGAAATAAAATCCTTCATTTGGAGGGGAATGATTCCCTTTTGGTTGTTTTAAGATAAATGTTATGAATAAAAGTTAATGTTGAACACTCAGGAGGGCGTTATTTTTAAGTGGGGTAGTATGTAATATCCCTATTGATAATAACTCATGCAATTACATATTGTTAAAACATTCTAATTTAATATGTATAAGGAAATAAAAGTGAGAATCTAGGTAGCAAACTTCATGAACGAACAATTATTTATTCCTTAGTCCTAATTACGAATTAGTTACCAATAATCGTTGTAATTTGTGAAGTTGAATTCATTATGGAAACAAGATCTAGAGGTAAGGGAATATGGGGGTTAAACACGTCACACCTCTTAATGTTTCTACACATTATTTGCCAGTCTATTGCTCCTACAAAATTTTCAAATGATATGTCTTTCATAGATTTTCCTTTTATTGACTTTCGCTTGCATTGCATCCATAGTCTGGCATTTTTAGACAAAGCATACTTGATTCCCTTTTCAAGATGTAGATCCCTGTTGACTAGCACCCTAGGGCCGAGTGTGAGCCCTAAAATTTTCTCGCTTGGTAGATGGGTTTAGATTTTATCTATTGTGGTTTTGTTTGCACAGTCTGGATGAAATTTTCAAAATGCTTATGAATACCATAAATTTCTTTTCTTGTGGTTGGTTCTTTATCATTACGAAGAATTAACATTTTAATGTCTTACATAATGGCATAGATCCTAAATAAGTATTAAAATGAAAATTGTAAGCCCAAGATCGACATTATCCCAATGAGTGCTGAGACCATGGGCTTAAGTGATCAATATGAATTGAAATGGTAGAGAGAGATAAGTAACCACTAGTAGAAAATGACTAATTAATTACTAAAAAATGACTAAAATTTTTGTATAAATGACTATTTTTCGGTCAGTGACCAATAGTAGATAATTTATAGTATCTTATAACGCGACCAACGTTTAGTTGCTTTTTCCTTAGTTATTAATTGGTTATCTCAAATTTATTGTCTAATAGTATAGTTAGTCATTAATTTAGTCACTAATTTGGTCATTAATTTAGTCATTGGTTTGCTCATTGATTTAATCATTGATTTGGTCGTTAATTGTCACAGTTAATGACCAAATATACAACAAATATATTACTAAAATATCACCAATGAAAACCAATTAATGACCAAATAAATATGACCAAAATGTTGGTCGTGTTATAAGATACTATAAATTAGATACTAATAGCCATCTATATGGAAATTTTAGCCATCGTTTGAAACCAATTAATGACCAAAGATATATGACTAAATTTTAGTCATGTTATAAGATATTGTAAATTAGCTACTCATAGTCGTATATATGAAAAATTTAGTCGTCATTTGTAATCAAAAATTTATCATTTGCATTAGTCATTTATATTTTTTGGTAGTGTCATATTCATTATATAAATCACTACTTTAGTAGTTTATATTAATTTCATTTATTTTCATTAACAATCGTTATAAGCAGCTAATTTAGTCGTATATTCATTTTATGTGTTCATAATTCATAAACATAAACTACTAATTTAGTATTTTTAGATTGATTTTATGTTTTCGTTATTAATCAACATAAATTAATTAGTACGATTTTGCAACTAAATTAAAAAAAATGGCATACAAAGCTCATGTTCATATAATATGAAAATGCAAAGTTACGTATGTTATTTATAATACTAAGTAATATGGAGTGCCACTATAAATAATTCCAACCACATAAATTATATTATATAAAATTTCAAGTATTACAATATGAGTTTCCAACTTAATATTGGTTGGAGTACAATTTACACATGAAATATTGTTTCATCGCTTCAAAACATTATCATTGTGTGGCCAAGGCATTGCCGGTGAAATCACCAACTTTGAAGATTTGACCATTAGTATTTATGTGTGTCTTATGTGCGATATTGGCTCTCTGGGTACCACTAGACTGGTGCTCTTCTCTTTCTCTTTAATTTTCATTTTGTCACTCTAGTGTTATTGTTCTCTTCTTTCTTCAATTCCTTCTTCTTACCTTCAATATTGAGTTCCTTTGCTGAAAAAGAGATACAATGGAAAGTATAAGACATGAAAGTGAATGAACACTAGAATATAAAGTAATGTAGACTATAAAAGACTGATACAATATATACCTCAACATTAGCAATATTGTTAATGTCATTTTTCCCCATAAAATCAAGAAAGTCGATCAAGTTTTCTTTAGTTGGGCGATAGTGGCCACTATGTGGCCAGATGACCTATATAACTAAGCAAATAAAACGTCACCATAAATAAATTTTGTACCTAATATGTTCTTAGTGTACAACATTTGTTCATGAAATGTTATCATAAACTAAAGTAATAAATTCAAATAGACGCACACATTTCTATCCCAATATTTTGAATTCCCATGTTTATGGTACATTGCAATTTTGATTTTATCCAACATAATCAAACACATCAGAGCTAACAATTTCTATCAATAATGTTTCATGCTTCAATTTTATGTTTGTATCATTCCTCTAGTTATGTTAAAGAAGCCGTGACACTTCAACAATAAAAATGGTCGGTAGAAATCTAATAGGTGGAGCAAAGTATTGTTGACACAAGATTACATCAATAAACTAGAAAATAATAAGACAAAACTTTGTAAGTTGTGATACTAACCGGGAATATAACTTCAACATAGTAATCTTCAATTGTTAGCATACCATTCTGGGAGAAAAGGAATCTAATTCCCAGAAGCCAACAAATTATGTATGCCCCTTGTTTTCCCTATAATTAATTGAGCAAGATTAGCACATGCAATTTCCATTTAGAATCTCTGAAATGATTTTATAAATATTCAAAGCAAACTTAATGTTACTCATTCATTTTTCTCTAATGCAGACAAAATTGAATATGCTAACATGTTTTTGAGTTGGAGAGTTACATAATTCATTGTCTCAAAAATCGTTGCTTATTGTCATGACTATTTTTTTTAATGATCATGCAATGAGACTATATAATATTTGATAAAAAAACATATTTTTCAAAATATATTCCATTTTTCTAATTCAAAGCTAAATTCCCTTCTAGTTTATGGCGTTCAAACAAACCAAAATCTTTTTCCTTTAATAATTCACTGTTGTAATATATTACTAAAGGAGCAGCTATGTAATGAAGTTATTAGTGGTTGAATACTAATAAATCACAAATACATGCAAGAAATAACACCAATTAGTCTTAGGCATTGTCACTCAAAAATATCGTCACCATGATTATTTGTAGTTAGTATAGGTCTATCATCACTTGTACTGTCCTCCTAATCAAGTCCCAGACCTCAGCTCTTCAAGTCAAGCTTTGAAAATTGGAGAAACACATTAAAAATCAATGTAACTCTGGTTCCGCACTTTCTCTCACTGTCACCTGCGGTTCTGCACCTTCTGTTTACAAAAACCGTGGACTTGCCCGCTCTGTCCCTAACGTTGTAGGTGCGGACCCCTGTGAAGGTCAAAAGGCGCAAGTTTTATCTTAAAAAACTCACTTTGGGTTAATTCTAGAGGATTCTAGGAGGAATTTTGACGTGCATTGTTCGCTCTGAGGTGGTTCATGCATCCCAAAAGAGAAGGAGCTAATCCCTTGATGAGAGGAGCTGTCCCTTTGTAGGAGGGCTTTATCCCTTTGAAGGAGGACCTAGTAACCTCCCTCCATTGCACTATAAATACAAGCATTGGGCTGGTTGCTGAAGAGGTTAGAAGCTGAACATTTTTGAGGGTAAATGCTGGTGAAATCAAGACTTCCTAGTTGAGCTTAAGAGGAGAGATCACATACCTTTTTGGCTTCATTGGGGAGTGAGTGAAACTTGTCAAAGTAGAGGAGACTTCTTGCTGGACCCTGGGAGGAGCTTGTACAGCGTCAAGGGAAGGTTGTAAAGTTCTTCTTCTTTTGAATTAATACAATCAAACTCATTTTTCTCAACAAGTATCTCATGTTATTTGTTTCATGGACTCCTTGACTTTCATGTTAAATATGTTTTATGATATTGGCTTTTCAGGTGCTATTTAATTTGTTTGCCTTGTGTGTGTTTGCAGATTTGTGAAAAGGAGCTCATTTGGATCAAAGGAGTGAAGGCATCCACAAACTTGCGCTGGACCTAAGGTAGGCCCTAAAAACACTTTTTTGCCATCGTTTATTAAAGCATATTTAGAGAAAGATAGTGTCTGGTTGGTTTGCTTGTCATTAGGTCTTCTTTAGATTCTAGGAAGGTGTATCTTGTCTGCAAGATCGACTTATTCCGTGTGACAAAATGGCGACTCCACTGGGGACTTGATTGTTTTCCTTGTTTTTACTTTGACCTGAGAAACTGCTTTTTGTTTCTGTTTTTGGCTTGTTGTGTGTAAAATTGGGTAGAGTTTATAGATCCAGTGTTATTTTTCGTTTTTCATAGCTTTGGGAGAGGACCGCACCCTAGCCTTTTGACACAGTGCGTACCTACCTGCACCTTTGCTTTTAGCACAGAGCGGGACCGCACCTGTGTCAACTGTGGGCCTGCGGACCCTGTCAAAATTTTGAAAAACCTAAGATTTCCTCTGTTAGTCAGCTTAGTTTTTGTTTAGAAATTGTTATCCACTGCCCAGACCTGCATATAACTTGTCAAAAGCTTTCCTTTGGTTGACTTCATTAGTGTTAGGGTTTTAGGTGAAATTCCTAGGAGTTTTGCTTGTTGGGCTTGTTTTTCATTTTGGTTGTGTAGTGGCTTTGAGTTTAGAAGTTGTAGGGACTTTAGATCACCTTAGTGTCTACCAGCCTTCTTATGAGTCTGACCATTTATGAAATCTCCCCTTGTTTGAGGAATCCGCTTTGAGTTTTCTCTTTACAAAACTTCGAAAAGCTTGTATTTAAAAGTTTGGATTTTCATTTTCAAAAAGAAAACAAAATTGGTTGTTCTTGACTTATTTGTGATTCTGCATAAATTGGTCCTTAGCTTACATCTAGCTGAGTAAAACATCCTTAAAAAAGACTTTTAGTAGGCTTTGACTTCAAATTGGTTTTTATAATTTATAGATCTCAAAGTTAGTCATTTTCATTAGTTTTGAGTGTTTTATAAAAAATATGAAAAATCTCTTTTGGAAAAAGTTTGTTTTTTGTAGTGGTTGAGTGCTTTGGAACGAAAAAGGAAATTTTTGTGAAATATCTAGTTGTCTCATTTTGAGTGCTTTGAAAAGAAAAGGATCTTCTTTTAATTTGTTAAAATTAGAAAGATTTGTGTTTACAAAGTATTTGCATTCTCAAACTCTTTCTTAGTTTAGAAGTTCATCGAAGAGAAAAAGATTGTTTAGATCATCTTAGGTGCATTTTTAGTGATTTTGAGTCGAGTCTTCATACCGCGAGTTTCATCTCCGCACCTTTTGACTTAAAAAAAAACGAATAAAAAATAACGCTTAAATTAAAATTCATCTAGTACCATTTTTACTTCTAGGGCTCTGATACACCAACTTAGCTTAGGCTAGTGTCTTGGAGTACGAGAGTAATTAACTCTCCAAGACAGTAAAAAAAAACAAGTAGTTGTATCTTGTGGTAGGGAAGAAATCCAATTGTTTCATTTATGCTCTGGGAAAGCTCCTCTTAAAGGAGAAGCACGAGATCATGTCCGAACCAGTGTGGGAATCAATCCTTCGTCATTGGGAACAACGCCAGATATTCACGTATTAAAAATGGTAAACCTCGGATTAACCATTGTCGAGGAGCCTGGGGTCACTTTTTGGTAAACCTTGGATTATGTTAAGGAGCCTTCAAGGGGATTGAGCTTGCTACTCTGCCCTTGCGTGCGTATCAGATCGTAGACTATTCCCCCAAGTATATTTGTTTCAGTTGGTAACCTTAGTGGCCATATTCTTTAGGACTCTTCCTAAGGTGATAGTGGTGGGAAGATCCCGCTGTACCTGGAGCAGACGTCGGCTAGACTCACTTGGATTTTCTGGGGGTTTCTCTTCACTCGAGACGGTTAAGTGGAGGAACTTGTGCCAGTCTATTCATTAAGCAGGTTGCCGGGGTAACTGTTCCAACCGCCATTTCTGTATTGAACTCTGCGACGTTGGATTTCATCACCAACTAGTGTTTTCAGTACGAAAAGTTACTGTTTGTGTGTGTTTGATCTCCTAGATTCTTTAGGCGTGTGATTCGAATTTGTTTGGTTCTTTAGAGGCTTTAGGTGCTTTTCATTGAGATTTTACTTTGTTTGCGTATGAAGTAGTTAAAAGTTTTTAATTGTGGCTGAATTACCAAGGCAGTACCGTAGACTTCGGGGCCAACCTCCTGAGATTGTAAACGTGGCTGATTTACTGAGGAAGTCCCGTAGACTTTGGGGCCAACCTCCCGAGGAAGTACCGAGCCAGCTTGAAGCCTTGAAAGTCGTCGTAACTCCTAGAGACAATAGAGTTGGGTCACTTGAAGAAGGAGAATCTTCTTTGATAGTACATCCTGATTTTCAACCGTTAGTGGCAGATTATAATCCACAGTCAGTGTCTGTTTCCGAAGTTACTGGTAGCTTTTCATCTACTAGTGATATAGGTGAGGAACCTGAAATATCTGAGCCTGAAAGTGAATTTGCTGCTACTCCGACATCGGGGTTTGTTTCTCCAACTTCTAGTGGTCCTGGTTCACCTAGGGTAGAAAGAATAATCACCCAAGGTCTTCCTTCTGGACTTATTGCTATTGAAGAACTTGCTACTCCGGAAGAAGAAGTAGGCATCCCTATCCCTGAAAATCAACCTTTTATTGAGCTAAGGGAGTGTGAATCAATTTTTTACAGTCCACCTAGGAGCAGTTCTTGGTATCTTTCTTTGACTAATTTTTTAGAAAACTCAGGGTTATGTTTTTCACCAGCTCGTGCTCCTTATCACCCAAAACCTAGAGGTTATTATGCTCCGGTAAATATCTCAGGACAGTCATCCATGTTTACTCAATCACCCGAATCCTTTTTGTACAGCGGTCCTTCTGTTCCCTCTGGGTATCAGTCACTTTCTGGTACTTTTTCGGGAGCATCTCCTCAACCCATTGAGCAAGGGTTATTAACTGGAAGCAATGGTACTAAGCCGTTGAGCGTAGAAGGCGTTCTTATGATGTCAGGTTCTATTCCCAATCCTCAACCTGAAGGTGGCCAGTTACCGCCTGGGGAGCAGCCTCAATTAACGCCTGGGGGGCAACCCCAAGGTACACAATTTGCATCTCGGGGGCAACCCCAAGGTACACAATTTGCATCTCGGGGGCAACCTCAAGGACAGTACATACCTACGGGACAATACGTTCCTCAAGGTCAACCCCATACTCAATATGTACCCCAAGGTCAACCCCAGTATCAATTTATACCTCAAGGTCAACCCCAGTATCAGTATGTGCCTCAAGGGTATCAACCCTAAGGTCAGTACTCGAACAAAGGTTTCCAACCATCCTCCGGTCAAACGTATGTTCAAGGAATGGGAAATGTACCTTTCAATTATCAATCCTACCCTCAACCTGGTTATGGTCCTCAATATTCTCAACCTGTTATGGGTCAGTACCCCGGAATGAATATAGTGTGGGATCCATCGCAAACCCAACAGGTGTTGCAGCCAAATGAACAGTTGTCATCTCAAACTGGATAACCCTTAGTTTCTGGTACACCCCAGCAACCAGTCCAGTCTAACATTAAAACTTTTGTACCTTCGGTAGTTTCTCAGTCTGGGCCTAGTGCGCCTCGTACTCTGCCTCAAACGACTGCTACAACTGCCGCAACATCTGTTCAATCTAGCCCACCTACTTATGGAGTATCGACAGCTCAGGTTTCTACTGTTCCTATATCTACTCCTCAGACATCTTTACCTCCGTCTGGATCTACGATTGAAACTTCGGTTCAGATGCCTGTAGGACAACCTCGTTTAAGTACGGTTGTCACAAGTCAACCAAAATTCACTTATCAACCGTACCAGGGACAGTACCAATTTGGTCCTGCTGTGCAGCAGCCAGTCTATCAGTATCAACTGTACCCTGGGTACACTTATCAACAACCTCAACAACCCCAGTACGGTCCGGTTAATCCTGGTTTTCCGGGAGGATACAATATCGCAAACGTAATTCCTATTCCTAGTTATCCTGGATATCCTCCTCCTGGGGCTGGTCTCATGACCTAGAGTTTTAGGGATCCTAATTGGCAGTTACCATTTATCGCAACTTTAGACTTGCCTGACTTTTCGCGCCTAACGAACGATCCCATTAATTATCTTCCGTTTTGGCCGCCAATGCCGAATAATTTGCCCAGTGACATTCCCAAGTTCGAAGGTAAATCAGGAGAGGACCCGTCGAACCATGTGATGACTTACCACCTCTGGTGTGCGTCTAACTCCATTTCAGATGACTCAATCCATCATAGAATTTTCCATCGCACTCTAATTGGTCTCGTGGCCAAGTGGTACATTGAGTTACCGCGAGGCACTTTTTATAATTTTAGTCATTTAGCTACCTCGTTTTTAACTCATTTTTAGTTGCCAGTCCGATATGACAATGGCACAAAATTGTTAACTTCATTAAAACAATCGACGTCTACTTATATTTCAGATCATATTCATGAGTGGAGACGTCGACGATGTTTAGTGAAGTTATTTATTCCAGATCAGATTTTGGCCGAGTGGTTTGTAAAATCTTTGTTGCCAAAGATCACTGAAGATGTTGCTAAAGCCGGAGTTGTTACTGAGGAGCAAGTAATTGCTCAAGCACAGTACCTTGACTTGGTCTATACTCAGTCAGGTACGTTACACGAAAAAAACCCCGATCTTCCCAAGCAAAATCAAATCGCTACACCTCCTTTGGGATCTCATGCCACCGATGGTATGATTGGCATGGTTAACACTAAAAGTAAGAAGAAGTCTTCCAAGAATTCTTCTCCCATCATAACCTTGCTTGATTCCCCGACAATAGATTCTTCTGTAGAAATTTCCGCCAATATTCACGTTGTAGAGTCATCTACAGCCAAATCAAAATCCGGTGGGAAGAAGAAAGGAAAGAAGAAGAATAAAACAAACAAAAGTTCAAAGGAGAAACCTGAAAAGGTGGAATCCAATGATGAAAAGCACAAACCTCGTTATCCTTGTCTCATTTGTGAGGATGAACATTTTACAAGAGACTGCCCTCATCGAGTAGAGGTTGCGAAGATTGTCAAGGGTTCCCAAACTCCTGCTGTTTTGAAGGATCCTTTTCTGGCTCAAGACAGTAAGACGATAGGTTCATCCTCGAATGCCAATGAAGAACGCACACTGATGATGTCCCATGTTAGGATTGCGACTCGATCGCAAGATTATGGTAGTAAAAGTCCTGTTGATGGTAAAGAAGCAGAATCTTCTCATTCTAATCCATCAACCTCAGCTCCCGGTTCCGATCCACTACAAATCGAGAAACCTAATCTAGACTTGGTAATCAAACCACCCGCCAAGGGTATACTTCGAAAGTCAGCTTTCAATCCACATGCGAGAGTGGCTTAGAATTATAACATTGTTGAGGATTTAGTTGTTTCACCCTCTGCAATGTCGGATTTGGAAGTGCTGCAATCATGTCCAGCACAACATAAATTAATTTTGTCGGCTATAGGAGCTGTTGATGTTCAGGACTCAAACCTAATGATTTTCGATCTAGAAAATAGTACACCATGTTTGCCTCATCAAACGGCTTTCCAGATTCTAGTGATAGTAAAAAACAGGCCTATTCATCGGACTGTAATTGATGAGGGAGCCTCAACGTGTATTATGTCGATACAGTGTTGGAGATCGCTTGGTTCTCCTTCACTAAATCAATCCCCGACGATTCTAAAGGCCTTTGATGGCCGTGGGTTTCATCCTTTTGGCATTCTACAAGATTTGTCTATAGGGGTTGAAGGAAAAACCGTTAGTCTAGATGTGGAGGTGGTTGATGCCCCTCTAGATTACAACCTTCTCTTGGGTCGAAGTTGGTCTTACGCTATGACAGCGGTCGTTTCATCGGTCTTTCAAGTAATAAAGTTCCCACATAATGGAAATATCGTAACAATAGACCAGCTGGCTTACTTTTCATCCGACCCAGCCTCTTCGGAGAGTATTCAGCATGTCGGTAAAATGACTATCCCATACAAGGATGTTGGCGTAGGACTAGTTAAAGATGTCGGTTTACTGGGAACTTTTCCTTTTCCTCCAATCAACGCATCGTCTTCATTTGCAACCATTCATATGATTACATCAGACACCATTGTTTATGATGATCCTTGGATCATTCCTTCTGAATCTGAGATAGACTCATTTGGTAATGCCATGCCTTTGAGTCCATATGAAATTGCTTATGAAGTCGTGCAGTCGTTTGCCGACCCATCTTCAACCTAAATTGACTTCATGAATGTGGTCCGTGAGGAATCATTTTTCACATCAAACTTAGATTTAATCACGTCTTCTGAACTTGTTCACTCTGATGAGCAAATTTGCGAAATCCTATGTGTAGATGATTTACCATGGGAAGATCTCCATCACAGATCTTCGTTTTTACCTGAGGACGATCGTTTTGAAAATGATTTCTCATCAATTTTTACAACTGAATATGTCAAGGAACCTCAGAATCCAATGAAACATCCCGATTCAGAGTTAAATTTGGGAAACATCTCTCGAACTATTCCTATTGACATTTCGGTTAAGCCCGGAATTGTTGAAAACATTCATATAGGTGCCTCGTGTACAGATGACGAAATTTAGCTATATAAGGCCCTATTTCAAGAATTCCGCAACGTGTTTGCCTTGTCCTATGAGGAAATGCCAGGAATTGATCCCGCGATTGTTGTTCATGAGATCAAGACTTACCCGGATGCTAAACCCGTCCGGCAATGTTTGAGTTAGATTCACCCACGAAAAGCTGTTGTAATTAAAGCAGAAGTTGAAAAATTATTGAAAGCAGGTTTCATTTATCTGATCCTGTTAATGGATTGGGTATCGAATATTGTTCCGGTTAATAAAAAGCAGGGAACAATAAGAATATGCATCGACTATAGGGACATTAATCGAGCCTGTCCAAAGGACAACTACCCAACTCCCTATATCGATCAAATCATTGATGATTTTGCTGGCAGCGAAATATTCTCCTTCATGGATGGTTTTTCCGGATACAATCAAATCAACATTCTACCTGCCGATCAACCAAAGACGGCTTTCATTTGTCCATGGGGGACATTTTCTTATTGCAAGTTACCTTTTGGGCTCAAGAATGTCTGAGGAAATTTTCAAAGGGCAATGTCTTATGCGTTTAATGACATCAAGCACGTTGTGCAACCGTATCTCGATGACTTGCCTGCTCATTCATTACATCGAGCTGATCACCTCATCCATTTACGAGAAATCTTTATGAGGTGTAGGCATTATCGGATTCGGTTGAACCCACACAAATGTGTCTTCTGTATAGAAACGGGTCGATTGCTGGGATTTGTAGTTTCAAAAGCCGGCATTCGCGTCGATCCCTCGAAGGTCGAAGCTATCATCAAATTTCCTCCTCCTTCAAGTCTTCGCCAACTCCAAAGTTTGCAAGGGAAAGCAAACTTTTTATGACGATTCATTCCTAACTACGCAGAGGTTACAAAGGGTTTTACCTGGTTGTTGAAATAGAATACTCCATTCTATTGGGATGAGATAGCTCAAAAATATTTTGATGCACTCAAACACGCGTTGACCCATGCATCGTTGTTGCATCCTCCCAACTACAACCAGGATTACTTCTTGTATCTCGCCACCTCTCATTCCACCATTGGAATGGTCTTAGTTCAGGAAGACGAATTCAGAACTGAAAATGTGATATATTACCTTAGTCGAACTTTAAATCCAACTGAGCTAAAATACTCTCATGTGGAGAAATTGGCATTGGTAGTCGTTCAAGCTGTCCAACGTTTTCGTCACTACATTTTACTACGTAAAACTACAGTAATTTTGGATTGCAACCCTATGATCTACATTTTGACCAAGCAATTGCTAGGGGGCAAGTACTCTAAATGGATCGTTATCCTGTAGGAGTTCGACTTGGAATTTGAGAAATCCAAGTCTAAGAAATGTTTAGTTTTTGCGGAGTTAATGTGTGACTTCACGCGTGCTGACACGGAAACTGTGGCGGAGGAGCCCATTGCGGACGAATCCTTGTTTCTAATCAGAACTTTAGATCCGTGGTATGGGGATATCATCATTTATCTCCAGACCCAATCCTTTCGGCCAGAAATTTCAAGGTCAGAACGTCGAAAAATTCGATTCCAGTCCCAACAATTCAGGATTATTGGAGATACTCTTTATCGCCGTGGGGCAGACTCTGTTTTTCGACGTTGCTTAACTCATGAGGAAGCTGAAAGGGTTCTAAATGACTGTCACTCTGGAGCGTGTGGCGGTCATATGTCTGGGTTTGCCACAGCCCAAAAGATATTGCACGCTGGCTACTTCTGGCCATCTTTATTTAAAGATTGTATTATGGCGGTCTGAAAATGCCACAACTGCCAAATTTTTGATCGAAAGATGCGCGCTCCACCTGCTCCTCTCCACCCTATAATTGCCATTGGTCATTTTGCCAAATGGGGTATCGATTTTATTACATGTAACCCTCACTCGGCCGGGGGGCATGCGTATATTATTCTTGCGGTAGATTATTTTACTAAGTGGGTCGAGGCGATGCCTACATTTGAGGCAGACGACAAGACAGCTACAATTTTCGTATTCGATCATATAATTGCTAGGTTTGGTGTCCCGAAAGTGATAATCACTGATCATGGGCGTCATTTTCGAGACGTTATGATGACCGAACTTACATGCCAGCTTGGTTTACGTCACGATAGTTCAACCCCTTATTATCCACAAGCTAATGGTCTGGTTGAATCCATCAACAAAGTTTTAGTTATCATGATCCGACGAATCATTGAGATTCATCGGTCGAATTGGCACAACATGCTATTTTTAGCGCTTTGGGCGTACCGAACTTCAGTAAAAACATCAACAGGGTTCACTCGTTTCCAACTAGTCTATGGTTTGGAAGCTGTGTTACCCATTGAATGCGAAATCCTGTCACTGCAAATGGCCATCGAGTTACTTCCAACCACTTTCGAAGAGGGAAAGCGTTTGTTATACTTGGCTCAATTAGATGAGAATCGACGCGATGCTGCATTGGCGATCGAGACTCATGCAAAACGCATGAAAGCTCAGTATGATCGAAATGTGACCCCTCAAAATTTTTCGGAAGGAGATCTAGTCTTAGTTTACGATCAAGCTAATGATAAATTAGGCGCTAGAAAATTGGTTCCTATGTGGCATGGTCCCTATGTTGTCAAGCGAAAGCTAGCCGAAGGGGCCTATGAATTGGTAGACTTTGACGGGGACACTTTGGGTAAACCCAGAAATGGTCTTTACTTAAAGAGGTATTATGCTTAAAGAATGGGTATGGAGATTTTTAGTTAGGATAGTTTTTCTTTCTAGATGGTGTGTTTTAGTTTAAACAGTGTGCTTAGCTTAGAGAGTGTTGTTTTTTTCGTCATTATTCCTGCTTATCTTGGTTTTACTCTTGATATTGCAGATGTCGATGCCTCTCCAAACATACATTGGTTTCGCTGATGGTGCTTGTCGTAATACATGGAACATCTGTTCCGCAGCTTGGGTTATCTATTCGCCCTCTTATGAGTTAGTATCTATGCATGGGGTAAGCCTCAGTCAAACAACAAACAACATTGCCAAGTATGGTGCAGTGATTGAGTTATTATCTGAATCTATTTCATTTGGGATTCAGAGTTTGATAGTGAGGTTAGATTCTGAACTCGTTGTATTACAACTCAATAGAGTGTATGCCATTAGAAATCCAGTGTTATTAAGATTATTTTTGAGAGTGCGTCTCTTGGAACGTGAATTTTATTATATTGAATATCAGCATATTCCAAGATCTTTAAATACATTAGCAGATGCAATTGCTTCTTGAATGTTAAATAGACATTTGCTATAATCATACATGTAAATTTAAAACCATTCCATAACATGATTTACAAGAAAAGCCGGTAATAGTGATATATATAGGAGTGTGTCAAAAAATACATCGTCCTCGATCATAGGTTGAAAAACACCTTATGATCGGCAAAAATGATAAGTACAAAAAACAAAAATGTCACATGTGCCCACAATAGGCTATCATCCTATCACTGGTGATGATCTTTATAAGAAACAACTGCACGGGCCACCTTGCAAAGGAACCTCCTAAAAGGTCTTGGGACCCCAATCACATAGCGCTGAAGTCGACGAGGAATTTCATCTATAGTGGTCTCAGGAATATATCCTGTCAAGCGCTCGAGATGACCCTCCAACTCGGCCAAAACCTCTGCTGATTCGTCCTGTGGGGCTGGCACAGGTGCAACTTGTTTCTTCCTCTCGTAAGGCCGGAGAGCGGCTGGTTGCTGTGGACCCACATCTGCGTTTCAAACTTTTTCTATCAGTTTTGAGACGATGGAAAAATAAAAAAATTAAAAAATTAAAATAGGAAAAATGTTGAAAAGGATTTTACCTGAATCATCCCACTACTCTCCTGGTGGAAGAACCATGTCTGGGTCACCACGAAAATCTATCCCAGCGTAACGTAAGTGATGAATAGAAAAGACCTAGTTTTCCAGCCATTGGAAATACTCAGGTTTGAATCAAGCAACCTCTGTCCTCTCGTCCGAGTGACGGGCCATAACTGCGACCCATCGCATAAGTTTGGGCTCTCGAGGAAGCCCAGCTCCAACAGTAAGGTGCTGCGGGATCAGCATAGGAACCCTCTCCAGGCCAAAACTCACGACGAAAGCCCCATAACCTAAGGTCTTTAGTCGTCCATTCTTGGCCCTGGTTAGTTGGCCTTTCACATTGGCCAACACAGCATCGCACCAGTTGAAGATGGTGCCTCGGAAGCAATCAACTGCCATACGCATCTGGGATCCGATGGCAATATGTAATGCGGCAGCCCTGCAAAGTCTGGTGACAGTAAATGCAATCACCATGAGCTCAGGATGGGATATGATCTTTATGTCTATCCCTTTGTCTCTAGCCTGGCTGTTACAGTACTCTAGTCTGAGGCTATCGACAGACTGGCCACCCGCCCTAGCCCCAAACAGAGTCAAGTCTTCGCCTCTCTTAGGAAAACCAGTCAAGAAATATATGTCCGCCAACTCGATTTCGAGCTGGTGGCCGCCAATGAAGAAGCACTGGTCCTGTATGCTCTATCTGTCAACCAACCACTGTAAGAAATCCACCTAAGCCCTCATGCCAGGAATGGCCCAGAATTTGTACAAGTCGCACGCCCTCAAAGCATCAAGTGAAGGCTGATGATTCCATGCGGCAACATCCATGTCCTCATGCTCTCGTTCGCGCCAATCTAGCATGATGTACTCTCTGCATCAAGTATAAGGATAAATTAAATTGCTAGAAATTGTTTTGTTTGGTCCATTTTTGAGAATTTTTGGGCTAAAAACCCTTGCGACAGGGACCTCACCCTCCGGGTTAGACACAGTGCGTGGGACCGCACTTTGTCTACATGGAAGGTGTGGACCCCAAGCTTTTTCCCAATGGAGAAAAAGTCGGGGTCCGCAGGCCAGCAGTGGTAAACCTGAGGGTTCCCGCGCACGGGTTTTATGCCTAAAAACCCTCCCAAAAAAGAAATAAATGACTAAAAAAAAAAATGAAACGGTTAAAAATGAAGAGTGGGATGATGTGGATTACCTGGAGAAGACGACGTTCGATTCCGACGGTTGGATTTTCCGCAATCTTCACGGGAATTTTTATGAGCAAAAGCACTATTTTCTCACCCAAACTCAAATGGTAAAAATGAATTGACAAAGGCCCTTTTTATAAGTTTTTTGAGTAAATAAATTGCAAATTTGTTTATGTTTCACTTTGAAAAAGGTATTTTGTGACATTTTTATCTATTTCAAATAGGTATGAGTAATGTTTGTGTTTTTGTGCAGGATAACGGATTATTCAGGCGAAATCTATCATTTTCGACGAAAGGATTAGTCACCTTTAAGCTCTTTTCTGACTATTGAAACATGAAAAGATTACTGAGTGTTTCTTTTAAACTCGTTAAAATGGAATTAAAAGACGGTCCACTTACAGCTCTTTTCCGACCCTAAAAACATGAAAAGATTGCCAGATTTTTGTCATTTCAAATTCGATATCTTTTATAAAACGACGTGTCATTGATCACTTTTTTACTTTTTCGGATCAAGGGCACTAATGACGAAAAGTACTCCTTGGTCATAAAATATCAAGTGGTTCTCTCAAGTATTATTTTATACTTTTTTGGGCTTGGGAGACAGAAATTTATGAAAAAGGTCAACCCTGGAGTCTTCTTAAGTTTTTTCAGACTCTCTAAAATTGAAAAACGCTGAGTTTCTCCTATACTGGACTCGTTAAAATCTCACAGTAAAGGACCTGATCGATTACAAACAGGAACGAACCACTCCTTCTTAGGGTTCAAATTTAAACTAAGTTGGACTCATGTGAAGGATGAGCTTATATTCAAGCAAATGTTATCCTCCTCAAGCTTGTCAAAAATAAAGAGGTACTTGCCAGAAATGGTGGGGGAAAAGAGAGAAAAATGAGCATGTTTGTCATACTTTGTAACCACTCTTGAACACGACACTTTCATTCACCTGGGTTGGGAAATCCTTTGCCTAACAGTTGATCAAACCACATTGAAAGTCTTCAGTCGGTTTCTGGGTATTAACTTTGGGTCAGTTGTCACCAAGCCATCTGTTGTGTCGTTATGTGTTTAAGAGGTTGCTGCCAATAAGCCATTCATCTGCAAAATATCTGTCATCCATCTTGACCATCCCTGAGTCAGTCCTTGCAACTAAATTTCTTCAACTTGATCTATGATTTCGTGTTGTGGGCTTGCCTACGATGGATCGCTTTCTATCGACATCAACTCATTATCTAGAAAGATGATCTAGAAATCGTCAGCACCTTGAGATCTGCATGCCTCAATGGCAGGTTTCTCGCCTTTGACGATAGTTTACATCATTGACTTTCGATCAAAGGATTCCGTGACATGTTCGACATCAACACATTTATTCACATCTCATGGATTGTACTGGGTACTTTGAGAGCCATTGACATCACTGGTGGTTTCTCTCACACTTGTTAACAATTTACATCATTGACCGGTAATCAAGTGGTTTCTACCATGTTCGACATCAACAAATTCATTTGCATGGATAGAATCATACTGTTTCGGGAAGTAGAAATGAAGACCCTGGATCTAGTTTCCACAATCAAGGCTGCGAGGAATTTTGTATTCATTATATAATGGACTATTCATAAACAGATGGCTGCGTCCATACTGTGTCCACATGAGTCTATACTTGTGATGTTTTACAATATCATTCCTGTATCAGAGCAGTAGTTAGTTTTCTATTCAGTTTTGATCTGAGTATGGGAATGCCTACCTCAGCAATGATATGATCTCATATATATATATATATATATATATATATATATATATATATATATATATATATATATATATATATATCTTGCATTGATTGTTTTTTACAGGTTCCAGCCGGGCTCTCCACAAGATGATCCTCGAAATGATAAAGTACTTCACTCTTCCTAAATGATAAATTAAATCCTCATCTACCACAGACTTCGCACTTTAGGGGCAATCTATTACACAAAAATATCGTCACCATGATTATTTGCAGTCAGTATGGGTCTATCATCACTTGTAGTGCCCTCCTAAGCAAGTCTCAGACCTCAGCTCTTCAAGTTAAGCTTTGAAAATGGGAGAAAGACATTAAAAATCAATGTAACTCTAGTTCTGCGCTTTCTCTCACTGTCACCTGCAGTTCCACACCTTCTGTTTACAAAAATTACGGACCTGCCCACTCTGTCCCTAACGGTGTAGGTGCGGACCCCTGTGAAAGTCAAAAGGCACAAGTTTTATCTTAAAAAACTCACTTTGGGTTAATTCTAGAGGATTCTAGAAGGAATTTTGACGTGGATTTTTTGCTCTGAGGTGGTTCATGCATCCCAAAAGAGAAGGAGCTAATCCCTTGATGAGAGGAGCGATCCCTTTGAAGGAGGGCTTTATCCCTTTGAAGGAGGACCTAGTAACCTCCCTCCATTGCACTATAAATACAGGCATTGGGCTGGTTGTTGGAGAGGTTAGAAGCTGAACATTTTTGAGGGTAAATGCTGGTGAAATCAAGACTTCCTAGTTGAGCTTAAGAGGAGAGATCACATACCTTTTTGGCTTCATTGGGGAGTGAGTGAAACTTGTCAAAGTATAAGAGACTTCTTGCGGGACCCTGGGAGGAGCTTGTACAACATCAAGGCAAAGGTTGTAAAGTTCTTCTTCTTTTGAATTAATACAATCAAACTCATTTTTCTCAACAAGTATCTCATGTTATTTGTTTCATGCACTCCTTGACTTTCATGTTAAATATGTTTTATGATATTGGCTTTTCAGGTGCTATTTAATTTGTTTGCCTTGTTTGTGTTTGCAGATTTCGCGAAAAGGAGCTCATTTGGATCAAATGAGCGAAGGCATCCACAAACTTGTGTTGGACCTAAGGTAGGCCCTAAAAACACTTGTTTGCCATCGTTTATTAAAGCATATTCAGAGAAAGATAGTGTCTGGTTGGTTTGCTTGTCATTAGGTCTTCTTTAGATTCTAGGAAGGTCTATCTTGTCCGCAAGATTGACTTATTCCGTGTGACAGGCATGCCAAGTCTTTACCCTCTTGGTTGGAAATATTACTTAACAATGTAAACATTGAAACGGGAACTATAAACTTAAAACGAGAACTCTTCCCAAAAAACTCCGAGAAAACATGAAAAATAGTGCTAAAAACGAAAAGTGTGTATACTAGAACGATGGTTTCTTTTTTAGGGTCAATTTTGAACATGTTTTAAAAATGGTAGTGACAACGAATTTTTTGTGCAAAAACTAGCCTGAAAATGAAAAGTGCTAATAATGGAATGATAGATTTTTTTTTAGGGTTAATTTTCAACATTTAAAAAAAATGCCAGTAAAACGAAATTTTTATGTGCAAAAATTGTGCAAAAAACACCCTCAAAATGAAAAGTGTTGATGCTCGAATAACACTTTTTTTTGGGGGTAAATTTTCAACATTTTGAAATAATGGTGTAAAAGACTTTTTTATGACTCCGAAAAACATTAAAATTTCAAAAAAATAATGAAAACATAAAATTAAAAATAAAAACAATGAAAAAAACACAAAAAAAAGTTAAAAATAATATAAAAATGTAAATAAAAATATATATTAAAAAAAAAACAATCATAAAAATGTTAAAAAAAAGAACAAAACAAAATTAACCTATAAAATACAAGAATTAAAAAATTTAAAAAATTTAAAGAAATAAATAATAAGAAAAACATATTTTCAAAAAAACAACATTTTTTTTAATGTGGTAAGCCATAAAAAGATTTGGAGAAAAAAAAACTATAAAATTAAGTAAAAGTAGGAAATTTTAAAAAAGCATTAAGAAAAACTAAAAAAATAAAATAAAATTAAAAACAAACTAGATAAAAAAAAAATAGAAAAATAATAAAAAAACGAAAAAAAAAAAATTTAAAAACTACAAAAATTAAGATTAATTTTTTTTTGGAAAAACCCTAAAAACCAAAAATATGTTGAAATTAAAAATAAAATAAAAACCCGAAAAACAATTAAAATTAAAAAAAAAATACATATTTTCAAATTAAACAACATTTTCAAAAAAACATTAAAATTAAAAAAAAACTAAATATATTTTTGATATTTTTTAAAATAACATTTAAAATATATATATTTTACAAATATATATAAAATAAAAAAAACGTTTAAAATTTATATATATATATATATATATTTTTAAATACAATAAACATATTTAACAAAATTTATTTTCTATTTAAAAAAAAAAATTATCGGCCACTGCCCCCACAGGCGGCCAAGCGGTGGCTATTCGATTCTCGACCACCCCCACGGGCAGTTGGGCGGTGCCTATCTGATTCTCGGGATTGGATAGCCATCACTAAGCCCCCTGTGGGGGTGGCCTAGTGGTGGTTATCTAATTCTCAGAATCGGATAGCCACCGCTCAATTGCCCGTGGGGGCGGCCGAGCGGTGGGTATCCGATTCTGAGAATCAGATATCCATATCAAGGGCGGTTAGTGGGTGGTTATCTGATAGCCACTTCCTGACTATCAGTGGGGGTGGTTATCTGATTCTTAGAATCGAATAGCCATCGCTCGACCACCCATGGGGGTGGCTATCTGATTCTCGGAATCGAATAGCCATCGCCCGGATGCCCGTGGGGGTGGCTATCCAATTCTCAGAATCGAATAGCCATCGCCCGGTTGCCCATGGGGGTGGCTATCTGATTCTCGGAATCAGATAGCCACCGCCTAGCCACCCGTGGGGGTGGCCGGGCGGTGGCTATCTGATTCTCAGAATCAGATGGTCACTACTCGGCTGCGTGTGTGGGTGGCTGAGCGGTGGCTATTTGATTCCAAAAATCGGATAGCCACCCCTATAGGTAGTCGGGTTGTGGTTACTCGATTCTGATTACGGGAACTGATACTGTTATGCGTTCAATATTTGTAATATGTGATTTTCATAATAATTTTTATGTTAATCATTATTTTTTGAAAAAAAAAGATTATTATTATTTTTTCGACATGAAATTCATAAAAAAAACTATTATTTAAGAATTTTTAGTTAAAATTTTCATATAAAAATTGTGATTTTGACATGTCAATTATAGCAAAAAATTATCAAAATGTGTAGTTTTTTAGTTATATTTATGTTAAAAATGGTTATTTTTATGTCGATTGTTAAAAAATATTGTTTTTTAGAAACAATTATTTCATGTGGATTGAAAAATTAATTAAGGATGTATAAATATGTAGAATATCGAAAATTCAAAATATCGATCTTCTAATTTAAAAATGCAAATCAATAAAAACCTCACTACAAAAAAATTAAAATTAAAAGAAAAACAAGAAAATATGAAGAAAATGACCACTTCAAAAGTTATTAAATTTACAAAATAATTATTTACATTTCATACATTAAAATATTTAAAGTCAAAAAACAAGTCTTTTAAAAAAAGGGTCTGATGCAGAATTACCACTCTTTTAAATCAGCATGAAAATCACTACCATTTTAAAACACAATGTACATAAAAAAAATTAAAGTGCCAAAAACTATGCTCTAAGAAAACATGTGTGTTCTGCATCACCCCTTTTCAAAATCAGGTCACTTTTTTGCTATCTCTATGAAACAGGTAACAGTATCAGTTCCCGTTTCAAAGTTTACATTGTTACTTCACGAAAACAAAATATTTGACAGAGAACTTTTCTAAAACTAACAAATAGCAGTATATCCAACAACAACGACATTTCTATTGGCATGCCCTCAAAATGTGTGGAGGTGTCAAACATGTGTCTTGAACTTCCCTATACACACTCCTCTTTCTTCATGTCTTCATAGGAATCCCTCAAGTTCGATACTCTTGCAAGTACTGCTACAAAGTTCTAGCTCCAATGGCACTCAAATTTCAAATAGATGAATGTATTGTATCTTGGTTCTAAATGATAGAAAAAGTGATGGAAGCATCATGGAAAAATGGATGTAATTTGTGGTCATCAATTGGAAAATGAATTAATTACTCTCAATCCTAGTAATTTTGATACTACTTAATATTTGATTTCCAAGTTCTATCTCTTTGGCCTCAATTAAAAGATTGTAAAATTGAGAAAAGTGATGAACAACTCATTTTGGCAGTGCTCTCTATGTTAGGTGAGTTTTATTCAGTGTTTTTTTCCACATTTATATTCAACTCAATATGCCTTGGGCCAAGATTTTGTGAGTCTACTTGCTTTTGATGCTTTTATTGAATAACTACTTGCGAGTAGGATAAACACATCGAAATGGGTGCTCTTGGCTGCGGAATTTGTATAACTATATCGCCTTCAAATTCAAGGATACAGCATAAAAAGGCATGTAAAGGAAACAAATGAAAAGTACAAAGGAGTGTTAACTTTTCAAATCCATAATTGAAATGAGATTTTAAAGGAAAGAACAAACCTCTTAAATATGTTTTTTATGGAAAGGTAATTCAAAATCTTGTTTGCAGAAATTGGTTGCCTTTGCTTCAGAAATGAAGAAACACAATTTAATTGTGAATCTATGTTCTTTTAGAAATTATACAAGAATGCTAAACCGATCTCTATTATTGCAAGTTTCTTCTTACCTAAATGGATAATTGACTATGGAGCAACCAATCACATGGATATATGTAAGAATTTTTTTGCTTCCATTAATTCATGCAATACAAAGGATATCTTTTTGGGAAACTCTTCACCTTTACCTCTTCAAGGGAAATGTTCCATTGAGATGATAGATGACATGATCAACAATGTTCTATATGTTTTTAATCTTTTTGATCTCAATTTATTAGATTACAAATTTTGTTTCAAGGAAAACAATCTTGTTTACTCTTTATTTTTGTTTCATGAAATTGAGGAACCTTCACAAATTGTTTCCATAGGGAAAGTGGATCATCATCCACACTTGAACGTATTTTCTCATTTTGTAGTGGAGACTCCTATCAATTTATTACTTGGCCATTCAAATCAGTTAACTAAATTATGACATGAGATTTTGCCATTTAACTCTTGCTATGATTATCAAATAAGTAGAATTTGGTCGCTAATCTTATCTTCATTTCTCTTTTTGATGATGTTTTTACTGGGTGTGTTCTTGGAAAGAATCCTCAAGATAATTTTGTTAAGGGGAAACCTTGGAGAGCTTCTAAAGGTCTTCAACTTGTTCACAATGATGTTAGAGCTCTTATTCCTACCTTGTCATTTCAAAGGGCTCGTTATGTGCTTATTTCCATTGATGACTTCTCCAAACAAATTTGGGTCTACTTTTTAAAGAAAAAAAGTGACGCTTTTGACACTTTTCTTGAAGCAATTTGGAAATGTTTATCAAATGTTTGTAGAGAGTTAGAGACATAATAGTATTGAATATGTCAACCTCAAATTTGTACACTATTCTACACTGATTGTATTCAGTTGCAACAAATGGTGCTCTATTGTCCACAACAAAATGATCCTCCCTCTCTTTTTCAACAGTTATAATCATTTTGTACATGGGTATCTATCATGGCCATGTAGCTGAGACCCATTTTTGAAATTTAGCCTCCTTTTTAATACTCGCCTAAGTTTCACTTAAGGGGTTTGTTAGTGTACAGATAGTTGTAAGTTAACTTGGCTAAATAATTAAATACTTGTATACTTGCCAACTAACCTTCTTAAATGTTGTACTCCTACCAGGTTGCTATAAATAGAGGGCTTCCCCTTGCATTTCTCAGTAGTAGATCTAATAGATGCAATAATTATCTTGATCCTTATATTGGCTTTGAGTCTATGTTAATATTTTTCTATTCTGTTGTTTGTATCGATTTTGACCACGTTATTATCTTGTTGTATTTAGTTCGATTCCACATTAGTGGAGGCTACTGCACTTTCAAGTTTTCAGATTTCTTTATTTGCCTGACATTACTTTTTTCATACATTCTAGAAATATTTCGAGTAGGTTAGAAGGTGCTAGCTTGAGCCCTCTAAGACAGTTCAACATTGATCTTGTATTTGGGCTGAAGTCGTTCCATTTTTCAAACTCTCTGTTAGTATTGCCACCATAGATTCACCAACCAATAGATGAAATTCAAGGAAAATTACAGATAATATTGATAATGAAGTGGGTGTTATACTGGGAAAAAATAAAAGGAATCTAATATTTAGTTTTCGGTACTTCCACTCTACTTGCATTGGCAGCGACAATGCTTATCATCAACTTTATTAACTAGTTACTTGAATTGGTTATCTTTTAGTTGATGCATCCGTGTACCTCATTTTTGGTTTCTGATCCCCTTTCATATTTTATTCTCTTCGAAGTTATGAGATTTAGACTCATGCCTTTGAATCTTGAGACCCTAAATATACAAGTCAATCTTTGAGTTTTGTTTGTAGTCACGATTGACAAGTTTTCTTAAAACTCATTCTCATGATGTTCGCATCTGAAATTCAATATTCAAGAACAGAAACATTGTCTTTTAGAGCTAAGACCTGCCCAGGTAGAATTACCAATTGGTTTCTCTCCTATTTTGCAACCGTTACTCTCAGGGAAGTATTTGAGTGGTGGAAATGAATGAGAAGGGGACCTCTCTCTAACCACACACCCACTTTTTTCAATTTGAATGCTTTCAAATCCTTGCAATATCAGATTATAAAGAGGGGATTCATATCATACTGTCTTCACTTTCAATGAATTTGAAGCCAAATCAACCCCTTTATTTGGAAAAGTTCCATTGACCTTAAACAAATGCTTGGTGGGTGAGAGTACTATCCTGTCAAAAAAAATGTTTTCCCATCAAGTAGTGCCTTTAGTTTCGTAATGTTGATGGACTATGTGCTACTATAAACAACATTGTCTATGAGCCTAGGGCAAGCTTCTAATCTCTATTGCATTTTTCCATGACTAAGTCCAGAGTTTTTTTTGTTTTTTGTTTAATTAAGTTCTAGAGATAAGATTTTTATTCTGTTATTAGTGTTTATTATAAGATCTGTAATTTTGAGGTGATAACAAGGCCTCTTTGGCTGTGTTCTATTAGGGTTAGTTGTAGCCATTCCATATTCATGATGTCTCATTACAACTTTTTTAACGATATTTTTTGTATGATTTAATATTTGTGTTATCAGATTCCCTAGTACACTGGTATCATCTTATACAGAACTTGTAAGTTATAAACATAGTGGGATGTGTAAGCTTAAGATTTTGTGTTCATACCCGTATGCAAACATCTGCTTTGATTGCTTCATTTTGTGGTGTACAAGTCAAGAACATGATTTTTAAAAAGGATTATGTTGGCACACATTTTTATTGATTTGAATTGTAAATTTAACTTGTGGTGGATGAAATTTGATTTCTGTCTTTTTCTTACACTAAAATACCTTTATGCTATGACATAAATTGAAGAATGTAAGTGAAGATTTACTTCTTGAAGATGTATGTTTTTCACATGCCTATCTAGATGGCTATTGTGAACTATAATGTAAAGTTTCTTTTACTCTGGGTAATTCATTAGAATTTGTACCATGGAGAATATATCTAAAAGAAAAGTATTGGTATCATTTGTATAATTTTATTTTTTCATTCATTTTCTTTGCTCTTTTCATTTATCTTTGAATAGTTCTCTTAAATATTTACCTCTATCTTGAAAGTTTAGTCTCATTCTCTTTTGAAGTCCACTGATTTTGTTAATGCCTCTCTCTAAGTTTAATGGGCCTTTTAAAGGTACCTTTTTCTCTGATTTAAAGTAGTCAAGGTAAACTGTTTAGTTCATGAGTGTGCAACTTTTTTCATAGGATTGTTTTCTTATGGATGCTAGTAACTTCATTTTGTTATGATACTTTGATTATCAGGTTGGAAAACGCCCCCGACATCTCACAAAGCATCCTCAAGAAAGTATTTGTGTTAGCCACTAGCTTACTTGATTCTTGGAACAAGGTTGTGACAACAAAAAATCTTGCTAACAATGGAAACAAAGCTACAAAGTCATAAGATAAGCAGTCCAAGACTATTAAAGTGGAGGTCAATGATGTTAAGAAAGAGTCTGTAAAGGTTGAGAAGAAACCCAAGGAAGAAGAAGCATCTATCAGAAATAAGAAGGTATCTTCCTCTTCAAATGGCCCTCCAAAGCTAACAAGTATGATTAAGTGTAATAACACAGTATGGGACAGGATCCATGAGCTTCTTCATGAGGATTTTTCCAAAGTAGGTAACGAAGCTGAGGGTGACAACCTGGTGAGAGTAAATGCATGTGATCTAGTACGAGTTGCAGTTTCTGTTGAGACACTAATGTTTGAAAAGTTAGGGTTGTCTACTAGAGCCCAGAAGTTGAAATATAGGTCCATCATGTTCAACCTGAAAGATGCAAACAATCTAGATTTGAGAAGGAGAGTTCTTCTTTTGGAAATTAAGCAAGAGAAACTTATTTTCATGACAGTGGAAGAAATTGCTAGTGATCAAAGAAAGCTCGAGAACAAACAGATCAAAGACAAGGAACTTTTTGAGTGCGAGCACAGGATAAAGCTTAAAGCTACAATATACCAATTCAAGTGTGGTAAATGTGGCCAGTGGAAGTGTACTTACTATGAGTTGTAAAGAAGAAGTGCAGATGAACCTATGACTACATTTTTCACGAGTGTAAACTCTAATAATCATTGGAAGTTCTGCTAATTTCAAGCGAGACTAGTATCTTGGTAGGTAGAGCAGAATTAGGTTAGTGAGATCTATAGATTCATTTCCTACCCCTTATTGGTTAAAACTCTTAATGGAACCCTTAATTGAAAATTGATATTTGTTACATATTTACTTAATAGTAGGTATAAATGATTGGTTAGGCTTTTCAATATATTTTCAGTAACTATATATCATGGTCTAAAGTTAGACAACAACTTCTTAGGAAAGTAAACACAATTAACTGTAACATTCTAAGGAAAAGTACCTAATTATATTTTTTCTATTCATTTTATATGAATGAACTCGATATTTTATCCATGATGGTAATCAAAATAATTGTTGTGTATGCATTAGATGCCCTTCTTGACAGTTTAGCGTCATGGAATAAAATACCTGTAAGTGTTTTGAGCCTTAGGTTCAATTGTTACAATTATCATGGATTTGATATTCACATTTAGTTTGAAATTGATAACTGCACAATTTTTAGAGATCCCATTAAACATGAGAACATTGAATATCAAAGCTTCTAGGGTGTAGTTTTATTTAATATTAAAATTGAAGACAAACATCAACTAGAGACCTTGAAACAAAAAGTAGTTCATTCGTAATTTTTTATCAGGGTCAACCTTCACATAAAAAAATGCATTCTTAATCAGATTGGTTAGATGATTGACCTGGAGAGTAAGACACCTTTATGATTATGTGTAACACAAATAAAACAAAAAGTGCAACATAGAGACCCACTTACTCAACAATAATTTGGAGAGCAAAATATTTCAGAGGAATCCTCTTCAATGATTCTTGAATTCTTGCAGATTTCTCCTCAAAATGTGTTTCATCGGCATGAAAAATTCTCATGTGAAGAATTACCCATCGATAATTTGGTTGTAAGGTAGAATTATATCTAATCATTAACATTTCTTGTTTTCATTGGCTTCAAGTTAAACCCTCTATCACCACACAAAAGGAAATCATACTAAAATAGAACATTAATGATAGGTAAGGAATGTGATCTCAACTACCTTAAAGATGTCCCAAGGAGAAATACATTTTTGAAAGGAATCAACAAGTTCTTTATAAGATGAGTTTTCAATTGTTGTAGCAACCAGAGTCCCTACCTGTTCTCTTGGATATGAATGATCTAAGATACTCCCAGACTCCCCCTTGTTTGAGGAATTACATGCTATTGAACAGTTTGTGTTCCCATATTCAAACTGAATGAGCAATTTTCAACAAGCATCTCTCGCTGTCCCATCATAGAAGATCATCACATCAAGTATAAAGGCCATTAGATTCTTAAAAGGTTTTCCTTGTTCTTTGATTCCAAACTTCTGACATAACTTTGTTTCTTTAGAAGAGATAGAATGAAAAAATTACTTGCAGTGATTTAATCGAAAAACATAGGATGATTTAACAAGTCCACAAACTTCAGGTGAATTTTATATCTTGTGTGGCTCCAAACGATGAGAACCATTAAATGGAAGATGTGAAAAAATATTTCTAATCTAATCTCTAGGAAATGTTTTCCTCCCTGGAAACATATAAAGCCCTAAGAAGCCAAGTTGTTGAACCACTTTCTTAGCAGATCCTGCATTTCCACTATCAACCATCAAAAAAAGGAACTTGAAGAAGAAATAGCCTTCGTAAAATTTTCCAAAACTCCAGGTACATTCTTATCCACTTGGGAAATTATGGAATTATCATATCTTCCTCCCTACACATGCTTCATAAGCTTAGAAATTTTAGTAAGTTCATTTCCTAGATCTTCCATAAATATCTTTCTATAAGAAACACAGTGAGAAAGAACCAAATCAACCAAACCTGCACTAAAACCATCTAAAGATTAAAAAAAACGTTCAAATTAATTCAAGCACTTAACTGCCACTCATACACCTTTACATTTAACAATTGCATTAAAAAATTTAGTCAAAAAACTTAGAAATTGGGTTTTATCACCATTGAATAATATTATTTCACTATTTCTTATGAGAAGCCCATTCTTCTCACATTTCAATTCCAGAGGTCAACCCATATGAAGAAGTTGGCTAGCTGTCCAAAAGGGCACTCCATCATGCACTTTAGTCACTGCTGGTTCAAGAATTTTTTTAGAATTCTACATTCATAGTTGATTTAGTGTGGTTTTATCTAGCATAGATTTTTTGTGTAGAAGATTGGAAGCCAACAATGTATCTACTATCAACACTCAATTTCGTTTGCCTCTCCATAATGGGAACTAATTTTTTTTGATCCACTCTTAGAATCTGAGAAGCTCAACTTGAGATTTTAAAGATTGGGGATAAAAAACATGAATTCCATCCCTATCAAAATATGCACCAAGTGGCCAACATATGAGAGGGTTAATAATCATTATAGAGCCCAGATGTACGTATGCTTATAATGGCTCCAATGAATGTTTATGGACACTTCGAGGATGATTAATCAAAACAAAATCCCCATCATGAATTCGACACTTAATCACCTCACCAATTTCAACTTTCTTCAATGTTTTTCCAAATGCATTTGAACAAAACTTACCTCCTTAGTCAACATAGGTTCTACACTGTCCGTTTTGTACAATTTTCTACAATTTTTCCCTGTTGTAAACATTTACATGGTCCAAAAATGTTCCTCTCTTGGCTATTTCTATAGATATACCAATTTCAATTATCCTTCTATATGCATTTCCAATGACAAGACATCGAGATGCTATATTACAACTCTTATACACTAAACAGTTAACACTAAATCTCAAAGGAACTCACATATAATAGTTGTTGAGCTACAAGAATAATAATAAAAACATTGTAGCTTGCTAACATTATAACACTTCCACCTTGTCCATGTACTTTTTTCAAACCATGAAAGGAATATAATGGAGATAAAGGAATGAATAATCTAATTCACATAGAAGGGAACCCATATTTCCTGAATGTTTCACGAAGCCTCAATGGTATCTTCGAGGAACATCCTTGAAGAATATAACATCCTTTTGAATCCAATACTTTCTCACTACAACATAAAGGAACTCACCTGAAACAGTTGCAGTTCCACTATAAGGAATATCATTGAAAAGCAATTCCTTGCTACCACTACTAAAAAAATTCTCATCCACATACTTTCTTATAACCATGAGCATGATGCAAATGGACAATTGACTGAAACTAACATAAAGGGTAATTCATATTACGTGAATGTTTAATTAACCCTCAATGGTATTTTGCAAGTATTCTTATCCAAAGAGAGATGCTCCACCATCGTAACAAATTTTTCTTGTGGCATCAAAGAAAGAATGATTATCAAAATCTATAATGAGGTAAAATTAATTTCCACCTAACCTCATAATTAAAATCAAACTCGATTGAGGCTAACAATAGATTCTTACATTAAAATTCTGAAAACAAAAATCAATTTGTAGTCTTGTACATCAAACGCAGAGGTACGTGTAACTTAAAGGAAGATGTGGTTGAGAAAATCAATTTCTTCTTATTGAAACATTATCAATAGGTAGAAGGTGAAATGCTTGTTTCCTATACCCTTGAACGCTATGTGAAAGAAGTCCATGTATACCATGAATAAATCTTCCTTTTCTTGTAGAAGATGAAAAATAGTTTATTACATATGCATTTGCTATTGTGTTTGCTTTAAAATTTAAAATATAAAAGAACAGGGAGAATCAAAATAGAAACTAATGCATTTTTTTTATCAATTATCATGGACTTGGTATTGGGATTTTGAAATTGGGTTCAGACTAAAAATAGATTCTTGCACTAGACATCCAAAAATCATAATATATTTGTAGCCTTGTAATTCAGATGGAAAAGTGTTTGTGACTTGATGAGGGATGTGGTTGAGCAACTCAATTTCTTAATGAAAGATTCTCAAAAAGTCTAAGGCGAAATGATTGTTTCTTATACCAGTGTGAATGTTGTGTGAACGAAACTCATGTCTACCATGGATAAATATTTTTTTTTGCATGTAGAAGATCAAAACTAGTTTATAATGCATGCATTTTCTATTGCATTTGCATTAAAAGATAAAAGATAAAAAAAAAAGAGAATAAAAACCTAAATTACTACATTTTGTGTCAGTTATCATGGATTTGATATTCATATTTAGTTTGAAATTTCGAACTGCACAATTTTTAAAGAGATCTCATTAAACATGAGAACATTGCATATTGAACATTCTAGGGTGTATTTTTCTTTAATATGAATGTTGAAGACAATTATCAACTAGAAACTTTGAAACAACAAATAGTTCATTCGGAATTTTTTATTAGGGTCAACCTTCAAATACAAAAATGCATTACGAATCGCATTGGTTAGATGATTGACCTGGGTAGTAAGACACTTTATGATTATGTATAACATAACTGAAACAAAAGGTTCAACATAGAGATCCACTTTCTCAACAAAAAATTGCAGAGAAAAATATTGCAAAGGAATCCTCTTCAAAGATTATTGAATTCTTGCAGCTTAGCACAACATCTTCTCATGTAAATAATTACCCATCTATCATTTGGTTGTAAGGTATAATTATATTTACTCATTAACATTTCTTGTTGTAATTGGCTTCAAATTCAGCCCTCCCATTGTACAAAAAGAAGTCATACTGAAATAGAACATTAATGACAGGTAGGGAACGTGATCTCAACTACCTTAAGGATGTCCAAATGGGAAATAAGAATCAACAAGTGCTTTGTAAGCTGAGTTTGCAATTGCTGTAGCAGCCAAAGTCCCTATGTGTTCGCCTGGAGATGAATGATCCAAGATACTCCCACAATCCATCTTGCTTTAAGAATTACATGCTACTGAAGAGTTTATGTTCCCATATACAAACTAAATGAGAAATTTTCCACAAGCATATTTGACCATCCCATCATAGAAAATCGTCACATCAAGTAGAAAGGGCACTCGATTCTTTAAAAGAATTCCTAGTTCTTTCATTCCCATCTTCTGATAGAAAAAACCTTATAAGGAAGAGATAGAATGAATAAATCTCTCGCAGTGATTTAATCCACAAACATAGGATGATTTAACAAGTCCATAAACTTATAGGCAGATATTTCTTCTTTTGTAGATCCAAAGGATGAGAACCATTGAATGGAATATGTGAAAATTTATTTTTAAGCCAATCTCTAGGAAACATTTTCCTCGACACATTTGAAGCCCTAAGAAGACAAGATGTTGAACCACTTTCTTAGCAGATCTTGCATTTCCACTGTCAAGCATCAGAAAAAAGGAACTTGAAGAATAAATAGCCTTGGTAACATTATCCTGCACTCCAAGTAGATGCTTCTCCACTTGGGAAATTGTGCCATTATCATATCTTCCTCCCCTCACATGCTTCATAAGCCTAGAAATTTTAGTAAGTTCATTTCCTAGCTCTTCCACAAATATCTTTGTCAGAGAAACACAATGAGAAAGAACCAAATCATCCAAACCTGCACTAAAACCATTTAAGGTTAAAAATTCAATAAAATAAGTTCGAACTGAATTCAAACAATTCATTTTTGCTCCTGGACCTTTTCATTTAACAATTGTATTAAAAATTTGAGTCATAGAACTTAGCAATTGTGTTTTATCACCACTGAATAATAGTATTTCACCGTTGCTTATGAGAAGCCCATTCTCCTCACAGTTCTATTCTGAGGTAAATCCATGTGAAGAAGTTGGCTAGATGTCCAAAATGGCCCTCCATCATGCACTTTAGTGACTGCTGGTTCAGACAAGGTTCCAAAACTCCATAATGATAGTTGATTCAGTGTGGTTTTATCCAACATAGATTTTCTAGATAGAAGCTTGGAAACCAACAATGTATATTTTTTGTTTAAACTGAAGAAATAATGTTTAGAGTAGCTATGGGGTGTATATAGTCCTGCCAGGGATTTCTAAAAACTATGGGAACCTAACGTCCCCACCCAACTATTGGATCATATCCTCATGACTAACCGACCAACAATGTATATGGTATCAACACTCAGTGCTATGTTTGCCTCGCCACAATGGGAACTAAACATTTTTTGATGCACGCTTAGAAGCTACAAAATATCAACTTGATATTCTAAGGATTGGGGATAAAAACATGAATTAAATCCCCATCAAAATCTACAACAAGTGGCCAACTTATGAGAGGATTAATAATCACTGTAGATCCCAAATGTATGTACATTTTTAATGCCTACAATGAATTCTTTTGGGCACTTGAAGGACAATTAATCAAAACAAAATCCCCATCACGAAGTCCACGGTTGATCACTTCACCAATTCTAACTTTGTGCATTGCTTTTCTGAATGCATTTGAACAATAATTACCTCCTTTGTCACCATATTATACAATTTTATGCAATTTTTCCCTATTTTAAACATTTACACGCTCTAAAAATGCTACTCTCTTGGCTATCTCTATAGGCATACAATTTTCATTTATCCTTCTATATGCATCTCTACTGACAACACATTGAGATGATATATTACAACTCTTAGTAATTAAAAAACTACGCAATACTTTTTACATTTTCGGGAAAGTTGCCAATTGAAAATTTTCTTCCACATATCTAAAAAAGATATTGTAGAATGTAAAAATACAAAATATTGTAAAAAATATTAAGATTGATATCCATCCTAAAGACTCTTTTAAGTTTCGATTAATACTTTGTATACCTTTCTCCCTGCCCTTATACATAGATAATCTATGAACACAAATTGTAGATCCTTCGATTCAACCTCATGTGATAGGAATTTAGTCATGTTGTATCTTGAATCTTCGATCTCTTCAACAACACTAACAATTTTCTTTAGTGTTTGTGCAACACGTTCCTAGGACAATGCGACTATTATTGACAACCTAAATTTAATATTACCATTTAGATCTAAATTCCAATAAAACAGTTGTTTATACCGCAATTACAAAAATGAACTAACAATAAAAAGCATGTTACTTACAGATGTCGTTAAGGGTTTTCCCCACATATCAAGAATTTTTTCATAGTTAGGAGTTCAAGGTAGAAGTTAAAACATAAAATTTTTCTTTCTTGAGGGTTAATTTCAACTAACCTATGATAAATTTGTCATTTGTGGAAAAATCTTCAATATCATTGAAATCGATTTGGGGTTTTCTGAGTACGATCCCTTGACCTAAATTTTGACAATTGGATTTAGCAAAGAGGATCAGATTATCATTGGTAGGGGTCATCACCTTAATATCTTGAGTCTTGGAATTGACTCTTCATTGCATCCTTATAGATCTTCATGTCTTAATCTAGGAAAAATTGAGTTCCTGGGATCGATCACTAACATTGGAAGCCTCGGGGTCCATGGAACGATTTTGATATGTCAATGATCCCTGGACAACATTTGATTTCATGATCTTGGTTACAAATGGTTGGGTTTTCATATTCTCCATCATTATTGTCAAAGCCAAGAGTGAATGACTGACGTTTCCAATCAAAATTGAGGCCTGAAGAGAATGTAGGAGCTTCAAAGTCGTCCATTGGAGTAATTCGAGAAAAATGCAATGCAAAAATTCAAAATGTTCTTTGAATTTAAGAAAATTAGTGCCAAATTGGCGGGATGATGTTTCAATATTGCATTCTATAACTCGATGGATCTAGTGTATTTTGTGACATTTTGTTGTTGATGTTGCAATCATCTCCATTATGGTCTACGATTGGATGGATTTGGCTTCGTATATTTAACTATTAGTATTTGCATTTTCTCAAATTTTCTCCTACTTGGTATTGTAGATGGTTTGGAATAATGGTTGTGCTTAGTGCTATGTGGGAGCTATGTGGGAGGTTGAAAGTGATGTTGGAATCTATGATTTGCTAATAATTTTTTTTTCATTTGTATTACTATATTAATAATCCATAGATTATAATATTGAGTGCATTAATTTAAATAATTATACAATGCAAAAAGTTTATATGCATTTATTTAAGAAATAGTAGTGGCAAAATTGATAGCTATTGATTTCAACTCTAATATATATTGCAAAACAATTGAGAAATACATATTATAATGTTATATAATGAATATTCTATTACGAGCTAAAGACCAACACTTTTTTTATCCAATAATAATCATTTAGTATACTTTTCTCATAAAAAATGTTTAACCAATGAATGTGATGCATTTATTTTTAGTGAAAATACAATCCATTTTGTCACTCATTCAATATATGTAATATATCAAATAAGCCTAAGAAAATTCAAGTAATTGCATTGATTTCAATAATCATATAATGTATCCCTAGATGGGTTAGCTAGCATGAGATAGATGGGGAGAATGAGACCACAATCCCACTCACTACAAGAGGAGGGAGGCATTCCATCATTGCCCCCAATGAATTAAAATGCACATACAATTTCATTGTGTGCTATAATTATGTTACCACCTCATCAATCATGTCACCCATTTTGTCTAATGGCATATTTCTCTTGGCTCATTTGTCTTTTAGCCCATATTTTACTTGGAAGACTAACATGGTTTGTAAGCCTACTCTAAATTTCCACATTAGTCATTCTAGGAGGTAAACAATTATGATGCCACCTGAGCCATCTCTCTATACATGAGGATTAGGCTAATAGTTTGTATGCAATTGTATATTGTCTAGTAATGCTGTAATGGTGTCTGGTATATTTTGTGAGATTCAAGCCTAATCATAGGTATTTAGAGGAACAATGATCATTTTTGTATCATTTTATGTTTTTCGGCATGTAGTGATTCATCCCCTAGATAAATTTGGTGGTATTTCTTACTGAGCTTGCTATGTTGAGACCATTCCCCCAGTCCATCAAAGCTACTTCTACTGAATTTTCCTCATTTTTTCTTAGCCTTTAGCTAATTACTTCCTCACTATATTTTCTTAGTTTGAATTCCTCTCCCCTTTTTAGGCACACAATCTTGCCCTCTAACCTCATTAGGCCCCACCACTTTCACCTTCCACTTCCCGCTACCCTATCTTTATGGAATTGTCCCTCATATAAAATATTTCTTTCTAGTTTATTATATTTTTCTTCTTCTATGGAGACCATGGTGAGATATAGAGCATAGGTCTACCATGGAACTGCCTATTATAGGGACTTTGGATGCCCCAAAACCCATGAATGAGTTGAAATCTTTTCTACTCCTTATCATGATTTTACTCCTAGAAGTGTTCAAGAGGTAATTTTTCAAGATAAACATGACATTGCAGATGAAATACAATGCACTATTAACATTGAGGTGCTTACTAAGGTGGAGATATGGGTTGCAAGCATGGCCCACTACTAGAGTTTCCTCAATCACTACATACATATAGTCAATCTTTACTACCACCTCAGGTTATTCTTTGGCTGCATGGTGATGGAGAAGAACAGTACCTAAGAAGAGATGGTTTTTAATTGGATAAATTTTAGGTGTTAATGTGCTTCATAGACAAAAAACTAGGGAAAATTAAAGCCCACTTTGATTTTCCCCCTACTTTAGGTTGTTCTCTAGGAAGTGAAAAGGATCCTATCCTTTTGAAAGCCTTAGAATATAGAAAATATTAAATGTTAATTACGTTCTCTAGTTATCTACTATATCAACTAACACTAACTTTGTTTTTTTGCTTCAATATATCCCTATAGCCCATTTGTTTTTGACAAACTTGTCCATTTTTTGTTACACTATTAGTAAACATTTTGTGTGGCTCTTACGGAAAATGAAATTTTGTTCTTGATCTGGTTTCTGTAGTGGAAGACCATGAAATATTTCAACCTCTTTTGATGTAAAATAATTATTTGAAGGAATGAAAACACTTTCACTTAAGAAAAAAATACAATCATCTAATGCAAATCAATAAGGTGCATTGATTTCACTATCAGTAAATTATATGTAATGCTTTCCTTAATTTAGTGTTAATTATATCCCATTAGTTTTTTCAAATTAAAATATAATGATTTGGTGCATTGATAACACAAATTATTAAATTAGATGGATTCATCATGGAAATCAATTTCAAAATATTGATTACTATATTGATATAAAATATGTTCTTACCTGTAAGTTATAATCCAATGCTTTCTTTCATTGAGTGTAAACTATATCCTATTAGTTTTTGCAAATTAAAATCGTTATTTAGTTTTTTCTATAATGTTAAGCTAGATATAAAGTGAACTCATATATAAAATACATTAAAAAACCAAGAGCATGTTAGAGAGGCTAAATATAATTATGATAGGCATATGAGAATATATTTATTTGCTCCTACTTGTTAGTATTGTAGATGCTTTATCAGAATTGTTGTGCTTGGTGCTATAATGTGGACATCGAGGGTGAAGTTGGAGTCGATGATTTGATAATATTTTTTCCCCTCTCATTCATATTACCACATTAATAACCCATAGCGTAGATATTGCTTAGTTGATTTGATCATCATGCAGGGCTATGTAATATTTAGAACTAAGGGTTGAGGATTCTATGTATGTTTATTAGTGTTTCCTCTTCATTACGTGGGGTTTTGTTGGATGTTGACATTGTTGTATTTGTCTATCGGTATTTCTAGACAATGTGTGGAAGTTGTGTGAGGTTGTTGTTAAAGTTGAGGGTTCACAAGGATGCTATGTGCATTCACTCTTGAAAAATGATTTGAGTTTAATTCCTTGTGAATTTTATCAAAGGATATAATCTTGAAGATTCTAATGAACTCCCTAATTGTAACCATCCACTGATCCAATAAAGAAGTGTTTAAGGAAGTATAACCTTTTGACCAATCTATAAATACCTTTGAATCCCCTATCACTTACAATTTTAGATTGAAGAAGTCACACAATTAAAATGACTAACTTAAATGTCTAATTTCTATTACTGTAGTACTTGTTAGGTAGTCATAGTTTTGTTTGTAGACTAAATTAGTCATTCTTTTTAGTCATTTTTAGTTGTATTACTTATTATCTAGTCGTATATTTTAATCCACGACTAAATTAGTCATTTATGTTAGTCATTTTTAGTTGGGTCAGTTGATATTGCTTAATTTTGGTAGTATTTTACTTGGAAAAGCTATAGTGACTAACGTTTTTAGTCACCTAGTCACTAATTTCATCATTTTATACTAGTGAACTACAATTTTTTTTAAAATAAGAGGTAGTTTTTGTGGTTTCTCTGAAACATAACATGTTTTTTTCTTAACTATGGTGAAAAGATAAGTAACTCTGTCAATTCTTGGAAAAGGATATGCATTTATTTTACTAGTTCTTGAAAATGAATACATCTTTATTTTTGACATAGAAAAAAGCTATTCTTCTTGAAAAAAACATATATTCATATGAACAAAAACAATAGATATTGCATTAGTTTTCTTGGAAAATAGAACGTGTAAATAACTATTGAGCTAGAATTCTCTTGAAAGAGAAATATGTAATGCATCCACAAAAAAATAGTTATTTCATTAGATTTATTCAAAAAAGAAATATATATTTATATGTGCAAAAGAATGCATATGAATATTGTTTGAATAAAATGATTAGCCATGTTATTTTCTTGGAAAATACTACATGGTATAACTTAAATTAACTATGCTAATATTTTCGAAAGGAAAGCATATGAATTCTTGTGCATGAAACGATAACAGCCAAGGTTCTTTTCTTGAAAGAATCCATCTGAGTCTTGTGCATAAAATGGTAAGAATGAAGATTATTTTCTTAAAATTTTCGTATGAATCTTCTGCATACAAGGATGCGAACCCATGCTAGTATGTCTTGAAAATATTATGTGTTGGAATATACAGAAGTAATGTCTATTATATTAGATTTCTTGAGAAAAAATATGTGGTTACATGTGTAACGATAATAGTCATTAGGCTAATTTATTTTGGAAAAAAAATATGAATTTACATGCATAAAGATCATAACTAATGTGCTAGTTCCTTTAAAAAATGGGGAGTTTGAGTGGTTGTTCTTTTGGAAAAGAATGTGTCTTGTGGAAAGAAAAGATAACTAGTATTGTGTTTTTTATAACCTTGGAGACAGTTCTTGGTTACGGGGAACCAGTCCTCATGACAGCCAAATATTGAATAAAAACTTTAAAATATGTGTCCACGAGGATAAACCATGAGAAGAAAAATGAGTGGTCTAATTAAGAAACGTATTACTACAACTAGATTGGCTTGGATAAACGAGTTTTGTAGATATTTAATAAAAAAATTGGGCTACAAGAAGGATGAAGATGAAAAAGGATTGACAACTCGGCAAATTAAGTATTTTAGCTCTACCTGTGTAGAAAAAATGATGAAAAGGCCAAAGATATGGAGGATTTTATAGCATGGTGGAGTGCCCATTAAGACTTTTTCGATATGAAATATGAGTACCATTCAACGTAACTTTGCAATCATAACTTAAAAAGATATATTTCTCCATTACACTCATGATAGTAGAAGAAAAACATTAATACATGATAACACATTGAAGGAAAAAACAATTCTACAATACCGCAAAAACTTGAAACAAAACTAGTCTTTATTCTTCTATTTTCAGAGATATTTCTTCATTACATATTGTCTCCTAGTTCACAAACTCTAAGCTCCTCTAAAATGTTGGTTTAAGATTTCTTTTCCCTTTCAGAATTAACTATTTCCAGTCACTTATAAAATTGATCTCTGAAAATAGTTACGCAATTGTCCTCCTCTTTTAAAGTAAATAATTATGATAATAGTTCAGATTACAATTTATTTAATATTATATATATAAATTAATACATATATAATTTTAAAATAAATCCTTCCATATCTAAAATATTTACAAACAACGCCACATATTTTATATACATTTTTTTCTTTAAAAAGAAAATATGAAGTGACAAAAAAGTTGAATGCAAAGTGTGAGTCCGATCAATCCTTGGTGTTGTCATATGCCATGTTGGAAGTGATATGAAAGGCATGTTAGTTCTTATAGTGGTTTATGGTGTGTGGGTCCCTTTCTTCATCATGCATTCGTCAACAAAACCCTGAGTGGTTTTATAAAATCAGAAACTACTTTGCGACAAAATATTGTAGTGGTTTTGGAGAAAAGGGAAGGGAGTCTCTCATTAGATACCAATCGTTGATATGAAGATAGATGGGATTTAAATTCTACCTTGTGCCACCGTTACCAATTTTTAACTCTCAATTATTTACGCTATCGCAATTTGGTTATTTGGAGTATTGTCACTATGGGTTATTGATCATTTTGTCACCTGCAATAAATATAATATTTTGATTCCCTTTGATGTTGACATATAAACAAATTTACCAATCATTCTAGCATGTGATATTGGAATTAATATTCCTGTAATTACTAGATAAGTAACTTAGAGGGGAATTAGAACCTTCACTTGTGACAATCTCTTCCACTCTATATTTGGGGGAATTAATGATCTTCAATACACTTATCATTTCAAGTACATGTCCACTTGAAAACCATGGATATCCTTGTTGAAAATAAAAATAATGTACACTTGACAATTTAAAACAATTCACTCAGATATTCCATTCACCTGCCAATTACCAATTTTATACCAATTGGCAGCTGAGGAATGAACAATACAATAAAAATGACCAAAATTCAAAGTCTATCCAAAATGCATAAGCACTCCATAGCACTCATACTTTAGTTTCTCTTGATTCAGTTGGGTACCACATAACATCCCCTTTACTCAATTGTGTTCAATCTTGGCGAAATAAGCACACAAGTCCTATCAACACATATTTTTCTAGCTCTTTTACTCTCTAAAGGAAATATGAGATTGACCAAAGAATTCAATACAACCACTATTCAAACAGATCAATGAATTTTTGACATTGTTGGAAAGCATATCATCACTACCATAGTAGTGACCATTTCGCAACATATCTTTGTGAGCTTGCTCTGTAGTATACCCAATCGTTGTAATTTTGCATCTTTTTTCCTTGTACACATATTTGAGATGTTTAAATAAAAGGTCCTATAATTGGTATTTTGTAGGTTTTTTAAGAGTTATTCCATAAGACTACAGCCAACTAGACAAGTTCACAATGATTTCTATAACCAATGATTTAATTCCAAGTGAAATTATTTTCCAACGACATTGTGAACATGTGATTGGCTCTTGGAGCCTATTTTCTATTGCAAAGTTGGGAAACAATGTAATTTCAAGCAGAAAGACAAGGCATGAATCATTTTCCAACATTTAATCTTGCAAGGTGCAGGCCTCCTCTACGATTTCTATTTTGTAATATCCCTAAATGAGAAAAGTATATGTCACATCGTAAGGTTTTGTGCCTTGTTGTATCATTTATGTCATGACCGAAATTTTGACAGTGGGATTTAGTAGCAAGGATCAGATTATCATTAGTAGGGTTTGTTGCCTTAGTATCCTGAGTATTGGAATTGACTCTTCATTACAGCACTGTAGATCTTCATGTCTTAATCTAGGAAAACTTGAGTTCCTGGGCTCGATCCCTGCCGTTGGAAGCCCCGGTGTAACGTCCTCGGGTGTGCAACGTGGTTGGGCGCCAGGTGAGTCGAGTGCGTGCACAAGAGAGAGGCGAGTTAGGCCGCACGAAGGTTGTGCGATGGAGCTGCGATAGGTGTGCGACGATAACTTGCGATGAAAACATGCGATAATAATGAAGTGCGATAGAGTATTTATACACCTTGGAGCGTTGATCAGTTTACTTGGAGACCGACTCGTGATGGAGGGCGGGCCGACTCAAGTATGGAGCATTTGGTGTTGAAGAAGGGTGTGCGCACGAACGTTGGGTGGTCGGCTGGGCAAGCCCCACCCCCACTTATGATGACTATATATTATGGTGCGTTTGGAGCATTTGGACATCAACGAATTCGATCACATCTTCACATAAGGAGTTAAGTGCGCAATTAAGTGCGTAGGAAAAAGAGGTGGTAAAAGCGCATAGCGCATGCGCTCCTCTTGGTTTAGCTGCACCGATTGAAGGTCGTACTTGGTGTTGGGCGAAGGTACGGGCGAAGGTATGCCCGGTGGTTGGGTAAGGCATGCACGGTGAACGTGTGGCACCCGATTTGTGCGACGACTTGGCGTGGGTGTCTTGGCGACTCGGGTGAGCGCCCGCCCATCGTGCAAGTGTGCACGAAGGCTTGTTGGTGTGTTGGTTTGTGAACAGAGGAGTGTCTCGGGTGGAGGCACCCGTGTGTGGCGACTTGGAGGCGCCCCCAAGTTGGGCAAATGACACGATCGTGCGACAAGGTGAACGAAGGGTTGGTGAGTCGTGCGGTGACCGTGCAGAGGTGCAGACGAGCTGGGCAACCGAGTTTGCCGAAGTTGTGAAAATCGGCTAAGTGTAAATTTGGGGTTTCCCAAGATTTAACTTGTACATTGTAAAAGTGAAGATTGTATAATATATTGATTCGGGCAGACTCATATTGCACGGAGTTGCCCCTCCCTTTATATTGTTGTGCGTTTCTCTTGTATAATGTTGTTGATAATGAATGTGTATGGGTATTCATTGGTATAAAGGAACACATTAATAATACTTGGTTACGAAACACAAACTAAGTAGGATAAGTGGAATGTTAGGCGTAGTCCACGAACATAAGTATTGGTGAAAAGAAAGTGTTCGGTGGTGCCGCACCTCACTATAAGTGGTTGAAAGACTACTGCAGGTGTAGGGGCGTGATAGGTGGTATCAGAGTAGGCTGATGACCGGGTTGACGATGAAGTGCTGATCCCACTGCACTATCGTGACAGTTTGTATCAGAGCTCGGTTGGAGCTGGTGTTAGAGCAGGGTTGCTTGTGACGAAGTGCAGGTGTGGGTAAACTTGGAAGCTTAACAGTTGATGACAGTGGAAGTAGGTACTTGCAGGTGAAGGAAGATAGTTTCACATATTAGTGGGACAAGGGCTGGTTCATGGTTGCAGGGAACTTGGTGAAGCTGGTGAATGGTGAAGCAGTTTTAGCAGGGGTAAAGCTTAGTGCTTGGGCCAAGCTGAACGAAAAAACATGGCAGGTTTGGAAGAATGCGAAGGGAAGATCTTGCTGACCTTATACAGGTTGAAGAGGTTGAAAGAAGAGAATCCCCGGATTCGAGATAAGCTTGAAGTCTTGGAAAAGAATGTTGAAGACGAACTTCTTCAACTTGGTTGGACAATGGAGCAGGATGAAGTTGCAAATTGTGCTGACGAGGAAGAGGAAGCCATGATGATTGAAGATGTTGCAGATGTGACAACGATGGATGATGAAATTGAGATTGATCAAGTTGGACCAGGATTGTGTAGTTTGCAGACATGGATGGATGAGGATACTCACATGGAGGAGCCTCATGATGATGATGTAAGTATTATTGATACCTAAGTTTCACTTAAGCATTTGGTAGATGGACCGTATCCAGGGAAGGGCAAAGTCAGTTTGCCAATGCAAGGGAGCATCTTACCATGGATGACTATGATGAGACCTTGTATGGAGAAGCAAGGATTGTTGATTGTTGTAGGACTTTTTGGGGTTGTTTGTGACCTTATGGTAGAAGGTACAAAGGCCCGTGACAAGGGAGGAACATGATGATCGTTGTGGAGGATTGGGTCATGCTTTACCCACATGCAAAATTGGATAAGTGCCCAGCATGACTCATGGACAGGTTGAAGGGCACACACTTGGGGTACGATGATGCGTGGGTGGACTTCTCATAGCCAAGATCAAGAGATAGTCTTGGTGGAACCTTTAGTGGGGGAGCTATGATGGAGGGACTCATGATGTGATGATGATATGGTTGAGTGACCGAGTTCACTAGACCGAAGATTGTAGCTTGGATGAGGATGACCGATTGTTGTGATGGGTTTACTTGGTTGGACTACATGGGCAACTTAGTCATGGACATCAGGTTGGAGACATGGAGCATGGCAGTCTTATGCAGGGACATTATGCGGGAGCACATGTAGAGGTGCCACTTATGGGCATCCAATGAGGAGTGCCAAGGCAGGGATGTTGTGCAGGTGGATTTGCTGATGCGACATGGAGACTTATTATTTATGAGCTGATGGAGAGGTTGTGCACTTATGTACAACAAGGCCATGGACTTGGATGGGATTGTGAGCAGACTATGGAGCATTTCTACTACATGGAGAGTTGAGGCTTCTTGCAGAGACCTTTGGGCCGAGACTTGTATGCTTGCTGAGGTGTTGGTTGGGGGTGGTTTATAGAGCTCATGATGACATGAGAATGTTGTGACTTTTGGGGACTTCATATATGGTGGACTTGGGGACACTTTGGAGCAATGGAGTTACAACGATGATGATGCCTTGGTGACAACACTTGGGCATGGGTTGAGCCGAGACTCAACCACCTTTTGACATGGGAGCTGATTGATCTATGATCATGGGTAGCACATCCATAGATGAGATAGGTGTACATTTGTTTGTATTATAGACTTGAGGGATGGCACATTGCAGATATGATGGAGGATGCTTCATGGACCTGGATGTGACACAACAAGAGCCGGTTTGATGAGATAGTCTCTTCATATGGAGGAGATACACATATGGATGATGTTGGGATAGATGTGGCTGATTTCATGTAGCACATTGACACAAAACATCATGGACAACATGTTGCAGATGAGATGAGGACTACTTCATGGAACTGAGCATGGCTTACTTATATGGAGATGGATTCTTGATCGAGTTGAAGATGTGGCAGGATGTTCTGAGAAACAACTGATGGTGGCATGAGGATGTGCATTCTCATGGTTTGAGCGTGACAGTTGGATTAGCTACCCAACTAGTTCAGACATGGGGGCCGGCATGTACACAGATGTGTTAGTATTGTGTTGGAGTATCATGGCAGCGGTTCACATGAGGACGACACGAGAGGTTGCACGAAGCATGTAGCTTGAGATGAAGGGGCTAGCCTTCCACGATGGAGAACAACATGTGGAGATTGTGACAGGGTGATCGATAGTCATGGGTTGAGATGATTTCCAATATATGACATACTGATGGGGTGTATACCTTGGTATGGTGATCTTGGTGACAGATGGTTGCCGGGATGAGACATGATGGAGACAGTGGTTCTACATATGTTGCAAAGATGGTTGCATTATGTGGAGGAGTTGACATCATGGATATTAATGATCTTGGTGGATGGCTACTAGGATGATATGTTGTCGAGGACGAAAATGATTTCAGCTGGAGGAGGATGTAACGTCCTCAGGTGTGCAGCGCGGTTGGGCGTTGGGCAAGCTAGGCACGCGCCTCGACGAGAGGCGAGTTAGGCCGCATGAAGGTTGTACGAAGGAGCTACAACAGGTGTGCGAAGATAACTTGCGACAAAAACATGTGACAATAATGAAGTGCGATAGAGTATTTATACACCTTGGAGCGTTGAGCGGTTTACTTGGAGGCCGACTCATGATGGAGTGCGGGACGACTCAAGTATGGAGCGTTTGGGGTTGAAGAAGGGTGTGCGAACGAACGTTGGGTGGTCGGCTGGGCAAGGCCCAACCCCACTCATGATGACTATATATTATGGTGCGTTTGGAGTATTTGGACATCAACGAATTCGATCACATCTTCGCATAAGGAGTTAAGTGCGCAGTTAAGTGCATAGGAACAAGAGGTGGTAAAAGCGCATAGCTCATGCACTCCTCTTGGTTTAGCCACATGGATTGAAGGTCGTACTTGGTGTTGGGCGAAGGTACGGGCGAAGGTGCACCCGGTGGTTGGGTAAGGCATGCACGGTGAACGTGTGGCGCCCGGTTTGTGCGACGACTTGGCGTGGGTGTCTTGGCGACTCGGGTGAGCACCCGCCCATCGTGCAAGTGTGCACGAAGGCTTGTTGGTGTGTTGGTTTGTGAACAGAGGAGTGTCTCGGGTGGAGGCACCTGTGTGTGGTGACTTGGAGGCGCGCCCAAGTTGGGAAAATGTCATGATCATGCGACAAGGTGAACGAAGGGTTGGTGAGTCATGCGGCGACCGTGCGGAGGTGTCGATGAGCTGGGCAACTAAGTTTGCCGAAGTTGTGAAAATTGGCTAAGTGTAAATTTGGGGTTTCCCAAGATTTAACTTGTACATTGTAAAAGTGAAGATTGTATAATATATTGATTCGGGCAGACTCATATTGCAGGGAGTTGCCCCTCCCTTTATACTGTTGTGCATTTCTCTTGTATAATGCTGTTGATAATGAATGTGTATGGGTATTCATTGGTATAAAGGAACACATTAATAATACTTGGTTGCGAAACACAAACTAAGTAGGATAAGTGGAATGTTAGGCGTAGTCCACGAACATAAGTATTGGTGAAAAGAAAGTGTTCGGTGGTGCCGCACCTCGCTATAAGCAGTTGAAAGACTACCGCAGGTGTAGGGGCGTGACACCTGGGGTCCAGGGAACGATTTTGATATGTCAATGATCTCTTGATGACATTTGATTTCATGATATTGGCTACAAATGGCTGGGTTTTTATATTCTCCATCATTATTGTCAAAGCCAAGAGTGAATGACCAGTGTTTCCATTCAAAATTGAGGCTTGGGGAGAATGTAGGAGCTTCAAAGTCATCCGTTAGAAAAATTTGATAAAAATGCAATGCACAAATTCAAAATGTTCTCTGAATTTAAGAAAATTAGCACCAAACTGGCGGGATGATGTCTCAATATTGTAGTCTATAATTCGATGGATCTAGCGTATTTTATGAATTTTTGTTGGTGATGTTGCAATCATCTCCTCTATGGTCTACAATTGGATGGATTTGGCTTCGCATCTTTAACTATTAGTATTTTCATTATCTCAAATGTTCTCCTACTTCTTAGTATTTTAGATGGTTTGGAACAATCGTTGTGCTTATTGCTATGTCGGAGCTATGTGGGAGGGTGAAAGTGAAGTTGGAATCTATGATTTGATAATATTTGTTTTTTTCATTTATATTACTTCATTAATAATCCAAAGCTTATATTGGGTGGATTAATTTAAATAATTATACAATTCAAAATGATTATATGCATTGATTTAAGAAATAGTAGTGGGAAAATTGATAAGTATTGATTTCAACTCTAATTTAGTGAAAATTATCTAAGTGATTTCAAAGCTAATATATTGCAGAAAAAATGAGAAATACATATTATAATGTTATAAAATAAATATTCTATTACAAGGTAAAGACCAACACTTTGTTTATCCAATACTAATATTTTAGTATACTTTTTTTATGAAAAACGTTTAACCAATGAATGTGATGCATTGACTTTTAGTGACAATACAATCCCTTTTGTCGCTCATTCAATATATGCAATGTATCAAATAAGTCTAAGAAAAATCAAGTAATTGCATTAATTTCAATAACCATATAATGTATCCCTAGATGGGTTGGCTACCGTGAGACAGATGGGGGGAATGAGACCATAGTGCCACTCACTACAAGAGGAAGGAGACATTCCATCATTACCCCCAATGAATTAAAATGCACACACAATTGCATTGTGTGCCATAATTATGTTACCACCTGATCAATCATGTCACCCATGTTTGTCTAATGGCATGTTTCCCTTGACTCATTATCCTTTTAACCCCTCTTGTACTTGTAAGACTAACATGATTTGTAATCCTAGTCTAAATTTCCACATTAGTCATTATAGGAGGTAAACAATTATGATGGCACCTAAGCCATCTCTCTATACATGAGGGTCAGGCTAATAGTTTGTATTTAATTATATATTGTGCAATAATTGTGTAATGGTGTCTGGTATATTTTGTGAGTTTCAACCCTAATCATAGGTATTTAGAAGGAACATTGGTCATTATTTATCATTTTATGTTTTTCACCCTGTAGTGATTCATCCCCCTCGATAAATTTGGTGTTATTTGTTACTGAACTTGCTACGTTGAGACCATTTCCCTAGTCCATCAGAGCTACTTCTACTGAATTTTCCTCATTTTTTCTTGGCATTTAGCTAATTAGTTCCTCACTATATTTTCTTAGCCTGAATTCCTCTCACCTCGTTAGGCACACAATCTTTCCCTATAACCTCATCAGGCCCTGCCACATTCACCTTCCACTTCCCACTAGCCTATCTTTGTGGAATTGTCCCTCCTATACACTCTTTCTTTCTAATTTCTTATAGTTTCCTTCTCCTATGGAGACCATGGTGAGATAGAGAGAATAGATCTACCATGGAATTTCCTATTATAGGGACTTTGGAAGCCCCAAAACCCAAGAATGAGTTGAAATATTTGCTACTCCTTATCATGATTTTACTCCTAGAAGTGTTCAAGAGGTAATTTTTCAAGATAAACGTGGCATTGTAGATGGAATACAACACACTATTAATTTTGAGGTGCTTACTAATGTGGAGATATGGGTTGCAAGCATGGCCCATTACTAGAGTTTCCTCAATCACTATATACATATAGTCAATCTTTACTGGCACCTTAGATCATTGTTTGGCTGCATGATGATGGAGAAGAACACTACCTAAGAAGAGATGGTTTTTAATTGGATGAATTTCAGGTGTTAATGTGCTTCATGGAAAACAAACTAGGGAAGATTAAACCCCACTTTGACTTGCCCCCTACTCTAGGTTGTTCTCTAGGAAGTGAAAGTGATCCTATCCCCATGGAAGCCTTGGAATATAGAAAATATTAAATTTTAGTTACGTTCTCTAGTTATATACTATATCAACTACCACTAGATTTGTTTTTCTCTTCAATATATCCCTATATCCCATGTATTGTTGACAAACTTGTTCATTTTTTGGTACACTATTAGTAAACATTTTGTGTGTCTCTTAAGGAAAATGAAATTTTCTGCTTGCTTTGGTTTCTATAGTGGAAGACCATGAAATATTTCCACCTCTTCTGATGTAAAATAATGATTTGATGGAATGAAAACACCTCCACTTAAGAAAAAAATACAATCATATAATGCAAATCAATAAGGTGCATTGATTTCATTATTAGTAAATTGAAAAATGATTTGGTGCATTCATAACAAAATGTATTAAATTAAATGGATTCATCATGGAAAAAAATTTCAAAATGTTGATTACTATGATATAAAGATGTTCTTTCTTGTAAGTTATAATCCAATGCTTTCTTTAATTTACTATGAATTATATCCTATTAGTTTTTCTAAATTAAAATCGTAATGATTTGGTGCATTGATAACACAAATTATTAAATTAAATGGATTCAACATGGAAAAGAATTTCAAAATACTAATTACTTGATATTGATATTGATATAAAATATGTTCTTACTTGTAAGTTATAATCCAATGCTTTCTTTCATTGAGTGTAAACTATATCCTATTAGCTTTTGCAAATTAAAATCGTTATTTAGTTTTTGTTATTATGTTAAGATAAATATAGAGTGAACTCATAGATAGAATACATTAGAAAACTAAGAGCATGTTAGAGAGGCTAAATATAATTATGACAGGCATATGAGAATATAGTTATTTTCTCCTACTTGTTAGTATTGTAGATGCTTTAGAAAAATTGTTGTGCTTGGTGTTATATTGTGGAGGGTGAGAGTGAAGTTGGAGTCGATGATTTGATAATAAATTTTCCCCTCTCATTCATATTACCACATTAGTAACCCATAGCATAGATTTTTCTTAGTTGATTTGAGCATCATTTAGGGTTATGTAATATTCATAACTAAGGATTGAGGATTATGTGTATGTTTATTAGTGTTTCATCTTCATTACGTGGGCTTTTGTTGGATGTTGGCATTGTTGTGTTTGTTTATCAGTATTTCTAGACGATGTGTGGAAGTTGTGTGAGGTTGTTGTTAAATTTGAGTGTTCACAAGGATGTTATGAGCATTCACTCTCGAAAAATGATTTGAATTTAATTCCTTGTGAATGCTATCAAATGATATAACCTTGAACATTCTGATCAACTCCCTAATTGTAACCATCCACTGATTGAATAAAGAAGTGTTTAAGGAAGTATAACCTTTCAACCAATCTATAAAAACCTTTGAATCCAATATCACTTATAATTTTAGATTGAAGAAGTCACATTATTAAAATGAATAACCTAAATTTCTAATTTCTATTATTGTAGTACTTGCTACATAGTCATATTTTTGTTCGTAGACTAAATTAGTCATATAACCTTGAAGATTCTAATCAACTCCCTAATTGTAACCATCCACTGATCGAATAAATAAGTGTTTAAGGAAGCATAACCTTTCAACCAATCTATAAAAACCTTTGAATCCCATATCACTTATAATTTTAGATTGAAGAAGTCACATTATTAAAATGAATAACCTAAATTTCTAATTTCTATTATTGTAGTACTTGCTACATAGTCATATTTTTGTTCGTAGACTAAATTAGTCATTCTTTGTAGTCATTTTTATTTGTATTACTTATTACCTAGTCGTATATTTTAATCTGTGACTAAATGAGTCACTTATGTTAGTCATTTTTAGTTGGGTCAGTTGAGATTGCTTAATTTTGGTAGTATTTCACTTGGAAAAGCTATAGTGACTAACTCTTTTAGTCACCTAGTCACTAATTTCATCATTTTCTACTAGTGAACTACATATTTTTTTTTTGAATAAGAGATAGCTTTTGTGGTTTCTTTGAAAAATAACATGTTTTTGTTCTTAGCTATGGTGAAAAAAAGTAACTCTATCAATTCTTGGAAAAGGATATGCAATTATATTACTAGTTCTTGAAAATGAATACGTGTTTATTTTTGACATAGACAAAAGCTATTCTTCTTGAAAAAGAACATGTATTCATATGAATAGAAACAATAGCTATTGCATTAGTTTTATTGGAAAATCGAACATGTAAATAACTATTGAGTTATATTTCTCTTAAAAGATAAATGTGTAATGCATCCACAAAAAGAATAGTTATTTTTCTAGATTTATTCAAAAAGAAATATGTATTTATATGTACAAAAGAATGCATATGAATATTGTTTGCATAAAATAATTAGCCACATTATTTTCTTGGAAAAGACTACATGGTATAACTTAAATTAACTATGCTAATATCTTCGAAAGGAAATCATATGAATTCTTGTTCATGAAACGATAACAACCAAGGTTGTTTTCTTGAAAGATTTCCTATGAATCTTGTGCATAAAATGGTAAGAATGAAGGTTATTTTTTAAAATTTCATATGAATTTTGTGCATATAAGGATAAGAACCCATGCTAGTTTTTCTTGAAAATATTGTGTGTTGGAATACACAAAAGTAATGGCTATTATATTAGATTCATTGAGAAAAAATATGTGGTTACATGCGTCAAGATAATAATCGTTAGGCTAATTTATTTTGCAAAAAACATATGAATTTACATGCACAAAGATCATAACTAATGTTTGTTCTTTTGGGAAAGAATGTGTCTTGTGGAAAGAAAAGATAACTAGTATTGTGTTTTTTATAACGCTGGCGATAGTTCTTGGTTGTGGGGGAACCATTGCTGAGGACATCCAAAGATTGAATAAAAACTTTAAAAGATGTGTCCAGGAGGATAAACCATGAGAACATAAATAAGTGGTCTAATTAAGAAACCTACTATTACAACTATATTTGCTTGGATAAATGAGGTTTGCAAAGATTTAATAAAAAATGAGGCTAGAAGAAGGATGAAGATGAAAAAGGATTGATAACTTGGGAAATTAAGTATTTTAGTTCTAACTTTGTAGGACGAATGATGAAAAGGAAAAATATATGGAGGATTTTACAGAATGGTGGGGTTCCCATTAAGACTTTTTAGATATGAAATATGATTCCCATTCAATGTAAATTCACAATAATAACTTAAAAAGATCTGTTGCTACATTAAACTCATGCTAGTAGAAGAAAAGCATTAATACGTGATAACACATTGAAGGAAAAAACAATTCTACAATACCACAAAAACTGAAAACAAAACTTGTATTTATTTTTCAATTTTCTGAGATATTTATTCATTAAATATTGTCTCCTAGTTCACAAACTCTAAGCACCTCTAAAATGTTGGTTTAAGAATATTTTTCCCTTCCAGAATAAACTGTTTCCAGTCACTTATAAAATTGATCTCTGAAAATAGTTACACAATTGTCCTCCTCTTTTAAAGAAAACAATTCTAATGATATTTCATATTACAATTTATTTAATATTATATATATTAATATATACATATATAATTTTAAAATAAACCCTTCCATATCTAAAAATTTTACAAACAATGCCACAAATTTTATAGACGTTTTTGACTTTAAAAAGCAAATATGAAGTGACAAAAAATTTAATGCAAAGTGTGAGTCCCATCAGCCCTTGGTGTTGTCATATGCCATGTTTGAATTTATATGAAAGGTATGTTGGTTCTTGTAGTGGTTTATGCTGCATGGGTCCCTTTCTTCATCATGCATTCATCAACAAAACCCTGAGTGGTCCTATAAAACCAAAAACTACTTTGCAACAAAATATTATAGTGGTTTTGGAGAAAATGGAAGGGGTTGTCTCAATAGATACCAATCGTTGATATGAAGATTGATGGGATTTAAATTCTACCTTGTGCCACCCTTACTCATTTTTAACTCTCAATTATTTACCCTGTCGCAATTTCGTTATTTGGAGTATTGTCACTGTGGGTCATTGATCATTTTTTCACTGGAATAAATATAATATTTTGATTCCCTTTGACGTTTACATATAACGAAACTTACCAATAATTCTAGCATGTGATATTGGAATTAATATTACTACAATTACTAGATAGGTCACTTAGAGGGGAATTAGAACCTTCACTTGTGACAACCTCTTCCACTATAGATTTGTGGGAATTAATGATCTTCAATACACTCATCATTTCAAGTACATGCCCAGTTGAAAACCATGGAGAACCTTTTTGAAAATAAAAATAATGTACGCTTGCCAATTCAAAACAATTCGCTCAGATACTCCATTCACCTGCCAATCACCAATCTTATACCAATTGTGAGCGGACGAATGAACAAAACAATAATAATGACCAAAATTCAAAGTGTATCAAAAATCCATAAGCACTCCATAGCACTCATATTTTAGATTTTCTTGATTTAGCTAGGTACCACATAGCATCACCCTTACTCGATTGTGTTCAATCCTGACGAAGCAAGCACACTAGTCTTGTCAACACATATTTTTCTAGCTCTTTTACTCTCTAAAGGAAATATGAGATTGATCAAAGAAGTCACTACAACCGCTATTCAAATAGGTCAATGAATTGTTAACAACGTTGGAAAGCACATCATTACTACCATAACAGTGACCATTTCACAAAATATCTTTGTGAGCTTGCTCTGTAGTATACCCAATGTTTTTAGTTTCGCATCTTGTTTCCTTATACACATATTTGAGATGTTTTAATAAAAAGTCCCGTAATTGGTCTTTTGCAGGTTCTTTGAGAGATATTCCATAAGACTACAACCAGTTAGATAAGTTCCCAATGATTTTTGTAACCAACACTTTCATTCCAAGTGAAATTATTCTCCAACAACATTGTGAACATGTGATTGGCTCATGGAGCCTATGTTCTCTTTCAAAGTTTGGAAATGATGTCAATGCAAGTAGAAACAATAGGCATAAATACTTTTCCAACATTTAATCATGTAAGGTGCAGGCCTCCTCTAGGCTTTCTATTTTGTAATATCCCTAAATGAGAAAATTATATGTTACATAGTAACGTTTTGTGCCTTGTTGTATCATTTATGTCATGAGGTCTCTTTCTTTCTCAGCCATTCCCTTGTTGCAATAACCACCAATGAGTGTGGTGTAAGTAAGGTCACTAGCATTAACGCCTTTGATGACCATCTTTTGATGAATCTCCATGACCTGTTGAAAGTCACCATTTCTATATTTTCCATAAAGAATCAAAGAATAAAAAATAAATAGTGGAATTGGAATTCTCTTCATGATCCTCTTTAATTACACCTTTTCTTCCTCCAGGCTCCACCCTTCCTTCCTTTGCAACACACTAAACAAGTGCAAAATTGACAGCACCTATACTGATATTTATTTTCCTTTGAATTTTATCAAATAAACCAATTGTTTTCTGTAGGGCATCCTCCTTGCATAGGGTAGTAACCAAACTATTTAGAATAATGTTGTTAGTGTAAGTTTTATTAATCTCCATTTCTTCATATATTTTCCAAAACCATCTTAATTTGATAAAAGAATTTCACAACTTGAAGAAGGGTGTTCGAAGCCCTAAAAATTCAAACAAACCCATGATATCTTACATGATGACAAGTATTAATAATTTCCTAAAAAATTCTTGCCTTTACATAGCCATGTATTAAGAAATCAAATAGTGCAAGAGTGGAACCCATCGATTTATAGGTATTTAGAAATGCTTCAAAAATAATGGGGCTTGTCTTATCGGAGGAAGGAGAAGAAGGGGCATGCTTCTTTATGAGGTCTTCAAGTAGAGGCCCAAACAAGAATATGGATGTTGATCGAGTAGGATTGAATGAAGTGTTGGATCACTTGAATCTGTGACTTCTAGCTTCATTGGGAAGTTTCTAGAGGATTTTTATATGTCATTGGAAATGAAATGCTCTCACTCTTTTGATTTTCATCAAGAATTGATTTCAAAGTCATGGCCATATGTTTCCTTTTAGTGCCACAATTGATATCTCTCTCTCTCTCTCTCTCTCTCTCTCTCTCTCTATATATATATATATATATATATATATATAGAGAGAGAGATAAGTGCGCTCTTTGAAAACTAATATCGCACATTTATTATGTGAAGGTTTTGATTAGTGTTTATATACACTAATAACCTCACAACCATTTGACATGCTGAGCACATGTTGGCCCTTTACATACAATCCTCCCTTAGTGCCTTGTATGGGAATTAACCTTTGTTGAATTTTCCTTTTCTTGGTGATTGATCATTAATTAGGGAACCTCGATAGCATATATGACATCAAATGAGACATATAGATTATGTGTTGGCCAAATAGTTAAAAAAAAAAATTAAAAAAAAGTAACACTACTCTGCATAAAAGGCCAAGAGAATAAAAATACCTGTAAAAGCCCAATTTTTCTCACAAAATTCAACATTTGTTTTATGGAAGTTATAAAAAAATTGACGCATAATATCAAAGGCTCCATTGGGCATATTTATCCATGTTAAATTAGTCATCATTTCAAAATTTGAAATTGATAAAACCTTGTGGAATTTAGCCACAAAAATGTTTATCTTTGGAAATATTTCCCTCTTCTTGCGCAAAGAAATGGTGACAATGATGGACATTTTTTTAAATATTACACTGTTAATGGGGGAAAAAGTATAATGTAACTATTTTCCCTTTCTTCTGATACCTGCGAAGTAACGATAAATGAGCATGCCTTGGTAATCTTTATGTATGTTACTTTATGCATGTGATATTTGGATGAATAGACATGTCTCATAACCATACAAATGTAGAGATAAATATACTTGTTTTGGTAGTTATGGGTTTTTAATTAATGCATGTCTAGTGTCAATAAAAGAGGCATGTCTCGATACTTTACATACATTTTACTCACACACATGAAAATATGTTTAGCGCATAACTGGTAAAGATTTATTATTTTGCTTTGATAAAGATTTTATATAATCATGATGTCAGAGTTTGTTGATGGTAGTAATTATAGGAAAGGATTGTGAGTTACGCGAAAGGTGGATTATATTTGACATTATGATGGGAAATGAACTAATGGTTCATGTAGATTGAGGGATTGTTAACTAAAAGTTAATCCACTACAGGGAACAACCAAAGACACAATGTTGGAGGATTTGTGGGGTAAATTATTTTGATGACATGGGTAATGTAATGGATTCTAGCTAGTAATGCTGAATTAAATATCTCTTTGTAAGATTTGTAACAATGGCCAATCGATCAACTCCCTTACTACCATTGAGGGAGGAGTGAACATCGTCATGAAACATTTAATAATTTTTTTTTTTTGGTTTTTCGTGGTTTACGGGGTATATTGGTGTCTATTGATGTGTTTTCCTATTGTGCCATTGTAATGATGTTGCTTCCTTGCATGACGTTGGCACTTACATCATCAAATATCTGATTCACTAGCCTAATTAAATGAAGGATGATAAGGATGTAAGGTTACAATGAGGAGATTTATGTTAATATGTTGCAACAATCATTATTACATTATGTCACTTGTTATTCCTTTTCTAAAGTTACTTTATGTAATGATGATTACTTTACCTAATGGTTAGTTAAGGAATGTAAATTTCGTAAAAAAAAATTAATGCTATGTATTTTTACATCGACTTTGCTGGGCAATGTTACAACAACAAAAACAAAGGAAACAATGTCCCATATCCTTCTAAGACTAGATATCAATGATTTGTTTCTTAGAATAAAAGGGTGAGAGTACACATAAACAGAGTGAGCACAAATTAGTTGTAGTAATGGAGAGTGGCAAGTACTAGTAGTAAAAAGTGAGTTGAGCAACTTCAACAAAGAGATAAGGGTAGTGTTACTAACATTATTTTTTAAGTGACAGTGTTGACATTAATAACCTTCAATGTTTGGTGGTGTTTGCTCCAATCTCAAAGGGTGATATTTTTGAGAAAATTGTAGCCATTGATGTCAATGCTCAGTCCTTGATGTCAAGCTAAATGGGAGTCTTCAACAAGTTGGCAGTCATAGTTGGTAGTGTCAAGCTTAGGGGAGATTTTATATTTAAGGATTTTTTTTCCTTTAGTTACCTATCTTTAATGAGGAATCTAAGTATTAAGTTTTATATCCATCGTCGAGATATTTTCAATGGTATGTGGAATTTTGTCTTAAATGCAAAGGACTAAAGAGAAAATTAAATTTAAAGTTTTGGCAGTTTATGTATGTTAATAAGCATGGTGATAAAATTAAAAAATGAATAGAATGAACATTAATAATCTTGGTGATCAGGTTAATAGAAATTAGCATTGGTTTTAATATTCTTGGTGGTAAGATTAAATAGGAATTAGCACTAATACGTAGCCCCAATCCTGCGACACCAACTGTCTTGTAACATTTGTTAATGGATTCACTTGTGGACCCAAGGATTTGATGATGCGGTAAGAATCCAATAGAAAACAGAGCCTTAGATCAATGGTCATGATATTTGTCAGGATTTTGCACAAATCACAATGATGAGTGGCACATGTGATGTGAAGACAAGTGGCAATGATATAGCGAATGACATGGTCGAACCTTAGAATTTGCACTAGGTGTTCATTTTTTTCTTTTGTTGTGTAATGGAAATTAGGCTAATTCTAGCCGAAAAATGTATTAGGCCTGATCCATAGCCTCAACCTGCAATTTTGTATAAAATTGATTAAAAAAGGAATGACGAGTTCTTATTATATTTTAAAGTCTCAATGTGAGAAGTACCTACAATCAGCTATGATGTAATCACAGGGGATCGATAGTAAATATCAATCACTGTTTGATTGTTATTGAAAGCAAGTTATGGCGAGTCATTGATCTGTAGGGGAAAAATGACAAAATTAGACATCCCATTCCCTCATTAAAAGTTGAAAAACAAAGTGGCTCTAGGTTAGGTGAACAATTGTTGTTCAAGTTTAGTTAAATAAAAGTTATGGAACACCATGGATTTTTTTTTCTAGTTGATGGAGTTCTTGTGCTTAACACCTAAAATGTCTAATATTTTTTTTTGGTTATGGTCAAATGTGATTTGAAGCCATCCAGCTAATGGTTGTGAAAAAAATTTGGTGTTCAAGTGCCAAAATTGGTGAAGAAAAATTAAATCTCATGGGGCGAAGTACGTAAAAGATTACAACACGTATAAATAAAATAATGATGTTAATCATAAAAAATGGAGTTGAAGGAGGAAAAATCGTAGTCAATGAGAATATAGAATTGTTCCCATACATTGTTATAATTGTTAACAACCAGTTTAGAGACTAAGATAGGAAGTGTTATAGAGTCAGAGTTGAACAATCTGTAAGAAGTGTAAAAGGAGAAAGAGAAGAACATATGTTGATGGTCCTTAATTGATGAACTATAGCTTATTGGATAATTAAAGGGAAGACAAGGTCACTACATAATTAATTAAATTTTCTAAGAAAAATGTAACTGATCAGGATCTTAGTGTGAAAATGTGTGAAATATACATCTAGTTTCCTGTTGCAGGTCTGTGATTCTTGCGAGTTGGGGCTTGCAGATCTGAGGGGTTTTGTTTCTCCTATGAGTTTGTGCTCATCAAAAAATTATGTAATCAAGAGTTAGAGCTCAATATTACATCATAAACAAAAGCGTTTGTGGTTTTCTCCTCTATCGATTTCTATGTAAATTCTCTGTATAGAAAATTTCATCTGATGGTTTCTTGTCTCTATTATTATTTGCATTTAATTGAGTAATTTAGTAAATAGTGTAAATTTGTATAATAGTTATCCCCCAAGTATTCATTAATTCCCAGCAATTTTATCATCTTATAATATCATGTTCATATTTGATATTTTTTATCCAAGTGGCTCTAGAAATGATAAAATAACAAAGTCTTCAGACTTCATTGAAAATAACACTAGATTGTAGAGTTTCTCTTCGTGATTCCAACAACATAAACGACATCTCAATATGATTTCGTATGCAAACGTTATGCTTAGTCAAAGTTTCAGTTAAACTGGGAAAAGGTCAAAGTCAAAGTCAACATTCTACCATGTGGCAGGCCATACATATATGATATGAAATGTGGAAGAAAATTTAGTAGGCATAGTGTGACCCACAGAGCTAATGTGATATCCTAGTCATCAAACCAGGTGGACACATAAGAAGGTGATGTGGTAGCACCACAAGTTGACGAATGGAAAGTAGGGGAAAAAGTGGCCTATGATGTGGACCAATGAGAGACTGCCATATGGCACCTAAAATTAGGCCCAAATGGCCTCCGTATGGTGCAACTTACATATTTTTCTTATTCTCATGGTTTGGGAGTTATTACCATATGGTCATAGGTATACCATATATTATATGATTTTAATACTATATTAATACCAAAATTAGGCTTTAAAACCATATTAAAGAAAATTAGGTAGTCCATGGGTTTTGAACCCAATACCATCCCAAAAATAAGTAACTTAATATGGCTATGCCAACTTATAAAATGTCATTAAAATGGTTTAAAGGGAAACATGGTGAATACGCGAGAGATGAGTGTGAAATCAGGCCAATAAAGATGTGAATCTCAAGAATATTCTAGGAATATCGTTAGGGCATATATTAGCGAATATTTCAAATAATGTTCTCTATGATGAATATTTGACGAATCTTTAAGATTCCTTGGGGGTAGAATTTTTAAGTGTGTGAACTATGTCGAGTTTATACTCAAATGAATCAATTTTTCACTAGAAGTCTAATGGCGTAGTCCATTTCTTGATCTCAGAAGTAGAATTTTTTCCTATGTCCAAGAAGAGTATCTTGTTAGGAGTCTATGAGATTCCTAAAGAGCCCAGATTTGACCGAGTCAAAAAGGGGTTGAGTTTACAGTGATATTTCATAGATTTTCATAAGGAACATGATGGCACGAGGAAATCCTTCATCAGAGTAGTCTAGTTTCAAGTCATTCCTAGACTTCGAGGTAAAGGTGCATTCTTTCCATGTGTTCATTTTATTTTTGTTGATATTATGATTTTATTCTCAAATCCATGTATGCCACTTCATGTGATATTTTTTTATTTTGTCATGTTGAAGGAGAGATTTTTATGAGTGAGAGTTCTTATAGAAGAGTGTCTTATGGAGAGACATGCCACTCTAGTTAAGTGTGTTCTTCCTTGTACTGAAAAGGAATAAATCATGCATTCATCGTCATCTTGCAACAATTAATGATGTGACCTACCCAATCTTGACATTGGGCTTGAAGATGTAACCAACACTGGGTGAACTCCATTATCAAGTTGTGTGTGTTATTTGATTCGATGGTCTCCTTTATGTTCCCTCTTCTTTAAAGTATGCAAATGTTCTTTTTCACACTCCTTCACATGAAATTATGCTAACATCACAAAAGTAAAAGATCTTCGTTACTTCCGGTAGCTGAGAAAATCCAGATCAATATTGGTATCAGAGTGGTGTTCTTGCTGATGTGAATTGCAACTTCTAATGATAACCAAAGATTGGGCGTGCAACAAGAAAATAAAATGGAGGATCATATATATGTCTATGAGTCCTTCTACAGAATGGAAAGCTTGGTAGATATAAGATATGTATGTTATGAGAATAAAATGGCAAAAGAGGAATAGGAGAAAGGGAGAGTAAAGGATGACTCTCCATTTCCATATTTGAGTGGATAATCTTCTTCTTCATATTCTTATCATCATTCAAATGAAGGGATCAATCAAAGCCTTCAAGTAGAGAATGTTGAATTGAGGATACCTCTATGAGAAGCCAAAGTTGAGAAAAAGAGATTACACCTTGAATTACGAACCACAAAAGAGGCCTTCGAAAAGTTGAAGTGCAACGAAGGCTTAACGAAGTCATCATCACCTGCTCTAAAATTAACAACTGAGGTAAACAATGTTGGTAGTTCTTCAATTTCTTTTTCACAAGATGATGATGATTTGGGTGCTTTTGAAAGCAAAACTAGAGGAATTGGTTGAAGACTAATGAATAAGATGGGATATGAAGGCAAGGGACCATGATCTAATGGGGAAGGCATTGTGAATCCCATCCAAGTGACGGAATTACCACGACATCTAGGATTAGGCTATGTCAAAAGGAAGAGACATGATAATATTAAGGAGACATGTCCAAGACAATGTAGTATGTTGAGTACATCACAACCGTCCCATGACAGTGCACATTGTAGAGGAAAATCTACAACAAGATCTTATTGCTAGGATCGCACTAGAGACATCTAAACGAGATATAAAAATACTGAGTATTATAATGTTCATTTTGAGTACAAAAAGTTTGTTAATGATGATAAAAAATCACAGCGTAGAAAAACATGTAGTTTTTGTGTCTTGTATAACCATGTGGTTGTCGAGTGCTAGAAGAGAATGGAATTATGGAAGAGAACAAGACATGTAAACCCTTCTTCACATCAGGGAATGAAGAAGGTCAAATAGGTATGGAGGAAGAAGAATTTTTTTAACCATTGTAACAAGCATGGAAATCAAAGAGTGACATGTTGGGACCTCCATCCAGAGCAGCAACCGAAGGACCAGAAAGGACTTCAAAGGGAACCTATCAGTGAAGAAAATCAATAAGAAATCCAACTAAAAATAGAAATCCCATAAACCTAATTGGGTGAGAAATAGGGATTTATAAGTAGTTGAGTGTGGCCACATTTTGTAAATCATATGTTGTGATATATTTATAAAAGTGATGATGTGTTTTCCATCACTTAGGAATGAAACGTGATGGTGGTCTGGACATTTTGTTGATATCTGCAGTATTGGTTTGTTGTGATTCTGATGTAAACTTGACCAAAGAGTTGGTTATAACCTCTTGGAAACTATGGGGTTTGCTTGGGTAATGATAGGTCATGTAATTGAACATGTATTTTGCAAGATGTACTATTGGTTTGCATACAGTACAGGTGTTGGTTCATCACTTATCGCTCCAAAGGACAAAGGTGAAGGAGAAGGAAGTGTGTCTTGTTAGTGAAGTTGTTGTGTAGACGAGGGAGTACATCAGATTGCAGATTGTGCTTATGCTTTTGGATGACCAAAAGCTCCTTAATGGGGAGGAATGATCAAGGTGGCTCTAGAAAGGCTCAAAAATAAAATTCTTCTGATTTAACTAAAAATAATATTAGACTGTATATCTCATTTTCATAATTCGACCGGTGTAAAGAATGCCTCAATTTGAGTTCATATGTGAAAGTTATGGTTAGTCAAAGTTTCAATCAAATTGGGAAAAATCCAAAGTCAACATCAACATTCTACCACGTGGTAGGTCATACATATGAAATGTGGAAACAAGGTTAGAAGACTTAGTGGAAGCCACAAAGATAATGTGGCATCACATACAAAAAATCAGGTTGACACACAAATAGGTTCTGTGGCAGCACCACAAGTCAACACATGGCAAGTAGAGGACATAAGTGGCATATGATGTGGAACAATGAGACACTACCACATGGACTAATCACATAGTGCCACATGGCACCTAAAATTATTCCCAAGAGAACTTGGGATAGTACAACCTACATTTTTTCTTATTTTCAGGCTTTGGGAGTTGTTACAATATGGTCATATGTATACCATATATTATAAGGTTTGAAAACTATATTAAAACTGAAATTATGCTTTAAAACAATATTAATGAAAAATTGGGAGTCCATGGGTTTTGAACCCAAAATCACTACAACAACAACTTCATATGACTATGCAAACCACTATGCCACCACAAACATTTTCCTATTCACCCCCACACTTTGTTATAAAATGTCATTCAAATGGTTCAAAGGGAACCATGGTGGATACATGGGAGATGAGGGTGCAAGCAGACCAATAAAGTCATGAATCTCAAGAAGATTCTAGGAATATTATTAGAGAATATGTTAGGGAATATTTCAAATAATATTCTCTATGAGGAATCTTTAAAGAATATTTAAGATTCCCTAGGGGTATAATTTTGAAGGTGTCAAAACTATTCCGAGTTTATACTCAAATGAACCAGTTTTTCACTAGGAGACTAATGGCGTAGTCCATTTCTTCATATGAGTAGTATAATTTTTTCCCTTGTCCAAAAATATTATCTTGTGAGGAATGTTTGAGATTCTTAACGAGCCCAAATTTGACTGACCTAGAAAGCGGTTGAGGTTACAGTCATATTCATGGACTTTCCCAAAGAACATGATGGCACATGAATCTCCTTCGTCCAAGTAGTCGATTTTCAAGCCATCCATAGAATTGGAGATATAAGGTGCATTGTTGTCATGTGTTCATTTTATTTTTTCTGAGATGATGATTTGATTTTGAGATTCATGTATGACACTTCATATGAGATTTTTTTATTTTGTCATGCTAAAGGAGAGATTTTTATGACTGAGAGTTCTTATAGAAGAGCGTCTTGTGGAGAGACATGACACTATAGTTAAGGGAGTTCTTCCTTGTGTTGACAGATAAGACATCATGTATTCATCATCATCTTGCATCAATTAATGAAGCGCCTCCCAAATCTTGACATCGGTCCCAGAGACATAACCCACACTGGGTGATCTTCATTATTAAGTTATGTGTGTTCTTTGATTTCATGGTTACCTTTATGCTTGCTCTTCTTTAAAGTATGCACATGTGGTTTTTCATACAATTTCACATGCAATTTCGCTAACATCATAGAAGTAAAATATATTCATTAATTTTGGTAGCTAAGAGCATACAGATCATTTTTATATTATGTTTTTAATTTTTTTTAATGATGATAATGATGGTGATTAACACCCGTTAATACCAATATGGTTTGTTGGACCTCAATATGGTAAGAAATTAATTGAAATTCCTTAATGTGTTTTCTATGCTTGTAGAGAAGTGAGACAAGCGTTGACATATCACCATACTTTTGCTACCTTAAAAATTCAAGAAGCTTGGTAGTGTCATAGATATTATGAAAATTTGCAAGGATTTGTCTATAAGTTGGGACGTCAAAGAGAAATTTATTTTCATCTCCAACCCTCTTAGTATTGCACAGCTGATAGCCTCATTCTTCCCATGTCATTTTAGGAGTATACCAAATCCCAGTTTGACTATGAAGCTCATGAAAATTAGTTCTTATCTTCACAATGTTTATTTTCTTCAACACTAGTCAAGACAACTAAATAATTTTGGCTTTCAAGGTTGGGGATAATCACCTACTTATAGTATCTTAGTTTCATTTTTCCTCTAACTCTTTATCGCTCCATAATTTTTCCTGAAATTTAAAAGTAATAATATTTTTAATATTCATTAGAGGAAATTTCAGCAGAAAAGTGGCCTCCTAAGGAGAAATAATAAAAAAATAGTTAAAATAATAAAATAAGAGATGAATTTTGGAGCGAAAATAATAAAACTACTTTTTTAATTGTATTTTTAGCTTATCTCCTTATACTTTTACCCAAATTTCAAGTGTAGACACTTGTTGGATGCAGAATTGAACTCCACATCCAACGAGTACCCACAATTCATAGCTTTGAGAAGACCCACATTGATAAAAATTGAAGATACATTAAAACCCTTTGTTTAACACATTTTTTAATGTATTTTCAATGTTTATCACTGTGGGTCTTCTCAAAAGTATGCATAATTGGTACTCGTGGATGTCGAAATTAATTATAACGAGTTTCTACACTTGAAATTTCAGTAAACTGATAAGGAGATAAGCCAACAATACAATTAAGAAAATAGATTTTATTCTTTTCCTTATAAAATATGTACATGTACCTATTTTTAAATTTAAAGTATTTTGATTGGTTTACATATTATGAAATGGAAATTACATGAAAGTTCCTCTAATAAGCCTTATTCTACAAGATGATATACTCCTTTATCCCCCGATGGTCTAGCCAATATTGGTGATCTTTATGCCATCTTCGGTTGAACCAAAGGTGGGGTTTTGGCTAGAGTTATAAGAAATTTTAGAAAAGCTCTTGGCTTACATGTTTTATAACTTCTTCTTATGCATGATATATTTGGTCGTTACCATGCTTTGAATAAGGTAAACACTAGCTTCAATCAAGAGGATAGCCTAGGGAGTATATCGTTTAATATTGAGGTTGTACGTCATAATATTCTTTTGATCAATATTCCTCCATGTTCCTCTGGATATATGACAACCCCAAAAGTCACATCCATATAAAATAATAAGAGTAGCAAGGGTCTCAAAGAGGTACTTTCTTTTATCCCAAATGCAAAGATCGGCTACTTACAATTGTTTTTATGCCCATAGTATGTGTTCTATCATCCACATATCCTTTTTTCAATGTTATAATTCCAATTGAGTTTATGATTGATGTCTATTCCCAAATATTTTTATGAATGAACTTTCTCCAAGTAGCTATTATTGTAAAGGAAACTTCCATAAGTAATATTTTTGGATTTAATTATCATGACTTTAGTCTTTTCAGTGTTAATAGTGATACCCATCTTAGAGAAAAAAAAAATCGAGGATCCTTAGTTGATTCATGAGATCGCCATGGCTCGTTGAAAAATCAAAAATATCATCAACATATTTTTTTTGAAGATTCTTCAGCGAAAATCACATAGAGAAACGTTTGTCGACGCGTTTCGAACCAACCAGTGTGGTTCATTATTAGGACAAGTTGAATGAGCAAATCGCACTTTGCACATTAAAAAGACAGGGCAAAATATCCCATGACCCAATTTTCCAGAGAAGGTAATGGCTAAAATGACAACAGCTATATTTGATCGGGAAACGGCTAGTTCGACTTTGATAAGGGGTAAAAACTCTATTTATTTAAAATGTTAATACGGTTATAAATGTAAGAGGACCATTATAAATATATTATCATAAATTAAATTTATTTATTTTTATTCTATTTTCCAAAATGTTAAAAATAGAGTGATCTGTAAATAGTTAATTAAATTTTAATATAAGTTAAAGGGACATATATAAATATATAATAAAATAAATTAACTTAAAATTGTTAGAATAAGCAAAACACAAAAACTGCATTAAATTAAAATTGTTAGATATCCAAGTTCTTATATAAATACTAGTTAGTTATAAAATTAGAGTAATAGTTAATTATATTTTAATTAGAATGTAAGTTAAAGGAATTAAAATAAAATTAATTTTATATTCATAGTAAAAAAGTTTTTAGAATTATAAGTGTTAGAAAATTATTAGAGATTACTTAATAATCTATTTAAATAGTATATTAGTTTTTAAATAATTATAAAATAGATTAATTTAAATTAATTTCATAAATTACTTATAAAATAAATTACATTTAAATTAATCATCACAGATTTTTTTAATGTTAGAAAAATATTATAATAACTTTTTATAAATTAAAATACAATTAACTTTATATTCATAGTCAAAAATATAAATATCAAGCGTTAAAAATATTACAATATTAGAAATTAATTCATATTCAATTTAAATAGTATATTAATTAATTATAAAATAGATTAATTTTAATTTAATTTTATTAATTAATTATAAAATAAATTAAGTTTAAATTAATCGTCAAAGAGTTTTTAAATGAATAAAATACTAGAGAATTCAAGTGTTAGAAAAATATTACCATATTAAAAATTAATTAAAATCTTATTGAAGGGAGGGGGAGAAAAGGAAGAGAACTACTAGGAGGAGAGGGCTGGGACCCAGCAACTACTGATCTTCCAGCCATCCTCTCTATTGAGATTGTTCAGCCTTTTTTCAATCTCAAGGGCTTCCCTAAACTTCCGATGATGGAATTGCGACACTCTAGCAATCACACTAGCTTCCTCAATGCAGACATGATGATTGGTCTTCTCCACATGCTCTCCTAAAGCGGAAGACTTGGTTCTCATATGCTTAAGGTCAGCTACGTGCTCACTAATCCTTTGATTAATGGAGCGACCAGTCTCACCAATATAGGTGGTCACACATGAACAGGGAATAATATAAACCCCTTTCATGTCTTTGGGGTCAATAGGATCCTTCACAGATCCGAGGGACTTACGAATGGTGTTAAGAGGTCTAAATGTTGTGGGGACATTATGCTTCTTAAGACTCCTCGCAATCTTTTCCGTGGTCCCTTGAACATATGGAAGATGAACACCAGAAATCTGTTCTTGAGGTCCTATTTTGGTTAACGAATTCTTAGCAGCTTTGACGAAAGCCTTTTGTCCCAAGTGTCTGTTGTAACCGTTCTCCACAAAGACATTAAGGAGATGGGATTTCTGCTCCTCGAAGTTCTTTCCATCAGAGATCCTTAAGGCCCAAGTCGCAAGGGTGCTGAGAACCCCCAACGTTTGGGCCGGGAATGGTGAGAACTAGCATGAAGATACTGCGTCGTATGAGTTTTCTTACGAAACACTCGGTGGGAGAGGGAACCATCCTTATTCTTAGAGATAAGAATATCAAGAAAAGAGAGGCAACCATCGACTTCTTATTCTTTAGTGAACTTAATGGCCGAGGATTGACCATTGAGATGGTCGAAGAAGAGATCCAACTCCTCTTGGCCATGAGACCAGATGACATTAGAGTCATCTACATATCTTTTCCAAAGCTTGGGCAGAAGGTGGGCTGAGTTTAGAGCTTTAGATTCAAAATCTTCCATAAAAAGATTTGCAACTACAGGGGATAGGGGTTAGCCCATGGCAACCCCACAGGTTTGCTCAAAGAACTCACCTTCAAAACTGAAAAAGGTTGAAGGGAGGCAGATTTCAACTAACCGAGAGGTATCAAGATCAGTTAAAGGCTTGATCACATCCATGGCCTCATAAACGATAAGAGTTATCCCTTGCTCGACAAGTAGCTGGTTTAGGAAGCATTATCCTTTTAATGGATTAATTATCCAAAGCAAACATATCATTTATGTTATTATATGTGTACATCCAATCCTATTTTACAATGCTTAGTAATCAACCTTGACCTAAACCATGGGGAATTATTTTGGTTTAATCTTTCATCTAGTTGAGGTTTTAATCCAGGGGAATGGGAAACGTTTCCTGACTTTCTTATCCTACCTTTCCCATCTTTGTCATCCTAATTAGTGTGTTTGGATGATCACGCCTTGATTAGGCATTATATTATAATTAATATGGCCTCTCAGACACTTTGTCTTAGTCTCCATTCCTTGGAAGGTTCCCTAATCTCCTCTTTCTGGTGTTTGACCTAGATTTGACCTATGAATCCACCTTACGGGGTTTTGACACTGAAGCATAGGATGCCAACTACTTAACTATTTTTCCACCCATACTCCCACAACACTGAAAATCTGAAGTAAAATGCAAAGTGGAAGGACAAATTTATCAATCAACCTTATTCCACAATTTTTTTTTTTATTTACTTTTTATTTATAAATTTGGTTTATGTTTAAATATTTCATTTATGATTATTAATGTTTACTAACTTTTCAATTAATTAAACTATGTTTTTATCATTTCATAAATTATTTTTAATATTTCATTTTTAAGATTTTAATTTTTGTTTTCCCCTTTTTTTTTTCCTTTCATTTATTATATATTAATAGAATTATTTTTTTATTTGTAGTAATGTGGTGATTATTTAAAAAGTATTGTAATTTTAAATTCAAAATAAACAAACATATTACTTCTAACACTTTGTTTTGACTTGATTCTGTGATATTAGTTCACCAAAGTATCAATGGTCAAAGAGACACTTTCGAACAAGTTGTAACTTTAACCCGGAAGAAAAGGGAATGTCACTAGTAATATTATCTTAATTTTAGAGGATTGATGTTAAGGATTTTGTTTAACATGATATTAATTATTGAGTTCATCATTTTAACTAAGTTGTAATTTTAACCCTAAAAAATAAAATCGATAATATCGTTTTATTCTGAGGTTGATTTTAATTTATTTAGAAAATTTTGTAATTTTAACTTTATAAAATGAACATTATCAATAGTATCATTTTTCCCAATACCGTTGAAAATAGTTATTAAATATAACATAAACAATAAAACTCTATAAAGTTTTAATTAAATTGATAACCCTATTTTATTTTAATTTGTAATAGAAAACTATAACTAAATTACAATACTTTTATATAATTATTTAAAAACTAAAAAAACACTTAAAAATTATATGAAAAACATATATGTGTTGAATTAATTTTCTACTGTACAAAAATGTCATTTTTAACTATTTTATTTTTTTCCTATTTTATAAATATGAAAATACTTATATTGGTTCTTAATATCCCAAAGGTATTAATTATTATATTACATTATATTATATTATGTCATATTATATTATATTAGATTATATCATATCCCTAAATATCAATTCATATATTATATTATACTATACTATAGTATAGTATAGATAGGATAGGAACAAAATTTAAAGATAGAACTGAAAATATATATATATATATATATATATATATATATATATATATATATATATAGATAGATATAGATATATATATTATATAGAATATTAAAGTAGAAAAATACAATTATGATATATAAATATTTATTTTTAATATAAAATTTCAAAATCAAAACATTTTAAATATACTTTGCTAAATTTAATATGTATGTAGAAAATATCTTACAACCGATCAATAACATTAATATTATTAATATATCATTTTCAATAAGTGCATGATTATAAGCGTCTCTTTCTTCTAAAATATTATTATGCTTTTCCATTGTTCATATATTGCAACAAGTTGTCCAAAATGATCATTTTAAAACAATCATTTTAATAGTGATAAAGATATATTTGATATTTCTACCACACGTGCTTCATTTAATAGCATTAATTTTTTATTGGATATAATTCCACATCCTCATTTTAATAAATATACAATTTATTCATTTTTATAAGCATCATGCTAGTCCGATGCTAATCACAAAATATAGACAAATAATCATGTAAAATAACATAACAAACATAAATAAAAAAATATAAATTATTAAAGTGTGCTTTAATTTATACTATGTTATATTTCTAATTAGAAAATATAGGCAAATAATTAAGTAAAATAACATAACAAACTTAAATTAAAAATTATAATTATTAAAATATTTCTTAATTTATACTATATCATATTTCTAAAATTATTTTTTCCAAACAAATCATTATATGCTAGCTTTTTTAACCATATTACTATAAGTCAATAATTAAATATACTTGCCTTCATCATTTTCACTAATAAGGTTTCTTTTATAAGTATCATCTTCTTCATTAATAAAAAAAAATTATAAATATTATCCTTTACTTAATATACAAAATGTATATTTTCAATATCACTCATAAATAAGCTATTCTTTGAAAAACACATATAAAACATATATAAACAAATTGAACTAATTTATAAATAATCACAATAAATTTCTAATCTAAAACATCAAAATACACTTTAAATGTGTTACCAACGAATATAGTTCTTTAAAATTAAATTCACATTACCCTTGCAAATTGAGAACACTAATCATTTTTATGCTTCTAAATAGAAAACCACAAAACTTCATTACAACCCCAAATTCCATAACCTCTTTGTTAAATGTTGGTAAGTATAATAGTAAAAATCATATGCAAAGTTTTGAATCATGAAAAATATTTGTAATAATAGTGAATACTTTGCAAAGTTTTGAATCATGAAAAATATTTGTAATAATAGTGAATAATTTGCTTTAGGACCAATATTTACAATGTTTTCACAGTGTGCTAATATCACTTGATATTACAAAATGTCAAGCCTACACTGAATATTGTGATCAAGAATCTTATTAAGATGAAAATTAAGAAAAGGGTTTTTTAAATTCTTGTTTTTTTCTTTGAATATAGCTTTAATGTCCATGGTACCTCATCTTTATTTATTCTCAATATGTTTTATGAAAAAACAAAAAAACAAAATATATATTTATAGGTATAATAAATAAAATAATTTGTTTATGAGTAAATTAAATATAATAAATTAATAAATATTTTTTAATACAATAAAAAAATATTTTAATAATACAAGTATAGCATAAATTTTCACTTTCGAATTTAAGATTAATTTAATTGTCTTGATTCAACATTCTAACTATTTTCCATTATATTATCATGTAAACTTTGTGACGATATAATTAGAATAAATGATATTATAATAATATCTACAATATAATTCTTATAATGTTATTATGTTAAATTTAAAAATTAAGATTTTTAACCCTATCAACATTGAAAAAAATTACTCCACACATTCAGGAAACTTTTTTCTATTGATATTCACATGAGATTACACATGACAATATGGTTGTGATTTAAGTGTTTCATATTTCTCTCATTGCATTAATCTCCAAAGAGTTATAATAGTTTCTTATATCAAATTCTTGATTTTAGACTTATCTTAAAAGTATTGCATACTAAGATTTTACATTTTTAGTGTTCTATTTTCTATACCAATATTCTCTCAGGAAATATTGCATCAAAAAAACTCATGTTTATCAAATTTTAAATCCTAATTGAAATAGCTATATGTGACTATAAATACATTACTTACCTGGAAATTTTGTATTACACTCTTTCCTTAGTAATTAAAAACCATATTTCCATAAAACTTTACTTCCCAAACTTGGATCCACTTTAAATCTCTCCCCATCACACATTTCTTTGAAATTCATTATGTATAAATCTTACCCTTGGGATAAATGCCATAAACATCTTATACCCACTATGTGGAATATAATCTGCATAAACATCTTATACCCACTCTGTGGAATATAATCTCACGCCAATAACATTGTTTTTGTACATAAACAAATATAAATGATACATTTTCCCATTATTTATTGCATATAGCAAATTCTTCACATAGAATTCTATGTCTGGTAGACAACAAGAGGCTGGTCGCATTTCTGCATATAGTTGTTGTACTGTAAAGAACTTATCAATAGCACACCTTTGCTAAAACAATGTAACTTTTACACAAGCTACTGGGAAGGAGCCCCAATATTAAGTATTTTAGATGTCTAGTGAGAAGATCCAATCTTACCATTTTTAAGTAACTATCATGGTTTGATTCCCATAATTGTACTTTAAATATATGATAGCTTTGCATAAACACAAGCCACAATGTAAAGCCACACCGAATTAGTTTGTGAATTGAGATAATAATTTTTAATACGAGATCCTAACGGCATAAAAATAAGCTACATTATAAACTATAAAACCTATGAATATTTTAAAGATTAAAATTTCTTTAAACCTAACTATCCAAACATTTAGGGCCTAGGCTTCACTAGTCTATGACATGTGATCATTTTCATTTACTTTTTAATTAATAATTTTCATTTACTTTTTAAATTAATGATATTTATCACCAAGAAGAAAAATTTACATTTCAATTCATCCGTCAATTCAATTATTTTCAAATGTTTACCATTTACAATCAATTTAATTACTTAGAATTCTTAGTTATTTTTACATTTCAATTCATCCGTCAATTCAATTATTTTCAAATGTTTACCATTTACAATCAATTTAATTACTTAGAATTCTTAGTAATTTTTACATTTCAATTCATCCGTCAATTCAATTATTTTCAAATGTTTACCATTTACAATCAATTTAATTACTTAGAATTCTTAGTAATTTATAGTAGAAATTGATTGTGTTTTATTTACATGAAAAAATAATGATATATATGAAGGTCTCAAATATACATATATATATTTACAGAAGGAAGAATTAATAACTAGCACAACCATATTAATTAAATGAGATGGGCATCAAAATACTTACCATATGATATATTTCACATTGTTCAGATTAAGAAAACCATACAAATAACTAAATTATAACTTTATTTCAATTATTGTTATTATTAATTATGAAAAAATTAATGTATGAGTTAAACATATATACTTTTAAAGAAACGTGTAACGAGATTCTTAACTAGGGAGATTCACCTTCACTTTACGAGTGACATTTTTAAAATTGGTTTTGTTACAATACCGGTGAATGATATCATGGATTACTAATAGCACATGCCCATATGGAACATGTTCATATGACATTAAAAGGGTAGAAAAGGCATAAATACTTTTGATTTTCACAAACTACTAAGAATATTTCTGAATATTCCATGTAGCTTAATCCCTATTATCCAATTAATAATTATTAATAATTAAATTAAAAAATTGGAACCCCTATTCGAAAATAGACCTATCCATGTAAAAATGTATATACAAACAAGTAAAAAATATTTTTGAAAACATTAGAAGGTACATTACTAAAACATCAAAGCTTATAAGACAAGATCTTGTTTTCATTCAAAACAATGAAATCATAGTCTATGTCAGTCCCCTTTTGAATTCATATTTAATATACAGTTAATCCAGTATAATCAAGATCCTATTATAAAAATTAAACTCATCTATTCAATCCATAGGAAAACTATTATGTCTCTAGTAGCATGTCAATTCAACCACATTAAAGTTTTAATGATCCACAAAAAAATGATTTTCTAAACAATTAAAATGTTGACCAACACACACACCATAGAAACCATGTTTGTCATATGAGATCACTACAAGTTTAGGGTTTAAAATTATAAATAAGTCATACTCGATTGATTATAAACTCTACAAGTTTCTCAAGTGTTAGGTGTCAGAAAAAATCAATGTGAAAGTTCTCTGACCCATGGTATTAGTAACCGATAATATTATCCCATGGTATTCGGCCCAGACTATTTTAATTAAATATATATTTACAGGAATGCGAGTAAAAGGGAGTGGGTGAAATGTAATATTTGTTATTGTTATTGTAATAAAAAAGTTGTAATCTCTTTTCATGTGGTTTTTCTTCAAATGGGGTTTTCCAAGTAAATCTTGTGTCTAATGTGTGAGTTAATTTTTATTTTAGTTAATTTTGTTGTCTTTTATTAAACACTGACATCAAAGCTAAAAGTTCTTATTGTTAATGATGTAAGCTAGGTCTTCTTATTAGTATGGATACTAATACAATAAGTGATATGGAGAAGTTGAATGAGGCCAATTTTTCCCTACAAAAATTAGAAATGGAGGATATACTATTTATAAAGGATCAATATTTTCCTATTGAAGGAGTGGAAAAGAAACTGCTAACAATGAAAAATGAATATTCAAATCCATTGGACATGAAGACCATTACTACAATTCAATAATACCAAATAAAGAATGTTTAATTTAATGTAGGTAGTGAGAAGACAACATAAGAGCTATGGAAGAGGCTACATGATTTGTATGAGAGAAATATGGCATCAAATAAATTATTCTTGATGAAGAAGCTATATAACATGAAGATGAAGGATAATGACTTAGTTGTAGGGAATTTGAATTAATTTAATATAAATAAAAATTAGCTTGCCTTTATCAAAATTGTTTTCGATGAGGAAATAAAATTCATCCTACTTGTGTGTTCAATTCCAGACAATAGGGATAATTTTATAGTAGCTATGAGAACTTTAACACCTACTAGGACCCTAATGTTTGATGATGATAGTAGTGGTTTAATGAATGAGGAGTCACAACACAAATCAATTGTAGAAAACCAGGGAGGGGGATCTCCATCCTTAGCTAATCGTGGAAGGAATATTGAATGTAGCATACATGGGTGTTCAAAATCAAGAGGGAAATAGAGATCAAGAACTAGAAGGCTTACTTGTTTTCTTTGTGGAAAATTAGAACGAAATAAAAAGGATTGTTGGATTTGGAAGAAGGAACAAAAGGAACAAAAATCCATCAACACATATAAAAAATGAAGTAGCACAAATGAAGGTGAGACCAATGTTGCAGCTTATGGAAGTGAAGTCTTATTTACAATTTTAGTAGAGGAAACATTTTTATATACTTTTATAACATTGCTTGGATACTTGACTCTGGGGAATATCACCATTTGAACGCATGCAAAACTAATTTATTACATATGAAGTGGGTGATCATGGTAGTGTAAACTTAGGAAATAATCATTTTTGCAATATTGATGGAGTGGGAAATTTTTGAACCAAGACAAAGGATGGACAAGTATTTTTATGAAACATGTTAGGCATGTCACAAAGATGCATATGGGTTTCATCTCTATGGGGCAATCAAATCATAAAGGATGGTCCACAATCTTTGGGAAAGGTGGCTGGAATATTATTAAAGAGTCATGGGGCATGGATAAAGAGGATTAAAGATACCAAATTTGTATACAATGAGGGAAACAATAGAGATAAATATGTAATTATTATTTCAAAATAAGGGAATCCAGTGGAGTTATGGCATAAGAACTTGGGCCACGTGAGTGAAAAGGGACTAAAAGTTCTTGTTGGTAGAAAACTACTTCTAGTTTTGAAATCCTTGAACTTGATTTTTGTGAGCATTGTATTTAATGTAACAATGAAGAGGTTGTTTCATGAGAGGCAGTCTTGAAAGAAAAATAAAATTATTAGAATTAATACACTCCGATGTATCTGGATCTGTGAATGTTAATTATTTATGAGGAGACTCATATTTCATCACATTCATAGATGATGCATCCAAGAAGTTTTGGTCCAACCATATGAAAAATAAAGGTGCATTTTTTGAGATATTTCAAAATTTTCATATTGTCATTGAAAGGGAGACTAAGAAATTGATCAAGTGTTAGAGGATAGATAATGGTGGAGAGTATTTCTCCAATGCATTAAAAAATTATTGTAATAGGTTTGGCATTAAACATGAGAAGAGTATCCTTGGCACTCCCTAATATAATGGTATTACAAAAAGGATTAATTGCATTATCATGGAGGAGGTGAGGAGTTTGTTGTCAAGTTATGGATTGGAAAATAATATTTAGGCAGAAGTAGTAAGGCTTGTTATCTCATCAATCACTTATCTTCTACAGTCATAGATGATGGTATTCTTGAAGAAGGTTCGACTGGTAAAAAGGTGAATTTTTCTCACATGAAAATTTTTGGATGTGAAGAATTTACGCATATTCCCAAAGAGCATAAAAACAAATTTGATGATAAATCAAGGAAATTTATTTTTCAAGGATATGGAGATGACAAGTTTGTTTATAGTCTAGGGGATCCAGTTAATCACAAAATTGTTAGAAGAAAGGATGTAATACTTAATGAATTAGAATTGCAGAAAAGGCATGTGGTGATATGGAGGTTAAACAAATTGTTGGTAGGTTTATAGAAGAACAAGAAAATATCTCATCATTCCAATAATATTCTCAAAAAATTCACTAACGAGATGGAAAACAACTTAAAAATGATGGACAATAATAAGAAGAAAACATGTTGTAGTAATTACAAGAGATTCAACTCCCAGATGCGGGTGTTTGAGGTGGCATTAACTATGAAGAGACAGGGGTGGGGTGAGGCAGATCGACACCTGCCCACCCAGTACAGAGAGTTTAATATAGGTAAGGTGGTTAGCTCTTGGCATGCACGCAGTGCAAGGTTAAACGGCTCTAATTCCAGCGGCTCTGGTTCATACTTCATGTCTACAGTGATGGTTCCTCCCTCCGCATGCTCCGGCTTGCATCAGAAGGCAGCGTTCTTCAATGCTATAGTAATGGATGGAGCATCTCGATGCATGCCAGAAAAGGTTAAGGCTAGGCAATGTCTCGGGTATGCGATGAAGTCACTTATGCTGTTTCACTTGGTTCATTCCCTCGCCTCTGGCCTCATTTCTGATTTTAGGCTGTTTGAGGTAAGCTCTGTTATTCTTGAGGTCTCTCAACACTTGCGGGGGAAAGTTTCTCTGGTGCTTGGCTTGGCCCTCCTGGCGGAACGGCTCCTGTTGTCCCTCTCGTTCCTCTCCTGGGTTTCGAGTTGTTGTTTCATTGTCTTTGACTCGTCGTTTCATTATCCGGTCTCAGGCCTTGTCTCTGGTTTTGGGTTGTGGGTTTCGAGCTGTTGTTTCGTAGCCTTTGTCTCGTCGATTCGTTATCTGGTCTCAGGCCTCGTCTATGGTTTCGGGTGGTGGGTGGTCAGCCCTGTCATTCCTAAGGCCTCTCGAACTTTGCTTGGAAAGGATAATTCAGCGCTCAGTTCTGTTTTTTCGGTGAAGGGGATCCGCGGGCTCCCTTCCTGGTCTTGGTGTCTCTGTTGCTCTGTCTACCTGGCTGTTGCTCTGCCTTACCGGCATCCCACTACTGCTCCCTATCAGATGCCTCGTCTTCACCAAAGAATGGGGTGCCGAAGAGGCCAGCCCCGGCGTGCGCCTACCAGCTCGTCCTCTAATTCGCCTTCCCTCTCCAGTGAGCTATTTGCAGGCCGCTACCCCAACACTCATAGTGGGAGAGGGTGGCTCCGTTCCTCTAGGTATCGGCCTGGGCTTCCTTCCTCGTCTGGCTCTGCAATTTTCTCTTTTAACAGCTCTCTGAATTACCCTAGGATAACGGCTCATATCTTGGTGGTCTTCCATGAGACTGATCAGACAGAGGACTCTGGATCTCATCCGGGAGGTTCGGGGGCAGTCTCTGCTCCTTCTTCTTCCCTCCAGTTGGGAATTGGAAATGCGCCTCAGCAGGATTTGAATGTACAGGTTTGCAGCGCTCAGGATGCGGTGATGGTGCCGGTTGACCCTGGTCCCTCCGATCAGAACGTGGCTCAAGCAAGGGATTTGCCAGAGTATGGTTGGTGCCATATCGAGGAAGAGCCTCCAGATGACTAGTGCGCTTTCCCCGGCTTCGTCTTCATGTTATGTGACCTTTACCACTGGGCAAGTTTGTAATGCAAATAGTTTTGTGGTTTTCCTGTGTTTTTTGTCTTTTTTGTTAATTATGCAGTATCAAGAGAATATCAACCCGGTCCCCTGCGTGGGTCCTGAAATCCGTCTCAACTATGAACTCACTGCCTACAGTCAGTCTTCTCACCTGCTTTTCTTGACAGTTCTGCCTCTCTTCAGAGCAGAGTCTTGACTTCGGTCTCGATGTAATTGTACCTCCTTACTTTGTTAATAGAATTAATCTTACTTAGAAAAAAAATTACAAGAGATTCGACTAAAAAACACACCACCACAGTTAGTTGGCAAGTGCACTAGGCCTCATAATCCCTCACAATAGTATCGACCCTCAAGTTTTACATTTCTAACTAATGAATGTGAATCTCGTTGTTTTCAAGATGCTTGTCAAGCGGAAACTATTAAAAAATGGAAGAAAACAATGGAGGAATAAATGGATTCTTTGTTGAAAAACAATAATTCGTAGTTTTTGAAGCTTTCGAAAGGAAGAAATTCCTTGCAAATCAAATGGTGTTACAAATCCATTTGGGCACATCACTCCAATCATCTAGATTAGTGTTTTAGGGCTCATCAAACCCTAATTCCAATTGCTACATGCCCAAAACAAGTCACCCTTTTGAATGCCTCCTTCCCGGAAAGTTTCATGACTTGATGACATCCTGAAATGACCTCTAAAGGGACCAGCGTAGGTAGCCCCATGTAAGGGTGCGCTGAAGAGTAGTTGAGTCCATGCCAAGGTGCTCTACAGAGCACTTAGGCCCTCTTTCACCTGCGCTGGGTCAGATTGAGTGAAATTCACATAGGGTTTGGGGAATATTCTTATCTTTTGGAGTCATCTAGAAGTTTCCCTCACTTATGAACTCCTATGAGCTCAAAAATGGATGAGGAATGAGTTAAGATGCATCATATCCTCTCATCCCTTCCTCCATGGAACTAATTCTAAGTATGGAAGGCCATTCAATGCCCCCATTTATGACATAACCTCCTTCATCCTCCTATAAATTGAACACTCATGTAAGTGATCAGAGGCTGCATTTTGATGCTTGTAAGGAGATAATGTTAGTTTGAAAATTGAGACTATTGTAAGTGTTGTTATGTTGCTGGATTGTCATGCTTACGATGTGATGTGGATGGAACCAAAGCTGGAGGATTGACTTCGAATCAAGCTTCATGGTTGTAATTCTTCCTTATATTCAATAAAGTATTTGCACCTTTTTCGATATGATTATCTTGATATGTGATGCTTATATGTGTGAATGTATCTGATTCCATTTACTTATAATCAATAGATCTTTTTCTTTGATCAGTTCTTTGTCTTTTGTTGATGTTTACAGTTACTTCTCAAGCGTGTTAAGCATGGGAAGGAGCAACAGTATTGATACAAAGCAGAAAAGAGGAAAGTGAAAGTACAAGTAGGTCCTCTCATTCTCTTTTTCTTATCTATTGTTTATAGAGAAAGGTTAAACTGCTTTAAACTGTTGTTCTAGATATGGCTACTTATCTAGGGAATTAGTATTTATCCATAGATACCAAATTCTTCATAACAAATTGGCGACTCCTAGCGAATGAACATCATTCCAAGTAGCTTATACAAATCTTAGGACACTCTAGCAGACCTTACTTCCTTTCATTGCTTGTATTTCAGCCTTGTTGAAGTGTTATTTGGTCAAAAATTGAGGTTAGATGACTTTCGAGTGGCCTCTCAGGAGTCAACGCAGGCTTGGTCAGGGGACAGTGCTCTGCAAAGCACCCTTGAGTGAGACAGTGCTTTGCAGCACAGTTCGGCCCTTTTTTACCTACTCTGGTCCACCTTAGGGAAAATTTTCTCCTTTGGATTGGGTTTTTTCTCTAAATTTCCTTCTGTTTATGCTTGCTGAAAGATCAATGATTGTAGTATGTCTCTGAAATCAACTTGTATTTCCTCTTTCCAACCCTAATTTGACTTGATTGATTAATGTTTCTTAAATTTTTTGTTTGTCATTATCAATCCATTGTCAAATATAGATTATAGTCAATTAATCTTTTTTCAAAAGAAAGTGTCGTAAAAGTCTTCTTTTCCTTGAAAACTGAAGTGTTGTAAAGTCTTCGTTCTTATAAAAATATTGATTGATTATATGTGCATTAGTTTCTTTTTTGTTCATCATAACATTAAGGGATTTGAAAAGAAAAACTTGCATCGTTCATATTGTAGTTTGTGAATGCTTGATAGGAATAGCTAGGGAAATTACATTAGGTGTGCTCTTTGTTCTCTGTCAAAGATCTTATCGCTCTATCCTTACTCGCTAAGGTTTTCATTGTTAAAATTGAATGAAAAAGAATGTTTATTATAATAGTTGCATTCTAGGAATTGAAAACATACATCATGCGGTGAACCTTGAAAGGAAAATTCTAAAGAAGATCAACTTAAAATTCATCTGAATTAATCTAATGGAACATTGTAACCTAACGTAAAACATTTAGAGGTTCTAAGCTAGAGACGTGTTCTGATGTTGTAAAAGATAGCAACTATTGCTAACTTGTATACAATACATCCTGAGTGTGATATCTAATTCAATGTACATGAGCATATCGTAGCTCATCCACGTACCTTTAGGTATGCACGGTGATTTTACAGTACGTAAAGTATATGGGAATGCTCTCATTGTGTGGTTTTGCATTAGACATCGCTAATACGGATTTGGCTTCCTTGTACTTTCTGGTATATATGGGAGGACAACACTAGGTTGCTATCCATCCTTAGGTAACCGAGTCGGCTGCCTTGTACAGTGTGATACAATGAACACAACATTCAGGGAGATTGCTTGCCCGTACTTCTTAGTTCACCAAGCGGTATTCTGTAGTTCACAGTTACCTGGTAATCCTTTTTCCTAGATCATCCATTTTTTATTTTTTTATGTTACTTTGATTAAAATAAAATTAATTTCCCATGGATAACATCCTCCATCCTCACTCCTTAGTTAATATTAGGTTGAAACATATGGCAACAAATCTGGAGTCCACCATCAAGGAATTCCTTTTGATGGGAATCCTAGTCCTTTTCCTCCTTTGAGAAATATTGGTGCTCCTTATATGACTACATTATCCCTATCGGGATTTACCATTGGCTTACCAGTATGGTTGTTTTCAACCTCCTTGGTTCAAAATGTCATGATTTCTCTGCAATCGAGTACACCTTCAACTGGACAAAATAAACCTCCAGTTGATCCTAAAGTTGACCCTTTGCCTTCTTCCTTTGTTTTTTCTTCCTCCCCTTCTTCCTTTTCGCCTGATGAAATTATTGGTACCAGTAACCAGGTGGCTAAGAATAAGGATAAAGGGAAGAAGAAGAAGAAGAAGAAGAAGAAAATTCAACAGGGGGGCAACGAAGCAACCATCACTTTGAATGCAACTTCTAATGATAAACAATTTGATAAGCTTCACAAAGTTCAATATCCATGCAAACTTTGTACGGGAGACCATCTTCTTCGAAATTTTCCTGATATTCCTTAGATCTTAGAAGAATGGTCCTCTAGTTCACATCATCCTATGACATCAACTTTTGGAGATCATGCTCGTGACACACCATCAAGTAGTGGTAGTAAAGTTCATGGAAAGAAGCGTAAAGTTATGTTTCCCTGTAGGTTATGTGAAGGGAATCACCCCATTCACCTCTGTCCCCATCTAGATGAAGCCAAAAAAGTGTTGGATAACCATTTTGCTTCGCCGCAGTGACTTCCATCTCATTACAGGAGACTCTCCCTTAATCCTTCACTAGTTGATGAATTGACTGACCAAAATCAACCACCGGTCAAACTGACTCTCTCTGAATCTAAATCCGATGAGTCTACACCTCGTCGATCATAGGTCGAGGAGACAGTTGACCTGATTTCACCTACCATTAATTCTACCCTTCCCATAGAGAGTGAGTATGATACCAGTCAGGTTCTTTTTGTTTCTTTAGATTCCAATGAGCTTGGAGACAACCTTCTTGTTTCATCAAGACAGGAAGAAAATCCTCGCATTCTCATAACTCGAGGGGATAATTCTCCCTTTCTTACGGTACCCCCTCCAAGTAGTCTGGTCACTTCCTTTGATTGGAATCGACTGGTAGGATTCAGTCATCCTTCTTATGTGCCTTTCCAGATCATAGTACAGGTTTGTAATATGATTGTATCTGGAACTATTATAGATGAAGGTGCATCTTTGAGTATCCTTTCCTCCACCACTTGGCAAGCGCTCAGTTCGCTGACACTTGTGACTATTACCCAAAATCTGTTGGCTTTTAACAAAGGAACTAGTCAACCATTAGGGATCCTTCCTCAGTTGCCTATTACTTTGGGAGGAAAAATTATTTATCTAAATGTGATGGTAGTCCCAGCCCCTTTAGATTACAATTTACTTCTTGGGTGCGACTATGTTTATGACATGGGAGCTATTGTTTCAACACCCTTTTGAGTGATTTGTTTCCCGCATGAAGGCAGACTTGTCACTGTTGACCATCTTTCATTTCCTGGTCCAAATATTACTTCTATTCAACCATCTTCCCTAAGTGGTCCTTTTGTACCAATGGTATCATCCCCTCCATGAGTTAATTAAGTGGCAACCCATTCCATGCCTACATCAGGGGACGATCAATTCCGTGATTTTGTACATTATGTACTGGGGGCATTGGAACTAGATCTCTCCTTCCACAACATTGTTCTCCCATCTGATGAGAACCTCTTAGAAGTGATGACCTCTTATGGGTCATGATCAATGGGATGAGGATATTTCCTGGTCTTGTGTCAACCCTGTTAAAAAATGAAACAAGTAATATGAGGATAGTTCCTTGTCTTGTGTCAACCTCATTAAAAAATGAAACCAAGGATATGAGGATAGTTCTTTTACTGTGTCAACCTAAATAAAAAATGAAATATCTCCTATTGGGATAGTTCCTGGTCTTGTGTCAACCTCGTTAAAAAATGAAACAAGAAATAGGAGGATAGTTTCTGGTCTTGTGTCAACCTCATTAAAAAATGAAACAAGGAATACGAGGATAGCTCCTCATCTTGTGTCAACCTCATTAAAAAATGAAACTAGGAATATGAGCATAATTATTTGTCATATGTTAAGCTCGTTAAAAAATGAAACAAGGAATCTGAGAAGAATTCCTTGTCTTGTATTAGGCTCATTAAAAAATAAAACAAGGTCCCTGGAGCAAAGTTCCCAGTTGAGTCTTTCACTTGATCTCGTAAATGGGCCTTCATTCCATCCACCTGATAGCCACGAGTAGTCTACTTAGGCGAATGTAATGAAGCTTTGGGGGCATGCACCTAGTGGTAAGGTTAAGTTTCCCTGTAGGTTATGTGAGGGGAATCATTCCATTCACCTTTATCCCTATTTGGACAAATCCAAAAAGGTGTTGGATAACCATCGTGCTTCATTGCAACGACTTCCATCTGGTTACAGGAGACTCTCGCTTTCATCATACTGGGGGCATGTAAACCAATTCCAAGCATAGTTTTACATTTCAAGCTTGTGTAAACATGAAACTGAATTCAAGCATAGTTCTTCATTTTAAGCTTGTGTAAATATGAAATTGAATCCAAGCATAGTTTTCATTTCAAGTTTGTGTAAGCATGAAACCGAATCCAATCATAGTTCCCTATGGTTCAAGCTCATCTAAAAATGAACCCATTTCCATTTTAACCCTCGTGATTTCCATTCTATCAGCCTCTTCTACCAGATGAGCCTTGGTTTTTTCATCCCATCACCAGCATCCCTTTGGCTGATCATACGCTTTCACTTGGTTGTTTTACCCTTTTTGAGGAATAGTTGAATGAGTTGTCTTATTAGCCAACCTCTTCACATAAATCAACATGCTTTTAGAAGTTCCAACATCACTGGAACCAGTTTCAATCCTAGACACCACTCATTCATCAAAGTAGAGTCCTCTTTAAGCTCTTTTCAGACTCTCAAAATATGAAAAGATTGTCGAGCACTTGTCCTTCTCAGCTCGTTAACGGATTGGAAAATAAATCTACTCAGTATAAGTTAAGCCCTTTTTTGGGCTGAAATAAATTAACTATGAAAAGGAATACGTTAACCAAACATGGTCAATAGGTTCTCTCTTGTAATGTTTTATGCTTTTTCGGGCTTGAGAGACAAATTAACCAAAAAGAACTTGTGGAGTTTTCATTTTGTCCCTTTTCAAACTCTCTAAACATCAAAAGGACCGCGTTATCTTCGTCATTAAACTCGTTAAAACATCAAATAACGACAAACTTATCCATCTAGACAAGACCAAGTTTCACTTTCGCTAGACTCATTAAAAAATCAAATAGCGACGGATTCACCCGAAGGGTGGAATTATTCAACAAGCATATGTTATCCTCCTCAAGCTTGATAAAAATAAAGAGGTACTTGTCAGCAATGACTGGGAAAAATGGGAAAAAGGGTAAAACCACTTTATGGTAGCAGCTCGCTCTTGAACATGACACGTTCACTTCATCTCTGTGACCGCTTGGGTTGGGTTATCTCCTTGATGGTTATCATACCATTGGTCTATCACACCATCCATCACTTTTGTTTTGGTTCAATGTTTCCAATTCATTCAGACTATTTGGGTTGGTTTATCTTCTTGATCTATCACACCATCCATCACTTTGGTTTTGGGTCAATGCTGCCAATTCATTCAGTGTCGTTGATATGTTCAAGAGAGGTCAATTAGTCATAATTCTTCCATTGAAATACCATAAACCTTCATTTTCATGACCACTATTCCTGAACCTTTTGTTGTTAGTCAAATTCTGTCAACAAAATCATTACACTCGTTTCATGTCATTGATGTGGGATACATCAAGGCCTTCTTGCGATGAGTTTCTTCTTGTCGACATCAACACATTATCCAAGAAGTTGACTTAGGAACACCCTTTCAGTACTTTGACACTCGCATACATCAATGGCTAGTTTCTCACTTCTAGCGATAGGTTGACATCAATGGCCTTTGATCGAAAGACTTTATATGGTGTTCAACATCAAATCATCCATTCACACCATCAATAGTGTACTGCAGTAATTTGAGGATCATTATCATTATCAGTGATTTCTATCGCTTCTGTTAACAGCTTACATCATTTGTTGGTAATCAGATGGTGTCTTCCCATGTTCAACTTCAGATCACATATTCGCATGATTAGACTCGTACTTGAGTGAACGATTGAACTACATAGAAGACCCTAGATCTAGTTTCATCCATCTGAGTTGTGATTTTAGGAAATGTACTAAATCATATTTACAATGGCTTTACTTTGATGGTCATTCCAATCATGGGTGTATATCTTTAGATGACTGTCTATGTACATGTAATGAAAGTTGACATGTTGAGCATGGGTATGCCTCCCCTCAACAATTCATGTACAAATAAAAATATCATGATATATGTATTGTAATCAATACAGGTCACCAACCACTTCGAAACCACCTCATCACATCGTAAAGCATATCACTCGACATTATTATTTTTGACCTCATGCTTTAGGGGGCAGTTGTTATAGATCCATTTGGGCACATCACTCCCATCATACATATCAATGTTTTAGGACTCATAAAACCCTAATTCCAGTTTCTACATGACCCAAACAAGTCACCCTTTTGAATGCCTCCTTCCCAGATAGTTTCATGACTTGAAGACATCCTGAAATGACCTCTAAAGGGACCAACACAGGTAGGCCCATGTAAGGGTGCACTGCAGAGTAGTTGAGTCCATGCCAAGGTGCTCTGCAGAGCACTTAGGCCCTCTTTCACCTGCGCTCTATGAGATTGAATGAAATTCACATAGGGTTTGTGGAATATTCTTATCTTTTGGAGTCATCTAGAAGTTCCCCTCAGTTATCAACTCCTATGAGCTCGAAAATGGACAAGGAATGGGTTAAGATGCATCTTATCCTCTCATCCCTTCCTCCATGGAACTAACTCTAAGTATGGAAGGCAATTCAATACCCCTATTTATCACATAACCTCCTTCATCCTCCTATACATTGAACACTCATCTAAATGATTAGGGGCTGGACTTTGACGATTGTAAGGAGATAATTCTTGTTTGAGAATTGAGACTATTGTAAGTGTCGTTATGTTGCTGGATTGCCATGCTTATGATGTTATGTGGATGGAACCAAAGCTGGAGAAGTGACTTCGAATCAGGCTTCATGGTTGTAATTCTTCCTTCTATTCAATAAAGTATTTGCACCTTTTTCCATATGCTTATCTTGATATGTGATGCTTATATGTGTGAATGTATATGATTCCATTTACTTGTAATCAATAGATCTTTTGCTTTGATCAGTTCTTTGTCTTCTATTGATGTTTACAGGGACTTCTCAAGTGTGTTAAGTACGGGAAGGAGTGACAATATCGATGAAAAGGAGACAAGAGGAAAGTGAAAGTACAAGTAGGTCCTCTCATTCTCTTTGTCTTATCTATTGTTTATATAGAAAGGTTAAAGTGCTTTAAACTGTTGTTCTAGATATGGCTACTTATCTAGGGAATTAGTATTTAACCGTAGATACCAAATCCTTCATAACAAATGGGTGTACAATATTAAACTCGAGGGTTAATACAAGAAGGAAAGATATAAAAGAAAGGCTAGTGGTGAAGGAATTTGACCAAAAAAGAAGGTAATAACTTTACAAAAGAAATTTCAACTATTTTGGAAATATCATCCATAAGATTTATGCTTGGTCTTGATATTTCTTTAGTATTGGAATGTGAACAATTAGATGTGAAGACAACTTTCCCTCTTAGAGAATTAAAGGAGGAAATTTATATGGAATAATTGAAATGATTCAAGGTAGAAGGTAAAGACAACCTTGTTTACATGTTGAAGAAGGCTTTTTGTGGGATGAAATAGACATCTCACAAATTGCACAAAAGAATTGATTAATTTATGCTTGAGCATGGCTTCAAAAGACTAGATGATAAAAATTGTGTATACATTAAGAGGTGTGACCGAGAAATGTATATTATACTACTATTGTATGTGGATGATATGCTAAATATTGGACACCATAAGGACACAATCAACAGGTTGAAAATAGATTTGGGTTGTCAATTTGCAATGAAATATTTCGATCTAGTAAAAATAATATCATGCATGAGTATTATACATTATATAAATAACAAACAATTGTGGTTTATAGAATAACAATATATTAACAAGGTGTTTTCTTGGTTCAATATGAAGGATACCATACTAGTTGGTACAACCCTAGAATCACACTTCAAACTTAGTGTTAATTTATGCCCTTATGACGATAATAAGAGGCGGAAATGAGTAGATTCCCATATGATCTAGTGGTTGGTAGCTTGATTTATGCCATGGTATGTAGGTGTCTAAATATTTCACATTCAATGAGAGTAGTGAGTATGTTCTTTGCAAATCTAGGCAAACAACATTGGAAAGAGATAATGTGGATCTCGTGGTATATCAAGGGTACTGGTAGCTATTGTGTATGTTTGGTAATAATAATGTTGTTATTGAAGGTAACATAGATGCAAACATGGATGGATATGTGGATATTATAATGTTTACCAATAGTTATTTATATACTTTTGTAGGTGCAACAATGTATTGGACGTCTAGACTACAGAAAATAGTAGCCCTCTCCACAATAGAGACATAATAAAAAGCCACCATAGAATCTTAAAAAAAAAAAAAATGTATGTAGATATTCTTAAGGGAGATGGCAATAAAACAAGACAAGTATGTCTTGCATTATGAAAATCAAAGTGCCATTCATTTAGCAAGAATGTACCATATCATTCTAAGGCAAAGCATATTGATGTTCGATATCATTAGATTCATCAAGTGTTACATGTGGGTTAATATAGTCGGAAAAAATACACATGAAAGAAAATATAGTTGACATCTTAAAAATATATTTTTCCAAGGGATAAGTCGGAGCCTTGTAGAACCTTAGTTGGAGTAATGTAATTGTGTTGAAAGGAATCTTCGGAAAAAATTAGTAGTGAGGAGAGAGAAAAAATGCCAAAAATATTCACCAAATCTTCTATTGGGTCTCAAGTTGGAGATTGTTAGGTGTGAGACAAAATTAAAGTAAATGTTTTCTACACCCGTTGTATTGGTAATCCATGGCATTAGGCCAATATTACTGTAATGAAATCTAATTTTACAAGCGTGTGAGTTAAAAGTAGTTAGCAAAATGTAATATTTTTTATTGTTATTTTACTAAACGAAATCTAATCCCTTTCCTCATCATTTTTCCCTAAATGGATTTTTCCATGTAAATATTTTGTCAAGTCTATGAGGTTTTTTTTTCTACAGTTTATTTCTCTATTGTCTTTTATTAACATCTTATCACAAACACCGAGAGAAGTTGTGTTGTATAAACACATCATTTTCGCATATGTTAAAATACACATGTCCTAATAATCATACAGAACGAAAAAGTATAGTAACTTGACTACGTCAAGTTCACTAAACCAACCTAACATCAAGTTCTAACTTCATAGAAGACTCAAAGGTAAGACACAAGGGTCAAATATAAGAAACAAAATAAATGGTTCAACACCTAGAGAATTAATATTAATCCTAATTAGTTAATACACATTCAACAATCCATTCAAAAATATCATTAAATGGATCGAGAGGATGAATGGTCAAGGTTAAATTACATAAATGACTTATGAGCCAAGACTTCTAATTTAATATAACAATATTTCAAAGAAAATTTTGAAATGGTAAACAAAAAACCCTTCACAATGTCAAATTTAGTGGATAATCAAAAGCATATCTCACTAGGAAAAGGATATACAAACCCCAAAAATGCACTCCAAACAATTGGAACCGAAACAATAACCTAATTGTACACATTCGTGGAGAAAACAGAACAAATTTTCACTCAAATTTCCTTTTTTTGCAACATTTAGTACAACATTCATTTTAAGAGGCTTAACCACAAAATGAAAAACTTTGGTTTAAATATTGAATCAATAAATAAAACTATCCAATGCTTATAATGACTAAAATATTTTAATAACCTTATAACTAATAAAACTCATACCATGACTATGCCCCCTAATGACTATGATTCTTCTAGGGATTTTCCACCTTAAAATTCTCTAACTTTTCATCTCTTAAATTGAAAACCAAGATTCCTAATGGTTGTGATTCTTTTAAGGCTTCTCCAAAAAGCTCTCAAGCCACACTCTCAAACCAAATAGATACTTTCAATCAATAAAGAGGAAGTTTAATAGTAGCAATGAACCAACCAATCTTCAGTATGCGCATGGAGGTAATGTAAACTAGTGAGAGAAGGGAAAGAACACCATTTTTGAACCCATTTTTGGACTAGGCTTCCACCAAGATCTCAAACCAGAAACATTCTCCCCTTATATAGAGAGGAATTCGAATAATAATAAAAAGGGCAAAAAAATCACACAAAATACAAATATAAACAAAAAAAAGGAAGAATGGAGGGTAGGCTCACAACTTGCCTTGTTTAATAAATATGGTAATACAAATCAATAGCATCATGCTACGTACAATACTTTCATGACTCTATGAATGACACTTCAACCCATGCTAAGCATCTAAAAACAAGGCTCCACAAAAGTCTTAGGCTGCAAAGTGTTTTCTAATCGATAGAAACAAAAATGACATTGACAAAGAACCAAACAATCCTCAATTTGCACTTGAAGGTTGTTCAAATCAAGAAAAACAGGCCAAAAAATCATTAAAAGGTCCTCGACTTATACACATTGTAGTATAAGACAACAAAACAACCATCAATTTATGCATGAAGGTAGTACAAACAAACCAAAACAAGTCACACCCAAACTCAAAATTTTTAATAAATCTTCCTTTCTCCAGCCATACAAAATTTCATTTTGATTGATTTATTTTTATTTTTCAAATAATATAAACCATCCTAAAATTCATCCTCATAACATCCACACAATTTAAGTGATAACATTCCCAAAGAAAGTTGAGTTATTCCATAGGAAGTTATTCTAGGAAGAGGTGCCTTCTACATCCCAGTATGAGGGAGATGTGAAATTCCTTTAGTGTTCTACCTTTTACTTGTCATATGTCCCATTTAGAATAAAATTAAAATGTATTCTGAATAAAAAGTCAATGTCAACTATAATAAAAGAAATGAAAATACATATTTGGTTAGTTTTAGTTTAAATCAGTATAAATCATCAATAATTCCACGTTCATATTATTATAAAACATTAAAAAAAAAGTCATTTTCACACTTGGAAGACATAAAAAAAATATATCACACTCTATATATTTCAATATAGGACTTAAATAAACCTCACGGAAAATTTTAGGGATGGAAAATTATCTTGAAGTTTAAAAACATTGGTAAATGTCACTAGTGCCGAATATGTAGACTATAAAATGTTTATTGATGTATTTGTAAAATTTTTCAAATTTGTAATGATATTATATATACTGTCTATATAATTTTGTCAAATTTTTTTTTGGAAATATCATGCAAGATTATCCCACCTGCAAATATTATCCCCTAAAATCTTCCATGATAAACTTGTTTGAATATCGATTAAACTAACATATTTTAGTATGAACTTAGAGAGAAAGTAAAAATATTAAATTACTTCTTAATAAGATAAAGATATGTAATTCGTTCAATTCTAATCCTTTTAAAATAAAAATAAAATATAATGACAAATAAAAAACAACATATTCTACAATAAAAATAGAAATAGAAATGAATATATTAGTTCTAATTAAACACATTATAAAAGGTAAATAACACCTTTCTTATTATGCTTTCTCTCAATCCATTCATTGTTAGCATTATAACCCAATATGAAGAAGACATGGTGAAATTTTTTCAATTTAACACCCAAACCATAAATAAAATATCTCAATGTCCCTCATAAGTAATATTATGTCACTTTCTAAAGGTAACATAACTAAAAGTTATAAAAAAAATAGCTTATATTGGCATTATATATATTTTAAAGCTTCATAATAAGAGGGATATGTGTAATTCATTCAATTATCAATATAAATTCAATGATATGTGGCATTTAAAGATATTAATAATAAAAATAAACCCAATTTGGTTATAAATAAAATATTTCACTGTGGAAGTCCAATTAATATTGACATATATTTTCCCCGATTGTGGTGAATACTAGTGGAAACGAAGGTACAGAAAGGGGCCCGTCACCCTCATCCACTTGTCGTAGGGATTAAATATGTATGTGAAGAACACTTATTGATACGCGAACATGATCATCCTTCTAGAGGAGAAAGGGGATATATAGGAACGAATTGGCCTTACAGGACTACGTTGGATGAGTGTGGGTATGAAAGTTAAGGTGGTGGGAGAAGTTGGATGTTTGTGCATGCAAGGTGGCATTTTGGTTGTTCCAACCATTGATTCTCAAACTACAGATAAATGTGAAAGAGCTCAAGTCAGTTCTACTGGCATTGTAAAATTCTCTGTTGTGGTTTGTAGCAAGTGAATTTGGGACCCACGCATAAGGTGCCTTCCCTAGCCCACGTTCTACATCTTCATGGTTTTTTCAAGGTGGTGAAGGTGATTCTTGGGAAAAGGGATGAAATCACTAGAGAAATGATTGGATTTTAGTCTTATGGTAAAGTTCCTAGGCCTAGTATTAAGGTTGGTTTACATTTTCTTTCATTTTTGGTTTGCTTCCATTTTTGTTGGTTCTGTGGGTTTGTTCCTGGAAATTATAGCCAATTCTGGTGATAAACATTGGACAGTCTTGGTGGCTAGGGGAAAGAATAATATTGGTGCACTGGTGTTCTAGGTTCTTGAGATGGGAACAAGGCCTATTTGTGGTCCTCTTGGGTTTACTTATAAATCATCATCTTGCTTCTTTTTTCAAAGGGTAATTCTACAAAGTCATAGGCCTTATCATATTTTGTCCTCCTCTCCTATTGTCTAGAGAATTATAAATTATGTTCAATAGTTTATGTTTCTCCCCACTCATATTTGATTTCTATTACATTATGGAGCTTTAGGGTGTGGCTCGTAGGTCTCGTCTCCTATACAAGTTACTTTAGTTGTTATTCCCCCACTTCTTGAGGAAACACATTCTCTGGTAGCACATGGATGATGGAGTGATGAACATTTTTGTTCCACGAGTGGGAGGAAACTTGGGGATAGACTAGTGTAGGTTGGTCACTATGTAGAGATTAACGGGTACTAGGCAGGACTATTGCTTACAACATTATAATTTCATTGGGGTATAGACGGACATGACATCCTAAGAACTTCAGAGTGTTTGGATTTTATATTTGAGGGATTTTAAATATTTTTGCAAGTTTTTTAACACTTTTTCCATGCAGGTTTAGCATGGTAGGGTTTATCAAGGAATAGGGCCTTGTGCTGAAAGGGTGGAATACCACCTAGAAAATCGAGAATTTGGGCAAGAATTGGACCCAAATTGTGCACAACCCCTTTACATAATTGATTTTCCTCCTCCTTTTGACTCTCTGGACAATCGTCTTCAACAAATCACCTTACTCCTGGATCAACTTTGACTTGAGAAACATGATGATAAAAACACGGTCATTGGTTTCATGAATGACCTTTGGTGAAACCAATGGCATATGCAGGATCAGTTGGCTACTCTCCAATGCATTCATACAAATATCTATGAAAACTTGGAGCATCTGGAAGGCATATTAGAACACATTGAGTGTCATGTACATTGTGATTTTAGTCCTCCTCCATCACCAGGCACTAGTCTGGACAACCTATCTCATGTTAATCCTTCATACAAGGGATGATCATTGATTGTATTGATATTTTAGGGTTTTTTGGTGGAAATGGGTTATTTGTATGTGGTTTTATTATTTACCGTGACTTTTTGTAATGTGGTTTTGTTACTATATTCTATCCAAAAAATCCATTAGGAGTGAGGCTGGAAGACACTTTCCTATAAAATCCTCACAATCTATATCTAATTTGTATTAATAGAAACTCTTAATTCACAAAGAAAAATATTGGCATCTACTTAAAAATATATTAGCAATAGAAAAACATTTTTTCACCGATAGTATGGGGTACATGTGCAATTCCTTTAGTGTGCAATCTTTTACTTGACACGTATACATATTTCGTTAATTTGAATTAAAATCATTGTAAAACATCAATAATCCATCTCTCATTATGACTGCTTTACCTAGGTTCATTGTTAAATCCAATTTGAAGGAGATGTAGTAAAAATATCCTTATATCTATCTTAAATAACATGATTAATATTTCAATGTATATGTTAAATAAAACGATTAATATTTTGATATTTATACTAAATGACATGATTTTGTATGGAATTGGAAAGAATAATATATATATATATATATATATATATATATATATATATATATATATATATATATATATATATATATTCATATTATATGTTTTTCGATATATGACTTAAATAAATGTTTTTTTTTTTGCTTAAGCAAGAGTCATGCCTTCTCATTCATTAAATCAAGCAAAGTTTACAATATTTACATCAAGCCACTATGCAGTGTGGATAGAAACTAAGCCTACCCTCACAAAAATATTCTCCCAAACCAAAAGAGTACATACAAAAGATAACCCACGGGGTACCTTCCCCTAACAAAGCCGCGCCAACCAAAGCCCCACATGCCTCTAAAACACCACTGTCCAAACTTCATAAGTAAATCATCATCTGAGATCCATATCGCACTGAGAAGAACCGCAGAGAATAACCCCCAGACCCCACCAAACCACACGTTTAATCCTGATCGTTGATCTGCCTACTCCCATCGAACGGCAAAACAATAAATCGTGTGGCCGAAACGATCCGACTATAGTGTGCGATACCTTATGATTAAAACCGACCGTTGATTTGCCAGATCCCATCGGACGGTTGAACTGTAATATCGCACAACCCAAGTGATCTCTCTTTAGCGTGCGATGAGGGTGGTTTCCCGACCCTGTCCTCATCCACGCGTCAAGAGCTATATGGAATCGCTGCCCGAAGTTCAAAACTGCCTTCCGTAAGAAAGCGGTGCGATCGCACCAAAACCGCTTTGGAGGCGGTTTAGTGGCCCGCCACCGAAACTTGTGAAAAATTTCCCGCTGACTATTATTCCAATCTTCCTCTCTGCTGAAAGAGAAAACCTTGCGCCTGACTCCGGGACTGTGCAGGGAAGAAATTCCCCCAGAAGCAGAGGCCGACTCTGACCGATCTTCCTCCATAGTCTTACCAGACCCGGAAAGAGAAGCGAGCCAAAAACCGATCATTACAATTTAGCTTCCTGTGTTTTGTTTCTATACACCTCTTTGTCTTCTTCCTCCTAATTAAGGCAGAGCTCCTTTAGATTTCTCGGTGGCATTGCAAGCCAGTTCATCCAAACTCTATTATCCATACACCTGACCCCTTGGTTGGCCAGAATATCAACCAACTTGTTGGCTTTTCGATGCACATGGTTGAATCTAAGAGTGCGCAGTCCCTAAAGATGTCCCTGGATTTTCTGGAGAACCCGTATTAGTCTCCAATGTTTTGAAACTTTCTCTAGCCCTGTTCCATGACTAATCTTTTTTGCTGTGTTGATGACTAACACTGAATCTGCTTCTATTATTACATTTTGGCAGTTGTTTTGTTTCAGAAATTCCAAGCCTTTTTCCAATGCCATTAATTGAGCCATTTTATTGGTGGCTTTTCCTAGATGCCCACAAAAGAGGGAGATAATGCTTCCGTTTTCATCCCTAAGCGCCCCTCCAAAGCCTACTATGCCTAGATTGCCCTTTGAAGCCCCATCTATGTTATACTTTAAAAAGCCTTCTGGGGGAGGATTCCAGAACTCCTTACCCAGTTCCCTCATGTTTATTTTCCTATCTATACCTTGTAGACTTAGCCCCTGCATGCCTAATTGCCTGAGAATTGATAACTCTGTGTCTGAGGGAGGATTTTTAGGGAGATCCCTGACTGTAGTGCTGACTGTCTCCTTAAGCTGTTTTGAGATTTTCTCCAACACTCGAAGAGCGGACCTCTTCTCTTCTTTGAAAATTCTTCTGTTGCACTCTTTCCACACATTCCATATGATGAAACTTGGTAACAGAGCCCAGGCTGAGTTAAGAATTTCATGTTTCGAGAAATTATTCCTCCAATTGGTCAAGGTATTTGTGATGCTGTCTTTGTCTCTATCCGACTGTCTGAAGATGTTGGCGAAGAAATCCCATAATGTGGAAGTGAAATGTAGCTATTGAGAAGGTGTTATAAGGTCTCCTCTTGGCCTTCGCAAAGCTAGGATTTGGAGGGTCCCAGAATACCTTTCTCATTATCCCGGGTTAATATTTTTCTATCGTGAGCTAGCCACATAAAGAGTTTGATCTTCATCAAACCCTTATGCCTCCATAGCTTCTACCAAGTTCTATCCGTAGCTTGGGATTCCATTGCAAGGAGAATCCCTTTAGCTTCCTTAATGTTAAATTTGCCTTCGTTGTTACTACCCCATCTTAGTTGATCCTGCCCTTCTGTCACTAGTATCATCCTCTGATCCAACAACCTCTTAAGGGTCTCTGCTTTACTGTTCAGGTTTCTATTATCTCTAACTTCTATTTCCTTCCATATTCTCCATTTTTCTATGTTGTGAGAATGGTCCCAAAAGTCCTTGACTTTCCTTAATCTTTGTTTGTCTGTTTCCTATTTGAGGCCTGTAAAATCTTCTATCAAAAGAGTTGGTTCTTGTTGCCATTTGTCCTCCAAGAATAGTGCCAGGTCTCTATCTCTAATTTCCCAAAAACAATGTTTTTGGACAACCTCTATGTTCTATCAGGCCTTATTCCAAATGTGCAAGCCCTTTATATATCCAGACATTCTTATGATATCCAAAGGAAGCTAGGCACTAGCATATTTTTGCTTCCAGATGCTTTCCCATTGGGCCTTAGGATCGTTCACCCATCTCCACCAATGTTTGGCTCCTAGAACCTTACTTGGAATTTCTATATCATCCAATCCGAGGCCTCCTTGTTTCTTGGTGTTACAAATCTTATCACATGAGACTAAAGCCCATTGTTTCCTTGTTTCCTCTTTGCCCCAGAGAAAATATCTTTGGATGTTTGTAAATTGCTGTAAAAATCCTTTTATCGTTGGGAGAGCTGATAACATGAAGACAGGGATAGCTTGTAGCACAACCTTTATGAGAAGCAGTCTACCCACTAGATTTAGAGACCTGTTTGTCCATTTCCTGACCTTGTATTGCATCTTGATGATTAACGGTTCCCATATGCTTTTGAGCATAGGTTTAGCCGTTAGAGAAACTCCCAAATACTTAGAGGGGAGAGAGTCTCTTTGAAATCCAAGGATTCTAGAGACATTTCTCTGGATGGCTATATGTGTATTAAAGAAAAAAAAATTTGATTTGGAAAGATTGACTTCCATACCTGAAGCCGAAGCAAAGTCTTTCAAAATTTGTTTGTAAGCTAGCGCTTCTTTGACCGTGGGAATCCCCTATAACATAGTATCATCTACAAACTGTTGATGCATCAGTGCTTGCCCATTTTCCGAAAGTTGTAGTCCTTGAATTTTTCCGGTAGCTCTAGCATATTTGATGGACCACCCCAGCCCTTCCATCATGAGGATGAAGAGAAAAGGTGAGAGTGGATCTCCTTGTATGAGACCTCGAGAAGGCAGAAAAAGTTCAGAGGGTGAGCCATTAATTAAAATTGAAAAGTTGGAGGAAGTCACCAGGGCCATAACCCATCTGATCCAATTATGGTCAAAGCCAAATGCACCAAGTACTTTCTTGATGTATGTCCAACTTACTTTATCATAAGCTTTGGCAATGTCCAATTGCATTATCATCCCCGATTTCCTTTCACTGGTTAACGAGTGTACCACCTCGTGTGCTTGTATGATGTTGTCTAGAATTTGTCTGCCCTCCACATAACCTGATTGCTCCCCCGAAACCAGCGAAGGCAATAAAGTTTTAAGTCTGTTGGCCACAACTTTGGAAATAATCTTATAAACAACGTTGCATAAAGCTATAGGTCTGTACTTTTCTGGAGTTTGTGCATTATCCTGCTTCGGAATAAGGGAGATAAAGGAGGTATTGAGAGCCCTCAAAATGGTTATGTTCCGCCTGGAGTCTTCCACAACCCTTATAATATCCTCTTTGACAATACTCCAACAGGCTTTGAAGAATTCTACATTGAAACCATCCGGACCTGGAGCCTTACCATTTTTCATTTCCTTGAGGACCTCACAGACCTCCTTTTCGGTAACTAGTCTATTGAGATTACCATTATCCTCTCTGGACACCAACTTGGGGATATGCTTTATGAGATCCTTGATGAAAGGAACCCTGTCTAGAGTGTTTTCCTGAGCAATACCTCAGAAGTACTTAACTAGCACTGCTTCTATCTTCTCATGGGATTGATGTGGCTGCCCTTCCTCATCCTTGATCGAAGAGATTTTGTTGTAAGTCCTGTTTGCTATAGTGGTTTTATGGAAAAATTTAGTATTTCTCTCTCCTTCTTTTAGCCATTGAATTCTTGATTTCTGTTTCCAAAAAATTTCCTCTTGATGGCATAACTTTTCCCACTCTTGGTGATGTTTCCCAGCTTGGTCATTTTTGTCCTTGTCAAAACCATCCTTGATCAAAACTTAATTGAGCTCCATTATTTTTTTTCCCACATCTCTCTTTCCTGCAAAAATATTACCAAATTCATTTTTATTCCAGGCTTTAAGCTTCAATTTGATGAGCTTTAATCTTTTGTGAAGCATGAACATAGTTGATCCTTGGGTTTGCAGATCCTTGGCCCACCATTCTTCGATGTTACTGAGGAATTATGGGTGAGAAAGCCACATATTTTCAAATCTGAAGGGTCTATTTCTTGGGGTACCTATTCCTTTGATTTCCATTTGAACCGGCCAGTGATCTGAGCCTCTGAACGGAGGAATTCCAGCTATTATTTCCTTATCGATAAGCATGAGATCCTCAGATATCATGAATCTATCTAACTTGGAGGCTACCTAAGAGTCACCTCCTCGTTTACTATTCCAGGTGCAACAACCATTGTTTGTCTCAATATCAACAAGGTTCATGTTTTCTAAAAAGATTTGGAAGGCTAAGGAATCTTTATATAGAGTTCTTGTGCCTCCTTTTTTTTTCGATAGAGATCTGATCATATTGAAGTCTCCTCCTAGGACCCAAGGTAGTCCTGCATGTCTGGCTTTTAGATCTACCAGGGAGTCAATGAACTTGATTTTGTCATCTAACCTTTGAGGGGCATAAACATTCGTGACTAGATAAGTTTCCCCATCTCCTACTGGCTGTATAACAACTGATAAATAATTCCTAGAAGCCTCTGCATCAATAATACTATTTTTTTGGGGATTCTAGAGAGTGAGGATGCCACTTGCTGTATTTTCTACTTTAACTTCTAGAAACTCAAATCTACTGAGCCATTTACTATGGATTTTCCTTAGTTTCTAAATGGAACAGTTTGTCTCTTGGACAAAAATTATGTCCGGAGCTTCTTGTTTCATTCTATTATTCATCACTCTCTGTTTTCTCTTGCTACCTAGCCCTATAATATTCCAAGTTGTGAACTTCATAATTAAAGATTGGTAAAGGAGTAACTGGTTAGGTCGTTCATCTTACCTAAGTTCACCATAAGCTTTCCACATTCCATTAGTAGTTCGTTTTGTTTTTTCCAACCTCTTTTCTTCCCTGGAATTCTCAGTGCTAACCCTAGAGTCATTTTTGTTGCTTTCATCTCGTCACTGCTATGCCTTTCAATGTTATTTACTCCCTCTAAACACTTTGCCTAGGTTTTCCATAAGAATAGTTGCTGAATCCGATTGACCTCTTCTTATGGTAGTGATTCTACCCCTCCAGTAGTTCCCTGAGCCAAGAATCCTTCTATATCTATGTTTTCTCTGTCCAGAATCTGCTGAAGCTCATTGTCCTCCATATCCATATCAATCTGGGTCATATCCTGATCCATTTCCATCTCTGATTCATTCAACATAATCCCCTTCTATTTTTCGTTTTCCTTTGTTTGATCTCTTTCTTTCTTCTCTTCCTTCTTCCCATTATATTCATTCATATCTTGATCTTCTGTTGTTATTTTGTCCTCCTCTTGAAGAACTTGGAACAAATTCTGGCTACCTATTTTACCTTCAGCCTGATGTTGTTTTGTCCCCTTTTTCCTGATTTTTCCTTTATGAACTACTTTGTGAAAGCTCTCTAAGTCTTTCTTTGCAATCATCTTTCCTTTGTTCTCTGCTAGACTAAGGGAGCAATCTCTTAGCAGGTGCCCATGTTCATGGCATCTACGACATATAAAAGGAACATGTTCACAGTCTACTATTTGCACCCATTCCTCACCAAAAACCTCCAAGATGACTTCATCCGGGAGAGCTCCGGATAGATCCATTCCAACACAGATTCTAGCAAAAGAAGTGTATTTTCCCCTCCTTGTGGCTTCGGAGGCTTTAATAAATCTTCCTAATTTATTGCCTATGGCTGCTAGGGATTCAGGTTTCCAATAGTCTAGGGGTAGAGAATAGAGTCTAACCCAAACCAGAACTGAAGTAAAAGTTTCCCACTCTAGAACAGAGTTCATCGTCCAGGGTCTCATATAGAGCCCCGATGTTGCATAGAAGTAGGGCCCACCTTCAAACACGTTGTCCTTATCTTCAATGTTAGTGAAGACCACAGTGAAAAAACCTTTGGACCCCAGATGTAGGTCAATGCTTCCTTTGGGCTTCCTGTGGTATCTTATCCATGTTTGTAAAGCTTTTTAAGTGGGCCATAGCCCGATAAATTTACATATGATTGCGTAAGTCTACATGTGCTCTCTGTGTTCCTGCAGTGCATGATTATTTAAAACTATTCAAGGAGTAATTTTAGCTCTGGGTTTACACTGACTCTTCTGATTTGTGTCTTTTGTTACCTATATTTTGTCATTTTCTTCCTTGTCTTTAGTTCCATCCTTCTCCTTTTCTTTGGTGTTTTCTGATTCCTTTTCCCTGTTATTTCTACCTTCCTCCGCCTCACCGTTTCCTCTTTGTAGAGACCTCTTACCCTTATTTGCCACTACCTCCTTGTAGGAGGGAGTGGAGCTCCCTCCTCTGCACCGATCCATGGCGAGAAACTCGCTGCCGAATTCGTAAACCCTAGTTGCCTCTATCTCTGCTCCGCCTCTGGCTCGTTCCCCACAGTCATCCCCCGATCATCTCTTTCAATAGATACATTAGTTAATCATGTGTTCAACTTAAATAAATGTTTTCAAAATCTATGTTAACTAATATTTTAATATGAAATTCACTTTCATATATATGTGAGAGAGAGACAAAATTATAGTAACACATTTCAATGGGAAGAAATAATTATTCAAAAGTAAAAAACTTCATTAGTTCCTAATAAAAGGGAGATGTATAATTCATCTCTCTCTCTCTCTCTCTCTCTAGATATATATCTATAGATATAGATATACACACACACACACACACACACACACACACATATATGTATATATATATATATATATATATATATATATGTATGTATATATATATATGCATATATATATATATATATATATATATATATATATATATCTGTGTGTGTATATATATATATACATATATATATATATATATATATATATATATATATATATACATATATATATATATATATATATGTATATATATATATATATATATAATATATACATATGTATATATGTATGTATATGTATGTATATATATATATATATATAATATATACATATGTATATATGTATGTATATATATATATATATATATATATATATATATATATATATATATATATATATATATATATATATATATATATATATATAAAAAAAATATAAAGTAATTGAAAAATAAAATTATTATAATTAAAAAAATTTAAGCATTCTTACATTTTATAACTTAAATTTTTTTCAACTTTAAGTTTTAGTGAACTAAAATCTAGTAAGTATTTGTTGCAATTATGAGTATAAATTTTGTAGTTTAAAAAAATAATACATATTAAGGAATTACATAACTACAACTATAGTGAAATAGGTAATCGGGCAACAAGAGTTTGATTGGACATTATGATGATCATTTTATTTCTGACTCGACCACAAATTAATATTCATCAGCTAGCATAATGATAAAAAAATCCTTGTGGGGTTTGAATGGACATTATCATGATCATTATATTTCTTCCTTGTCCACAAACTAACATTCATCAAAGTTGGTGTGATGATAAAATGAATCCATGTGGCCCCACATAGCCCTTTGAATGCGAATTTCCAATCAAATACTTTTTTATTTGAATGGCATTCTTATTGTTTGGAACGAATTTACTAAAAATCCTATACTCACATTCTAAAGAAAATCGCTCCTTGGAACACATGCTTCCCTTCTCCATTCCAAAATTCTCAATTTGGTCTTTATCCTTGCATAATATTTATCCATGGCCTTGTTGTTTCTTTAGACTTGGAATGTAAAAAAATAGATTTGAAGACAAGTTTCCTTCATGGATAATTGAAGGATGATATTTATATGGAATAATTCAAATCATTCATTGTAAAAGGTAAAGAGAACATTTTTTGGATGTTGAGGTAGATCCTTTATGGGATGAAACAAGAACCTCACCAATGGCACAAAAAATTTGATTCATTTATGTTAGAGCATGGCTCCAAAAGCTGGAGGTTGATCTTTGTTTTTCCATCAAGGGGTATGTCAAAGAAATGTGTATTATACTTATATTGTATGTGGATGCTATGATATTTGTTGGACATGATAAAAACATGATCAATACATTGAAGAAATGACACAGGGTTTCCCCTGCACATAGCCACAGTGTGCACATTCGTGCATAATCTATTACCCATGAATTTATATGACCCATCAGGCTATCACTTCATCATAAAGATGGTTAAGGTCCCCTTTTTTAAAGTTCCTTTGTATCGGAACTCAATCACCCCACTAATACCTCCTATCAGAGCTTTAAACAACACTCAAGCCTTTATATAAGACTGTATTAAGGCCTTCCCTCTAATTCCTTCTATCGGGACACTAAAACCCTTCATAACCTTTAAAACAACCATCGGCCGCTTAAACATAACCTTCCCTCTCTAACACGGTTAATATATGTTTAACACATAAAAACCTTTAATCACGCAATTTCCTTATAAAACCCTTTACAAAGGGAAATGTATGCAAATCCTACCTTTTCTTCCTACTGTACAACTTCTGCACGGATTTTGAGGTTAAAGCTCATCACAATCGGGTATTGGCTTCTCCACAGTTCCTCATTGCCCCTTTCTCTTCTGATGTGCGACTTTCCCTTTAAAACCCCGGAAAATACACTATCAGCGCTTAAATATTCATTATCCCATTTACAGAGGAAACCTTCTTCTGAATACCTATAGCGGACTTCAAAGGCATTAAAACTGCGTCTATAAATGCATCGGGTCTGCCCCTTCAAGCCTTTCCACTTATAACTCTGATCTCCATCAACGCCGATATGCGATGGCCGATTTAATCATGACCGTCGATCAAGATTGTGATCCGACAGTCAACGATTAATCACGTAATCACAATCATTTAGTTATAGTTCTTAACTCCTCCGCTTAATGTCCCAACTCGATATGGTTTACATATCTGATGGGGTTTCTATGCTGCGTTTGATGGGTTTTCAGGTCTGCCACATATCACATGAAAGTTTGTGTTGCGATCCCGATTAATCCAACCCCGTGAGTCAATCTTGGCTATCAATCTCTAAGATCTGACGGCTACTGTGCATCCTCCCTTCAATTCTTTGTTACTCATTTTACTCAGTTTTACATTGTTTTCCAGTGTTAAGGTGGTTCTTGGTTTTCTTCAAAGGTTCCGCCCTTTTTTCTCTTCCACTGCAAAATTTGCTCCCAGACGTATTTCATGCCTTTCTTCAATCTCAGTCCCTCCAAAGCTCTGTGTTGATCATTCCCATGGACTCAACAGTCCATTAAGATCTTCCTTGTCATGTCCTCCTCTGTGTAATCCACCTTGACTCTACCTCCTTGCGTTCCTGCACTTGCCTGCATAATTATATATATACACTTTTCAAATGCATTAGATTTGTCCTTTCAACACTCAGTCATGCATTTAGCAGGATTTCAATTAATCTCTATATCTTTATAATTACAACAATTAATTACAAATTGAGATCTCTATCTCTCTGGCCTGATCTTCAATATCAGTGGCCTCTATTTCCTAATCTTCCCGTAAGCTTACAACACTCCAATCTTCTCTCTATTTCCTATTCAACCTCTCTAACCTTTGTTCATTCCTTTTAGGCTTGCATTTATAAAATGGGGTTCTAAAACCACTTTCTCATTTAGATCCCTGAATCCCTCAACAAAATCCTAAAATCTCCTTCTTGTTCCTAAAACTCCTCTCTAATCCCTAGATTCATGAACTGACTCCTAAACTAAGATTTACAATAAATTCTCAATCCCTCATTCTCTCAACTATCCTAAATCTCTCATGTTCTCCTACATTCGAGAGCATTTACCATAAAGCCTCACAATATTCAATTAATTCCTTCTCTCATTAAAATCACTCAAAACATTAAATACTTACAAAAGTCCAATACTTAAGAAACCGACTTCCTTGAAATACAAGACCCCCTATTTCTACTAGAATACAATGATAATATTGAGTTGGATGCTCCTGCATCCGATTCCCCATGTAAGAAAATTTATGACCACCTGGTCATAAGTCTGGATAATTGTTTCCTCCTGGATCCCAAACTTTATTTTGTAATCTGTCCTTGCTTGTCAATTGCTCTATTACTATTTTTGTCTGCTGTTGTTCTCCAGGTCTCCATACTCTATGTCCTAATTCTCCACTTTTTGTGCTCTCGATTTCTGCTACTGTTTTCCTCTTGTTTTCACTCCTTTTTTTCTTTTTGTTGTCTTCCTCTGAGATACTTTCATCATTAATCTTCTTATCAACTTAATATCTATGTCCAGTATATCCTCTGTCTACCGATTGTTTCATCTCTTGATTGCTGAACTCTTCTCATTGCTTGTTCTTCACTCATCATGATTGCTTCCTTTTCACCCTTAATCTCTTCTTCTCTACTATTTTGTACCTTTTCTGTTGCTTCCACATTGTCTTTTATAACAATTTCCTGCTTCTGGTTTCTGCATCTGTTAGCTTCTTCTTGATTATTATTTATGACAACTTCTTTATCATCCTTCTTCAACGATCTATCCTGGACATTAATCCTCTACTCTTCCAACTTCCTCCTTTGAAAGTGTAATTCTCTATATATCTCAATGATTTTACTTGGAGTGAACTTTTTAAATTTTACATAATCTTCCATTTCCTTATTTGTTATTGTCTCATTATCACATGGTCCTTCTTCCTCTACTAAGTCTTTCTTAACATCCTTCAGTAGATGTTATTTCTCTTCTCCTTCCATTTGGCTATCCACCTATGCCAAATATGTTCCAGCTTCTGCAAAAATATCTTCAGTTATAAGACAATTATTATAATAAAAAATATAAGGCCTCTGTACCTCTTTTCTCTTTAGCAACACTTTAGTATGTTGTGTTGATTTCTCTTCTTCTGTCAGCATATCAGTATGTTGATCCAAACTTAAAGAACTATTGCGACTATCAGCTAGTCTCCCCTTCTCATCATCTATTTCAATGATGTCTTCCAGCATTTTTCCACTATAGTGAACTGATTCTTTCCTAGCCTCTTTGTCATATTTTGCTTTAAAACTTTCATCTTCGTCAACTTTAAAAGACTGTTTATCTTCTTCAAAACCTGCAATCATACACAAATCATTAGTTTTGAAATCACAAGACCTTACGGTCTTATTTGATGCTTCAGTCATCAAGTCTTCCGGCTGCTTTGAATCATTCATATGATTCAACTCCTCTAGCTCTTCATCACTTTCAAAGAGTAATGATCCACTTTCTGGTTCACATGTCAAAACTTCAACATCTTCTTCAACATCTTCCTTTTGTTGTAGCTTAACTCTTTTGAGCTTCTCTATCCTCTGTTCGACATCTATAACATGTTCAAGTTCCATTAGTTCCTTCATCAACTACATATTCACCTGTTGATTCCTCTTCTCTTATAGTCTCTACCACTTCACTTTCTTTCTCATGACATACACATGTTTCTGGTCTGCTTTATTTGTTTACAACATCTCCATTAACAACTCAAGCTGAACTAATATCTCAGCCCTCTCCCTCTCATATTCCTTTTTGCTTAACTGTCTCTGTATGCCATTTACCTCGACATCCTTCTCCTTTTTTCCTATGTTGTGGTCTCTTTCAGAACCTTTGCTATGACTGTCACTAGTCATCATCCTCTCCATCTCTATGAGTTCCTCACTAACTTCACTATGAGTTGCACTAAAGCCTCTTCAACAGCAAGTCCTATCCTGCTTCCACTTACCTCACCTAGCTCTCCTCACTCAGTCTTTTGGCAAGCAATTGGTTCTCTATCTCTAGAACCTCCTCTAAACACGTCTCTTTGCTCTTTTTGGGCTTCAACTCATCTACATCTTCTAAGAACACAACTCTCCTCTTTATCCAATTGTTGTTGGAATTTCTCAAGGTTCTACCACATATTTGTTTTCACTTAGAAACTTTCACCAGCTTCCTTTATCTGTTAGAAATTCTAACCACATCCTCTGTGGAATTGCCTTTTGGGAGTTGTAATAATACTCCTGCTTCAATGCAAAGACTACAATCTTCTAATCTTCAATCTAATTAGAATAAAACCTTATCATCTTACCTTCAAGATCTCTTTCTGATCTTATCCTTCCATGCACTTGCACTTTTGAATGGACTGTCCTTTCCACTAGCTTTCACCTGTTCCTCAAACTCTGCTACTTCAAAAACTTACAAACATCCCTCTCACAGTTTAACTACTATGATCTTGCTCTAAAATTTCACTCATTCAATATCAGCTACTCATTAGATAAAATTGCATACCTTCAACTACCTTCAGAATCTCACCATTTCTACAAACATGTTTCAGTAGATCTTTATGCTTCCACTGCACAAATTCTGAATATTCAACTATTGTCAATCAGATTTTAGAATCTGACCCTTTCTTCCAATCTTCTGGCTTTATCTTGGCAAAGCTTTAGCTATCAACAATAATTTCTCCTTTGCTGAGTTTTCTTCCACTCAGATATCATTAACAACTTCTTTCATTTCTATCCCCTAAGGTTTGATCTCCTTTGATGAGATACTTCATTGATTCAACCATCAATCCTCAATATATTTCTTTGTCAGCAAAACTGAAATCAGAATTAAACAAATACAATACATGTTTGATTTCTCCATTCATTCTTCACATCCAAGTGAATCTCAATTCTTCAAACATTACTGTAGACTCTTCCTATCTCTGCAATCTTTGCTTAATTCTGCCTTACCTGCCTCTAAGAACTTAATTGTTCTTCTCCATTCTCCCAGTTGTACTCTAGTTGCTTGACTGTCAGATTAGAATCTAATCTCCCTTGCCTTCATGCACATCTTTTCCAAATATCTCTGTTATGAATTCTTTCAGTAACTTTCACACATACTTGCTTCCTTCTGCTTGATACTAAATGTGTCATTCATGATTCATCTCCGATACCAAAATTGACGTAGGGTTTCCCCCGCACATACCCACAATGTGCACATTCGTGCATGATCTATTACCCAAGAATTTATATGACCCATCAAGTCATCACTTCATCATAAAGATGGATAAGGTCCCCTTTTTAACAGTTCCTTTGTATCATAACTCAATCACCCCGCCAATACCTCCTATCAAAGATTTAAACAACACTCAAGCCTTTATATAAGACCGTACTAAGGCCTTCCCTATAATTCCTTCTATCAGGATACTAAAACCCTTCATAGCCTTTAAAAAAACCATTGGCCACTTAGACATAACCCTCCCTCTGTAACATGGTTAATATATGTTTAACACATAAAAACCTTCAGTCACACAATTTCCTTATAAAACCCTTTACAAAGGGAAATGTATGCAAATCCTACCTTTTTCCGCTTACCGTACAACTTCTACACGGATTTCAAGGTTAAACCTCATCACAATCGGCTATTGGCTTGTCCACAGTTCCTCATTACACCTTTCTCTTCTCATGTGTGACTTTCCCTTTAAAACAACGGAAAATACACTGTCGGCAATTAAATATTCATTATCCCATTTACAAAGGAAACCTCCGTATGAATACCTATAGTGGACTACAAAGGCATTAAAACCATGTCTATAAATGCATCGTGTCCACCCATTCGAGCCTTTCCACTTATAACTCTGATCTCCATCAGCACTGATATGCGATGGTCGATTTAATCATGACCATCGATCAAGATCGCGATCTGACGGTCAATGATTAATCGCCTAATCGCAATCGCTTAGTTATAGTTCTTAACTCCTCCGCTTAAAGTCCCGACTCGATATGGTTTATGGATCCGATGGGGTTTCTATGTTGCGTTTGATGGGTTTTCGGGTCCGCCACATATCGCATGAAAGTTTGTGTTGTGATCCCAATTAATCCAACCCCATGATTCAATCTTGGTCGTCAATCTCCAAGATCTGACGGCTACTGTGCATCCTCCCTTCAATTCTCCATTACTCGTTTTACTTAGCTTTACGTTGTTTTCCAGTGTTAAAGTGGTTCTCGGTTTTCTTCAAAGGTTTCACCCTTTTCGCTCTTCCACTGCAAAATTTACTCCCGGACTTATTCTGCACCTTTCTTCAATCTCAGTCCCTCCAAAGCTCTACTTTGATCCTTCACATGGACTCAACAGTCCATTAAGATCTTCCTTGTCATGTCCTCCTCTGTGTAATCCACCTCGAATCTGCCTCCTTGCATTCCTACACTTGCCTGCATAATTATATATATACACTTTTCAAATGCATTCGATTCATCCTTTCAACACTCAGACACGCGTTTAGCAGGATTTCAATTAATCTCTATATCTTTATAATTACAACAATGAATTACAAACTGAGATCTCTGTCTCTTTGGCCTAATCTTCAATATCAATGGCCTTTATTTCCTAATCTGCCCATAGGCTTACAGCACTCCAATCTGCTCTCTATTTCCTATTCAATCTCTCTAACCTCTATTCATGCCTTTTAGGCTTACATTTATACAATGGGGTTCTAAAACCACTTTCTAGTTTAGATCCCTAAATCTCTCAACAAAATCCTTAAATTTCCTTCTTGTTCCTAAAACTCCTCTCTAATCCCTAGATTCATGAACTGACTCCTAAACTAAGATTTACAATCAATTCTCAATCCCTCAATCTCTCAAGTATCCTAAGTCTCTCATGTTCTCCTACATTCGAGAACATTTACAATAAAGCCTCACAGTATTCAATTAATTCCTACTCTCATTAAAATCACTCAAAACATTAAATAATTACATAAATCCAATACTTAGGAAACCAACTTCCTTGAAATACAAGACCCCCTATTTCTACTAGAATACAATGATAATATTGAGCTCGATGCTCCTACATCAAGAAATATTTTGGTAGTCAAGTTACAATGAAATATTTTGGTCCAATAAAAAAAATATTAGGCATTAGTATTATACATGATAGAAAGAACAAATATTTGTGGTCGTCACAAGAAAAATGGTCTGAAAGGGTGTTAGACAAGTTCAATATGAAGGATATGAAACTAGTTGGTACACCGATAGCATCACACTTCAAACCTGTTGTTTATTTGTTCCACTGTGATGTCAAGAAGGAGAAATGAGTAGAATCCCTTATGATTCAACAATTGGTAGCTTGATGTATGCCATGATATGTACTTATCTAGATATCAAACATTCAATGGGAGTACTAATAAAGTTCTCTAAAAATCTAGATAAACAATTTTGTCAAGCGGTAATGCGGATTTTTAGTTATTTCAAGGGTACTAGTAATTATCATTTTTGTTTGGAAATAATAAAGTTTTTATTGAAGGTTGCGCCAATGCAAATATTCCTATAGATGTGGATATTAAAGAGTCCACCACTAGTTATTTATATACTTTTGCAAGTGCAACAATGTCTTGGATGTTGCGACTACAAAAATTAGTAGTCATCTCCACACCAACAACATAATACAAAGCTATCATAATACTGATATTCTTAAGAGAGTTGGGAATAAAACAAGAAAAATATGTGTTGCATTATCATAGTGAAATTTTCATTCATTTAGAAAAAATGAAACATATTATTTTAAGAAAATGCACATTGATATTAGATATCATTGGATTCATCAAGTCTTAGATGATGGGTTGTTACAACTAGAGAAAATTCACACTAAATATAATACAAATGAAATGTTAATGAATATGTCATCAATGGATAAGTGGGATATCTGTACAACCTTGGAAGGAGTAATGAAAACATTATGAAAGACATCCCGGGAAAGGATCAATAGCGAGGAGAGAGATAAAATGTCAATCTTCTATTTGGTCTCAAGTGGGAGATACTTAGGTGTGAGACCAAATCAAGGTAAATGTTTTCTACATCCATGGTATTGTGCCATGGAATTAGGCCCATAGTATTGTAACGATATATATTTACAAGGTTGTGATTAGAAATAAGTGAGTGAAATGTAATATTTTATATTTCTAATGTAATAAAAAATATTTAATCCCCTTTCCTATATGATTTTTTTTCTAGTTTATTTCTTGATTTTCTTCTATTAGCAACTTATCAAAAAACACTGAGAGAAGGGTTAGTATATAAATAAATCATTGCTTGGATCCCACTGCTCACTAGGACAAAACTACTTGGAGTCTTTTCACAATTAAATAGGTTATACTAGAGATGAATAGTATGGGCAAAACCATGGGTTCTCACAATCGAAGAGCCATAAAACATCCAGTAACTTGACTGGTTCTAGTTTACCAAACCACCTTAACATCAAGATTAAACCTCATGAAATACTCAAAGGTAAGACACAAGGCTCCAATACCAGAAACCAAATAGAGGGTTCAAAACCTAAAGAAATAATCTTAATGCTAATTAGACAATACATATTCAACCATGCTTTGAACAAATGCACATAATGGAATAAGAGGATGAATGGTGAGCGTTCAAAGACATAAACCACTTATTAGAAAAGACTTATAGTTTAAGATAATAATATTTGAAAGATAAATTTTAAATGTCCAACAACAAACCCTTCTACATTTCAAATTTAGTAGATAATATAAAGAATAGCTCACAAGGAAAAGGATATGAAAACCACAAAAAAATCACTTCAAACAATTGGAACCAAAAAAATAACACAAGTTTACACATCGTCGGAGAAAACCTAATAACTTTTCCCTTGAATTTCATCTCTTTCTAAGTACAACATTCAATTTAAGAGGCTTAGCCAAAAAATTCAAAACTATAGTTTAAATATTGAATCCATAATGTGAATGCATCAAAGTCTTCTCGTCCAATATTTTAAAACATAAATCATTCACTAATGTATCATAGAGCGTGCCAACATTTAGACATAGTCTAACAAACACTAAAGAAAATAATCATGGACTTAAAACAATAGAGTGAAAGAATATAATGATAATTTTAACCATATTGAGGAAGATTAGAACCCATAAAACTCATACCATGACTATCCTTGCTAATTCCTATGTTGTTTCTATGGCTTTCCCACCTTAAAATTCTAACTAATCATCTCTTAAATTTAAAACCAAGATTCCTTATGGTTGTGATTATTTCAAGGCTTCTCCACCAATCTCTCATGCCACACTCTCAAACCACAAAGATATTTTAAATAAATAAATAAAAATGTTAATAATAGTAGAGAACCCAACAATCCTTGGTCTTTACATCAAGGAAATTCAAACTAGTGAGAGAAGGGAAAGAACACCATTTTTCAACCCATTTTGAGAACATTTGAACTAGGCGTCCACCAAGCTATCAAACCACAAACACTCTCATTTTCTATACAGAGGTATGCCAACAACAAAAAAGAACCAAACAAACCATAAAGAACATAAATATAGACTAAAAATAGGAAGAGAAAAGAATAGGGTCACAACTTTTCTTGTGTAATACGTAAATGGTGGTACAAATCACTAACATCATGCAATGTACAAGACTTTCATGGATCTATATATACTAAAAATAGGAAGAGAAAAAAGTTGGCTTACAACATGCCTTGTTTAATACATAAATGGCAGTAAAAACCACTAACAACATGCGAAGTACAATACTTTCATGGATCTATGAATGTCACTTCAACTGTTGCTACGCATATCTAAACCAATGTGTAATTCCTTTATTTCTCTACCTTTTATTTGCCATGTGTCCCCTTTAAAATAAAAATAGGTTATATTCTAGATAAAAAAATAATGGCATCTATAATAAAAACTTGGAAAATATAATTCCTACTTGTCTTTCTTGTGATTCATTCTATGTACATGAGTTTGTTACTAGTATTTAGGATTTTGTTAAGTTCTAGTTGGTTAAGAGATTCTCTACAACAAGTTAGTTTCCTGGATTGGTGTGTGGTAGAGATATTCACTCAACTAAGAGATTGTATGTCCAAGATATATTAGCTATCTCGAGACATAAATTCCTTTATTTATATTGTATCATTATTTGATATCAATATATAATTTTTGGGTGCATTTAGAAAATCATAGTTGGTATCATAGTGGGTCTGGGCCTGACTCCCTCACAGCAAGGCCCAGGTAAATCCTGTGAAGAAGAAATATATTTTTTTTGTGTTGAGACCATTGTGAGGGTATCGTTCTTGCCACTACTGTGATACTAATATTTTTTGCTAAAGTGTATGTGTTGATTGAGTCTGTTGACTGGTGGAAGAGTCGAAGAGTAGAGGGAGGGTTTGCTGTGAATGTGTGAAAGGAGAGAGTTGGAGAAAAAGTTCATGGAGCAGTGGAAGTTCATCATGATCAAGCTGATATTTCACAAAATACAAGTCTTTTCATTCGAGAGGAACATATGTGAAAATTATTCAACTGAATCCTGGCCTATGACGTTAAATTAAAGAGATCTACTCTTGTCTCGGTTGTGTTTGAGGAGGAAGAGTTGTAGACTAGTGAGGTGGAAGGTAGATGTTGTTCTGAATGCGTTGATGCTAGGAGAGAGAGCGTGAAGGGAATCAGAGGAGCGACCTTGAGGGATGGATTGTGTGTAGGTGAGGATGGAACTCAGTTGAAGCTATAGATTGAAGTTTGAGGAAACTAGGTTGGATTGTTGATAGCGCCGATGTAATGCTAGACCATGCATTGAGGTGCAATTGGCTGAGTGCCAGGCATAGTCTATGTTGTTGGTGCAGGGTCGAGTCATGAATAAATTGTGAACCATTTTGATTTGTTAGTTGTATAGAAACCACTGAACTCTTTATTCAACAATATATGAGTAGGAAGGTATGTCCCTCATGTTGTCTCTATTGATTTAGAGCCTGCTATAATTGAAAAAGTCAGAACTAGAACCTACAAGGAATTCTTCCATCCTGAGTAGCTTATCATTAGCAAAGATGTGTCACGAGAGGGAATTTCATAATTTGGCATATGATGAGGAGGAGGATGTGCTTGTTTCACAATGCGATCGTGACTTGAATTTCATGATCGATTCTCTTCCATCTAAGATAGTTAATCAACAAAGTGAAATTGCAATGTGCATGATGCGTGCCAAATACAAGAAAGAGTGTTTTGAAGTTTACTGTATGATCAAGAAAATGTTAGGGTGATCTTTTGAGAAACATAGTAATGTTGTGGCTCCATATTATTTATTTGATTCAGTTCCCAAGGACATTATGTGATTTGAAAATAAATTACAGATCCTAATTCAATGACCATGATGTCAAGCCAAGCAAGAACTATGGGTTTTCACTAATGTTAGAGCTCAAAATATGGAAATGGAGTTGCCTTAATCTAGAAGTAGCTATTCCCTATGCAATTTCCATGGCTCCAAACATGGTCAATGAATCTGAAATGACCACCATATTTGAACCATCATCAAATTTAGCACACAAATAGTTCCCATTAGGTATGTCAAGGCAGTGGGAATATGGAGATATCCTCGGAGATAATTCCAACATTTTTCTCCTTTGCACACAATTGATGGAATGTAAATGAATGATGTATCATGTGTTTATTTTTATTTTTATTTTTTATAGATTTACTATGCTTGATAGGTGTTTCTATTGAAAATGTGTGTGGTTATTTTTATCTGGTGAATATGTATTGGAAGTTTATATACATATTGAGATTCACGACCTCAATATGAAGTCATTTTGTTAGAATTAATGACTCTAACTAATGACAAGTGAAGCATGGAGATCCGAGACCAGTATGCCAAAGTTAAAAACGAAGATGCCAAAGACTCAGAAGTGAAAAATCTATGATGAGTGAATACAATGATGGGAGGATTCATGTGAGAAGCCAATCATGTGATCCAACATATGAATGGTGTGGTGTACCTAGGATGAGTGGCAAAGGATCCAAAGGGAAGCATAGTGAAAGTTTATTTGAGTTTGTAGAATAGACTCATGATAGTGATAAAGTATGAGTCACATATTGTAATTATAGAAAATCTACATGTCATATATTGTTTTTTAATGGTCAGTTATGGTCCTTGAAATGTTTTATTTACCGGTTGTAAGGCCCAAAGAGGCATGCATACACATTTTTATGTTTTCCCTTAGTTAGAGAGTTTTAAACACACTGGAACAGTGTGTCATGTAGGATGGATGCACTTGGGTGGACCACATTTGTTGTAGACTCCATGACGTGAAATTTTATATTTTAGGGATTTTCATTGAGACATTGGATGAGCCATGCATGTGAAGGACTTCCTAGTAGGCAGGTGATTGTAGCATTTGAGAACCCATGCGTCGGGTAGATGGTTGTTCCTTTATATGGACATTGAGAATTTGTAGCGGTTGGGAACCCATGCTTCGGGTAGATGGTTGTTCCTTTACATGGACATTGCAAATTTGATGTTGCATGCATGAAAAAGGTACAAGGTGTAATTGTGATATTGGAAAAGAGGTTGATGTTGTCAATTGAGACCGAGACAAGTAGTCATTAAGGGGGTGTTATCGGGAAATCTAGTGTCCACTCAGAGCTGCTAGTCCCACTAAGACTGGTAGCTATCTTAGAAACAAACAAACTAAAACTACTTTTGTTTTCCTTTATGAGAAGTACATAAGAGGGGAATGAAGGACACCAACCTCAGTCTTACACTTGTAACCTTGCTCAGTTCCTCTCCCTTCTGACAGATCCTTGTTGCTTCTCTTTCATCTACCCAGCTTCAAAGAGCACCTGTGGAATCAAAGCAGCATAATACTATCAAAGAACAGAGATCTACAATCATAAACAATATATGACCAGATATATATTGACCACACAAATGCATATATCATCAAACATACAAGAATGTGGAAGAAAACTTGAATAGCTTTATTAATATCAAGAATAGAAAAGAGGATTACAACCAATTGCTCTGACCCAGCATCATCCTCCAGAATGAAAGCCCTTCTTTCACCTCATGAAAAGCTTAGATCACCAAACACTATGATATTCCACCAAGAAACCAATAGCACTTCCTTACAAGATACATAATTCCAACCTCTGGATCTCTCGAATGAGGGATCCATATATAGATGATTGTAGGGGGGTGAGTCAGCTTCTGGGATTTTGATTAGTGTCCTCTCTCTGATAGTTCTTGATTCCACTTGGAGGTTGATAATCGCCTACTCATCCCTGGGCGAATTCAGAGAGGCAAGTGTCATAGGATAAGTTTCTGGAAGATTCTATGATCATCCACCTCGCAAACTACCTCTGCCATTTGTCCACTCTCGCCCATCGTACCCTACAGAAGGGCTTTTCAGTATGCATTGCACGCTTCTCACTGGGCAGGTGAGATGCATCGGACCCTCTCCACTGGGCAGTCTGTATGGTTTAGTTTTGACCAGTTCTGAGTAGATTCCTATGGAGAACTTCTGGGAGATGATGTAATCAGCTGACCTTGTTCTTTTAGGGTATGGAACAACACTTTTACGGACTTAGGAGCCCTCTGTTTATGGACATGTTTGATTGGGGTTGCAATGCCCAAAAATGTCTATAACAGGGGGCGACTTGGAAAATATAATTCTTACATGTCTTTGGTGTGATTCATTCTATCTAGAGTAGTATGTTCCTAGTGTTTAGGAGGTTGTTAAGGTCTAGTTGGTTGAGAGATTCTCTCCAACAAGTTAGCTTCCTAGATTTGTGTGTGGTTGAGATACTCACTCAACTAAGAGAGTATATGTTCAAGGTATATTAGCTATCTCGAGCCATAGTTTATTGAATTTATAGTATCATTATTTAATATGAATATAGATTTTTTGGGTGCATTTAGAAAATATTAGTCAAATCACTAACATCATGCCACTTACAAGAATTTCATGGATCTATATATACTAGAAAATGGAAGATAAAAGATTAGGCTCACAATTTGCCTTGTTTAATACATAAATGGTAGTACAAACCACTAACAACATGTCAAGTACAATACTTTCATGGCAGTATGAATGCAACTTCAATTACTGCTAAGAATCCCCAAACCAACATGTAATTTCTTTATTTCTCTACCTTTTAGTTGACACATGTCCCTTTTAAAATAAAAATAAGATATATTCTAGATAATAAAAAAAATTCAACTATAATAGAAATAGAAATAAATATACATATTTGTTCTAGTTCTAATTAAAAGCATTATAAAAGATCAATGATTTCACTTTCATTGTGCTTATTTCATGCATTGTTAATATTACAATTGATATCAAGGACATGTAATAAAAATATTTATTTTCACACTCGGAGCCATAAACAAAATATTTCACCTTATTAAATAAACTTTTTTGAACATCCATATCTACTAATATATTTTAATACGAACTTAGAGAGAAAGTAAAAAAATGTATATATTTTAATCTTAACCATGGTAAAATATTTCAGTGCCAAGAAAGATCTAATTAAAAGTAAAAATATTTAGTTACTTCTTAGTGAGAGGAATATGTGTAATTCATTCAATTCTTAATAGAAAATTGACATGTAGAACTTAAAAATATTAATAACAATAAAGAAATTCAGTATAGGTTTTGCATAAAAGATTTTACTACGAAAATTAGGTAATGCTTACATGTATTTAAAAATATATTAATATAAAAAAAATGCGAGATGAGGGGAATTTGATAACCTAGTATCAAGGAGATGTGTAATTCCTTCATGCTCAACCTTCACATACACTTAATTTCACACTATTCCTTTCAAAATAATATATATATATATATATATATATATATCTATATATATATATATATATATATATATATATATATATATATATATATATATATTCTAAATTCAAAAAAAAAGTATGCTATAATAAAACATATAGAAATGAATATATTAGTTTTTATTAAATGCTTTATAAAAGATCAGCGGGTTAGCGAACGGTCTGCTCAGTTGTTCGCGCTGCTGTGCAGGTCACGGGTTCAAGTCTCGTCTTATCCTGAGGGGTCATTCCTTTCAGGCTGGGCGGTTCCTCCTAGCTGTTATAGTGGCAGTCGGTGGGATTCGACCTCCTGTAACATGAGTACGATACCACCGTCGTTGCCGATTCAGGTAGATATAAAAAAAAAAACCTAAGAAATTAATATTAAACCCTAATATTAATATTACAAAAGGTAAGATTAATATGTCAAACCTAAGATTAATATAAAAAACTATAAGATTATAAAATCCAATATATTATTATGCATATCAAGGATTAATATTATAAGCCCAAAGGAATAATATTGAACCAAAGGGATTAATATTATAAAGTCAAAGAATTATAAACCCAAGGTATTATTGATACTACAAACATAAGAAATCGGTAAACCCAATAGATTAATATTATAAACCCTTAGGGTTATGTTGTAGTCGCTGCAACACGCTCCAAAATTTTGGCTTGCATCCAAATTTTAGAGCCTTCTTTAGCTCTTCCTTTGATGGGAGCAAAACACTCAAGCTCATACCATGAGCTCTTGTGATGTCTTTTTCACCATTTGCTTGTTTGACTAGCAGTCGTCTTTTGGAATCCTGATTTCTTTGTCATGCTTGCGATCTTGTCTTGGTGACTTTTAAGGTTCGTCATTGTGTATTTCTATTGTCTTCACTATGTGAACACCCGTCGTACTCAGACACAAAGTTGTAAGAATTTTCGCGCAAGTGTCATCGTGGTCGTCCGATGGTCTATCACAAGTGTTGCGCTTGTCATTGTTAGCTCTAAGATAGTCTCACCGAGGGCATGTATTGTCTTGTTGTACTGGTGGTCAGTGTTGTCCCATAGTCTATGTATGCTAAATGTGTCATCAAAATGTCAAGTTTTCACAAGTTCACTTGCTTTTGGCACTTAACCATTTTCCTGAAAATTTGTCCGACCGAACAACCCTCTTCCATCGAACCTCGACTGAGTTGCACAACGCTATCTCAACCATAAGTGAGCCTACTCTGATGCATAGGACTACTTAGTTCTTAAGGTTTTCCTCGAAGTTAGCTACACTATGCAATCCCAGAGGTGAGCACCTTGTCCGTCTCCTAGAATTTCATAGAAACTTCCTACATGCCCAAACTGAAATGCACATTTCTAAAGCACAGTCATCATGCCTCCTTCTTTCCTGCTCGAAGCCTACACTACTATGATACCTAGTTTTTCGTTGTTCCCCAAAACTATGTAGACATGTCCAGTTGGTCCTCTACTACCTTACCCTCCATTGTTCCCAAAAATTGTGCATTCGTGCTCAGTAGGTCTCTTGCATCCCTGTTCTGCATTGTTCCTAGAAAATGTGTAAACCTACCCAATTGTCCCTCTGTAGCCTATTCTATCTTCCCTCTGGAAACTATGCAAAACTACCCTCCCTGAGGGTCCTACCTGGCATCTGACGCTAGTGAACTTCATTGTGCATTTCTTCCTCTGAGTGATCATTACATAGTTTTTCCTAATTGTGGAGGATGTCCTCACAAAATTCCTCATTCCAACTTGATTTGCACTCTCTCAGTGATTTGTCCTCCCTCCATGTCACATAGAACATGAAAAAAGTGCATCGTGATAGACTAGGAGGTTTTACATTTGATGTCATCCCATTGTAAGTGAATTGCAGGAACTAGTACACTCATAAATCATGGAGAGATGACGAACAGGATGAAGAAGGAGTGCACATACTAGAGGACTTGCTCGTAGCTGGACGGGCATACCAAGCACATTAAGAAATAACAAAAGGAACATATGCATTGAACCATCATGCAAGACCAAGACCATCAAAGACCCCACAACATTATGGCATGGGGAGGAGAAGACAAAGCACACCAATAGTAAATCCCTTACTCCATAGTGTGGCAATGTGACATGGACACCATAGTCAGCCAGTACATGTCAGCAGTGTCATGTCCAGTTCTGTCATGAGTTGTCTTGGCCACATCACCGCTATGGGCCATATCCGTTGTAACTCAAAGTAATGTAAAATCAAGTCCAATGGATGCACACAAGAATTTGAAGAATCATATTAGCTGAAAGGTCATTGGAAGTTGAATGGTCATGAGGGTAGTCCAAGAGTCACAAGGGTCAAGCATCACCCTTTGTTATATATATCCCCTCATTGTATGAGCAAATGAATTTTCACCATGTCTCCTCCCACATAGCCTTGAGAGCCTGTAGTCTATTCTTTGACGAGTGAGGAGTGACTCCAATGTCCTGCTACTAGTACTAGTGATGTATGGTGTACAAATGTGTCTTGCGACATTTTCTTAATTCAAAAGCTTGTTAAGGCCAGCATGTTTTCATAGATGTTTTGTAGATGTTTGTAAAACTACTCTTTAAACATTTGTAATGCATGTTTTATTAACCTGTACTAAGATAGTTGAACTACTTTGGTTGTTTTAGTAGTTAAATTGTTGAATATGTGATTTATTTCTTATGACCGTTGTCTTATCCATGTGGACTACTCCGTAGGATACTAGACAAACCACCTTTCTGTATTGGCTATCACTGTTGTCACATCATTGTGGACTACTATGTGGGATACTCGACAAACAATCTTTGTTTTCTAGTTATAATGACCATCACATCCATTTGGACTACTCCATTGGGTGGTGTACATTTTGTCCCCTTCACCTCAGTTTTAACAACTGCTGCATCCCTTATGGACTATTTTGTTGGGCGTTGGACAAACCTTTCTAGTTCATGTGTCTCGAGCTAGGTGGTACTACTACCCCTCACCTCGAGGCTCACTTTATTCTCCCCCTTTGTGGTAAGATAACCTTGACATAATTACATTATGCACTCACTAGGAACACATACCTTGTTGTTCGGAGATACCAGCATAACACTCTCATGTGCTCACAGCTAGAGCCAAGGCATATCTCTAAATAAATGGCAACTGGGCCATCATATCGGATGGGACTCCTACAGTAAACGGTGTGAGGTTTAGTTTGGCACTTTATATCGATGAGATCCCCTTCGTTGGCAGGTCCAGCACCATCGAAAAAATGGTTCTAGAAGGAGGGTCAGATGATAGGTTGTGCCCTTAGAGTCTAGTTTGAATCTCTTATTTAAAAATGGCTCTTCCTACATCATAATCCTTAGATGTCTTTCTGCAAATTTATAATGTACCATCCCCGAGAAGTTATCCATGACCCGTCCAAGTTAAATTTCAGTGGTGAGGGTGAGCCATCTTTTTGTGCACATGTGCACCAAGTTATAGACTTTTTCCTATGCCACAAGATAGAGTACAGAGATGTATGGACTGTATTACTCACCCTCACATTCGAAGGTCATGCTCGACACTGCTGTTTCACATTACCCATTGCCTCCATCGATTCATTTGGTCAGCTTTGTAAAATGATGATTAAAGCATTCGATGTATAGCCACCAGGATTTCTGTGAAAAAAACTCTTGTTTAAGTATGGAGCGTGACGAATCAATTAATAACTTTGTTGGTCACTTCCTTCGCCTCTATTACAAAATTCCTGAACAAGTTATGAACTTTGACTTCTTGAGAGAAGAGTTTAAATGCTTCGTTCATAGTTCTCAATGTGGTGAACCTCCGGATTTCCCTTCCTCCCTAACTCTTCTGGATTATGAGGCACCTCAGATTGCAGAGGAGAAGCCCAACACCCCATTTGTTCCTTATCCTCCTCCCTTTCTGGTCCCAATGTGGGTGACCCCTTCTGGTGAATTCAAAGCTGACAAATTAATGAAACATGTCCCCATCCCATCTTCTTAGCCGTCTCGCGATTCAATGTAGGAGATTATAGGATGGCTCATGAAGCCCACAGTGAAGATTCACTCCTCCATTCCAGAAGAGGATGTCACTGCTCACAACTCAAGTCTCAAATATGATCTGCATATTTTCCATCCTCAATCATATATAAGCCATTCCTCCTTGTACCATGACTCACTTGATCAATCCATTTCACTAGCCAATTGTTCGCATTCTCTTTATTCTCCAACTTTTCGGTCAAATCAAGATTAGGTGCAAGGTGGTCACATTAAATAGGTAGAGGAGAAGAAAGGTGAGGACATTATCAATCCTCCCTCTCTATTTCAAAATTGTGTGCTTCAAAACAATGGGCTTCCATTCTTGAAAGATTCTCAATCTCCTAATCTCGGTGGAACATCATGTATAATTAATTATTTCAATCAACCCCAAGTCTTGGGAAGTCATCACTGCCATACATCCATCTTATGTGACGAACGTCCAAGCACATCATGTGCTCTTTCTTTTTCTCATGAAGACTCTAACTCATGTCTCGAGCATGCTCTGGTCAAAGAAGACATTCATGTAGAAACATCCCCTTCACCTCACTTACCCGTGTGCCCTACCATTCACAAGGCATCCACATGCATCAGCGGTACTCCATGCTCTCTTTTTATCTCCTCAATTGACACAAGGAAGTGAGGTTGTCCATGATGAAGTAGAAAACGATCTAATCATAGAGCATACTTCCCATTCCCCGTCATCTCTTCTCTTGCATGAAGGCAACTCTTCAAGTCAACTTTTTGAAGCCAAGAAATCTGGTGCAACCTATGACAAAGATGGTTGTCATCTTGAAATCAGTAACAATAGCCATCCTCAAGCCATGCATGATCTGGTTCTGGCTTCAAAATATGATTCTGTAATTCTAGAAATTTTCGGGACGTGTTAGGGAGTCGAGGCACTTCAATGTCCATTGATGGTTATCTTAGGACCTCGCAACATTGGTAAGCCCCCACAACAAAATCAAATATGATTTTTCATGCACAATCTGCCTATCTGCGTCATTACGCTTAATGTGAATTCATGTGTACAAAATATTTTGTACTTCGGATGTGATCTCTCAAATTTTCAAAATTTCACTTATGACCAAATTCACTAATATGTCACAGTGCATCCATTTTCATGCAAATCTCTTACATCAAACTATGGCTAGGAATGTCTGTCTCTCATAAAATCATGGAATTGTGAAGTCGATCATCTGGAAGGCCATCATTGCCCGCAATCATACTTATCAAATCTTCCCTTTCATAATCAGGTCCTTGGACTTCTTTCGAATCTTGTACTAAAAATATCTCCACTCATCACACCAGAAATATCCATGGGTGATCACACGAATCAAGTTCTTCTATATTCATCACGCTCCAACTAGGCTCATGCATTCACGGTGCTAGCATCTCTTTTAAATTATTTTTATGACTTTATAGCTACGCAATTTTTCACCAGTTGCAAGAAGGTGGTCTATAATGTCTAGCTCACAGTGAACTTGGTTCCGTTGTTTAGAGCATTTACAAGATTGTTCAAATGGATTTTTATTTGTTCATTTCAAAGTTGGAATCTCACATTTCAACCAGCTCATCTAATCATTCCTTTGCCTTGGGTGACTGTCATTCAACTTATCATTTTCCCAACAGCACATCCATTGACAGTTGATTCGTGCTCTCTGATCTTCATTATTTAACATATCTCTCCTCAAATTTTTGTCAAGCATGTGAGGCACTTTAGCCTACACTGATCTTTACAACAAGTCCTCACTATCTTGGCATGAATTTTGAGAATGATCAGATTTATTTTTATTTACAATATTCCCATCGTGATCTCATCTGTGAAATCAAGAATTCACCATTTCACAAATCATAAGGTTGTCCAAACAACCATTATGAATTTCATGACCCAATCACTGAATGGATAGAACAATCTTACTTGCAAGCCGTGTTGCAGGTAACAAGCTTTAATCCTTCCTTGTGCTTTGTAATAAGCTCGGTGTAGATAAGAACACACTAGCAAGAAGCTAGTGAGGTTTGTTTAGAAAGGGTATCCATCAGAAAGGTAAGCACATGTATTGGGTGGTTGTGACACATCTTTATGTCCATAGGCAAGACCTTCCTTTCCATACGCAGCTTGTTCAATTTTTTGTATTTTCTGTTGCACACTACCTTTTATCTGTTTTAATTGTTTTTGTCTTCGTGGATGCAGGTTAGGAGAGACTATGGTTGCTTCACTAGAAATTTCATTTCACATAACCCTGACCATTTAGCTATTATGATAGGAGTAGGATTACTTGCATCTTAGTTTTCCCTTCCCTACACTCATAGTCTGCCATGTTTTTCTTATTTTACGTTTTGTTACTTTAGTAATTTTTCTTTCTTGTCTTCTGGTTTTGTTTCCTTGCTGCGTACACCCATCCTCTCGTCTTGTTTTTCCTTTTGTGTTGAGTTTTTCATTTGTTTTCACTACAGAAATAAGTGTTGTGCCTGCACTGTGTTATGGTTTCTGAATGGGTATGCGGAGTTCAGAGAGTCTTGTGACACTACAGTGCTTGTACAGTAATTTGTCCATCTTCTTTATGCTTGGTTTTAACTTCTAGTTGATGAAGTCTTGACAGAAAATATAATCCATCTGGAAGGAAATTTTTGGTCGAACCATGAACGTGTGTCTATTTTGGGAAACCTCATTACTATACCTAGTTTTCTTCTCTGGTGTGTTCAAGCTTATAAAATTAGTAGAAACAAAGAATGGGTAAATATAAATGAGAAAACATGAATCAGAGGTATTTCTACACTTCTCTAAAGGAACAACCTGTCGTGCTCTCAATAATTTGGGATCCCTCTTTTGCCCCAAAAATAAATAATTTCCTATGAATAGTTCTCTTTCAAACAAATAACAAAGGCAAAAGAAGAGAAAGGCTTCCTGCACAGAGAGGTGAAGTAGGAAAATCCACCGGGGTACTGTCCAGTCTTGCTGGCACTGGGGAAATTTTTGTGTTCTTGCGTGACTCCACCGAGGTACTTTCCAAGCCTACCGGTAGCAGAGAAACACTAGAGATGAAAATCAATACTCTGAAAATCTTAAGCTCGCAAGCCAAATTACTCTTCCCAATTTGAAATATTGTGGTCTAGATGAATTTTGTGTTGTGTTCAACTGAGTTGGTACAAGGTGAACCATGGTTGTCCATGGGGTAAGTGGGAAGCCGAAGTGATCCGTACAAAGAATAATGACTCCCAGAAAGGCGAAGGCCTTTCATTGTAAACGAACCAAAATAGAGAAGTTGTTATTCAACCAGTGTGTCGCAAAGTCTTGTAGCAGCTGCAACACCCTCCAAAATGTTCGCTTGCATCCAAATTTCACAGTATTCCTTGGTTTCTCCCTTGATGGTCGCGAAACCCTCGAGCTCACCCCAAGAGCTCTTTTGAAGTTTTTTTCACATTTTTCTTGTTTGAGCAGCATTCGTCTTTCAACATGTTCATTGCTTTTTCATGTTTGTGATCTTGTTCTGGTGAGTTTTAAGGTTTGTCTTTATGTGTTTAGGTTTTCTTCGCTATGTGAACACCCATCATACTCACACATAAAGTTTTAAGCACTGTCGTGCAAGTGTTTTCATGGTCATCCAAAGGTCTATCACAAGTATCACACTTGTCACTCTTATCTCTAAGATAGTCTCATCGAGGGCATGTATTTTCTTTTTATGCTAGTGTTTGGTGTTGTCCCATCATCGATGTATGATAATTTTGTCATCACAATGTCAACACTACACAAGTTCACTTGCTTTCGACACTTAGCCATTTTCCTAAAATATGTCCGACTAAGAAACCCTCTTCCACCAGACCCTGACTAAGCTGCACTACGAAGTCTCAGCCCTCAGTGACACTACTTTGTTGTTCGAAACTGCACAGTGCTTGAGTTTGTCCTCCAGGTTAGCTGCACTACACAATCCTGGAGATGACCAGTGTATCTACCTCCTAGAATTGTGCCAAACCTTCCTCTTGGCCCAAACTCAACTCTAAATTTCTCAAGCACATTAATCATGCCTCCTTCTTGCCTACTATAAGCTTGGAATATGCTGAGACGTAGGTCTACATCATTCCCAAAAACTATATAGATATGTCGATTTCGTCCTCTACTACCTTGGGCTGCACTGCTCCGACAAATTGCCCATTCATGCTCAACAAGTCTCTTGCAACCCTGTTCTATAGGGTTCTTAAACAATGCATAGAACTTCCATGTTGTCCCTCTACAGCCCACTTGCTATTCCCTCTTAAAACTGTGCAGAACTACCCGCCCCAGGGTCCCACTTGGAAGATGAATTTTATGACCTTCACTGTGCAATTCTGCCTCCTATTGATCACTGCACAGTTTTTCCCGACAATGCAAATTATCCTCCCTGAATTCCTCATTCTAGCCTAAGCTATGCTCTGCGTTGTCTCAATGAGTTTTACTCCCTCCCTATCACCCATAACACAATAAAAATGCCTCATGTAAGCCTATGAGGTATTTTATTTGATCTCGTCCTTTCATGAGTGAATTGCAGGAACAGGTGCACTGATAAATCGTGGCGAGATGACGAACGAGATGAAGAAGGAACACACATGCTATAAGACTGGATTTCAGCTAGACATACGTACCAAGCACATCAAGTAGTAACTGAAAGGAACATACACATTGAACAATCATGCAAGACCAAGACCATCAAAGACCCCACAACACTATGCCATGTAGAGGAGAAGACAAAGCACACCAAGAGTACATCCAACACTCAGCAGCGCAGCAGTTAGACATGGAAACCACAGTCAATTAGTACATGCCAGTAGTGTTATGTCTAGTTGCATCATGAGTTGTCTTGGCCACATCACCACTATGGGCCATATCCTTCATAATTCAATGTAATGTAAAGTGGAGTCCAATGTGTATAAAAACCTGCAGATTCACAAGATAATGTAATTTGATAAAGAAAGAGACAAAAATATACTTCTAATTTTTACAGCAGAACCACATAAACATCGAGAAAACAAGAATCATTAGAGGAAGAGAATTAAAGGCACATATCAGAATAAATATCTGGGGAAAGCCATAGCTCAAAACCCCACTATTTGTTTTGTATTGATAAGGAAAATCAAGATGAAATTACAATTCTTGTTCTCTCTAGAACAATCCTAGCACTCAGCAAATTCAATCTCCAACTCATAACCAAGCTTAAGGCCAAATCTTAGCCAATTCACAAACTCTCCAAGTCTCTATTCCAATGTGTAATTCTTATGGAGAATAGATTGTATTTAAAGGGAAATAAACCCTCCAAAAATGGTGCAATCCCTCAAGGATCAGTTCTTGATTGCATGCACTATCATTGCAACTCAGAAAAATCTAAAACAAATAGTACACTATCCCTACACTCTAGTACTCAACAGGGTCTTTCTCATAATCAACATGCATGAGTTTCTGATGGTGGAATCTTCAGTTACCTAGAATAGCACTAATTAGCTAACTAGTGTCCCAACTCATTTTTTGCTCACTATTAGTTCCTGAAACTGATTGGAACTAATTTATGTGGACTTAACTCAATAAACTGAGCTAACTAATTACAACTCATTCATAACTCTTCCTGACTCCTATAAGTTAGGGATAACATATACATGTCCTCTAAAATACTTCCAATTCAAATTTCCTAAATTAATTAAGTTAATTAAACTTAATTAATTATTTTCAAATTGCTATGAGAAAAAAATTCTATTTTAATTCACAGTTTAATTCAACGACAAATTAAACTGGAATTTCTTGTTGCCATTTCTCAACACTCCCTCTCAACAAGAAAGGTATTATCCACTACCCCGATCTTGTCCCTGCAAAACACAAATTTACATCTTGGCAATTCCTTTTTCAAGATGTCATCATCTTTCTCCTCCGTGGGAATCTAATCTAGCAAAATGATCCACCTCAATACACAATCTCTAAGATGATGATACCGGATATCTATATGCTTGGACCGATCATGAAAAACTAGATTTTCAGAGAGTTTGATACAACTCTGATTATCATAATAAATTAGTGCTAGATCCATTTGCTGACCAAACAAACCAAAAAGGATCTTCCTCATCCAGATAACCTCAAATGCTGCTTAACTTGCAGCCATGTAGTTCACCTTTGTCGAATTGAGTGCAACCGATCTTTACTTCCTATTGCACCAAGAAACTGCAGCTGACCTAATACTAAAGATCCCTCCTGATGTGCTTGTCCTGTCAAATGGACTCCCCACCCATTCTGCATCAGTGAATCCTTGAAGCTTCACTCCCTCTGTCTATCTGTACCACAACTCAAAGTTAGTAGTGCCTTTGAGGTATCTCAATACATGCTCTATCACCTTCCAATACAACTTGGTAGGCCTAACCATCGCTTGACTAAGCTGGTCAACTGCATAACACACATTTGGTGATGTGTTCACCAAATACATGAGTGAACTCACAAGCTTCCTATAAACAGTAGCTTCCACTACTTCTCCTGAAGTAGCATCATCCTTCCTCCAGTTATCATCTATAGGAGTCTCCATGGGTTTACTACTCTCCATGTGGAATCTCCGGAGTATCTCATTGGCATACCTGCCTTGAGAAACAAACAAATCCCAGTCTCCCTGCCATACCTCCACTCTAAGAAAGTAATGCATGAGCCCCATGTCCTTTATCTCAAACTCTCTTGTAAGGACCTCCTGATAAGATTTGATGGGATTCTCATCACCTACCAGTATGAGATCATCTACATAAGGTACAATGATCAAAGGCTTACATTCCAACACTATGTGATACAAGTTTGCATCTGCTTCACTCTTCGTGAAGCCCAACCTAGTGGAGCAGCTATCTATCGTGATGTACTGAGCACGAGGTGCTTGCTATGGCTGATACAATGCTCTCTTGAGTCGGCACACATGTGACTCACGGTCCAAGGTTTCAAAACCTTCGGGCTACTCAATTTACACCTCTTCCTCAATCATGCCATTAAGGAAGGTAGTCTTCACATCGACCTGATGAATACACTAACCCATTTGTGTAGATAGTACCAAAATAGATCTAATAGATGAGTACTTTGCAACAGGAGAAAAGGTCTCATCATAGTCCATCCCTTCTACCCGTGAAAAGCCACGAGCCACAAATATGGTCTTATGCTTCTCAACACTACCATCTACAGCTTGCCTTACCTTGTAAAGCCAATGGGAGCTGACAACTGGCTTATCCTCCGGTCTTGGGACCAGATCCTAAACATTGTTTCAAACTATGGATTCATACTCCTCCACCATTGCATCAACCCAAACTAGCCGCTACATTTCTTCTTGAAAGGAAGATGGCTCTGTCACAACACATGCACCCATAAGTGCCATTTATCTAGTGTACCTCTCTGGTGACCTCCTCTGTCTGCGATGAGAAGAGGGTGCTCCCACATTCTCCCATGCATCATCCAACAATATGTCAACCTCTGTAGTGTGGTTTCTTCCCTCTCTAGAAGACACTACCTGAGTGGATGTCTCCACTCACTAAACGTTTGCATGTGGCTTCTCCACATCACTGGAACGCTCCACAACCTTAGGATATAAAAGTTCCTCCTCCACATGTAGCTCAAGCTCCCTCTCAAGGGATACTCGCATGGCCTTCTCCTCATCAAAGTTGACATCCCTGCAAGCCACTGTCATCCGACTAGTTTGCATGTACACTCAATAGTTGTGGTGAGTATCAATGTACCCCACAAAGATCCCCAACTCTATTGTTGGCTCAAGCTTCTTCTATGCATCTTTGGTCACATGGCAATAAATTGATGACCCAAAAATCCTAAAGTTACCAACATCTAGCCTCTTACTGGAATAAGCTTCCTCTGGTGTTTTACTCTAAAGTATCAGATGTGGGCTACGGTTCTTAACATAAACCATTTTGTTGCATTCCTGAGCCCACAAGTGTAGTGGTAGGCCCTGATCATGAAACATCACCCTTGGTTCCCCTACAATGCTCTTGTTCTTCCTCTTAGAAACCCCATTTTGTTAAGGATTATGAGGTGTCGTCAACTCTCGTTTAATCCCTTCCACTGCATCGAATTTCTTAAACTCATTGGAAACATATTCTCCACCATTATCACTCCGTAGAGCATTAACCTTCTTTCTTGAGTCTTTCTTAACCAATTCTTTGAATTCACAAAAATTTGGGAATATCTGATCCTTTCTGTGCATGAAAAATATCCACCATTTATGAGAATAGTCATCTAAAAATATAAAATAATGCCTATTTTTGGTAGTGGATACTGTCGAGAATGGTCCACACAAATCTGAATGGACTCTCTCCAGAATGGACTGTGCTCATCTATCTCTATCTCGAAAGGAAGACATGGTGTATTTTCCCAAAGTACAACCCTTGCATGTATCAACTTACTCAAGCGTACCTTTGGGAAGACCGGTAGAGATTTGCTACAATATCTTCAAAGCCCTATGATGCAAGTGGCCCAATCACCTGTGCCACAACTCACTGACGTCTCGGCTCAACATCTTTTCTACTTTTAAACTCAATGCAGCAGAATCCTGTACCTCTATCTTATAGATATTCTAAACTCAAATCCCTATCTTCTTTACTTGACCCATGGCTATGTGTCAAAGGAACGCCTTTCCTTTCGAAAATATCACATCATAGCCTCTATCCTCAAGAATGGCAACAAATACCAAGTTCTTTGTTAGTCCAAGTACATGCATAAAATTATTCAAGGTGAGTGGAGTCGCATGCTCCCTCAGAAAATCAATAGTGCCCACACTAGTAACACTATACTTACCATCATCACCCATCTCGATATGCATCTTGGGATATTTCTCCTCTAGTTCACTGAATAACTCTTTGTCGCCAATCATGTGGAAAGAAGCTCCATTGTCTAAGTACTAGACACTTCCCATCATTGAAGACACCATGCATGAAATGAGGGAAATGTCCAATTCGAATTGGGAGGCAAAAACCTCACGTGCCACTCCTCCTGAGGACTTCTCCTTGGACTTCCTCAATGGACAATTTGTAACGAAGTGACCCATCTTGTGACAAAGAAAGCATTTAACTTTCATCATGTCCTTCTTCTTACCTCCATGATAACAATCTTATTTGGAACGAGAAATTATACCTTTCCCCTTCCTTGCCTCAATCGCTAAGGCAGAGTTCTCTTCATCATTGGTCTTTGATGAAGAGCCATCCCTAGTGTTCCTCCTGATCTCATCCTGCATCAAATCCGACCATTGTCATTCCAAATCTGGCAGCTTCTCCCGGCCATTGATAGAGTCCTGATAACTATGCCAACTCTTTGGGAGTCTAAGAAGAGAAAGGCTCACCATATCCTCCTCAGAAACTGTGATTCCAAAACTTCCAAGGTCATCCTGACATTGAGTGAACTTTGTCAACTTCTTTGGAATCTTATCACCTTTCTCCATCTTGATTTTACAAAGTTTATCCTTCAGTGCCAACTTCCTTTGATCACTGCTATTCGGATACAAATCTTTCAATGCTTTTCACATAGCATCTGGAGTTTCCTTGCCATGCAGACTAGAGAAAATGTGGTCTCAAACTCCCTCAAGGATTATCCACCTTGCTTTCACCACACGTCTCTTCTATTCGGCCAAGTTCTGTGCATCTGTAGCTACTGGCTTGATGACTTCTTGATCAATGAATTCCTTCAAGCCATTATCTTCTAGCACAATGTCCATCATATCACTCCAGGTTATAAAATTCGAGCTGCCTTCCAAGTCATACTCAAGCCTCAACCCATGGAACACCAGATACTGATCCTGAAGTATGCATGCAAATTCGACTTCCACCTGTAACCCAGAAACTCAAAACTTCGAAATCTCCTCTACAAAGCTGATTTTAAATCAGTGATATATCCCTCATCCAAACTCCAATTTGGCCAATTGTTTTTTTGAAGTTCAGTATCTATTCCCAAGGAATCTAAATTTGCAATTTGTTTTTGAAAATATTACACGAAAAGTCTCAGAATTTCTTTGCAAACTCTCAGCCCAAAAAAACAATCTTGCTCCAATACCATGTAGAAAAACCTGTAAATTCACAAGCTAATGCAATTTACTAAAAAATATACAAGAGTATACTTCTACTATTTACAACGTAAGCCCATTAACATCAAGCAAACAATAACCAATAGAGGAAGAGAACCAAAGGCACATAACACAATAAATATCTGGGGAAATCCATAGCTCAAAATCCCACTATTTGTTCTGTATTAATCAGGAAAATGAAGATGAAATTACAATGCTTGTTCTCTCTAGAAAAATCCCATCACTCAAAAAATTCAATCTCCAACTCATAACCAAGCTCAAGGTCAAACCTTAGCCAACTCACAAGCTCTCTAAGTCTCTATTCCAATGTGTAATTCCTATGGAGAATAGCTTGTATTTAAACGGAAATAAAGCCTCTAAAAATAGTGCAATCCCTCAATGATTAGTTCCTCATTGCATGCACTATCACTGCAACTCTGAAAAATATGAAACAAATAGTACATTGTCCCTGCACTCTAGTCTCAACTGGGTCTTTCTTAGAAACAAAATGCATGAGTTTTTGATGGTGGAATCTTTAGTTAACTAGAGTAGCACTAATTAGGTCACTAATGTCCCAACTGACTATTTACTCACTATTAGTTCCTAAAATTGATCGGAACTTATTTAGCTGGACTTAACTCAATAAACTGAGTTAACTAATTACAACTCATTCATAACTCATCCTCAACTCCTATAAGTTAGGGAGAACATATACATGTCTTCTAAAAAGCTTCCAATTCGAATTTCCTAAACTAGTTAAGTTAATTAAACTTAATTAATTATTTTCAAATTGTTATGGGAAAAGAATTCTATTTTAATTCACAGTTTAATTCAAGGACAAATTAAACTGGAATTTCTTCTTGCCAGTTTTCAACACAATGGACACACAAAAGAAGTTGAAGAGTCGTGTCAGTTGAAAATTCATTGGAATTTGAATGGTCATGAGGGTAGTCTAAGAGTCACAAGGGCCAAGCATCACCCTTGGTTATATATATCCCCTCATTGTATGAGAAAAGGACTTATCACCATTGTCTCATCCCTATGGACTACTCTACGAGATACCAGACAGACCACCTTTGTGTATTGGATGTCACCACTGTCACATCCTTATGGACTACTCTGCAAGATACTCGACAGACCATCTTTATTTTCTGGATATAACGACCTCATATCTTTATGGACTACTCAGATGGGTGGTGTACGTGTTCTCCCCTTCACCTTAGTTTCAATGATTACCACATTTGTTGTGGACTATTGCACTGGGTGTTGGAGAAACCTTTATGGTTCATGTGTTTCTCTTTCTGAGTGGTACTATTGCCTCTCACTTAGATGCTCACTTTCCTCTACCTCTTTGTGGTAAGAGAACCTTGACACAATTACATTACGCACTCACCAGGCACACGTAGCTTTCTATTTGGAGATACCAAAGTAACACTCTCATGTACTAACAGCGAGCCCAAGGAAAATATCTAAGTAAATGGCAACCGGGCCATCATACCATATGGGACTCCTACACTAAACAGTGTGAGGTTTAGTTGGGACTTCATATCAGGGAGATCCCCTTTGTTGGCATATCCAACACCATCAACAGGTTAATATTAAAAACCCGAGAGATTATTAGTATTACAAATCTAAGAAATCGATTAACCCAAGTCATTAATATTGTAAAACCTTGGGATTAATGTTATAAACTCAAAGGATTAAAAAACATCAAAGATTATTAACATTATAAACCCAAGGGATTACTATTATAAACCATTGAGATTAATATCATAAACCCAAGGGAGTAATATTAAAACCATGGGATGAATAGACCCAAGGAATTAATGTTATAAACCCAAAAGATTAATATTGAGTTTTGGGATTAATATTATAATCGCTAAGATTAATATATCAAACCTAATATTAATATTAAAAGTTATAATATTATAAATGCTAATGTATTATAATACATATGAGGGATTATAAGCCCTAGGGTTAATATTATAAACCCAAGGGATTAATATTATAAACATAACCACATTAATAAATGTGGCTGATATATGCCATAGGGAATATGAAACCCGAGGGATTAATACTAGCACCCTAATGGATTATGAACACAAGGGAATAATATTCAACCCAATGGATTAATATTATAAACTAAAGGTATATCAACCCTAATATAAATGTTATAAACCTTAAAATAAACATGGTTGGCCATGGTTTAATTTCATATTGATATAATCCTTGTCACAATGCAAATTTGGACCATAATTAACCATACCTAACCATGATTGATTTTGATATTGAGAAAATTTTTGTCACAATGCGACATTGAACCAAGGTTGACCCTAGTTGATTTTCGTATTGTGACAGTATTTTCCATAATGCGACAATGGACCATGATTGACCATGGTGGACCATCATTGTCTATAGTTGACAATGATTGACCATAGCTGACCATGATTGATCTTGTAATCCCAAAGGAATAATAAACTCAAGGGATTAATACTAAAAACCAAAGGGGTTAAAAACCCAAGCGCATAATAAACCCAGGCGATCGATATTATAATCCCAAGGGAATAATAAACCCAAGCGATCGATATTATAATCCCAAGGGAATAATAAACCCAAGGGATTAATACTAAAATCCAATTGGATTATTAACCAAACTGAATAATATTAAACCCAATGGGTTAATACTATAAATCCATTGTCTATAAACCATAAGATAAATATTATAAACCATATAATAAACATGGCTTATCATGATTGATTTTCATATTAAGGCAATCATTTTCACAATTCAATGATGGACAATGGTCGATTCTGATCTTGAGACAATATTTCTCACAATGCAAAGTTAGACCATGCTTAGCCATGGTTGAACCCTTAGATTAATAAACCCAAGGGATTTATATTATAAACCCAAGGGATTAATGCTAAACCTAATGGAATAATACTAAACTCCAAGGACTAATATTATAAACCGAAGGTATATAAACCCTAGCATTAATATTATAAGCATTAAAATAAACTGGTTGACCATGGTTGATTTTCATATTGAGATAATCCTAGTCATAATGTGACAATGAACCATGGTTGACCATGCTTGACCATCATTGATTTTCATATCAAGAGAATATTTGTCAGAATGCGACATTGGACCATGGTTGACCATGGTTGATTTCATATTGACACAATCTTTGCACAATATGATGTTGAACCATGGTTGACCATGGTGAAATAATATTAAACCGGAGGTAGATAAACCCTAAGATAAATATTATAGTTGGGTGCAGTATAGTGTCTGTAAATGTACCAACATTTAATTTGTCAATCCGGAGAGTTCGTGAACTTCAAGACGTAGCACTGGAAATGCCAAAGAGAGTCCTTGGTAACCTGCAAAACAAATTCTAGTCTATCTTGGGATTAATAAATGTAATCCTGCACTAGTTCGAGAAACACCAATCGAAATAATTAAAATGATGTGGGAAATTAGAAGCAATAAATGCAAAAGGAAATTCTAATTGCAAGTAAACAAAAGGGAAATAAAAACTGGAAATGAAGCGTTGACGGCACAATAACGAAAAGATTGTAAATGCTAGAATAAATTCAAAAGCAATTCAAACTATTATTCTTGCACTAATTTTGCCTATACAAATTCTGCTTGCACTAGTTCTATGTAACAATCTTCTTGCACTAATTTTGTCTAACATTCTTCTTTCACTATTTCTTCTTGTACTAATTCTTCTTGCACTAATTTTGTGTAACAATTTGCTTACACTAATTCTGTGTAACATTTTGCTTGAACTAATTTTGTGTAACAATATGCTTGCACTAATTATGTGTAAGAACAATCCAGAAGTTAAAGGAAACTATCATATTAATTAAGCATTTATCGATTCAAACATAGTGTAGTTTCCTTATTTATAAATATCGGCTCAACAAATGTAAAAATTGCAGCTTTAGATATAAATTAATAGATCTGGATTAATTTACAGAATTCGAGTTAGAGCTCATAAAGGCAGAGTCGATCTTGTGGATTCGGACAATCTGGAAGGACACGATGTTTGTTTAAAATATTTCAAGTGAAAATGTGATTAGCGATGCAGCAAATGAAATAGTTTATAAAGGAACAATTTGCAACAAATCAAATTAATTCTAGAACTAGAAATTGAAGGCAGAAAGAAACTGTAAAATTCACACAACAATTAATAATCTAAATGCTATTGAATCTAAAAGATGAGAGCGGTGTCGAGATGGTCTAGCGGCGAACCCGGCCAGCTCACCCCCTTGCTTAACCTGGTTCACACAGTAATTAGATTCATTAAGGTGCAATGGATGAATAGACAAAGCATAAATAAAAATTGCTTCAGTTAATAAAAAAAAACAGTCTTTTACATAATGCAGACATCGGCTAATCCCAGCAAGTAGGAGAAGCATTCCACATTGAAATCCTTGTGCTACTACATTGGAACAACTTCTCCTCCCTTCTACCTTATGCCTGCCTATGCGTGCTTCTGCCCTCCCCTTAATTGATTGACTAATTAATTAGCCAGGCTTGGAGCCATAACTCTTCTTTTATAATCTTTTTACATTCCAAACTTAGCATAAAAAAAGCCAATCCTTTGCAAACATCATGGGGATTGAATCCCAGCTAATTATCATTAATATAATATCAGTACAACTATTTTCCTACTGAAATAATGTAGATTTACCACGAATTTCCCAAATCTGGGCATTTTCTAGAATTCTAGAAAAAGTTGGCATTTTTAACAAACTTCTTGCAAATCCCCCTTTGTATCTCCTTAACCATTACAAATTTTAGAAAATGCCCCGAGGCTTAGTCAGTTTCCTATGCTCAGAGCAAAACCCATGTTTCAGAATTATGAGATTCACTATAATGGATGTGGAAATCAAGTGTAAATAGGTATTCTGGAAACCGCTACAAATTCAAGGTTGTAGCATTAATTATTCTCTAAATATAAATCTATATGACCTAGGTGTGTCTTGGCTTATGTGAAAGTGTTCAAATGACATCTTGGTCATAAACCTCTTTCAGATTCTCCCAGAAATATGTCAATGTATGAAAACCCCAAATTGGTGGTCGCACGTTGTAAAACTTGCACTGGTGCAGGTACGCTAACTGCAGTGGTGCAGGCACGTTGTAAGAACTGAATTGGCACAGGAATCTGTTGCACAGTGAAGGCAAGTAAGTGTAGGGTCAAGACATGATCAAATGAACTTTAACCTGCAACATGCAAACCTTTATTAAACTTCCATTAATGGTATCTTAATCCCGTTAAAACAAAAGAAGTAACAAATACTTGCAACAATAATCATTTAATCAAATAGCTGCATGAGAGATTTTGAGTGAAAGATGAGACCGAACTGAGGCCCAACATCCCCCCATGCTAACCATCTTGCATGTGCTCATGCAATAAAATCCGGTACTATTACTCCTTTGCAAAAAAACTAAATTAGGAACATGTATAAACATTCATAATGATGTTCCTGCAATTCTGCATGACTAAATTTCCTGCACTTGATAAAGCTTGCTCTTGAAAACAGAGTGTCTACTAGACTCTTTATTTACTTAAACTGATTTCAAGAAAACCTAAAACAAAAACTACCATGGAAAAACTAAATTGCAAGGATGGTGTTATTATTTGAGAAAAATAGACAACTTCTAACATTTTTGAAAATAATATCTCGAAGGCATCCGTGATCAAATGTTTCACTTTAACATCCCCATTATAAACATGAGTGGCATGATTTAAAAGATATGGTGTTACAGGTAGACATAGTAATACCTTCCCATAATGATCATTTTACCATTATCCATTTATAGTTGAAGCTTCTCTTGTCTGGAGACAGTGAATTACCTGCACTAAGGGTCCACACATCCATAAAAATCATTCCAAAAGATAGAACTCCAAGGTATAACAACAAAAGGATTTTAAAGCCATTCTCAAAGAGATTGATAATGAGTTCACGGAAAGCAAAATCAACCAAGTAAATTATAGTGTATAGTTAACTTTAATACCATAGGCATGGACCTGCTGCAAGCAGGCATCCATAGCCTCGACAGGGATACCTGTTAATCTTATGAAATGCTTGTGTCCCACCTATTAGATATAGATTCAAAGTTATTTATGAGCATTCACTTTTTCTCTTTTTATAAGTTAATTGAAGGACATTGTCCTGCCTTGCTAACTAGCTAACGACAATGATATTCACAAGAACTAACAAGAATGAACAAGCTGGCCCGCGATGAGACCTCTTGTCTTTCAGTTTTTCAACTGAAAGCCATTACCCTGGCTGGTGACTAGCATGGAAATGTCATTCACCATAGGACCCGTGATCATTGTAGGTCAACTCACAATGAGACCTCCTATCCCTAAATTACTTCATTTATGTTCTTAGAACAAAGCTCTAATTATGATTAACCTCAGTTGGGTTACTTAATAGGTGGGGAAGCAAGTCTACTCCTTAAGAGTGCAAGATGGTGTGAAAAGCTTTTAATTACTACTCTTTACTGGTTGGTTATTCTACCCTAAGAACTTTATTAAAAAACATATCATATAATGACAAAAAATATTTCTTGAGTTTATCATGCTAGGGTTCTTTATAAATCTTATTAGGGTTTTCGAAACATTGTCCACCATAAGAGGTTTTTCGTTGATTCCTTCGAAGAGGGACTTGAAAAGATTTTCTGGATGATAGTTTGTTAGAATAAGAGAAAAGTATTACATGTAACTTATAACAATACATATTGATCCACAATCAAAGTCACTTTAAAAATATGAAGCGTTAAGTGTAAAGTACTTTTGACAAGTTTTACCATGAGAATGCATAATAATAAAAATTTCAAAAGCTGTGCTTTTATGGAATCACAAGTTCAAGAGTGTTGTTATTCATCTTTATTCATTACCCTACCCTACTTTTAAAGAGATAAATATCACCTTTAAGTGTAGGCGTACTTCCAATGAAGCCATGTGCATAACAAAATGCTAATTATACTCACACTTAGTTTTAAAGAATAAACTTCGATACATACCAAATTGTGAGAAACTAGTTTCTTTAATTGACATGGTACCAAGAGTTTTTGAATGATTAAGAAATAGGATAGGTTGATGGCTCCTCGAAATAAAATTTTTATTTTTTTGCAAGGATAAGAACTAATTAAATTGAGCAAAATAAAACAGAAAAAATAAGAATTACTATAAATATATATAATATTTAAATAATAATAAATATATATTTAAATAATAATAAATAGAAATTCACTTATGGGCGTATATATATAGATTTAAATAATAATAAATAGAAATTCACTCATAGGCGTATATATATAGACTCTCATGTGGATAGATGGTTGTTGTTTTTTTTTTTTTTTAATTAAAAGAAGGGATTTGATATGAGGCTAATATTTTTCATATGATAAGACTTATTTAAGACTGAGGTTTCACACAGTAGACTATTATTTTGAGAATGAGTAGCTTAATATCTCGCCGAAGTGTTATAAGATTATCAAGCACCACCACTAGATAGGTTGGGGAGTGGATTAACTTTATACCCCTTGGGGATTAAGGGAAAAATCCGAATGCCTTTTGAAATTGGTTTTTAGAAGATGACGTCTCACATTAACTTTTTGGAAGGAATGAATAGACATAAAACTGTGTGAGGATGGAGTCTTGTAAGAGCCCAAGTGGCTTATGGAGACCGTTTCACATCAATAATTTTGAAGAGACCAGAGTGAACCTACTAATTCATCATTTTATGTTATTAGTCCCTGCCTCCGACATGGTAGGGACTATAGCGTTCGATTGAGCATTGACCAGTGATTAGTTCTTCTATTGACCGTAAATTTTTAGTGTTTAAGCAATTTTAAGCAAAGTTTATTAGTGGCGATTTGGCTCCAAAAAAATTTAACCAAACTTTCGATTTCACCCTCTTATTGAAAGCGTCTCTTGCCCCGATGTGATGTGATTTTAGCAAGGGCAAGTTATTTTATCCTAAGTTTTTTTCTTGCCTCCACACTTGTTTACACTTGTCAATGTTGTGTGGTGGCATGATTTTTCAGAGCAGTGAACAAGTGGTGACTGGCTGGCATGATTGTTCAGAGTTGTGAACAAGTGGTGACTTTTTGTGAGTCTTTTTGCATGTAGTCACATTGATAGAGGTGTCCTCCGGTTGCATTAGAGCACAGTCGGTTCAATTCAATTCGCATCCGAGCCAGTTCAATTTGCAGAAGAAAAGCAGAGAAAGACAAAGCCTAATTGCACTTCTTCGTTGATCCACTATCGCCTATCTTATCCCGTTAATCTGCCCCTGGAGGTACAATTTCAAAATTCAATTATTATTTTTTGTCAGCCTAAAAAAACCATAACTTTTCATTATAAAAATGATTACAGTGGCTTGTTTTTGTTATGCTTCTTCAAAAAACAATTTTGAATTTCGAAATTCAGTTAAACAAGTTAAAACGCTTTACGAAAAGGGCAAAAACAATACATACAACTACTGTAATTACATTAGAAACGAGGGCACATCGACACAGCTATAAAAAAATAAGGCATGTACATTTTACCCCATTAATCAGACGAAATCATTAAAACCCTATAACAAAAAGGCTACATAAGAATGCATTCGTGAGCAAAAATGCCCCATTAAAGCTCAAAATAAGTAAAAGCGTGCCCTTTTCTCACTAGCAACAGAACCTATAATGTGCTTGTTTACGTGAATGAGAATCGAACCCATGGCCAACATTGTTTTTTGTATCGAATACTAATATAGACCATTATTTATAAGAGAAACAATTTCTGATGAAATTAACTGAAGTTTCCAGCAATCTTGACCTCGTATCAACCCCATACCAAAATCCAACAAATTCAGGGCCAAATAGGTCCGATGGGTAGAGAAATGGGTAGCTGTGTGTGTGTCTCAGGATGAGAGATTACTTTCTGTGCTAACTAGATGCTCTCATGCTCTCGCCTTTCTCTGGGCTTCAGACTTACATGTATCCTATGGCCAACGATAGCGAAAAAGGGATCCATGAAAAATAAGTCGTATTTTGCCAATTAAAAATTACCTGAAACGCTAAATGCTAAAAGCTAAAAGGCATGCAGCATGATGGATTTCCCCGCTACCATCGACACTTTTCTGTCAGAGCTAGAACTGGCCATTTTATCATCCAAAATAGCTCTTCCCATCTAAAATGATAAAAAAGAATCCATCAAGATTTCACGTCCTGCTAAATTCATCCATTTACTGAGAAAAAATTTCAGAAATAACACAGAGCATACCTACCTAATTAGCCAACGGACTCGCCGTTATTGCCAATATTTCCATCAATATAATGGTCGCACTCTCAGACGCTTCTCAGTCTTCTCTTTAACAGACGGACAACAGTAGCAGCTTCTGTTCTCGGAAAAATGTAATTAAGATTCGACGGACAATTCAAGATTCAACGAACATTAACAGAGTTTATTGATTAGCAAGGAGATGAAAATCGGGCATCCCGGTTCTTGCTAAAACTTATCCCAAATAAAACATTAATGGAAAACTTCCACACATAGTCCGATGAACGGGCCCCATTTGACCAAATTAGTTCATGCACTTGATAGCGTGTATGTGGTAAGAAACACGTGTCAAACTTTTTCATCAAACTTTTTGTGATCTGAAAGGGTGTCATGTAACTCGTTGTCTGCATGGGTATTGGCATGTTAGCCATATGGCAGTCTCACATCTGCTAACAGTTAATTTTTTTGGTAGAGTCCATAGTTGAAATGGATTCATTGCCAAGGAAGCGGAAAAGAGGAGTAGCAGTAGACCGTGCCAATTTAGAAAACACATCTCGCCTACGCAATAATGGCGAGTCTTCCACATCATTAGCCTTGCACCTTTCTTTCCAACAGCAGAGGAAGCTGATAATGGAAAAGATGAGGGGTCAAGAATTGGGTTTCTTAGATTTGCATCCTACAGCAACTTGCATTGCTCGTCCTCCTCCAAGAAGGGGTTGTTTACCTAATTCACTAGAAAGAGGATTCAAGAGAAAGGTGGGCTATATTTTTTATTCTACCCGGACTGGTAGGAAGCAAAAGATTAAACAAGATTATGATCTGGGCCTCGAATTAGCACAAGGCAGATTTGGTCTGGTGAGAATGTGCAAGAGCAAAGCTACTGGGGAAGAGTTGGCCTATAAGACCCTCCCCAAAAAGACTGAAGAAAATGTGTATAAGGAGATTGAGATTATGCAGCATCTGTCAGGCCATCCTAAAGTTGTCATACTCCAAGCGATGTATGAAGATGAAGAATGTTTGCATCTTGTGATGGAGTTATGCTCTAGTGGACGCCTCACTGACGATATGTCTAGGATTTCATGCTACTTTGAGCATCAGGCAACAAACTTGATCAAGGAATTAATAATAGTCACTAAATATTGTCATGAGATGGGCATTGTCCATCGGGATATTAAACCTCAGAATGTTCTCTGAGCTAGTTCCGTACAATTGAAGCTAGCTGATTTTGGCTTTGTCCATGTGGTTTGAAAAAGGTATTTGTTCGTTAACTGCATCATAATCAACTTTGGTTCATGGCTCTGTTGTCTATAATTTTGAGAATGTTACCATCAGGCAACAAAAGTAGCTTCATTATGGTTAAAGCTGCCAATGAAACCACAACATTACAATATCAATATGCTAGCGGCGATTGTACAAAGTAAATTGAAAACCAAAACATCTAATTACAAGTACAGAGTACTGAGTGGAGGCAACCACTATGTTATTAACATTAATGAAATCTTGGCAGCCGAATTTGGATTTCAAAATGTTATCAAAATCAATGCAAAGGATACACAAACTTTAGAATTACCATCATATAAACCTGTGTTATATCATATGCACAAGTGCACAAAATGATCAGATTCTGAGTTTAGATGGGTTTCTCTAGTGAAGATGAAAAAACAATTTAAAGAATTTGGAAGGAACAAGGTCTGAAGGTAGCAAATAAGAAGCAAAAGTATGATAAAATATGTCAGAAGAAGATAGCTACTCCTATTGAAGTAAATCACTGTTCTTTACCTTCTTATTATTTTGATCTTGTAGTTTACATTGAGATTAATTTGACACTTATTTAGACTAACTTTTGTTGTCCAGTCATTATGCAAGTCCCATCCGACAGAGTTTGCATTGTACTTTCAACATTGCAAGTCTCTGGCTTTTGATGACATGCCAGATTACGTATATTTGAAGGGCTTGTTCCAAGATTTGTTTAAACATGAAGGTGAGTTTTTTTTGGGTTCTTTATTGGCCTGGAAAATAAGTATTTTATTTGTATTTCAAACTCCCTTGGGTTTAGACTTTTTTGCCACCGACTATCTGCAAATAGTAATGCATATAACAGGATCACTAAGGACATATAGTTTATGTCTGCTATCATCTTATTAATTTCAAAATGGTATTCTTTATGCCTTTCAGACTGATCAGGTATGTTCCTTTTTTTTTCAAGGAAAAAAACCTTGTATATCATTACGAGAAAACAAAATACAATATATTAGATGCCAATCGCATTTCCAGATAGCTCAAAGGCATATTATGCCCAAAAAGGAACTAGATCTAGGCCACATTATGTCATTGCTACATATTACAAGAAAGATAACCTGTATCACCTGACTATGTAGTGGTTATTTATCCACAAAATTCCTTGTTAAAATTCGCTTGTTAGCAATACAAAATATGTAACAAGTGAAAATTGTTGAGTCTGTGTTGCGTCCCTGAGCTAAAGGCAAATAATTTGTTTTTTGCACTGCCCAGGACCATATAAAAATGACCATCACTGAAAAATCATCCAAGGCAATCAGACCTATTCCTATCATAGAAGTTAATAATATAGGAATCATTTATTTGGCTTTTATGTAGCATTATAGTGATTTTTTCAATCTGTTTTAAGTCTGATTTAATGGCTATTTAATTATCTTTCACTTTCGTTGCATATTTCTGTAATTTGTCACATTTGCCTATCTGTAAATTATTTCCTCTTTAAATCAAGGCAAATGACTATTTTGTCCATTACATTATTGACATGCTAAGAAGTCCTTATCTCCATGTCATGGCTATTGCTATTGATAGGTGGTTTTGTATTTATAGTTAACTATTTGGCCAAACCATCTATGTTGTAGCATGCAAGCCCATAAATTTGGATTTTCTGTTTATAAGTTTGAAAAATGTAAATAACTTATATGTTTCACTCCATATGCAGCAATTATTGTGGATGCTCTATCCTTATTTTTTGTTATGTTGATGCACATAGTTCACTCCTTACATGAGACTGGCTCTTTTCCATTTCTTCCATTATCGTCTGCCTATTCTTTTATGTCAGAGATGATGACCATTCTTGGTCCTCTTGTACCAAGGCTATGGGTATATAGTTATGTAAATTGCACATTCAGGAAAAGGTCAATTGTTTCACCTCTCAGTTCACCTATTTTCTGACCAGATTGAGATATTTTTGAAATAGTGCATTAACATTAATGCATGAGCATGGAGTACCCTTCAATCAAAGTCAGCCAAGATTTAATGTGGTCCCTATTGCTTTTTCATGTCCCTTCAAAAAATGACAGTAACAGATAAGACCATAGCTATGTCAACATCAGAAAAAGAGCATTGCTTTGCAAATGAACAATTCCATCTTTAGGTACATTTCCTTTAAAAATAATTGTATCTATCTCAACTTAATGTAGTGCATAAATATTCATCTGCCACTGCTTCTTCCATGATCTCATCTGAGTGTAAGTTGCTGCAGAGTGTAAGCGTTTTCTTATGTCTCCTTTCCTTACGCGCAGAGCCCAAGCATTGCTACCAGAATTGACGTGGATTTGATTAATGTATACAGTGGAGAATTATTCCTGTAAACAACGAGTGGTAGTGTAGTGAGTTCACTACCTCACTGCTGTGAGTTTGGTCCTTTGCAACTTGAACAGTCTGAAGACAACTTCCAATTCAACCTTGTAAAGCATTTCATTCTTACAAGTTTGTAAGAGTAGTTGCTCTGATTATTATTACAGCTTTCCAAGACACTGTGTTCAACTTCATGCCATGTAATATTATGTTTGCTTGAATATTATACATATATTTTTTACCTTCTCCTTGCAGTTTTTTTATCAATTTTCTCTTTAATTTCTAGCTATGTTGCATGCTTCTCTATCTCATCTTATCTATGGTATTCCATACTTCTCCCCCTTGGATATCCTTGTGATATGGATCATTATTGCCTTGGCTCCTTCATGGATCTATATACAGAAGTGATACAACATGAATTTATGTAAGATCCATAAATGTCCATTCTGGATATAACTGGTATGGATTCCCTGTCATATCCCTTCACTGGGAATAAAGCAATAAACAGTTGAGAATTTCAACAATATAAAATTCAAGATATGCTATTAAAATTTATTTGTACCATAGAACCACCTATCAACTAGAGCTTGCCTTTGGGAGGATTTTTATGATGCAGGCCTAGGGTCTACATGTCAAAGTAAAAACTTTTCAATAAAATACAACATTAAAATTTCATAAGATTGAATGAGTTGAAAAAACTTCGTGCTCTATACATTTTTCTCCCATTTGGTGTTTGGCATTCTACTCTCCTAACAATATCTAGAGACAGGAAGCAATTGTTTTCCTCAAATCTAATTGCCTTATGGACCATATTGATATGCATTTGCTTATCAACATTTGTAGGTTCACTGTCTATCAAATATGTTTTCAAACATCTGCAACTTTCTTCTAATGCACAGAAATCTATATATAGGGGTCTCGACTTTGCTAATGTTGAGATTTTGAAGTTTAAAACACAACTCAACTGTACTGTTTCTGAAAGTAAAGGAAAAATATGAACGTTGAGAAACGATGAAGTAGATCTTGGAACCCTGTAGAATTAAATTTATAAGTTTAACCTATAGGAATAAAGATTTCCTTCAATAAATAAGGAAAAGCAATTTTATAAGTTTCAAAAATGTAAAAAACTTTGAAGAAACAGTTGCACTTAATTTCGTGATCTCTTGCAAACCCCAACATTTCTCAACCCTAGCAGGGACTACCGATACAACAATGGCTCCCTTGTTAAATGTATGAAGCGGTGAACCTAGGCCATCATCATGGCCCCTTCTACCTGAATTTAGTTGGTAAAGGATTTTTTTTTTAATTGATTTCTTTTTTACTTTAAATAGTGTAATTGGATCACTATTTTAGATCATAGTGGAATGAATATAGCAATAATAATGTGTTTTTGAAGAGGATTTTAAGCTAAGAAAGCTAATCCATCTTTGAAATGAAAATGAAATATGATATTATATGCATTTATAATTTAAAATCCAATTATCAGTCATTTCACTGCCTAAATTTGTATCCTTAATTAAATGATTTCATATGAATCAATATTTATATTATGGTTAATTAAATGATTTTATATTTTCATTAATTAATGATTTTATATGGAATTTATATTATATATTGTTAATTAAAATGATTTTATTTGGAATTAGACCCATATATTGTTAATTAATAAATGTTTAAGGAAAATATTTTTTATTAAAATGGTATATTATGTAATTAATTTTTAAATATTAAAATAAATCTCTTATATTAACTTATTAGTAAACATGTTGTTTAATGCATTAATTTTAAAATTTTTGAAACTTGTTTATTGAGGTAAATCAACAATTTTATATTGATATTCATATTATTGTATTATATTAAATTTTATATTTTATTTTGAAAGTTTATATATATATATATATATATATATATATATATATATATATATATATATATATATATAGATTCTCGCAATTACATCCATAATTTACTTTTATTTTGATTTATTAATTATATATATAATATAATAATATAAATTTTGTAATCACTTTTACATTTAACATTTATTTAGTTTATTGATTTATAATAATACTAAATATAAAATTAATAATTAATAATTAATAATAGTTAATTAATAATTAATATTGATTCTTGGCGTTCTGTACATCACAACCTTATAACAAAAGCAATATAGCATACTTTTGTATGGGGAAACACGCTCTGCTTGCTCAAGGAGATACGCAACCTTAGCCAGTGAACACCACAAGAAGCTCGCACCTTCCCCTCAGTGGCCTCCTGCTGCTAGGGTTGGAGCACCATGGATGCATCAGAGGATGAAGAGCCTATCTAAGATCAACAACAAGAAAATGAGGGAACAACAAAAGCTTTTGCATCTCTCATCTCTGTAATGGGCCCGACAAAGAACAGACCATCAGTCACCAAGTTTGTTAAAATATTGGAAGACATTCTTGAAATCTCACTTCATATTACCCTTCCCCGTTGAGCAGCACTTTCTTTGGCGGAGCATGGACTAGTGGGGAAGTTTACAGGGTTATGGCCATCGCCCAAAACTGTGCAAAAATGGGTAGAAAGGAACCGGGCCATGTCAATAGATGGAAAAATCTCAATAAGGTTTTGTGGAAGAGGTTACTATACCTTTCATTTTGAAACCAAGGAGGATAAAGATCTGATTTTCAGGAATGGTCCTTATTTTATGGATACGAGGGGCTTGTATCTAAACAAATGGACGTTGGATTTCGACCCAGAAATGGATGTTCCCAATGGCTTCCCCGTCTGGGTTAGATTGCCACACCTTCCCCTTCACTACTCGGGGATGATTCAGTCAAAACCATAGGAAACGCAATTGGGAAATATATAGACAGATGAAAGCCAAAGGAAATTATGAATGCATGTGCCCGAACCTGTGTAGAAGTGGATCTTCGGAAAGGGATACCGAAAGCTATCAAAATCAAAGTGGACCAGTGGATGCACATACAACAACTAGACTCTCAACAAATCCCCTTCAAATGCAAGGCATGTCACAAATATGGTCATTTTGCAAATAGATGTACGAAAAAAAAATGAAAATGAGATGAGTGAAGATTCAGAAAAAAAAAATGGGAACACGTTAGAAGAAATAAGACAATCCACAAACAACCAAATCTATCTTCCTCACAGCCATCCACATCCTCTGATTGCCATCCCTCATCACCCAAAGAAAATAATAATCCTCTTGCTAGCCTTAATCCTTTTGAGCCTCTGGATTCTTCAGCTCCCCCATCCCCTGGACCAAGATCGAGATACAAATCTAGATCCCCACAACATATCCCCAACCCACCTTCATCCCCTCTAGTTCCAAACTCTCACACCCCTCCCCCCCCCCTAGTAGACATAATTCTAACCAGAAAACAGTAAAAGGAAGCACCCCAAATGTAGAATATAAAAAAAAAAAAACAGGAAGAAAGAAAAACAAAGAAATTATGGATGAAGCAGCAACAAAGGAAATGGCATTAGGAATGCAACAACCTATGGAAACCTTTGTAGGAAGGAGAATAGGAAACAACGAAAAGAGTCAACAAAGAGGTAAAGAAGCCATGCACCACGCAACAAGTAAATATCGATAGTGGTCTCCTAGAATTGCAGAGGAATGGGATCATCCATCAAGGAAAATGCCACAAGAGACATTCTGGCAAAAGAAAATCCAGATATCCTTATGATTCAAGAGAAAAAAACATACAACTAAGAAACTGAAAATATCATTAAAAAAATCAGAAGTTATGAAGGGGAAGCAATACAGACAATAGGAGCGTCTCGAGGTATTTTCACAATATGGAAAAAAGGAACCTGGGAGTTAATAAAATACGAAAAGGACCAGCATTGGATCCAAATGGATATATGATGGTGAGGGTGTAGGCGTTAGAGACAATCTCCCTAATCTGCCAGCAAGCTCTTCAATGTCTTGATCAACTTCCCTTTCTTCTGATCTGGGCGCATCAGTCATTAAACTGATATTTCATTTCTTTAAAAAACCCACTATCAGGCTTTATTAACAAAAAGTAGCTTTTCGGGAGTTCTTAAAAGAAATATCCAAATGGGCGGACTTACGCAACACAATATATATATATATATGCCACGTTATGTTTTCCCTTTGCTCCTTGGCCTGATGCGAGATCGCATCGGCGATGGTTATAGGTGGGACCTTACCATGGACAAAGGCTCGTATATATATATATATATATATATATATATATATATATATATATATATATATATATATATATATATATATATATATATATATATATATATATGTCGCACCGCGATGGTTATAGGTTGGACGTTATCATGTACAAAGGCTCAGATCTTACGGACTGACGGCTATATATATCCGCCTTCTATGCTGGTTTCGATTTGATATATATATAAGTCGGCAATCGCACAAACAACGATCTTCTTTCCTCCGAATTAACGGACCCGATACACTTATATGAAGCCCTTAATACTTCGGCAGTTCCGCTATTCGTGGTCGACTCAAGTAATAACTCCCCACCTCCGAAATGACGGACCTGGCGATATGTATATATCGCAGTTTATATCGTTTCGGCTCCTGATTTTGGAACTCGGCCTTTGTCGCGTTATGGTTCTCTTCGAACTGAAAGACTTTGTAAATTGAGCACACAACTAATAGCTCCAAAGGATCTCCAACACCGATATGATCTCAAACCGATATGGGTAAGAACTTCCAGTTATAAAGTTTCAAATCGACTGCAGCCACTTAATGAAAATTTGCAAGAGTTCTTGGTATAACCAGAATATATGCGCAACTGTAAAATAAGAGTTAAAGCCTATATAAACATGAATGAAAGGGAAGGTGATTCCAATGATTAAATTGCAGTATTGTAGCATGCGGAACCCAGTCACCGATTCAACACTATTAAGGTGCCACACAATAATCTACGCATGCATTTTTACAGAGTCATTTAATAAGAGACACCGAGAGAACAGTTTTTCTTCTTTAAAGTAATGCTAAGGCGCTCGCTCCTCTCCTCTGTCTGTCTGATGAGAGCTTCGCTGCCTTTTTATTTATAATTAAGGATAGGCCCTCTCAGTCCTTATTCAATACAAAGAAAAGCATGCTTTACAGAATGATTTAAAGCTTGAAGGCTTTGTTACAAATAGCATGATTTATTGCTAGAATTTATTCTATTTTTAACTAAGAAAGCATAGAAATTGCATGCTAAAGGACCCCACTCCCTTGCCTGTAGATTTTTTTTGATTTTTTGAATAATTTGGAAGATTTTTCCCCTCTGAGTCACATGCTCCTACATCAGTCTCCTGAGGACAAAATTCTTCATGGGCTCCTGTCCATGATCTCATCTACAGATTTGCCCAATTTCTGTGGAATGTCTTCTGTAACCCAACTAGCTTCAGCGATCGGCTGTCCCTTCCATTTCACCAGATACTGGAAATATTCTCGTCCCCTTGTCCTTTTATACACTTTCTTATCCATAATTCTTTCTGGTTGTAAATCCTTAGCTGTGGTTAACTATTTTACCCAGTCAATCTCTGGACTCTCTTGATCCTGTGTTGTATCATCTGCAGCTTCACTCTCATACTTGTATAAGTCTGCAACATTAAAAATTGGTGATATTCCCACACCAGGTGGTAATTCAATCTCATAAGCATTTGCAGAGAATTTCCTCAGTACCCTGCATGGTCCAATTTTCTTGGATTTTAACTTATTATACTTTCCCTTTGGAAATCTCTCCTTTCTAAGGTGTGCTAAAACCAAGTCTCCAACTTCAAAGTTCATTTCTCTTCTCCTCATGTATGCTCTGGTTTTATATTGAATGTTGTTGTCTTGTAGCTATTGTTTCACCTGTTCATGTATCGCCTGCATTCTTGAAGCAAAGTCTTCACCTTCTGCACTTCTCATTTCTTCTTTTCCCAAATTCCTTAATTCAGATATTCCCTTGGGTGCATTCCATAAACAATATGGAATGGGCTCTATCCTGTGCTTCTGTTTGGTGAGTCATTATATGCATATTCAACTTGTGGTAACACTTGATCCCATTGCTTTGGATTTTCTGCAGTAAAGTTCCTCAAAAGATTGCCTAAACTTCTGTTCACAACTTCAGTCTGTCCATCTGTTTGTGGATGATAGGCAGAACTGAAACTTAACTTAGTTCCCAGCTTCTTCCATACTGTTCTCCAGAAATTTCCAACGAACTTTGAATCCCTGTCTGAAACAATGCTTTTTGGCAATCCATGTAATCTTACAATTTCTTTAAAAAACAAGTTAGCAATATGAGAAGCATCACTAGTTTTATAGCATGGAATAAAGTGTGCCATTTTTGAAAATCTGTCCACTACAACAAAAATTGAATCATAGCATCGTTGAGTCTTTGGCAATCCTAGCACAAAATCCATACTTACCATATCCCAAGGCCTATCTGGAATTGGCAATGGAATATACAATCCTGTGTTCTGGCTCCTTCCTTTTGCATACTGGCAGACTTTACAATTCCTTACATACTTCTCTACTTCAGATTTCATTTTCGGCCAGAAGTAAAATCTGTTGAGCTGTTTAAAGGTCTTCTCTCTACCAAAATGTCCTGCAAGTCCTCCACTATGCTTCTCTTTGATTAAATTTTCTCTCATTGAACAGTTTGGTATGCAAAGCTGATTTTTCTTAAATAACAGTCCATCTTGTATAAAATAATCCAGCCACTTGCTCCTGTCTGCCAAAACAGGATTTTTACAAGCCTCAAATGCCTCTTTAAAATCTGAATCGATCTCATATAATTCCTTAAGAAAATCAAACCCCAACACTTGTATTTGACTTTCTTGTAGCAATACACTTCTCCTACTTAAGGCATCTGCGACTTTGTTTTACTATCCAGTTATATGCTTTAACACAAAATGAAAGCCTTGAAGATATTCTACCCATTTAGCATGTCTATGGCTGAGTTTTGGCTGCTGCATTATAAACTTCAATGCATGGTTATCTGAATAAAGAATAAATTCCTTCGACATTAAATAATGCCTCCACTTCTTTAGTGCCTGCACAACTGCATAAAACTCCTTATCATAAGAAGAATACTTCCTTTTTGCATCATTTAGCTTTTCACTGAAATAAGCTATTGGTCTATCTTCTTGGCTTAAAACTCCTCCAATTGCTTCTGTGCTGGCATCACACTTAACTTGAAAAGTTTTGTTAAAATCAGGAAGAACCAAAACAGGATTTTTAGTTATTTTCCTCTTTAATAGCTGAAAATTTCTCTCTGCTTCAGCAGTCCACTTAAATGGCTATTTATCTTTCTTTATGGTCTCAATAATAGGTGCATTAATATTACTAAAATTCTTAATGAATTTTCTGTAAAAACTAGCAAGACCATGAAAACTCCTTACCTCAAAAATACTCTTGGGTGAAGGCACTCCACAATTGCTTTGATCTTGTCTAGATCCATCTTTAATCCTTCAGCTGAGATAAAAAATCCCAAGTACACCAGCTCCTCTTTCATAAATAAACACTTCTTCAGATTCAACAATAATTTTTCTTGCTGCAGCTTCTGTAGAACATAATTTAAATGCCTCAAGTGTTCCTCCTTTGATCTGCTATAGACTAATATGTTGTCCAGATATACTATTACAAATTTACCAATGAATTCTTTAAGAACTTCATTCATAAGCCTCACGAATGTACTTGGTGCATTGGACAACCCAAAAGGCATCACTCTCCATTCATATAATCCTTCATTGGTCATAAAAGCGGTTTTCCATTCATCCCCTTCTCTTATCCTTATCTGATGATAGCGACTTTTAAGATCTAACTTTGAAAAATATTTTGCGCTAGACAAGCAATACATTAAATCTTCAATTCTGGGTAATGGAAATCTGTACCTGATTGTAATCTTATTGATGGCTCTTGAATCCGTACACATTCTCCAGCCTCCATCTTTCTTCAGGCTCAGCACTGTTGGCATTGCACAAGGACTCAGGCTTTCTTTGATCAACCCCTTGTCAAGCAATTCTTGCACTTGTTTCTTAACTTCTTCATTTTCTGCAGGAGTCATTTTATATGCTGCTTTGTTAGGTAGGCTTGCTCCAGGAATCAAGTATATATGATGACTGATTTTTCTAATTGGCGGTAATTCATTAGGCAAATCATCAACAATAATATCATAATAATTCTCCAGCATTTCTTGAATTTCAATGGGTAATTCAAAATTTTTAGTAGAAGTCAATATTACCTTGGGCTTGCAAATTACAGCAAAATTTACCTCATTTTCTTCAATCTGCTTCAAGTATTCCTTCCCTCCAAGTAACAGAGTTTTTGGACCAGTCTTCTGTCCTGATACATCTTCTTCTTGTAGAGGCAACAATGTATGATTAACACCATCTTTTCCAAACTTGTAGGTGTTTCTCTTCCCGTCATGTATGGCTCCTCTATCATATTGCCAAGGCCTTCCAAGCAATATGTGACACACATCCATAGGCATCACATCACAAACAATTTTATCTTTGTACTTGCCCACTTGAAATTCCACTTCACACTGTTCGCTTATCAGCAGTTGATGTCACTTTTGTAACCATGACACCTTATAAGGTTTTGGATGCTTCATTGTCTTCAGCTTCAATTTCTCCACTACTTCTGTAGAGACCAAATTATTAGTGCTGCCACTATCAATGATCATCTGGCAACATTTCCCTTGGACTTTGCACACTGTCCTGAATAAAGTTTTCCTTTGTGGCGGTTCAGCCACATCCTTCACTGGCTTAAGTAAGACTTTATTAACCACCACAGATTCTCCTCTTTCTGGTGTATTTTCTTCTTCTGCTACCACTGCCACTGGTGTTTCTTCTTCAGCTGGAGCAACAATTGCATTCCTCTGCTTTATGTCTACATTCTCTGGGCACTCAAAAGCTTTGTGTCCCAGCTTGTTACATCTGTAACATCTTATTTCTCTGCCTCTTCCTCTACCTCCTCTTCCTCTGGAAAAACTCCCTCTGCCTCTTGCATCACCTTCTCTGGGTGCATGCTGGGTTGAGCTACTGCTAGCTCCATCTCTAGGTGCTGTAGATCTTCCTCTACCACCTTGACTTCCTTTCCCTCTGAAAGTCCCTCTCGCTTTGGCAGACTTCTTCCTTATGAGTTTTTCCTCAGCTTTCAGCGCTACATGATAAGCTTCCTCTACTGTTTTAGGAGACAACAGACTTATCTCATCCTGAATGTCCATCCTGAGGCCATTCATATATCTAGCCACCTTCTCATCTGTGTCTTGAGCTTCTCCTACTCTTATGATTACTTTATAAAACTCTTCTGTATATTCTTTTACTGTTAAAGCTCTCTGTCTAAGATTTTGAATTTGTCTAAACAATGTTTGTTGATAATTACTTGGCAAGAACTTACCTCTTAACTTTGCTACCATTCGGCTCCAGTTCTTGATTGGCTGCCTACCATGTCTCTTCCTTTCTGCCTGCACACCATCCCACTAGAGTGCTGTGTGGCCTTTTAACTTGGTGACAACAAACTTTACTTTCTTCTCATCTTCTGTTTCCTCGTAATCGAAGGATTTCTCCATGCTATTAATCTAGTCGACCAATTCTTCTGGATTCAGTCCTCCTTGATATACCGGTACTAATTGGTTCCATCGCCTAGCTGTGGATTTTAACACTAACTAAAAGAACCTCATCTCAGAAGTAACCTGTACAGCTTCCTCCTCTTCAACAGCTTCAATTTTGGGCTCACTGACATCTCTATCATCCATATTTCTATCTGAAGTTAATGCATCCACTCTAGCTCGCAGCTCTTCTACTGTTTCCATTAGTTCAACATTTGCAATAGGCCATCCTCTTCCACCACGTCCTCATCCTCTTCCAACTCTAAAAGCCATCCTTCTTCTGCTCCTGAGATTCAATTCAATATCAGTTGATGGCTCTAATACCACTAATGATGGTGAGGGTGAAGGCGTTAGAGACAATCTCCCTAATCTGCCAGCAAGCTCTTCAATGTCTTGATCAACTTCCCTTTCTTCTGATCTAGGCACATCAGTCATTAAACTGATATTTCATTTCTTTAAAAAACCCACTATCAGGCTTTATTAACAAACAGTAGCTTTTCGGAAGTTCTTAAAAGAAATATCCAAATGGGCGGACTTACGTAACACAATATATATATGCCACGTTATGTTTTCCCCTTGCTCCTTGGCCGGATGCGAGATCGCATCGGCGATGGTTATAGGTGGGACCTTACCATGGACAAAGGCTCGTATATATATATATATATCGCACCACGATGGTTATAGGCTGGACGTTATCATGTACAAAGGCTCAGATCTTACGGACTGACATCTATATATATCCGCCTTCTATGCTGGTTTCGATTTGATATGTATATAAGTCGGCAATCGCACAAACAACGATCTTCTTTCCTCCGAGTTAACAGACCCGATACACTTATATGAAGCCCTTAATACTTCGGCAGTTCCGCTATTCGTCGTCGACTCAAGTAATAACTCCCCACCTCCGAAATGACAGACCTGGCGATATGTATATATCGCAGTTTATATCGTTTTGGCTCCTCATTTCGGAACTCGGCCTTTGTCGCGTTATGGTTCTCTTCTGTCCTGATACATCTTCTTCTTGCAGAGGCAACAATGTATGATTAACACCATCTTTTCCAAACTTGTAGGTGTTTCTCTTCCCGTCATGTATGGCTCCTCTATCATATTGCCAAGGCCTTCCAAGCAATATGTGACACACGTCCATAGGCATCACATCACAAACAATTTTATCTTTGTACTTGCCCACTTGAAATTCCACTTCACACTGTTCGCTTATCAACAGTTGATGTCACTTTTGTAACCATGACACCTTATAAGGTGTTGGATGCTTCATTGTCTTCAGCTTCAATTTCTCCACTACTTCTGTAGAGACCAAATTATTAGTGCTGCCACTATGAATGATCATCTGGCAACATTTCCCTTGGACTTTGCACACTGTCCTGAATAAAGTTTTCCTCTGTGGCGGTTCAGCCACCTCCTTCACTGGCTTAAGTAAGACTTTATTAACCACCACAGATTCTCCTCTTTCTGGTGTATTTTCTTCTTCTGCTACCGCTGCCACTGGTGTTTCTTCTTCAGCTAGAGCAACAATTGAATTCCTCTGCTTTATGTCTACATTCTCTGGGCACTCAAAAGATTTGTGTCCCAGCTTGTTACATCTGTAACATCTTATTTCTCTGCCTCTTCCTCTACCTCCTCTTCCTCTACCTTCTCTTCCTCTGGAAAAACTCCCTCTGCCTCTTGCATCACCTTCTCTGGGTGCATGCTAGGTTGAGCTACTGCTAGCTCCATCTCTAGGTGCTGTAGATCTTCCTCTACCACCTTGACTTCCTTTCCCTCTGAAAGTCCCTCTCCCTTTGGCAGACTGCTTCCTTATGAGTTTTTCCTTAGCTTTCAGCGCTACCTGATAAGCTTCCTCTACTGTTTTAGGAGACAACAGACTTATCTCATCCTGAATGTCCATCCTGAGGCCATTCATATATCTAGCCACCTTCTCATCTGTGTCTTGAGCTTCTCCTACTCTTATGCTTACTTTATAAAACTCTTCTGTATATTCTTTTACTATTAAAGCTCTCTGTCTAAGATTTTTCATTTGTCTAAACAATGTTTGTTGATAATTACTTGGCAAGAACTTACCTCTTAACTTTGCTACCATTCGGCTCCAGTTCTTGATCGGCTGCCTACCAAGTCTCTTCCTTTCCGCCTGCACACCATCCCACTAGAGTGCTGCGTGGCCTTTTAACTTGGTGACAACAAACTTTACTTTCTTCTCATCTTCTGTTTCCTCGTAATCGAAGGATTTCTCCATGCTATTAATCTAGTCGACCAATTCTTCTGGATTCAGTGCTCCTTGATATACTGGTACTAATTGGTTCCATCGCCTAGCTGTGGATTTTAACACTGACTAAAAGAACCTCATCTCAGAAGTAACCTGTACAGCTTCCTCCTCTTCAACAGCTTCAATTTCGGGCTCACTGACATCTCTATCATCCATATTTCTATCTGAAGTTAATGCATCCACTCTAGCTCGCAGCTCTTCTACTGTTTCCATTAGTTCAGCATTTGCAATAGGCCATCCTCTTCCACCACGTCCTCGTCCTCTTCCAACTCTGAAAGCCATCCTTCTTCTGCTCCTAAGATTCAATTCAATATCAGTTGATGGCTCTAATACCACTAATGATGGTGAGGGTGAAGGCGTTAGAGACAATCTCCCTAATCTGCCAGCAAGCTCTTCAATGTCTTGATCAACTTCCCTTTCTTCTGATCTGGGCGCATCAGTCATTAAACTGATATTTCATTTCTTTAAAAAACCCACTATCAGGCTTTATTAACAAACAATGGCTTTTCGGGGGTTCTTAAAAGAAATATCCAATTGGCGGACTTACGCAACACAATATATATATGCCACGTTATGTTCTCCCTTTGCTCCTTGGCCTGATGCGAGATCGCATCGGCGATGGTTATAGGTGGGACCTTACCATGTACAAAGGCTCGAATATATATATATATATATATATATATATATATATATATATATATATCGCACCACGATGGTTATAGGCTGGACGTTATCATGTACAAAGGCTCAGATCTTACGGACTGGTGGCTATATATATCCGCCTTCTATGTTGGTTTCGATTTGATATGTATATAAGTTGGCAATCGCACAAACAACGATCTTCTTTCCTCCGAATTAACAGACCCGATACACTTATATGAAGCCCTTAATACTTCGGCAGTTCCGCTATTCGTCGTCGACTCAAGTAATAACTCCCCACCTCCGAAATGACAGACCTGGCGATATGTATATATCGCAGTTTATATCGTTTTGGCTCCTCATTTCGGAACTCGGCCTTTGTCGCGTTATGGTTCTCTTCGAACCGAAAGTCTTTCTAAAGCGAGCACACAACTAACAGCTCCAAAGGATCTCCAACGCCGATATGATCTCAAACCGATATGGGTAAGAACTTCCAGTTATAAAGTTTCAAATCGACTACAGCCACTTAATGAAAATTTGCAAGAGTTCTTCGTATAACCAGAATATATGTGCAACTGTAAAATAAGAGTTAAAGCCTATATAAACATGAATGAAAGGGAAGGTGATTCCAATGATTAAATTACAGTATTGTAGCATGTGGAACCCAGTCACCGATTCAACACTATTAAGGCGCCACACAATAATCTATGCATGCATTTTTACAGAGTCATTTAATAAGAGACACCAAGAGAACAGTTTTTCTTCTTTAAAATAATGCTAAGGCGCTCGCTCCTCTCCTCTATCTGTCTGATGAGAGCTTCGGTGCCTTTTTATTTATAATTAAGGATAGGCCCTCTCAGTCCTTATCCGATACAAAGAAAAGCATGCTTTACAAAATGATTTAAAGCTTGAAGGCTTTGTTACAAATAGCATGATTTATTGCTAGAATTTATTCTATTTTTAACTAAGAAAGCATAGAAATTGCAGGCTAAAGGACCCCACTCCCTTGCCTGTAGATTTTTTTTATTTTTGGAATAATTTGGAATATTTTTCCCCTCTGATTCACATTCTCCCGCATCAATATAATGAAAATCAACACAAAAGAGAGGTACAGTGTTATAAATATATATGCCCCAAATCACTACAAAGAAAAAAAGCAATGCTGGGCCACCATAAAAGAAGCACTAAAGGAAATATAAGCTAGGAAAATAATTCTGGGAGGAGACTTAAATTTCATAAGAACTATAGAAGAAAAGTTTGGAGGAAGATACCACACTGACCCATCCAGGGATATTCTAGAAAAAATAATGGAACAACACAAAATTAATAGACATCCCGCCAAGGAACAGGAACTACACTTGGAGCAATAAAAGAGTGGGCAAAAGCAACATAAAAGAAAGGATGGATAGAATTCTAATACAAAAAAACATATTAGCATTGCATATCTCCATAAAATCCAAAATATTACACACCACCGCGGCTGACCATAAACCGGTGACAATAGTCATGGGAAAAATGGAAAACCAGGGTCCGCTCTCGTTTAGATATAGCTCAATTTGGGATAGCGACACAGAAATCAGCGAACTAGTCAAGGAAGCATGGGAGCCAAGAGTAACAAGATCACGTCAGTATATTTGGGAAACAAAATTAAAAACTACAAGAACCAAATTAGAGGAATGGGCAAGAGCATATGAAATAAAAAGAGAAAAGAAAAGAAAAAAGAGTTACAACAAAGAATGGAAAGCGTGCAAACTGAAAAACAAAACAGAGAAGAAGACAAGCAAGATTACCTAAGAGAGAATGAAATCTTCTGGGAAATATATAGGGAAAATAGGAAAGAAGAAGAAGAAGCAAGATTGAAATCCAGAATTTTGTGGCTCAAGGCAAGGGACAAAAGCACGTCCTTCTTCCATACAATCGATAAAGTGACACTAAATAAAATTTTCCTAGTGTTAAATTTTGGGTGTGCAAACAAACTATCGTACAAGTGTTTTCTTCTGGTCCATACCAATAATTATCAAACCCAAATATTTATTTGGATTATCATAATAGTTATTTCGATGCTTTTACATTTTTTTTCCTTTCACTTGTTTTTTGTTTGTGATGCTCTTGAAGCACTTTGATAATGGAATCTACACAACATAAAAGAAAGTCAATAATAAATACATTTTCATAGTTGATGGCTGTACAATTTTAAAAATTAATGTCATGAATGCTTACCTCTTTCTGCACCTTCACGTTTATCCCTTTTTTATTTAAGATAAGCACATGTACTGCAAATCCCCATCGCTGTATTCTTACGAATACCGACATTGTTGAACTCTTTCTTCCATATCTTCATAAAATATTTAGATGTAATAAGTCGACCATTTCCTTCAGCACCTTCTTATTCTTTGTATAAGTTGTAGATTTCTCATCTTGAGAAATTATCCCGAATATGTATCGTCTCTCTATGTGGAATACACTCTCCATTCTTTCAAAATAATTATTTCATCCATGACATTTCATTATTCGAAATGGCTCAAATTGTCATTTATGATGTAATTCTGAATAAAATGTGGGATGCTTTTCCAATTTTTCTTGGATTCTTGATAGACAAAAATTACCTATTGAATGAAACATTTTGAAATCCTTTCTACAGATAAATAAAGACCCAATATGATAATTAGAACCTGACAATGTAGATTGCATGCACCCCACTAAATATGAATTTTGAATCCTTTTATTCATTGACAAATATATCTTCCTTTTCTCCAATGAAAACTTGAAATCCATATGTTTCAGGAAATCTTTTTTACAACGTTCAGTTGAAATGAGAGCACTAATAAAAATTCTTATCGTGAGATATTGTGCTCTACCCCTTGTATAACTAGAACATCTTGGATTGATACGAAAAGGTCTGCTCATATGCCTCGATGCAATATTTGCTGGCAACATCTCCATCATTGGATCATAATATGTATAAGGATTTTCATCATCATTAGAGGAATATTATCCTCACTATGATCATTTGTGCTTTCAAAATACTTACTTGGAGGATATTCTTCATCTTGCCCTTCTTCAGTGCTACCCTCATAGTCCTTAGGATTAGGACTAAATGGAAAAATTGGCTCGATGTTTATTTGATATTTTTCATCATGTGCATTTTTTGTGCCACTCTCATAGTCCATAGGATTATGACTGTGTGGAAAATGTGACTCCTTACTGGAAATTCTTCATCCTTCCCTTCATCACCGTTACTCTCATAGCTCTTAGGATTAGTACTAAGTACTTCATCCTTCCCTTTGTCACTACTACTCTCATATTCCTTAGGATTACGACTAAGTGCTTCATCCTGCCCTTCATCACTATTGCTCTCATAGACTTTAGGATTAGGACTAGGTGGAAAATGTGACTCTCTATTTATTGTAAATTAATAATATTTCCCTTCATCAATACTGCCCTCACAGTCCTTAGGATTAGGACTAGGTGGAAAATGTGACTCTTGATTTATTCGAAATTCTTCATCCTAGCTTTCATCATTGTTGCTCTCATAGTTCCATAGGATTAGGACTAAGTGGAAATTGTGACTCTCGATTTATTGGAAATTCTTCATCCTCGCCTTCATCATTACTACTCTCATAGTCCATAGGATTAGGACTAAGTGGAAACCATGACTCTCTATTCATTTGAAATTCTTCATCATGTTATTCATCACTACCTCTCATACTCCATCAGATTAGGACTAAGTGGAAACCACGACTATCATTGTTGTTGTTGTCATAGTCCATAGGATTAGGACTAAGTGGAAACCATGACTCTTTATTTATTTGAAATTATTCATCTTGCCCTTCATCGATGTTTCTCTCATAATCCTTAGGATTAGGACTAAGTGGAATATTTGACTCTGTATTCATAGTGAAAGAATTTTCGTTATCTTCATCAATATGAATAGAGTTGTTACATGATGAAGATGTTGTTGCTTCACAAAGAAAAACTCCACTATTAGAAGAATCCATGCCTTTCAAACAGAAGATATTGAATGATACAAATTCACTCTCTCCTAATGACAATATATAGATTAAAGAATGAAAAATTCCCTGTAAATTTTTTCACCAAAAAGTTTCCTGCCAAAAAATTTGTTCCATGTATTTTCCTCCAAAATTTTCTTCTACAATTTATTGAAAAATTTTAACTAAATTTTTCGTCTGAAATAAATCTTTTAAAGTAAATCTTTAAATTAAAATTGTAAAGTAAATCTTTTACGTAAATTAATTTTTTACCTAAACTATATAGCATTTACTAGACAGTTAAATATTTCTTTTAATTTTTATTATATCTTCTATCACACATTTAAAATAAATTTCTATATCGCCATAACATGATTTATATGTTAAGTTTTTGTAATAAAAAAATTAATACCACATCACCATGCAGTAAAAAAATCTGTAATGTTCACTTTATCGTAAATTACTATACATCCATAAAAATACTTAAATGTTAAAGTTTTTATAAAACCAAATTAATACCACATTCACCATGTGGTAAAACAATTCTGTAATTTTTTCTATATCATAAACTTCATTATCGTTATTCCTCACATCACATCAAGGCTTTTCAAGGTTTTTTCAAAGACTTGGAGCGATTTTGTGGAGCATCTACATTGTTATCAACAACATATTCAACGGAAAATTATCACATCTGAAAGGTTAGTTTCCGTTTTTTTGTGTGCAAGTCTTAAACTCCCGTAGGTTTACTAGTAGTTATGTGTCAGTTAGGTCATTATCTTTGTGTAAAATACGAGACCAAAAACATATTCTAGTAAAATAATATTTAACTTTTTGTTAATGAAATTTAGATTTCTTTTAGAAATTCAAAATTTAGATGAGTGAGGCTAACCCGATAGCCCCATGGAAGGTGTAAGGTCACTACGTCCATAGTGGGCGTGGTGGGTTGGGTTGTGTAGCCTGCTCCTGCCCCACTCTCATGAAACAAATGGTGTGTGGGGGTGGAGACCCGATTCAAAATCGAGCCTCCACCCCCACAGGCCAAGCAGGCCTCCACGCCCAAGGGCTCATTGGGATGCGGGGGTGGGACCAGAAGGGGCTACATGCATCCCCTCCCACCCCACCCCATGCCCCAACAGACCTGTTGGGGTGGAGGCTTGATTCTCAGAATTGGCCCTCCACCCCCACAGGCCCATTGGGTTGCGCTGGTGGGGTGGGAGGGGCTGCCACCGGAGCCCCATGGCCCAACGGGCCTGTGGGGGTGGATGGTTTATTCTCCATCCCCACGCACTCGTTGGGCAATGGGGGTGAGGCGCAAGGGCCTGTGAGTAGCCCCTCCCACCCCACCCCCGCAACCCAATGGGACTATTGGGGCAAAGGCCCGATTTTGAGAATCAGGCCTTCACCCCAACAGGCTCGTTGGGGCATGGGGATGGGGTGGCAAGGATGCATCCCCCTCTTGCCACAACCTATGGAAACCTTCGTAGGAAGGAGAATAGGAAACAACGAAAGGAGACAGCAAAGAGGGAAAGGAGCCATGCACCACCCAACAAGTAAATAATGATAGTGGTCTCCTGCAATTGCAGAGGAATGGGATCATCCATCAAAGAAAATGCCACAAGAGACATTTTGGCAAAAGAAAATCCGGATATCCTTATGATTTAGGAGACAAAAACATACAACCAAGAAACTGAAAATAACATAAAAAAATTCAGAAATTATGAAGGGGAAGCAATACAGGCAACAGGAGCATCTCGAGGTATTCGCATAATATGGAAAAAAGGAACCTGGGAGTTAATAAAATACAAAAAACACCAGCATTGGATCCAAATGAATATAATGCAAATCAACACAAAAGAGAGGTACAGTGTTATAAATATATATGCCCCAAATCAATACAAAGAAAAAGAGAAATGTTGGGCCACCATAAAAAAAGCACTAAAAGGAATATAAGCTAGGAAAATAATTCTGGGAGGAGATTTAAATTTCGTAAGAAGTATAGAAGAAAAGTTTGGAGGAACATACCACACTGACCCATCCAGGTATATTCCAGAATAAATAATGGAACAACACAATTTAATAGACATCCCGCCAAGCAACGGGAAATACACTTGGAGCAATAAAAGAGTGGGCAAAAGCAACATAAAAGAAAGGCTGGATAGAATTCTAATACAAGAAAACATAGTAGCATTGCATAGCTCCATAAAATCAAAAATCTTACACACCACCGCATCTGACCATAAACCGGTGACAATAGTCATGGGAAAAATGGAAAACCAGGGCCCGCTGCCGTTTAGATATAGTTCAATTTGGGATAGCGACACAGAAATAATAGAACTAGTCAAGGAAGCATGGGAGCAAAGAGTAACAAGATCACCTCAGTATATTTGGGAAACAAAATTAAAAACTGCAAGAACCAAATTAAAGGAATGGGCTAGAGCAAATGAAATAAAAAAAAAGAAAGAAAAAGAAAAAAGAGTTACAACAAAAGAATGGAAAGCATGCAAACTGTAAAAGAAAAAAGAGAAGAAGATAAGAAATACTACCTAAGAGAGAATGAAATATTCTAGAAAATATATAGGGAAAATAGGAAAGAAGAAGAAGAAGCAAGATTGAAATCCAGAAGTTTGTGGCTCAAGGCCAGGGAAAATTTTAAGAACCCCCCCTAAATTTATAAATATAATAAATGGGTGAATCTCCATGGTATATAGGAAAAATGGAAGGCGATTTTATCAATAATATAATATGTATATATAATTTTTTGGCGAATCTCTCACTAGGCATGGCGAATATTTTACTCAATTATAAAATCTTGTAAGATCTTGGCGAGTCTTTAACTAAATAATAAAACTTTGTAAAGTCCTAATGAATCTTAGCATAGGCTACATGCAGGTTTAATTCCCCCATTTAAATAGGCTACATTCCACGTGAATACCATGGGTCAATACCATGTGCCATTTTGGTAAATACCATGGGTCAATACCATGTGCCATTTTTCTTTTTATTAATTCTAATATTAGGGTTAATAATGGTTTTTTGCATGGTATTAATAACAATCTAGTCCATGGTATTTGTCCCATAGTATTTTGGCCATAGGTTTCACCTAAATATAACCCATTTTTTGAGTGTTCGTAAATATAAGGTGACTTATGGAGTAAATATAAAAAAATGTTTTATTTGTTTACCATACCTCTCGTTTATTTATATTTTTATTAATTTACAATACCTCTTTTACAAATATGGTATTTGGCCCATAGGATTCACTTAAATAAAACCTCTTTCTTGAGCCTTCATAAATAGAACGAGGGTTATGGACTAAATATAAAAATAGGTTTTATTTATTTACCATACGTCTAGTTTATTTATATTTTTATTTATTTACCATACCTCCACTTTACTTATATTTTTATTTGTTTACACCCTTACATGTATATAAGGTGACTTATGGAGTAAATATAAAAAATGTTTTATTTATTTACCATACCTCTCATTTATTTATATTTTTATTAATTTACCATACCTCTTTTATAAATATGGTATTTGGCCCATAGGATTCACTTAAATAAAACCTATTCTTGAAAATGGACGAATGGATTCACTTAAATAAAACCTATTCTTGAAAATGGGCGAATGGAAGGTTGTAAGTCCTAATTTCAAGGGCTAAATTTACCTTTTTTACCCTCTCCCTTAAAATAAGGTGGGCTATTTGAGGTGATTTGTAAAAATGTACTATGATACAAAATATTCACCCACTAAAAATTTAAAACCCCTTAATTTCGCCAAAGGGCGAACATTCGCCCCTAAAATTATCCTTGCTAAAGGCAGCGGACAAAAGCACGTCCTTCTTCCACAATACAATGAAAATAAGAAGGGCAAGAAACCAAATAGAAAAAATTCAAGTTGAAATCCAAGAGGTCAAAGGTGCGGAGGACCTAAAAAAAACATCCTATCAGCACTTTAAAAACTTACTTTCAGCCAATGGAGAAATGGCTGAGATTGAATATTTCCTAAAGCACACAAAAAAAATAAAATAAAAAAGAACAAAATGTTGCAATGTGCAAGGATCCCATAGAAGAAGAGGTAGTGGCAGCCATTTGGAGCCTGCATCTAGACAAAGCCCCAGGGCTAGATGGTTTCATAATAGCATTCTATAGATCTCATTGGTATTCCATTAGAAAGGATTTCTTAAGAATGGTGAGGAATGTTTTCAACAAAAAAAAAATAGGAGGCAACATAACATCTTCCTATCTTGCTCTAATCGCAAAGGAAGCAAACCCCTCACTTTCAATAGGCTTCGCCCTATCTCTCTTTGCAATTATTCTTATAAGATAATAAGAAAGATAATTGCAAATAGAATCAAGGAAGTACTTCCAATAATCATATCTGGAAACCAAGGACGATTCTTGCCCAACTGCCAAATCATAGATAATGTAACTATTGTATACGAAGTTGTACACTCTAGTATGCTAAGGCAAGAGAAAGGCCTCATAATCAAGCTAGGTATGGTTATTGCTTTTGACAGGGTTAGCCATCCATATCTAATGGTTGTCCTCCAACTTGGCTTCTTAAGATATATAATGGAAGTCATACAAGAATGCATTTCTACTCCTTGGATTGCCCCGCTCATAAATGGAAGGCCTAGTGACTTCTTTCAAATCATAAGAGGCCTTAGGCAAGGTTGTCCTCTCTCTCCATTCCTATATATTATAATGGTGGAAATCTTAAGTAGGGCTTTGGAAAATCAAAGAAAGGAAAGAAACATCACAGGGATCAGAATAGCAAAAGGAGTTAAAACAATAAACCACTCACTATTTGCTCATGATACATTGTCGTTGGGAGGGACTTCAACAATAATAGCAAGGAGGTTTAAAAAAGTTCTAGATGAATTTTTACAGGTTTCAGGAGGGCTATTAAACAATGCAAAATGCACGATATATGAATGGAATACCACCCCCAGAACTATGTAAAGGATCTCACAAATCTTAGACATCCCTGTATAGGAAAAAGGGGCACACTTCTTCTATTTGGGACTTCCAATTAAAAAGAGAACATGAAGATAGAAATATGGAATAAACAAATTGAAAAAATGGAAAATAAAATACAAAGCTGGGGTATGACATGGCTGAACATGGTAGGAAGGGTAATACTAATCAAAGCACTCCTTGTAGCTCTACCTATCTACCAATATGCAATAATCATGGCTCCAGCAAGTGCCCACAAACAAATGGAGTTTATCTTAAGAAGTTTATTTTGGCAGGGGGGAAGCAGGATAACAAAAGATATAGCCTCGTTAGGTGGGAGCAAGTAGTTCTCCTTATGAACAAGGAGGAATATCAATTCGAATACCTGGGCTCATGAATGCAGCACTGGAATGAAAATAGTATGGAGATTAATAACAGGAAAAGAGAGCTTGTGGAAAAATACTTTTATCAAAATATATGGATGGCACCAGGGAAAGATTGCTAAATGGAAATATCCCAATAAGACAATGTACCCAAGTTTGGAAGCTTGTAAAAAAACAATTCCATTAATGAGTAGATACATTTCTAAAATCCCAAGCAATGGAAAAACAATATCAATCTTGGAGGACAGAATCATGGGAAAAGAGCCACTTCATACTCATTGAGAAATTGAAGACATACAAGAGTGGATGAAAGGTAAAGGTTTCAATACTTTACACTCAATCTCTCTATGGAACTAAAAGGAGTGGCAAGACTGGAAAATCTCAGCAATTCCAGCAGACCTGGAAGGGCAATGGACCAAAATCAGGGAGCACTTAAAAGGGGCAGCACCAATCCACCATGATGAGGAAGATGAATATCTCTGGAACCCAAGCGATGGACATTATACAGTTAAGACTGAATATAAAATCCTTCAAGAACAACTAAATCAAGAAGAGTGGGATTCTTGGAAAATAGCATGGAAATCAGAAAGTTTGCCTAAGATAAAAATGTTCATCTAGACTCTTTTATAAGGAAGAATATTGACCAGTGAAAACTTAAGAAAAGAATGCTTTCAAGGTCCAACACAATGTCCATTATACATGCAAGTTGAAGAAAATATTCAACATCTTTTCCAAGAATGTATCTTCGCCAAAGAATGGCGGCAGCAACTAATAAGTCCTTTGGAAATAAGAATAAATTTTGTAAAGCCCTTGCCAGATTTTCTTCAGACCTTTGAGAAAGCCTACCCATACACAAAAAAGAAAAATTCCATAATTCGGAGCATATGGAAATGCATTCCAGTGGTTCTATGTTGGCAAATATGGTTGACAAGAAACAAGTGCATTTTCAAAAGTCAAATTCCAAGGATAGGGAAGACCCTTTCAAAAACATGGGGTCTAACCTTTGAAATAATCAATGTCAAAGGAACAGCTCCAACAGACTATCAAATTCTTCAACGCGAAGAGTGAGACTGGCTCAGCAAAGCCATAATAAATAATATTGGGCAAAGAGGACAGAGGAATACAAGCACAGGATTTATTGATCAGGTGCTCGAATCGACGGTCGCTGATTAGCCTGACCTTTCAAATCTGCACGAACCATCCCCACTGTTGATCTGTAGACATAGGATCAGATGGCTTACACTGATTTTGGGTGGACAACAAGAACGGAGATTACCCACCTGAAAAGCAGTTTTATCTCTCTCCTCTGATGCTACGTGTTGCTCGGTCAATGGAATCGGATGACCCCTCCCTTTTACCTTATGGTTTACAACCTGCCTGATATACCATCTCCGCTTTTAATCCCACCTTTCTTCTTGGTTAACATGCAGACTTGTTCACTCCCGATGACCATAGATCTCAACCATTGTCAGTTGCGATGGCTCCTCCTGTCTCCTCTTGTGCCTCTGGTTAACCCCCACAGTACATCCCCTGATCCCAACCTTTGCGATCTAATTTTGACCGCTAATCTACTGACAACCTCATCTGTTGACACATCCAATGATTCCCGTTTATGCCAAAATGAAGGTGGACAACAGTAGCAAAAGAAGATGCACTGTAGGCAACACAAAATCAAAGATTCACAGCGAAATTCAGAGCAAAAAGTAGAGACAAAGGCAGAACAAGAAAACAAATCACATGGAATTCAACCCAATGAAGGAGAGAACTCTTCGAGCAATGAAGGAGAGAACTCAGAAAATTATAACAATAAGAACCAGTCAAATCAGGAGCATTCAGACTACAAGCCTTGAAAAGCTGTCAGAGAGCCCACGACATGCAAATTTCTGTTTTTAGTAGGTTAGTTTGTTAGGCAGTACACTAGAATTCACAAAACAATTCATGAAGTCCTGAACACAAGCCTAGGAGAAGAGACCGCGTTCCTATCTCACGGCTTAGAGGTTTTTTATGGTACAGTATTTTGTAATAGGAGCTTGCTCCATCAAAGCCTTTGGTAATATATAAACTACCCGACCTTGTTAAAAAAAATAGTTAATTAATAATTAGTAATTAATAAATAATAATAATAGTAATTATTGTTATTACTATTGTTATTATTATTATTATTATTATTTAATGTAGTTATTGTTAACCATGGTCAACCATGTTTATATTAGGTTTTACATAACTTGGATTTTTAATATTAATCCCTTGGGATATTAATCCCAATATGGCTCATTTCCATATTAAGGAAATCTTTCTCACAACGTGATGTTGGACCATGGTTGACCATGTTTGACCATCATTATGAACCCAAGGGATTTAGAATGAACATAAAAATTAATATTATAAACCCTATGAATAATATTATGCCATGGGAATAATAACCCTTAGATTATTAAACCCAAGGGAGTGATATTATAAACTTAGGGAAATAATAAACCCAAGGGAATAATATTAAACCTAAGCAATTAATGTTATAAAATCAACATATATAGACCCTAAGATAAATATTATAAACCATAAAATAAACATGGTTGACCATCGCCTTCCATTATTGATTTTCATATTGAGATAATCTTTTCCCCAATGCGACATTCGACCATGGTTGCCCATGTTTATTTCAGGGTTTAAAATATTTATCATAGGGTTTATATAACTTGGGTCTATAATATTAATCTTTGGGATTTAATATTATTCCTTCGGGTTTTAGTATTAAACCCTCAGGTTTGTTATAATCCCTTGGGTTTACTAATGTAAGGGTTAAAATTCTTAAGTTATAATATTATTCATAGGGTTTATAATATTAGTCCTTGGGTTTAACATAAATCTGTTGGGTTTATAATCATGGTCAACAATGGTCCAATGCCACATTGTGGCAAAGATTGTCTCAATATGAAAATCAACCATGGCCAACCATTTTCAACCATCGTCAACCATGGTCAACAATGGTAAACCATTGTCAACAATGGAAAATCATTGTCAACCATCGTCAACCATGATCAATCATGTTCAACCATGGTCCAACATAGCATTGCAAGAAAGATTGTCTCAGTATGAAAATCAATCGTGCTAACCATGGGAAATCATTGTTAACCATGGTCACATTATATCAAAGATTATCTCATGGTCTTATAGCACACCGTGACACCCATGGTCAACCATGGTCAAACATCGCATTGTTACAAAGATTGTGTCAATATGAAAATCAATCATTGTGAATGATGTTCAACTATGGTCCAATGTCACATTGTGACAAAGATTGTCTCAATATGAAAATCAACTATGGCCAACCATGGTCCATCGTCGCATTGTGACAAGGATTGTCTCAATATGAAAATAAAAAATGGTAAACCATGATCAACCCTATTTATTTAAGGTTTATAATATTTATCTTAGGGTTTATAATATTATTCCCTTGGGTATAATATTATTCCCTTGGGTTTTAGTATTTATCCCTTGGGTTTATAATATCAATCCCTTGGGTTTATTAATCTAACGGTGCATATTCCTAGGGTATAATATTATTCATCGGGTTTATAATATTAATCCTTGGGTTCAATATAAATCCATCAGGTTTGTAGTCATGGTCAACCATGGTCCAATGTCACATTGTGAAAAAGATTTTTTTAATAAGAATATCCGTCATGGTCCAATATTGCATTGTGACAAAGATTGTCGCGATATGAAAATCAATCGTAGTTGACCATCGTATAATTTCATATTGTCACAAACATTGTCTCAATATGAAAATCAACCATGGCCAACCATAGTCAACCTTTGTCAAAGATGGTCAATCATGGTCAATGATGGTCCAATATCAAATTTCTAGAAAGATTGTCTCAATATTAAAATCAAGCATAGTCAACTATGGTCAACAATAGTTTAAAATAACATTCTAACAAAGATTGTCTCAATATGAAAATCAACCATGGTCCACCATGTTTATTTTAGGGTTTATATTAATTATCTTACGTTTTATATAGCTTTGGTTTATAATGTTAATCCCTTGGGTTTAATATTGTTTCCTTGGGTTTATAATCTCATGGGGTTTTATTAATATATGGGTTCATATTCATAGGGTATAATATTATTCATAGGGTTTATAATATTAATCCTTGGGTTTAATATAAATTCCTTGGGTTTATAATCCTGGTCATCACAACCATGGTCCAATGTCACACTATCATAAAGATTGTCTCAATATGAAAATCGGCCATGGCCACCCAATGTCAACAATAGTAAACCATGGTCAACAATGGATAATAGTTAACAACAACTAAAAACAATTGTCAACCGTCGTCAACCATGCTTAATCATGGTCAACGATGGTATAATGGCACATTGTGAGAAAGATTATCTCCATATCAAAATCAATCATGGTCGACCATGGTCACATTATGTCAAAGAGTCTTTCATGGTCCAATGGGACATTGTGAAAACCATCGTAAACCATGGTTTACCTTGTTTATTTTAGTGTTTATATTATTTGTGAGCAAGGGTTCAATATCACATTGTGACAAAGATTGTCTCAATATGAAAATCAACCATGATCAACCATTATCAAGCATAGTCAATCATGGTCAACCATGGTCCAATGTCACATTGTGAGCAAGATTGTCTCAATATGAAAATCAACTATCAACCATGGTGCAACGTCGTATTGTGAGAAGGATTGTGTGAACATGCAAATCAACAATGGTAAACCATGGTCAACCATGTTTATTTGAAGGTTTATAATATTTATGTAAGGGTTTATATACCTTGGATTTATAATATTAATCCCTTGGGTTTAATATTATTCCCTTGGGTTTTTAGTACTAATCCCTTGGATTTATTATTCCCTTAGGTTCATGATATCAATCCTTTGGGTTTATTAATCTAAGGGTTCATATTCCTAGGGTATAATATTATTCATAGGTTTTATAATATTATTCCTTGGGTTCAATATAAATTTGTTGGGTTTATAATTATGGTCACCCATGGTAAACCATTGTCCAATGTCACATTGCATAAAAGTTTTACTCGATATGAAAGTCAATCATGGCCAACCGTGGTCTAACGTTGCATTATAACAAAGGTTGTCTCAATATGAAAATTGACCATGGAAAACCATTATCAACCTTAATCAACCATGGTCCAATGTCACATTGTCACAAAAATTGTCTCAATATGAAATTAAACATGGTAAACTATGGTCAACAATGGTCTAACATTACATTGTGATAAAGATTGTCTCAATATGAAAATCAACCATTGTAAGCCACAGTCAACCATCTTTATTTTATGGCTTATGATATTTGTATTAGGTTTTATATAACTTGGGTTTATAATATTAATCCCTTTGGTTTAATATTTTTAGAAAGTGTAGCAAGAAATGATAAATTTGACTTTTGCCTTAGTCAAATTTAGTAATTCAATTTTCCACATCCACAAGATGACTTGGATTGTAGATAGCTTGTGTGAAATGGCTTTGTCTACTATTTATCTGAATAAATTCAAGTTATGGACTTGGATTAAAGTTGTGCATGTGATGATTTTTAAATTTTAACAATCTAGTTTAGTTATAATCAGTTTGATTCAATAAACTAAGATCAAGTACTTAGTTGAGTCAGTTGAAGGTCAGTTGAGTACTAGAATTATTGTTAACTCAATGATCTCTGAATTAATCTAATCATTCAACTAAAAATAACATAGGCATGCATGGAATTTGAATTTCCTAGCTGGAGTGGAGGCAAAGGCACATTGTTATTATTAATTGTATACTAGTTGAGTGTACAGGCTTGGAAATTAAGAAGGTCAATCATTCCTTGGTAATTGTGCATGAAAATAACAAGAAATTCCTATATTTTAGGAGATACTTTCATCAAGGATTGCGAAAGGAAATAGGAGCAATTTGGAGTCTTGAATTGGCTAAGTGTTGGCTAGAGCACAATGGTTAGCAAGAGAATGCATTTACAGTGCAACGTGTGCTTCAAGATCGAAGCAAGATATCGTAATAGTTTCTCATTCTCATATGATTAATAAAAAGTAGTGGAGGGGATTTTCCCAGTTGGGTTCCCTGTAAACCATTGTTTTCTTGTGGTTTTAATGTTTGGATGTCATTGAATGTGTTTATAAATTACGATTTCCGTTCCATAGAATAGTAGAGGAAATTTGTAATCTCTTGATTTATAATTTTTATTAAAATGATATATTATGTAATTTTTTTTAAATATTAAAATAAATCTCTTATATTAACTTATTAGTAAACATGTTGTTTAATGCATTAATTTTAAATTTATTGGAACGTGTTTATTGAGGTAAATCATTAATTTTATATTGATATTGATATTATTGTATTATATTAAATTTTATATTTTATTTTTAAAGATATCAATATATATATATATATATATATATATATATATATATATATATATATATATTCAATTCTATATTCGCAATTACATTCATAATTTACTTTTATTTTGATTTATTAATTATATATATCACATAATACTATAAATTTTGTAATCACTTTTATATTTAACATTTGTCTAGTTTATTGATTTATAATAATAATAAATATAAAATTAATAATTAGTAATTAATAAATAATAATAATAATAATAATAATAGTTATTATTATTATTATTATTATTATTATTATTATTATTTAATGCCATTTATTGTTAACCATGGTCAACCATGTTTATTTTAGGTTTTACATACCTTGGATTTATAATATTAATCATTTGGGATATTAATCCCAATGTGGCTCATTTCCATATTGAGGAAATTTTTGTCACAACGTGATGTTGGACCATGATTGACCATGTTTTACCATGATTATGAACTCAAGGGATTTAGACTGAACATAACGATTAATATTATAAATGTTATGATTAGTATTATGTCAGGGGAATAATAACCCATAGTTTATTAAACCCAAGGGAGTGATATTATAAACCTAGGGGAATAATAAACCTAAGGGATTAATACTAAAAATACATGGGATTATAAACCCAAGGGAATAATATTAAACCTAAGGAATTAATGTTATAAACCCAACATATATAAACCCTAAGATAAATATTATAAACCATAAAATAAACATGGTTGACCATCGCCTACCATTATTGATTTTCATATTGAGACAATCTTTGCCCCAATGCGATGTTGGACCATGGTTGAACATGGTTGACCATGTTTATTTTAGGGTTTATAATATTTATCCTAGGTTTTATATGACTTGGGTCTATAATATTAATCTATGGGATTTAATATTATTCCTTTGGGTTTGTAATCCCTTCAAGTTTTAGTATTAATCCCTTAGGTTTGTTATAATCCCTTGGGTTTACTAATCTAAGGGTTCAAATTCTTATGTTATAATATTATTCATAAGGTTTATAATATTAATCCTTTGGTTTAACATAAATCTCTTGGGTTTATAATCATGGTCAACCATGGTCCAACGTCACATTGTGGCAAAGATTGTCTCAATAGGAAAATCAACCATGGCCAACCATTGTCAACCATCGTCAATCATCGTCAACAATGCTAAACCATTGTCAACAATCAAAAATCATTGTCAACCATCGTCAACCATGATCAATCATGTTCAACCATGGTCCAACATCGCATTGCGAGAACGATTGTCTCAAAATGAAAATCAATCATGCTAATCATGGGAAATCATTGTTAACCATAGTCAATAGCCATGGTCACATTGTATCAAAGATTATCTCATGGTCATATATCACACCATGACACCCATGGTCAACCATGGTCAATGATGGTTGAATGTCGCATTGTTACAAATATTGTGTCAATATCAAAATCAATCATGGTATTCAACTGTGGTCCAATGTCACATTGTCACAAAGACTGTCTCAATATAAAAATCAACTATGGCCAACCTTCGTCCATCATCACATTATGACAAGGATTGTCTCAATATGAAAATAAAAAATGGCAAACCATGGTCAACCTTATTTATTTTAAGGTTTAAAATATGTATCTTAGGGTTTATAATATTAATCCCTTCGGTATAATATTATTCCCTTGGGATTTTAGTATTTATCCGTTGGGTTTATAATATCAATCCCTTGGGTTTATTAATCTACGGTTCATATTCCTAGGGTATAATATTATTCATATGGTTTATAATATTAATCCTTGGGGTCAATATAAATCCATCGGGTTTATAGTCATGGTCAACCATGGTCCACTGTCACATTGTGAAAAAGGTTTTTTTAATAAGAAAATCTGTCGTGGTCCAACGTCACATTGTGACAAAGATTGTCTCGATATGAAAATCAATCGTAGTCAACCATTGTATAATGTCATATTGTCACAAAGATTGTCTGAATATGAAAATCAACCATGGCCAACCATTCTCAACCTTTGTCAGACATGGTCAATCATGGTCAATGATGGTCCAATATCAAATTGCTAGAAAGATTGTCTCAATATGAAAATTAAGCATAGTCAACTATGGTCAACAATAGTTTAACGTAACATTCTAACAAAGATTGTCTTAATATGAAAATCAACCATGGTCCACAATGTTTATTTTAGGGTTTATATTAATTATCTTAGGGTTTATATGCCTTTGTTTTATAATGTTAATCCCTTGGGCTTAATATTGTTTCCTTGGGTTTATAATCTCTTAGGGTTTTATTAATATATGGGTTCATATTCCTAGGGTATAATATTATTCATAGGGTTTATAATATTAATCCTTGGGTTTAATATAAATCCTTTGGGTTTATAATCATGGTCAACACAACCATGGTCCAATGTCACATTGTCATAAAAATTGTCTCAATATGAAAATTGGCCATGGCCACCCAATGTCAACAATAGTCAACCATGGTCAACAATGGTAAACAATTAAAAACAATTTTCAACCATTGTCAACCATGCTTAATCATGGTGAGTGATGGTACAACGTTAGATTGCGAGAAAGATTATCTCCATACTAAAATCACTCATGGTCAACCATGGTCACATTGTGTCAAAGAGTGTTTGATGGTCCAATGGGACATTGCTAAAACCATGGTAAACCATGGTCAATGATGGTCCAATATCACATTGTTACAAAGATTGTGTTAATATGAAAATCAACCATGGTAAACCATGGTTTACCCTGTTTATTTTAGGGTTTATATTATTTGTGAGCAAGGGTTCAATATCACATTGTGACAAAGATTGTCTCAATATGAAAATCAACCATGGTCAACCATTATCAAGCATAGTCAATCATGGTCAACCATGGTCCAATGTCACATTGTGAGCAAGATTGTATCAATATGAAAATCAATTATCAACCATGGTGCAATGTCGTATTGTGAGAAGGATTATGTGAATATGATAATCAACAATGGTAAACCATGGAAAACCATGGTAAACCATGTTTATTTGAAGGTTTATAATATTTATGTGAGGATTTATATACCTTGGATGTATACTATTAATCCCTTGGTTTTAATATTATTCCCTTGGGCTTTTAGTACTAATCCATTGGATTTATTATTCCTTTAGGTTCATGATATCAATCCTTTGGGTTTAATAATCTAAGGGTTCATATTCCTAGGGTATAATATTATTCATAGGTTTTATAATGTTATAGGTTGGGTTAAATATAAATTTGTTGGGTTAATAATCATGGTCAACCATGGTCCAACATCACATTGTGACTAAAATATTCTTAATATAAAAATCAACCATGGTCCAATGTCACATTGGGGAAATGTTTTACTCTATATGAAAATCAATCGTGGTCAACCATGGTCTAATGTTGCATTGTGAAAAAGGTTGTCTCAATATGAAAATTAACCATGGAAAACCATTATCAACCTTAATCAACCATGGTCCAATGTCACATTGTCACAAAAATTGTCTCCATTTGAAATTAAACATGGTCAACTATGGTCAACAATGGTCTAACATTGCATTGTGATAAAGATTGTCTCAACATGAAAATCAACCATTGTAAGCCACTGCCAACCATGTTTATTTTATGGTTATGATATTTATATTAGGTTTTATATACCTTGGGTTTATAATATTAATCCCTTTGCTTTAATATTGTTAGAAAATGTAGGAAGAAATGATAAATTTGACTTTTGGCTTAGTCAAATTTAGTAATTTGATTTTCCACATCCGCGGGATGACTTGGATTGCAGATAACTTGTGTGAAATGGCTTTGTCTACTATTTATCTCAATAAATTCAAGTTATAGACTTGGATTAAAGTTGTGCATGTGATGAGTTTTAAAATTTAACCATCTAGTTTAGTTATTTTCAGTTTGATTCAGTTAACTAAGATCAAGTACGAGTCACTCGAAGGTCAATTGAGTAGTAGAACTATTGTTAACTTAGTGATCTCTCAATTAAACTAGTCATTCCACTAAAAATAACATAGGCATGTATGGACTTTGAATTTCCTAGCTAGAGTGGAGGCAAAGGCACAATGTAATTATTAATTGTATACTAGTTGAGTGTACAGGCTTGGAAATTAAGAAGGTTAATCATTCTTTGGGAATTGTGCAAGAAAATAACAGGAAATTCCTATATTTTAGGAGCTACTTTAATTAAGGATTGCAAAAGGAAATAGTAGGAATTTGGAGACTTGAATTGGCTAAGTGTTGGCTAGAGCAGTATAGTCAGCAAGAGATCACGTTTACAGTGCAACGTGTGCTTCAAGATCGAAGCAAGTCATCGTAATAGTTTCTCATTCTCATATGATTAATAAAAAGTAGTGGAGGGGTTTTTCCCAGTTGGGTTCCCTGTAAATCATTGTTTTCTTGTGGTTTTAATGTTTGCATGTCATTGAATTTGTTTCTAAATTATGATTTCCATTCCGTAGAACAGTAGCAAATTCAATTCAAATTCAATTTCAATTCAATTTCATCAATAATAGAAAATTTATATTAATTTCTACATGGTATCGAAGCACAAATCACATTAGAAACCGTTCGATGGAGTTTCTCCTTCATAGATTTAGACTTGTAGATTCATTGAAGTGATTTTTATTCCATGCGATAAAATGTCTTTCAACAAATTGAGATTGGACTATTCCATTGAGGGAACTTTAAATTTCATAGCTTGGAAGGATAGGATGGAAACTTTTCACGATGATAATGGTGTGCTGGAGTGAAACAAAATTTACATCGCAAATCCAATGTCATTAGATGCACAAGAGTTATCCCAGTGGAAGAAGGATATCGCAAAATCTAGGAGGAACATTCTAGAAAATGTGAGAGACCACATAGTCTCGAATTTACATGGAAAATAAAATCCATTTTCTATGTGAAAGGCCCTCACTGAGCTATTCGTAAATGATAGTAATGCCACAAAATTCTCATTGATGGACAAGCTCAGAAACATCTGCATGCAGAAAGGTGAAACTATTCCACATTATCTCTCCAGATTCTCTTAGTGTCAAGATGAACTTGGAAGAGTTGAAGAAAATATTCCCTCTTTATAAACAGTTAGCCTATCTCCCCAAGGCCTTCCAAAATCTTGGCACAACAACCAGGATTCTATAAATGGAAGGGGAAAATTATGAAATTGTGAGAGACTTTCGTTCTATCTTGTGTAGGAATAAATCTGGAGGAACACTAGATATGAAGTAACATCCAAATAGGAGGAGGATAATTTTTCATTGGTTGGGAAGGGGAATAAGGGAAAGGGAAAGAAGGCTAAAAGAAATCCATATTTTAGCGAGAACAATTGCAAGAAAAAGGACCTAAGTAAGATAAAATGTTTTAATTTCCATGAATATGGTCACTATACAATAAAGTGTCCGCAAAAGAAGTCTAACAAGAAGTATTTAGGAGGAGTAGGAGGTGAAGCACTAACATCACAATTTGAGCTAGAATTCACCCTCATTACATGCATGGTGAGCACTGTAATGGGGAATGTGTGTATCTTCAGGTGCACATAGAACTTGGGGATGATGTGCAGTAAAGTACCAAAGGAATTAGTACCATAACCTCTAAGAGGGAGTCAAACTCCCATATTCATCTAAAAGATGTTATGTATGTACCTAGGTTGAAAAAGAACTTGATATGTTTAGATGTATTAGAGGATAGAGGTTATGATGTTGTTTTCGGTAAGGGGAATTCCTTTATGAGACATGTAGCTACAAGGCAAGTGAAACATATTTGAGTTTCTTTCAAGAACCTATAAAAACTTGAGGTGGAAGCTTGAATTGGACTAAGTATTAATGAAGAAAAAGTGCAAAGTCGAGATGTTGGAGAAATTTGGCACAAGCACATCGAAAAATTACACCATCGAGCCTTAAAATTCTTAGAACATATTACCATCAGTCTCCCAAAATTCACCCTTGACCAGTGTTGGCTTGAGGGGTCCTGACCCAGGTTTAGAGCTAGTTGCGCCAACCAAAAAAACCCTAATTGTTGGCCCTTTCGGCAAAAACCCGCGTAGCACAGGCTGCAGTCTCACTCAAAGCAGTATTGGGGGATGAAAAACTAAGTTTTTTCATCCATAGGTAAGTCTGATGGATTCATGTGGCTTCTAGGGCTTCTTTTAGTCTTCTCAAACCCTAATCCTTAAAAGATAATTGAATGTAGTAACTCACTAAAACAAAATCTTAACCTTCGAGAAATGCTTTAATCGTTCATAACAATAAGTAAAAATGTAGATCTACTACTTTTGTGCATGAATTAAACATTAATTAATATAAATTCAGAATATCATAGCGAATACACATAAATTGCATAAGTAAAGATAGATGCACAAATACACAAGTAGAGCTACAAAACAACATTTTATTCATGTAATCATTCTGTTATAGACTCTTCTTCCTTAATCACTGAGCTAGATGGTCCTACATACTCAGCTTGTGGACTTACCAAGGTCTCCATGCACTTAGCAGCAGGAGCCTTCCCCTTCGTTGAAATATAGGAAACAAACTTTCCTTCCTTATATTACATTCCCATACAAATATTTTATATCAAGTTACTTCCTAGACTCAGTATGATTCTTCTATATATAGCTATTGATTTTACAATACCATGGTCTATGGACCATGGCCAGGTCACAAAACTCCATATCTTCTAGCACATTAAGAAACTAAAGACCCTTTTGACTCTTATGACCTTCATGCTCCGCTCCCTCAAAACACGAAGACTGTTGGCTTGAGGGGTCCTGACCCAGGTTCAGAGTTAGTTGTGCCAACCAACAAAACCATAATTGCTATCCCTTTCAGCAACAACCAGCATAACACAGGCTACAGTCTCACCCAAAGTAGTATTGGGGGATGACAAAACTAGGTTTTTGCATCCACAGGTTAGCAGGATGGGTTCATGTGGCTTATAGGGCTTCTTTTAGTCTTCGTGAACCCTAATCCTTAAAAGATAAACAATTGTAGTAACTTGCTAAAATAGAATCTTAACCTTCACAAAATTATTTAATCATTCATAATAGTATCTAAAAATGTAAATCTGCTACTTTCACGCATGAATTAAACATTACTTCATATAAATTTAGAATATAAGAGCGAATACATAGAAATTGCATAATTAAAGATAGATGCACACATACACTAGTAGAGCTTCAAAATAGTGTTTTATTGATATACTCATTGGGTTACAAACTCTTCTTCCCTACACACTTAGTTGCAGGGGCCCGCATACTCAACCTACAGACTTACAAAGGTCTCTGCTCACCCCGCTGAAGGAGCCTTGCCCTTTGCCTAAGTACAGGAAATAGATTTTCCCCCCTTAGCGTAGTTTCCTATATAAATATTCTATATCAAGTTACTTCATAGAGTCGCTAGGACTCTTCTATATATAGCCTTTTCTTTTACAATACCATGCTCTGCAAACCATGGGTGGGTCACAAAACTCCCTATATTCTAGCACATTAAGGGGCTAAAGCCCCTTTTGACTCCTATGACCTTCGCACATTCCTCCCTCAAAGCATGGAGACTTTACAAGTATACCAAAATTTATTACAAAACTTTAGCCCAGGGTACCCTGTCCCAACAACTAGCATGATGTTTGCAAGTGTTGCAGTTTGGGGAAATATTTCAAATCCACCTTCTAGTGCCGAGACAACAAACATGGAAAAATATTGGAGCGAGTTCACTCTGGTTTATGTGGAACATCTTCTATAGCCTCTACAATAGAACATAGGTATTATGTGATTTTTTGTGATGACTTTTCTAGAAAATGATGGATCTTCTTCATTATGAGGATGAAGTTTTATGAAAATTTATTGAATTCAAAGAATTGATTGAAAATGAGAATGGTAAGAAAAAAAATTCCTTGAGAAGTGATAATGGAGGAGAATTTGTTTCTAGAACCTTCAAGGAATCTTGTGCCAAAGATGGTATTAGAAGAGAATTGATAGCACCTGATAGCCCACGACAAAATGGGGTGGCTCAAAGCAAAAATAGTGGCATATTTGGAACAACAAGAGCCATGTTGCATGATCAAGTGATACCATTACACCTATGTCCAGAAGCATGTAACAACACAGTTTATTTTCAGAGCCGAAGCCCTCGTATAATTCTTGGCATGATCACACCTGAAGAAGATTTCTCTAGGAGGAAGCCATATTTATCTCATTTTTTAATTTTTGGGGCTACTATGTATTCTTATTTCTCAAAAGGTAGCAAGAAGAAAAATGAGCCTACATCTAAGATGGGGATCTTTGTAGGATACAAAAATACTCACCATATCTATATGATGTGTTTTTCCTCACTCATGGTGACAATAATTAGAAGATATGTAAAATTTGATGAGGATAAGGCTATGAGATGCTCTCAAGATAGAGAATTGAGTATCCCACCAAAGGAGGAGCTTCTAGTTCCTAAGGAGGAGCCTCATGCAAATCTTTGGGATGTTATGGAGCAGCTGCAAGTGGAGGAGTAGATAGGAGGTCGAGTGGAAACACCCACTCAACGAGAATATTCCAAAGAAGGAAGGAAGATAACGAGGCAAGCTAATAGATTGATACATGATGGAAGTGGGAATGTGGGACCTCCTACATGTTAGTGCAGGAAGAGGGGGTAACCAAAATGTTACACTGGGAATATGAATCTCTTGACAAAGATCATTAAGATAGGGCCTTCTTCATTTGAGGAAGTAGTATCTCAAATAGTGTGGGTTGATGCCATGGTGGTGGAATATGACTTCATCATGAAGAAAAATGTATGGGAGGTAGTGTTGAGATGAGAGAACAAGTCAATGGTTGATTCCAAATGGATCTACAAAGTGAAGCATGTAGCTGATCAGAACATCAAGAAGTACAAGGCCAGATTTGTGGCCAAAGACTTCTCTCAGGTAGAGGGAGTGGACTATCATGAAAAATTTATCTGTGTGGCTATATATTCCTCAATTAGTACCATTATAGCATTAGTTGTGCAAATCGGGTGGAAGGTCCACCAAATGGATGTGAAGATCGCCTTCCTCAATGGTGTTATTAAGGAAGAAATTTACATAGAGAAGCTAGAGTGATTTGAGACATATGGAAGGGAGACACATATGTGTATACCTTGGAGAGACCTGTATGGTCTCAAACAGGTGCCCCAAGCATGTTACACACAAATTTATACATATATCAGAGGATTTTGATTCACCAAAGGTGAAGAAAATGCTAATCTCTATCACATTGTGGTAGATGGAAACTTTATTATCCTCGTTTTGTATGTTCGTGACTTGATACTTAGAGGTCATGATCAATTGATATGCTCTTGAAAGGAGGACGTTGCAAGAGAATTATAGATGAAGGACATGTGATTAATGCATTACTTCCTTGGGTTAGAAGTATGGCAGAGTTAGGGTGAACTATTTGTGAGTGAGGGGAAGTATTCCTCTTAAATTATTTAGAGGTTTCAACTGGATAAATTCAAGCCTATTGACACACCTCTAGCCACATACTAGATCTAGGAGCATAGTTCTTAAGGAGAGGTGGTCGTAGATGCTACCATCTATAGATAAATTGTGTGATCCTCTATGTATCTAGTGACCACAAGGCCCAACTTATGCTATGTAGTTAATAAGCTCATTCAAGCCATTATGAAGCCTACCAAGATGTATATGAAGGAATCAAATCATGTGTTGAGGTAACTCAAAGGCACAACCAAGTATGCATTATGGTACAGGAGAACAGAAGAAGTGGAGATCTAAGGCTTCACTGATGTGTATTGGGTAGGGTGTCCATTACATTGGAAAACTATTCTAGGTACTATCTTCGTTGTTGGGTTCACAACTATTTCATGGTATGGCAGGAAACAAAGGTCTATGACACTCAACTCAGCAAAGTTTTATTACATGTATGTAATTCAAGTATCATGTCAGTGCATATGGATGAGGAAAATAATTTTGGGTCATTTCAGTTAGTAGATGGATTTGATAGTGATTTATTTTGATAAGAAGAGTTGTATTAAACTCTTTGACTATCTAGTATTTCATGATAGGTCCAATCACATTCATATCAAGTACCACAACTTGCAAGATTTTGTCCAGATGACAATTATGATTCTATAGTACATTCCAACTCATAAGAAATATGCATATATCTTGACAAAGGAATTTTCAAGAGGAAAATTTGAATTCCATAGGTGTAGGATAGAGGTAGTGAAAAATCACTTTCTTGATAAGAGGGAGTGTTAAAAAGTGTACCAAGAAAGGATAAATTTGACTTGTGCCTTAGTCAATTTTAGTAACTCATTTTTCCACATCGGCTAGAGGACTTAAATTGCAGTTAACTTGTGTGACATGACTTTGTCTACAAGTTACCTTAGTAAATTCGAGTTATAGGTTTGGAGTAGACTTGTGGATGTGATGATTTCTAAAATTTAGCAAACTAGTTCATTTATTCTTAGTTTGACTTAGTTAACTGAGATCAAGTACCTAGTTGAGTCAGTTGAAGGTTGATTGAGTAGTAGAATTTTTGTTGACTTATTGATCTCTTAGTTAAACTAGTCAATCAACTAAAAAAAAGCCTAGACATGCATGAAATTCAAATTCCCTAGCTGGACTAGAGGAAAAGGCACATTGTAATTATCAATTGTATACTATGTGAGTGTATAGGCTTAGTAGTTAGGAAGATGAATCGTTCCTTTGGAGCTTTACATAGAAATAGGATAAATTCCTATATTTTAGGAGCTAATTTCCTCATGAATTGCACAAGGAAATAGGATGAAGTTATGGTTTTAAATTGGCTAACTATTAGCAGATTACGAAAACTAGGAAGAGAATAGGTTTACGGTGTGAGGTGTGCTTCACTATCGAAGAAAGACATTGCAATAGTTTCTCATTCTTATATAAATAATGAAAAGAAGAGGAGGGCTTTTCCTGGTTTGGTTCCCTAGTAAATTATTATGTTCTTTTGGTTTTAATGGTTGCAAGTCATTGCATGTGCTCCTAAATTGTGACTTCCATTCCGCAAAATAGTAGAGGAAATTTGAAATCTCTTTATTTCATTTCAATTTCATCGGTAGTAGAAAATTTCTATTAATTTCTTCAAATATTATTCCCTTTGGCTTATAACCCCTTAGGGTTTTAGTATTAAACCCTTGGGTTTATTATTCCCTTGGGTTTCTAAGGTTTGATATTCCTAAGGTATGATATTATTCATAGGGTCTAAGATATTAATCTATTGGTTTAATATACATCACTTGTGTTTAAAATAATGGTCAACCATGGTCCAATGTCACATCGTGACAAATATTTCCTGAATATGAAAATCAACCACTGTCAACCACTGTCAATAATGGTAAATCATTCTCAACAATGGTAAGCCATTTTCAACTATTGTCAATGATGGTCAATCATGGCCAACCATGGTCCAATGTCACATTCTAATAAATATTGTCTCAAAATGAAAATTAATCATTGTCCAACATCGCATTATGACAATGATTTTATCAATATAAAAGCCAACCATGGTCAACCATGTTTATTTAGGGTTTATAATATTTATCTTAGGGTTTATATACCTTGGGTTTATAGTATTAATCTCTTGGGTTTAATATTATTCCCCTTTGTTTATAATCCCTTGGGGTTTTAGTATTAACCACATGGGTTTATTATTGCTTTGAGTTTATAATATGAATCCCTTAGGTTCATTAATCTAAGGATTCATATTCCTAGAGTATAATATTATTGATGGGGTTTAAAATATTGATCCTTGAGTTTGATATGAATCTCTTGGGTTTATAATCATGGTCAATCATTGTCCAATGTCACATTTTGACAAATATTGTCTCGATATAAAAGTGAGCAATGGTAAACCATGGTAAACCATGTTTATTTTAGGGTTTATAATATTTTCCTTAGGGTTTATGTACCTTTAGTTTATAATATTAATCCCTATGATTTAATATTATTCCCTTGGCTGTATAATCCCTTAATGTTTTAGTATTAATCCCTTGGGTTTATTAATCTAGGGTTCATATTCCTAGGGCATAATATTATTCATAGGGTTTAGAATATTAATCCTTAGGTTCATGTTAGCCCTGCTACAGGTTGCTGATGTTCAAGGAGCAAAAACAAGCTCGGTCCTTGGTTTTACTCAGAAAAGGCCTTCACCGGATATCCTTACCCTTCTCCATTTCCTCACCCATTCCCCTCTTTATCTCCTTTGCTTCTATTTAAAATCCCACAAAATGATTTTCTTAAGTCACGGGTGTTAAAACCCCTAAACCCATATAACCGTGTACCTTTGCAAAACCCCTGCCGTAACCTTAACCGTAGCCATTCACTTTCCCCGCTAATCTGCTATTTCCCTGTCACATAAAACAAAACCCACACGGTTAAATCCTTACTGTCTGATCATCCCCCCTGTCATTGGACGGCAATCACTTTCCCCGCACCGTCGAACTGACCACGTGATAACTCGCAATCAAAGGCGGTTTCATCCCACCCCGTCTGCCACACGTCGCACGATAACTGGGATCACTCGACCATGTACGATTACCACCTTATGTCCCAAGGTGGTGTGATAAATACCGCTCACTGCCAAAACCATCCTCCCCACTCGTTAAACTCCACACATCTTCTCCGCCCGATGACCGTTGGATCTATCCACTAGAGATTGAACGGCTCATGATTGTTTTGCTCACGCTGCCTCTCGGTGCCTCCTGCTGAGAGATCTCCATCGTTCATGAATTTGATCCAACAGTTGATATCTATTCCCCATCCTGCTCATGCATCCGCCATGCAGTCCACTCATCCTGATCATGTCGTGCAACCGAAGGACGAAGGTGATCGTCTACCAGTACCCAGCGCATTTTATCTTCAACAATTGCATTTGAGAAATAGTATGGTCGAGGAGAAAAGGACAGAACCCGAGCAGGTGAAAGCATTTAACAGTTATGGAATTTTATCCTCTACGACACTCCACCTCCCCGAGAAGGACAACAGAGGGCAGGAAAAGATCAAATCCATCCATTGTAGCAGGCAATCGCACTTAGAAGTTCTGCCAGGCAGTTAAAGTGGTTGGTGATCCATTATGACCCCTCCACGCCTAGAATAGAAGAATATTTTTGTAATCAAACTCTATATATACCCAAAAAACAGATGTAATCAGGGTTGATGGTTATTGTTTTGATGTAAGGTTCAACTTCTGGAGACTATAACTACTTTGATACTTGTAGCGTCTCGTCTTCATTTTCAGCTAATACAAGTTTCTTTTGTTGTTAATTGCTCACTTTCCATCTCTTTTCTATTCTAGGTTGTGCTTGATATGCATTCTTTCTGAACTCTTGATGTTTAGCATTAGAGGGGCTGTCATCCCACCTCTGTGTTATAATCTTGGATGTATCAGCGAATCTGTTAATCAAGTTTCTTCTCACTTAGTGACAGAGAGCTGTCATCCTGTTTGTGCACTAGGGAATTAGATTTGTAGACCTTTTTACTTGTTGCAGCCGACCATCATAGGGTCCTATGCATCTGCTGGTCTGGTCAGTATTCTCCATGTCCACCTAATCCTTAAACTGTAAGTAATTGGTGGTCTAAAGCCTTGTAGACTAGGGGTGTTCATGCATGTCTAGAGTCAAGAAAAGTAGGAGTGGTTATCTGGCTTGAATATGCATCATTCCTTCCATTCATCCATTTCCAACATTGAGCTGAGTTTGTAATGTTCTCGAGCATCTCCGAGCTACAACCTACGAGAGTTTATTGGGGTGATAACATCGATTGGCGCTGTTGCTGGGGAGAGGAGATTGAAGCTCAGCTTCCCTAGGAGAACAACATAGTTCCATGCTTTGATGATAGACAAAGTCTGGACACATTTTTTGCTGTAATCATCTATCTGGTGACTCTATTGGAGAACCTACCTGGTGTCGACTCCACATTTCAATTCTAGCTCAGTTTGTGAGGCATACCGGGAGAAATCCTTGGAAATCACTAGCTGACCCAGTTCCTGACCCTGAGAAGGTTTTTATGCAAAGGAAAACATCACAGAAAGGAGCATCAAGATTAGGTAAAATTAAGAAATCTTATGCATCTCTCAAAGGGAAAGTTATAGCTGAGGATATACAGTTTGAAGATTTAGAGCCTAGCACTGTTAGTGAAGAAATACCTTCAGAGATTCATAGAGATCCTTGTTCAATCAGTTCCCCTTTGGATCTCAGTCCAAAGGAAGCCTCCCATATAGTCCATCATATCCCTTTGTGTCTGTCATCTATTCCATTACTTCCTACCATTCAGTCTGCCAGTATCCTTCCACCTATCCCATTGATGGCAGGCCAACAAGCTCCCATGAAGATGGAAAGAATTATAGCTACTAGGTATGGACCACTGGTCTTGCCTGTTCCTTTGAATGCCATGCTTGCAGGAGAATATCAGAAATATATGCCCAAATTCACTGGTACAGAGGGAGTAACAACTGAATAACACCTTGAGTATTTTTATAGTTATGCTGATAACTTAGATATCAGTGAGGATGATATGTGGATGACAGTGTTTGTCCAGATCCTTGATGGAGAGGGCAGAAAGTGGTTCAAATAATTGCCCCATAGGTCCATAACAGGCATTGAGGCATTGGATGATGCATTGTTGAAGCAATGGGGAGATAGAAGAGACCTACTCTACTACCATACAGAGTTCGGAACCATAAAGAGGGAAAATGGGGAATCTTTTCCTGATTTTAATAAAAGATTTAACCGTATGTATAGTAAGATACCAACTAAAGTAAAGCCTACCCCCACCTCTACCAAAGTCACTTATGCCAATGCTTTTGACTCAGATTTCTACCTGCTTTTGAGAGAAAGAAGATGTGCCTCTCTAGCTGATATGCAAGATGCAGAACTGGAGGTGGAATCAAATATCATGGCTATAGAAAAGCTTAAAACAAATGCTGATAGAAGAAGGCAGAGAGGTGAGGCTTCTTCTTCCTTTGCTTCATCTTCAGAACCTAAGTTAGATAAAATGACTAAGATGATAGAGTCATTGGCTGCTGAGATATCTAAGTTAAAAGTTGAGCAGAGTTCTGGGAAAGAAAGGTTCCAAAACACATTTGCTCCAAGAAATCCAAATCCATTCAGAAAAGCAAATGAACAATTACAAATCATTCATAGGGGTAAAGAAGCAAATTAAGAACAAGGAGTTAAGGCTCCTTTCCAAAATGTAGTCATGGAGGAGGAGTAGTTTGGAGAAGAGGATGAAATTCATTGCATGGAAGATAAAGGTAGTGCTACCTTCTTGACATTGGCTGCATATGAAGAATCATTACTAGAAGACCAAATCAGCCAAGACTGGGACAAAGAGGCTGTTCTGCAGACTAGTGAATAGAAAAGATATAATCTGAGGTCAAAAGCAAACAATGTCAAGAGAGTCCTGCCCAAAAAGTTGTTGTCCAGACAGAGTCACAGGATATCAGACATAAAAGGCTAGCAGCTGATCCAGTCATCCTCAAAGCACCAGCACAAGAGGTAAGAGTTTTTGATAAGTCCTCTTCCCCTTTCAGTTTTGAATCAAAAGTTTAGAAGTTAAAAATAGTTGTGCCTCTGATAGAACTAGTAAAGAGTGAAGTTTTTAGAAAGCCTATCCTTGAGGCTCTTGAGCTAAAAGCCACATAAACCTCCACTGACTATGTCAATTTGCAAGATGACAAGCCTGTGGTTGTGCTTAGCCTTATGATCGAACCTGCTGATAATAATTCTCCATCATTTTATGTCTCCGTGACCATTCATGACAAAATCCTCCACAATTGCCCACTAGACACTGGGGCCAACCACAATATGATGCCTAAAGCTGTCATGGAAGAGTTAGGCCTTGACATCACCAGACCATATCATGATTTATTCTCATTTGATTCAATGAAGGTGAAATGTCTAGGATTGATCAAAGACCTAGCTATTACTCTAACTTAGCTGCCCATGAAAAGTATGATGATGGATATTGTGATGGCAGATGTCCCTCCTAAGTTTGGCATGTTGTTGTCCAGAGGGTGGATAAAGAGACTAGGTGGGACATTGCAGAATGATCTATCTTATGCCACTGTCCCAGTTTTTGGAGGAGAAAGCAGGAGATTGTACAGAGAAGGACAACTGGCATACATCATCAGTGATGAGAAGAATCCTTCTAATCATCCCATATATGCCATGGACACTGATTTTGGAGCTTGTATCCTCTAAATTGAAGAATCCCAGAAGGCCTCAATGTAGATCAAGAAACCAGTCAATCAAGCCGAGGGAGTGTAAGGAGGTCAGGTTTGGGAAATGTTCTTTGATGGAGCATGTTCCAGGGAGACCGCAGGAGTAGGGGTGTGATGATATCTCCAGAACAAGAAAGCGCACATCTGTCTTTTAAACTGGCTTTTCAAGTCACCAACAATATAGCAGAATATGAGGCTCTGATATTGGGCCTTAACGCAACAAAAGACAGAGGAGTCAGAAACATAAAGGTGTTCTGAGATGCTGATATCATCATTCAACAAGTGAATAAAACATTTCAAGCAAAGCATCCAAGGCTGAAAGCATACAGAGATGAGGTATGGAGACTTAAGGATTCTTTTGATAATTTTTTTTATCTCATATATCCCTAGAGCCAAAAATTAGCTTGCTAATTCTCTTGCTGTGTCTGCTAGAATGTTTATCCCTCCCATGCCTCCCAGACTGGTTTATGAAGTCCAAATGAAGTATAGACCATCCTTGCCTAATAATGTCTAGCATTAGAAAGTTTTCGAGGATGATGATGAAGTAAATAGGTTTCTGCAAGTCATTGATGAATTTTCTAAATGAAAATTGCCCAAGAGAATAAAGCCTTGGAAGAAAGTCCCCAATCCCAGCTTAGAAACAAAATTGGCAAAGATGGCATTGTCCAACTACCCAGCAATCATATGCGTAAGGGTCTATTTCCTTTAGAGAAGCTGTTTGACTAGAATGATGTGCCTTATAAGGCCGCCCAAAAAGAAGACCAATCTACAGTCTGTAAGAATAATATAGGAAGTCCAGATCAACCCAGATACATAAATTTGTCTACTCATCTGTCTGCTGCCCATAGTGTTGAATACTGCCATTTAATGAAGCAATTTTCTGATGTCTTTGCCTGGGAATATAATGACATAAAAACGTATGACAAAAAGATTTTCTAGCATAAAATCCCTTTAGAGAAAGACACCATCCCTTTCAAATAGAAGCTGAGACCAATAAATCCTTTGCTCCTCCCACTGATTGAAAAGGAAATAAAGAATTTACTGGCTACCAAGATCATAGTCCCTCTCAGATATTCCAAATGGGTAGCCAACTTAGTGGTAGTAAGGAAGAAAAGTGGAGAAATCAGACTGTCTGTTGATTTCAGAAACTTGAACAAATGCTCTAAAAAAGACAATTACCCTCTACCAAAGATGCAACATTTGCTGCAAAAGGTCTCAGGGGCCAAAGTAATGTTTTTCCTGGATGGATTTTCAGGCTATAACCAGGTTGTTGTACATCCAGATGACCAAGAAAATACTACATTCACCACTCCTTGGGGCACATTTATGTATTCCAATATTCCTTTTTGGGTTGATGAATGCTGGAGCCACCTTTCAGAGAGCTATGGATATAGCATTTGTGGGAGAGAAGGATAAGTTCGTCCTTATTTACCTTGACGATATAACAGTGTACTCTAGCATCCATCATGACCATTTGTAGCATTTGAAGAAAGTGTTCCTGAAGTGCAGAAGGTTTGGGATTTCAGTCAATCCTAAAAAGTCACAGTTTGCTTTAGTGGAGGGCAAGCTATTAGGACATGTTGTTTCTGCTACAGGTGTCCGAATTGACCCAGAAAGAGTAAGAGCAATATAGACCTTGTCTGTTCCGAGATCAAAGAAATACATCCAGTCCTTTCTGGGAAAAATAAATTTTGTGAGGAGGTTTATCCCAAATTTTGTAGAACTTGTAAAGCACATTACCTCCATGTTGAGAAAGGGGTCAAAGATCAAATGGACTGATATAGCAAGAAGATATTTTTAGTCCATTAAGAAAGCTATTATGGAAGCTCTTACTTTCATTAGCCCAGATTACAGCAAGGAGTTCCACATCAGGGAAAATTTTAAGAACCCCCCCTAAATTTATAAATATAATAAATGGGTGAATCTCCATGGTATATAGGAAAAATGGAAGGCGATTTTATCAATAATATAATATGTATATATAATTTTTTGGCGAATCTCTCACCAGGCATGGCGAATATTTTACTCAATTATAAAATCTTGTAAGATCTTCGCGAGTCTTTAACTTAATAATAAAACTTTGTAAAGTCCTAGTGAATCTTAGCATAGGCTACATGTTGGTTTAATTCCCCCATTTAAATAGGCTACATTCCAGGTGAATACCATGGGTCAATACCATGTGCCATTTTGGTGAATACCATGGGTCAATACCATGTGCCATTTTTATTTTTATTAATTCTAATATTAGGGTTAAGAATGGTTTTTTGCATGGTATTAATAACAATCTCGTCCATGGTATTTGTCCCATAGTATTTTGGCCATAGGTTTCACCTAAATATAACCCATTTTTTTAGTGTTCGTAAATATAAGGTGACTTATGGAGTAAATATAAAAAAATGTTTTATTTGTTTACCATACCTCTCGTTTATTTATATTTTTATTAATTTACCATACCTCTTTTACAAATATGGTATTTGGCCCATAGGATTCACTTAAATAAAACCACTTTGTTGAGCTTTCATAAATAGAAGGAGGGTTATGGACTAAATATAAAAAGAGGTTTTATTTATTTACGATACGTGTAGTTTATTTATATTTTTATTTATTTACCATACCGCTTTTATAAATATGGTATTTGGCCCATAGGATTCACTTAAATAAAACCTATTCTTGAAAATGGGCGAATGGATTCACTTAAATAAAACCTATTCTTGAAAATGGGCAAATGGAAGGTTGTAAGTCCTAATTTCAAGGGCTAAATTTACCTTTTTTACCCTCTCCCTTAAAATAAGGTGGGCTATTTGAGGTGATTTGTAAAAATGTACTATGATACAAAATATTCGCCCACTAAAAATTTAAAACCCCTTAATTTTTCCAAAGGGCGAACATTCGCCCCTAAAATTATCCTTGTTCCACATATTTTCATTTGCCTCTGAAGATACCCTTGCAGTAGTTCTATTGCAAGCAGATGAAGAAGGATCAGAGCATCCAGTGGCATTTTTCAGCAAAACATTAAGGGATGTTGAGCTGAGGTATGATATTATTGAAAAACATGCATATGCTCTTATCAAGTCTTTGAAAGCTTTCAGAGTTTATATTCTGCATTCCAAGGTAATTGCATATGTACCCTCTGCTTCAATGAGGGCCAAATGGATTGCAAAGTTAATGGAATTTAATATAGAATTGAAGCCCACCAAGCTTGTCAGAGGTTAGGGCCTTGCCAAGTTATTGGCTGAAGAAAATTGCATATCATTGGACATAGATTTCATGGGCACAATTGCAGAGAATAGTCAAACAGAAGAAGAGGAAGTAGCTGAACCAGGGAAAGAATAATCATTAGCAGAAAATCTAGATTCTTGTGATTGGTACTCTGCAATAGCTAAATTCTTGCTGAAGCTAGAAATCCCTCCAGGCCTTACTTCAAGCCAGGCTAGAACTGTTAAGCTTAGGGCAGCAAAATATTGCATTCATGAAAATTTGCTCTACTAGAGGGATCCCTCTGGAATTCTTTTGAGGTGTCTGGACAAAGAACAATCAATGGAGGTTATGCAGCAGTTTCATTCCAGCATGTGTGGGGGACACCATTATTGGAAAACTACAGCCCACAAAATCCTTAGAGCTGGGTACTTTTGGCCCACCTTATTTTTTGATGTCTTCTCATTTGTTAAATCATGTGACAGGTGCCAAAGATTTGAAGGAAAACAACAATTGAAGTCCCTCCCCTTAAAACCAATACATGCAAATGGTCCTTTTCAGCAGTGGGGCTTGGATTTCATTGGAGAGATCAATCCACATTCCAGTGGCCAACACAAATGGATCTTAGTAGCCACTAATTACTCCACTGATTTAGCAGAGGTACATCAAATCAGAGAACAGCTGGTTGAAAAGTCTGCAACACATTAGAAGAAGGTCAAGGAAGTCTTTGACAGAAGGACAAAAATAGATAATTTTTAGGTTAGAGATCTGGTTCTGAAGTGGGATACACTGAAAGAAAATAAAGGCAACCATAGGAAGTTTGATGGCTTCTGGAAAGGGCCTTTTATTATTTCTCAGATCCAAGGGAACAATACCTTCATACTGCAGAGTTTGGAGGGGGAGACAGTTTTTGATGGCCCAGTTAATGGGCGTTTTCTTAAAATTTATGTGATTTAAAGTCTTTTGGCCTTAAAGTTGTAAATATGTTGGTTTTATCAGTTTTAGTGTAGAAGCAATTAGACTCCATGCCCAATGGAACACTAGGAAATTCTGCTAATTTGTTTCATAGGAAAGGCATTGATCTGCAAGTTGTTGAGACCTCACAGGGAGGATCTCCTCCCCAGAAGGAGCCAGTGTTAGCCTTGCTACACGTTGCTGATGTTCAAGGAGCAGAAATAAGCTCGGTCCTTGGTTTTACTCAGAAAAGGCCTTCACCGGATATCCTTACCCTTCTCCATTTCCTCGCCCATTCCCCTCTTTATCTCCTTTGCTTCTATTTTAAATCCCACAAAATGATTTTCTTAAGTCACGGGGTTAAAACCCCTAAACCCATATAACCGCGTACCTTTGCAAAACCCCTATCGTAACCTTAACCATAACCATTCACTTTCCCCGCTAATCCGTTGTTTCCCTGTCACATCAAACAAAACCCGCACGGTTAAATCCTTACCATCTGATCATCCCCCTTGTGATCGGACGGCAGTCGCTTTCCTCGCATTGTCAAACTGACCACGCAATAATTTGCGATCAAAAGTAGTTTCATCCCACCCCATCTACCATGCATCACATGATAACTAGGATCACTCGGTCGTGTACGATTACCACCTTGTGCCCCAAGGCGGTGCAATAAATACCACTCACTGCCAAAACCGTCCTCCCCACTCATTAAACTCTGCACATCTTCTCCACCCGACGACTGTTGGATCTGTCCACCAGAGATCCAATGGCTCACGATTGTTTTTCTCACGCTGCCTCCTGATGCCTCCCACCAAGAGATCTTTGTCGTTCATGCATTTGATCCAATGGCCGATATCTATTCCCCATCCTACTCATGTATCTACCATGCAGTCCACTCATCTTGATCATGCCGTGAACTCGAAGGAAGAAGGTGATCATCTACCAGTACCCGGCGCATTTTATCTTCAACAACTGCATTTGACAAATAGTATGGCTGAGGAGAAAAGGACAGAACCCGAGCAGAAGAATGCATTTAACATTTATGGAATTATATCCTCTATGACACTCCACCTGCACGAGAAGGACAACAGAGCGCAGGAAAAGATCAAATCCATCCACTACAGCACGCAATCACACTCAGAAGTTCTGCTAGGCAGTTAAAGCGGTTGGTGGTCCATTATGACCCCTCCATGCCTAGAATAGCATAACATTTTTGTAATAAAACTCTATATATACCCAAAAAATAGATGTAATCAGGGTTGATGGTTGTTGTTTTGATATAAGGTTCAATTTCTGAAGACTGTAACTACTTTGATACTTGCAGCGTCCCATCTTCATTTTCAGCTAATACAAGCTTCTTTTGTTGTTAATTTCTCACTTTCCATTTCTTTTCTATTCTAGGCTGTGCTTGATATGCATTCTTCCTGAACTCTTGATGTTTAGCATTAGAGGGGCTTTCATCCCACCTCTGTGTTATAATCTCGCATGTATCAGCGAATCTGGTAATCAGGTTTCTTCTCACTTAGTGACAGAGAACTGTCATCCTGTCTGTGCACTAGGGAATTAGATTTGTAGACCTTTTTACTGGTTGCAGCCAGCCATCACAGGGTCCTGTGTATCTGCTAGTGTGGTCAATGTTCTCCATATCCACCTAATCTTTAAGCTGTGAGTAATTGGTGGTCTAAAGCCTTGTAGCTTGGGGGTGTTCACGCATGTCTGGAGTCAAGCAAAGTAGGAGTGGTTATATGGCTTGAATATGCATCATTCCTTCCATTCATCCATTTCAAAAATTGAGTTGAGTTTGTAATATTCCCGAGCATCTCCGAGCTACAACCTAGGAGAGTTTCTTGGGCTGATAACAGTTCAATATAAATCCCTTGGGTTCATAATCATGGCCAACCATGGTCAACTATTGTTAAATATCACATTATGACAAAGTTTTTCTCAATATGAAAATCAGGCATCGTCCAACATCACTTTGTGACAAAAGTTGTCTCAATATGAAAATCAATCATGGACAGCCATGGTAAAACATGGTCCAATGTCTCATTGTAAAAATGATGGTCTCAATATGAAAATCATTAATTTTCATAAATGGATTCTCGACACTATTTCACATCAATAATTTTCAAGAAACCACTCTGAACCTACTAATTCAATATTTTATGTTATTAAATGTATGAAGCGGTGAACCTATGCCATCATCATCACCCCTTCTACCTAACTTTAGCCGATAAAGAAATTTTTTTTTTTTAATTTGATTTCCTTCTTACTTTAAATAATGTAATTGGTTCTTCATCACTATTTTAAATCATAGTGGAATGAATATGCCAATAATAATGAGTTTTTAAAGAGAATTTTAACCTAAGAAAACTAATCCATCTTTGAAATGAAAATGAAATACGATATTATATTTATTTATAATTGAAAATCTAATTATCAATCATTTCACCGTCTAAATTTGTATCGTTATTTAAATGATTTCATATGAATCAATATTTATATTATGGTTAATTAAATGGTTTCTATTATCATTAATTAACGATTTTATATGGAATTTAACAAATGTTATTTATGTGTAAGGTAAATATTTTTTATTAAAATGGTATATTATGTAATTAATTTTTAACTATTAAAAATAAATATTTTATATTAACTTATTAGTAAACATGTTGCTTAACGCATTAATTTTAAAATTATTGAAACTTGTTTATAAAGGTAAATCAATAATTTTATATTGATATTAATATTATTGTATTATATTAAATTTTATATTTTATTTTGAAAAATAATATATATATATATATATATAATTTACTTTTATTTTAATTTATTTATTATATATCACATAATAATATAAATTTTGTAATTACATTTCTATTTAACATTTATTTAGTTTACTGATTTATAAATATTATCAAGTCCTATCAAGTTTGCAATCACACTTATAATTAGTTGAGAACCAAATTATTGAATTAGATAAGATCATAGACATCATAAAAAAAGACAGGAGGTATGATCTATAGTGAAACAATGAATGCGTTAATAGATTGCAATGCATACAAAAGATTTGAATGCACCAACAGATTGAATGTATTTCAATAAATTTTGAATTAATTAATAATTTGGTATTAATAATAATAATAATAATAATTAATATAAAATTAATATTTAATACTAATAATTAATTATAGTTAATTAATAATTATTAATTAATATAAAACAATAATAGTTATTATTATTATGATTAGTTAATAATAATAATATTTAATGGCATTTATGGTTAACCATGGTCAATCATATTTATTTTAGTGTTTATATGCCTTGGATTTATAATATTAATCTCTCGGGTTTGTAATCCCAATATGGTTTATAAGATTTCCATATTGAGGGAACCTTTTTCACAACGTGATGTTGGACCATGGTTGACCATGTTTGACCATGATTATGAACCCAAGGGATTTAGATTGAACCTAACAATTAATATTATAAACCCTATGAATAATATTATACCATGAGAATAATAACCCTTAGATTATTAAACACAATGAAATGATATTATAAACCTATGGGAATAATAAACCCAAGGGATTAATACTAAAAAACCAAGGGATTATAAACCAAAGGGAATAATATTAAACCTAAGGAATTAATGTTATAAACCCAATATATATAAACCCTAAGATAAATATTATAAACCATAAAACAAACATGGTTGACCATCGTCTACCATTATTGATTTTCATATTAAGACAATCTTTGTCACAATGCGACGTTGGACAATTATTGAACATGGTTGACCATGTTTATTTTAGGGTTTATAATATTTATCTTAGGGTTTATAAAACTTGGTTCTATAATACTAATCTCTTGGATTTAATATTATTCGTTTGGGTTTGTAATCCCGTGGTGTTTTAGTATTAACCCCTTAGGTTTGTTATAAACCCTTGGGTTTACTAATCTAAAAGTTCAAATTCATAGGGTATAATGTTATTCATAGGATTTATAATATTAATCCTTGGTTTTAGCATGCATCTCTTAGGTTTATAATCATGGTCAACCATTGTAAATCATTGTCAACCATCATCAACACTAGTAAACCATTGTCAACAATGGCAAACCATTATCAACCATCATCAACCATGATCAATCATGTTCTACTACGGTCGAACATCGCATTGCAAGAAATATTGTCTCAGTATGAAAATCAATCACGGCCAATCATGGGAAATCATTGTTAACCATGGTAACATTGTATCAAATATTATCTCATGGTCTAATATCACATCGTGACACCCATGGTCAACCATGGTCAACGATGGTCCAATGTCGAATTGTTACAAAGACTGTGTCAATATGAAAATCAATCATGGTAAACGATGTTCAACAATGGTACAATGTCACATTGTGACAAATATTGTCTCAATATGAAAATCAACGATGGCCAACCATGGTCCATTGTCACATTGTGACAATGATTGTCTCAATATGAAAATAAAAAATGGTAAACCATGGTCAACCCTGTTTATTTTAGGGTCTATAATATTTATCTTAGGGTTTATAATATTAATCCCTTGGGTATAATATTATTCCCTTGGGTTTTTAGCATTAATCCCTTGGGTTTATTAATCTAATGGTTCATATTCCTAGGGTATAATAGTATTCCTAGGTTTTATAATATTAATCCTTGGGTTCAATATAAGTCTGATGGTTTATAGTCATGGTCAACCATGGTCCAATGTCACATTATGACAAAGATTTTTTCAATAAGAAAATCCGCCATGGCCCAACATCGCATTGTCACAAATATTGTCTCGATATGAAAATCAATCATAGTCAACCATGGTATAATGTCATATTGTGGCAAAGTTTGTCTCAATATCAAAGTCAACCATGACCAACTACTGTCATCCATCGTCAAACATGGTCAATCGTGGTCAACGATAGTCAAATATCAAATTGCTAGAAAGATTGCCTCAATATGAAAATCAAGCATAGTCAACTATGGTCAACAATAGTTTAACATCACATTCTGACAAAGATTGTTTCAATATAAAAATGAACCATTGTCCACCAGGTTTATTTTAGGGTTTAGAATAGTTATCTTAAGGTTTATATACCTTTGGTTTATAATGTTAATCCCTTGGGTTTATAATCTCTTGGCGTTTTATTAATCTAAGGGTTCATATTCGTAGGGAACAATATTATTCATAGGATATACAATATTAATCCTTGGGTTTAATATAAATACCTTGGGTTTATAATCATGGTCAACACAACCATGGTCCAATGTCACATTTTGATAAAGATTGGCTCAATATGAAAATCATCCATGGCCACCCAATGTCAACAACAGTTGACCATGGTAAACAATGAACAACAATTGAAAATCATTGTCAACCATCGTTAACCATGGTTAATGATGGTCAGGCATGGTACAACATCACATTGCGAGAAAGATTATCTCAATATGAAAATCAATCATCGTCAACCATGTACTATCATGGTCAACCATGGTCACACTATGTCAAAGAGTGTCTCATGGTCCAATGGGACATTGTGAAAACCATGGTCAATGATGGTCCAACATGACATTGTTACAAATATTGTGTTAATATGAAAATCAACCATGGTAAACCATGGTTTACCTTGTTTATTTTAGGGTTTATATTGTTTATGAGTAGGGGTCCAATATCACATTCTGACAAAGATTGTCTCAACATGAAAATCAACCATGTTCAACCATTATAAACCATAGTAAATCACAGTCAATTATGGTCAACCATGGTCCAATGTCACATTGTTAGCAAGGTTGTCTCAATATGAAAACCAATTATCAACCGTGGTCCAACGTCATATTGCAAGAGCAATTGTGTGAATATGAAAATCAATAATTGTAAACCATGGTCAACCATGTTTATTTGAAGGTTTATAATATTTATCTTACGCTTTATATACCTGGGATTTATACTATTAACCCCTTGTGTTTAGTATTATTCCCTTGGCTTTTTAGTATTAATCCCTTTGATTTATTATTCCCTTGGGTTCACAGTATCAATCCTTTGGGTTTATTAATATAAGGGTTCATATTCCTACGATATAATATTATTCATAGGTTTTATAATATTATTCCTTGGGTTCAATATAACCATGTTGGGTTTATAATCATGGTCACCCATGGTCAACCATGGTCCAAAAACACATTGTGACTAAAATTTTATTAATATAAAAATCAACCATTGTCAAATGTCACATTGCGGCAAAGATTGTCTCAATATGAAAATCAATCATGGTAAAACATGGTCTAATGTTTCATTGTGACAAATATTGTCTCAATATGAAAATTAAGCATGGAAAACCATTATCAACATTCATCAACCATGGTCCAATGTCACATTGTGACAAAAAATGTCTCAATATGAAATTAAACATGGTGAACTATGGTCAACCATGTTCTAACATTACATTGTGATAAAGATTGTCTCAATATGAAAATCAACCATTGTAAGCCATGGCCAACCATGTTTATTTTATGGTTTGTAATATTTATATTAGGTTTTATATACCTTGGATTTATAATATTTATCGCTTTGATTTAATATTGTTAGAAAGTGTAGCAAGGAATGCTAAATTTGATTTTTGCCTTAGTCAAATATAGTAATTCAATTTTCCACATCTCAAAGATGAATTGGATTGCAAATAACTTGTGTCACATGGCTTTGCCTACTATTTAGTTCAATAAATTCAAGTTATCGACTTGGACTAAAGTTGTGCATGTGATGATTTTTAAAATTTAGCAATTTAGTTCTGTTATTTTCAGTTTGATTCAGTTAACTAAGATAAAGTACTTGATGAGTCTATTGAAGGCTAGTTGGGAAGTAGAACTATTGTTAACTTAGTGATCTCTCAATTAAACTATTCATTTAGCTAAAAATAACATAGACATGCATGGAATTTGACTTTCATAGTTGGAGTGGAGGCAAAGGTAGATTGAAATCATTAATTGTAAACTAGTTGAATGCATAAGATTGGAAGTTAAGAAGGTCAATTATTCCTTGGGAACTGTGAAATAAAATAGCGAGAAATTCCCATATTTTAGGAGCCAATTTCATCAAGGATTGCGGATGGAAATAGGAGGAATTCGAACCCTTGAATTGGATAAGTGTTGGCTAGAGTAGGACAATGAGAAAGAGAACATGTTTACACTACAACGTGTGCTTCAAGATTGATGCAATAAATTATAAAAGATTCTCACTCTCATATGATTAATAAAAAGCAGCGGAGTGGTTTTTCCCAGTTGGGTTCTGTTCATGTGGTGAATGTGCACAATGCCAACAAGGGGAACTAACCTGATCACAAGCCCCAATTAGACCTACTTTCATTTTGAATGGCTAACTCTAATGGGTTTAAAGGGACCCTGTAAACTATTTGAGCATGTTGAAAGATTGCTTCTGAGAGGAAGACTTCAATTAAATCAACAAAATGAAACAGCTAACCTCTATGTATTAAATCCTATCTACACTACTTCTAACTACTCTACTATAGTCCTAGCTACTCTAATCTATCCTGCAAGAGATTGATACAGAGGTTTAAACATCATATATATGTTCAACAGGAGCGTGATAAAGAAGGTTAAACATCATGCATAGATTCAAGTCCAAATGTATCAATCGATGAATTCACAGCTCGACAAGATTGTATTAAAGCTAAATTGCAATCCAATCACTCATATAGGAATCCACATTCTTCTATGGAATTAAAACTGCAACTGATGTTTTATTTAGTTTCAAATCAGAGACCATTCACAAGTTAACCATGAAATTGAATCACATTCAATTTAAGAAGACTAATAGTGAATTGTAAGTCGTCAAATGCATAAATATAAATCACATTTACATTCATGCAAGTAACAACACTCTAATCCAAAACAATACAATGAGTCCGAAACTAATGGCTCCTCCTTCCCTCAAAAACAGTCCTCCTTATTCACAATAAAGCAACATTGTTCTTCTCGAAAATCAAAAGGCCCTTCTCCTCTTCGAAGGTAATATTTATGCTAGAAGTCTCTCACTCGTGGTCTTCCCTACCTCTTCACCTTCCCTCTCCATCCTTCATTATACCGATCAAAAGAAACAGGTGAAAACAGTCAGTGTCACTGTTGACACGTAAAGGGTGTTTCTTGTCATTAGGGCGCTTCATTTCCTGGGCACTAAATGGTTATTGATTAGAGAGGATGACTGTGTGTCCTGTTCATGATGCGATCTGGAGTGGTTTCATTTTCATAACACACAAGCAATGCCTGGAAACCAACTGAAAATGTCAAAGGCCAGCTCTTTCGACAGAACACCTCTGCATATAAGGGTTTTCTGGATCCGCTTGTGCATTCGTTACTCTTGGCCTACAGAAATAAGAGACACTAGTCACGCTTATAAAAATACAACAAAAATGCTTTAAAACATGAATATTGCCTCTATTGAACGTTTATCACATCAAACGTGAAAGAATTGGCCCCTGGTTTTTAGCTTTATGCATAGATTAAGCCTAGCAAGCCAAACTCGGTTTACACTGAAAACTGTCGCAAAACACATAGCCGAATCCAAATTGTGGACTTGAAAATTTATATGCTAGGCTTTGTAATCATCGGCGGGTCCAAGAGGTTATGGTGCGCTATATATGAAACTTTGGACCAGGCCAATTGCGATATGCGAAATGCTCCAGACCCAATATATATATATATATATATATATATATATATATATATATATATATATATATATATATATATCTATATATATATATATATATATATATATATATATATATATATATATATCGTGGTTGTTAAAACCATCGGGTCCGATAGATGGTAGCGTGACCTATATATAAGCTCTATGCCTCCTAATAGCAACAAGCGATTAACTCTAGACCTGATATATTATATGATATGCTTAATAAGATCGGTGGGTCCGCCACATAGCTGCGCATCTTACATTCAAGCCTTGGGACCCAACCAATTGCGATGTGCAAAATGCTTTGGACTCGAAAATATATGTATTCCAGTTGATAAGGCTATCAAGTCTGCAGGGTAGCGGCATGCCATGTATGCATATGCCTTGGACTTAGGCTGATTGTGATATGCGACGGGGTTTTCAAACCCAAAAATATATATATTGTGGTTTATAATGTCATCGGGTCTGGAGCTCTTGTGGCATGTGTTATGCATCCATATTTAGTGCGATAAGTGAAAGAAGGATGGTTTATGTGTTTTGTGAAGGATTTCCTTTGTAAAGGGATTATAACGTGACAATGATGCGAGGAAGGGTTTTGCGAGTTAAACCAACAAACTATTATGATAAGGGTAGGGGTGATGGTTTGTGGGGGCGCCAATGTACCATGCATGTTTGGGAGGATCGAAAGATGATGATGAAGGGAGAAGATAAAGGGAAAGGCTGTGTTATGAATGATCCATGCAGTAGAGGTACATATAATGGCTTAGCCATTAGGCCTTGAATATTTGACTCGGCAAGAGGTTGACATCCATGTGATAAAATAGATCATTCTGAAAGATGAAAAATCAAACTTCTAGGGGACCCATTGGAAATTTGCTGCAGAAGCATGTTTCAATAGGGTGGTAGTTGTAGCCACAACAAATGGTGAACTGCTGGGCGAACTAGTTATCTCTGCTTCCAGATAACCTTCAAATAAATAGAACATCAGGATGATAAAATAAACTTGAAATGCAAACCATATAGATGGACAATCATGGGTTCCACTTAAACACTATTGTTTCAGAGGGGATAGAGACAAATAGATTCTACTTGTTGATATGATTTTGAGAGACATTCTCCAATGGCAGTATTATGAGGTTTATTGACATTCCTCTACCTATTTCCCACTTTCAAAAATCCCTTGGTGCTGTCATTGGTCTGTCCATACCTGTTTAGGTGTGTACCTCAGCTTTTTATTGCTCATCAAGCTTGATGTAGACATGTTTTCTTGCACTTTGTATGAGAATTTTAGTGCTATATGTATTGATTGAATGGGGCGTAGTCATGGATCATGCCATATTTTTAAATCTCTTAAGTAAGTTTGGGATTGCTATGTCAACCGATACTCTAAGCCAAGCAACAGTCCTTACTCTAACCGGCTTCCCAAACAACCTGTCCTTCCAGATTGGCACAAGGACTTGACATTTCATTTCTTTTTAGATAAGTCCTTCCAGTTTCAGGCACAAGGACTAGAGCACAATTAGATTTTCCACAGGGTATGAGACAATGAGCTTAGCCCATCAAAGGAGGTTTACTTGTGAGTAATAGGTATTGGACCATTTAATGTGGTGGATGGGACCAATGGAGAATGACTGTAAAACTTACAAATAAGTATAGGCTAGGTTTGAGTGGGATTTATTTAAATGCAGTGTTCTTCCATGCTAGTCCAGCTTCAGTTACAATTTTTTTTGTTTTATAAAGATGCCCCTACATGCTCCAGATGCTTAAGTTATCAACATATCTCACACAGTTCCCAACAGATGCTAATGAGGGTTTTCTGTTTGCATTCCACTACTAATTCTCCAGTGCTCATGGGATGATAGGAGGTTTCTTTGATTTGCAGGGAAATGATGGATTCAGGGACAGTAGAATCATCAACAAGCTAATGAGGTAGGGAAAGGCTGAGAGTAGTGAATGAGGGAAAATCTGAAAGGTAGAACAAGAACAGAGGACTACAATTAGCTGGCTGAAAAGGAATGTAATTCAAAACAGTAGGAGAACAGACTTGGCAGAAAATAATGGAAAGGACATAAATACAACTAAACTAACAACAAAAAAGAAATGAAGTCTAACCTACTCAAGAGGCAACCACTAATGCAGTGGCTACTGGAAGTATCTCTTCAAATGTTGGCAATGGACACGGAGCTTTTCAATCTCCCCTTGTAATGTTTTCAACCTATAAGTCCCTTGACCAATCTTTTCAATGACTTGGAATGGGCCCAACAATAGGTGTTGGAATTTTCTGTGTTTACCCTTTGGCTCACTTAGCTTGTCCCATTTCAGAACTAGTTCCCCCACTTGGAAATATTTATCTCCCGCCAGATGATGATGAAACCATCTTTTTACAATCATTTGGATTTTTTTGAATTTAATTTTGGATCTATCTATTAATTCCCCCAGCTTCATCAGTTGGTCAATCCTTTCTTGAAGCAGGGCTGAAGGGGTTCCTCTTGAAGCTTGGAAGAGTTGTAAGGATGGAAGGGAAACATTTGGGGGCAAGATGGCTTCCTCTCCATAGACTATGAATTATGGAGAGTTTCCCAAGGCCACTTCAGGGGTGACCCTATCAGCCCAAAGGGAATTTGTCAAGGTGCTAGTTCCTCTGGTTATCAGCGACTGTCTTGTGGATTATGTGGATAAGGTTCTTATTGGAAGACTCTGCAACTCCGTTTCCCTGGGGATAATAGTTTTCTGCATATTTTATGTGGATTGACTTATCAATTGCAAGCTTAGTCTGTCTCAGAGATGAGAAAAAAGAAGCGTTATCAAAGATGAGTCAAAGATGAGAGCGCCAGGGATGCCATACCTATTGATAATGAATTTCTCAATGAATGATATTTCCCCATCTTCATTCATCTTTTAGAGCGGGATGGCTTCGGTCCATCTAGTGAAGTAATCAGTCGTTGTGAGTATATACTTGTGATGCTGTGAGGAGTTTGGAGTGATATCACCTATGATGTCTAGGCCCCATTGCTGGAACGGTCGGTAAATCATGACAGGCCTGAGGAGAATAGCGGGCTTTCTTTATCATCTTGCGGTGGTTTGGCACACCTTGCATTTGCGAGCATAGTCATGCGAGTCTCTGAACACTGTGGGCAAATAATATCCGGCTCTCAATATTTTGTGGGCAGTGGTCTCTCCACCATATTGACCACCTGTTGGGCCATCGTGCATTTCTTTCAATACATGGTTGGCATCATCTTTCTCTGAACACCTCAACCAGATTCCATCATGATTTTTCTGTACAAGATGCTAACAGCCAAATAATACAGATTGGATTTTAATCTGAGAGCTCTCCTTTGTGATGCATCCATGTGTTCAGGACACGAACCCTGCACTAGATAGAAGCGTATGCCGTGGTACCATGATTGGGGTTCCAAAAAGGTTTCCAACACTTCCTGCTCATACATCAGTGCTTCGTTACTCCATAATATCTCCTCCTTCAGTTCCCTTTGTTCATATTGCAAGCTCAACATTCCTGATTTTTTAGATGCCTCCTTTTGGTCTACTAAGGCTTCTACCACTAGCCTGCAAAGTCCTTGTCCTTGAGCTATCAGTGCTAGCTTTATCTCCAAGTCGAACTCTTGAAGGGCGGTTATCCAGTTCCCTCTTCGTTCGCAGATTTCTCTATGCACAAAGAGGGCTCTCATACCTTAGGATGGGACACAATGACTTTGGTCTTGGCCTTTAGTAAGTAAGGGAAGAAATGTTTAACAGCCTTGAAAACTGCATAGCCCTGTTTCTCCACGTCTTGGTAATTCTGTTCCGCTCCTTGGAGATTCGAACTCATGTAGGAAAGGGGGACTTCATTTCCACCATCACTTTTTTTAGTGAGAATTGTAGCATATGAAAGTTTGTAACCAAAGGTGTATAAGGATAATACTTTGCCAAAATTAGTTATGACCAATGCAGGAGCATGATCAATGGCTTCCTTGATTCACCGAAATGCTTCCTTAGCTTCATCACTCCATTTATACATAAAGTATTTCTTCATCATCAGCTGCAAGGGATGTACTATTTCGGCGAAGCCTGAGACGAATTTTCTAAAGCAATTAATCTTCCCGAAGAAAGATTACATGGATTTTTTATTAGCAGGAGGTTGTATTCTCATGATGGTTTGTATTCTTTCAAGATCAATCACAATTCTCTCTTTAAAAAGGATATGACCTAGTAGTTTCCCCTTTATGGTTGCAAATATGCTCTTTTTGGGATTCAAGGAAATTCCATACCTTCGGCATCTTTTGAAAATCTGCCTCAAGTGATAAATGTGATCCCTTCTACGATATGAATACACAGCGATGTCATCCATGTACACCACTACTGATCTATTCATCAACATTCGAAAGGCTATGTCCATAACTCTCTAGAATGTGGCACCCGCGTTAATGAGCCCAAAAGGCATTTTACGGTATGCAAAGGTGCCCCATTTGGTGTTGAAGACTGTCTTAAGCTGATCCCCATGAGATACCAATACCTGATTATATATTGAAAACCCATCTAATAGGTACAACATTTCAGACCTAGAAACACACTAAAGGATGTGTTCCATGGAAGGGATAGGATAGTTATCCTTTTGGGATGCTCTGTTCAGTTTCTGAAATCAATACACAACTTGATGTCTCCATTTTTCTTTCTCACTGGCACGAGATTGTCTACCCAATGGGTGTGTCTAACCGGGAATATGATTTTATCATCCAACATCTTGTTCAGTTCTTTCTTCACCAATGGTTCTAGGCTTGGATGCATCTTACGTAGCTTTTGTTGGTAGGGCTTAGCCTCCTTTTCCAAAGGGATCACATGCTACATAATGCGGGTATCAAAGGTCTTCAGGTCTTCATATGTCCATGCAAAGACATCCTTATATTCTTTAAATAGTTTGACAAATGCAGCCCTTTCTTGCGGAGAGCACCCGAGGCCCAGATTGACTGCTTTTGGGTCATTTTTGGTCCCAAGGTTGACTGTTTCATACTTCATGGATGAGCTGTGTATTTTGTAGTTAGTAGGTTTCTTGAATTTATCATGCAAGTCATACAAGTGCTTCATCCTAACCACTGATTTTGGAATCACATTGGGCTGATCCTTTTCCTCATCTTCCCTTTCATTCATAATCTTTTCATCCTCCCTTTCATCAATGACTACACTCTTGAATGTCTTGTTGCAGTGTAGGAACTCAAGGATTTTATCATCATCTTCGAAAACCGGCCAATTCGAGATGTTATCAGGCACGTACGGTCTTAAAATCAATTCAACAAAACATTTATTTTTCTTAAATCTAAAATCAGGCAAAAGTTTAGCAGCTATATTAGCCATCATATCAGCATCTTGGTTTTGGCCTCGAGGTATGTATGTAATATTAAAGGAATCAAAATTTTCAATTAAATCTGATACCTCATGATGGTACCTCACCAAGTGTGGAGAATTGCAAGTATCCTTTTCCATACCTGACCTACAATTATCTTTGAGTCACCAAAAACTTTAAGATTTTTCACATTCATACCAATAGCTTTCTTCAGGCCTTGTAGCAGGCCCTCATATTCCGCCGTGTTGTTGGTGCATGCGAACACCAACTGGCTAACCATTAGATGTTGGTTCCCTTGTGGGTCAATGAGAATACTTCTAACACCTACACGTTCAAAGTAGTTAGAGCCATCAAAATAGGGTGTCCATAATATTGCATCTAATTTTATATCAATTGAACTACTATCTAAGAAATTGGTCCTATCATCTACTATAATACAGGATAGCTCATCAGTTGGATTATGGGAGGGAATTTCCAACTGTGTGTGTGTCAAAGTTTCTTGAATGGTTTCTACATGAAAGTCTCCAAAAAAGGTTTTTATATTATAAACATTAAAACTATAGTTCCCAAGGATGCAGTTGGTAAACATTAAAGGTTCATTGGGACCATTTAGTTATATTACCACATACTTCATGTATCTTTCCCTATCGACTCTCAACATATCACCCTTCCCCTTATGAGGTAACGAGAGATGGGACCAATCAGTCGAGAAGTATCCCTTCAATTTTGCTGACCAGTCCCTACTATGCAGCATTCCATAGGCCTCAGGTATATCGACAAACACTATATCAATGACCTATGTGTACTGTCGTTTAGTAGCCATCCAAATCAACACATCCTTCAATTCTCCAATTACTGTCACATTTGTCCTATCTAATTGCATGATTCGAGTTCCAGTTTTTCAGGTATGGCCTGAAGTCTTTTAGCCACAGCATAAGGCATGACAGTGGATGAGGTGCAAAAATCTACCAAGCAATTATCGACATTCATGTTGAAAATTTCAAATGTAATGAGGAATGGTGGGGTCATAGATTTCGATTTCCTCCCTATCATGGTTGCGCTAACATCTTGGGGTTTTCGATTCATTTTAGATAATGTGGCCTCCGTAGATGAGGGTGTTTGGGATGCACTAGTGGTACTAACATGTTTGGACATTGGCTTCTTGGTTTGGGTGCTTGAGGTGGTGGGGGTTTTGCAGTTCCACTCATTCATAGCTTTCAGTAGAAAATCTCTTTGCCGTGTTAATTTTAGCAAGTCAAAATATGTGATATTGGCCCTAGACTTCTTGAGATCATCCACAATATTATAATCAATGTTATAGACAGGATAGGGTAGAGTAAAGATACCTGTTTTTCCATTTTTAGGTGGGATTTTACCATGTTAAGTAGCCATCGTTGAAGTGGGAGACACATTTTCCTTCTCTGGGTGACTTGCAACAGGGGTATTCATGGATTGACTACCAGGCCCACTCTTCTCAACAGGAACTCTAGGAGTAGATGCTTTCATAGGGAAAACATCTTGCTTTGTTTGGTCTAAGGGCTTTGTTGCACCTGGAAGTGGCCCTTTACTGTGTGTGTGGATTTCATTAGCATTAATTTCTACAGTGTCATCTCCCTCGTCATCATTCTCATCATTATGGAAATCCCACAACACATTAATTTGGGTTTTTGGTGAGCACCAGTATTGCAGAAAGAACGCCGCAACTCATGGGGCTTCCTACTTTAATTTTATCAACCCAGAAGTTTGTAGCAAACTTGGAAGCGACAGTGATGTATGCACAAGTACTAGCTCTTACTGCAGGCTGTCACTTGGTCAGCTGGTGCAAGTTCACTAGGAGCTTAAGCCAACTTCTATGAATCCTCAAAAGAAGATTTTAGCTTTGATGAAAGAAATCTAACTCTAAAGAGGCTATTCTACTTGCAGAAAGAGAAAAAAGACTGGAGTGTAATGCAAAACCTAGCAAACCCTAATTCTTCCAACTAACCCTACTTTTGCAGAAAAAGAGATGAAAATTGATGAAACGAGTGCCATTGACTACTGAGAAGGTAAATTACATCTATTCAAGCTACTTTTGAAAGGAAATGAGAAAAAAATTATTTTTTTGGGTTTTTTATGTATTTTATGTGAAATTGTTATGCTTGTAATTTATCTGTTTGTGGTTGTGGCAGAGATTTGGTGGCGATGGAAGGTAACCTTGGGGTTTGCAAAGGTGTAGGAAGGTGTGGGGGAGTCCTAAGAAGCCTCTGGTAACCTTCTGGAGACTTCCTCTGTAATCGGACTTCAAAAAGACACTTTCAGGAAATTCTACAGTAGCCTGCAAAGGATCTACAGGAGGATCTACAAGAGGATGCCGAGAGTTGTTCTTAGAGGTTTTAAAGGTAGAAAAATGGTGGGAAAGGGTAGCTGAACATTAGAGGGAGGTGTCAAGGTGTCTGAAGCTCATCAAGGATGATTAGGAAAGAAAATGATGGTTGGATTTGTTCGAGAGACAAGAGGGAAGCTTATGAGAAAAATGCAGAAATTAGGGCAGATTCGTGAAGGGTTGTGAATGACTTGTGAAACTTGTGAGAAAAGAGATGATTATGGCTACTTTATTGATGCACCATGAGCAGAGGTGTGTTTTAATAGAGCTGCAAGTCAAAATACTGAAATTGAGAAAGAAAAGAACTAGTTGTACCAAAACAACAAAACTATCTCTTATGTTAACCTAAATTCTAACTTGGAAGAATAAAATGCTGAACAATGCTATATGAACAGGAAAGCATGGAAAGAGATTTATTGCAGAGACATAAATGAACATGGCAAAATGGATCTAAAGCAAAACATTAACCTATGAATCACTATAACACTAGAAATTGCACGGGGGAAACAAAGCTGTGTTTTTATGGCAGTGAGCAGACCTTGACCTCAATTCATGGTCCCCAAAAGAGGAAAGGAGGTCAGGCTCTATTGATGGCCATTTTCTATCTTTATCTTAACACTATTTAACCTACTGCAGCAACTGAAATGAAAACAGCTATGCAAACCAACAAAAGCAACGTATTCTACTAAGGAAAAATGAATCTATCTAACAAAAGTTAATTCATGAACTGAAGCAAAAACATACAAGTACAAAGCATGAGGTCCTGGGCAGCTTGGGTTGTGCCCTAACCTAAGAGCTTCAGCACTCTAAAAGAAATTTTTGATAGCTCATAAAATATTTCATCTCCATTATCAAAAATAATAGTCACATTACATAAACTGTTCACAAGAGTAAGCTCGAAAATGAGCTGAGAAAGAACTGCAACAAAAGTGCGAAAATTTGACTAAAAACTAACTAAAATACTGAGCACCTAAGCCCTCATATTTATACAACTGGAGCCTCCAACAGTTCTCCTAAAATCAAGGAGGCTCGGCTCCCAAGACTAGAGATAGACAACAACTCTTCTTCACTTGCTCGGCTACCCCTTTGATGCATCAATGTGGCTGCTTCTGCTCTGAGTTTTCTGAAGGACGATTTGAGGTAGGGAGTCATAAATGAGGGGGACACCCTCCTACAAATCCTCTCCCTTGTTTTCCTCGAATATTGGCTACCAAATGCTCATTAATCTTTTGAATTTGTCCCAAAATTGACAAAAAATCTAGATAAAGCACACATTGGACTTCATGGCATAATGACAAACCCAATTCACTCTATTAGCATAAATATAATTAAAAACATGCAAAAAATTAATGAGAATGGTGGATTAAGTTGAGTTATGAGGCCAAATGAGGCCATACAATTACCCATTTCTGGGGCTCATCATCACCCCCATACTGAATGGGTTGCTCATCCTCTGAGCAACTAGTCTATCTCCTCATCCTCTATGGCCCTGATGGATTCCCTGTAATCCCATGCTTCTGATGTGATATCCTACTCCTTATCATGGAATCCTGCCTTTCTATCCACCTCTTCCCATTTTTTTTGTTCTTCTTCTTCTTTTACACCTTCCAGTATTCCTAGCAGCAGTGGAGGACTGAATTTGAGGCCAATCCAATTGGACTTCAAACTTTGCATAGTGTGGTTATAAGTGGCACTCTCCTCAAGGCTTCTCTCATCCTGTTTGAGGAGTGATACTCCCTGATCTGTAGGTTGTGTGGCAATGTGTTCCACCTTCTCATGCAGGCATGAATGCAGTCATCTCCAAACAGTCTCTCCATGTCCTCAAAATGTGCAATAGCCTGGGCTTGCTCATTGATATACTTAGGGACACTTTGAGTATTATCTGTGAGGTGTTGGTGGGCACTGATGAGAGCCCTGGGGTCTATTGGCTCAGCTCAGATCAGTAAGGGTTCATTTTTCTCTTTTTCCATCAACTTCTTGATTTCTATTGCCCTCTTCTCCTCATGACTCATCCAAGATGCCATGGCCATCAGCTGCAAGTCTCCTAACCCACCATTGGGGTCCCATAGGTTCATATCAGTAAGGGCCATATTATGTAAATAAAGCTCTGCCAACCTCGTCTTGTCCTCTGCTAAACTATGGTCACATAGATCCATGACTTGTCCATAATATGAAAAGGTATGGTGCCTCTCTGGACCAGAGTCTTGTTTTGGAACTATAGCCACTAATCTTTGAGGTATACTCCATATGATTTGGTTGGCTGCCTGCACTGAAGTGCCTCCATAGCCCAACTGGGCATGCATGATAATTGGGTTTCCCTTTCTTGCAGCTATTTTCTCAACATTTCAGTCTCTACCTGAGTGTCCCTTTCTTGCAGCTGTTTTCTTAACATTTCAGTTTCTACCGGGGTTCCCTCTTCTTGCAGCTGTTTTCTTAACATTTCATTCTCTGCTTCCAAGTGAGATCTTTTGATTTCTTCTACATGTTTTACAGTGGCCAGCTCTCTACCCATTTGTCTAAGCTTTCTCTCCATGTGGCCAATGTCTTCCACCCCTTTGGACTTTGCAATTTTCATCCATCTGTGGCTCCTTACTCTTTCTTTTTCCAACTCAAAGAAAAGGGGGACTGCAAATTTTTGTGGGATGATTTCCATCCTTCCAGAAGGTTGTAAAAAGAGCCTAAACTAGGTTGTGGGTTAGGTTTTGGTATCCCTACTGTTTCATCCTTCCCCTTGGTCTGCTCTTCCGCCCTTTTCTCAAGTTTCTTAGTCTCCTGTAGCTTTGTCAAGTTCTCCTATAGAGCGGTCTACGCCTCCTGTAGGAAAATTTGAGAGTCCTGTAGTTTTATCCTTTCCTCCCAAGTGGAAGATATAGGGCTTCCTCTTTCATAGGTCATGGGGGTTCTGGATGCAAATTCCTCCTTTTTGGTAGTAGGAGAATCTTCAATGGTGATGGGTTCTTTTGAGGGTGGCTGTGGCTTCCCTATTTTTATCCTGGTGCTTTTTCGAGCATTGAAATACATGGATGGTTGCCTTTTTCTCTTTGGTTTGGGCTTAACTACGGTGTTGAGTGTAGAAAGAACAGTTGCTGCCTCCCTTTCCAGTGTTTCAAGAGACGCTTCTGCCTTCTTTACTTTTGTTTCTTTTTATTTTGTCTTTTCTGCCTCTGCATTTTTTGTTTCTTCTATCCCTATTTTAATTTCCTCCTCTTCTTGTTTAGTTTCTACCCTTTCTACTGTAGTCTTTTTCTTCACTAATTTAGTCTTTTTCCTTTCTATTTTATTCCTTTTTCCTCCTATCCTAGGTTCCTTCTTCTTCTCTCCTTTGGTCTTATCCTTCTTCGTTTCATGTTTTTCTTCCTCTGTTTGTGTTTTCTCTTTCTCTTCTCTGGTTTCCTCCTCATCTTCCCCTTTTTTTTCTTCTCCCTCACTTTCAGATGGACTGAGGTCATATGTGACGGCTTTTACATCATCTTCCCTTGTCATATTTCTAAAAATGTCCCAGGCTATGTGTATTGTGAAGGTGTGGAGGGCCTCATCCACCAGCAGTTTAATTAACCCATGGTGAACCAATTGGTCTGGAACTCCTACCTTCAATTTCATGCTGGAATCTATTAGGGACTGGAGGAGAAAATAGGGAATACTGAGTTTTCGTGGTGCGGGAAGATCCATGCCATATCTTAACTCATGCAACAATCCGAAATGATACCAATAAACTATGTTGTACCTGCCTTCACAGGGGATCTATTTGATCATCTGATAACTAACCTCATCCCAAGGGTAAGGTATGCTTGTTCTCCTGATGCCATTTTTGTCCTCTACAGGATGCTCATCTGGCTGGAAGAAGGTTTCCTTGGCAACTTGAACCAGTGGTTTTTCCTCCCTGCTCCAGGGTAGTCCAAGTGGGAGACTGGTAACCCTACTGATGAAATCTGGGGTGATTTCCATGGTGAGACCCCTAAAACTAACAGTGGCATGGGTTTTTGAGTGAGGTATAAAGGACGGGGCAAACTCCTGTGTTATTTCCTCGTCATACCCACGAAGTTTTTCAAAGAATGGCATCCAATTGGCTCTAGTAAAAGGTCTACTACCTTGGGGTGTTCATGTAGCCCGATTGAGTTTAGAGGTTCCTTCCATATAAATCCTCCTATCATTATTTTTAGACTCTTTGGAATGCCTTAGGTGGAGAAGGAGACAACAATTTTCAAAAACCAGGATACAGAGGAAAAAAACTATATTTTTCTTTAAGAAACAGACAAACTTTTTAATGCAATTTCTCTTTCTCTTAGGCTTAATTCTCCTTGAAATTGCATCACTCCTCGTATATGCGAGTACCAAGGTGGAGAAGGAGGCAATACTTCAGAAATAGAAAACAGACAAAAAATGTGTTTTTTCTTAAGAAGTAGATAGAGATTTTGAAGGAAATTCCTCTTCCTTTTTAGGCTCAATTCCTTCTTAAAATCACATCACCTGTTGTATATATGAATATGCAAAGTGGGTTTGCACCAAGGCTACCTCTTCGAGCCCAAATTTGAATGAAAGTCCCATTTTTTCTTCTACAAGACTGCTCACTGGTCCTCCTGTAGAAAGGGCTCTTGTAGGACCTGTTACTGCTCCTGTAGAACCCGATAATGTTCTTGTAGAACCTGATAAGCAGAGCAATTCTGAAAAGGACAGATACTGATGGTTTTGATGCTATGGAGGTGGTAGGGAGCTCACTGCAGTCAAGGGAATGATGATAAAAATGGAAACAAAGGTGGTGAATAAGCTTGAGAAAGCGTACTTATCCCTACGAGAGAGGTTTCCAGCAACGAGGTGAGGTGGCGAAAAGGGTTCATTACCATTATTCAGACCTTTGGTCCCCACTACAGTCTCATCATGAGACTTTATGATTTCTGCCTGAAATCACTTCCCGTCATTGGCACTGGAGTTCAAAACATCCACCAATACCTATCTTTTTAGATTTTTTCGTGAGTTGACTAGACACATGTACAGTGTGATCTCCGGATGAGTACGATCGAACTCGACGAGGTTGGCTAGTTAAAATCCCAACCATTCCATTCATTTATGCAGTTTCAAATCATACAAATGCAATAGAGAAACGAGTTTAGACACTTACCTGCAAGTCGACATGTTCGTGCTACAGTGCTGCGAGGCTTTCCTGCTGCTACATACTTAGACATTGGTGGTGCATATCTGTACTCCTACTACCATATGCTTGTGGCTTCTTGATATGTGGCTTAGTTTCTTTGTACAGGTTCTCCTTTGTTGGATCTTGCTTCGGACATCTTCTACATACCTGTGGTTGCACCTATTCTGCTTTTGGAGCTTGACTTTTAAGGGGATCAGCTGCTACAGGAGTTCTACAGGAGCTCCTATAGCTACTTCTCCCTCTAAAATTTTTAGCTGAGCTTTATGCAGGGGTTGTGAGGAGGCTTCTCCAAGAATCTGATGGTAATGGAGAAGCATCTAGTAGGCTGTGGGTAAGTTGTAGGGGTGCTGTTTTTTTCCTTGATTTTTTTGAAAAACAGGTTTCTGTGTTTTATTTGCAGGAATGAAAGAAATAATTGGAAATGAGGTGGTGCAGCTGTGGGGTGGAGGGTTAGGATGGTGGATGGTTGTACAATGGCCTACAGGCTTCCTATGAAAATTCCCAGCTCTTCAACCATTTTTTTAGCTTTATCTCGAGCTCTCTGTGATTTCTACAAGAGCCTCCTGTAGAACACACAGGGCTTCCTGTAGGATGCACAGTCTTTAGAAAAAACATCGAGAGATGGAAAAAAATATTAGAGACAATGGAGAAGAGTCTAGAGGATGTGTAATAGGCTTGGTGGCATGTCCCCTTGCTTCCAGGGGTCCATTTGTGACCTGGAATGCACTCAGAAAGTCAATTTTCTCTTTTTGTTTTTCTCTTCTTCTTTTTTTTCTTTTTTCTTTTTTGAAAAGAAAACTACGGTGCCTCCAGGAGGTTTTCGCCCTACCTGCCTACCCTGGGCACCTCCATGGGAGGTTTTCACCTAGGGATCTTTATTCTCTTCATTTTTTTGTTTTTTCATCACTGGGCTGCCTCAAAAGAAGTTTTCAGCCTAACGATGGGACTCAAGTGCCTCATAGAGGTTTTCGCTGGAGTCATTATTTTATTCTTTTATTTTTTATTTTTATTATTGAGTGGGTGGAGTGGAGGCAGAGACTTGCTCCACTACCAACACTATTTTACTGAGATCTTCGATAAATTCTTTCTTGGAGAGGGGCTTTTTGTAGATTTTCAAACTATGCCCATTAACAAGCATGGGGATGGCTTCCTCATCAATGGTCCTGATCAGAACTGAACCATTGTCATTGCACTTTTCTACTGTGTAGGGTCCCAACCATCTTGCCCTCAGTTTTCCCTTGAAATATTTATATCTTGAGTCATATAGCAGTGCCCAATATCCTTCTTGGAATTGCTTCTCCTTGATGGTTTTGTCATGCCATATCTTCCTATGAAGTTGGATTACTTCTGTGTGGAAAAGGGTCTGCAATCTCTGTTCATCCAATCCATTTAGCTGGAGTAACCTTTCCCTTTTTGCATGGCTGAGATCTAGGTCCATCTGAGCTGCCATCCTTAGTGTATTGTATTCAAATTCTATTGATAGAAAAGCCTTCTTTCCATAGACCAGCTCATAGGGTGTGAACCGTGTGGTGGTCTTCCATGTGGTGTTGTAGGCCCAGGTGGCCTCAACCAATCAATTTGCCCAATATTTCCTATTGTTGCTCACTACCTTAGTCAAAATTCCCTCTAAAGCTCTGTTGGTGAATTCCACTTGTCCATTGGCTTGTGGATGGTAGGGGTTTGTGATCCTGTGCTTGATTTTATGATGTGTGAGTAGGTCTTCAATCAAATTGGAGGTGAACTGACTGCCTTTATCTGTAACTAGTTCTCTTGGATACCCAAACTTATAGAATATGTTCCCTCTTAAAAACTCAGCTACTTTTTCTTTTGTTGCTGCCTTGATTGCCTTTGTCTCTACCCATTTTGTTAGATAATCGGTGCACACAATGATGTATTGTTTCTGGTTTGAAGGAGGGTTGATAGAACCCACAATGTCCATGCCCCACTTCTCAAATGGCTCAAAAGACACTTGAGGTTGTGGGGGCATCTCATGATTTGGAGTAGGTTTTCCCATCCTTTCACACCGATCACAATGACCGATATATCTCCTCACATCTTGATGAAGAGTGGGCCAATAGTATGCTGATGCAGAATTTTTAAGGCAGTCCTCTTTGCTGCAAAATGGCCTCCACAAGGCCCATCATGATAGGTCAGGAGAATTTCAAAAAATTCTTCCTCCGTGACACATCATCTCAAAATCTGATCTGGGCCAAGTTTGAAGAGATTGCCCCCAACCCAAGTGAAAGGGGCACTTTTCCTCGCGATCTTGCTCTTCTCTTTTGAGGACATGTGTGGTGGGAACTATGCTAAAACCAAGTAATTTGCTATATTAGCAAACCATGAATAGAGTACTGAGATAGCAAATAGGTGTTAATCTGGAATTTGATCACCCACCATTCTTTCCTCACCTGCAGGTAGATTTACTCTAGACAAAAAGTCAGCAACAATGTTTTCCTTACCAAGCTTATCAATAATGGTTAAATCAAATTGCCGCAATAAAAGAAACCACCTAATAATGCGAGCATTTACGTCTAGTTTGTTCATTAAATACCTAATTGCAACATGATCAGTGTGTACGAAGGTCTGATAGCCTGTGATGTAATGTTTGAATTTATTTATGGAATGGACTACAGCTAGGAGTTCCTTCTTAGTTACAATGTAGTTTAACTCTGCCTTTGACAAGTTTCTACTTATAAAGTATATGGCATAAGGTAAATTCTCATCAACTTGCCCTAAGGTTGCTCCTATCGCTTTGTTCGAGGCATATGGGTGAATGTCGAAAGGTAGGGCCCAGTTTGGACCTCTCAAAATTGGGGCAGTCACAAGTTTACTTTTCAAGGTATCTAGAGCTTCTTGACAGTTGTTAGTCCATATGAACGTGACATCTTTCCCCAAAGTACCAAACGATGGAGAGGCTAGCTTACTGAAATCTTTAATGAATATTCTATAATATCCTGCTAAGCCTAGGAAACTTCGAACATCTCTCACGTTTTGAGGAAGTGGGACCCTTTGGATGATGGAAATTTTGTTGGGGTCCACCTGTAATCCTTGCTGAGAGATTGCATGACCTACCATGGTCCCTTAAGTCATCAAGAATTCACGTTTTTCTAGACTGAGGGATAGGTTCATTCCAATACACGTGTCCATTACTTTTCCCTAGTTAGATAAATCTTCCCAAAAGTTAGAACTATAAGGAGTTAAATCATCCATATATATTTCCACTACATCATGAGCTAGTTCAAAAAATATACTCAATACTGCTCTCTGGAAAGTGGTGGGAGCATTACACAGACCAAAAGGAAGGACCCGATATGCAAAGGTACCCCAAGGACAAGTGAAAGTGGTCTTATCTCGGTCTTCCGGGCTGATTTGGATCTGATTGTACCCGCTGAACCCATTTAGGAAGGAGAAAAACTTTTTCCCCGCTAGACCATCTAACACCTAATCTATGAAGGGCAAAGGGAAATGATCCTTTTTGGTGGCCTTTTTCAGTTCCCGATACACAGATTCTCCACTTACCATTTTTCTTTGGCACCAACACCAAAGGAGAGACCCATTCACTGTCAGAGATGGGGTAGATGAATCCTGCATCCAGTAACTTTTGCAATTCTTCTTTGACAATTTCTTTAAGGGCTAGATTCATCCTCCTTTGAGGTTGCCTGATTGGTTTGAAATCTTCCTTAATGTAAATGTGATGAGTACAAACTGAAGGGTGCACTCCCTTCATCTCCTTATAGCTCTAGGCGAAGGCATCCAAATGGTTTCTCAATAAGCTACACAGTTCCTTCTCCTGGGAGGTGGACAGGGATGAGTTGATTTTCAAGGTTCTTTCTGGGCCAAACTCTATACTCTTAACTCAAAGAGAGGTCGGGTCGGCCACACAAAAATCAGCTAAAGGATTGTCTTTGGTTTCTTTCACTAGCTCTTCTGATGGCAACATACTAGGGGGTGGATTCTGAATTAAGTTTTCAATGATATCATCCTCACTTTGTGGTTCCCCCCCCCCCATGGTAGTTTCCACTACACACAGTGGTGTAGAATAGACATCATCCTCATCTTCCTCCTCCAACCAGAGAGGTAGATCATGTTCTAGCAAAGGTTGGGTAGGAGGGTATAGGACTGGTTGCTTGGACATATTCCCATTCTTGATTGTCATGTTCCCATCTTGAGAGTTGATGTAGGCATCTGTAGTAGCCAACCAGGGTCTTACCAGGATGAGAGGATACCCAGTGTGCTTTGCCTTCAGCTGGAGAACTAGGAAATCAGTAGGGTACTCCCAAGAGTCGATGGAGACCATTAAATCTTCCACAATCCCTTTAGGGGTCACGGTGGAGTGGTCTGCTAACTGCAGCACTATTGTGGTCTTTCTCAAGGAGCCCTGGAGGTTGAGCTTAAGCATAGTGTCCTTGGTCATCACATTAATGGTAGCCCCCAGATCAATCAGGGTATGGGGGATCATGGTGCCATTGATGTGGACATCAACTCTTGGGCTTCCATGGTCTAGATACTTTGGACATATTACCTGCCCCAACATCAGGTCGGACAATTGTTCTATGACATTGATGGTCGGGCATCTCTCTTGCGCCTGCCTGGATGCTTGAAGCACTTCTCTTTGATCATCTTGTTGTATATAGGCACATCCTTTATGGCTTGGAGAAGTGGTATCTTTACACATAATTGTTTTAATTCTCCTAGAAGTTCAATTTCTTCTGGGGTAGGATGTGTTGTTCCAGATAATCTCTCAGGAAAGGGTGGAATTACTTTCGGTTCACTTTCTTCTTTATCTTCCTCATCCTCCTTAGGGGGAGGCTAGCTATCTGGGAGAACCTGTTAGCTCTGCTACATGTTTTAGCATTTTTTGGGGTCAGGGACAACTTTGCTGTGGTGTTTTCTGCAAAAGAGGGGCTAGTAGCAGTTCATTCATTTTTTCCCCTTTCATTTGCTTTACCCTTATAACTCCTGCCACCTTCATTTCCTCCTTCCCTTCCTTACCCCACCTAAACCCTGTTTAACCAGCTCCTGGGTCATATTCTGTTTTAACACTACTAAGCCTTGTTAACCCTTCATAAAAGCCCGATAACCTTAAACCCCGAATAAACCTTTGAAACCTTGTTTAAACACATTTTTATTTTTATTTAGTCCTCGACGCTAACCTTTTTAAAGACATTATAACCCCGCACATATGATAACAAATCATAACCCTAAGCTTTAATAAAACCCGGGCCCGCCTGCGCCTGTCACATCAACCTCGGAGCTCATGTTTGTTACCTCAACCATCCGATCGCGCCCGCTTGATGATCCAACAATAGTCACAGTCCCCACTCTCGTAACTTGTGCGTCCATTAGGAAGCAGGGAAGGCAGTTTCCCACCAGACTTGCCTGCCATGTGGCGCCATATTACAGGATTGCTCCTCCATGTCTGAATTCCGCTCACTTCCAAAAAGCAGTGCGGGGAAACTGCTCTCCTGCAAAACCGCCACCTCCCCGCCCGTTAACTCCCTCGTATCTTCCACTCCCGTCAGCCGTCGGATCTGCCAGACAGCGATCCGACGACCATCGTTCATCCATCCTCATTTCTCCCTAATGGCCTCTAAACATTTATCTCCATCGTCCGATTTCACGATCTGAATGATGTTATTGATCCCTGCACCTCTGTGTCAACCACTGCCTCCCATCATCAAATCTAGGCTGTCCATTTTGCCATTCAACAGACAGCGTTCTTCCTTGGCTCTTCGTCCGTGTTTAATGTATTTTGCTTTGTTTTTGAACCTATTTTTCCCGTGCGAAGAAGCAAGAGATGATCTGGTTTTCAGTGCATGAATTCTTTAGATACCGCAGTTAAAGAGCAGCATGGTCAAGGACAAGAAAGTACTTCCTCGAGCAGTTGAATTCATTAAACAGTTATGGACATTTATTCATGAAACATTCCACTTGTTCAAGGAGTACACCAAAGTACCAGTAAATGTCATTTTGTCCATTAAAACATGCAGATTGTAGTAGAAGAGCCATATCTAACTATAAATGTGGTTGGTTGTACATTAAGACACCTCCACGCTTAGCCTAGCAGAGCAATTTTGTAAACAAATTCTATATATACCCAAAAAAGCGATGTAATTAGTTTGATGAATGTTATTCTGTTGTAAGCTTCAACTTCTAGAGACTGTAACTACTGTGAGACCTATAGTTTCTGGTCTTCATTTTTAGTTAATACAAGCTTCTTTTGTTGTCAATTGCTCATTTTTCACTTCTTCTATGTTCCAGGCTGTGCCTGTTATGCATTCATTCATGTGATGTTAATGTTTAGCATTAGAGGGGCTGTCATCCCACCTCTATGTTAGGATTTAGCATGTATCACTGAATATTAATGTAGGTTTCTATTGTTTTAATGCCAGAGAGTTGTCATCCTGTCTATGCATTAGGAAATAGATTTGTAGACCTCTTATTGGTTGCAGCCAGTCATCACAGGGTCCTGTGCATCTTCTGGTGTGATCATTGTTCTCCATCATCACATTTTATTCAAAACTGTGAGTAATTGGTGGTCTAAAGCCTTGTAGTCTGGGGGTGTTCACCCATCTCTGGGGTTAAGCATAGTAGAAGTGGTTATCTGGCTTGAATATGCAACATTTGTTTCATTCATCCACCATTTATCCAACATTTTGTTGAGTTTGTAATGTTCCCGAGCATCTTTGATATACAACCTAGGAGAGTTTCTTGGGGTGATAACATTAATTGGCGTCGTTGCCGGGGAGAGGAGAATTGAAGCTCAGCTTCCCTAGGAGAATGACACAACTTCAAGCTTTGATGATAGACAAGGCTTGAACACAGTTTCTGGTTGTAATCATCTGTCTAGCGACTCCATTGGTGGAAGACCATCATTTGGTGACTCCACATTGACGTTCTGGCTCAGTTTGTGAGACATACTTGAAGAAATCCTCAGAAATCATCAACTGAACTAGTGCCTGAACCTGAGAGGACTGTCAAATCGAAGAAATATTCACAAAAAGGGGCATCAGGATAAGGTAAGCCTAAGAAACCTAATTCATCTCTGAAAGATAAAGTTGTAGCTGAAAATATTCAGATTGAGGATTTAGAAGTCAGCACTGTTAATAAAGAAAAACCTCCAGATATTAGTTTAGCCCCTTTTGCAGTTAGTTCCCCTTTGAATCTCAGTACAAAGAAAGCATCCCATTCAGTCCAAAACATCCCTTTATCTCTGCCATCCATCACATTACTCCCTACCGGTCAATCTACTAGTGTTCTTCCAAATATTCCAATCATGGCAGGACAACAAGAACCTACGAGAATAGAAAGAATTGTAGCTGCCAGATATGGACCTTTGGTATTGTCTGTGCCTTTAAATCCTATGCCTATGGGAGAATATCAAAAATATATGCCCAAATTCACAGGTACAGAGGGAGTAACAGCAGAAGAACACCTAGAAGCTTTTTACAGTTATGCTGATAATTTAGACATAAGTGAAAATGATATATGGATGAGAGTTTTTGTCCAGAGCCTTGATGGGGAATCAATACCTGATTTTAATAAAAGATTCAATCGAATTATAGTAAGATACCAGCTGAGGTAAAGCCTACCCCAACCTCTGCCAAACTCACTTATGCCAATGGTTTTGACTCAGATTTCTGCCTGTTATTGAGAGAAAGAAGATGTGCTACTCTAGTTGACATGTAGGATGCAACACTAGAAGTAGAGTCTAATATCTTGGCTACAGAAAAGTTAAAAAGTCAAGCTGATAGGAGGAGGCAGAGAAATCAGGCATCTACTTCCTCTGCATCATCTTCCGACCCCAAGTTTGACAAAATGACTAAAATGATAGAGTCATTGGCTGCTAAGATATCTAAGCTAGAGGTTGAGCAGAATTCAGGGAAAGCAAGGCAGCAGAATACATTTCCTCAAAGAAACCCCAATTCATTCAAAAGAGCGAATAAGCAGTTACAAATAATGTAGAGGGTTGAATATTCAAAAGAAGATCAGAAGGTTAAAGCTCCTTTCCAAAATGTAGTCATGGAGGAGGAACAATTTGAAGAAGATGAGGATGAAATTCATTGCATGGAAGATAAAGGCAGTGTTGCATTTTTGACATTGGCTAAGTATGAACAATCATTGCTGTAGGAACAAGATAGTCAGGAGTGGGATAGAGGAGCAGTTCTACAAACTGATCAGCAATAGAGATATATTTTGAGGTCGAATGCAAAGAGTGCCAAGGAGAATTCTGCCCAAAGAGCTGTTATCCAAACAGAACCACTGAATATCAAGCAGAGAAGACCAGCAGCTGATCCAGTCATCCTCAAAGCTCCAGTTCAAGAGGTAAAAAGCTTTGATAAATCATCTTCTTCTTTCAGCTTTGAGTCAGAAGTTCAAAAATTGAAAATATCTATGCCTCTGGTTGAGTTGGTGAAGAGTGAAGTATTTAAAAAGCCTATACTTGAAGCCCTTGAGCTAGAAACCAAACAAATCTCCGCTGACTCTGTCAATTTGCAAGATGACAAGCCTGCCATTGTGCTTAGTCCTATGATTGAACCCGCTAATAATAATTCTCCATCTTTTTATGTTTCATTGACCATTCATGATAAAATCCTCCACAAATTCCTGCTAGATACAAGGGCCAACCATAATCTAATGCCTAAAGCTATCATGGAAGAGTTAGGCCTTGACATCACCAGACCCTATCATGATTTATTTTCTTTTGATTCAAGGAAGGTGAAATGTCTTTGATTGATTAAAGATCTGGCCATCACCTTAACTCAGCTGCCCATGAAGAGTATGATGATGGATATTGTGGTAGCAGATGTCCCTCCTAAGTTTGGCATGCTGCTATCCAGAGGGTGGATTAAGAGACTGGGTGGGACACTTCAGAACGATCTGTTTTATGCTACTGTCCCAGTGTTTGGAGAGGAAAGCAGGAGATTGTATAGAGAAGCACAGTTGGCATGCATCATCAGTGATGAGAATAATCCTACAAATCATCCTATTTATGCAGTGGACATCGATTTTGGAGCATGTATTCTCTAAATAGAAGAATCTCAGAAGGCCGTATTACAGATCAAGAAACCAATATTTCAGGCTAAAAAAAGCAAGGAAGTCAAGTTTGGGAAATGTTCTTTGATGGAGTATATTCTAGGGAGACTACAGGAGCAAGGGTGATGTTGATATCTCCACAAGAAGAGAGCATTCAACTGTCTTTTAAGCTGGTTTTTCAAGTCACAAACAACATAGCAGAATATGAGGCTTTGTTGTTGGGCCTTAATGTAGCAAAAGACAGAGGAATTAGAAGCATAAAGGTGTTTGGAGGCGCTGATTTGATAATACAGTGAGTAAATAAAACTTTTAAAGCAAAGCACCCAAGGCTGAAGGCATATAGAGATGAGGTATGGAGAATCAGAGACTCTTTTCATTTTTTATGTATTTCATACATCCCTAGAGCCTAAAATTAGCTTGCTGATTCCCTTGCTATTTCTTCTAGTCTATTTATCCCTCCTTTGCCTCCCAGACTAGTGTATGAAGTCCAAATGAAATACAGACCGTCCTTGCCTGATAATGTCCACCATTGGAAATTTTTTGAAGATGATAATGAGTTGAATAGATTCCTTCAATTCATTGATGAATTTTCTGAAATGCAAATTGACCAAGAGAATGATGCCTTGTTAGAAAACCCCCAGTCCTAGCTTAGAAATAAAATTGGTAAAGATAGCATTGTCTAGCTTCCTGGTAACCATATTCCTAAGGGTTTAATTCCTCTTGAAAGGTTGTTTGACCCGAATGATGTGCCTTACAAGGCTGCTCAAAAAGAAGACCAATATGTAGTATGTAAGCATGATATAGGAAGTCTAGGTCAGCCTAGCTATGTGAATTTGTCTACTCACTTGTCTGCTGATCAAAGTGTTGAATACTGCAATTTAATGAGGCAATTTGCTGATATGTTTTCCTAGGAGTATAGTGACCTGAAAACTTATGATAAGAATATAATTCAACATAAAATCCCTCTGGAAAAAGACACTATTCCTTTCAAACAGAAGCTGAGACCAATAAATCCTATGCTTCTTCCACTTATAGAAAAAGAAATTAAAATATTGTTGGCTGCCAAGATCATTGTTCCTCTTAGATATTCAAAATGGGTAGCCAATCTAGTGGTGGTGAAGAAGAAAAGTGGTGAAATCAGACTGTCTGTTGATTTCAAAAATTTGAACAAATGCTCCAAGAAAGACAACTATCCTCTACCAAAGATGGAGGATTTGTTGTAGAAGGTCTCAGGTGCTAAAGTGATGTCTTTTTTGGACGAATTTTTAGGCTTCAATTAGATTGTTGTGCACCCAGATGATCAAGAAAAGACTGCATTCACCACTCCTTGGGGCACTTTTATGTATGCCAAAATGCCATTTGGATTGATGAATGCTGGAGCCACCTTTTAGAGAGCTATGGATATAGAATTTGTGGGAGAAAAGGACAAATTTGTGCTTATCTACCTTGATGATATAACATTTTACTCCGGCAGCCATCAAAATCATTTACAACATTTGAAAAAAGCATTCTTGAAGTGCAGGAGGTTTGGAATATCAGTCAATCCCAAAAAATCTCAATTTGCTTTAGAAGAAGGCAAGCTGTTAGGACATATTGTGTCTACTGCAGGTGTTCAAATTGACCCAGAAAGAGTCAAAGCAATTCAGACTTTTTCAGTCCCTAGATCTAAGAAGGATATCCAATCCTTTCTGGGCAAAATTAATTTTGTCAGGAGGTTTTTTCCAAATTTTGCAGAACTAGTAAAGCATGTTTCCTCCATGTTGAAGAAATGGGCAGAAATCAAATGGATTGATATAGTAAGAAAATTATTTGATTCCATCAAAAAGGCTATTATGGAAGCTCCCACATTGATATGCCTGGATTATAGCAAGGAGTTCCATATTTTCTCATTTTCCTCTTAAGACACCATTGCAATGTTTTATTGCAGGTAGATGAAGAAGGTTCAGAGCATCCAGTGGCATTTTTCGGCAAGAATTCGAGGGATGTTGAACTGAGGTATGATATGACAGAAAAGCAGGCATATGCTCTTATTAAATCCTTAAACGCTTTTAGAGTTTATATCTTGCATTCAAAATTAATTGCATATGTGTCTTCTGCTACAATAAAAGGTGTCTTGACTCAAACTGATGCTAATGGAAGAAGGGAAAAATGGATTGCAAAGATGATAGAATTTAACAATGAGCTGAAGCCCACCAAGCTAGTCAGAGGTCAGCGTCTTGCCAAGTTATTGGCTGAAGAAAATTGCAGATCGTTAGACATTGATTTCCTATGCACAATTGCAGAAAATGGTTAGCCAGAAGAAGAGGAAACAACTGAAACAGAGAGAAAGCAGTCAGTGGCCGAGAATCTAGCTTCTTGTAATTGGTATGCTGAAATAATTAATTTCTTGCTGAAGCTAGAAATGCCTTCAGAATCTACTCAAAGTCAAGCTAGAACTTTAAAGCTTAGGGCAGCAAAATATTGCATCAATGATAATCTGCTCTAGTAGAGGGATTCATTTGGAATACTTTTAAGGTGTCTGGACAAGGAACAGTCAAAAGAAGTGATGCAACAATTTCATAATAGCATGTGTGGAGGGCACCATTATTGGAAGACTACAGCTCATAAAATTTTCAAAGGTGGGTACTATTGGCCCACTTTATTTTCTGATGTGTTTGCTTTTGTTAAATCTTGTGACAGGTGCCAAAGATTTGAAGGAAAATAGCAGTTGAAGTCCCTGCCCCTAAAACCAATTCAGGAAAAAGGGCCTTTTCAGCAGTGGGGTTTGGATTTCATTAGAGAAATCAATCCACATTCTAGTGGCCAACACAGATGGATATTAGTAGCTACTAACTATTTCACTAAGTGGATTGAAGCAGTCCCTACAAGGAAGGCTGATCATAATGTGGTCATCAAGTTTTTGATTGAGAATATATTCAGCAGATTTGGTTGTCCACATAAATTAATCACAGATAATGTAGTAGCTTTTAGGAAAAAGGAACTGGTGGAAATGTGTGATTCAATGGGTATCAAACTTGTTCATTCTACCTCATACTATCCTTAGGGAAATTTTCTAGCATAATCCTCTAATAAAAGTCTGATCAGGATAATTAGAAAGCTGTTAGAGGACAATAAAAGGAATTGGGATTCAAAGCTCAAATATGCACTATGGGCTGACAGAGTGACCATTAAAAAATCCACAAGGAATTCTCCTTTCAAGTTGGTATATGGCACTGATGTTGTATTTCAATTCAGCTAATTCTCCTTGTGGCAAAATTCCTTCAAACAGAGCAGGATGAGGAAGAAGAAATGGCAAAGAGGATCTCTGATTTGGCATAAATACATCAGATTAGAGAACAGCTGGTTGAAAAGGCTGCAGCACAACAACAAAAGGTCAAGGAAGCCTTTGACAGAAGGGAAAAAGCAAACAATTTTCAGGTTGGTGACTTGGTTTTGAAGTGGGATGCATTGAAAGAGAAGAAAGGCAATCATGGGAAATTTGATGCTTTTTGGACAAGGCCTTTCAATATTTCACAGATTCAAGGGAACAACACCTTCATACTGAAAAGTATGGGAGGAGAAGTAGTTTTTGATGGCCCAGTTAATGGATGGTTTTTGAAAGTTTATGTTGTTTAAGGTCTTTGGCCTTAAAGGTTGTAAATATTTTGTTTTTATCAATTTTGTACAGGCAAAGTAGACTCCATGCCCAATGGAACACTAGGAATTTTGGCTAGTTTGTTTTCAGTTGGAAAGGCAGTGGTCTGCAAGTTCTTGAGACCTCACAGGGAGGATCTCAGCCCCAGAAGGAGCCAGTGTTAGCTCTGCTACATGTTTGAGCATTTTTTAGGGTCAGGGACAACTTGGCTGTGGTGTTTTCCGCAAAAGAGGGGCTAGCAACAGTTCATTAATTTTTTCCCCTTTCATTTGTTTTACCCTTATAACTCCCGCCACCTTCATTTCCTCCTTCCCTTCCTTACCCCACCCAAACCCTTTTTAACCAGCTCCCAGGTCATATTCTATTTTAACACTACTAAGCCCCACTAACCCTTCATAAAATCCCGATAACCTTAAACCCCAAATAAATGTTTAAAACCTTGTTTAAATGCATTTTTATTTTTATTTAGTCCCCGACGCGAACCTTTTTAAAGAAATTATAACCCCATGCATATGATAAAAAATTATAACCCTAAGCTTTAATAAAGCCCGAGCCCGCCTATGCCTGTCACATCAACCCCAGAGCTCATGTTTGTTACCTCAACCATCCAATCGTGCCCGCTTGATGATCCAATGATAGTCGCAGTCCCCGCTCTCGTAACTTGTGCATCTGTTAGGAAGCGAGGAAGGTGATTTCCCGCTAGACCTGCCTGCCACGCGACATCATATTACAGGATCGCTCCTCCATGTATGAATTCCGCTCACTTTTGAAAAGTGGTGCGGGGAAACCGCCCACTCGCAAAACCACCACCTCCCCGCTCGTTAACTCCCTTGTATCTTCCACTCCCGTCAGTCGTCGGATCTACCCAACAGCGATCCGACGACCATCGTTCATCCATCCTTGTTTCTCCCCAATGGCCTCCAAAATTTAATCTCCACCATCTGATTTCGCGATCCGACTGCTGTTGTTGATCCCTGCACCTTTCTGTCAACCATTGCCTCCCATCATCAAATCTAGGCCATACATTTTTCCATTCAACATACAATGTTCTTCCTCGGCTCTTCATCCATGTTTAATGTATTTTTCTTTGTTTTTGAGGCAGTTTTGCCAGCGTGAAGAAGAAAGAGATGATCTGGTTTTCAGTGCATGAATTCCTCAGCTACCACAGTTAAAGAACAGCATGGTCAAGGACAAGAAAGTACTGCCTCGAGCAGTTGAATTCATTCAATAGTTATGGATATTTATTCACGAAACATTCCACCTGTTCAAGGAGTACACCAAAGTACTAGTAATGTCATTCTGTCCATTAAAACATGTAGATTGTAGCGGAAGAGCCATATCTAACTATAAATTTGGTTGGTGGTACATTAAGACACCTCCACGCTTAGCCTAGCAGAGCAATTCTGTAAACAGATTCTATATATACCCAAAAAAATGATGTAATTAGTTTGATGAATGTTATTCTGTTGTAATCTTCAACTTCTAGAGACTGTAACTACTATGAGACCTGCAGCTTCTAGTCTTCATTTTCAGTTAATACAAGCTTCTTTTGCTGTCAATTTCTCATTTTTCACTTCTTCTACTTTCCAGGCTGTGCCTTGTTATGCATTCATTCATGTGCTGTTAATTTTTAACATTAGAGGGGCTGTCATCCCACCTCTATGTTAGGATTTAGCATGTATCATTGAATATGTATGCAGGTTTCTGTTATTTTAATGCCAGGGAACTGTCATCCTGTCTGTGCATTAGGAAGTAGATTTGCAGACCTCTTCCTGGTTGCAGCTGGCCATCATAGGGTCCGGTGCATCAGCTGGTGTGATCAATGTTGTCCATCATCACATTTTATTCAAAACTGTGAGTAATTGGTGGTCTAAAGCCTTCTAGTCTGGGGGTGTTCACCCATGTCTGGGGTTAAGCATAGTAGAAGTGGTTATCTGGCTTGAATATGCAGCATTTGTTTCATTCATCCACCATTTATCCAACATTTTGTTGAGTTTGTAATGTTCCCGAGAATCTCTGATATAAAACCTAGGAGAGTTTCTTGGGGTGATAACAAAACCTTCCCAGATCGTAGGATAATCTCCTGAATCTCCATAACATAGGTTTGGCATGATGGTTCCCCATTATATGTCTATCTGTTATTCAGGTTTGGGTTTGGTTGAGCATGCATTTGGTGTTTCCTTGGTGAAACAGGAGGCAATGGTTGTGGTTGAGCAGGTGGTGGAGGCAAAAGAGCAGGAGGAGAGTTGTACCGGGGCCTCCAACCCTGATGAGGTGCATTCCACTGAGGCTGTGGCTGAGCATAGGAGTGAAATGAATGAGCAGTTGGTTGAGCATGATATTGAGATGGATATGACCAAGGAGGAGGTGTGGACCAAGAAGTATGAGTAGGAGGGGCCCAAGAAGGCATGGAGGTGGCTTGATTGGGGTTGTAGTATGCTTGGGATATCCCTTGCATTACCTGCTGGTAAGGTCTAAGTCCATGCAACCTCCTTTGGTTTATGAAATAGAGTGGTTTAGTGGCTCCTTCGGCCCCTTGGTATACAAATTTAAGTCAGGGGAAGGAAGGGCACTTATCTATAGGATGATCTTCTTCAGAGACTGAACACACCTCTATAGAGTTCAATGGACATTCGTTCCTAGGATGCCTTATGGTGTACCTAGGACGAAGGATGGGCAAATCCCTCTCTGCCTCCTCTTGTTTCCTTTTGATATGCAAGGTATCCATTTGCATGGCAAGAGTCTGCAACATCTCACTCTTGAAATTTTCCAGCATGTTTCCAAATTCACGTTTGAGGGATGAACTGGATGAGGAAGTACTAGCTATGGGTTGACTCCCCCTACCTCTCTTTCTAGCTGCCCTAGAATGGCTTCTAAAGACAGTCTTTATGTCTTCATAAGGTAGTTAGTATATGTCTCCCCCAGCCAGTAAATGGAGGGTGTCTAGAAGGTCTTCCAGAATTCCCTTGAGCAGGACCAATTTCAAAGATTCGGGGTCAAGTGTGCGCCTGGCCCTTTTATAACTGATCTGGAATCTCTCTTCATAATCCTCCAAGGATTCATCACTTCCCATGGTCATTCGAAATATTTCTTCCTTGGTGTCTTTGGACCTATAGTAGTCCTGATATTTGATATTAAAGGCTTGCTGCATCTGAGCCCAAGTTGTGATGTTGTTGCCAGGTAGCCCCATGAACCAGCGCAATGTTGCATCCTTGAGGGTAGAAGGAAACAATTTCAACTTCTACTGATCTTCTACATAGCCATAGGTTTGAAAAAAAACAACAAACTCAAACTGGATGGAAGTGAGGTAGGGGTGAAGGGCTTACGTTCTTCATTTTAGTGCCCCCATTGGTCTCTCGGATGGAAAATGTACCTTCTACTCTTTCTCCATTCCCCCTAGCATTTCTGTTTTCAGCCATTGTCTCAGGAGGGATGGTTTCTTCCTCTTCTTCTCCTATAGGTTATTCAAATATTTTAGGTTGTTCTCCTAAAGGATCTTCTGTATCGTTGCCACAAAAGAAGAGGGAAGGGTGGATTTGTGATGTGGTGGGGGTGTTGGGTAGGAATTTCCTTGAACTATCTCTGTTCCTACGAGGCATGAAAGGGAATCTATTTTTTGGGTGAGTTTTGATTTTTTTTCTACTTGTACTTGCAAAACTGAAATTGATTGAACAAATAAATTGCAACTAACTGAAATGAACTTACTGAAAGGAAATTGTGGGATTGAAATGAAAGTAAGGAAATGACTAATCTGAAATGAAAATTGTAGAATTGAAAGAACTAATCTACTTTTTCTAAAATGGAAATTACAGAATTGGAAGGGCTAATCTACTTTTGCTGAAATGGAATTTGCAGAATTGAAAGAACTAATCTAATTTTGCTGAAATGGAAATTGCAAAATTGAAATGAAAGCAAGGAAATGTAGAATTTGAAAGAAACAACTACTCTACTTCCGCTGAAATGAACTACTTAGTAGAATGTTGCCGTAGAAAATAGAAGAAAAGCAGTAATCACAAAATACTCTGATGCTTTCCCTACAACGGTGCCAAAAAATGGTGAGCACCAGTATTATAGCAAGAATGCTACAACTCCTGTGGCTTCCTACTTTACTTTTATCAACCCGGTAGTGCGTAGCAAACTTGGAAGCGACGGTGCTATATGCACAAGTACTAGCTATTACTACAGGCTGTCACTTGGTAAGCTGGCGCAAGTTCACTAGGAGCTTAAGCCAACTTATATGAATTCTTAGAAGAATTTTTTAGCTATGCCGAAAGAAAGCTAACTCTAAAGAGGCTATTCTACTTGCAGAAAGAGAAAAAAGACTGGAGTGTAACGCAAACCCTAGCAAACCTAATTCTTCCAACTAACCCTACTTTTGCAGAAAAATAGATGAAAACTAATGAAATGAGTGCCATTGACTAATGAAAAGGTAAATTACATCTATTCAAGCTACTTCTGAAAGGAAATGAGAAAAAACACCTTTTTGGGTTTATTTATGTATTTTATGTGAAATTGCTATGCTTGTAATTTATCTGTTTGTGGTTGTGGTAGAGATTTGCGGTGATGGAAGCTGACCTTGGGGTTTCCAAAGGTGTAGGAAGGTGTGGGGAAGTCCTAAGAATCCTCTGGTAACCTTTTGGAGACTTCCTCTCCAATCGGACTTCAAAAAGTGACTTTTAGGAAATTCTATAAGATCTACAGGAGGATCTATAGGAGGATGCCGAGAGCCATTTTTAGAGGTTTTAAAGGTGGAAAAATGGTAAGAAAGGGTAGCTGAAGATTAGAGGGAGTTGTCAAGGTGTCTGAATCTCATCAAGGATGATTGGGAAAGAAAATTATGGTTGGATTTGTTCAAGAGACAAGAAGGAAGCTTATGAGAAAAATGCAGAAACTAGGGCAGTTTCGTGAAGGGTTGTGAATGACTTGTGAAACCTATGAGAAAAGAAATGATGATGGCTACTTTATTGATGCACCATGAGCAGAGGTGTGTTTTAAGAGAGATGCAAGTCAAGATACTGAAATTGAGCAAGAAAAGAACTAGATGTACCAAAAGAGTAGAGCTATCTCTTATGTTAACCTAAATTCTGACTTGGAAGAATAAAATGTTGAACAATGCTATATGAACAGGAAAGCGTCCAAGAGATTTATTTCAGAGACATAAATGAAGGTGGAAAAATGGATCTAAAGAAAAACATTAACCTCTGAATCACTATAACACTAGAAATTGCATGGGGGAAGCAAAACTGTGTTTTTATGCCAGCCAGCAGACCTTGACGTCAATTCATGGTCCCCAAAGGAGGAAAGGAGGTCAAGATCTATTGATGGCCATTTTGTATCCTTATCTTAACACTATTTAAGCTACTGCATCAACTGAAATGGAAACAACTATGCAAACCAACAAAAGCAACCTATTCTACTAAGGAAAAATGAATCTATCTAACAGAAGTTAATTCATGAACTGAAGAAAAAAAATATAAGTACAAAGCAAGAGGTCCTGGGCAGCTTGGTTTGTGCCCTAACCTAAGAGCTTCAGCACTCTAAAAGAAATTTGTGATGGCTCATAAAATATTTCATCTCCATTATCAAAAATAATAGTCACATTACATAAACTGTTCACAAGAGTAAGCTCGAAAATGAGTTGAGCAAGAACTGCAACAAAAGTGTGAAAATTTGACTAACAACCAACTAAACTACTTAGCACCTAAGCCCTCCTATTTATACAATAGAAGCCTCCAATAGTTCTCCTAAAACCAAGGAGGCTCGGCTCCCAAGACTAGAGATAGACAATAGTTCTTCTTCACTTGTTTGGCTGCCCCTTTGATGTACCAATGTGGCTACTTGTGCTCTAAGTTTTCAAAAGGAGGATTCGAGGTAGGGAGTCATAAATGAGGGGGACACCCTCCTACAAATCCTCTCCCTTGTTTTCCTCGAATATTGGCTACCAAATGCTCATTAATCCTTTGACTTTGTCCCAAAATTGACCAAAAATATAGATAAAGCACACATTAGACTTCATGGCATAATGACTAACCCAATTCACTCTATTAGCATAAATATAATACAAAACATGCAATAAACTAATGAGAATGGTGGATTAAGCTAAGTTAGGAGGCCAAATGAGCCCATATAATTACCCATTTCTGGGGCTCATTAGTTTCCTCATTCGAGGGTTCCTCTACTTGGTACTCCTTCTCGCCTACTTGTTCTGGTTCGAGCTCCAGTATAGGTTCTTCTTTGTTGAGCAGTGATCCAATCAGAGCCAATTTTCCTATGCTTAAAGCCTCTTCATTTGGTGGAGCAAGTAATGCGAGCTGACCATGACCACAATCTATCTTCTTTCGGTAGAAAGGTTTGAAGGGTTTTCTGTTATTATAATCTCCTCCCTTACCACTAGTACTCTCTCGGTGATTCCTTCTCATATCAATGACCACATTCGTAAGTTTCTTAATGATTCGATGCAACCCTTCCACATAGGTGGTGTCCTTGTCTTTAGTTTCAGCCCCTTTGTTATCATTTCCATTATTCCTCTTGGATTTCTAAGGGGCTTTCTTTTCTCTAGTTGTAGGGTGCCATGCTGTGAGGTTGATCATTTCATTTTCAGCTTTCATAGCTTCATCGATATCACCTTGTAAGGTTCGCACATTACTCCTTTTAACCCACATCGATGTAGGGACACAGAGAACAGAGATATAGAACTCCATTAGCACCTCTTCAGTAGGTCTAACAGTGACTGGGATTCTGTTTAACAAGGTGTTAAACCAGATGTTAAAATCCTTAACCTTCTCCTTGGTTTCCATTTTCAGATGGGACAATTCTAAAACTAAGGCCGCAGGTGTTTTGTCATCACCAAACTTGTCCAAAAAGGCCTGTTGAAAAGCATCCCAAGAGGTAATCGACCCTATTCTCAAACTGAAATACCATGTGGAGGCTACACTAGTCAAAGTAAAAGAGAATAGGTGACACACCACATCCTCATCAGCGACCCCTAACCTGCACAAGGCTAGGAAGAAAGAGCGAATATGGTTATGAACGATATCTCCCTGCTTAGGGTTGAAATTGGGTAACACTCTTTCTGTATTTTCTGGTAAGGGATGCTACTGCCCAGCTACTGCGACAACATCCTGTGTAAGCCAGAGAGGGAGTGCTCCTGGAGGAGGTGGAGGTTGATTCCCACCCGAAGGAGGAGGTGGAGGCTGATTCCCACCTAGAGGAGGAACGTTGGCCATACTATGGGCAAGGAAGTTTTGGTTGGAGGCTTCCCCATTAGGATTCTCAAAATCAAGCGAGGAGTTACCTTTAGAAGGGGAATCCTTAGGAATTTCTTCCTAAGGGGTGTCGATGCTTTGCAAGGATTCTAGAACAATGTCTTCGAGAGAAGTGGCTACAGATCTATCTTCACTCAGGGTAAAGATCCATGACTTCCTTTTAGTTGTCAAAGGTAACGAGTGAAAGATGGGAAGTTGAGAGAGGGAATGACTGTAAGCCCGAGTAAGTGCTCTGACTAGTTGTTCCTGAATGACATGATACTCCCTCAATCTCTCCTCCTTGGGTGACCGGGTAATAGGACTTAGAGGGGTCTCTGTTTCTTCAAAAGGAGGCTCTTTCAAATGTGTGGCAGGATCTCTCCGACCTTTATGATCCATACATTAATCCTTTTGAATCCATGCATGGCACTTACAAATGAAATATTGAAAAGCTGGAGAGGGAGGTTCATGCCCTCCTTCTAGCGCCAATTTGTTGACATGGTGAATGTGCACAATGCCAACAAGGGGAACTAACCTGATCGCAAGCCCCAATTATACCTACTTTCGTTTGGAATGGCTAACTCCAATGGGTTCAAAGGGACCTCGTAAACTATTTTAACATGTCAAAAGATTACTTCCAGGAGGAAGACTTCAATTAAATCAACAAAATGAGACGACTAACCTATATGTATTAAATCCTATCTATACTACTTCTAACTACTCTACTCTAGTCCTAGCTACTCTAATTTATCCTGCAATAGCATGATACAAAGGTTTAAACATCATATATATGTTCAGCAGGAGCATTAAAAAGAAGGTTAAACATCATGCATAGATTCAAGTCCAAATGAATAAATCACTGAATTCACAGCTGGACAAGACTGTACTAAAGCTAAATTGCAATTCAATCACTCATATAGGAATCCACATTCTTCTATGGAATTAAAACTGCAACTGATGTTTAATTTAGTTTCAAATCAAAGACCATTCACAAGTTAACCATGAAACTGAATCACATTCAATTTAACAAGACTAATAGTGAACTGTAACTCATCAATATCCATAAATATAAATCAAATTTACATTCATGCCAGTAACAACACTCTGATCCAAAACAATACAATGAGTCTGAAACTAATGGCTCCTTCTTCCCTCAAAAATAGTCCCCCTCATTCATGATAAAGCAACACTATTCTTCTTGAAAATCCAAAGCCCCTTCTCCTCTTCGGAGGTAATATTTATGCTAAAATCCTCTCTCTCTCTCTTGGTATTCCCTGCCTCTGCACTTTCCCTCTCCTTCCTTCATTATGCCAATCATAAGAAACAGGTGAAAAAATTCAGTGTCACTGCTAACATGTAAAGGGTGTTTCTTGTCATTAGGGCACTTCATTTCTTGGGCACTTAATGGTTATTGATTAGAGAGGATAACTGTGTGTCCTGTTCATGATGCAATCTAGAGCGGTTTCATTTTCGTAGCATGCAAGCAACGCTTGGAAACCAATAGAACACCTCTACATATAAGGGTTTTCCGGATCTTCTTGTGCATTCGTTACTCCTAGCCTACATAGATAAGAGATACCAGTCACGCTTATAAAAATACAACAAAAATTCTTTAAAACATGAATATTGCCTCTATTGAATGTTTATCACATTAAACGCGAAAGAATCAGCCCCTATTTTTTAGCATTATGCATAGATTAAGCCTAGCAAGACAAACTCGGTTTAGACTGAAAACTATCAAAAAACACACAGCCGAATCCAAATTGCAGATTTGAAAATTTATATGCTAGGCTTTGTAATGATTGAAGGGTCCGAGAGGTTATGGTGTGCTATATATGAAACTTTGGACTGGGTCAATTGCAATATGAAAAATGCTCTAGACCCGATATATATGTATATATATCGTGGTTGATAAAACCATCAGGTCTGGTAGATGGTAGCACGCACTATATATTAGCCCTGTGCCTCCCGATAGCGATAAGAAATTAACTCCAGACCTGATATATAATATGATATGATTAATAGGATCAATGGGTCTGCCACATCACTGCGCACCTTATGTTCAAGCCTTTGGACCCTGCTGATTGCCATATGCGAAATGCTCCAGACTCGAAAATATATGTCTTCCGGTTGATAAGGTCATCGGGTTCGGAGGGTAGCAGCACGGCATGTATGCATATGCCTTGGACTTAGGGTGATTGCGATATGTGACTAGATTTTCGGACCCGAAAATATATATACTGTGGTTTATAACACTGTCGGGTCCGGAGCCCTTGTGGCATGTGTTATGTGCCCATATTGAGTGCGATAAGTGAAATAGGGATGGTTTATGTGTTTTGTGAAGGGTTTCCTTTGTAAAGGGATTATAACGTGACAATGATGCGATGAAGGGTTTTGAGAGTTAAACCAACAAATGATTATGATAAGGGTATGGGTGATGGTTTTCGCGGGAGCCAATGTACCATGCATGTTTGGGAGGATCGAAAGATCCTGATGAAGGGAGAGGATAAAGGGATAGGCTGTTTCATGAATGATCCATGTAGTAGAGGTATATTTAATGGATTAGCCATCAGGCCTTTAAAATTTGACTCGACAAGCTATTGACATCCATGTAATAAAATAGATCATTCCAAAAGATGAAAAATCAAACTTCTAGGGGACCCATTGGAAATTTGCTACAGAACCATGTTTCAATAGGGTGGTATTTGTGGCCGCAACAGGTTCCCCTGTGAATCATTTTTTTCTTATGGTTTTAATCGTTTCATGTCATTCCATGCATTTCTAAATTGTGATTTCCATTTCACAGAATAGTAGAGGAAATTTGTATTCTCTTGATTTTAGTTCAATTTCATGGGTAGTAGCAAATTTATATTACTGTATACATGGTATCAAATCATAAATCACATTATAAACCAGTTAATGGAGCTTTTCATTCATATATTTAGATTTGCAGATTGTTTGAAGCAATTTTTCTTGCATGCCATAAAATGTCTTTCAACAAATTGAGATTGGAGTATTCCCTTGAGCAAACTTCAAAATTCTTAGCTTGGAAGGATAGGATGGAAGTGGTGCTCAATGATAATGGTGTGTTGTATTACACCAAAATTGATATCGCAAAGCCAATGTCATCAGATGCACAAGAGTCATCCCAGTGGAAGAAGGATATTGCAAAATCCATGAGGAACATTGTAGACTATGTGAGAGACCACATAGTCTCGAATTTACATGGAAAATAAACTCCATTTTATATGTGGAAGGCCCTCACTGAGCTATTCGAAAATCATATTAATGCCAGGAAATTTCCATTGAGGGACAAGCTCAGAAACATCTACATGTAGAAAGGTGAAACTATTCTACATTATCTCTCTAGATTAACTTAGTGTCGAGCTGAACTTGAAAGAGTTGGAGAAAATATTCCCTCTGTATAAATAGTTATCCTATCTCCCCAAGGCCTTCCAAAATCCTCGTACAACTACCAAGACTCTATAGATGGAAGGGGAAAATGACGAAATTGGGAGAGACTTTGGTCTGATCTGATGTAGGAATAAATATGGAGGAACACTAGAGATGGAGTAACATCCAAATATGAGGAGGAGGATAGGTTTTCCTTGGTTTGGAAGGGAAAGAAGGCACACAAAAATCTAGATTTTAGTGAGAACAATTGCAAGAAAAAGAACCTAACTAAGAGAAAATGTTTTCATTTCCATGAATATAGGCATTATACAATAAAGTGTTCGCAAAATAAGTCTAACAAGAATCTTTAGGAGGAGTAGGAGGTGAAGCACTAGCCTCACAATTCGAGTTAGAATTCACACTGATTGTATGCATGGTGAGCACTGTAATGGGGATTGTGTGGCATCTAGATTTGGGTGCCTTGTTCCATATGGTAGGATGCAAAGAATTATTTAGTGGCCTAGAGGAGAAGGATCTTCATATGCACATAGAACTTGGGGATGAAGTTCGTACAGTACCAAAGGAATTCGTATTGTAACCTCTAAGAGGGATTCAAGCTCGCATATTCATCTGAAAGATATTATATATTTACCTGGGTTGAAAAAGAACTTGATATCTATAGTTGTATAGGAGGATAGAGGTTATGATGTTGTTTTCAGTAAGGAGAATTCATTTATGAGACATGTGGCTACGAGGCATGTGAAACATATTAGAGTTTGTGTGAGGAACCTATACAAACTTGAGGTGGATTCTTGCATTGAACTAATTAGTAAGGAAGAAAAAGTGCAAAGTCGAGATGTTGGAGAAATTTGACACCAGCACATCAGGCAGTCACACCATGGGGCCTTAAAAATCATGGAACATATTAGCATCAGTCCGCCAAAATGCACCCTTGAACAGTGTGGGCTTGACGGGTCCTGCACTAGGTTTAGAGTTATTTGCACCAACCGACAAAACCTTAACTACTGGCCCTTTCGGTAACAACCCGCATAGCACAGGATGTAGTCTCACCCAAATCAGTATAGGGGGATGACAAAACTAGGTTTTTGCATCCTGAGGTCAATGTGATGCATTCCTATGGATTCTAGGGCTTCTTTCAGTATTCCTAAACCCTATTCCTTAAAAGACAAAACAATTGAAGTAACTCGCTAAAACAAAATCATAACATTTTCCAAGTTCTTTAATCATTCATAAAAGTAAGTAAAAACATAGATCTGCTACTTTCATGCCTGAATTAAACATTAGTTTTTCTAAATTCAGAATATCAGAGTAAATACACATAAATTTCATAAGTAAATATAGATGATACACAAGTAGAGCTTCAAAATAGTATTTTATTGATATAATCATTCAGTTATGGACTCTTCTTCCTTACGCACTCAAGTGCAGGGGCTCGCATACTCCGCTTGTGGACTTACAAAGGTCTCTGCACACTCAGATGCAAGAGCCTTCCCCTTCACCTAACTACATGAAATATACTTTCATGCTTTAGCTTACTTTCCCATACAAATCTTCTATATCAAGTTACTTCCTAGACTTGCTATGATTCTTCTATATATATCCTTATCTTTTAGAATACCATGGTCCATGGACCATTGGCAGGTCACAAAATTCCCTATGTTCTAAAACATTAAGGTACTAAAGCCCCTTTTGAGTCCTATGACCTTTGCACACTGCTCCCTCAAAACTCGAAGACTATTGGCTTGAGGGATCCTAACCAAGGTTTAGAGTTAGTTATTCCAACCAACAAAACCCTAATTGCTAGCCCTTTTAGCAACAACCTACATAGCGCAGGATGCAGTCTCACCTGAAGCCATATTGGGGGATTCCAAAACCAAGTTTCTACATCCAGAGGTCATTGTGATGGGTTCCTGTGGCTTCTAAGGCTTATTTTAGTCTTCACAAACCCTAGTCCTTAAAATATAAACGATTTCACTAACTTGCTAAAACTGAATCTTAAGCTTCATGAAATGATTTAATCATTCATAACAGTAATTAAAAATGTAGATCTACTAGTTTCGCTAATGAATTAAACATTACTTTATATAAATTTAGAATATCAGAGCGAAAACACAGAAATTGCATAAGTAAAGATAGATGTATAGATACACAAGTAGAGCTTCAAAACAGTATTTTATTGATATAATCATTAAGTTACAGTCTCTTCTTCCCTACACACTCAGCTATAGGGGCTCACTCACTCAACCTATATACTTACTAAGGTCTCCGCGCACTCAGCTGTAGGAGCCTTCCCCTTCGCCTAACTATAGGAAACATACTTCCCTACCTTAGCTTACTTTCCCATACAAATCTTCTATGTCAAGTTACTTCCTATACTCACTATGAATCTTCTATATATAGCCTTTTCTTTTACAATGCCATGGTCCATGGACCATGGGACGGTCACAAAGCTCCCTATCTTCTAACACATTAAGGTAGTAAAGCCCCTTTTGACTCCTATGACCTTCACACTATTCTCCCTCAAAACACGGATACTTTACAAGTATAGCAAAATTTATTACAAAACTTTACCCCAGGGGACCCTGTCCCAACCACCAACATGATGCTTGCAAAGGTTTCACATTGGGGAAATATGTCAAATCCACCTTCTAGAGCTGAGACAACAAATCTGGAGTAATATTTGAGCAAGTCCACTCTAGTGTATGTGGAACATTTTCTATAGCCTCTACAACAAAACACAAGCTTTATGTCATTTTTGGTGATGCCTTCTCTGGAAAATGATGGATATTCTTCATGTGGTAGGAGGATCAAGTTTTATCAAAATTTATTGAATTCAAAGCATTGGCCGAAAATGAGAGTGGTAAGAAACTAAATGTGGTGGCTCAGAGGAAAAATAGAGGCATAGTGGGAACAACAAGAGCCATGTTGCATGATAAAGTGCTACCATTACACCTATGTCTAGAAGCATGCAACAACATAATTTATTTTCAGAGCAGGAGCCCTCGCATAATACTTGGCATGATCACCCCTAAACAATATTTCTTTAGGAGGAAGCCATATTCATCTCATTTTCAAATTTTTGGAGCTATTATGTATTCTCATGTCTCCAAGGATAGCAGGAAGAATATTGTGCCTACATCTAAGATGGGGATCTTTGTAGGATACCTAGAGACTCATCATAACTATATGATGTGTTTTTCCTCACTCATGGTGAAAATATTTAGGAGAGATGTCAAATTTGGTGAGGAGAAAGCTATGATATGCTCTCAAGAGAGAGAGTTGAGTATCCCACTGGAGGTGGAGCTTCTAGTTCCTAAGGAGGAGCCTCATGCAAATCTTCAAGATGTTATGGAGTAGCCACAAGTGGAGTAGATAGGAGGCCGAGCGGCGGAACCCACTCAACAATAATATTCAAAAGAGGAGAGGAAGAGAATGAGAGAAGCTCATAGATTGATAAATGATGCAGGGGAGCATGTGGGAACTCCTACATCTAAGCGTAGGAACATGGGGTAACCATACAGGTACACCAGGAATATGGATATCATGACAAATATCATTAAGATAGAGCCTTCTTCATTTGAGGAAGTATTATCTAAAATAATGTTGGTCGATAACATGGTGGTGAAATATGACTCTAACATGAAGAAAAATATATGGGAGGTAGTGTTGAGAACAAAGAAAAAGTCAGTGGTTGGTTCCAGATGGATGTACAAAGTGAAGCATGTAGCTGGTCGAAGCATCAAGAAGTACAAGGCAAGATTTGGGCCAAACACTTCTCTCAGGTAGAGGGAGTGGACTATGATGAAAAATTTACCCTTGTGGCTATATATTCCTCAATTAGTACCATTATAGCATTAGCTATGCAGACGGGGTGGAAGCTCCACCAGATGGATGTGAAGATCATCTTCCTCAATGGTGTTATTGAGGAAGAAATTTACATAAAGAAGCTAGAGGGCTTTGAGAGATGGAAGGGAGACACATATGTGTATACTTTGGATGGACCTATATTGTCTCAAACAGGTGCCCTAAGCATGGTACACTCAAATTTATACATATCTTGTAGGATTGAGATTCAGCAAAAGTGAAGAAAATGCTAATCTCTATCACATTACGGTAGATGGCAACTTTGTTATCCTGATTTTGTATGTTCGTGACTTAATACTTACATTTCATGATCAGTTGATTTGCTCTTTCAAGGATGACCTTGAAATAGAATTTGAGATTAAGGACATGTGATTGATGCATTACCTTCTCGGGTTAGAAGTATGGTAGGGTTATGGTGAGTTATTTGTGAGTTAGGGGAAGTATTCCTCTGAAATTATTTAGATATTTCATTTGGAGAACATCAATCCTATCGTCACACCTCTAGCCACAAACTAGATGTAGGAGAATAGTTCTTAAGGAGAGGCAGGAGTAGGTGCTACCATATATAAAAAAAATGTGGGATCCTTTATGTATCTAGTGACCAGAAGGCCCAACATATGATCTGTAGTTAATCAGTGGATTCAAGCCATTGTAAAGCCTACCAAGATGTATACGAAGGAATCAAATCATGTGTTTAGGTACCTCAAAGGCACAACCAAGTATGGGCTATGGTAGAAGAGGACAAAGGGAGTGGAGTTCTAAGGCTTCACTAGTGTGGATTGGGTAGGGAGTCCATTACATTGGAAAATTATTTCAAGTACTATCTTTAGTGTTGGGTTCACAACTATTTCCTAGTATAGCAAGAAACAGAGGTCTATGGCACTCAACTCAATATAGGTTCAATACATATGTGCAAGTCAAGTATTATGTGAAGAGATATGGATGAGGAAAATACTTGTGGGTCTTTTCAGTGAAGAGATGGATCTCAAAATGATTTCTTGTGATAAGAAGAGTTGTATTAAACTCTTTGGGAATCTAGTATTTGATGACAGGTCCAAGCACATTCATATCAAGTACCATTACTTTCACGATTGTGTCCAGATGAGAATTATGATGCAATAATACATTCCAATTGATAAGAAAGATGCATATATCTTGAAAAAGGAATTGTCAAGAGGAAAATTTGGATTCCGTAGGTGTAGGATAGGGTTGGTGAAAAATCCCTTTGTTGCTAAGAGGGAGCATTAGAAAGTATACTAAGAAAGGATAAATTTGACTTGTGCCTTAGTCAAATTTAGTAATTCAATTTTCCACATTAGCAAGATGAGTTAGATTGTAGTTAGCTTGTGTGACATGACTTTGTCTATTAGTTAGCTTAGTAAATTCGAGATATAGGTTTGGAGTAGAGTTGTGGATGTGATGGTTGCTAAAATTTAGCAATCTAGATCTTTTATTTTTAGTTTGACTCAGTTAACTGAGCTCAAATACCTAGTTAAGTCAGTTGAAGGTCGGTTGAGTATTAAAATTGTTGTTAACTTAGTGATCTCTCAGTTAAACTAGTGAATCAACTAAAAATAGCCTAGACATGTATGAAATTCAAATTGCCTAGTTGGACTAGAGGAAAAGGAACATTGTAATTATCAATTGTATACTCTATGAGTGTACAAGCTTGGTAGTTAAGAAAATGAATTATTCCTTTGAATTTCACAAGGAAATATGGGTAAATTCTTATATTTTAGGAGCTAATTTCCTCAAGGATTGTGCAAGGAAATAGGATGATGACACGGCCTTAAATTGGCTAAGTGCTAGTAGAGTAGGACAATTAGGAAGATAATAGGTTTATAGTCCAAGGTGTGCTTCAGGATTGAAGAAAAACATTGTTATAGTTTCTCATTATTATCTGATTAATGAAAAATATCGGAGGGTTTTTCCTAGTTTGGTTACCTAGTAAATTGTTATCACCAAAAAATCGATCATCTAACCTAATTTACTAGATGGATCGAAGTATACCATGTAAAGCCAATTTTACCATAGTGAAATTGCTCTCACTGTGAGAAATTACTTAATAAACCACATTTTTCTGTAATTTATAGTTAAACCCATGAATAATAATTAAATAAATCGCTATTTATTTTATTTTCTTCTACGAATAATTAATCAAACCATTGTTCAATTATTATTCCTTGTCATACTTGACTCAATCATTAAAAATAAACATATAAATCATTATTTATCTTATTTTTCTCTAAGTATAATTAAATAATCACTAATTAACTAATATTCTTTGTTAAATTTGATTAAATACCTTACGATAAATAAATCCTTATTTATTTATTATTCCTTAAATAATTTCTTGAGATGATAAATAAATCATTTACTTATTTATTATTTCTAAATAAAAGATTAAATACTTTTCCCTTCTAAACAAATATAATAAAATATTCCAAGTGGTTATTCCAAGAATGGGATCAATAATATCTTATTATTGCTCATTATGCGAGGATAACTCAATATTTCATTATAAATAGAAGGGTTTTCCATTCATTATTCACTTTTGATTATTTTCATTGTTGCACTCACTATTGTAACTATGATTATTTTCATTGTCGCACACACCATTTTTCTTCCATTTGAGTTCCCATTGACCTCAAACATTTTATTTGCTCGATTTACACATTATAGAGGAGAGAGACTCTACACAAGATGAAGATGTTTGAGGATAGCCAAGAACCCATCCCATAGAGGGGGAATAGTAACATTTATTTGTTTCCTTCACTGGTGTTATAATAAAATCTATTCTTTGTATATCTGGTTTCCACTGGATGATTAGAGTTAATACTATTTCTTTTTGTTTTTTAACTATCATTGTGGCATAGATCAGGATATTGGCAGGTTTTGTTTCTATTAGTTGCTGCAGATCTACAATGTTTAATAGCCATTTATATTGTTGAGACTATTTTCATCCATAGTCTTAAGTGGATTCTTTTCGTACATATTTGAGAAGAAAACACTACAACAAAATTGGCGACTCCACTCAGTTTATACTTCAGATCCAAAAACGTGGGTGACCTTTAGTTTTCAGCTTAGGGTTTCTTCTTTTGTCAATTCTCTTAATGTTTCTTAGTTTTTTAACCTTAGATTTGTTAAATTTCTCACTTCCACAAGCTTTCTGGTCTTTTCCGCAAGTCAAAGGAACTAGCCACGACAAAGGGGGCCATTTTTTCCAAGATTTTTTGACCAGGATGCATGGAGGATAAATCACACATTTTTCCCAAAAAGTGCGATCTGGAGGCTAGAGTGCACTTATCAGGCCAAAAAGTGTGATCCCTATAGGAAAGTAAGTCATTTCCTACGATTTCTAGGTTTTAGGGTTTTTCTCAGATCTATTTTTGGGTTTTGCATAGAGATGTCTGTTAGGTTGTCTGACCTCTGTCTCATTTGGATTAGGCCTTAAGCCACTCTAATTTACTTGTTGAAGTCGAATTTAGCCTCCCCTAGGGCTTCTAGTACCTTCGACCTTTCGAGGAGGGGTTTACTTGAGTGAGTAGTTTGAGTTTCTGCAGTGCTTTCAGCCACATTTTCCAGATTTGTACCCTTCTATTTTAGATGTGTTAAGATAGGTTGTCACCATCCATAGTTTCACATTTAAAATTTTTTGGTCATTGACCTTAGGGTCCCATCGGTTGTCCTAGGTGTTACACCCATCTCCCTATCTTTTTGCAACTACCTTCCCCTCTGGATTTTTTTGCTATTGCTGCACCACTTTTTAGCAGCTTAGTGTCACTCGATCCCAATCACGTAGACATTTAGATCTCTTGGCTATTTCAATGTATTTTCCATTGATTTAGCCATCAACCATTGTAGTGTTTGCAAACCTAGCTTGGGTGGGGTTAGTTAATTATTTTGATTTTCATTTTCTGTTGTTAATTTGAGTTTATTTTTAGGAAGATTTTTTCTTTTTTTTTACAAACACGATCTAAGCTTAATCAATAAATACACTTGCACAAAAGTACACCTTAAGTGAATGGTGCTTGGTTTACACCACCAAGCCAAGACTTAACATAATAAATTTATCTCCCCTCATCGAGAGAAAGGCATATTCTTCATCTCCCTTTACCATTTTGTATGTCACGTGTGCCTTACCACCATTGCGCCACCACGACATTTATCACGAAGACTATTAGGACTTCACCCTCGATTTCCACTTGGGCATATTACCCCTCCCTGTCGGGTTCGATTTCATAGCCCTTCGAGTCCCCACACCAACTCTTCTCCTGGTTCATTCGATTTCTCATCTGATTTTGAGCCTCCTTCATCGCATATCGTCATCATGTCTAGACCCACAGCTGGTGTGGGAACCCAACCTGGTGTTGGCTCTAGTCCTATCCTAGTGGTCACATCAAGTGAAACAATCTCAAGAACTTGTTCTAGCAGCCCCCATGCTCCCTTTTATGGTTGGGTGAAGTCTACTAGATTTTAACCAGTTGATAAATGACACCATACACCATGATGCTGGCTGGCCTTCTAGGCTGACTAAGGTTTCCTCAGACCTCCCAAAGTTTGAGGGTAATGCTGGAGAGAATCCTACCAACCATATTCAATCCTTCCACATGTGGTGTTTTTCCAACTCCATAAGCACTGACTCCATTCGTCTTGGGCTATTCCAATGCACGCTCATTGGAGACAGTACAAAATTCTATGTAGACCATCCCTCCACATCTCATTCCATTTTCATGATGCTTGCTAAATCGTTCCTTTTACATTTCCAGTTACCTCTCTTGTACGACAGTCATATGGAGCTACTGACCTCATTCTGTCAGTCCTTCAGCACTCGCCTTTCTGAACATGTTCAAGAGTGGCGTAGAAGGAGGAGCACATATTGTGCCCTGCCCTTCAAAGATCATGTCTATCTATATTGGTTACTTAGGAGCCTTTTATCACCTATTGGAAAAGATGTAGTGTGCCATTTTCCTTAGACCGACAAAGAAGCTCTACAAACCACTCTAAGATATGACCTAATTTATGCACAATCTGGTCATGTCTATACCATCATTCCAGACCTCCGTCATCATGGAAGTGGAAATGCACCAGGGGCATCTCACGGCACCGACAGTATCGTTGGAACCCTTTCACACCCTTCACCATATACCCAATAAAGTTATGGTTATTTGTAGGGGGCCACCAGTTCCTCCAACAATTATGCCCCTCCTGCTAGCAACATGTTTTCAAGGCCCCAAAATATGTACCGAACTGTTTCTCCTCCTTATGTACAACCGAGAACTCCATCCACTCAAGCATTAGTGGTGCAACCTCTTATCCATCCCCAGCCCGAGTAGCCACTGCCCCCTTAGGGTGAAGTGTTTACATAGAAGAGTGTGACCAATCCCCAAAATTAGAAGAAAAAGAATAAGGGGAAGGGTAAAAATGGTAACCAGGGTAATCAAGGTAATCAACCTCGTGAACCTCAGGGGAACCAACCTTACACCAACAACTAGCAACAGGGCATCCATCCCAAGCAGAACAAGGCTATTCGTATGAAAAAAGAATTGTGCGTGTCATGATGTACATTACCATTATACACATGAGTGTCCTCTCTTATCCCATATGTGCCAAATGTGGGAAGCTCAAGTAGCTTCTGGAGGCCAACAATCACCTCAGAATCCTATGCCATCTCAACTAACAGTGCTTACAAATCCTTTCCCATGGAAAGGATTTATTGCTGCTCAACCTCAGCTAGGTGAAGTAGCCCATCAACCGCAACCTTTTGGTCTCGGTGACTACCAAATACTTATGATGAACTCTAATGAGGTTAATCCCTCTAATATCAACCTCCAAACTCGGTTGCATCAATATGACAAGCCACTGACTTCGTCTGCCACTGAGTCCAAAACCAAAGCATTTCCTAAGCCTCTTATGACAGTGAATGGTCTGTTATAGATCCCTTAACCTAAAGTTGAGGCCATTTCCAATATCCCAAAGGGACCATTACACCGTAATGTGGCTTCTAACCAAGTTGCCCATACATACAATATAGTAGACGACTTGGTCAAATCTCATGCTGCCATGTCAACATTGGAAGTCCTCCAGTCATTCCCAACTCAAAATAAATCTATTCTAACTAGCTTGGGTCCACTAGATCCTTTTGCTGATAATTTGATTATCTTCTTGTTTGATACATTAGAACATCCCCCATTGCCTTCATCTGTTGCTTTCTAGATACCAGTCCGAGTCTCTAATGCCATCATCTCCTGATGCATTATTGAGAAAGGTACATCCACCTATGTGATGTCTGCTACCATTTGGAAACAACTCAAGTCACCTGAGTTGTCCCCGTCCATCATCAATTTGCGTTCTTGGGATGTACACTCCTCCCATCACATTGGCATGTATTGTAATTGTCCAGTGACCCTTATGGGTAGGACTGTCCATGTTCACATTGAAGACATTGATGCCCCTTTGGATTACAACATTCTCTTAGGTTGTAGTTACACATTTGCCATGTCATTCGTTGCGTACGAAGTGCTCCACAAGATGTTTTTCCTTCATGAAGGGAAGATCACTACCATCGATTAGTTGACTTACTATGATTCGGCATCTGTGACCTCCCCCAAGTCCATTATCTCGTTGATCTCTAATAAGCAGTCTTCAACTACTCTCACCAGTGTTTAACCTGAAGTCTACAAAGATTCCTCACTATTGGTTGCTTTCCCTAGTCCTCCCCCTCCCATCTCAAAGCCTAACTCTATGAGTTTTTGCATGTTACAAGTATCACGGGCTACCCTTAGGTAGTCTAGTACATCTAATCAATAGCTAGCTCCTCAGCACCCTATTGTTTCCATCCCAGCTGAGCCCTTTAGATCCACCCTCAAGACCTCCTCTGTTTATGGGTGCCTCACCTATGTTTCCACCAGGAATTGTTCCTCTAGGTCTTAACCATCCAAGAGCTATTCCACTAGGACATTACCCTGTAGGCCATATACCTTTCTTATTTCCCCCTCAAAGAGTATTTTTTGTCCTTGTCATGGATTCCCTGGTCCTTCATAACATGACTCTAGGGATCCTAGTATGGTACATTGACCCCCCTGCAAACATTCCGCATAGTCTGCTAAGATCTTATCATGCTTTGACCATGGTCCAACCGGTCCTTATGGCCCCTGCCGCTACTTCAGTTCCATCACAACCTCAACAAGAAACCACTCCTGTTGCAAAAGAATCTAGACAGGGGGACAAAGCTAAGAGGAAAGAACCTAAGGAAAAGGCTTCCGAAGCTCCTATAACCCCTAAGGGCCCAAAGTCGTCACCCCCATGCACTTTGTGTAAAGTTGTTTAGCTCGCCACCAATAATTGTCCTGTCCTTCCTTAACTTAAACCTTTGGTTTATGAAATGTTCCCTAAGTCAAATATCCCTAAAGCCCATGTTAACTTACCAGGACCACCTAAGAAACTCAAAAGACTGCGCACAAACCACCCTTGTGCCCTGTGTGATCATCAAGGTCACTATTTGCATTGTTTCCCTCGTCTCAATGAATTTCACGATTTCCTTGAAGAGTTTCATGAATACGAGGCCACTTGTAGTGGAACCCCTACTCCTCTACCCATGGATTCTGGTACCCCTAGTCAACCAGAACAAGGGCACTTTGGTCCCACCATCATGATCCCTCCCCCCGATGTTGAGATGGTGGACACCACACACCATATCCTTTACCTGTCATCGTCATTGATTTTCTCATAGAAAAACCATTCTGAGGCTTTTGCGCGCACTTCTATCGAACCTCTTTCGACAGAATCCTAGGTCTCAACATCCGTAGATCCTCCATCTGCTTGCCTGTTGTCTACCATTAAAGATGATGTGTATGTGAACCTTCTTTTCGAGGTTGATGCACCAGGTAACGTCACCGCATCATGTAGTTAGTCTTCCTCCCATATGCCTATCTCCTAGCCTGATGAGGACATCATGGAAGCTATGTCTACCGCTGGTTACCCCTGCACTTAGGCAAGGAGGCATTTCTTCAAGTGATTTTAAAGGCAATTTCCTTCCTAATTCTCCCAATGTGCTCTACCTCAAGAAATTTCGCTCAGAGCACATCCCTTTGATTTGCATGTCTTTATTTTTTCCATGATGTTAGGTAGATTGCATCATCTCATCTGTTGTCTTTTGCACCTTTCAGATGGATCCATCATCCACACTGTATATTGGTCATCCTGATGGTGCAAGTTGCTTCACCTCGAATCTAGCCTCGATAGCCTGGCCATTTTTACCCCCTTGCATATGGTAGTCCTTTCAAATAATGTGTGCATTGGATGTGCCACCAATAATAAGGCTGAATATGATGCAGTGATAGGTTTGTTAGTTGATGCCCTTGCTCATTGCATATTTCATCTTCATGTTCATTTCAATTCCTTGCTACTTGTCATGCAATTGAATGGTGTGTACCATGTGCATAACCAAGTCCTATTTAGAAAATATTTATGAGTTAAGTTGTTGGTACGTGAATATGAAACCATTAAATAGAGTCATGTTCCTAGAGCCAAAAATAACTATGTAGATGCCATTGCAAATAATATTCTAGATTGGAATCTATCACATGTATAACACAAAAGATAACCATAAACAACACAAATGGCGAACCATCATCGTCATATAAAAATGCATAGTTATATTATGTATTATAAAACAATTTTGAGCTATAGCTCTAAATACATCTAACATGCACATAGTATGTTACAAATATCAAAATCAAAGGGACCCTTATGTCCCTAATTCTAGTCACTGATTAGCGGATCTAGCTCGAAAGGCTCTGCTCCACCTACATGTAGATCATGTACTGCCTAACCAACCATCACTACGTGCCGCACGATACCTCACCACTTTGAGGGAAGATCGGTGCACTCATTTGTGTACCGATCCTCTAAGTCATGCCATCCATGCTCTAAAACTCAGGTCAAGAGTACATCAAACCTATGATGAAGATCAGTGAGTAGCTCAGTATCCTCTTGACCCTGATGTGATGATGACTTCCCTCGATTTGTAGCCCCGGGTGCTGCGACTTGGCCTACATATCCTTTCGGCTTTACCAGTGCTATGTTTGCATACAACATATTTTACACTTAGTACGAGATACATGTGATAAAAATATGAAATGCGCCATTTGAACTAGCAACATAACACTTACCGTCTAGTCCCCGCTCGCCCGAGTGGAAGTAGCAAGTCAGGATCTCCCTCATAGTTCATCCTGCTATAAGGGTAATCGTCAATGTAAAAGGGCATTTGGTACTAATTTATGAAAAACTCAAGTTGGAACACCAATCTGACTATGCCTCCTCCTCCTCTCTGTAGTAGCTTCCCCAGCGGTGCATCCTGGGCTCCTGTGGGCCCCCATCTCAGATCTGTACATGAGGATGGATAGTGGGTATCTTCTCAAAGACGAATGGACACAGTACTATACCAAAAGGGTAGTCACGGTTCACCTACCTCCTACAAAGACTTAACTATTGTTTGACATAGGACAACATCATTTGGGCCCACCCATTGTAGTTCTCGACCAAAACACTCTCAACCAACATCATCTGCGCACCAGTGATGTGGTGGAATGCCTAGCTGCCCAAAACACATAGCACAGCTGTGGCAACAACCTATGTGTATAGCCTCTCTAGATCAATAAGTAGGATTGTCATGCCCTTGACACGAACACCCCGTTGACAATGGCACTCCACAAACTTAGTAATGTTCCTCCCAAGAGGTAACACTGGATGAATATCCCCGACCACTCTGACATGAGACCATCCCATCAAGAAGTAAATATCTTGTAATGTGAGCTCAGTCTTGTGCCCATGCATGAGAAATACCTCCTAGTCTGGATCCCAATAGCTTACAAATCTTGATAGTGAGGGCTCACCTGCCCTCATTAGTGGGTTCTCTACCAACTTGAGAACCCCATAACGAGCTAATGCCCCTCAAACCACCTGATCACCCTAGATCTCGGATCGAAGAGTATCCAAGTCTCATTCACACCTATTTATTTTCAGCTCTTCCATGCCTGCAAAACACCACATGTCTTGTAAGTTTAGAGAAAAAAAACAATGGTGTACATTGATCAGCCTACAGCCCCCACTAGGCCAATAAACCAACCCTCCCTCCAACCCCAAATCATATTTTTCCACCCAAAAAGTGTGAGCGCACAGGTTTCCAGTGGTTTCCTATGAGACAAATCACACTTCTAGGACCAAAAAGTGCGATGTGATTGTGAGCAAGGGCAGGGGTCTCTCAGGGAGCTCTCAAGTGCCAAAAATGAGGAAATAGACAACTAAAATTGAAGAGGTGAATAAGGCCACCTACCTGAAAGTCGCAGATCCTCATTTCGATGGTCAATTTGTTCGTTATGTTTTCCATAAGATTTAGGGCCTTTTCCTCCTCTCCAAATTCACCACAACTCCCTTATCAAATGAACCCAAATTGGAGGGAAAAGCATCCTTTCATATAAAAATCCCCATTTTTTCTATTTCTCATTGCGACTAAACTACAACTTAGTTTAAGAAACCATTAGCACCATTGGAAAGCTCTCACCGAGCTCTATAATTGGTCTTCCTTAGTTTTTGATGATTTGACACTTCACCACGAAGTCATTTTTCCGAGAAGGGTCACTTCATCGTCTCTCAAAATTGAATTTATTCATAAAGAAACACTTGTGCTTTGAGGACCACCTCCTCTTAATACTTGCCGTACCATGTGTCAATTTTCGTCACGAGTAACCATAAATTAGTCATGTTTTCATGGTCCCCACCAGGCCTATTCTATGTGGCACTGTCATCGAGTCACCCTTGTTCAGAGCATCCGCGATGAGTCACCCTTGCATTCATGGAGTCTTCTCATGTCCCATTATATGATGTCACAATATTCCGTCCATATTTACATAGCGTTCATCCTGTGTTGCTCATTTTGGCCTCTAGTGATACTGTCCTGACCCCCTCTGGAGTTGAGTCATTGTTGCCAAGTCAACCATGCACTTTATGCTCTGACAAGGGAAGTCGTATGTTTGTCCCTCATTCCCACTTTTCCCCCATTATCCTTGGTGTTATTCCATCAGTCTCATTACCATTTTCTCTTGTGCCTTAGGTGAGGATTCTCATTGCCTCATCTATCATGGGCCCTATTCTGTCGAGATCAAGTCATTTATTCCAGAAAAATGACCTAGAGGGCGGTGTATCTTAGTTCCAACTTCCATTCTTGTTCGGCACGTCGGATCAAGCAGACAGACTCATTATTTCCCTTTGACTTGGTTGTTTCATGTTTGCGATTCGTACACTTGACGGTCCAGTGATGCATTAGATTCTACGAGTGATTCATGGGTAAGTGTGAGATGTTTCAGACCCCATGATGGGGTGGCCCTTCAGGTAGCCCCTCACATGCCCGGATGCATTCCTATTATGTTACAACCTCAGATGGAGTTTCGTAGAGTTGATGGGTTTGGTTCCTACCAATCGCAGCATTCATAGCATGCATGTCTCCTCCAGATGGTCTATTCAAATTTGCAGATCCCTTTCCTATTCAGTAGGGCTTCCTTGGTTATTCTACCCTCCCTACCACCCATTTTTTAGGGAAGGGCCTTTGTATCTCATGTACTAAGATATTATTGTATTCAGTCCTCGCTGATGTTTTTACAAGGTGCATTATGTATATGGGACACATTGTATTATTTTTTGGCTTTGTTTTGCCAGCATGTCATGTATCATTCAACATGTACTTCATTTCTCAGTTTTATATTTCTCGGCAAAACGTTATTTGTGTACTAAGTTATCGCGGTGGGTATGGGTATGCCTCCCCCACCTCATTGGGGTCTGCTACTAGAACATAAAAGGAAACTTGCATTAGTCTCGCCCCCTCTGTCCCTATCCTGTTTCAATTCAGCTTTATTAGTCTCTCTCTCTCTCTCTCTCTCTCTCTCTCTCTCTCTCTCTCTCTCTCTCTCTGTGTTGTCTAAGTGATTATGCCTTTACAACGTACTTCGGTTATACATTTTTCTCCTAAAACTCATACGTTGGGGGACAATCTCTTATCACTAAAAAAATGATCATCTAGCCTAATTTAATAAATTGATCGAAGTACACCATGTAAAGCCAATTTTACCATAGTAAAATTATTTTCACTGTGAGAAATTACTTAATAAACCACCTTTATTAAGTAATTTATAGTTAAACCCATGAAGAATAATTAAATAAATCACCATTTGTTTGATTTTTTTCTAGGAATAATTAATTAAACCATTGTCCAATTATTATTCCTTGTCATATTTGACCCAGACATGAAAAATAAATAGATAAAACATTATTTATCTTATTTTTCTATAGGAATAATTAATTAATCACTAATTAAATATTTTTCTTTGTTAAATTTGACTAAATCCCTTAGGAATAATTAGATAAATCCTTATTTATTTATTATTCCTTAACTAATATCTTGAGATGATAAATAAATCATTTACTTATTTATTATTTCTAAATAAATGTTTCAATACATTTTCCCTCCTAAACAAATATAATAAAATATTCCAAGTGGTTATTCAAAGAATGGGATCAATAATATTTTATTATTCCTCATTATTCGAGGATAACTCAATATTCTGTTATAAATAGAAGGTTTTTCCATTTATTATTCACTTTTGATTATTTCCATTGTTGCACTCACTGCTGTAACTCTGATTATTTTCACTGTCGCACACCATTTTTCTTCCATTTGATTTCCCATTGAGCTCAAAAATTTTATTTTCTGGGTTTACACATTATGGAGGAGAGACTCTACACAAACTAAAGATGTTTGAGAATAGCCAAGAACCCATCCCATAGAGGGGCACTGGTAGCATTTATTTGTTCCTTTCACACATGTTATAATAAAATCTATTCTTTGCATATCTCATTTCCATTAGATGATTGGAGTTATTACTATTTATTTTTGTTGTTTAACTATGATTGTGGCATATCAGGACTTTGGAACATTTTGTTTCTGTCAATTGCTATAGATCTATATTTTTTAGTAGTCATTTATATTGTTGAGACTTCATGCCATCCAAAGTCTTAAGTGGATTGTTTTCGTACATCTTTGAGAAGAAAACACTATAACATAAATCATTGTGTTCTTTTAGTTTTAATGGTTGCAAGTATTTTCATGTGTTTCTAAATTGTGATTTCCATTTCGCAGAATACTAGAGGAAATTTGTAATCCGTTGATTTCATTTCAATTTCATTGTAGTAGAAACTTTCTATTAATTTCTACAAATATTATTCCCTTTGGATTATAGTCCCTTGGGGGTTTAGTATTAAACCCTTGGGTTTATAATATCAATCCCTTGGGCTTATTAATCTAGGAGTTGATATTCCTAGAGTATGATATTATTCATAGGGCGTAAAATATTAATCCATTGGTTTATATATATAAGTTGGGTTTAAAATCATGGTCAACCATGGTCAACCACTCTCAACCATTGTCAACAATGGTAAATCATTCTCAACAATGGTAGGCCATTTTAAACTATTGTCAATGATCGTCAACCATGGTCCAATGTCACATTGTGATAAATATTGTCTCAATATGAAAATCAATCATGGTTCAACATCGCATTATCACAATGATTTTCTCAATATAAAAGCCAACCATGCTCAACCATGTTTTTTTAAGGTTTAAAATATTTATCTTAGGGTTCATATACCTTGGGTTTATAATATTAATCACTTGGGTTTAATATTATTCCCTTTTGTTTATAATCCCTTGGGGTTTTAGTATTAACCACTTGGGTGTATTATTCCTTTGGGTTTATAATATGAATCCCTTAGGTTTATTAATCTAAGGGTTCATATTCCTAGAGTATAATATCATTGATAAGGTTTATAATATTGATCCTTGGGTTTGATATGAATCCCTTGGGTTTATAATCATGGTCAACGATGGTCCAACATCACATTGTGACAAAGATTGTCTCAATATAAAAATCAGCAATGGTAAACCATGGTCAACCATGTTTATTTTAGGGTTTATATACATTTCATTTATAATATTAATCCCTGAGGTTTAATATCATTCCATTGGCTCTATAATCCCCTAAGTTTTTAGTATTATTCCCTTGGGTTTATTATTCCCTTTACTTTATAATATCAGTCCCTTGGGTTTATTAATCTAAGGGTACATATTCCTAGGGTATACTATTATTCATAGGGTTTATAATATTAATCTTTGGGTTCAATATAAATATGTTGGGTTAATAATGATGGCCAACCATGGCCAACCATGGTCCAACATCATATTACGACAAAGATTTTCTCAATATGAAAATCAAGCATGGTCCAACGTTGCTTTGTGACAAAGATTGTCTTGATATGAAAATCAATCATGGGGAACCATGGTAAACCATGGTCCAATGTATCATTGTGACAAATATTGTCTCAATATGAAAATCAACCATGGTCAAGCATTGTCAACCATCATCAACCATGGTCAATCATGCTCAACCATGGTCCACCATGATCAACCATGGTTCAATGTTGCATTGTGACAACGTTTCATTGTGACAAATATTTTCTCTTAGCCTTTATATACATTGGTTTTATAATATTAATCCCTTAGGTTTAATATTATTCCATTGAGTTTATAATCCCTTGGGTTTATTGATCTAAGGGTTCATATTTGTAGGGTATAATATTATTCATGTGGTTTATAATATTGATCCTTTGGTTTAACATAAGTCCATTTGGTTTATAATGATGGTCAACCATGGTCCAGTGTCACATTGTGATAAATATTCTCTCAATATTAAAATCAAGAATGGTCAACCATGTTTATTTTAGGGTTTATATACCTTGGATTTATAATAGTAGTCCTTTGTGTTTAAAATTATTCCATTGGGTTTGATAATCTAAGGGTTCATAGTCCTAGCGTATAATATTCTTCATAGGGTTTATAATATTAATCCTTGGGGTCAATATAAATCACTTCGGTTTATAATCATGGTCAACCATGGTCCAACATCACATTGTGATAGATATTTTCTCAACATGAAAATCAACCATGGTCTAACGCCGCATTATGACAAAGATTGTCTCGATATGAAAAAAATCATGGTTAACCATCAACCCCTTGGGATTAATAATCTAAGGGTTCATATTACTATGGTATACTATTAATTATAGGGTTTATAATATTAATCATTGTGTTTAATATAAATCCCTTGGATTTATAATCATGGTCAACCATGGTCCAACATCACATTGTCACAAAGATTGTCTCAGAATGAAAATCAACCATGGACAAGCATCGTCAACCATGGTCAATTACGGTAAACCATCGTCTAATGTCACATTGTGAGAAATATTATCTCAATATGAAAATCAACCTTTTTAAACCATGGTTAGCCATGGTCAACGATGGTCGAACGTTGCATTGTGAGAAAGATTATCGTAATATGAAAATCAATCATGGAAAACCATGTTGAACCATGGTAAAACATTGTATTGTTACGAATATTGTCTGAATATGTCAATCAACCATGGTCGAGCATGTTTATTTTAACATTTATAATATTTATTGTATGGTTTATACACATTGCTTGATAATATTTATCTCAAGGATAGTCGTAGGTTTTCTTGATATGAAAATCAATCATGGTTAAACATGGTCAATAACCATGGTTACATTGTGACAAAGATTGTGTCACGATCCAGTGTCACATTGTTATAACCATGGTCAACCATGGTCAATGATGGTCCAACATCGCATTGTTACAAAGGTTGTGTCAATATGAAACTAAAGCATTGTAAACAATGATCAACCATGTTTATTTTAGAGTTTTAATATTTGTCTTAGGGTTTATATATGTTGGGTCTATAATATTAATCCCTTGGTTTTATTACTTTAAGAATTCATATTCCTAAGGTATAATATTATTCATAAAGTTTATAACCTAATTATATTATAATACAATTAATGTTATAATGTAATATAATAATTATTATAATGTTATATAGCTATAATTATTATTATTATTATTAATTATGATTATATAACTAAGAAAAGTCTTTTGGTGGAAATCACATAAAGAAATTTTTGGCCGACACTTTTCAAACCGACAAGTGTGGTTCATCATCAATGAGATCACACTTTATGATCATGATGATGAACCACACTTATTGGTTCGAAACGCATAGTTCAAAAATTTCTCTTATGTGATTTCTACCGAAAGACTTAGCTTAATTCATTATGGATCACAAAACCCGAATACAAAAATTATATGTGTCTATCTCTCTCTCTATATATATATTACGTTAATTATAATAGTTGTTGTTATATATTTATCTAAAGAAATTATAATTTTAATATTTATTTTATATCATCAATGTATTTGGGTATTTCAAAAATGCAATTGTGCATGTGAATAATATAATCATATAGATTTATTTCAACTATATTTATTAATCTTGTTGCACTAGTTATAACTAATACTATCTAACCTTATATTTTAGTAATTCATAATTATTTATCCAATAAAAATTGTAATGTCCTATATAAAAATTTAACGTTATTATCATAATACTTCAGTCCAAACCCAATAATCCTAAATCTTTGCTAGAGATATTAGTTATCTGGATGACATTGGAAATAAGGCAACGTTGTTAGACTCTCTCGTGTTCTCTTCTGGTTTCATTGGCCCAGGCGGTGGATTTTATTATCTTTTGAGTAAATCATACAAGCCCCGATGCATGGGGAAAACTTAATTGTTTTAAGGAGAGCATGAAAAGTGACTAGTTGTGGACATTTCTAAAAATAAGTACACATCTTGTCTGGCTATTTTAAGTCAAAATATTTTAAAATATGCACATTCGTTTCTTTCTCAAAGCATTTTGAGGGAACTACATCACACAATCCCAACAAAAGATTAGAGATGAAATAAAGGATATAGATAATTTTAGGTCCACCCGGCATCAGCAGAGAAAACAGTAAAGATATGGGTAGGAACATATTCAGTTTTAACTCGATCTACGTCATACTCGTTAGAATATGATAATGCTAATTGCATTCATCTCATGACTAAGTGACATTATATCTTGGTCTGCGCATCAAAACAAATGCGTTTTAGAAGGAATGACAATCAACAAAAATGTTTAATTTCTACGGTCTTTATTAAAAAAATCTGTTTTTTCCTTTCTCTTCTTTTAAATTAAGAAATCTTTTGGAGCAGTATTATGTTTTGAGCAGCAATCAGGTGTATATAGTTTTGTTTAGGAGGATTGGACGTGGGAACTAAATTTCTACAGGTAGCCATTGCACCACAATCTCTATGCTATTATCAAAAGGAAATAAGTTTTTAATAAATTTTGTTCTTTATAAAAGAAAAATTTATAGATAATTCTGTTTATACAATGCTCTTCCTCTCACTACATTTCAATGGAAAATATTAACAAAAAAATATCATTATCTAAAAGAGTGAAAGCAGCTATAGAAACCAAAAAAAAGCTAACATTATGAACAAAGAAAATGACTTGAAACTAAACCATTCATGGAAACTATTTAAAAATAAATAAATTAAATCGAGTCCTCTGCATACGACTATTAATACCTCCAAACACATCATGTTTAAAAGGATCTTAATAGTGAATGTGATCTTGTGATGATGGACTCGTATTGAAGTTGGAAACGTAAAAGTATAAACAATTTTCCTGTTTTTATTTTAAATTTTTATTATTTTTATGTTAAGGGACAAATTTAAGTTTGATCTCAGCTCATATTGTGATGTTATATATTGTTAATTTTACCAATGATAAAAATATATTTTTACTAATTATTAAGATTTAAAAGAAGAGGAAGGAATTTAATCCTCTCTCAATTATTTCATTTATATAACTATATTAGTGTCTAAAATTAATTAAAATTTTCAATTTTAAATTAAAAATTATATTTTTCAATGACTAACATGTTTTACATGAATAAATAAATTATTCCAGATTTTAATTTTAACAAAATTTTCAATTGTATTTGAACATAGTCTGAGCACTGATATTTTATCATGGGGAGGGCATTTTTTAAGTGACGGCTTTGGAAAGCGTGGTCCTCTAATGCATCTGGTTTTGTAAACCGTTTTTCAGGTTCATGCCAGGCTGTCGTTTTCAACCATAGTAGAATTTCACTGTCATCTAGGGATAGGAATTTGATGGACAAATTCACAGTCGCAGAGTGATTTTCTCGAACATTTCCCATGACCATCAACATTCTGTTTTAAAATGATAAAGGATCAAAACACGTATTAAAAGTGCACAAACTATCAAAATTCCTACTCTGCTGTAATATTTCCCGGTGTTGTTTTGCAGATAATTCTACGTGATCTGCGTATTGGTGGCAGCCACGAAACCTGGGACGTCACATTTATTTTGATATAGGAACATAGACTATATCAGCCACATTAATAATAATTATTAAGTGTATGATGATAAAAGTTAAATATTAGTGATTAGTAATAATTATATAAATAATGATGATGATCATGATGATTAAAGTCCACTAAGACCAATGGGGTCTATCAAACCTCAAGAAAAGAGAAATAAATTAAGTGCCATTCTTCAAAACCTTGTTTCTATGATCAAAGAGAAGGGAAATAAGCACTCTAAGATTGCTATAGTTTGGATAGTTTGGTTGGGTTAATAAGGAAAGAAGATTGGAAGCATGGCAGTTGTTAGGGAATTGAGAGAGGATGTGAGGAAGAGACTAACAATCTAAAAGGAAGTGATTTTCATCTTCCACCTTCTTAGTATCACAAATCTCACAGATTCTTTAGTTCCACGACGTATTGAGAGTAGATCATCTTCGGGTTTCACTTCAAAACTCATGGGAATTAGTTCTTATCCTAGCGATGTTAATTTTTTTCTTAGTGCTCATCAACATCGAGAGATAATTCTAGTAATCGAGCGTGGGGATGATCACCTCCTTAAAGTATCTTAGCTTCCTTTTATCCTCTAGCTCCTTATCCACCCATACCTTGTACTTAAAATTGGAGGTAGTAGTATCTTTGACACTATCTTTGCTTCTCATAATGTTATGAAACCAGCTCACAAAAAGATAGAAAAGATAGATGAATGCCTTAGAAATAAGCCTCTTCGAGGGGGCAACCTCCTTTACATTACACAAATGAACAATTCTTGGATGATTGAAATGACAAAACCTCCTATCTATATATAGGAGACTAATGGGTCACAATATAACGAGGCCGACCTAACAATCATAATATAAAAGCACAAAAATAACAATAGAGGGATTCTATGGGGCACAATAATGACAATATGGGGGCACAATAATGACAATAGTAATGGGGGAATCACTAGTATTATAGGGACCTAACATGCCCCTCTCCTTAAAAAAAAGTGTTGTCCTCAACGCTTGAATAGTTCTCGATGCTTCTGTATAAAATTCTCATCCTCCCATGTGGAATATTCAAAGGGTAAGTTTTTCCACTTGATGAAATACTTTGAAATTGATCGATTTCGTAGCTATCGAGTTCTTGTTTCTTTTACTACTTCAGGTTCTAATATGATTTTTCCTTCCTCATCAAGTTTTGGCAATATTGTTTGAACTAGAAGCTTGTTACCTATAACCTTCTTTAAGCATGAAAGATGGAAAACTGGGTGCACTCGGGAAATTGGAGGAAGCTGTAATTTGTATGCCATAGTACCTATCTGTTGCAACACCTTGTATAGACCATAATACTTTGGTGAGAATTTATTATCCTTCGTAGCCTGCTTGAGGGACATTTGTTTATATGGTTGTAACCATAGGAATATCCAATCACCTACATCAAAACTTCTCTCGCTGCGATGTTCATCTGTCTGCTATTTCATTCTATTTTGCGCCAAGGTGAGGTTATCCTTTAAGAGTTCGAGAACTTGTTGCTGATGCTCGATATGATCTTCCACTGCTTGAACCTTAAAATTTTCTCTTAAATATGATGCGATGGATGGTGGATGATATCCATAAAGTGCCACAAGTGGGGTCATTTTTGTTGCAGTATGGAAGGAAGTGTTATACCACCATTTAGCCAGAGGCAACCATTTGACCCATTGTGAATGTTTATTAGATACAAAGCAACGAAGATATCCTTCCAAACATTTGTTTACTATAATCTTAGGTTGCCCATCAGATTGACGATGATAAGATGAGCTATGAGCTAACTCAGTACCAAGACAAGAAAATAATTTTGTCCAAAAAAATTCCAGTGAAAATGGGATCTCTATCACTTACAATAATCTTTGGGTTTCCGTGTAGCTTTTGAATTATTTCCATAAATGCACTAGAAACTGTACTCGCTTTAAATGGATGAGATAATGCACAAAAGTGAGCATACTTGGTAAGTCTGTTAACTACCACCATGATAACAATATTTCCTTTGGACTTGGGTAAACCTGTGATAAAATCCATTGACACCTCCTCCCAACATTGGCTTGGAATGGATAAAGGTTGTAATAATCTGAGGGTCTTAAGTGTTTCAACTTTATTTTGTTGGCAAAACAAACATTCCACCACAAACTTTTAAATATCTGATTTAAGGCCATCCCAAAAGAAATACTTCTTAACCCTATGGTAGGTATTTAGAAATCCTAAGTGCCTTCCTAAGGGAGAGGTGTGCAATTCCTTAAGAATCTTTTGTTTGAGTTGGGAATTCTTACATAGGTATAACCAATCCTTGTACCATAAAGAATCATTTTTCCAGCTAAATCTATCATATGTATTGGGATCTTGTTGCATATTTTGAATTAGTGCGCACACTTCCTCGTCATTCTTCCATTCATCCCTTGCTTCGTTTATCCAATCCGGTAGGATAATAGAAATGGCACAAATAAATGCTTTCACATCCTCATCCTTTCTTGAGATTGCATCTGCCACAACATTTTGCTTCCCTTCTTTGTACATGATTTCAAAGTCATAACCCAACATCCTTGTTACCCATTTTCGCTGCTCGTCTGAAGATAATCTTTGTTCTAAAAATTATTTAAGACTATCATGATCTGTTTTTACCTTAAAGTGTCTTCCCATTAGGTAGGGTCACCATTTCTTAAGTGCATGTAGTATTGCCAACATTTCCTTCTCATAAATAGCTTTGTGTAAATAATTTCCTTTGATTGGAGAACTTTCAAAAGTAATGGGTCTTTCTTCTTGCATTAAAACAACACCAATTCCATTTCCTCAGGCATAACATTCCACCGTAAAGGTTTTTGTGTAGTTCGGTGTAGCTAAGGCTGCTGCTTGGCATATTTCCTCTTTAAGATGTTCAAAGGCCTTCGTTGCTTCTGGAGTCCATGAAAATGCATCTTTCGTCAATAATGTTGTTAGAGGTGCTGCTATTCTCCCATAATTCTTAACAAACTTGCGATAATACCCTGTCAACCCAAGAAATCCTCGTAGATGCTTTATGGATGTGGGGATTTTCCATTCCTTAATGGTTTTAATTTTTCTAGGGTCTAGCTTAACACCTTCATGAGATACAATATGACCCAAATATTCCACCTCTTGCACTCCAAAGAAACATTTGGAGATTTTTGCATATAATTGTTTCTCCTCCAATAGTTTGAGCACTATGTCAACATGTTGGACATGATCCTTCCAAGACTTGGTGTAGATTAATATATCATCAAAAAATACTAACACAAATTTTCTAAGGAAGGGATTGAAAATGGAATTCATCAAACTTTGAAATGTATAAGGCGCATTAGTAAGGCCAAAAGGCATGACCAAAAATTCATAATGACCCTCATGAGTTCTAAATGTTGTTTTTGGAATGTCTTCAGTCTTCATTCTGATTTGATGATATCTTGAATGAAGATCCAACTTGGTGAAGTAAATTGATCCATGCAATTCATCCAATAATTCATTAATGATAGGAATGGGAAATTTATCTTTAATAGTGAATTTGTTGAGCTCCTTATAATCTAGACACATGTGGCATGATCCATCCTTCTTGTGAACCAATACTATTGGAGCACACAAAGAACTTTGACTAGGTTGAATTATACCACCCTCTAGCATTTTTGCAACCATATGTTCAATTTCACTCTTTTGGACATAGGGATATATGTAAGGCCTGATGTTTGGAGGAACACTTCATGGAAGAAAATTAATAGCATGATCATGACCATGAATAGGTGGGAGACCTTTGGGAGTCTCAAATACCTTGGAATGATTGTCCAAGACTTTTTGGAGATTTGGAGAAATGGATGATTTCGATGTGGGAACCTCTAGTGAACATAATTGTGCAATTATGTCTCATTTTTCTTTCTTTAGAAGCTTTGTCATTCCATTAGAGTTGATTATCTTTCCCTGCGATACCCATTAATTCAACTTCATTTCCTTATGAAGAGAATTTCATGAAAAATTCTTGAAAATTAAAAGCTATTGTACCCAAGGATTGTATCCATTGGACTCCTAGCACAACATCAGCACCACCTATTGGAATGTAAAGAAATGGGCTATTCAATACATATTCTCCCATGGATAGCTTGATATTATGGCACTTTACTGAGTAATTTATTTTTCCTCCACTTGCAACCATCACTAGACACTTTGGTGCTGGATATAGGAAGAAATTCAATTCCTTGGCTATATTACAATGAATAAAATTATGGGTACTTCATGAATAAATCATCACTATTACCTTTTTCTTCTTGATATGCCCTTCTATCTTAATAGTTTGAGGAGTGGTAATTCCAACCAATGCATTACAAGATATGGTCGGATTCATTTCTTCTTTTTCTAGGGTTTTTTTCTGGTGTATATCTTATTCTTTTGACGCTTCTTTTTCCTTTTCTTCCTCCTCTTCACAATCTATGTAAAATAATTTCTTCTCTACACACTTATCACCTTTATTGTATTTGTTATCACAACTCTAACAAAGCCCTTTTGCTCTTTTTTCTTCCATTATTGTCATGTCAACCTTGTAGGTTGTGGATGGCTAGGGTTAGTGACACTTCCATATTTGTGATTGTGAGTGGTAGGCTTCCTCGTTGCCATAATTTTGCTTTCCTTTTTTCTTTCCAACCTGAATGCATTCTCCAGTGAATCTGGTTCCCAAAGGCGAACCTCATGTTGGATGTTATCTTTTAAATTCCCTATGAACACATCAATCCTATGCTCCTCTCGAGTCCCTTTTACCCTTATATTCAGTTTTTGGAAGTCCTCAATGTGCTCCATCATTGAACACTTTTGTTTGAGATTTATCAATTGGCAAAAAAAAGTGTTGCTTTTTGTATCCTCATAATGTGCTATCATTTCATCCATAGAAATAGTCCAAGTGATAATCTGTTTACGAAAGCAAAGCCATCGATACCATACAAACTGATTTGGTTCCAAATATAAAGTTGCAATGCGTACCTTTTGTGTGTTTTTCACATTATGGAGATCGAAAACTTGCTCCATCTATAGTATCCATGTTTCGAGATGCTTGCCATCGAACTTCCTCATATCGATCTTTGGAACATGGTGGTTCTTCGATTCAACATAGAGTCTATGAAATCATGATTAACATTTATTTTGTTCTCATCATGAGTTTCCTTTACAACCATTTCACCATTAGTAAGCATTTGTTATAGAAACTTTGTCAAATCTATCTTCAAATTTGTTTGCAAACCTTCCATCCCTTTCTTTAAATCATCCATCTTAGCTTCCATGCCATCCATCTTATCTTCCATGCCATCCATCTTAGATTCCATGCCATTCATCTTAGCTTCTATGCCTTTCTGTAAATCATCCATCTTAGCTTCTACGCCTTTCTTCAAACCATCAATCTCAGCTTCTACATCTTTCTTTAAACCATCCATCTTATTTTTTGTTACTTCTTTTGCGAGTGAAATTTGTTGGACTTGGTCTCGTAATTTTGATATATCATGTTGCATTTCTTCCTATTCCTCATAAGTCATGATAGAGCTTTCAGGTTTCTTACTAGGTGTTTCCATTTTCTATCTTAGGGGCATCAATTACTTATAATAATGCTTCACTATGCCATTTTAGTTCCTTCAAACTAATTTTTCAAACCAAGCTTATGTAAAAAAAAAAAAAAAAAAAAAAAAAAAAAAACCTACACACTTTTTTTCACTTTGTAGGAGCTCGATATTGAATCTGATGTATCTCTGTAATTTTGGATCTCCCATGTCTAAAATTTCTTCCTATGGTAACACCTCGAGTAATATTTCTAACCCCATAAGTTTGATCAAGATTAGATTCTCCAATGAACAGTTATGCAAAATCTCCCACGATGACCTGAGTATAGACTATTTCAGTAGAGCGAACTTTTACGATGTGCCATGGGTCACTGCTTCAACCTTAGGTTCTGCAAATGATACCCAAAAAAACTACAGTCTGTCCTCTTTCTGTGACTTCTTACAAAAACTCAACCTGACGCTCAGAGTGAAAGTTATGATGATTTTCCCAAGGTGACCTATTTGGAATGTAATTCGGGGGTCTGCAAAAACCCTAACTTCCTCATATTATATATCCGAAAATATAGCGAGACAGGATCCAAAATTTGGAGCCTAGATTCAGAATGATTTGTTCTCAAATGGGTTTTTTTTAGCTTTTGAAACATCATAGGAAGAAAGGGATAGCGAAAATGCCACGATGACCTATTTGGAGCAGCGGAACCTTAGAATCCAAAGCTCTCACACCAAATGTTATGAAACCAGCTCACAAAAAGATAGAAAAGATAGATGAACACCTTAGAAATAAGCCTCTTTGAGGGGGCAACCTCCTTTACATTACACAAATAAGCAATTCTTGGATGATTCAAATGACAAAACCTCCTATCTATATATAGGAGCCTAAGGGGTCAAAATATAACCAAGCCGGCCTAATGATAATAATATAACGGCACAAAAATAAAAATAGAGAGATTCTATTAGGCACAATAATGACAATATGGGGACAATAGGGGAACAAAAATAACAATAAGGGATACAAGAACAATAGTAATGGGGGAATCACTAGTATTATAGGGACCTAACACATAATGATCTCCTCCTTAATTCCACAATGGTTGAGCCAAGACTAGGCATCCTTGTGCCACCCGCACTTAAAGTGAAGGTGGGGTTTTGACTAAATTTAGAAGAAATTTTTGAGAGCCTCTTCGGTTCCATGTTGTAAAGCTTCTTCTTATACATCAGATATCTAAACATAGTCGTACTTTCAATGGGGGAGAAACAAGCTTCGATCAAGAGGAGAGGATAGGGAGTATTCTCCTTTATCTTTAGCTTCTAGGTGATGAATTCCTTTTGAATCATCTCAATCTTTCTGTGAGACTCTCTAGATATACTACAACCCAAAAATTCACATCCATATAAGATAATAGGGGTGACGAGAGTCTAAAAGAGGATCCTCTTTTTACTCCAAATACAAATATCGGTTAACTTACAATTGTTTTGAAACTCATAATAAGCTTTCAAGTCTCCAATAATTCTTTTCTCGATGCTATAATTCTATTTGAGCTAATAAGGAAAGTCTAGGCCAAATATTTATAGGAAGAAACCTACTCTAAGTAGTGGTTATTATAAATGAAACTACCATGGGCTATACTTTTGGATTTAATGATCACGAATTTAGTCTTGTCGGTATTAATTTTCATACCCATCTTGGAGTAGTAGACATGAAGAGTCTTAAGCTACTTGTCAACATCATCATGGACTTTTTAAGAAGAATGATATCATCAACATAGAGGAGAATAGTAATGATTACACTAGCAAGCTCGGTGTCCTTGCATCCCGCATTTTCGAGGCAATACTCTAACTTATCGATTTATTTCCCAAAAAGAGTATGGGTTAGGGGACACCATTGCTTAACTCTGATATTGCATTTCATCTCTTTCGACCACCCTTCATTGGTCTTAAGCTTGGCAATGACAGTCTCATAGAGGTAGATTACAACAATCGACAGTTCAAGGGGAACCATGATCTCTTCATGACTCTCCCAAAACTTATCTTTAGGAACAATGTCGAAATATTTTCTAAAGTCCACAAAACAACAGAAGAGATCAACTTTACTATTCCGACATTCCTCTGCAATGATCTTGAGACTGACAAGATGGTCAATAGTCGAGTGATGGCTGTTAAAAGTGGCTTGTCGTTTAACTATTTTACCCTAGATTTCAAGCAAAAGGCTAAGCTTCTTTTCCAAAATGAGCCCATACAACTTGGCTAGGATGTGGCTAATCATAATGGTCCTCTAGTTCGAGGGAACGTTTTTGTCCCCATTTTTAAAGATAGGCACAATAAGGGTTTGCATCCAAAGCTCAGGGAAGCCATGCCTTAGAGCCAAATTAAGAAACTTGTGGAGATGAGGAATGAGGATATATCTTCCCATTTTAAAGATCTCAACTTGGTATCCTTCAATATCTTTAGCTTTCCCATTAGTACGCTTATTAATCCCAGACTCAATGTCTTTCAAAGAAAATACATCCTCCTTAATAGGAGTGTTTAAGGTGGTTCCCACAGTGTTCGAAGAGTCATACAAATTCTTAAGATAGATGTCGCAATTTTCTAAGGGGATGGAATGATTATCTATGGTTTTACGAACAAGCATATTCTGCCAAAACTTTGTAGGCGCTACTTTAGAAAGGTGGAGAAGATGTTCTTCTCTTTTATTAATATATTACATCTTCTTCCTCTTTATGAGAGCTTTGTATACATTTATGCTCCAGAGCTTAATGATTTCATTAGGAGCATCACTGATCTCTTTCCTCGTAGTTTTACAGTCTTTGTCATACCATGGATTCGAACTTCTATTATTTTGCTAATACAAAGTCTCATTAGAGAACTTTCTAATGGTATTGGAAAGGGTAGTAGTAAAATTGTAATAAATTTAATCAATGTTGCAATTATAATCCATGGAGCCTAAATCCCTTTCTAAATCCCTTAAGAAAAGGTTCACCTTACTTCTATCAAAGTAAGTGTGTCCTTTTCTTTCACTCGTCTCCTGCACATGGTTGGTATGAATAAGAATATTGAGAGATAAAGATATAGGTCTGTAGTGAGACTCAGGTTAGAATCCATTAAGTAGCTCAAAGTTGGTAATACAATTGAGGGGAGGAGTGTCGAAAATCACATAATCCACGACACTGCTACCGAGCCCATGGAAACAGGTCATCTAACTAGAGAGGGGCCACTTGTTAATACCATTACAGATGATTAGTTCCTCATAAATACAAGTTTGAGGAGCTCGGTGCCAAATAAGTTCTTGATTATGTCTTCAAAGATTCTCTTGAATCTATTAGCTAGGTTACTATATTCATCAAGCCACAAGGGGTCAGGGTTAGAGTTGTTACTTAACATAATAGCTTGGTTAGTAGTATTTCTAGCATTAAACTCCCCAAGAAAAAGGATATTACCTTCATTCCTTAGGTTGAAGATGTCTTTTTCTAAGGTATTTTAAGGACAATTCTTATCCAAGTTGTTTTTATTATAGGATGTAGAGTTGATAGGAGGGGTATACTAGATTGTAAGAAAGATCCTATTGGTTGTAGAATGAGAGATCTCGATACAAATGTATTGATTGAAGCGGTCAATTTTATGAAGTCATATGTGAGGGGAAACAATGCTCCTTATATAGTAGCCTATACCACCAAAACCCCTCCAAGAGGATTTCTTATTCAAAGCCGACCAAAGAGTGAAATCATCAACATGAGGGACCCTAGATTCGTCATGATCCCAAGTTTCAACTAAAAGAATAAGGTCATTATCACTCGGGATCCAACTTAACATAGAACCTTTATGCCATGGAAAACCACAACATTTCCAGAAGCGAATCTGAAGTGATGCAAGTCCCTACTTATCACTGGTGCTCGAGACTTTATCTCTAATAAAATCATTCCTATTCCTAATGGTTGCCCATTTCCCTACCTTTCTTGCCCCCTTGACCTTTTTGGCTTCTTTCCTAAGTTCAACTTGGTCTTCTCGAATGAGATATTAATTTATAAATACTCTTGTTCCTTTTAAGCTTGGGGATTTCCTCAATATATCCAATTTGTGTTCATTACAGCTCACCTTGACACAGAGTAGTATGTGTTTATGCTCAAGTATTTTTCCTACTCTCATTTCTTCCGTGAGATAAGTTGTTTGAAATTGGGATTTTTTTTTATTTGTTCTTTAACTATTTGTAATGCACCTTGATTGCTTTGTTCCTCTATACCAACAATTATAAGGTTTAAGGCTCTTTTGTGGTGCTCATGGTTGAGTACAATTAGTTTATTAATTTCCTCTTTTATGGGTTTAATATTTCTATGTTATTTAGAGCTAAGTTATTATGTAGTTGTTCTTTTAGAATTTTAATGTTGATTTTCAAGGTATCTTTTTCTTTAACCATTGCTTGTTTACTATTTTCTATTTCTTGAATTTTGCCTTTCATTCCTTGGAGTTTAGTTTACAGTGTGATTATTTTATTTTCTAATAATTTGCGGTTGTTTTCAAGAATTGTAGTTGATTATAGTTTAAAATGATTTTCCCTTTCTTTCTCTTCATCTTTATAAAGATTCAATGTTCTCATAGCACCTCACTAGGGTAGTTTACTTGGTCTAACTTTGCTAGAGTGGGGCTTAGAAATATGAGGGGGAGTACTCATAGTGTAACAAAATAAAACTTAACAAGAGGAGGGTAAGTGGGAAAGTGTGCACTGGTCAGGAAACACCAAGGCAAGGCTACACTCACTGTAGATTAAAGGTTCTTGTCAAATAGAGATCTATCGGAGTTAGGGCTTGCTTCTATGAGCCTACGCTAGAGAAACAATTCCACGACTTCTATATTATTATGTTTCCTTAGTGTGGAACTCTCGAATTCAAGTAGGAATTATGTTCATAAGAACAAAAGTGAAAATAGTTATAGCACCAAAATCCAAATTCACTCTTTAAGTTGTGTCTGCCACAGATCCACAATTAAGTTTTGTTTTGTACAGGATTCAAGTCTCTGACTTTCGACCCTATTATAGATGTAAAAAATGAGGGCTACAAAACTTCAGGAATATCACAGAGATGTCATCATAGGCCTTTAGCAATAGAATTCCTTCCCAGATTGTACACAAATCAGTTTCGTGTGCTCTCTCTTTGCTCAGAGCCACGAACTTCTTGGCATCTTGTCAAGATCCTATGATGGTGACTCAGACTTGTTTACTACTCCACATGCCTTGGATAGGTCTTCTCTTGACTATGCATTCAACCCAAAACATCCTTTCTCATTATTAAAACTCCATATCAAGGCCAAAGGCCACATGTAATCTCATTGTCCCTAACCTAAATAAAGAAAACTTTGCTAGCCCTTCTGTGCCAAAACTAAGGAGTGAAAGAGACTTTTGTTATGTATAGGATTCCACTGTTTTAATTATAAGTGTGACAAAGTATGTATATGGCTATATGAGTACCACATATGAGCTCAAATGGTGAGACCATAGACCACAAATTTATTTAAACGGGTAGTAGATCACATATGAGTTCAAACAACGAGACATAAGATAACTCTACCGTAGGTGTTTTTAAATGGCCCATGGATCACAACTTATAATATCATAAATTCAAAAGGCTTTTGGTATTTATATTGTGAAACCACACCATAGATATCATAAGGTTCGTAGAGTATGTATATGCTCAATATTGCTTGGGATCCAACTTAAGATATGGCCTTTACACCATGGAAAATCAGGACAGTTCCAGAAGAGGATCCAGAGTGATGCAAGTCCCTATTTATCACTCGTGCTTGAGACTTTACCTCTAATAAAAGCTCTCCTACTTCTGATGGTTGCCCATTTCCCTAAATTTCTTGCCTCTTTGACCTTTTGGACTTCTTTCCTAAGTTCAACTTGGTCTTTTGGAATGAGATCTTCATTTAGTATATATTTATGGTAATTATACTAATATTATTTTCATATTATATAATATTATATATTGACTATATCTTAACAGATATATTTCAAACAATAATATAATAATAGTATATAGTTATTATTAATAATACTTATTTATCTCTCACTATTATGTTATGGTCCACGATTAATATATATCTATTGTTATTTGTTTCCATCTACTTGGGTGGGGATTTGGTTGTGAGATTAAGAGCTCTTAGATATATGGGATCTCTTTATGTTCATGTTTTCATTTCTATGGGATTTTGCGATTTTTATTGATTAAAGTCCCTTTTGATTAGCTGCCACATCACCATTTGGTTAGTTTCCATGTTAAATTTTTGCTTTTGTGTTTGAAATATTTTCATAATCTCTTTCATCTTCAGAAGTGTCTCTCTCTCATACACACATATTATATTTTAATTTATTAATATATAATATTAATGTATATGTTGATATTAGTTATTTATTAATATTAATATATATTTTAATAATTATTAAAAGTTTACATGGAAAAGATGTAAATTATTTTAATTCAATCTAATGGTAGATTTTCTAAATGTCATACCATTATATAATATTTTTTACTAATTAGTTAATGATATTTTTTAATTTATTGATCTTAAAGAATTATTTTATTAAAAAGGTAATAATGCTTATATTTATATATAAATGTGTATACAAAATCAATGTTTTTATCAAATGGATATATGTCATTACCATGAAAGCTTGATGTAAAATTATACAATCATAAACTCAATGCACTTATTAAATCATATAAATGCATCCTCTATATGCTCTTTCTGCATATTTACATTTATAATATAAACCCTATTATTTTAAACCATATATATGAAACCTTATATTTTAATCTTACATATTAAAAACCTTATATTAAAAACTCAATATAAAACCAAAATATTAAAAACCTTATGAATGGGGTCTTCAGTAGATGATCGTGATTGGGTAATTTGTTAAGGAACTCCTTGATGTGAGGTTATGAGTTCAATTCCCCGTGGAGATCGGGGTGATATATTGAACATGATGAAGATGTAGTCTCGCCAAGCTTACAAAAAAAAATTATATTAAAAACCTATTATTATAGACCCTACTTTTATAAACCATACTTCAAAGAAAATTAATGTGAGGTATCATGTCCTATTCGATATGTATTTACTACCTGTTTTACTTCTTTATAGTAGTGCATAGTTCATTGTTGCAAATATTATAAATTGAATATTATGAACCCTAATATTAAACTCAATATTGCAATCCCTACTATTAGACCCAATATTATACACCCAAATGTTATAAACCCAATATTATAAGCCATAACATTATAAACCATATTTTAAAGCAAAGTAATGTGAGGTATAATCTCGTATTGAATGTAGATTTAATGCAAAGTAATGTGAGGTATAATCTAGTATTGAATGTAGATTTAACGGGTGTTTAATTGTTTATAGATATTTATTAAATTGAATATTATAAAGCCTTTCAACCGGGTGTTTAATTGTTTATAGATATTTATTAAATTGAATATTATAAAGCCTAATATTATAAACAAAATATTAAATCAAATATTTAAACGAATAAACCAAACACTATAGACCCATATTATAGGCCAATAAATCAAATATTATAGGCCAATAAACCAATATTGTAAAGCAATACTATAAACCCACATTATATACCAAGAAACCAAATATTGTAAACCCAATATTATAAATCTAAAGATTAAAAACAAAAATACTAAAACACTTAATATCATAAACCCAATATTATAAAACCTAATATTATAAATCCTAATATTATAAACCATATTTTAAACCAAAATAATGTGAGGTATAATCTCCTATTCAATGTATATTTATAAAGCATCTTACTTGTTTGTATAAACCCTAATTTTTATAACCCTTGACATGAAACTTTTATTGTGAATTCGTATAAATGGCTAGGTACAGTTTTTTCTTACATTAAAATGCTTGTTTGAAAATACTTTATTAATATTATAAATGAATAAGAGTTGAATGTTAATTTTGTAATTATAGTACTTTCAATAAAATAATTATTTGGTACTATATTGAAATACATCTAGATGAAAGAGTTATGAATGTAAATTGATTGCTTATATTGATTATCATTCATTAAGTATGATCAAATTACAAATGATCATGGAAGTAATTGATCATTAAATTTCTTGAAAAACAGAAAGTTGTCTTGGAAAGTAAGGAAGATGGAGATCATAAATGAGATAGTAATTTGTTGATACTTGTGGGGTGAGGTTAAAGTAGTGACCAATTACCAACTAATTGGTCGAAAGGGTAATCTATTTTGGTCACTTTTACTCACAAAATCACACAAATAAAATCTGTTGAAAACAAAAGAAGAAAATAAAGTGAAGATGTGGTCATATGTTCTCGGGGCCGCACTGCTGAAGGAAGTATCAAAACTTGGGAGGGTCCAGCTAATTCCCATATCAGTTCTACACCCAGTTAGTCAAGTCGGTATTTGAAACTTTTATTCTATGAATACAATTCCTCATGATAAAAAGGAACATGGTAAATTATTGTTTTAATTTTATATGCACTTGTGAACGTCCATATAGGAAGAAAGTTATCGAACATTAATCTAAAGGAACTATCTATCAGAATAGATTATGCATACATGTATATGTGATGAAAGGGTAGAAGTAACTATAAATTTATATTGTAACAAAGTAAAAGTAAAAGTGTTATAGTTCAAAATTTATATTATATTCATATATGTAGATATAAGTACTTGGAAATTCTAGTTGTTTATATATTAATGTAAATGTAAATAATATTTTAGTGAGTAGTAAAATACTTATGCTTTGTATTATGTAGATGTAGAAATCATTGTAGCATAACAATCTTTATACTAGAAGAATTATAGATTTAGGAGAAAGTGTATATGATAAACTTATATATATAATTATCATTTTCAACTACAAGTATATGTTGCACTAATATCCAAAAAAATTGAAAGGAGCAAACAAAGGAATGATAACTCTTGAAAAATGTGAATGTGATTCTGTGATGAAGAAAAATGATAGAGAAAAAATTCTTATGGTAACAAATTTGAACAGGATGGAAGTAACAATAATGTGTATATATATAGAGTTTAGAAAATAGTTGAGTAATTAAATTCACACAATAAAAATAAGAATGATTACCATCATTGTTTGAAGACCCTGAAAAACAAACAATATGTAAAGATAATAGTATAGCTTATGAATTCAATATACAAATATTTTATGTATATATTGTTACGAATAAAATAAAATAAAAACATAACGTTAAAAACAATGAAGGTAGGCATGACTTCATTAAGTTACCCAATGAAAATAGTAATGGGTCGATAGGAATCCATAAATTGTTTACAATAATAGACACATAAGCCTATATCTTAAAAATCATCCAACAAGGAAGAAAAGTATTTAAATATTTACAATGAGTATAAGCTCAGAAAAAGTAAATAATCGAGAATGCTGAAGGAATTTCTGAAATGACCAATCACGAACACGCAGAGAAATCAGTCCAAGCTTTTTGAATCTATTGACTTAGATTGATGAAATTGAAAACTTCATGAGCTAAAAATAAATTCCATCATATAGCCTTGAGGGAAAAAGTTCCAACCTTTTATATGTTTTAGTACAGAGATAGAAAAAGGGCATACAAGTTACTAACTCGTTAGTCACATATCACAATAAGATGTTTGCAATTATTTACAACCGGAAGGAAAAGTGATTAATTACCCGAAAGGACCTCCTTATAGTGTGAGTTATAAACTATAAACATAATAAGAAATTTAGATTAGAATTTGGAACATCTATCTAAAACCCTAATAATTCACAAAGTGTAAAAATGGAAAATAAAGGTCGGTAAAGTACCATAGGAATATATATATATATATATATCCACGAGTAGGATAAAAATCCTACGAACCCTTACGACATGTAGAGGGTTATTATTGCACTGTAGCATACAATGGTTAAAAATCCTAATTGAAAAAAACTTAAAGTGCCGATAAAAATAAAAATAACACAAATATACCAGAGTTTTATGGTTTAATATTTAAAAACCTACACACTAATGCCAAAAAATTACTATGCTCAAACTTATGAGGTACATGTGGGTAATATCCTATCTTTTTCAATATTGATTACATTCGGCTGAAAGCCCAGTTATTGTGGGGATTCGGAGAATCATAAAATACATATAGGTACTCTGAAAGGTTAGGTATTCATAGTTATAAAACCTGAATTATATTAACAGTATGAAAAGAATGATAATAAGACCAAACATAAACCTGAATATAGGAATAACTTCTTGTTCAACGAAATTTACATATGAAAAAAACAAGCTTCATGGCTAATCCAGAGCCGAGTAAGGTAGAAGTTTGAGATTTTGCAAATAAATTATAAGCAAAAAAAAACATCCGCAGAAACAACTACAACATATGGGTATTAAAAATACTTACAAACACAAAAATAGAAAATAATCTGGAGGTGAAATAACCAGAGAAGGATTCTTAAGTAATGCCAAGATGAAAAAGGTTATTAGTAATGTATTTCTTTGAATATAGCAAAAATAATTCTTAAACACTCTCACAAAACCCACATAATGTTGGAAGTAGAAACCCTAATCAGAATCTCGAGAAATCCCAAATTATATCTGCAAAAAGAAAGGAACGAAATGCATGAACTTCTCTGAAGAAGAATAAGGTCGCAAAATATATACATTTTCATAACCATATAACTCTCGAATAACTAGAGGATAAATTACCTCAAATAATAAAAACTCTTATACGCAACCAAAACCACACTATGTTTTAGTCATTCAACGAAGGAATGCATCATTGAGGTTAATACTCGTATTTGAGCAGAATCAAAACTTAGTGAAAAATCGAAGAGGGTTACAGAGCAACATTAGAGCTCTTCTTCAGGCCTATTGCATGTGTAAAAGAACAAGTTATTGGTGAGAAATGATTTAAACCACACAAGAACAAACCTAATTCATCACCACCATATAATTTTAGGGTTTTAATTCTCATAGCGTATATGGTCGAAGGGATCAACTCGACATGTCAGTATCATATCATAACACATTCATAAAGGAGAAACATATGTCATTGTATGGATTATTCTATAAAGCCTTGTAAACATCGTACCACATGGTGCATGTGAGCAGAGATTAAAACATATATTAACAAATATGGACTAATACATTAGTGTAAAAAACTTAGAATCTGATACATGAAATATAACGTGGAAATATTGTGATATTATAATGTATTGGAAGTATGGTTATCATATATGATTATATGTTTAATTATCTGCTACGTGGAACATATTTGAACAATATAGTTGTTGTATCATTAAACCATTGTAAGCCATACCTTGAAATAAAACAATGTGGTGTGTATAAGACATATTTTATCAAAGAAGAGTTTAACATATTTTAAGTAAAGATATAGTCCAATGAAGATAGATCATAGGTATTATGGTCTTAAAATTCACGGATAGTTAGAGGATTATTTTGACAACATTGAATGCAAGGATTCTAATCGATTCCATGGCACAACATGCCAAACTTTAGTTTGAGAATTTTATTTATGAGGAGATCATTAAATACAAAAAAAGAATCTATAGTTTCATCATGACTTATACAAGGGGTATGGATATAGATAACCAAATAATCAATGGTTTCATGAGTTAAATATACAACAATTGAAATATCATTGCATGAAGAGGACAAAATCTTTAGGAAAATAAGTTAATCATAGATATTAAACAAATTTTTAATCTTGATCAAGAGATTTTAAAAGAAATATAGAATTATTATTAGAAGAAGAATTTAAAGGACTATAAGTGTAAATTTATAACCTATAAATGCAATTAAATACCAAATATTAAAACCCTATTATTAAACCCCATTATTATTAGACCTTAATTTTATAAACAATTATCATAAACCCTTATATATAAAAGCCTTAATATAATAAACTTTATTTATTACACCCTATATATCAATTATAGGTATTAAAAACCCAATATGATAAACCAAATATTATAATCCCTCACATTAAATCCAATATTACAAATTCTAATCTTAAACCCGATATTATAAGCCCAAATACTAAAAAACCCAATATTAAACAAATACTTAATTAATGAGAAAAAATATTTAATGGTAGATAATCACCTTAGAAAACTAATCACTGCTAAGGTCATAAGGTTAAAAGAAATAATAACAAGGAGGAGCAAAATGGAGGATAAAATACTGGGTGATATGCCAAATAGGGTGTTCAATATGTGCAACGGATAGGTCAAAGATGATAATCATGATCTCCCCCATGCTTAGACTATTGTACATCCTCAGGCAGTGGCCCTTCTAGAGCTTGAAGCAAAAGGTCAATCCTTTATGGATCTTTCTTCTGTTCCTCCTAAAAAAACTTGAATTTTAAATTTCTATATCATTATATCACATAACTTAGTTTCAGATACTAGTATTGGCCTCTCTTAATTATAATGTAGTTTCATGTTGTTGTCCTATCCCTATATTCTCTCATATGTACATTCCTTTATTTTAAGGTTTTATTTTCCTATTATAAATATATGTTTTGAACCATAAATTTTCTAACTTGTTGTTAAAGGTGCTTTATCTTTAGGAGATTACTACAATGTGATGTCTTTGGTGCCCCTTTAGTTAATTCAAACTATTCAAGTTCAAGATCTTTTTATATCTCCTATACTCCCTCAGTGCCTTTTCTCGTGTATTTAAGATTCTTCATGTAGTATGGTCCATCAAAAGTATGAAACATGGGTACTCCTTGGATGAAAAAATAAATTCCACACCCCACAAGTGCTCCCACTAGAAATTTGAGTAACATCATAGGAATATAAGTTCAAAATATGAGTTAAAAGAGTAGCTTTTTATTTTTTTCCTCCAAATATTGATGAGGTAATCTAATCTCATTTTATTATTTCCACTATTATTTCACAATATTCCTTATGAGCCCACCTCAAAATTTATGTAATAAAGAGTTTCCACCAAGCTTAGTTCTATTTTTACGATTCAATAAAATGCCACAAGTTCAAATTATCCCTCCAAACTCATACTCTTGGCGTCCATAGAGAGTTTACGAGGTCTGAATTTTATCATTTTAACAATAATTGTCTCATTTTAACCATTCTTTGAGTCAATTCCTTCAACTCACTAATTTTTGGTGTCATGAGTAACCCTATCAGTGGTTTCTCCAAATACTACTTGATCTTTTTATTTCTTCAATACAATTTTCTTATTCTTCCTTTTATTGCCATCCTTTTTTAGATGCATGATTTTCTTATGTACCGAAGTCTCTTCATTCGTTACAGGGGGTTCCTTTTCTTTACTATTTGAAATCATCTTATCCTTCTGAGAGGGTTTCATGTTCATAAAAACATGTGTGTGTTTCATCTTCTCAACCTCTCTTCTTTTTCTTGAGTAAGGTGGCTCACCTCCTTTTTGTTGCGGATAATGAAGGGTTTCATTCAAACCCTCCCCAATTAAGAAAATGATCCCATGCATCATTTTTCTTCTTCAACTCCACTTCTACTAGTATCTTAATGAGCCCATAGTTGAACATGTTGGTCCGTACATGCTCATGCTGAACTTACACATTATTGACCATTTTGGTTAGTAATTTCAATAGAGGAAAGGTAAAATTCATTCTCAACTTTTCTTGTAAACACAATAAAAACCTCAAATGGTATCTAAACGCCATGGAATATCTCCCTTTGAAAGTGATATACTTTTGCACTAGGTACAAAGCCTTGTCCCATTCCTCTTTAACCCATAAACATAAAATCTCTTTGCTCTAGTTCAGGTTCCATCTGTCTGATACCAAAAACAGGTTGGATTTGAATTTCATAATTGATTTTTTAAATCACCATTCTCCATCTTGTGGGAGGTGAGTTCTCTAGGAAATTTACTCCTTTGAGATGACCAACTATAACTGGTTGAAGAAAGCTACAACCCCATTAAAATTATCTGCAAAAGATTGAGTTACTTGAAAAGTATGCCCGTGAAACTTCTCAAAGAAGGGTATCCATGTTGCCTCCTCAAGATATTACTCCCTTGCAGGTAATTATCCAGAAACTCAATCTTGTTGGATTCAAACTTTATCACTAGGATATTTTGCATGTTGATATACAATGTGGGCAATTAACTCGATTTAATGTTTTTTCCACTATGTAAGATTGAATGAATAAAGGTGACGAATAAGTAAAATAAATTACCATGTTTCTATTTTGGATGACTTAAGTGAAAGGTTTCTTGATTTGACAAAGTTTGAATCATGCAAGTGCATGGGTATGCTTATGCATATTTTGTAGAAAGACATTTGGATAAGGTCAAGGTATAGGTATATAGAAGATTAGAAGCTACTCGTATGATGACAATAATTGTCCTACACATTTCTCACAAGTTAGTCATGCATTCACAAGCATAGTTTTTCTTTATTATAATTACCTTTACCCATCATTTATAGTTACTGAAATGTGAGGCTTTGACTCCCACGTTGAACTAAAAATTATAATCATTTCCCTTTGAAACCATATGATTCCATACACTTGTTCAGTGTGAATTAACTAACTACTAGAATCGAAAGTCCCATAATCCATTATTCTACTCTAATAGTTACTAGAATATGGTTGTTTCTAAAATGGATGCCAAGATTCGGTAAGTCCTTTGATGTAAAAAATTCATTTTAAATACTAGAAAAATATTAGTGCTCTATGTTATAGATGACTTTGAACCATGTTCTACCTTGTGATGTATCATGTTCAATTTTTTTTTACTACTTATCATTCAAGTGTTCATCCCAATCCTTTCATATATATAAGAAAACAACTTATTGTTAGTAGAATAGGGGATGGTCATGAATCTTGTATAAATTTACTCCATTCTAGTAATTTCCATTACCATCCATCAAACCTATTATTGTTGTTGTAATATGAAACCATAGGTCTTCACATTTCCTTTCCATTCCAGGTACCATCACTAAAAATGTGATTAAAGGCTTTAGTCTTGAGCATGTTAGAAACTCATTGTATTATTGACCATTAACATATGTTGTTAATTAATGCGAGCTCGCTCACATTTAACAACAATGGGTGCCAAGGTACCCTGATACATCTTGCGTGGTATGGATGAGTGTGTGAAAGTTGATTCCCATGCATGATCCAATGAAAAGGGACATTGATGCATTCCATGTAGTCAACAACGAGAGAACATGCCTTTAATGTATGAAATCTTCTAGGTACTCCAAATAGTCTCTAACCCTTTTCTAGAAAATGTGCTAAAGTCAATGGTAAAAAGGTTGTTAGAAAGAGGGCCTTAAGGAATCCCCCATCATATAACTCAATACAAACATGGATTTAAAGAATCATGATCTAGAAAGATAAAAATATTTTTTTTTATTAGAAATACTGAGTTATGATAGCTATAAAACTAGTTTTCAAGCTAAATCTTAGCCCAACCATACCACAAAGTGGTCTTCATAATTAGACCACATTAATTTTTTTTAATTGAAGAAATCATTCAAGAAGAGAAATTAGGAGTAGGTGGATGGTATTCCATCTTCACCACCTCCATCCCATTATCGTTATAAATAGTTGCTATAAACTCTACTTTAGACATCAGCTTTTGGTAGAACTTCAACCTATGCCTGTTCACAAGGAAAGAGGTTTGATCTTCATCAATAGCCATAATTTGAACTCATCCTTTTTAAGAAATCGTCTTTATTTCCTAGGGTCCCAATAATTTATTTGATAATTCCCATTTGAAGTCTTTGGATCTAGAATCAAAGAGGAGAGCCCATTCTCTCAGTTAAAACTGCTTCTTTTAAATAAATTTGTGATGTCATTCCTTTCATTATTCATGTACAAACATATCTTTTTGAATCATGTTGTTCATGATTTCATCGAGTTGGTTAAATGTAGCAAAATTTTCTCATATTCCTTGCTCAAATCCATCCCAATCCAATGAACCATCTAAAAAGTTTTTATTTGGAACTTCGCTGTGAGGAGAACCTATTTATTGTACACCAATTCATAATGAGTATGTGTGGTAGTACTCCTCTAGGTCATCATATAAGCACAAAGAGTTTCATTCAGCCAATTCGCCTAGTGCTTATGATGAACCTACATTGTCTTAGTGAAGATGGCTTATATAAGTACCTTATTCGTGGACTCACTTAATGGTGGTACAAGGTGGAAGTATAGTTCCTAATTTGTATTCTTCGGCAATAGAATTGATAAGTTTGGATGTGAAGTTTGTTCCCTGCTATATGAAGATAACAATAGTCACACCAAATCTTGTGAAAATTTCCTCATAAAGAAAATATACAACTTCTTGTTAATTTGTCTGGGACAGTGCCTTAGCCTCAACTCATTTTTTGATATAATTGGTGCACATGAGAATATATTTTTCCTTCCTTAAAATTGGTGTGGTCGGGCCTATAAATTCTAAGGCCAACTTCTCAAATTGTTTGATCAAGACATGTGGATGCAATGGCATTTCATTTTCTTGCATTGGCTTTCCCATTCTTTGGAGGCTGTCACACTATTGCAGATATCTCTTAGCATATTTAAACAGGTTGGGCCAATAATATCCATACTACAATATCTTCTAAGAAGTATGTTTTTTTGGAGAAATAACCTCCATGAGGTTTTTTGTTACAAGCCTTCAAGATTTATTGCGTCTCATCCTCTCGGATGCACCTAAAAATGTAAGGTCCACTATTGTGTGAAACAGGTCACCATTGATCTAGGAATACAAGGAACTTTTTCTTATAGTGTTTCTCTTTTCATGAGCGTGTAACCACTAAGTTAATTTTTTTATTGCTAAATAATTCACAATGTTTGAAAACCAATTCATCTGGGTTTATATTGTTGTCGGTATTATGGCTAGTGTGTTGGCCTTGATGTCAACATGGATCATGATCTTGTCACAATATGCCAACCTAGATCATATCACACTCTTGGCGATTGGTAGTCAATTTACAGGAGGATGTAGAGGTATCTGGGAGGTGGGAGTCTTGTGATGATGTCTTGACGTGTGTATAAGAGTTCGGATAGGACCTAGAAATGTGTGGTGAAGTGCTAAAGAAATTTGATGGAGTTTTGGGCAGAGGATCTTCGTAACACAGTTAAAAAAGTAGAAATAATGAATTATAACACACTCTATAGAGCATGAGACACACGTTATAACACATATCTCAAGAATATATGGAACATTAATTCTTGTAAGGGGGGAAAAGAAACCCTGCTTGCAAAACTGTCGAATTTACTAAGGTATTCATGTGCATAAGGATTTATGATGTCTATTTGAAACTATCAACAAATATATAAACGAAATACATGGATTTTCCCATGGTAATATTAAGGAAGAAAATATATAAAATGCAAGTAGTTTGATCAGTCAAGAGTTCATCTCGTGAAAATCTAGTAGCTTGGGCACAAACACTACACACCATTGCTTTTGAATTTTTGGTTTATCTTATTTTGGAACCTCTACAAGGAAGTACAAATGGTTATTCTATGTAGTCAAGCTTAAGGTTTGGTTGTGGCTTCATACATATCTAATTACTGCAGAAGGGTTAGATCTACCTATGAAATGAGTTATCTAAAGGATTTATTGTCCATAATTATGATTGTTGGCACATCTCTTGATATGTTATAGTTATAGATTGATTAAATATCATGTGACCCTTTTATATTTCTTTAATTGATATTATACATTTTATTCTGGTTTTCTAATTTCTAGAGGTTTTTTTTATCTTGTTCACATCGTTTTATCTCCTTAGTAATATTCAATGTGTATGGAGGAATATCAAATCCATCACGGATTTGAAGCCCTTAGATCAGTTCACAAATATGTATATGAATGTGTGATGATTTTCTTTATTCAAAAATTAAAGAGTAGGATGCAAAGTTAAGAGATATTTTTGTGATAAAGGGGTTGAATGCAGAGAGAGGGATCTAATGTAGAGGTTAATGATTATCTATTCTAGAGTTGAAATTCCTGGTTAGATCAGCTCACAGGGTTATGCATTGGCATATTGATTTAGTTTGCACACAAATAATTGTCAATACACCTATTGTTGCATGCACTTCATATAGTTGTTATGTATCAGTTTGATTTGACAGAGATATGGCATAAATTTGTGTGTTGGAGGGGTTGGGATATGTAGGTTGAGCATAGATCAATGATATAAAAGGGATTAGTTTATCATAGAGTAATATGTATTAGAAACAAAGTTCTGAATTTAATGTTGTTGCTTGTATTTTGATCTTGTAGAAATAAATTTTATTCACTGAGAGAATGTGTCTTGATTAAAAAATATATCATTCCATATGTTGTACATTATAGCATGTTGTTTGAATGATGTACGTAGTTGATTTGAGATACAAATTGTTGGTGATATTAGAGTGAAGTTATGTGGATTTGATTTTGTTTTGGTCATGAGGTTCATGGATATGCAGTAGAGAGAGGATCTTGACATGATGAGGTTTCGTTAAATGAGTTTGAGAACATAATACATATGTGCCCTGATGTTTTGTGTAGAGATCCATTGCCAAAAGGGTGTCATAGAATAATTTCGGGTTATTGATGCAACCTTGTTGATATGGTTTCGCACTTATTTGAAATATTTCCTATGCTACATTATGACTTGGAAGTTTGAAGTGGTTTGTGTTGTTATTGTTACTAATCATGGATTGCATATGTCATATTGGATAGAGTCTGGATAGAGGATCAATGTGTGCATAAAGATTCAATATAATTTTGTTTGAATTGAATCAAAGTGATTAGCTTCTATAGTTGTGACTATTGGAACATTCGTCACTTCCTTTGTTGGCTAGAATAGATGAGTTAATGTTGCTAATTGTTAGAATCTTCTAGTTTGTCATTGTATGTCGCTTAAGGATTGTTCTAGTTGCATAAGAAATATTTCATGGACATATGTTTTTGATGAGTTCATGTGAAGTTATGTCAACAATATTGAAATTAGTTTTCAAGAAAAATGTTTCGATTGCCATTTAACAATATTGATGAGCTAAATGTTTATGGCCTATTGAGTAGATTTGTTTGTTGATGAGAGATTTATTACAAAGAGGATTAGATATCTTATTGAGCATAATGTTGTACGTGTGTCAAATTTGAAAATTATATGAAATGTGGTTTGGGGGATTTGAGTTATGTTTGAGTCGAGTGGATCCAATGTAAAATATTATGAAACATGGTCCACAAAGGGTTTGAGGGTTGGGGACCTCGATAGGAGATTGGTCGCTTCCTTCTAGTGTTGGCTAGGAAATTTAATGAGGGAGTGGTGGCTTGATTCTAGTGGTACCTAGAGAAACAAGAGGAGGTGGTAGCCTCTAGCAGGTAGGACCTTGCACACTAGTAAGAGTCTATGCCAATGAAAGATATAATAGAATATTTCTTTATAATACTAAGAATAATACCTAAACAACAACATCAATGCTTTTACCTAGTTGGATTTTCCACCTAATTTCTTGTGTCCCTATGTGTTGATGTGTTGATGATGTATTGCATTCTTTTGGTTCATATTCCCTTATGATCAAATATTTCTCACGATTTACTACTTATGCTTAGATCTAATGCATAATGTGTCATGAATTAAATTATGGCTTGATTAACATTTCAAATAGAAGTGTAAAATGAATTAAATTTCATTTAGCATGAAATACTAATTCACCCCCCCTCTATATTTATATTAATTGGTATCAAAGTCTGGTTCATCCAGTCAAGCTTAAACACTGGATAGTAGAGCAAGGAGCATGGAAAAGAAGCACAATAAGAAGACAATTGAAAGGATGAAATCAAACAATGAAAATGAAAGTGATGTATCACATGAAGTGGAAGTATCAACGATAGTCGATTAAGGACAATCAGTAGCCAAACAATTCATGTCAAGAACTATGGATAATCAAGGTATGTTTCTACTCGATGATGCACATTATCAAGATTGGAAATAAAGGATAAAGTCTAAGTTAATATCACTTGGATTTGATGTTTTCCATTTAGTATGTAATTGTTGTACTAATACTCCCCCATGAGGTCAAGAACTGTAGAAGAATGGTTAGGCATTAAAGGAAATTTATTGTATCATAATTGACTCAGAATTTGAGAAAAGTATTCTCTATGAAACCATGAAGGATGTATGGGATAATTTGTAGGCCATCAATGAAGGAAAAATCAATATAGTTAAGGAATAATTTTACTCATCAGGTAAACCAACTGGTAATATTTCTTTCAAAACATTTAATGTATCTGAAGAAGAAATTTGCAGCCCATCAGAGATGAGTGGTCCACAAAACAACTTCAGTCATATCAAATGGAGTTATATATTTAGAAGAAGAAAGTTTAGAAAATGAATCCAAACTTAGAATAAAACATGTTTATGAATTCAAAAGAATTGATAGTCTCAGGGTTGGGTAGGAAGTATATGAAAATATGGAATGTGATGAATCAACAAACACTCCAGCAATAATTGAAAAACTTAATTAAAGTAAAATACATTGTGAGGGACTTGAAGATGAGAGAATATATCTGAAGTATGATATAGAAAATTGAAACTAACGAAATGGGGATCTACTTCAACTATTTGAAGATCAAGAAAATGGGATTAACAAGGAAACTATCAAGTTGAGAACATAACTAGAAGAGGCAAGAAAAAATGAAGAAGAAATATCTAATAAACTAAGATAAAAATGGGATGAGATAAGATCATTAAGAAGTAAATTAGCATAAAAGGACAACAACTGAGATTTCGAGATAGTACCAAGATATTTGACAATCTCCCTAATAATCAAAGGTATCCATCTATTAAATTTGGGCTTGGTTTTCATGAAATTGTGAATGGAGAATCCAACTCACAACCATGTGTAGGTAGTTTAAAAAAATAAAAGAAAAATCCAAAAATCCTCGTCAAGAATTAAGAAGATAGTTGAAATAGCAACCAAGAAAAGAGAATTTTCAAAGAAAATCATCTACTCCCAAGGATGTGTATCGAAGAAATGTAGACATATAAAGAAAGAAAAAATCAATTCATTCTCTCCTTTGATCGATGATATTGAGTGTTTTATTTTTCACAACTTTGGAAACATTTCACCCAATTATAGAAGAAGATTATTCAAACCTCAAGTAAGCAGTCTCTCCATAGGAATATCATCGTTTCCCAAGCACTTGAGTTTATTTCAAGGATATTGTTTTACATGCAAATTATTTGGTCATAAATGTATAGATTTTATATCATATAAAAATGAAAGAAACATGAAATAGAAGTGCTATGACTCCTTTTTTCCTTTCTCTAGTCACATAAGGTGTTATACATGCAATAAATTTCGACATCTGGCAAAATATTGAAGGAGAAATCCAATGAATTCATTTAGACATTTTAGGCAATAGTACATGAAAAAAAAACAAAAATACATTTAATAAAAGCCCAAAAGAAGACATCTCAATCAATATTCCTCATATGAATACCTAGAACAAAAGGAAAGAGTTTCAATAGAAGTGTGGCTTTACTCTATGTGCACTAGAAGAAGAACATCATTGGTACATAGATAGTGGATTCTCTCATCACAAGTCTGGAAATAAGTGAAAACTTAGAATGTGGTACATGAAATAAAACATGGAAATATTTTGATAGTATAATGTATTGTAAGTATGGTTACCATATTGATTATATGTTTAATTATGTACTAAGTGGAACTTATTTTAACAACATAGTTGATGTATCACTAAGCCATTGTAAGCCATACCTTGAAATAAAACAAGGTGTGTGTATAAGGCATATTTTATCAAAGAATATTTCAATATAGTTTAAGTAAAGATATGGTCCAATCAAGATAGATGATAGGTATTATGATCCTAAAATGCATGGATAGTAAGAGTATTATTTTGACAACATTGAATGCAAGGATTCTAATCGATTCGAGGGCATGACATTCAAAAATTCCTTTTGAGAATTTTATCTATTAAGAGACCATTAAATACAAAACAACAATCTACAGTTTCATCATGACTAGATACAAGAGGTATGTATATAGATAACCAAATAAACAATGGTTTCATGAGTTAAAGGTACACCAATTGTAATATGATTGCATGAAGAGGACAAAATCTTCAGGAAAATAAGTTAACCATAGATATTAAACAATTTTTTAATCTTGATCAAGAGATTTTAAAAGAAAGCTAAATTATTATTAGAAGAAGAATTTAAAGGAATGTAAGTGTAAATTTATAAGCTAGAAATACAAAATTTATTGCTTAGTGATAAAAAAAAATGTTGTTAAATGGGGTACATTACACTAATATTAAACCCAATATTATAAACTAAATATTAAAAACCGTATTATTAAATCCTAGTATTATTAGACCCTAATTTTATAAATCGTTATTTTAAACCTTTGTATATATAAACCTTAATATAATAAACTTTATTTATTACACCCTATATATCAATTATATGTATTAAAAACCCAATATGATAAACCAAATATTATACATCCTCACATTGAATCCAATATTAAAAATTCTGATATTAAACCCTATATTATAAACCAAATAATAGAAACCCAATACTAAACAAAGACTTAATTAATGACAAAAGACATTTAATGGTAGATAATCACCTTATAAACTCATCCATGCTAAGGTCATAAGATTGGCAGAAATAATATCAAAGTGTGGGAAAATGAAGGATAAAATATAGAGTGATAGGCCAAACAGGGTGCTCAATATGTGCAACAGACGAATCAAAGCTGAAAATTGTGATCTCCCCCATGCCTATACTATTGTATGTCCTCATGCATTGACCCTTCTGCAGCTTGAAACAAAAGGTCAAGCCTTTCTAGAAATTTCTTCTATTCCTCCTAAAAGAGCTTGAATTTTAACTTTCTATATCATTATATCACCTGGATTAGTTTCACATACTAGTATTGGTCTCTCTTAATTATAGATTAGTCCCAAGTTGTTTTCCTATCCCTATATTCTCTCAGATATACATTCCTTTATTTTAATGTTTGGTTTTCCTATTAAACATATATGTTTTGAACCATAAAGTTTTCTAACTTGTTGTTTAATGTTCTTTATCTTTAAGAGATTACTACAATGCGATGTCATTGGTGCCGCTTTAGTTAAATCAAATTCTTTAGTTTCAGGAGCTTTCTATATCTCCTATACTCCCTCAATCCCTTTTCTCATGTATTTAGCATTTTTCATGTAGTATGGTGACTGAGGAAAAACAACCTGAAGGCAATTTCCCTGGTTTTCATAAAAACCTTACATGAGCCTATGGGTTATGGCCCAACTATACAAATCGGAAGCGTTACATTGATAGGTTTTAAACAAAACCCGACCAATCACTCAACAACATTTCTACACATAATCTATCGACGAATGTTGGTCCGACCTGAATGCACACAAGATTGGACGTAAAATCGCAATTGAATAGCAATCTGGAATTGAACAACAATCACAATTGAACATCAATCAGGAATTGAACAACAATCGCAATTAAATAGCAATCACAATTGAATAGCAAGTGCAATTGAATAAAAATCACAATTGAACAGTAATAGCAATAGAACAATGATCGCAATTGAACAACAATCCATAATCGAACAAAAATCACAATTAACATTAGGTGACTTTATGGCTGATATCTGTTGGATAACACGCGGTCATCAAATCTATGGCCTATGAGTCTTCAACTAGTACGTGGGTTAATTATAGGCCTAATACCGTAGTTGACTGTGACGTAAGAATTGACTAATGAGATCGACGACTATGATTTAATGCAGGCCTTCAACCACAATCAGGGCATCACATATCCTCCTACCCCTGCTGTAGTTCTTGAACAAACTTTCTCTTGGTTTCGAACAGAGAATTAGTATCTTGATTTCATTCCTGGAATGGTCGAATTCAGGTGTTAATGTAGATCTTCCTTCGTATTTCCACTGAGTTGTCTCTAAAAAGGAAATGAACGGATTCCATTCTAGTTCAAATTTACCCAATTACATATTATGTGGAACACAGTTCTCTTAGATCGATGAGATCCAAATCTTTCATCCTCCCAATCCAAAGATTACTATAACAAATGGATTTAATGACTTAATATACAAATAACTACTTTAACTTTGATCAGATTATCATGATGATCACGACTACTCTCTCTCCTTCCACTAGATTCCTATATGAAGCTCTCGGCTAATGATTCACACTAAACATCACACAGACACGAATTCATCTACCAACCTTACCTAATCAGAGAATTGAGATGTCATACATATATGACACTTTAATTGATTGTCAAAATCCTAACTCGATTTCACCTTCTTACTCTGCATAAAACAAAGCTATCCTTCATGGATGTGACTCGATCTTCATGGAAAGACAAGATACCTCCTTCAATGTTGTAAAGAAATTACCCATATGCACTCCAAATTATTGAAACACATTGTACTGCTCCAATCACTAAGAGATATTGTAATAGTTGGTCAAATTTCATGACCTCTACAAATATATTCTGCATTGATAACTTCATCTTGGCATCACAGGCTTCTTCAATGCATATTTTCATATCTAAAGATTCGATTTATTACAATGGTCTTTCAAAATGGTAGAATTGCTTAAACAAAGAACATTAAAGGAGCTAATCTCTTATCCAAGACTTCAACATGAATTTAATCAATCAACAATCATCCAAGATGAAATAACATAATGAAAACTTTCTTTCATTAATCAAACTATATACATAAAATGCTTGGGCAAATTTCTACCTTTGGAATGGCCCTCACACGTTTCCTCACACCCATCTCTGTCTTTTCCTCTATCGCTACTTCTCCCTAACGAATCTATCCTATACACAGGTTTACATTTATAAAATTAATTACATAGTTATGGATTATTATAAATCCATGATTTCCTCCATAGATCATTAAACTAAATCCCTCAAATATCTTATTCCTCTTTTGACTCAAGTAATTTCTATTCAAGGAGCTCATAATCCCTAACATATCTATACAACCCAACTCCTCTTATATTCTCAATTAGAAGAGAATATTTATAATAAAGCACCCACTCAAATTATTCTCTTAAAATGTACATAATTTATAAATAAATAAGAAAAACATCACCACGTATATCAACCAAATAAACAATGACATTTGAGCAGGATGCTCTTGCATTAGACTCCCCATGTAGAAAAGTTTCCATAGACTCATGTCTATGAGGTTTGTCACTTTTCTGTAATAATGCGATAGCCACAATTCTTAGTGACTTGCTACCTCCAGGATTCCAAACTATGTTTTTCCATCGATCCTTTAAAGTATCAACTCCATTCTATAATTTTGTACAGAATTCCCAGTATAGTATTTTCAGAGAATTAATAAACATGATTCTTGACTTTCCATGCCACATCTTCTTTACCTCTAGAAATATAGACTTGTCTACTGCAAGTAGAAACACAAATGCCCACTTTTTTGGTCTCTGAGTTTTGAACTGGCTCTACATCAACGCTTATAGTTTTATGAGTTGACTCGGTAGTGTTGAAATTAATAAGAGCTAAATCTGAAAGCTCACCATCACCAGCATCACTCACTCTATCAACCAGATTCCATCGTTTTTTACAACAATTAGTTTTGCCATTTCCTCGGAGTAATTCCTCTTTGTCAATTACATCAATGTGATTGATGTTTTCTGTAGTGTCTTCTCCTCCTTCCATTGCAATTTCTTTGGTCTATCTTCTTAGGTCTTTGGCTCTTTGTCTATTGCTTCCTTCTCCAATTGTGTTGGACAATCAACTTTATATAATGAAGAATAATCAAGAAATTCTTCTTGATCACAACTATAGTCATTGACTATTCCTACAGTAACACATTTCTCATCCCATATTGTACCTGCATTCATCAACAAATTATTAGTTTTAAAAATACAAGACCTTTCGCCCTCTTTTGATGCTTCAAGCACCAATCTCCCATCATAAACATTCTGGATTTCAGCAGATACTCTTTCTTGTGAATCCATTCCCTTGAGTCTCTCCTTCTCTAACAAATTGATATGAAGTTGTTCAAGTTCTCTGAACTCATTTATTAGCTTGCCATTCCACTTCTGTTGCAATAGCTTCCACTTGACCCCTTTCTTAGTTCTCCATCTATATCTTCCGTCTTCATTTGTCTTTCTTTATAGCCACTCCATTAATATATCTAATTATACTTTCATTACTACCATACTAATCTCATGTTCTTTATTCTGCTGCCAATTGTTATACTCCCGAAATCTAATTCCTTCCTCAAATTTACTCTTATGTTTCTCATCATCTCTTTTAAATTGTTGGATTCTTCCATTTTTGTCCAACTGGATTACTAATTTTGTTTCCTTCATGTCTCTATGGACATAACTTTCTTGCTTCTCTTGACCTTTCATCTCATCTTCAAATAATCTCTACTCAATTTCTCTGATTTCAACATCATATTTATTAATGTTGTCTCCCATACCTACAACCACATTATTGAAGAGTCAAAACATTCACTTAACTCTATAAATGTTAGAGACATTTCATCCTTATCATGCATGGTAACCACAATCTCTTTTTTATTAGGTTCTGAAAGCTTCATTTCTCCTTTAGGTTCCTTGAGAAATCTTTCCAAGAACTCTATTTCCATGTGAAATCTTTCCAGCTTTTCATCACAACTTTCATTCTCAACTTCATTCCTCTTCTGGCAATCCTCCTGATTTATCCTTTTTTCCGTACCATCACATTGCAAAATTCTTTCATCAACTTCATTAAACACATTCATTTGTTTACCTCCTTAGAATACCATTACAACATTTTCATTATTCTTTTGGTCCATAACGACTTTAACTGACTATCTTACACCAAACAAAAATTCATCTATGAACTCTTTCTACTGCAATAAAGCAGCACCTTCCTCCTCTAAAGGGCATTCTCCATCTTACTTCACCTCAAGAGTTTTATTCATCTTTGTGATAGTTTCACTAGACTATCCATCATCTTCTGCACATCCTGCAAACACACACAATCTATGAGATTTAAAAACACAAGGCTTCATAGCCTCATCTTCTTCCCTCGTCAACATATCTTCGAATTCTTTTAAACTATTCCAATAGTCCATGAAATCTTCAGCCGATCTCTCATTATCCTCCACCAAAATTTCACCCTGTTCTGGTCCACAAATGGAAACTTCCATATCTGACTCTACTTCTTTAGGTTTTTTCACCAGCCACTTCACTTTCCTCTATTGTAGCCTTTTCTATAACTTATGCCACTTCATTGGTTTCTTCTTTAATACTGAACCTAGTCTTTGGTTTTCCTCTAGTAGCATTGTTACACATCGAGTTCTTCTCTTATCTCAACCATCTCCTTGTCAAGCTCCACTTGACTCATTCGTTTCTTGTGAATTGTTTTAGCACCCTTTTCCTTCATCTTGTAGCCTTCTTCTGAACCTTCCATATGACTTTCCATAGCCATGTTCTCTTCTATGTGAGCTTCTATACCTGCAACAAATCATCTTCCTTTTAAGTGGATCTTCTCACCAAGCTTCTCCTCTCCTTGGCTTCCAAGTCTTCTTTCCCTTAGAACTTGCACTCATCAATCTTGCTCTCTCTATGGTTGCTACACTCACTTCTCTGGAGGACTCCTCTATCCCTGTCTATTCCAAGCCTCAGTTTGAATGAGGTTCTACTATAATCTCTAAGAACTTTTGAAAGTTCTTCCTATAGTTTTACTGATGTAGTCTTGTTCAAAATTTTTCCATTAATTCAACTGCTGCAACCTTTCATACCTTTGTAATCATAAATCTCCATAAGCAAGAACATCCTTGCTCTGATACCACTCTGACACAGGAAAAACTGCCTAAAGGAAATTTCCCTATTTTTTGTAATAACCTTACATGAGCCTCTGGGTTATGGACCACCTATACAAATCAGAAGTGTTACGTTGGTAGTTTTAAAAAAAAAACTCACCAATCACCCAACAACATTTCCACACATAATCTGCTAACGAACGCTGGTCCCACCTAAATGCACACAAGATCAGACCTCAAATCGAAATTGAAAAACAATCGGGAATTGAACAACCATCACAATTGAATAGCAATCGCAATTGAACAACAATCGGGAATTGGACAACAATCGCAATTGAATAGCAATTGCAATTGAACAACAATTGCAATTGAACGGAAATCACAATTGAACAACAATCTGTAATCGAACAATAATCACAATTAATGCTAGATCACTTTATGGATGATATCAATTGGATATCACGCATTCATCAAATCTACGGCCTACGAGTCTTCAACTAGCAAATGAGTTAATTATAGGCCTAATATCTTAGTTGACCATGACATAAGCGCTGACTAATGAGCTCGATGTCTATGATTTAATGTGGGCCTTCAACCAGGGAATATCGTACCCTCTTGCCCCCACTACAGTTGTTGAACAAAATTCCTCTTGGTTTCAAACAGAGAATTAGCATCTTGGTTTCATTCCTAGAATGGTCAAATTCAGGTGTTAACACAGATCTTCCTTTGTAGTTCCACTGATTTTTTTCTAAAAAAGAAATGCACAGATTCCATTCTAGTTCGAGTTTCCCCAATTATGTATTGTGTGGAACAGTGTTCTCTTAGCTCGATCAGATCGAAATATTTGATCCTCCTGATCCAAACATCATTATAACAAATGGATTTAATGACTTAATATACGCACAACTGCTTTAACTTTGACCAGATTATCATGATGATCACGATTGCTCTCTCTTGTTCCACTGGATTCATGTACGGAGGTCTTAGCTAATGATTCACACTAAACCTCACACAGGCATAGATTCATATACCAACGTTACCCAATCAGAGAATTGACATGTCATACATATATGACACTATATTTGATTGTCGAACTCCTAACTTGATTTCACCTTCTTACTCTGCATAAAACAAATCTCTCCTTCATGGATGTGACTCAATCTTCGTGGAAAGAAAAGGTACCTCCTTCAACGGTGTAAAGAAATTACCCATACGCACTCCAAATTCTTGAAACACATTGCACTACTCCAATCACTAAGAGATCTTGTAATAGGTGGTCAAATTTCATGACCTCTGCAAATACCTTTTGCATTGATAACTTCAGCTCGGCTTCACAGGCTTCTTCAATGCATATTTTTAGATCTAAAGATTTGATTATTACAACGGTCTTTCAAAATGGTAGAATTTCTTCAACACATAACATTGAAGGAGCTAATCTCTTATCCAAGGCTTCAACAAGAATTCAATCAATCAACAATCATCCAGGATGAAATAACATAACAAAAACTTTCTTTCATTAATCAAACTATATACATAAAATGCTTGGCCCGATTTCTACCTTTGAAATGGCCCTCACACATTTCCTCGCACCCATCTCCGTCGTTTCCTCTATCGCTACTTCTCCCTATCCTCTCTATCCTATACACAGGCTTACATTTATAAAATTAATTACATAGTTATGGATTATTCTAAATCCATTATTTCCTCCATAGATCACTCAACTAAATCCCTAAAATATCTTATTCCTCTTTTGACTCAACTAATTTCTATTCAAGGAGCCCATAATCCCTAACATATATATACAACCCAACCCCTCTCATATTCTCAATTATAAGAGAATATTTACAATAAACCACACACTCAGATTTTTCTCTTAAAATGTACATCATTTATAAAATAATTAAGAAAAACATCACCCAATAAATCAACCAAATAAACAATGACATTTGAGCAGGATGCTCCTGCATCATAGGGTCCATCAAAAGTATGAAAAATGGGTATGATGGGCCTTGGTATTGCAACAAGAATGTTGCAACTCCCAAGGCTACCAACTTTACTTATCAACCCGAGGTTCGTAGAGACGTAAAAGGTGTCGGCACTATATGTGCGACATGCAATGTGTCCTTTCTTTGTTGTCATGATGTAATGGAGTGTATGTACTAAATTCAAATCCTAAACTAATTAAAGAAAATGAAATGTTCGAAATGGAACATTAACCTTTTGCAAGAAAGAAAGTACAAGGAAAGAGAACGAAATCAAATGCTAAAACATGCCATTTTCTAACTAACTCCTAGGAGGCTTTGCTTCAAAATAATCCTAAGATAACATGTATGCAATCCTACTATCTTAAGCATGCATATTCAACCATCAAACCCTCTACTATTGTTCATGTAAATGAATAAAATAAATTTGTTTTTCTTTTTGTCTATTTCATGTGAGAGCGTGAAATCTAATCTCTTTTGGTGATGTGGCAGGTGGCTTGGAGATGATGGTGAATGGTCAGAAGGCTTGGGAGACAAATAGGGACCCTTTTTTTTTATCTTCCTAGAGGATTTTTTCTCAATTCGGCCTCAAAACAGGCTTTCCTACAGGATGCTACAGTGATTTCCTATAGGATCCCTTGATTTCCTACATGATGTATAGATTTACAATAATTCATCGAATGACCAAGAAAATCAAATCAAAATTGGATGAGACAAATTTTTTTATTAACTAGGATGTCTTAGGAACCTATTCCAAGTAGAATCACTCAAAAATACCTCTCTTAACCCATGCAAAAAAATAGAAAACCTTACTAGTCGAAAAATCTAGAAATTTGAGAACTAGTGAGCTAGTAAATCTAAAAAATTCCTAACCAAATCAAGTTCAAATGCAATGGAGTAATTTTGGTTATGGACTAGAATTTTTTGATCTAATGAAAGTGTAATCAATTCGATTGAAGCTCGTTAGCTTGCTGTAAAAAATAGCAGAATTTTATTGTTCTTTGCTAAAAAGGAGGTTGAGCAATCTAGATTTGGGAACGAGAAGACTAATCCAAGAAACTCAAAGATTATTATGAACTTCCAAAGATTTTCCAATGTTAAAATAATTCTTGATCTTACAAAAGAACTTACATCAACCATTTAACTCTATCCTACAACTAGAATATTTTAATACTAAATGCAGAAATAGAATGAAATAAAAACTAGAGATGCATGTGAATAAGCAATGAAAACAAGGAAAAAAAATGATACAAAGGGGCTCTGAGGTTCCTGGGATGTCCAAGCCCAGGGAAACCCAAATAATTATGGAGGAGAACAAGATTTAGAATTTGAACATGACACCAATCTTCATTATTTTCATCAATAGAATTACATCATTGCAAGAAAATACAATGGAGCTGCAAAAATACAAGCTCTCTCCATAATAACACTAATGAAAATCTCTCCCTAGAGGAAATTCAACTTGATACTTATAAAAAATTATTAGGAATCATTCCCCATGAATGGAGGAATCTTTCCCCACCAAAATCCTTTTATTAGTGGATCTAGTCCCCAATACTAGAAATTTGCATTAAATGGCAGGGAACACATTCCTAGATTTTCTCAATCATTCCCTAGAGGAAAATTCGACTTGGTACTAATAAAAAGTGATTAAGAATCATTCCCCATGGATGGAGGAAGCTTTCCCCACCGAAATCCCTTGATCAATGGATCTGCGATTGGTGGATGTGCTTTGTTGATTAGTGGAACACATTCCTAGATTTTTGTCAATCATTGGCGTTCCACAATTTCTGTCATAATTCCATAATATCTTGTTGAATTATTATTTATTATTGATCCTCCAGTAGCAGAGAACAAATCCTAAATTATCTCCTCCTCCAACTCTTCATAATCTACCCAATATTCTCATAATATTCCACAAAAAATAAATGATATTAGGCACAAATTTTCAATTATTCAAAAACCTTCCTAATTATTATATTAAAGTTAAAAATAAATTATCCAATGCAAAAAGAGAGGTTTAATGTGCTGAAGGATGGTCATAGGCCTTAATTTATGTTTTAAATTAGAGGCATGGACCTTAATTTATGTCTAATTTAGAGGCCCATCATACCCCCTGCTGAAAGTGTTTCTCATCCTCTGAGCAACTTAGTGACCTCATTTTGCCTCATCCATGGCCCCGGTGGCCTCTATCTTGTGCATCAAGAATCTTTGCTGTAAGCTCTGCAAGGACAAGCCCAAAAACATATTTGTTCAAAGAAAAATCATTATTTCTTGAGACCGTGAGCTTGCTTTCTTGCCCTTATTCAAGATGAGTTCTTGAATATCTTTTAGTTTAGCAAGGTCTTACACACCCTTATCAACCTTCTTCTACCTTGTTCCGCCATTTGGACATCTCTAACACCTTCAAAATGCATTTAGATTGAGATTTTTTTTTTTTTAACTGATTTTGTTTTTAAGGGTGAATGCAAGGGTGATGATGGTGGACAAGGTATGGTGTTGGAATGATGAAGGGCATGCATTTTATTGGCATAGCAAGTCATTTATTTTCCTTAGGACTACCTCTTGTAGGAAATCTAGGTCACTGTAATTCCTACAGGATCATCCTGTAGAAAAAACAGTCCCTTTGTAAACTGAAGTAAATGATTCAAAGAAATGACAGAAATGGTAGAGGAATGAATGGTAATGAGTGGTAAAATAAAAATGTGAGTGATAGGAGTCTCTTTGTGATCCTTCTTTTCTCTTTGACCATCCTTCTTGCTGACGTGCAAATGGAAATTTCATGAAAATGGAGAGATGCTCTCTTTGTTTTTTTTTCATTTTTTTCTTTTTTTAAGAATGAAATAGGATGGATGAATGATGAATATATAGTGAATATGAAGTGGATGGAGGGCTTGGGGTGCTGTGGTGACCTTGGCCTTTGAAAACATTTCTTCTTCTAACTTCTGTCCTCATTCCTTGAAATCATCACCCTTCATAATTTGACTTTTCAACATTGCATGAGTGAACAAGTGAGCTACAATCAACTAGTTGAAGGTGGGTGACACTGCTGACCCGTCCTTAGCTTATAAAACCTCATCTCTCATGCATTGACAACAAATTTCTAACTATAATATGCTCAAAAGAAGAGCTCAAGAATATTGCATACCTGTGCCTACCTGATGGTTGTTGGAGAGACATGCATGATGTTGTTGAGTTGATGTTGATGTGGAGGTGTTGGATGGTGATGATGATGATCTTGATGCTATTTTTAAGCTATGGAGGAGCTTCTTTGACCTCTGGATCTCCTTTAAAACTACTCACTGCCAATCCTATAGGTGTTGTTTTGTATCCTGTAGGTTTATAGGACAACCACTTGTTTTGTCTATATCTCCCAAACAGTAGAATGGATTGAGATGAAACTTTTTGAGCATGTTTTAATCACCATTATGCACCTCCCTGTGGAAAACATTTGGTCAATGGATGCATGGATCTCAAGAAAAAGTAAAAATGTCTGAAGGTGATGGAGGTCGATTTCTTGTAAACTGTGCACTGGAATTAAATGAAATGTCTTGAGTAGGTTATCATCATCCATATGAATCTCCCCCTGAAATAGCTTGGAAAATGGATGCATGGTTTTCAAGTTATGGAAAAAAAAAATCTTCTCTATGTAGTTTTGTATCTTGTAGTAAAACAAACCATCCTGTAGTTTTTTAGGACAATAAGGAAAATGAGTGGTAGAAGCTTGAGAATGATGAGTGGATGGTGAAAATAGATGAGGGTGATGGATTGGCATGTCATTGGCCTTGTTGGAGCATTTGAGCTAGGTAGGAAAAGGTTAAAATTTGACTTCTTTTGACTAGGCTTGACCAATTTTCCTTTTTGTACCAACTTGTTCTTGTTGCTTGCAGATGTTAGAGAGTACATGAAATTATCAAAGAGATGCATGGAGCAAGGATTTGTTTTATTTTTTGTCTCCTTTTTTCTTCTAGGCCTACTAGTCACCTCAATAAGGTTTTCAACTAGTAGGTATCCCTAGGCGCCTCAAAGGAGGCTTTCACTTAGGATATTTTCTTTCTCCTCTATTTTCATTTTCCCAACCCAATTACTGGCTCATGGAAGTTTTCAATCAATAAGCCAATCTGAGGTGCCTCATAGGAGGGAAGAAAGTAATTCATACTTTGACACCTCCCTGGCAACAGTGCCAAAACAGTGATGAGCCTTGGTATTGCAACAAGAATGTTGCAACTCCCAAGGCTACCAACTTTAATTATCAACCTAGGGTTCGTACAAACTTAAGAGGTTTTGGCACTATATGTGCAACATGAAATGTGTCCTTTATTTACTATCATGATGTAATGGAGTGTATGTACTGAATTCAAATCCTAAACTAATTGAAGAAAATGAAATGTTTGAAATGGAACCTTAACCTATTGCAAGAAAGAAAGTACAAGGAAAGAGAATGAAATCAAATGCTAAAACACACCATTTTCTAACTAACTCCTACGAGGCTTTGCTTCAAAATAATGCTAAGATAACATGTATGGAATCCTACTATCCTAAGCATGTAGATTCAAACCATCAAACCTTCTATTGTTGTGCATGTAAATGAATAAAATAAATTTGTTTTTCTTTTTGTCTTTTTCATGTGAGATTGTGAAAGCTAATCTCTTTTGGTGATGTGGAAGGTGGCTTGGAGATGATGGTCAATGGTCAGAAGACCTGGGAGACAAGTAGGGACCCTTTTCTATCTTCCTAGAGTATTTTTCCTCAATTCGGCCTCAAAAAAGGCTTTCCTATAGGATCCCCTGATTTCCTACATGATGTACATATTTACAATAATTCATCAAATGACTAAGAAAATCAAATCCAAATTGCATGGGACAATTTTTTTTATTAACTAGGATGTCTTATGTTCCTAATCCAAGTGGAATCACTCAAAAATACCTTTGTTAACCCATGCAAATAAAATAAAATACATTACTAGTCGAAAAATCTAAAAATTTGAGAACTAATGAGCTAGTAAATCTAAGAAATTCCTAACCAAATCAAGTGCAAATGCAATGGGGTAATTTTTGCTATGAACTAGAATGTTTCTATGATCTAATGCAAGTGGAATAATTTTTATTGAAGCTCATTATCATGCTCTAAAAAATAGCATAAATTTATTGTTCTTTGCTAAAAATGAGGTCCAACAATCTAGATTTGGGAATGAGAAGACTAATACAAAAAAATAAATGATTATTATGAACTTACAAAGCTTTTCTAATGATGAAATAATGCTTGTGATCTTGCAAAAGAACTTACATCAACCATTTAACTCAATTCTACAATAAGAAATCATTATTACTAAATGCAGAAATAGAAAGGAATAAAAACTAGAGATGCATGTGAACAAGCAATGAAAAGAAGGAAATAAAATGATACAAAAGGGCTCTGAGGTTCCTGGGATGGCCAAGCCCAAGGAAACCCAGAGACCTATGGAGGAGAACAAGATATAGAAGCTGAACATGACACCAATATTCATTATTTTCATCAATATAATTACATCCCTACAAGAAAATACAATGGAGCTGCAAAAATACAAGCTCTCTCCACAATAACACTAATGAAAATCTGATTAGATTGGAGATAACATAGTTATGGAACGATGAGAAACGACTATCGCGGGCAACACTAGGGTTTTGATAGAACCCTGTAGGCGGCAGGTCTGTCGAACCAGGCACCTGCAGCAGCTTCTGGCGAGGCATGGTGCAGGCGGACGGAACCATACGAGCAGGAACAATGATTCCCCCCAGGGGGAGGGCCAGGTGCCTCCCCCGTCTCCGGATACGAGCGCACGACAAAAGACGGACTTGGAAAATCCAAACAGGGTTAGCAGCAGCACAAGGGACAACATACAGCAGAAGGGTAAGGACATTGACACAGAGAACAGAAATAAAGCAAGTTCCTCAACTTGCAAACCTGTTGCTACCAATAGACCACGGGTGTTCTTCCCAAGTGAGCGAATCAATGCCCGAATACAGTACATGCGAGATCATGCACTGATCGGCAAGTTTATAGGGATTTGGCCAACAGAACGAGCTCTGAGAACTTGGATCAGCACCGTATGGCGTCCAAAAGGGGATATATCTCTGCATTTGGGGGCCAAGGGCTTCTTCACTGCCGTCTTTAACTGTCTAGAAGACCGTACAAAAATTCTGGAGGGTGGCCCATACTTTTTTAACTCTGCAGGCCTATTTCTCAAGGGTTAGGTGGAAAGATTCAACCCAGATAAGGAGGATCTGAGTTGTGCGCCAGTGTGGATAAGGCTTTACTCATTGCCATGGGAATATTGGGAGGAAAAATCTCTGCAGGAGATCGGAAACGCTATTGGTGAATTTGTAAGGGTAGCAAAGGAAACAAAACTCTGCAAGCACACTTCATACGCCCGGATTTGTGTATACATGGATCTCAAACAGCCATTGCCAGACACGGTAAGCTTCTTTCATGAAGACTCTGAATGGGTTCAAGTCGTAGATTATGAATAGGTGCCATTTAGATGCAGGAAATGTCACGATATAGGACATCTCTATAGAGACTGCCCTCTAAATAAGATACCCTCCTTTCCGGATAAGTCTAATAATCACACCCCTGATGGATTCACAAAGGTAGTCAATAGAAGGAGAGGAAACAAAAAAGCCACTAACAACCCCAAAGCAAATCCTAGCAATAAAGCAACAACAAGCAACAGATTCGAAGCTCTAAACAAAACCGATGAGAAGGGTTCGGACGAGGAACAGGAGAAAGACGAAGCAGTCCAACAAAAGCAACCGGGCGAAACATCAATGCAAGGAGGACAGAAAATCACAAGGCAAGAGCACTTGATATCGCAGAACAAAAATGTGTCAAAGCAAATTGAAGGAATGGATATGGAGTACTCTCAGCCAAGCGAAAAAGCCTCAATCGAAACTGAGGACATTTTTCAATCGCCCCAAGTCATGGACGAAGACCAGGAGCCCCTAGATATAGGGGAGCTGGACATTTTAGGTCTGGAACATGCTTGTCACACAAAGAACTTTGAAAAAATCCCGGAACAGCAAGTTGACAACCTAGTAGAAGTGTTAAACAGAGCAGAGAAGAAATACTCTCTAGGGGTCTAGATCGGCAGTCCATGGGATGGCAAATTTATCACCAAGGACAGCAAGAAGAGGGGAAGGAAAACAACCCTAGAAAGAACAATCAAGATAGGAGAAATACTGGTGGAGTCAGGGAGGTATGCCAAACTGACTAAGTACTTCACTGCAAACCCCCACCCTTCTCAATGAAGCTAATATCTTGGAATATCAGAGGGCTCAATGGCCCTAGGAAAGGAAGAATCTTAAAAAATATGCTGAAGCAAGAAAAACCCAGTATTCTCTTTTTGCAGGAGACGAAGTGTAGCTCCACAATTTTGGAAAGAATAGCTGCGAAGGCTTGGCCAGGAGGGCTAGTCACAGCGGTGGATGCACAAGGTGCCTCGGGAGGCCTAGCAATACTTTGGGATGCCCGGATCATCCATCTCAACAATATTCAAGCTAACAAAAATTTCATCCAAGCCACATTCCACCTCTCAGGTACGAATGCTCATGGACTGCTAACTAATGTTTATTTCCCTCAGGACACAGCTCAAAAAATCCAACTTCTAAATACATTGTCAGAACTCAATAGAGACAGACCATTTCCATTATGGATATCTGGAGGAGATTACAATATGATAGCCAGCATGGACGAAAAGAGAGGAGGCAGAAGCAACTCGAACAATGATGACGGCCTTCTAAAGGAGTTCATCAACAACAACTGGTTAATGGACATCCCAACAAGCAACGGTATCTTCACCTGGACAAACAAGAGAGTAGGAGCGCAACAAATTGCATCGCGCCTTGATCGTTTCCTAATCTCAGACAATGCAACTCATATCAGAGGAGAATTCACAGCTTCCATTCTCCCTTTCTCCGGATCGGATCATTGGCCCATAGAGCTCCAATGGAACAGGCTAGGTGCCAATATCAGACGCCCTTTTCGTTTTGAAGAATTTTGGTTCTCCTATCCAGAATTTGAAAAGTTGGTCAGATCAAGCTGGCCAAATTTCAATCCGACCGAGGAGACAAGAATGGCCAGGTTCCAACAAAAACTCAAATATCTAAAAAGGGCCATCAAACAATGGAACCACAAGATATTTGGTAACATCTTTGCCGATCAAGCCCTGCTCAACACTGAAATGAAGAAAATACAACAACCCATTATCAATGAGGGGCGAACAGAGGAACTCTCCAAACAGGAACAGGCGATAGAATCAAAAATTCTAGAAAGAGCCAAGCAGGAGGAAAGATTATGGAGGCAGAAATCCCGAATTCGATGGCTGAAAAGCGCAGAAAAAAACACAAAATTCTTTCATAAAACCACTGTTCAAAGAAGAATGATAAACCAAATTACTCATGTTACCAATGAGCAGGGAGAGAAGATTGAAACGCATGAGGGCATTGAAAAGGAATTTATCAACTACTTCAAAAAAGCCCACCAAGAGCCCGACTTCAACAGAATTCCAGCCATCAATCAGCTTCTCCAGAACATACCCAAGGTCATAACGGAGGAGCACAACAGTTTACTGATCAAACCCATCAATCCGCAGGAAGTTGAAGAGGCTGTGCAACAAATGAAAGAAGGAAAAGCGCCAGGACCGGACGGCTTCACAGCAAACTTCTTTCACAGATTCTGGGACCTGATAAAAAATGAAGTTTGGCAGGTGGTGGAGGAATCCAGAGAGCTCAGGTGGATGTACCCGGGACTAAATGCTACTTTCATTGCACTAGTGCCTAAAGGAGAAGATTCCAACACCCCTGACAAATACAGGCCCATAGCCCTTTGCAACATGATATATAAAATTATTTCAAAGGTCATTGCTACCAGGCTTAAACCGCTTCTTCCACTCATCATCTCGCCTGAGCAATCGGGCTATGTCGAAGGGCGCCAAATAACGGATGGTATTATTCTCACGCACGAACTAATTCACTCCCTAAAGCTGACCAAAAATCCAGGTATGCTGCTTAAACTAGATCTTTCCAAAGCATTTGACAGCCTCAGTTGGGTCTACATACAAAAAATTCTTATTGCTTTTGGCTTTGCTCACTCTTGGGTTAGATGGATCTACAGCTTAATATCCTCAGCTTTCTTCTCAGTGTTAATCAATGGCACCCCTTCAGCCACATTTCGACCTTCTAGAGACATTAGGCAGGGGGATCCCTTATCTCCCTTTCTTTTTGTAATCATGGCTGAGGGTTTGGGTAGAAGCATCACAGCTGCTAAGCTCAATAGGCGGTTAAAAGGACTCTCATTTCACAATTCCCCGGTCCACACCCACCAGAAATTTGTAGATGATAATATGCTCTTTGCTCATCCTTCGGTTCAGGAGGCTCGTCTTGTAAAATCCATTCTATCCACCTTCTCTGACGCTTCTGGTGCCCTCATCAATCGAGTCAAATCACAAATCTTTTTCTTCAATACCCCTGCTTCCACTCAAAGAGCCATTGAGCGTATTCTGGGCTTCACTTCTGCCTCCCTGCCTTCCAAATATTTAGGTGCCCCGCTTATGAGCTCTGCTCTCAAGCATTCCTCCTGGAAGCAGCTATTAGAAAAATTAGAAGCTCGTCTGTTCCTATGGACTAATCGAACTCTGAACATGGCCAGCAGAATAGTTCTCATAAAATTTGTTCTTCACTCCATGCCTCTGTATCTCTTCTCCATTCTAGCTGCCCCCAAATGGGTCCTTAAAGAAATCAAGAATCTACAACGAAAATTTATGTGGGAAGGCTCAGGACAGAATCGAAAATGGGCTCTACTTAAATGGGAGAAAGTGTGTCTTCCCAAGTATGCAGGAGGCATAGGCCTTAGAGATCCTGAGCATAGTAACAAAGCGATGGGAGCTAAAATCTGGTGGTGGTGGCTGGCCGATCCTAGTACTCCATGGGCTTCCCTTTGGACGGCCAAGTATGCAAGTAACTATCCAATGGAGGAAAGATTGTGTATGACTGAGACAAGTTCGGGATCCGCAATCTGGAACGTAGCCATACAACACAGATCTCTCATTCAAGAACACTGCTTCTGGGAAATCAAAAATGGGAACATAGCACGATTCTGGGAAGATTCATGGCAGCAGATGCCAAAAATCAAAGACATTCTCCAGGAACTTCCAGCCGATGAGAGAGGGATACACCATCTGGCCAAAGTTAATCATTGATGGACTCTCGCTGCCACTCAGGATTACCGAAAGTGGAAAGACATACATCTGCTCCTACCGAATAGCTCAGGACAGACCCAACATCTACTAGAAACAGAGTTACAGAAGAGGCAGATAAGAGTATCATAAGAACCGAAAATTTTAAGATGGGGCTACGGAGAAAAAGGAATTTTCACAACCAAGGAGGCTTACAATATAATTATACAAGGGCAGATACACAAAGACAGCTTATGGGAAAAAGTATGGCATAAATCCAATTGGACGAAAGTTTCCACATTTCTATGGCTTCTCTGTCACAACAAGATCCTAACGTGGGACAATCTCAGAAAGAGGAGTTTCTCGGGACCATCCATATGTCACATGTGCCGACAAGAGGAAGAAACAACACTTCATCTTATGCAGAATTGCCCAGTGGGAAAGAAATTATGGGAGAAGATTGCTTTCCGCTGTCAAATTGAAAGAAGAGTGCAAAACGACCTCAAAGGAACCATCAACAAAGGAAGCCAAGCCCCCTTTCAAAGTCCTCTTCTTAATGCGTTGTGGCAACTCCTTCCTGGTTTACTGATGTGGAATCTATGGAAGGAGCGCAATCGAAGAATATTCAAAGATCAATCGATGCCGCTGGAAAAACTGTGGAATATTTTTCATCAAAACATAATGGAGACTCTTGCACTCAAAGATTGGCATCCCGAAGACCTTCCTACTCTGCCTCAAGAAAAAGTTGTTTGGGATAACTGGCAAATGAGGATAAACCATAATTCAACCAACAACAGAAATCCCAACAAACACAGACAGGAAGCAAGTTCTTGGAATTCACCTCCGGCTGGCATGATCCAACTCAACTTCGATGGAGCCTCTAAAGGAAACCCAGGACAAGCAGGTTATGGAGGAGTTTTCAGGGATCACAACGGCAACCCTCTAGGCATTTTCATGGGTTCGATAGGCTGGGACACTAACAACTCAGCGAAACTGGAAGGTCTATGGCGAGGTCTCCAAATAGCACACAGGAAAAACTTCTTTCCCCTCATCATAGAAGGGGACTCGCAGATCTTAATCAGAATGGCCACAAAGCTTCAACATGGCTCTCCAATTCATAAGATAAGCAACAGCTGGAGAATGGCCCAGAGGCTTGAGCTAATCAATCACTGGCTCTCTCTGCACCAGGCAATCACATTCAAGCATACCAGAAGAGAAGGGAATAAGTTGGCTGATTTTCTAGCTAACCTTGGAGTGGAGGCAAAAGAAAACCACTTCGAAGGAGCTATAGACAGCCTACATTCCATAGACCAAATGGATACGCTAAGAGCAATGGTCTCTCAGGACAAATCTCTGATTAAGAATTCGCACCCGGATGCAGGTGCTTTTACTTGCCATTAAGTATGGCACATACCTCGACACCTGGGGGTGGGACGGAAGGTCGACACTTGTACGCGGAGGCCTGCAAAAGAGAATATCAGTTAATGCAAACGGCAATTGAATTCAGTTTGAAGCAGAGACGAAGGGACGACGCATTCAAGCCGAGCATGGTAGCTCTGGACTCGATGCAGACCAGGAGTATGGATTAAGGCTTTCCCCCCGCGGTGATAATGGTTGCCACGCCTTATATTAGGACCGCCATGCCAATTAACGAACAGAACTTGCCCACTGCTGCTGGTGTTTTGAGCGGGGTTACTTAGGCTTCCAGCATTCGAAGAATTGATAAGCGTTTGGGGTCTCTGGCCTTAGGCACCATGCCGAGAAGCAGAGGCGTGCCCAGGCGGGGAGGGAGGTCTGGTATCCGAGTTGGCCCTGAACTGGAAGAACTGCATCCAATTTCGCCCATGGCCTCTGTTCCGCGCTCATCCCCTAGCTCAGAGCAGGAATGCCTTGTTTCGCAAGGCACCTACCATACATTTCGTCTCAGATTTCCTAGCTGGCTCGTCAGACCAGAAGTGGTTGTCAATCTCACGGTTTACATTTCTGAGGAAGAGCCCGGAGATCCCAATTCAACCTCCCCTACCTCTGCAAGTGTTCAGGAAAGTTACATTCTACTGGGTGACATGAATGGACTGGTGTATAGAGCTCACCGTTTTGAGGAGGCCCTGGCCCAGGACGCCCTGGTTCAGCAAGCACCAACTCAGGAGGTTTCGGGTCTTGCTGCTTCCATGCAAGAGGTTCTGCCGCCACCTAATTCGACCATGGAAAGGGAAGTCTTCAATGCACATGCTCAGCCTGGATCGGGAGAGCTGTTTCAGGACGCGGAAGGGCTGGTCATCTGGCTCGACTCGCCCAGTCCGGACAAGGGAAAGCAGCCAGCATCGCCCAGCCAGCCTGCCTATGCCTCTTCGGGTGCTCTGTCTAGTTTTTTGCAATTATGTCGATGACAATGTTGTTGTTTCCTTTTGTTCATTTCAGTCCAAGGTCTCAGTTTATCTACTGCTGTAAGTCTCAGGCTATTACAGTATGCTTTCTATGTATTAGAGTCAATGATGTAAACTGGTTCTGTCCGGCCAGTAGCAATGGTGTTTTTGTCAGTTCGAGTCCAGGTTATCTGAAGTCCAGGAAAAATCATTATGGACTGTGTTTTGTAACTCAGTTAAAGCAGATAGACAGTATAGTCCAGCTTCTACTGTTTGAGGACTGGCCTCGGCCTCCTCGGAAGGTCTAACCATTGTACATATTTTTCCTTTCTTTATAATAGAACTAGCCTTTACATAGAAAAAAAAAAAAAACACTAATGAAAATCTCCCGCTAGAGGAAAACTAGAATTGATACCTATAAAAAATGATTATGAATTGTTTCCCATGAATGGAGGAAGATTTTTCCACCAAAATCTCTTGATTGGCGGATCTAGTCCCCAATACTAGGAATTTTCATTAAATGGCAGGGAACACATTCCTAGATTTTCTCAGTCATTCCCTAGGGGAAAATTCAACTAAGTACTTATAAAAAATGATTAATAATCATTCCCCATGGATGAAGGAATCTTTCCCCACTGAAATCCCTTGATTAGTGGATCTACTCCCTTGATTGGTGGATCTGCTCCCTTGATTAGTGGAACACATTCCTAGATTTTCTCAACCATTGGAGTTTCACAATTTGTGCCATAATTCAATAATATCTTGTTGACTTATTGTTTATTATTTATCCTCCAGTAGTAGGGAACAAATCGCTAAATTATCTCCTCCTCCAACTCTTCATAATCTACCCAATATTCTCATAATATTCCCCAAAAAATAAATAATATTAGGCACAAATATTCAATTATTAATAAACCTTCCTAATTAATATACTAAAGTTAAAAATAAATTATCTAATGAAAAAAGAGAGATTTAATGTGCTGAAGGATGGTCATAGGCCTTAAGTTATGTTTTAAATTAGAGGCATGGACCTTAATTTATGTCTAATTTAGAGGCCCATCAGGGTACTCCTTGGATGAAAAATTAAATTCCACATCTAATAAGTACCGCTGCTAGAAATTTTGAGTAAAATCATAGGAAAATAAGTTAAAAATATGAGTTGAAAGAGTGTTTTTTTTTCCGCCAAAACTTGATGCGTTAATCTAATCTTATTTTATTATTTACACTATTATTTTAAAATATTCCTTAGGAGCCCCATTTTAGGCCTCAAAATTTATGTAACGAATTGTCTCCACCGCGCTTAGTTCTATTGTTAGGATTCAATAAAATGCCATAAATTCAACTTCTCCCTCCAAACTAATACTCTTGTCGTCCATAGATCATTCACGGGGTCCACATTTTATACTTTTGGCAGTAATTATCTAATTTGTACCATTCTCTAAGTCAATTCCTTCCACTTAACGATTTTCAGTGTCATGAGTAACCCTAGCAAGGGTTTCTCCAAGTACTACTTGATCTCTTTTTTTCTTTAATGCATCATTATTTTTCTTCTTTTTATGATCATCCTTCTTTGGATGCATTATTTTCTTATGTATCGAAGTCTCTTCACTCGCTACAAGGGATTCTTCTTCTTTATTGTTTGAAATCATCTTATCCTTTCAAGAGCTTTTCATCTTCTTAAAAATGGGTGTCTGCTTCATCTTATGAATCTCTCTTCTTTTGTTTGAGCAAGGTGGTTCACCCCTTATTTTTCGTGGATGATGAATGGCTTCATTCAAATCCTCCCCAATGAAAAAAATTATCTCAAGTTTGGTTTTGTTTCTTCAACTCCACTTCTACTAGTATCTTAATGATCCCATGGTTGAACATTTTGGGATCTACATGATCATGGTGAGCCTTCACATTCTTGACCATTTTTGTTAGGCATTTCAAAAGATGAAAGGGAAAATGAATTCCTCACTTCTCTTGTACACATGATAAAAACCTCAAATGATATCTAAAGGCCATGGCATATCTCCCTTTGCAAGTAATATACTTTGGTACTACGTACAAAGCCTTATCCTAGTCCTCTTTAAACCAAAAACAAAAAATATATTTTTCCTAGTTTGGGTTCCATCTCTCCAACACCAAAAAAAAGTTTGAGTTCAATTCCTTAATCGGTTTTCTAAATGATCATTTTTTTTTATGGGAGGTGAGTTCTATAGGAAATTGACTGCTCTGAGATGACCAACTACAGCTGGTTGAACCAAGCTATAACCCCATTAAAATTATCTAAAAAATATTGAGTTACCCAAAAATTATGCCCTCAAAACATCTCATAGAAGGGAATCCATCCCGCCTCCTCAAAATGTTATGCCCCTGCAGGCAATTATCGAGAAATTCAATCCTATTGGATTCAAACTCTAGCATTAGGGTATTTGCCATGTTGATACACTATGTGGAAGATTAACACGATCCAATGTTTTTTTCCACCATGAAAGATTGAATGAAGAAAGGTGATGAATCAGTAAAATAAGTTAGCATGTGTCTATTGTGGATGGCTTAAGTGAAGGGTGTGTTGATTTGACAAAATTTGAATCATGTAGGTGCATGGGTATGATTTTGCATATTTTATAGAAAGACGATTGGATAGGGTGGCTGTATTGGTATGTAGAGTATTAGAAGCTATTTGTATGATGAAAATAATTATCCTATGCATTTATCACAAGTTAGTCATGCATTTAAAAGCATATTTTTTCCTTGTTATAATTACCTTTACCCAACATTTATAGTTACTGAAATGCGAGGTCTTGATTCCCATGTCGAACTGAAAATACTAATTTTTTTCCCTTCAAAACCATGTGATTCCATCCATTTGCCTAGTGTGCATTAACCAAATACTGGGATCGAAAGTCCCATAATACATTACTATACTCTAATAGTTACTACAATGTGGTTTTTTCTAAATCGAATGCCAAGATTTTGTAACTTCTTTGATGCAAAAAAAATTGTTTTAACTACTAAAAAAATATTGGTGCTCTAGGTTGTAGATGACCTTGAACCATGTTCTAACCTGTGATGTGTCATGTTCAATAGATTTTTTGACTACTTCTCATTCAATTGTTTATCCCAATGCTTGCATATATCTAAGAAAATAATTCGTTGCTAGTAAAATTGGTAATTGTCACGAATCTTGTAGAAATCTGCTCCATTTTAGTAATTTCCATTACCAGCCTTGAAACCTATAATTTTTTTTGGAATATGAAATCATAGGTCTTCACACGTCCTTTCCAATCCAGGTACCATCCCTCAACATGTGAATAAAGGTTTTGGTGTTGATCATGTGATAAAATCATTGTATTATTAACCATTAATGTATGTTGTTAACGAACGTGAGGTCTCTCACCTTTAAGGACAACAACTACCAAGGTACTCGAATACATCTTGTGTCATATGGATGAATGTGCTAAAGTCTAGTCACCTGCAAGATCCAATTAACAAGGGAAATTCATGCATTCCCTCTAATAAAAAATGAGAGAACCTGTCTTTAATGTATGGAATCGTCTAAGTACTCCAAATAGTGTCTAACCCTTTACCAAATAATATGCTAAAGTAAATGGTAAAAGGGTTGTTAGAAACAAGGCATAAAGGCATCCCCCATCATCTTACTCAAGACAAGAAGGGATTTAAAGGATCATGATTTAGAAAGAAAAAAATGGAAAACATATAGAAATAACGAATTATGACTGCTAAAAAACTAGTTTTCAAGCGGAACCTTATCCCAACCATGCCATAAAGTGGTTTTCATAATTAGGCCACAATATATTTTTTTTACTTGAAGAAATCATTCAAGAAGAGGAATTAGGAGTAGGTGGATGGTATTACAGCTTCACCACCTCCATCCCATTATCCTGATAAATAACTGATATAAACCCTACTTTAGACATCAGCTTCTTGTAGAACTTCAACCTATGCTCGTTCACAAGAAAACAATATTGGTCTTCATCAATAGCCTTAATTTTAACTGGTCCTTTCTCAGAAATAGTGTTTATTTCATAGCGTCCCAATCATTGAGTTATCAATTCCCATTTGAAGTCTTTGGATCTGGAATCAAAGAGAAGATCCCATTCTCTCAGCTAAAACTGCTTCTTTTAAATAAATTTGTTATGCCATTTCTTTCTTTGTTCATGTACTAACATATTTTTTTGAATCATGTTCTTCTTGATTTCATAGTTTTTTAAATGTACCAAACTTTGCTCCTATTCCTTAGTCAAATCCATCCCAATCTAAGAAACAATCTAAAAAGTTTTTATTTGGAACTCTATTAGGAGGACAACCTATTTCTCGTACACATATTCATAAGGAGTACATCCTGCAGTACTCCTCTAGGTCATCCTGTAAGCGCAAGGAGTTTCATTCAACCAATTCGTCTAGTCCCTATGATGAATCTACATTGTCTTAGTGAGGATGGATTACTAAAGTACCTTATTTATGGACTCAACTTTCCTACTCACTTAAAGGTTGTAAAAGGTGGAATTCTAGTTCCTAATTTTGTATTCTTCAGTGATAGACTTGATAAGTTTGGAGATGAATCTTTTTCTCTGGTATATAAATATCTCACTAACCACACAAAATCTTGTGAAAATTTCCTCATAAAGAAAATATATAACTTCTTGTTCATTAGGCTAGGTCAATTCTTTGGCGTCAACCCATTTTTTGACATAATTGGTGCACATGAGAATATATATTTTCCTTCCTTGATATCGGTGTGATTGGGCCTGCAAAATCTAAGGCCCAATTCTAAAATTGTTTGATCTAGACATGTAGATGAAATGACACTTCATTTTCTTGCATTGGCCTTCCCATTCGTTGGAAACTATGAGATTATTGCACATATCTCTTAGCATGTTTAAATAGGTTGGGCCTCCACAAGGTTTGTTGTGTCAAGCCTTTAGGATTTATTGCATCTCATCATCCTGGATGCACTTAAAATTGATAACGTCTGCTGCTATTTTAATTAGGCTACCATTGATCTAGGAATGTGAGGCACTTTTTCGTATAGTCATGCACTTTTCATGAGCTTGTAGCTGCTAAGGTAAACTTTCTATTGGTAAATAATTCACAATGTTTGAAAACCAATGCATGTGGGTATATATTGTTGTTGGTATTGTGGGTAGTGTGTTGGCCCTGATGGGTAGTTGATTTGCAGGAGGATGTAGATGTATATAGGAAGCTTGAGTCTTATTATGATGTATTGATGTGTGTATAGGAGTTTTGATAGGCTCTAGAGATGTCTGGTGGAGTGCCAAAGAAATTTTATGGAGTTATCAATGTAAACTTTGGAATGGGAACTCTAGCCAAAAAAACCCCAAAAAATAATGTAGAACAGTGCTAAAAACGAAAATTGTGTATACTCAAACAATGTTTTTTTTTAGAGTTAATTTTGAACATATTTAGAAAATGGCAATAGAACCAATCTTTTTGGTGCAAAAAATAATTGTTTTTTAGGGAAAAAACACACTAATATTTTCAATAGAATAAAAATTTTCTTTCCTAGGTATAACTTCAACATTTTTTAATAATGAAGATAAATATAAAATAATGGGATCCGAAAAACATTAATATTCCATCAATTTTCATCCATGTTGTTAAATATATAATAACATGACACTAAATATCGCTAAAATTCTAATTGTTTTCAACCATAACACTAAAGATAAAAAAAAAAAAATGGAAAATTTTCAACCCTAGAATTAAAAAAACTCTAAGTTTTAAACACATTTAAACCACGACATTATGAACAAATTACAAGACTAAATTAATCAAAATGTTAATAGTTGTAGATTGAATGAAACGTAAATTATATCTCGAAGTAATTGTTTCATTCTAGATATTCTAAAGAATAAAAATCATCATAATTAAAAAATAATCCAAAAAACATAAAAATGACTCATAACTTCATTTAACACCATATGGAAATCAAAAAATTTATTTCGAGATACGATGCAAACATCAGTTATATAAATTTTCTTAGATAATTAATCAAAACCATTCATATTTTTTTGCTCACCATCAGAATTCACATCTTCAGATGAATGACTCGATGTAGATGAAGATGTTCCATATTATTCTCTTTCATCAACTAGTGCCCCATCTAAGTCCACATGCATGCCAACCATTTCAGGTTTCAAAATTCTTCTAGATCTACGTTGGTTTCAGCAGACTCCCATCTGATCACTATTTATTTTGTTAACATCCTCTTTAGAATCTTTTTCGTCTTGAAGTGAAGTGTTCCTCTCTTTGTTAAATTGAAGTCATAAAAATGTATGTCAACATCCTCCAATTTTAAGAGGTATGTGCGGTGACAATTTATATTTTTACACTTTCTTTCTCTCTTTCTGCTATTTTTTTTATTAACTACCATCTCTGGCTTGTACACACCATTGAATGAGTGTTTATTTGTGGCATACCAATGTACTTCAACACTTGCAACATATTCATTTTCTATAATGGCATTTATAACCTTTGCAACCCAGAATAAATAGCCATTGGTATCTCCATATGCTAGCACTGTGATCATGCAACCCTCCTTAATATCTTGTACTGAACCCCTGTAAAGGTATTCTGTGAGTTCATATTATGCATGAGATCTTCTAGAATCAATATACATTTCTTTTTCCTCTACCTGTGAATAATTAATAATACCTTGAGATTGTTTATATTCAGGTATATTTCTTCCTTCATGTTCGTTTCACACATTTTGTGGCCAAATAAATGGAATTTTCAAAGGTATATCTTCATTTGTTGTTCTTGAAATGCTATCACTTTTATGATTGAAAAAAGACTCCCACCAAACTAAATCGACAATATCAAATTAATCATATGTATATCCAAAACATTTTTTAATTTCTTCCACGCAATCAGAATAATTTATATCTCTATTCAGCCTGTGTGCATTATGAACTTCAGCAACTGATTGTAATAACAATATATTTGACAAAAATATTGGATGATCTGGAATGAAATTTAAGAATTCCAAACCTGATGACGACACTGATTCTGCAGTAGTTGAATACTTATTGCCCCATATTATTGTTTTCCCATCAATTTTTTTTTATACGAAATTAATTTTGGAAGCTAATGTCATTAAGTTTTTCAATGCATTTATCCTCACCATGAGATCCCAGAATAAACTTTCACATGTCAACAGTGTCTTCCAACACATCAAAAATAAGCTCTGGCATGTATAATTTCTTAATACATTCAATTAATGATGGAAATCTCCCAACATCCTTTCTCCTCAATCTAACTAAAAAACAACTGAACATCTAATAAATATGGTCATGAGTGTGCCCAACAGTAAGGAAACCAACCTTTACCTTCTAAAAAATTCTCAATTCAACAAGCATGTTTAGATATCCAAAAACAATCTGATTTTTGCTTTCATGACAAGTGTTATCCAATTGTAGATACAAAACTTTTGGAAGATTATAATACCAATGAGGAAGCACATCATGAATTATGGTTATTGTCAGATTTGCATCATTACGAATATTTGGAGTTGTGAAGTATAGCCTTGGCAAAATTTTCCTATTGAATACTATACAACGGACCAAGTGATACTGAATAAAATTTTATGCCTGTAAATTTTTGGTTGTGTGAACAAAATGTGGTAGAAGGGTTTTCTTTTGGTCCATACCATCAATTTTCAAACACTAATATTTATTTGGATTATCATAACACTTATTTCGATGCTTGTACAATGTTTTTCTTTCACTTATTTGTTGTTCGTGATGCTCTTGAAGCGCTTTGATAATGGAATTTACAAAACATAAAATAAAGTCATTAATAAATAAGTTTTCATAGTTCATGACTATACAATTTTAAAAATTAATGTTATGAATTCTTACCTCTTTCTTCCCCTTCACATTTATCTGTCTTTCATTTAAGAGAAGCACATGTACTGCAAATCCCCAACCTTGTCTTCTTAGGAATACAAATTCTCTTGAATTCTTTCTTCCATATCTTCACAAAATATTGATATATAATAAATCAATCATTTCCTTCAGCACCTTCTGCATATTCTTTGTATAAGTTGTAGATTTCTAGCCTTGAGAAATTATCTAGAAATGTATTGCCTCTCTATTTGGCCTACACTATCCATGCTTTAAAAAGAATTATTTCATCCATGACATTGTAGTATTTGATAATGGCCCAATTTGTCATTTATGATGTACTTCTGAATAAAATGTGGGATCCTTTCCCAAATTTTCTTGTATTCTTGACAAACAAAAAATATCCATTGAATGAAGCATTTTGAAAGCCTTTCTACAGATAAACAAAGACCTAATATGATAATCATAACTAGACAATTTAGATCGCATGCACCGCACTAACTATGAATTTTGAATGCTTTTATTGATTGACAAATGTCTCTTCCTTTTCTCCAATGCAAAATTGAAATCCATATGTTGGAAGCAATCTTTTGACAACATTTGGTTGAAAGTAGAGCACTGATAAAACTTCTTCTCGTGAGATATTCTGCTCTACATCTTCTATAACTAGAACATCTTGAATTGATATCAAAGGTCTGTTCCTACGCCTAAATACAATATTTGTTTGCAACATCTCCATTATTGGATCATAATCTGTATAAGAATTTTCATCATCATTATGAGGAATATTATCCTCACTATTATCATCTCTTTTTTCGAAATACTGACTTGGTGGATATTCTTCATCATGCCCTTCTTCAGTGCTACCCTCATAGTCCTTAGAATTATGACTAAATGGAAAATTTAACTCGATGTTTATTGGATATTATTCATCATGTGAATTTTGAGTGTTGATCTCATACTCCATATGATTGGGACTATGTGGAAAATGTGACTCTTTACTTATTGGAAATTCTCCATCCTATCCTTCATCACTGCTACTCTCATCGTCCTTAGGATTAGGACTAAGTTCTTCATCGTACCCTTCATCATTGCTGCTCTCATAGTCCTTAGGATTATGACTAGGTGGACAATGTGACTCTGTATTTACTGGAAATTCATCATCCTTCCCTTTGTCACTACTGATCTCATAGTAATAGGTATGAGGAGTAGGTGGAAAATGTGACTCTCAATTTATTGGAAATTCTTCATCCTGGCCTTCATCACTAATGCTCTCATAGTCTACAGGATTAGGACTAAGTGGAAACTTTGACTCTCTATTTATTGGAAATTATTCATCCTAGCCTTCATCAATGTTACTCTCGTAGTCCATAGGATTAGGACTAAGTGGAAAGTGTGACTCTCTATTCATTTGAAATTCTTCATCTTTCTCTTCATCACTACTTCTCTCATATTCCATAGGATTAGGACTAAGTGGAAACGGTGACTCTTTATTTATTTGAAATTCTTCATCATTCTTTCTCTGATAGTCCGTAGGATTAGGGCTAAGTGGAAACCGTAACTCTTTGTTTATTTAAAGATCTTCATCATGCTCCTCATCACTGATGCTCTCATAGCCCATAGGATTAGTATTAAGTGGAAACCATGACTATTTATCTATTTGAAATTATTCATCCTACCCTACAACAATGCTATTCTCATAGTTCTTAGGATTAGGACTAAGTGGAATATTTGACTCTCTATTCATAGGGAAATAATTTCCGTTATCTTCATCAATATGAATAGAGTTGTTAAACAATGAAGATGTTGATGCTTCACAAAGAAAAACTTCACGATCAGAAGAATCCATCCCTTACAAACATAATATGTTGAATGATACAAATTCACTCTCTCCTAATGATAATATAGATATTAAAAAATAAAAAATTCCCTCCAAAGTTTCCCTCTAAATTTTTTCGCTGAAATTTTCCCTCCAAAAAAATTGTTTCATGTATTTTCCTCCAAAATTTTCCTCTACAATTTATTGAAGAAATTTAACTAAAATTTTCTTGTGAATTTAATCTTTTAAAATAAATCTTTAAATTGAAATTGTAAACTAAATCTTTTACCTAAATCAACTTTTACTTAAATTGTATAGCATTTACTAGACAATTAAATATTTCTTTTCATTTTTATTATATCTTCTATCGCACATCTAAAATAAATTGCTATATCCCCATAACATGATTTATATGTTAAGTTTTTATAATAAAAAAGTTAATACCACATTCATCATGTGATAAAATAATTTTGTAATGTTGTCTTTACCATAAATTACTATATCGCCATAACAATATTTAAATGTTAATGTTTTTATAAAAACAAATTAATACCACATTCACCATGCGGTAGAACAATTTCGTAATTTCTGCTATATCATAAATTTCACTATCACTATTCCTCATATCACACCAAGGTTTTTTGAGGTTTGTTAAAAGACTTGGAGTGATTTTGTGGAGCATATACATTCTTATGTACAACATATTCAATGGAATATGATCAAATTTGAAATCTTACTTTCCCTTTTGTTGTGTAGAAGTCTTGAACTCCCATAAGTTTATTGGTATTTATGTGTGAGTTGGGTTGTTATCTTTGTATAAAATACCATACCAAAAACATATTCCAGTAAAATAATATTTAACTTTTTATTGATGAAACTTATATTTCTTTTACAAATTCAAAATTTAGATGAGCCAAGCTTACCCGATAGCCCCATGGCAAGCATAAGACCTCTATGTCCGCAATGGGTGTGGTGGTCCTAGTCATGTAGCACCCTCCTATCCCACACCCATCGGCCAAACGTGCCTTCACCCCATGGGCCCGACGGGCTATGGGGGCGGGGCTAGAGGGGGCTACACATAGCCCCTCCCCCACCAACCCCCGTTGTCCAATGGGATCGTGAGGGTGGAGGCAAAATTCTGTGAATCAAGACTCCACTCATGCAGCTCGTTGAGCTGCGACAGTGGGACTGGGGGGGGCTGCATGCATCCCCTTCCTCCCCTCCCATGTGGCCCAACGAGCCCGTGCGGGTGGAGGCTCAATTCTAAGAATTGAGCCTCCACCCCCATGAGCTCGTTGGGCCATGAAGTGGTGAGGGAGGGCCTGTGCTCAACCCCTCCCACCCCACGCCCATGACCCAATGGCCCCATGGAGGTCGAGACCTGATTATGAGAATCGGGCCTCCACCCCCATGTGCCCGTTGGGCTGCATGGGTGGGGCAGGAGGGATGTCGCCCCCTCTAGCCCCACCCCCATGGCCCAATGGGCCTGTGAGGGTGGCAGGCCATTTTTTAATTTTTTTTAAAAGGTTGTGTTTTAAAAATTATTTATGATTTATGATTATTTATCATTTTTATATTTTCTTTCATTTTGTTTATTTGTTTAAGCTATTGTTTTTTTTGTAATTTACTGATTTATTTATGTGCATATCTTTTGCAGGCAAATGTCATCAAGGAAGGTTTATATGAATCTTTCTAGACCAAAGACTACTAAAATTAAAGGTGGATCATCAAAAAACACTTCTCAACAAAATAAACCTGAGCTAATAACTACAAATCTATCAAGTTCCTCGAATGATAAGAAGATGATCTCTTATTGGAAAAAATCATAGGAAGTGAAGAATACAGAAAAGGTATGGTATGTGAAAGATAGAGAAGGTGAACAACATCTACAGATATATCTATATTTTGATATCCCTAATTATAGTGGACTTTATGAGTTGCTGAGAAAAGTACTAGACATCTATTTGATACCAGACATTGAAGTTGTGTATGTACTTGCAAAACTGGCCAAGTCACGTGACAATATTAAATATCAATTATCATTGTCAATGTATGATATGAGAGAGGAATCTACAAATATGTGTAAACAAATCATAAATAAGTATTGTTATTTATATTTATGCATTTTGCGTTATTGTAGTTGTATCATTATATTCGGATAACTTAGCTTTTATTGACATATGATATTTTGTTCCACATAATTTTATTGAAAATATTTCAATTATGTTGGGTGGCATTTATCTCATAGAGAAAGATATTATGAATGTTGTTAGCAGTTTCTACTCAGGGTTAGAAGAAGATATGGAAAACAAGCAAAAAATAGTAATTCATGATGCTACAAAACTACATCAAGGAAATCAACAAAGAATGTCTCTAGTGGATAAATCTAGAAAAGGTAGACATGTTACTTTTCTAGATGAGGAATTTGAAAGCGACACTGAAGAATATGTTGCCAATACAGAGGATGAGATTAGGACTGAGGTTAGAAAGGAGAAGAACCATAAAAGGCCAAAAGTAAAAATGACCGAGAATGTCTGTGTTCTAGTTGATGATGCCAATGTTACTTATATAGAAGAGAAGAGGAAGAAGAAAATTAAATTTGATCATTCTCAAATAGTCAAGGCCAACAGTGAAGATCCTAGTGAAAATTCAAAATAAAGTAAGGAAATCATTACACGAGGAGCTCATTTAGGGGATGAAACTATTAAAACAAAAAAAAAATGTCATTCAACATAACTTGACAAAGACAAACCTAATTGAGTGTGGTCATACATTTCAACTTAATGTGAGACAAATCTATAAGCGAAGCAAAGGACAATTTAAATATGAAATCAGAAAGCCACACCACTTGCATGTTCACAACTTGAAGACATTGATGAGGTACAATCCATATCCACACGTGGTTGATTATGTGCTTCTTGTTGATCTAGTTCAATTTCCCAACAAAGAATAATTTGATAAGTCAAAATGGTTTGTATGTAATTATCATGTTCTTGGGGGGAACCATTCTATAGAAGCTCAAAGGAAATTGATGGAGGAATATAACAATAACCCACGTTATGAAACAATGAAATGTATCATTTATTATGGTTTATTAGATACAAAAGAAAATTTATTTGCATGGGATCATAATACAAATAATCAATATAGGATGTTTATGACTTTCATCCAAATGGTTAGATTTATTCATAATGAATTTGAAGAAAAATTTGGTGGGGATAAGATAAATGTTAGTCTAGAATTTTGAAAGGAATGTTGTATGGAAATAGGTTATGAAATAGAGGAAAAAATCAATTCAAAAGGCGGAAAAGTACATTCTCATGTACTCAAAAGTATTGATAACATTTTCCAGTTGGAATTTAGAGCTGGAGAGATATAAGAATTGATTAATGATATTTGTAGCATGTGGGAGAACATTGGCATTAAAAACTAGAAGGTCAAAAAGTCTAAACCATCCATATGTAGCAGCAATAAATCAGGTCCTGAAATGAAGAAACTTCCAGAAGATATTACTATCACACGTTGTAGAGATTTGAAAAGAGTGGAGGATGAAAAACATGCCACATCAATATTATCTTGTGTGAATTCAGTGGAATTATCATTGGACGAAATGAGTGAGGAATTTCAAAAGTAAGTTTGTTGAATTATTTTTACTTATTTATAGATTATAATTTTATTTTAAATATAACATATTTTTCCTCGTATTATTTCTTATACATCGTTATATTAACTTTTTTTACTCTATCTATTCAGTTACAAAGTTTACATGAAAATACAAGAACAAATGATTAAATTATTGAATGAAGATTGTTGGGATGATGTTGTATGGAACTACCCAGATTCAGGTTCTACATCAACACTAAAAGATTTTTATCTTGAATTTAAAAACGTATGTTGATTTATACATTCATTTTCATTCATTTGTATACTATTTTTATTTTATAACTTATACATAAAAATAAATAAAAATTAATTAAGTATGAGGAAGGATGCAAATGGAGCACCATATAGTTTCAGAAGCTTTATTGAAAAAAATAAGATCAAAAGACTGAGAAAGAAACATCTTAGGAATGTTCAACTTGATCCAACTCCATTTCATTTGGAATGGGCTTGACACTAGTCAATATCAAGTAATACAAGGTGACTCTAAAGACATTGCTAAACTCATACCTAAAAGGGATTATTCCCTTGTTATTCCAGATATTCCCCATGGTTTCAATATCCCAAACATTGATTGTGATAGAAAAGCTTATACTTATCAAGCTCTTAGTAAAGTGGTTGCGAGATTTGTAGAAGTCGCATCATCACATTATGGATATTTGTTACATTTCATTAAGACACACCATTGGCAATGTTATTGACAAGATTCAAGGTGAAAACAAACTCAAGGATGTAGCTTACATGGTAAGACAGTGAAATTGTATATTTGATTAATGTTAAAAAAACCATTTATGTACAAGTTAATTGAATTTTTACAATTTCATGTTACGTGAGAAAGTCAAATCTTCTTAACCGTGAAGATCAACCAATTATAAATTATTTTGAGTTCATCCATATTGATAGTTGGATAAAAGATGATAGTTATAAGTCTATGTTTCTTAATCGGGTAGATTGAAAGAACCATAGCCAAGTACTGGTTTATGATGTTCTTGTGAAAAAAATAACATATGAAGATAAACAAGAAAAAGGAGAGATGGGTAAAATTTATCAAAAACCACAGTCATTGAGTAACTATCTTATAGACTTATGCTCAAATGAAGGAGATTGGGTTATCGATTTATTTTCAGGCTCATGTAAGTTTTATTATATAGAATTGAATTTCAATATCTTCTTTCTTAATTTATATTTCATTATACTAATTCACTTCATTATTTCTTTTGTGCTTGGTAATTAGGTACAACACTAGCATGTTGCCTACAAAAAGGAAGAAATTACATTGCCATTGAAAAGACCCAGTACAGTGCAAATTTATTTAGCAAAGAATTAATTCTCTTCAATTTATTCGAGATGCAATGCAAGAAATTGGGTTGATGAAAAGGGATTTTAATGAATCACATGTGGAAAAAAAGGAGAAGGAATATCAACCACCATTATATTGAATGATTGGAAAGGAATACATTGGGAGATTCGTAGAGATCAAAGATCCGTCAGAGGAGGAAAATGAGCAAAATGAAGTAGAAAATATTGTGGAAGAAGACAATGATGAAACTCTAGAGGATGAAGAGCTTGGATTACATGACATTGCTGATTAAATTTAAGTTATGCTTGGAAATCAAGCTCATTTTTTGTAACTACTAATTAGTTATACTTGTAATGTTTTGACTTTGACATTTTATGAGAAGAATAAGTATTTAATTAATGTTTTTATATGTTCATTATTTGTATTATGTGATTTTCGCTTTAAATTTTCTGTGAATCATTATTTTTTGAAAAAATGTGATTATTATTAATTTTTGACATTAAATTCATAAAAAAAACTATTATTTAACCATTTTTTATTATATTTTCCCTATAAACATTGTGATTTTGACATGTCATTTCTAGCAAAAAATTATCAAACGTGCAATTATTTAGCTATATTTATGTTCAAAATATTTATTTTTATGTCAATTGTTAAAAAATATTATTTTCTAGAGACAATTATTTGATGCACGCTGAAAAATTATTTGACGATATATAAATATGTAGAATATTGAAACTTTAAAATATCGATGTTCTTCTTTAACTATGCAAAAAAATAAAGACCTCGCTACAAAAAAAAAATTAAAGAAAAACACGGAAATATGAATAAGAAGACCACTTCAAAACTTGTTAAATTTAGAAATAATTATTCACATTTAATACATTAGAAAATTTAAAGTCAAAAAATAAGCCTTTAAGAAAAGGGCATGTGACAGAATCAACACTTTTTAAAATCATCATGCAAATCACTACATTCTAAAAACTAGTGTACATAAAAAAATTAAGTGTCAAAAACTATGCTAAAAAAAGTATATGTGTTCTGCATCACCATTTTTCAAAATCGGTTGATTTTTTTGCTAACTCAATGAAACGAGTAATTGTATTAGTTCTCATTTCGAAGTTTACGTTGTTAGTTTTGGGTAGAGGAGCTTGGTAACACGTTTAACGAACTAGAAAGAATCCATTATAATGCACTACGTAGAGCATGAGACACGTGTTATAATGCATATCTCGAGAATAGAGGGAAAATTAATTCCTATAAGGGATGAAAACAAAAAACGTTTCCTGCAAAAACATTGAATTTCCTAACGTATTTACGTGCACAAGGATTTCTAGCATCTATTTGAAACTATCAACAAATCCATAAACAAAATCCATGGATTTTCCCACGGTAATCTTAAGGAATAAAATCTATAAAATGCAAGTAGTTTGATCAATCACGAGTGCACTTTGTCAATATCTATTAGCTTTGTCACAAACATTACATACCATTGCTTTCAAATTTTTCATTTATCTTCTTCTAGAACATCTACAAGGAGGTACAAATAGTTATTGTTTGTAGTTGACCTTAAGGATTGGTTGTGGCTTCATACATATCTAATCAATGCACAAGGGTTAGATCTACCTACGAAATGAATTATCTAAAGGATTTCTTATCCATAATTGTGATTGTTGATGCATCTCTTGATATGTTATAGTTCTAGATTGATTAGATATCATGCGACCCTTTTATATTTCCTTAATTGATATTATATATTTTACTTTGGTTTTCTAATTTTTGGAGGTTTTTTGATCTTGTTCACATCATTTTATCTCCCTAGTACTACTCAATGTATATGGAGGAATATTAAATCTATCACGGTATTGAAACCCATATATCAGTTCACAAATATTTATATGAATGTGTGACGATTTAGTTTATTCAAAAAAGTAAGAGTAGTGTGCATGGTTAATATCTTCTATTGTGATAAAGGAGTCGAATGTAAAGAGAAGGATATAATGTTGAGGTTGATGATTATACATTCCAATGTTGAAATTCTTGGTTAGATAAGCTCACAGGGTTATGTGTTAGCATATTGATTTAGTTTTCACACAAATAATTGCAAAAAGACCTATTGCTTCATGCACCTCATATAGTTGCTATGTATCAGTTTTATTTGACAAAGAAATGGAAGAAATTTGTATGTTGCAGGGGTTGAGATCTATAGGTTGAGCATAAATCAATGATATTATAGAGATTAGAGTATCATAAGGTATTATGTATCAGTAACAAATTTTTGAATTTAATGTTGTTGTTTGTATTTTCATCTGGTAGAAAGAAGTATTTGCTGAGAGAATGTGTCTTGATTAAAGAAATTATCATTGCATATGTTGCACATTATGGCATGTTGTTTGAGTAATGTATGTAGTTGATTTGAGATCCAAACTATTGGCAACAGTAGAGTGAGGATATGAGGATTTGATTTTGTCATGGCCATGAGGTTCGTGTTTATGCAGTATAGAGAGGATCTTGACATGATGAGATTTCCTTGAATGATTTTGAGAACATAATACATATGTGCCTTGATGTTTGGTGTATGTTTCCATTTCCAGAAGAGTGTCATAGAATAATTTTGTGACTGACATGATTGTTTTGCAGAGACTCAATGTTTATCTTTCATGAAGACAACAATTATAAAGTTGCAATAATGTATTTGTAATTGCTATACCATTGATGCAACCTTGTTGATATGGTTTCATAGTTATTTGAAGAGTTTCCTATGATGCATTATGACTTGGAAGTTTGCAGGGGTTTATGTAGTTGTTATTAGTGATCATGGATTGTAGATGTGATATTGGCTAGAGTCTAGATAGAATATCAATGTTTGCACAAAAATTCAGTATACTTGTTCTTGAATTGAATGAAAGTCATTATCTTCTATAGTTGTCACTATTAGAACATTGGTCATTTCCTTTGTTGGCTAGAAGAGATGAGCTAATTCTGTTGATTGTTAGAATCACATAATTTTTCTTTGTATGTTACTTGGGGATTGTTCTAGTTGGGTAAGAAATATTCCATGGATATATGTATTTGATGAGTTCATGTGAAATTATGTAAACAATATGGAAATTAGTTTTCAAGAAAGTGATTTTGATTGGCATTTAACAATATTGATGACCTAAATTTTTATGGTCTATTAAGCATATTTTTTTATTGGTGAGAGATTTATTACAAATAGGATTAGATATCTTATTTATGATCATGTTGTATGTGTGTCCAATTTGAAAAGTGGATGAAATGTGGCCTACGTGATTTGAGATATGTTTGAGTCAAGTCTATCCAATGTAAAAGATTCTGAAACATGGTTCACATAGGGTTTGCAAGTTGGGGACCTCAGTGAGAGAGTGGTAGCTTCCTTCTTATGCTAGCTAGTAAATTTAATCACGGAGTAGTGGCTTCCTACTAGTGGTAGATACATAAACAAGAGGATGTGGTAGCCTCCAATAGGTAGGATCATTCACATTGGTAAGATTTTATACAAGTGAAATATGTAATAGAATATTTCTTTATAATACTAACAATAATACCTAAACAACAACATCGATAGTTTTTGCCAATTGGATTTTTCACCTAATATCTCATGTCCCTATGTGTTCATGTGTTGATGATGTCTTACATTCTTTTGGTTCATATTCTTGTATGATTAAATATTTCTCATGCTTTACTACTTATGTTTAGATCTACTGAATAATGTGTCATGAATTAAATGATGGTTCGGTTAACATTGCAAATAAAAGTGTAAAATGAGTTAAATTTCATCTAGCATGAAATACTAATTCATCCCCCCTATATTTATATTAATTGGTATCGAAGTCCGGTTCCTCCAATCAAGTTTAAACACTCGATAGTAGATGAAGGGCCATGGAAAAGAAGCACAAGAAGAAGACAATAGAAAGGATGAAGTCAAACAATGAAAATGAAAGTGATGTATCACATGAAGTGGAAGTATCAAAGATTTTCGATCAGGGACAATCAGTAACAAAACAATTCATGTCAAGAACTATGGATAATCAAGGTATGTTTCTACTCGATGATGAACATTATCAAGATTGGAAATAAAGGATGAAGTCTAAGTTAATATCACTTGGATTTGATTGTTTCCATTTAGTATGTAATGGTTGTACTAATACTCCCATATCAGGTCAAGAACTACAGTATAATGGTCAGGCATTGAATGCAATTTATTGTAGCATAATTGAGTCATAATTTGAGAAAATTATGCACTATGAAACTATGAAGGAGGTATGGGATAATATACACATCATCAATGAAGGAAAAAGAAATATAATTATGAGGTATGGTTACCCCTGCACATACCCATAGTATGCATAAATATGCATAATCCATCGTCCTAGGTGTTTGACTCTCCCAGGAATCAAATCTACAACCGTAAATGGTTAAGGCCCCTTTAGTCACAATTCCTTTGAATCAGAACTTAATCACCCCGCCAAACCTCCTATCAGGATTATATCAACCCTCAACCTTCAACTAAGACTTTAAAAAATCCTTCTTTATATTCCTTCCTATCGGGATCCTTAAAACCCTTTACAACCTTCCCTTCCTTTAATATTGGGACTTATCGGAACACATACACCCACCTAAACCTTTAAACATTCAATGTCAGGACCATTAGGACTTTATAAACCCTTATAAGCCCTCGTTAGCCCTTGGACACATATATGTAAACCCCCACTTATATCTTTGGCGATAAGCTTAGAAACTCTTCTATCGGTGCTTAAGTCCATTAGAATTCCCTTATAAGAGAATACACGCAAACAGGCACAAACATACCTTTTTCTGCTAATTCTCTGCCTTTGGCGCAGTTACCGAGAATCACCTTTATCACAATCATATCATTTCTATTACTGTGGCCTTACCACATATGTGGTTTGTCACCCCTTCGACTCCGATATACGACCATCATAGTCATTAACATACATTTTAAGCTTTAAATGGCTCAGCAACACTTTTCATGCAATATAAATAAATATATGGAAAACTCGCTCTGGAAGCATACAACAAATCTCAAATCTTACGGGCTCGCACTTATAACTTCATCGGGTCTGGATTTTCAGCTATACTCTCCATCGCACCACTATTCTGATCTCTGATAATTGTCGATGCCAATTGCTGATTAATCCCAAACCGCAGATCGCTGATAATCTCTATTGGCGATATCGTACATTCATAACCATTGACCCTTGGCACCTTCGATCATTGACATGCGATTTAAATCATGACCGATGATCTAGCCATGATCTAACTGTCCACGATTAATCGTGCCTGTTCATTGCAATCCTCTAAGGCTCACTCTAATAACTTTACAAGGGCCTTTGTGGATGCTACTTAATCTTGGTCATTGATCTTAGCTATCTAACGGCTGCTGAGCATCCATCCTTTACTTTTCCACTCAACCCTCTTTACTTATTTTTCTGTGTTTTTCCAGTTTCTTCTTTGTAGTTCAGGTTTCTTCCTCTGTATAATCACTTCAACTTAAAGTGCCTACATATATTATGTAGAATCTCAGATAGACACATAATTTATCAATCAACACTCAAATCACCCATCTACGCACTTAGAATCAAATTCTCTGATGCGCTCAATCTATATTCAACACTCAGTCATGCATTAGACAACTTGGAATTAAATCTCTGTGAATATATCAATCCACACATAATTACAAAATGGAACTTTGTCCCTCAGCGTGATTCCTCTTTATAGTGTCCTTTGGTTTACAAATCTGCCCGTAGGCTCAAAACCACACTTTTTCTATCTATCTAGCCTAACTTATCTCCAACATCTAACCCCTGTCTCTTCCTTTTATGCTTACATTTATACTCAAGGATTTTAAAACCACTTCTGGTTTATATCCATGAATTTCTTAACAAAATTACTAAATCTCTTCCTCATTCCTAAAACTTCTCTCTAATCCCTAGATTCATGAACTGACTCCTAATCTAAGATTTACAATTAATTCTCAATCCTTCAATCTCTCAACTATCCTGAATCTCTCATGTTCTACTATATTCGAGGGAATTTACAAATATTCCTGACATTATTTAATTAATTCCCTATTCTATCTTCTCTCACTAAAATCACTAAAAACATTAATAATTACACTTAATTCACACTTAGGAAACCAACTTCCTTGAAAACAAAATACCCCTATGTCAACTAAAATACAATGAGTTTTCTTGGGTTGGATGCTCCTGCATTAGACTTCCAAAGTAAAAAATTTCCATGATCTCCTCATCATGTGTCTTCATAAGTTAACTGAAAAAATCCTCCAAGGTCCCAAACTTTAGTTTATAGCTGCCCAAATTATTTTTACCTTTGCTACTGCTATACTTCTGTTGCTTTCTGCTCTATCTTCCTCTTCTTGTACATAAAATTCATACTCTAATTGATCATCCTTCCTACTACTATTAATCTCTTCCATATGGACTGTTTCATCATTAACTTCCATAATCCTTTAATTTTTGTGTCCAGCACATCCTTGGATTGGCTCATACTTTGCCACTTACTACTATTTATTTCCTTCTGCTTTAGGTTGTTGTTGTTGTCCATCAATTCTTCAAACTACTGCTAGTTTTCTTTTTCTTCTTCATTTGCTCTTGTTCCAATTGCTTTACTTGCTTTGTTTCCTTTTTTTTCCTTCTTGGCTAAGATGACTTCTACTTTTCTTGTTCCAACCTTTAGTTTGTTTTCTTTCTCCCTATCATCCTTACCCTCTCTCATGACTGAATCATGACTGTTCAACATTTCCTCCAGCAAATTAACTTCTCTATTCCATGGATTTAATTCTTTCATGGAGTCTTCTTCCTTCATTTGGTTGCTCATCTATGCCAAGTTTTTTCCAGCATTTGCAACTAAACCTACACTCATAAAACACTTGTTAAAATAAAAATCATAAGGCTTTTGTGCCTTATCTCCCTCTGGCAACACACAAGTATGCTGCTCTAATGTTTTCTCCTTTATTAGCACATTAGTATCTTGATTTGAATTCCCCACAGAATTCATGAGACTGTCAGCTAGTCTCTCCTTCATACCATCTGCTTCTATGATTTATTTCTGCTCTTTTCCACAGTAGTGAACTCCTTCCTCCGTAATCACACTGTCATACTCCAACTTACCCAACAAATACTCTAGCAATTCGAGTTCTCTGTGAAAATTCATAAGTGCTTCGTCATTACTTATGTTTCCTACATTTATATACAAATTATAAATCTGAAATTTACAAGGTTCAACAGTCTCAACTGTTGCTTTACATATCAATTCTTTAGACCGAATTTCATCTCCTTATTTCACAATAAATTGTTCATGTGTTGTCAAAGTTTCAAACATCAATACATTATTAAGTTCTCTCTGCTACAATACATCACTGCTTTTCCCATTTAAGAGATATTCTCCATCCTCCTTTACTTCAAAATTTTTATCTTCTGAAACATACTCTCCCATACTTCTGATAGCTTTACAAGATTACTTATCCTCTGTAAAACCTGTAATTACATCAAAACTATTAGATTCATCAATACAAGGTTTTACCTATTCCTGCTGGTCTACATTTGTCCAACAGTTTAGAAAGTCATCAATAATTCCTTCTTCTTCACCCAGAACTTCACCCTGCTCTGGTTCACAAATGGATACTTCCATTCCCATTTCAGTTTCTCTGAGTTCTTCAGATTTCAATTGAACATCCAGTACCTGTTCAAGCTTCATTATCTCTTCTGCTAATTGCAAATTCATCTGTTGACTTCTCTTCTCTTGTAACCTTCTATGTAATTTATAAAATTTATGCCACCTCAATGGCTTCCTCTTTAAGACCCACCATTGTCTTTGGTTCTCTTCTAGCAGCATTACTAACACATTGAGTTTTCCTCTTATCTCAGCCATTTCCTTATCAATCTCTACTTGACTCATCCATTACCTATGGATTGTTTAAGCATCCTTTTCCTTCATATTGTAGCTTTCTTCTGAACATTCCATATGACTTTCCATAGCCATCTTCTCTTTAGTGTGAGCTTCTACACCTACAGCCAATCAACTCTTCTAAGATGATCTCCTCACAAAGCTTCTCTTCTGCCCGGTCTCCAAGTCCTCTTCCTTTAGAACTTGCATTGAGCAATCTTGCTCTCTCTCTCTCTCTCTCTGCTTGCTCCACTCACTACTCTTAAGGAATCCTTTGTCCTTATCTATTCCAATCCTCAGCTGGAATAAGGTTTTGCTACAATTCTAAGAACTTCCAAAAGTTCTTCCTACAGTCTCACTGTTGTAGTCCTGTGCCAAACTTGCATTCTATTCAACTGTTGCTACTTTCATACCTCTGTTTACTTAAGCCAAAGATCATTCCCAAGCTTCCAAAAGCTTAATTCTCAATTTCCTTTTGAGAATACTCTTATCCTCTTTGTCCAACCTTCAACTGGATTCTTCAGGTTCACTGTTGCTGCATGGCTTCACAAGCAGTCTCCATCCATTCTCCACATTCGAGTGAATTTTCATCCTCCTCAAGAAAACAAACATCACTGTGTTTTCTTTATGCTGCTACCTATGCGTTAGTTTAATAACACACATTCTCCAATATTCAATCAAATGAAAACAAATATGTCATCTCACCTTCAAGATCTTATGCATGATTTTATTCCACCATTTTTTACCCTTTGAATAGACTGTCCTCTATCTTTTGCATCTACAAATTGTGCTATATGCCATCTCTATGTGCTTACTGTCTATCAGATTAAAATCTGATCCCCCTTACCTGCATGCATGGCTTTCCACATATCTCTGTTCTGAGTTTTTCAAAGAAACTTTCACACATATCTCCTTTCTTCTGCGTGATACTAAATGTTTCATTTATGATCAGCTCTGATTGCAGTTCTACTTTGATACAAAAATTGACATAGGGTTACCCCTGCACATACCCACAGTATGCATATATATGCATAATCCATCATCCCAGGTGTTTGACTCTCCTAGGAATCAAATATACAACCATAAATGGTTAAGGCCCCTTTAGTTGCAGTTCCTTTGAATCGAAACTCAATCACCCCGCCAAACCTCCTCTCAGGATTATATCAACCCTCAACGTTCAACTAAGACTTTATAAAAGCCTTCTTTATCTTCATTCCTATCAGGATCCTTAAAAGCCTTTATAACTTTCCCTTCCTTTAATATCGAGACTTATCGGAACACATACAACCACCTAAACCTTTAAACATTCAATGTCAGGACTATCGGGACTTTATAAACCCTTATAAGCCCTCATTAGCCCTTGGCCACATATATATAAACCCCCACTTATATCTCTAGAGATAAGCTTATAAACTCTTCTATTGGCGCTTAAGTCCATTAGAATTTGTTTATAAGGGAATACACGCAAACAGGCACAAACATACCTTTTTCTGTTGATTCTCAGCCTTTGGCACAGTTACCAAGAATCACCTTTATCACAATCGGCTCATCGCTATTACCATGGCCTTACCACATATGTGGTTCATCACCCCTCCAACTCCTATATGCAACCATTGTAGTCGTTAACATACATTTTAAGCTTTAAATGGTGCGACAACACTTTTAACACAATACAAATAAATATATGGGAAACCCGCCATGGAAACATATAGAGGATCTCAAATCTTATGCGTTCACACTTATAACTTCATCGAGTCTAGGTTTTCGGCTATACTCCCCACCTTGCCACTATTCTGATCTCTGATAACTGCTAATGCCAATCGACGATTAATCCCAAACTGCCGATCACTGATAATCGCTGTTGGTGATATCGCACATTCATAACCACTAACCCTTGGCACCTCCGATCGTCGATACACGATATAATCATGACCATTGATCTGCCCATGATCTAATGGTGCACGATTAATCATGCTTGTTTATTGCAATCTTCCAATGCTCACTATGATAACTTTACAAGGGCCTCTGCCAATGCAACTTAATCATGTTCGTTGATCTTAACAATCTAATGGTTGCTGAGCATCCATCCTTTACTTTTCTACTCGATCTTATTTACTTAATTTTTCCACATTTTTCTAGTTTCTTGTTTGTACTTTGGGTTTCTTCCTCTGTATAATAACTTTGACTCGGTCTGCCTACATATATTACGTAACATCTCTGATAGACACATAATTTATGAATCAACACTCGAATAACCCATCTACGCACTCAGAATCGAATTGTTTGATGCACTCAATCTATATTTGACACTCACTCATGCATTATACAACTTGGAATTAAATCTCTGCCCATATATAAATCCACACATAATTGCAAAATGGAACTCTGTCCCTTGGCCTGATTTCTCTTTACAGTGGCCTTCGGTTTACAAATCTGCCCGTAGGCTCAAAACTACACTTTTGCTATCTATCTAGCCTAACTTATCTCCAACATCTAACCCCTGTCTTTGCCTTTTAGGCTTACATTTATACTCAGTGACTCTAAAACCAATTCTGGTTTAGATCTATGAATTTCTTAACAAAATTCCTAAATCTCTTCCTCATTCATAAAACTTCTCTATAATCCCTAGATTCATGAACTGACTCCTAATCTATGATTTACAATTAATTCGCAATCCTTCAATCTCTCAACTATCCTAAATCTCTGAGGTTCTCCTATATTCGATGACGTTTACAAATATGCCTTACATTATTTAATTAATTTCCTATTCTAGATTGTCTCATTAAAATCACTAAAAACATTAATAATTAAACTTAATTCACACTTAGGAAACCAACTTCCTTGAAAACACAATACCCCTATGTCTACTAAAATACAATGAGTTTTCTTGGGCTGGATGTTGTTGCATTAAATTAAGGAAGAAGTTTATTGATCAAGTAAACCAATTGGTAATATTTCATTCAAAACATTCAATGTATCTAAAGAAGAAATTTGTATCCTATCAAAATATGAGTGTGGCCACAAAACAACTTCAATCATAGCAGGTGGAGTTACAAATTTAGAAGAAGAAAGGTTAGAAAATGAATTCAAACTTACAAGAAAACATGCCTATGAATTCAAAATAATTGAAAATCTCATTGTTAGGTAGCAAGCATATGAATATAGGGAATGTGATGAATCAACAAACACTCCAACAATAATTGTAAAACTTAATTAAAGTAAAATACATTATGAGGGACTTGAAACTAAGATAATCTCTCTAATGTATGATATAGAAAATTGAAATGAATGAAATGGGGAGCTACTTCAAGTATTTTAAGAACAAGAAAATGGATTTAACATGGAAATAATCGAGTTGATAACTTAGCTAGAAGAGGCTATAAAAATGAAGAAGAAATAAGTAATAAAATAAGGGAAAAATGGGATGAGATAAGATGATTAACAAGTAAATTAGAAAAAAGGACAAACAATTGAGATTTCAAGATAATACTAAGATATTTGAAAATCTTCTTAACAATCAAAGGTATTTGTACATTAAATTTGGGCTTGGTTTTCATGAAACTGTGAAGGAAGAATCTAACACACAACCATGTGCAGGTAGTTAAAAAAAAACAAAGAAAATTCAAAAAATCATCTTAAAGAATTAAGAAAGTAGTTGAACCAGCAACCAGGAAAAGTGAATTTTAAAGAAAATCATCTTCTCCCAAGAATGTTTATGGAAGAAATGTATACATCTAAAGAAAAAAAATAAATTCATTCTCTCCCTTGATTGATGATATTGATTTTTTTAGTTTTCAGAATGTTGGACATATTGCAAACAATTGCAGAAGCAGATTATTCCATCCTTATGAAAATGGTCTCTCCACAGGAAGATCATCGTTTTCCAAGTACTTAAGTTTATTTCAAGGATATTCTTCTACATTAAAATTATTTGGTCATAAATTTATATATTTTATATCATATAAAAATGAAAGAAACATGAAATAGAAGTACTATGACTCATTTTCCCCTTCTCTAGTCACATAAGGTGTTATACATGCAATAAATTTGGACATGTGGAAAACGATTGAAGGAGAAATTCAACAAATTCATTTAGATATTTCAGACAACAGTACATGCAAAAAAAAAACAAAAATACATTTAATAAAATCCAAAAAGAAGGCACCTCAATCAATAGTCATCATATGAATACCTAGCACAAAAGGAAAGAGAAACAAGAGAAGTGTGGCCTTGCTCTATGTGTGCTAGAAGAAGAAAATCACTTGTACATAGATAGAAGATTCTCTCATTGCATGTCTATAAATAAGAGAAAATTTATCTCTCTCAAGAAAACTAGGGGTGCTGACATTTTTCTTGGAAATAGTGCACCAATGAAGGTGGTAGGAAAAGGTAGAGTTGATATTGATGTTAAAAATACAGAAGAAACTAATATATTATTGGTTGAAGGGCTAAGGAAAAACATATTTTGTGTTGGTAAAATAAATAATTGAGGGTATGTACTTATATTTAGCTCAATGGGATGAAAAATTATAGAAGAAGGCACTAGAAAGGTCAAAAGGGATCAGAATTGCAGAAAACGTATATGTACTAAAGAAAAATCTAGGAAAAAATAAGGCATCATTGTTATCCTCTTCAGATTAAGAGTATGGGAAGGCAGTCCCCATTATATTCTATTTTATCTAATACATATTCATAAAACGACTACAATGGTTAATGAGATATATATAGCCTTAGGGGGATCCTATGGAAATAGTTGGCATCATGAAGATCAAAGTTGTACCAATAGTTGTGTGTAGTGATTTAGAGCCCATTCACACATACAAGTCTACAAAATCAGTTTTTCCATAATCAATTCAAGGGGTGACTTGAATGCTACCTCATAGCCACTCTATATTGTCATTTGGTATGCATCAAAGAGAGTCATTTTGAGCAAAAATGAAGCAACGATGTGTCATTATTTAGTGCGTTAGTTGAGTACTCCATAGAGACTTGGAAAAGTCACTCTTGGCATGACATGTAATGTACTAGATCATATTACTTTAGTCACGTAAAGCACATATATGTGCAATATTATATCCTTGTAACATGTGGCTCTCATTATTAGTTGGGTGATATTACTGTCTAAGATAGGGTCATGTTTCAATCACATATGGATGTTATGTTGTAGCTGTGGAAGATAGAGAGTCATGATGATAGCTTGCCTACGAAAAATTTATACATCATCCATGTGTGTTTAGTACAACCATATATCTCATTGTGCAGATTTGGTCATGCGTCATGTTATCACTCCAGGAAACTCTTTGATGTTGTAAATCAGAGATGCCTGGTAACATATAATCTTCAATATTGTTCTCTGAACTATTGGAATGAAAGATGGTTTGGATCAAGTCGGATAACCATTCTAGCTCTATTCACACTCAAGACATGCATGAACACCCCCAACAATACAAGGCTTTAGACTACTAATTCTCAATAGTTTGTAAATTAATGGATAGATGGAGAACACTGACTATGCCAGAAGATAGCATGCATGGACCTATATTAACGGCTAGCTACAGGCAGTAAAAGAACTCACTGACTATATTGGCAGATGCACATATAATCACACATATAAATGGCTAGCCATGGGCAGCAAAAGAAGCTTGCAAATCTAGTATATCAAAGCAGAGATAAGATGACAGTTATCTGGCCTTAAACACACAGAAAACCTAAACAAACAGTTCAAGTGCAAGCATAAAACAGAAGAGAAATGGACATTAAACATGTAGCAGCAAAAGAAACTTGTATTACTAAAGACTGCAGATGAGAAGCTTGAGAAAACAGGGGAGGAATAATCTCCAAAATTTGAACCCTTGTTACATTTAGTTTTCTGCCTCTTATAGGCCCTTTACAATGCTTCTGAGCTCTCTAGAAGGCTCGGAGTCTTAGACTTTTCTGATCTGTCCCTTAGCCGTTTGATTCCCTCAATAGGTAGGCATGGATCAGAGGTTTTCCTCTTCTGACAGAGGAATAACCATATTCAGATGTTTAGGGCGGCCTGTTGTGATGCATGGGAGCTCCCTCATGCCAAAGATGCCCCATCATGTTTGTTAGGATGACTGTTGTGATGACCGGACTGTTAATGCTTCGTGATTTGATTTGATTTTGGTTGAGGCGTGTATTGGCCCTTCTCCTTCCCTTTCCGAGTTCTGTTTGCTGGCCGTTGTCTCTCTACCGAATCCTTTTTCTAGTATGTAACATAGCTGCACGATTCCTTTAAGGATGGCTTGCCACCTGAACCTGCAATGGAGTGGCTATCGTTCCTATGAAATCCCTGCACCGGTCCTTTTCAGACAATAGCTGTGAATGTTTCTTTTCTGTTATTGTGTCTGTTCGGGTCATAAACAGCGAAACGCTGCAATATTGCTAAATCCCGCCCATTTCTGCTTCTTTCGGACTTCAAAAATCCTCAAACATGGTTTAACTTTCTATCGGGTCCACCCTTTATCGCTGTCGCATATCATAGCCGGCCGATCCTTGCTTTCCTTTACATTTGCAAATCCATGAAAAAACACTAGAAACACTGAGGAATTGCCTTTGGCAGACTTCAAAAAATATATATTTCACTTCCGAACCCTTTCGGATCCGAGACTCATCGCTATCGGCACTCGCCCAAGGCTTCCTTTGAAAGTCCTTTATCGACCAAAAACATATCAAATACATTGAAAATGGCTTGCGCGTGGACTTGAAATTTTATAAAAATCATTTTAAATGCCATCGGGTCCGACCCATCGGGTCGCACGCATGCCTTATAAAAACCCCGCCCCTTTGGTTTTGCCGGTAGCGCAAAGCCGATGCAGTGTGAGCCGTTGATCTGTGCACGCAATCAACAGTCCTCGCTTAAGCGCTGATCTCCATGGCCATTGACCTTTTGAAAGAACCGATTGTGACCTACCAATGTGACCATCGGCGATCGCTGATTGGCAGTGTCCCACTATCTGTAAGTCCTCCTCTGCGTCCCACCGATCCGATCATCGGCGATCGCTGATCGGCGGTGTCCCGCGTCGTTGCCACTGCCCGCCTGCGCCGATTGCAAAATTTCGATGTGATATGGACCGTTGATTGGCCAGATCGAATGGTTGTCGCGCATTTTGGTCCTTTAAGCCTGCTATTTGGGTTTTTGCATGGTTTTGGAGTGTTTTTGCCTCCCAATAGTGTATTTCTACCCTCCCAAGGGCTTTCCTCTTGTGACAGTTCTGATCGGTAGAAGGCCTTAAGAGGATTTTGAGCACTTCCATGTATGCTTTGAACCCTTTTTAAGCACCACCAAGCGGATCAAGCCTGTCTCTAACCATAGGGAATCCTCGCTCTATAGCAGAGCTAACACTGGCTCCTTCTGGGGATGAGATCCTCCCTGTGAGGTCTCAAGAACCTGCAGATCAATGCCTTTCCAGCAGCAAACAAATTAGCCAAAATTCCTAGTGTTCCATTGGGCATGTAGTCTACTACACCTAAAAAAAAAACTAATAAAAGCACAATATTTACAGCTTTAAGGCCAAAGACCTTAAATCACATAAATTTTTAAAAACCGCCCATTAACTGGGCCATCAAAAACTGTTTCTCCTCCCATAATTTTTAGTATGAAGGTATTGTTCCCTTGAATATGTGAAATGATGAAAGGGCCTGTCCAGAGAGCATCAAATTTCTCATGATTTCCTTTCTTTTCTTTAAATGCATCCCATTTCAGAACCAAATCCCCAACCTGCAAATTATTTCTTTCTCAACCAGAGGAAGGAGCATAGGATTCATTGGTCTCAGCTTCTGTTTGAAAGGTACGGTGCCCTTCTCTAAAGGGATTTTATGTTGGATGATATTCTTATCATAGGTTTTCAGGTCACTATATTCCCAGGCGAAGACATCAGCAAATTGCTTCATTAATTTGCAGTATTCAGAACTTTGGTCAGCAGATAGATGAGAAGACAACTTTATATATCTAGGCTGACCTGGACTCCCTATATCATGCTGACAGACTTCAGATGGATCTTCTTTTTGGGAAGCCTTGTAGGGTACATCGTTTTGGTCAAACAGTCTTTCTAGAGGAATTAGACCCTTAGGAATATGATTGCTGGGAAGCTGAACAATGCTATTCTTGCCAATCTTATTTCTAAGCTGGGACTTGGGATTTTCTAACAAAGCATCATTATTTTGGTCAATTTGCATTTCAAAGAACTCATCAATGACTTGAAGGAACCTACTTATCTCGTCATTGTCATCAAAAACCTTCCAATGGTGGATATTATCGGGCAAGGAGGGTCTATATTTCATTTGTACCTCATAAATTAGTTTTGGAGGCGATGGAAGGATGAACAAACTAGCTGAAATAGCAAGGGAATCAGCAAGCTGATTTTGGGCTCTAGGAATATATGAAATGCAAAAAAGATCAAAGAACTCTTTGACTCTCCATACCTCATCTCTGTATGCTCTTAGCCTCGGATGCTTTGCTTGGAATGTTTTATTTACTTGCTGAATTATCAGATCAGCATCTCCAAATACCTTCAGATTTTTTATTCCTCTGTCTTTGGCTTCATGAAGGCCCAAGAGCAGTGCTTCATATTCTGCTATGTTGTTTGTCACCTGAAAAACCAGCTTTAGAGACAATTGAACTCTTTCTTGTCGTGGAGATACTAGCACCACCCCTGCTCCTGCAGTCTCCTTGGTACATGCTCCATCAAAGAACATCTCCCAAATCTGACTTCCTATATCATGTTCGGCCTGAGCTGTTGGTTTCCTGATCCGCAATGAGGCCTTCTGAGATTGTTCTATTTGGAGAATGCATGCTCCAAAATCAGTGCCCACTGAATATATGGGATGGTTTTTAGGATTCTTCTCATCACTAATGATATATGCCAGTTGTGCTTCTCTATATAACCTCCTGCTTTCTCCTCCAAACACTAGGACAGTTGCATAAGATAGATCATTATGTAATGTCCCACCTAGTCTCTTAATCCACCCTCTAGACAACAGCATACCAAACATAGGAGGGACATCAGCGACCACTATATCCATCATCATGCTCTTCATGGGCAGCTGGGTTAGGGAAATGGCTAAATCTTTAATCAATCCCAGAAATTTCACCTTCCTTGAATCAAATGAGAATAGGTCATGATATGGTCTGGTGATGTCAAGGCCTAACTCTTCCATGACAGTTTTAGGCATCAGATTGTGACTGGCACCTGTATCTAGGAGGCAGTTGTGGAGAATTTTGTCATGAATGGTCAAGGAGACATAAAAAGATGGGGAATTATCCTTGGTAGGTTCAGTCATAGGGCTTAGCACAACTGCAGGCATATCATCTTGCAAATTGACAGAATCAATGGAGGTTTGTCTAGATTCTAGTTCAAGGGCTTCAAGGATGGGTTTTCTAAATAATTCACTCTTCACCAACTCAGCCAGAGGCATAGATATTTTCAATTTTTGAACTTCTGACTCAAAACTAAAAGAAGAGAATACTTTATCAGTAGTTTTTACCTCTTGAACTGGAGCTTTGAGGATGACAGGATCAGTTGCTGGTCTTCTTTGCCTGGTATTCTGTGGCGTTGTTCAGGCAGCAGCTTCTTGTGTGACATTTTCTTTGGCATTCTTTGCATTGGATCTTAGATTAAATTTTTGCTGTTGCTCACCAGATTGCAGAACAGCGCCGCTATCCCACCTTTGACTCTCTTGCTCCTGCAGCAAAGACTCTTCGTATGCGGCCAATGTCCAAAGGCACCACTGCCTTTATCTTCCATACAGAGAATTTCATCCTCATCTTCAATTTGTTCGTCCTCCATGACCACATTTTGGAAAGGAGCCTTAACTCTTTGATCTTCGTTAGTTTCTTTACCCCTCTGAATGATTTGCGATTGTTCGCTTGTTCTTCTAAATGGATTCGGATTTCTTGGTGCAAATGTGCCTGGGAACCTTGTCTTCCCAGAGTTCTGCTCAACCTCTAGCTTAGAAATTTTAGCAGACAATGACTCGATCATTCTAGTCATTTTATCAAGTTTGGTATCTGAGGATGAAGCAGAGGAAGAAGAAGCCTCGCCTCTCTGCCTCCTTCTATCAGCGTGACTTTTCAGCTTTTCTGCAGCCATGATGTTAGGTTCGACCTCTAGTGCCGCACCCTGCATTTCAGCTAGGGTAGCACATCTTCTTTCTCTCAACAACAAACAGAAATCAGAGTCAAAGGCACTGGCATAGGCAGGTTTGGCAGAGGTGGGGGTAGGCTTTACCTCAGCTGGTATCTTACTATACATACGGTTGACTCTTTTATTAAAATCAGGCAAGGATTCCCCATTTTCCCTCTTCAGGTTTCCAAACTCCGTATGATAGTATAGCAGGTCCTTTTTATCTCCCCAATGTTTTAGTAATGTATTATCTAAAGCTTAGATATCTGCTATAGATCTTGGGGCTAGTTCCCTAAACCATTTCCTAGCCTCCCCATCTAGACTTTGGACAAAGACTCTCATCCACACATCATCTTCACTAATATCTAGATTATCAGCATAGCTATAAAATGACTCAAGGTGTTCTTCAGCAGTGACACCTTCAGTCCCAGTGAACTTAGGCATATACTTCTGATATTCTCCAGTGGGCATAGCATTCAAAGGAGTGGGAAGTATTAGAGGTCCATACCTAGCGGCTATGATTCTTTCCATTTTGGTGGGTGCTTGCGGACCTGCCATAACTGTGGTGGCTAAAAGGGTACCAAGAGTCTGAAAGACGGAAGGCAGAGGAGTGATTGGTAAGACCAAAGGAGTATGGTGAATAGGAGGTGGGGTTCCCTTTGGGCTAACGACAAAAGGAGAAAATATAGAACAAGGAACTTTATGAATTTCTGAGAGCTTTTCTTCACTGCTAGTATTTGAATCTGTACTCTTGACCTGTATTTGTTCTATTGCAGGATCTTCCTGAAGAGATATAGAGTATTGTTTAGGTTTACCTGAACCCGATGCTCCTTTCTGCAATACTTTCTTCTTCTTGATGGTATTTCCCGGGTCAGGTGCTGGGTCAAATTGCGATTTCTGAGGATTTCTCTGAGTATGCCTCACAAACTGAGCCAGAACTTCAGTGTGGAGTGGCCAAAGGATGGTGTTCCACCAATGGAGTCGCCAGACATATGATTACAACCAACGTCTGTGTTCAAACCTTGTTTGTCATCAAAGCTAGAAACTATGTCATTCTCCTAGGGAAGCTTGAACTTTGATTCTTCTTTCCCCGGCAACGGCGCCAATTAATGTTATCACTCCAGGAAACTCTCTGATGTTGTAAATCAAAGATTCCTAGTAACATATAATCTTCAATATTTTTCTCTAAACTATTGGAATGAAAGATGGTTTGGATCAAGTCGGATAACCATTCCAGCTCTATTCACACTCAAGACATGCATGAACACCCCCAACAATACAAGGCTTTAGACTGCTAATGCTCAATAGTTTGTAGATTAATGGATAGATGGAGAACACTGACTATGCCAGAAGATAGCATGCATGGACCTATATGAATGGCTAGCTACAGGTAGTAAAAGAACTCACTGACTATACTGGCAGATGCACATATAATCGCACATATAAATGGCTAGCCATGGGCAGCAAAAGAAGCTTGCACATATAGTATATCAAAGTAGAGATAAGATGACAGTTATCTGGCCTTAAACACACAGAAAACTTGAACAAACTGTTCAAGTGCAAGCATAGAACAGAAGAGAAATGGACATTAAACATGTAGCAGCAAAAGAAACTTGTATTACTAAAGGTTGCAGATGAGAAGCTTGAGAAAATAGGGGAGGAATAATCTCCAAAAGTTGAACCCTTGTTACATTTAGTTTCCTGCCTCTTATAGGCCCTTTACAATGCTCCTGAGCTCTCTAGAAGGCTCGGAGTCTTAAAATTGTCTGATCTGTCCCATAGCCATTTGATTCCCTCAATAGGCAGGCATGGCTCGGAGGTTTTCCTCTTCTGACAGAGGAATAACCATATTCAGATGTTTAGGGTGGCCTATTGTGATGCATGGGAGCTCCCTCATGCCAAAGATGCCCCATCATGTTTGTTAGGATGACTGCTATGATGGCCGGACTGTTAATGCTTCGTGATTTGATTTGATTTGGGTTGAGGGGTGTAGTGGCCCTTCTCCTTCCCTTTCCGGACTCTGTTTGTCGGCCGCTATCTCTCCGTCGAATCCTTTTTCTGGTATGTAACATAACTGCACGATTCCTTTAAGGATGGCTTGTTGCCTGAACCTGCAATGGAGTGGCTATCGTTCCTATGAAATCCCTGCACCGGTCCTTTTCAGACAATATCTGTGAATGTTTCTTTTCTGTTATTGTGTCTGTTCGGGTCATAAACAGCGAAACGCTGCAATATTGCTAAATCTCGCCCACTTCTACTTCTTTCGGACTTCAAAATCCTCAAACATGGTTTAACTTTCTATCGGGTCCGCCCTTTATCGCTGTCGCATATCGTAGCTGGCTGATCCTTGCTTTCCTTTACATTTTCAAATCCATGAAAAAACGTTAGAAACACTGAGGAATTGCCTTTGGTGGACTTCAAAAAATATATATTTCACTTTCGAACCCTTTTGAATCCAAGACTCATCGCTATCAGCACTCACCCAAGGCTTCCTTTGAAAGTCCTTTATCGACCGACGACATATCAAATACATTGAGAATGGCTTGCACGCGGACATGAAATTTTATAAAAATGATTTTAAATGCCATCGGTTCCGACCCATCGGATCGCACGCATGCCTTATAAAAGCCCCGCCCCTTTGGTTTTGCTGATAGCAAAAAGTCGATGCAGCGTGAGCCATTGATCTGTGCATGCGATCAACGATCCTCGCTTAAGCGCTGATCTCCATGGCCACTGACCTTTTGAAAGCACCGATTGTGACCCGCCGATGTGACCATCGATGATCGCTTATCAGCAGTGTCACACTATCTGTAAGTCCTCCTCTGCGTCCCGCCGATCCGATCATCGGCGATCGCTGATCGTCGGTGTCCTACGTCGCTGCCACTGCCCGCCTGTGCTAATTGCGAAATGCCGATGCGATCTGGACCGTTGATCGGCCAGATCGAATGGCTGTCACGCATTTTGGTCCTTTAAGCATGCTATTTGGGTTTTTGCATGGTTTTGGAGTGTTTTTGCCTCCCGATAGTGTATTTCCGCCCTCCCAAGGGCTTTCCTCTTGCGACAGTTCTGATTGGTAGAAGGCCTTAAGAGTATTTTGAGCACTTCCATGTATGCTTTGAACCCTTTTTAAGCACCACCAAGCGGATCAAGCCTGTCTCTAACCATAGGGAATCCTTGTTGTATAGCAGAGCTAACAGGTCACTCAATGGAATGATGTAACATGGGTCTAGATAGACTTGAGTCATTGGGTGGTGGTACAAATGCTTATAGAAGAGTCATATATTAGTCATATGTACTTATTACAACCACGTATTTTTTCCAATGATATTTATACTTGTTTTTCATATCATTGTACACCATTCATCACAAGTTGTTTAGTCTCTTACACTTGGTATGGAGGCTTACTATAGAGAATAAGAATTTTTCGTACAAAAACCAAAGATATCATGATAGTAGCCTAGCTATATGTTTTAGGAGATCATGGTTAGCATGAGAGGCATTTTCTGAAGTTGATTTATTTGTTTCGCATACTTATCTTGTACGAGAAACATCAAATTTGATCACAAGATTAATTTGTATTAGATTTGTAGTTAGTTTGTTGTTGAGCAGTTCAGGGAGAGTACCTCTAAATCTGGTATTTCCATTTTCCATTGATGTCAGTGGGGGAGAAAAAAACTTGGTGTTTTGTAAGAGGTTGACATCAATGCCAAAGGAGGATATCGTTGGTATTATGGCTAGTGTGTTTGCCTTAATCTCAACTTGGATCATGATCTTGTCACACTATGTCAACCTAGATCGTATCACACTTTTGGTGATTGGTAGTCGAGTGGTAAGAGGATGTAGAGGTATCTTACAATTTAGATTCTTACGATGATGTCTTGATGCTTGCAGAAGAGGTTGGACACACTTTAGATATGTATAGTGAGGTGTTGGAGCAATTTTATAGAGTTCTGGCCAGAGGAACTTGGTAGTGCAACTAACTAAGTAGAAACAATGTGTTATAATGTGCTCTATAGAGCATGAGACCCACATTATAATATGGATACTGAGAATAGATGGCATGTTAATTTGTGTAAGCGATGGAAGTTATAAAAACTTTCATGCAAAACCGTTGAATTTCCGAATTTATTTATGTGTGCAAGGGCATCTAAAAACTACTTGATACTATAAACATATCCATCAACAAAATCCATAGCTTCTCCCATGGTAATATTAAGGAAGAAAATCTATAAAACACAAGGAGTTCGATAAGTCATGAGTTCACTTCTTGAAGATCTATTTGCACTATCATTGATGTTGAAAACCATTACTTTTGAATTTTTTAGTTTATCTTGTTTTGGACCATGTATGAGGAAGTGTGAATGGTAATTTTCCATAGTTGAGTTGAAGGTTCGGTTATGGCTTTATACATATCTAATCAGTGCACAAGGGTTAGATCTATCTATGCATTGAATTACCTGAAGGATTTTTTGTTTGAAATTCTAATTGTTGGCACATCTCTTGATTTGTTATAGTTCTAGATTGATTAGATATCAAGTTATTGTTTCATCTTTTTGAATCAATCATATAAATTTTGTATTTTTTTTCTAATCGTTGTAGGTTCAATGATATTCTTGGCATCATTTTCTCTCCTTAGTACTAGTCAATGTGACTGTAAGAATGCCATATTTGTCACAACTTTGAAACCCTTATATTATATTACAAAGATTTGGATAAAGGTGTGATGATTTACTTTATTCATAAATTAAATAGTACTACACATGGATAATATTTGTTGTTGTGGTAGAGGGGTCGAATCAATAAAGAAGGATCTTATGTAGAGGTTGATGACTATCCATTCCAGCACTAAAATTCATGGTTATATCACGTCACAATGTTATGTATTGACATATTGATTTAGTTTGCAGACACATAATTTTGTACACAGTTATTGCTTCATGCACTTCACATAGCTGCTATGGATTAATTTGATTTGATATTGATATGGAAAAAAATTGTGTATTTCACGGGTTGATATCTATAGGTTGAGCACAAATTGGTGCTTCGATAAAGATCAGAGTATCACGGGGTATTGTGTATCAATGACAAAGTTCTAATTTGATGTTGTTGCTTGACTTTTGATTGTACAAAAAAGAAGTTGTATTTACTGAGAGAATGTGTCTTGATTAAAAATATTATCACTGCATATGTTTAGAACTATCGCATGTTGTTTGAATGATGTAGGTAGTTGAGTCAAGATTCAAATTGTTGGTCATAGTAGTGTGAATTTACGTGGAGTTTGTTTTGTTGTGGTCATGAGGTTAATGTGTATGCAGTAGAGAAGGGATCTTAACATGGTGATATTTCCTTCAATGAGTTTGAGAACATAGTGCATATGTTCCTTGATGTTTTATGCAGAGATCCATTTCCAGAAAAGTGTTGTAGTAGAATTATGTGACTGACATGATTGCTTTGCAGGGGCTAAAGGGTTCTTTTTCATGAAGAAAATACTTATAAATATGAAACAATGCATATACAACTGCTATATCATTGATGTAACCTTTTTTAGAGGGTTTCTTAATTATTTACATAGTTGTTGATGATGCATTATGACTCGGTAGTTTGGAGGGGTGTGTATTGTTGTTTTTATTGATTAGGGATTATAGACGTGTTATTAACTAGGGTATGGACAAAATATCAATCTTTTCATCAAAAATATATATAATTGGGTTTGAATTGAATCAAATTGATTAGTTAGAGTTGTGTCTATTGGAACATTGGTTGCTTCCCTTGTTGGCTAGAAGAGAAGATATAATATTGTTGATTGTCAGAATCTTGTAGTTTGTTATTGTATGTTGCTTGAGGATTGGTCTAGCTAGGTACGAAAACTTTCATGGATATGTATTTTTGATGAGTTCATGTGCATTTATGTAAATAGTGTTGAAATTGGCTTTGAGTAGATAGTTTATCTTGGCACTTGACAATATTGATGAGCTAGGGTTTGATCATATATTGTGTAGATATTTTATTGATCAAATATTTATTGTAGAGAGGATTTTCTATGTTATTGAGTAGAATGTTGTATGTTGTTCTAGTTTGAAAATTTGATGAAACGTGGCCTACAAGATTTGTGTAGTGTTTGATTCAGGTGGATAGAGTGTGAAATATTTGAAACATGGTCCACAAAAGGGTCTAAGGGTTGGATCCCTCAGTAATTTAGTGGTAGCTTCCTTCTAGTGGTGGTCTATAAATTTGATCATGGAGTGGTGGCTTCCTTTGAGTGGTAGTGGGGGAAGCAAGAGGAGGTAGTAGCCTCTAACAAGTAGGTTCCTACTCACTAGTAAGAGTCTGCACTAGTGCAAGATCTAATAGAATATTTTTCTATAATAATAATAATAATAAGATAGAGAAAACAACAGTGGTGGTTTTTTCGAGTTGGGTTGTTGGCTTATTGGGCCCTGACCCAGGTTCGGAAGAGTGATTATCCAAACAAATCCTATAGCTACCGCCCCTTTCGAAAACATCTCATGGTGCGCAAACTGAGGTAGCAGGGGGGGGGGTTGTTGGAACTAGGTTTCCACACCCTTGGGATGTCTTGATGTGGTCTGGAGGGGTCGCGAACCATTATGTGGCCTCACACCACTTTGTATTATTATCAGGATTCCGCGTAGATCTGCACGGGTGTACTTTCTTATTAATGAAATTATTACAGATCTGATCTTCTTGTTACAGTCTTTAAGCAAACATTTAATAATAAAAACCAGTGTGCGTAATTATAAAAAGATATAAACTCATATAACAAATGTATAAACCAGAACACAATAGATCCACGATACTCCAGAAACCACTTATGTTTATTAATATCTTCCGTCAATACAACCAGATCCGCCCTGTGCACTCAGCTACAACGGTCCGTGCACACAGCTGTGGACTCTACCAGGCCTCTACGCACACAGCTATAGAGCCTCTATCTATCTACCAACACCCTTGACTCAGACTTATAAACGCAGAGAATATTGCCTTCACAAACCCATAACATCAATATCCAACACAAAACTTCAAAAACTGACCTCTAGCCATAGAGCATTACTCTATTTATATGTTCCCATGGTCCGTAGACCATGGGCAAGCCGACTCACTTCCTATTATTTTACATTATTCTTAGGTGGACAACCCTTTGACTTGACTCATTACAATTCACGCTTCGCGCACTTCGCAGAGTCTTTACCATAATTTTTCCCAAAATTGTGGACTTTGAGTCCCAAAACCATTACGCGGGGCCTCTGCTACCAAACATGGGTTTCCCACCTAATGTCTGGTATTGCTATGTGTTGTGTCGATGATGTGTTGAATTCTTATGGTTCACATGCCTTTATGATTAAATTTTTCTCATGGTTTACTGCTTATCCTTAGATCTATTGCATAATATGTTATGAATTAAATGATATTTCCTTTAACATTGCAAATAAAAGTATAAAATAAGTTAAATTTGATGCAACACGAAATATTGATTCATCCCCCCTCTAAGTGTTTCTAGCAATTCCAAACAACTATTTTTTAGGCAAATTAACATCTAAAGGAATACCATTAGTCCCTTTCTATAACTTAGAAAATAAATCAATAACCATATTATATTTACCAGGTTGATGCACAATCGTGACATTGAAATCCTACAATAATAAAATTCATATCGTGGTTTGGTCGTTAGTTACTAGTTTATTCATTGGGTATCATATACTTGTGTGGTTAGTGTGGATGAAGACATTGCAGCCAATAATATAATGTATGAAATTGTTTATGGAATACATGACCACTAAATATTCATTTCTGTCATAGTATAATTTAGCCTACTATAGGATAGATTCTTACCATTATGGTAAATGGAATAATAAAAGGAGTGTTCCTTCTACCGAAAGATAACCCCCAAAGCTATGTCTGATGAATTCATGGAAATATGAAAGAGGTGGGGCCAATTGGTTCACCTCAAAAGAGGCGCAACATAAAGTTTCTCTTTTAGTGTCTCATAACAACTTTTAGAATGATTATCCCATATAAAAGCAAGATCTTTAGATAGTGACTTAAGTAATGGTCTGCCAATTTTCATAGGATTGTTAATGAAGCATCTATAATATCCAAAAAAACCAAGGATTCTTCTTACATATTCTTATTATTTAGGAACTGGTAGCTGAGATAAAACTTTGATCCTTGTTGGATCTACTTTAGTTCTTACAGCATAAACCACATGACCAAGCACCACACCCTTAGTTAGTAGCATGCAACATTTTATTACTCAAGGAAAGGTGTTTCGATTGGCATCTAATAAACACATTCTCAAGATTTTTCAAATATTCCTTGAACAGATCTCTGCAAATAATAAAATCATCCACATACACCTCCACACATTGATGAAAAACATCCAAGAAAACTCCTAGCACAAATTTTTTAAAGGTGGTAGGGGTGTTACATAAACCAAAATAAAACACCTAATATTCAAACATTCCCTAAAGAAAAGTGAATGTTTTTTTCTTTTATTCCTCCACAGCTATTTGAATCTGATTATACCCACTGTACCCATCTAAGAATTAAAATTATTGTTTTCCTGTGAAGGTGTCTAATACCTAATCAATGAAATGGAAAGTAATATAATACTTCATGGTAACTTTATTTAGATCCTATAACTATACACATGCACACCAATTCCCTAAAGGTTTAGGCACTACAACTAGGGGGGAACCCAGTTGTTGTCAAATATAAAATAGATCAAATTAGTATCAAGGAGCGTTTATATGTCCCCCTTAATTACTTCCTTAATAACTGGATTCATGAACCTTTGGGGCTACTAGATAGGACAACCATCAATTTTCATGTAAATATGACATGAATATATTGTTGGATCGATTTCCTGCATGTCCCTATAGTCCCAATAAGATAACTTTATTTTTTCCTATAAGACGTGGATCAATTACCTTTGATAATCATTTGTAAGGTCATTATTAATATTAAAAGAATTTTATAGGACCAGTTTTAGTAGGAATTAAATATGGTTAAACTATCTCTTCATTTCTCATCAAATCATCGAACCATGGGGCCTATCTAATTCCATGAGATATTTTGCAGGTGGGTACAACATGATTTTATTTACTTCTCCCCCATGGGAGATAAACATATTTCCAAATCTACACCCTATGAATGCATCCACGGTAGCAAGCCATGGTATCCCAAAAATTACAAGATGCCCTGTGTTGATGTTTCAATCTAAGAAGCCATTAAATATAAAATATATTCCCATCATTCAAGGGAGAATATTATATCATCCAAAAATACCTTCATTTTAACCCTACATATATCTTCTAGTTCAAGGATTGTTGTGGTAGAAGGAAGGTTTGTCAGCTCAAGTTGTTTTATGGTTTGAGCAATCATAATATTAATGGATGCTCCAAGGTCAATCAAGGTATTTAGGATACAAATTACGTTAATGTGGATAGAGACGATGGGATTTGTAGGATCCACATACTTTTCAGCTATGTTATTTCCATCGATTAGATAAATAAACTCCCTAACAAGATTTATGGTAGGTCGGTCCTTCAATTTCCTCCCTGGCTATTTTAGGCATAGATACCTAATTGTTTTAGTAGAAATGGGTATATCTTTAATAACATGAAGCAATGTGATCCTAAAAAGAATGTTCCTAAGTTCATTAAATACGTCATATTAGGGGAAAAACCAACTTACTTGCATTCAACCTATTGACACCTAATCATCAGGATTGGGTGAACATAATGTAAATAAATAAATGAGTAATGTGAACAGTCATCCGGAGATGAAGTGAACAGTCTCTCCCTCATATATATAAGGAAGACCAACCTAAAGGAATAAACATATGAATCATTTTTGCTTTGAGGAGTTACTGCCTGGCCTGACATGGTATCAGAGCTAGCTCCCAAAATAGTTGTAACTCCCTTCTACCTACTGCTCTTTGTCCCCTCCATGATCGCTGCCTCTGTCTAACGCATTGTGGGAAGAAGCAATAGCATAACGTTTGAATTGTTTCACTGCGTTGAATGAACCATTCCACCCATTGTTTCAAAACCTTCTTGGAGTTGTTGAGTCATCCTCAAATGATGGGAATTCTGCTGGTGCGTCTTCCGAAGAGCCGACGAGGACTCTGAATGGATGCCAATATTGTAGAAAGTTTTTAACGCTGGCCTGGTAATATATTAACGCTGGCTTGGTATTTTTTTAACGCTGGCCTGGTATTATTTTAACGCTGGCCTGGGATTATACTAACGCTGGCCTAGTATTTTTTTAATGCTGGCCTAGTATTATATTAATGCTGGCCAAATATATGAATTTCATCTATTTACCTATTTACGAGGTCTAATCTCTGCAAACTTCGACTTATAAAATTTTCGATATTTTCACATCTCTTCAAGTAAATTTACGATCCACATGGTAATCACTATTCAAATGCACTATGAAAATTATCCAAGGTACAACAACACTCTCATAAGCCAGTGATATACTACTGGTTAGCATCTTCATGATGTTTGGCATTGCATTAAAGTTGTTTCGGTATTCCATACATTGAACGTTGTTAAATGGTATGTTTTGAACCGTTTTGAAGTTCGATTGTTCATTGCAGTGGTGTATTGGGAAATTGTTGTGCTAATTCGAGCCCACGGTGGTAGTCGAGAGATGCTGTTGGAGTGTTGTATATACCTCTGTTGAATGCATTGTAAATTTTTGTATTTAAACTGTCTAACTCAGAGCGTTGTCCAGTTGAATGCATTGTATAGTTTTGTGTATTTACGTGTATTTACAGTCTTGCATATTGAAATTTGAATTTTTTGTCTAGTCATATCAGAAATACATTTTTTCCCATTAGGAGAAAAAAAAAATTGCAGCAGAAGTTTTTGTTACAGTATGCATTCAATCATATCCATTGTGGGAATAGTTCTCACTGGCAAAGAGAACTATCCTAAATGGTCCCGAATGATAAAACACACCCTCATTTTCAATGAGTTGTGGAAAGGAGTGTGTGTTGGAGACAGAGACAAAGAGCGAGAATAGCCTACATCAGACAAAGAGCTCTCCATTTGGGAAAACAAGAACAGCAAAGCTTATGCATTAATCGTAGCATCTGTAAATGAAGAGGTGAGTCACCATATTTTTCCATTTTCAACTGCTTTTGAAGCCTTACAAAAGCTGAAAAAACTCTATGACTCACATTCTGCACTTGAAGTTGTTTAACTCATGATTAAACTCTTCACCCTTGAACTGCAAAATAATGATCCTTTTGCTCTTGCATCTGAAGTAAATTCTATAATGCATGATATCATATCAACTAAGGTTGAATTGTATATTCCTCTTATCGCTTTTCTTGAGGCACTTTATCCTACTTACTCCAATTATCTTGATTCATTGCAAGCAAATGGAAATCTCAAAGATATCACCTTTGACTCTCTTGTGAAAAAGTTTGTTGAAAGAGAGAAAGCTTTTGGAAAGAAGACAGCCCCTGAATCTTCTGAAGGGGCTGTGTGCCTTTCTCATAAAGAAAAGAATCCTACTCAAGATTCTTCAAGAGGAAGAGGTAGTCGAAGAGGAAGAGGAAGATATTTCAGAGGCAGGGGGGCAGACACTCTCAAGGAGAAAAGGCAGATTTGCACTGCATACGATGCAAAAGAAATGGATCACATGATGCCTCTACATGAAAGTTACCATGGGACAAAATTGAGCAGCAAAGAAACCAGCAGAAAGGTAAAACTGATGATATAGACAAAGGTAAAGCACATGAATCTGCTCACTATGTTGTGGCACATTGTAATAGTGGAGTAAATGAAAATTTATTTAATGCTTCACTTGCTTCTTGGAAAAATGATTGGTTGCTTGATTCAAGAGAAACCTGCCACATGACTCATAGAAAAGATTTTTTTGAAGAATTTACTGACAATGTTGATGGAGCGGTATACTTTGCAGACCAATCAAAAATCAGGCCATCAGGGCTTGGCACAATTAGGCTTAAACTGCCTAGTCTTCCAGACTTTCTTCTTCATCATGTTCTATATCTCCCACAGCTCAAGAGAAACTTGTTGTTCTTGGTCCACATCTGCCAGCAAGGTCACTCCATTCATATGTTTGATGGCAAGCTTGAGGTAAGAAAAGCATCTGACCACTCTCTTGTCATGAGGGGAATAGAAGAAGAAAGACTTCTCAAGTTGCAAGGAACCTCTGCTCGCGCACAACATTTCTCATACAATTCTCAGTATAAAGAAGGTCCACTTCCATCAAGTTTATTATGGCATGCTAGATTTGGACATTTGAACTATGACAGTGTTTGCTTGTTGAAGAAAAATGGTGTTGCTAGTTTGCCTACAATTCCTAGGAAACTTAAGCAATGTGATGCTTGCATTCTAGGAAAGCATAGCAAACAGTCTTTTCATGATTCACATTCAGGAGCACATAGAAAACTTGAACTCATTCATTTAGATTTGTGTGGTCCAATGCCTATTCCTTTTGCAAATGGAAGTAAATATATGATGACATTTATTGATGACTACACCAGAATGTGTTGGGTTTATTTATTGAAGAACAAATTTGATGCTTTTCAAACATTCAAGAACTTTCATAAATGGATTGAAAATGATGCACAATCCCATATTGGATCTATTCACACTAATAATGGAAAAGAACACACATCCAATGAATTTGAAAACTATCTTCACCAACATGGGATCAAACATCAAACAACTATACCTTATAATCCCCAACAGATTGGTGTAGCTGAAAGAATGAATCGAACAATCTTAAATATGGTACGATCCATGCTCTTCTTCAAAACTCTAAAGGTAATGTTTTGGGCTAATGCCGTTCTATGTGCTGCATATATAAAGAATAGATGTCCATCTAATGCTATTAGAAACAAGACTCCATATGAAATGTGGTATGGACATGTTCCTTCAGTAAACCATCTTAGGGTCTTTAGTTCCACCTATTATGCCTTGATACCAAAGGTACATAGAAACAAACTTGGTGCTAGAAGTCGTAAATGTATCTTCTTTGGGTATTCAAACACCTCCAAAGCATACCATCTCTATGATGAAGTCAATAAAAATTTTGTTGTATCTAGAGATGTAATTTTTCTTGAATCATCCAAAACTGACAATGTTGTTGAGTGGCAACTTGATCACTTGGATAGATTCACAAATGCAAAATCATTTCAAGAATTTGATAATCAGATTCCACATCTTGAAAGGGAGATTCCTATACTAGATCAACATGTGGAATCTTCTTCTGAAGAACACTCTTCCCCGCATGAAACTCCAACAACGAATGATGCTTTAAGTGATGTGATTGATAGAATTGGGAGACTCAATCTTGATTTAGTCCCAACTCAATCAACGGAGCAGCCTGGACCATCTGAGAAAGTTCCCCCAAAGTGGCTGACAAAGACACTTGAAAGTGTTCATCCTGATGAGGTTGGAAAGACAGGAACTAGAAATTCAAACCGACGAAATGGAGGTGATGTAGATGACTCTAACTCACCTGTTGATATGGATGTTTCTTGTGATTGTGAACTGAACTTGTCCACAGAATTTGAACCAAATTCCTTCAAAGAAGCTACTTCTCATGATGAATGGAAAGAAGCAATGCTAAAGTAGTATGATGCCCTCATAAAGAACGACACTTGGAGGGTGTTTGATCTTCCATTAGGAACCAAACCAATTGGCTGCAACTGGGTCTGCAAGAACAAGTATAAAGCTGATGGCTCACTTGACAAGCACAAAGCTAGGCTTGTGGAAAAATGTGTTTCATAGAAGGAAGGGGTCGATTATAAGGATACTTTTTCCCCCACAGCAAAATGGGCTGCCATCCGAACACTCTTTGCCCTAGCAGGTCAGAACGGTTGGAAAGTCCATCAAATGGATGTAAAAATTGCTTTCTTGAATGGAGATCTAAAAGAGAATGTTTTTATGTCCCAGCCTGAAGGATTTGCTATGAAACGACATGAACATAAAGTATGAAAACTTGCGAAGTCCTTGTATGGCCTCAAACAAGCACCACGAGCCTGGTATGAAAAATAGCTTAACATCTTCTGAAACTCAATTTCAAACATTATGATCTTGATGATGCAACTTTATTTGTCAAGAAAGTTGGCAAAACAGTTGTATATCTTGTGGTATATGTACATGATCTTTTGATGAGAGGGAACAATGAAAGCTACATTGCATCCATAAAGAAGGAACTGGGGAAAAGTTTTGAAATGACTGATTTGGGCTATGTTCATTACTATCTTGGTATTGAAGTAACCCAACATCCGAAGTCCATATTTATTTCTCAAAAGAAATACATTGGAGATCTGTTGAACAGGTTTTGCATGACAGAATGCAATCCTCTTACCACTCCAATGGAACAAAACTTAAAGCTCACATCTATTGAAGGAAAAGAATTTGAGGATGCAACAAAGTATAGGCAGCTTGTAGGAAGTCTCAACTACCTAACTACTACCAGACCAGACATTTCGTTTGCTATTGGAATCCTCTCCATGTTTATGCAAAAGCATTGTGAGGGACATTAGTCTACTGCAAAAAGGGTTCTAAGGTACTTGAAGGGAACTCAAGATTATGGAATCAAGTATACACAGGTGGACAACTTTAGCTTGATTGGATACTCTGATTCAGACTTTGATGGAGATAAAGGAACTGGGGTATCTACTTCAAGATATGCTATGAGTCTTGGATCAGGAGCTGTCTCTTGGAGATCACACAAACAATTAGTTCCAGCAGATTCCACAACAGAAGCAGAATACGTGGCAATAGCTGAAGCAAAAAAAGAAATTTTGTGGCTAAGGAAAATTCTTGACGATTTGCAGGTAAAACAAGTACAATCAACTCCACTCATGATTGACAGTACCTGTGTAATAAATTTGGCCAAGAACCCAAAGTTCCATGATCGAATGAAGCACATCAATACTAAATATCATCTGATTCAACATCATGCTGAGGCCAAAACAATCGATCTCTGTCATTGTTCCACTAATGAGAAAATTGCAGACATCTTCACCAAAGCGCTTGGAAGAGAAAAACTTGAACGATTCAGAATGATGCTTGGACTCACCAACATGCCTTTAGATTAAGGGTTGAATGTTGACACCTAATCATCAAGATTGGGTGAGCATAATGTAAATAAATAAATAAGTAATGTGAACAGTCATCGGGAGATGAATTGAACAGTCTCTCCCTCATGTATATAATGAAGACCAACATAAAGGAATAAACATACGAATCATTTTTGCTTTGAGGAGTTACTGCCTAGCCTGACACAACCTTTCTCAATAAGGAGAGTTTATTGACGTCGAAGGTTTTTCCAGATTACTAACATCTTGCTGAGTCATGGTAGGGGAACTAGTTTCAATTCCAGGAATAGGGACATTTTTCGTCTCTTTTTCCTATAACAATGATGGGGATCTCATTTTGGAGCACCTTCCCAGACCTCAAATGAATGTCCCACACTTCTATAGGAGTGATAGTGTAAGTTGGAAAGGGCTTCAACTAATCTTCAAAGTAGACCGGATTGCCTTATTGTTTGGGTTAGTGATAAGTTCAATAGAGAACTAATTTAGCCTAGGAGGTTGAGTTGATGATAGTTGCAACTATGTATTCAAGGTTTGTTCCTATGCAATGCCTTTGGTCTAGTAAATTTGTCATAATCCATGGGGCTTCATAAGATATTGAGGTTATGTTGAGTAAAAATATGGAGGTGCAGTCCTATAATTACACACTTTCCTACCTTACTACCAAGGATGGTTCTAAGATGGTTTTTGAGGCTTCTTTTTCCATGGTGTTGTAGCATTCCAAGGTTTATATTGCAGATCATGAAAATATGAAATATTTGTAATCGTACGATAAAAAGAAATACCTTGATGTCAGGACTGCCATGGATTTTTAGTTTCCAATGAGTAAATCTATTCTTCTCACTAATCATATCTCTATCACAATGCTTTAAGACCTAGTGAATGAGAGAAACAATCAACGGTATGTTATTTTGCACAAATGGAACAAATCCCAACATTATTAAGACGACAAGCTTTCTTTGGGTGCTTCTTCTGACCTTTAGGAAAAAAAATGGAAAGGGATGCTCATTTTTCTTCATGTTTCTTTTTAAATCTTAGAGTATCAAGTTGTAAACTAAGGGTATTCAATATATTTATCTTAAATGTTTCCAGTAATTTTCCCAACTCTATTCTAGTTACATCGTTAGATGTTTTCTTAATATTTGTAGGGAAATCATCGCAAGAACCCTTTATAGTTTGGTCTTTCCCTCAGTAATATCTCCTACAAATTTAAAAAATCTCATCAAAGGAAAATCTAGAGATATCCACAATCCCCATTAAATTGAGCATGTTCATCGATTGTCATAAATTCCCCTCAGAAAGTGTATTTGTTTTGTTTCAGGGTCTAGATTATGTTTCCTAGAACGTTGAAGATTGTATAAAAATATTTCTAGGTAGTCCTAGAAAATGTCATCTTCTATTTATACCATCTTAAATATTTATTCTTTCAGCTCTCAAGCCTTACAATAATCATAATAATTCTTAAGAAATGCATTTCTCATGCGCTCCTACATCATGATATTATTTTTTGGCAACTCCATAAACCATCTAAAGCAAAAGCCTTTAAGAGTAGTACCAAATAAATTTAATTTGTGTGCATCATTAAAATAATCCATGTTATGAACTAGAACATCAAATTCATATAAAAAAAGTACCAAGGTCTTCGCTTACTAGTCCTTGGAATCGTGGAAGTAATGAAGGAGAAATGTTCTTTATATGAGCAATGGTAGTAGGATCAACAATTACAAAACCAAAGGTTGTCTTGTCCTCATTATTTCTTATTTCATCACATGCTCATGTCACCTTCTCCCTCAGCCAGGTTTCTGGCTCTGAATAATATGAATTTAGTCTCCATTGGTGGAAGCTTGGTACCTAAATTGTTTTCAAATGTTGACTCTACCTCCCATTCAAATAGAATATTAACTTCAAGAATAGCTAAATTGGCTAAAACATTTATTACTATCCTCGCTAGGGATGTCTCCTCTAGATTCCCTTGATTCTTTAACATTTTTCCTTATTTCTTCCTATCTGAATCTTTCCCTATCAACAAGTTAGTAGTGGGGGTTTCTTTGTTTTCATTATTCTATTGTTCGCATCAAGAAATACTAAGAGGGGGGGTGAATCAATATTGCATAAAATTTTACAAAATTATAGCTTTTTCAAACTTAAGACAAATGGTAGATGATGCAACAGTAAAAGAACAATTAACATAATACAAGAACACCATAATTTTCTGTGGAAACCATCGAGGAGAAGAAAAACATCATACTACTTTGCTTCTTCTCTTTTATTATGAGCTAATTTTCTCCTTTACATATATGATCTAGTCCCAAATAGGTATTATGATGGCTACAACCAATATGGAGCCACCATCCCTACAACAACTAAACAATCCCCCACTTTTTTGAGGCCATGACCTCCACAATTATCATTCTCAGAATATATGAAAATACAATATAGTTTTTATATATTGATTGATGCAACTAATTACATACAAAAAATGCATATAAACCCTACAAAATCTGCTTTTATTGCCTCTTGAAAATGACTCAACAAAATTATATATGATACAGACAATTCTTCAACACTTTTCTTAACTCCAAATCCTAATACCCTGCATAAAAATTTGTCTCAAACATGTACTACAATCTCTGAGATAATTCTATAATATTCTTCAGGAAGCTACTATAGTCATTGAAAAAAATATATCATCACATAATTGAATCAAAATGAATTACAATATCACTCACTCACAAATAAAACCGACCCCACCTTTACAAATCCTTCTCCTATAAATGTTTTTGTTGGAGTGATTAATCAATAATTCCTAGAAGAAGTGGAGAGCCAAACACTTTTCTTCATACATTGTTGATCTATTTCATTGCAATGAATTTCTCCTTAATTTTATCCACCATAATCTTCATTGAATGGGATATATTTTCATAACTTTATCACCTTCTTTGATGAAGTCTCACTTTCTGCAACTTAGTGGAGCAATCACCATGGATAAATACAAGAGAAAATGCATGTGGTTTTATTTGAGCGAGTGCAAAAATCAGGAATTTTCATTCTATAAGAAATGTAATGATCTATAAGAAGCCAACAACAATTGGAACTCCCATTGTGATATCGTCATAAGGCAATGACAATGGTTGTGTTCATGTTGTGATAAGCTAGCAAGACAGTCTGCAACTATAATAATTTCAAACATCAATAGTGAAAACTTGCAACACAGCTTTAGGACGTCAACATCTAGACCCAAACAATATCAAAACCAAGATAATTTATTTAAGTTTTTATAAGGCATACAAGGACTCAAAAGGAAAATATTGGTTTTTGACATCAATGTCAACACTACAATGCCCATAGCTATTTTAAATATTAAAATTTCAATTACCCTACCATTTTACCTTTTCATCATCTCATACAGTACCAACATTATCTAAATACTGTGAGGTAGGAAACCTGGTAAAGTGGACATGAAAGTTCTTGCCTTTCCTCCTACCATGCCTATCTCTCTATGTTTTAGGATGCTCAGGCACTATATGTAAGTAAATATAATCAAACATGAAACCAACCAATACCTAGTTCCTTAACAACTCCTAAGAAAAGACACCAATAATTTTTTAAAATTCAATTAATTAAATTATTACTCACTAAATTTTGAACTTGGGCTCATAAGCTAACAAGGTGCTAACAAACTTATTTCAAAAAAATACTTGACTAGTTCTAAATCAAAAAAGACTACACCATTCTTTTACAACCACACTCGTTAGGAATTTTACTGAACATAGATTGACCCCTTGTATGTTGCACATAAAAAAGATTAAATATCTATCCTAAAATGGTATTTCATTCATCAACATCATAGTGGTGTCTCACAGGTTTAGTAATTCCTACAACTCTAACAAATAAATGCAAATATCACACTGTGTTGAAGGAAATTATTTACACAAAGAAAAATCAAATTACTGAGAAGGACTGGTCCACCTCCTAGTGTATTTCAACTCCTTGTGGATCCCTTGGTTTTCCACTCTCCACACAAGGCCTTCACACCACAGAAGTAGATTATCCAATAGACAAAAATCAAATTTGGAACTAGAAAACATAATAAATTTGTTTACAAATTATTTTTAAATAAAACAACACAATTATCATGAATCCTACAACACTAAAAGTGCATCTTAGTTTTGAGGGCTCTGCTTGTCTGGGAGAATTACAGGAGTAAAATATTAAGAGATAATGGAACTAGAATTAGAGAATTTGTATTAATTCATTAAGAAGTTACTGAGAACTAGTGTTCAAAAGATGGGTGAGACAACAATTTTCCTTATTATAGTGGAAAAACCAACTAAAATTTCTTATAATTAGATAGGGTAATGAGTGTCTATTATCTTGGACTAACGGATGTAAAATAAATATTTTTCGCCTCATATTAGAATTATAGCCATAATTTTTATTTTTACAAAAAACAACTTGTGACTCATAACCATCTAACAAATGTATTACATTTAGAAATTCATTCCTATGTAGGAAAATATTTTGTTAAAACTAGGTAACATCCTAACTAACACTTATCTTCATGGTTCAATTGGTCACTGGGCATGAATGTAAAAAATGGGCATAAATATATGCTTGTAGTGACTTCTAGTAACTTCTTCCTATGGCTACTATTGGTATCTCAACTTGATGTGCATAACTAATGTGTTTCTTGTAACCAGTAATTGCAATTCCTATAACTCATATAAAAGTTTCAATGCCCAAGGTTAATCAAGTAAAAAAATACACTAAAATAATTACTTAATTGATGAAAAATACATTTAATGATATTTAATCAGCTTATTAGACTCGTAACTACTAAGGTCTTAAGATTGACTAAAAGTGTGATACGGAAAAAAGGGTGTTCAAATATGTGGAATAGATGAGTCAAAGCTAAGACTTGTGAGGCACCCAATGAAATTCTAATAGTGTTTAGGTATTCTTGAACTTATCCTTATTGATCAATATAGGGTCTATAATAATTTTCGGGCCTCTAAATTATTCAATAACGTTAATGGATTTCAAGAATCTACTATTCCTATGGTCATCAATGCTCGTACATTCAACATGCACCTCTTCAAGAATTTTAACTCTAGAATTCCATACTGCTTTGATTTATTTAATCCTTTTTAGTGTGAGAAAAACTTTTTTATGTCTTTGAAGTTCATTAAGAGAGCTAATTTTATTCATAAATTCTTTTAAATCATTTTCAAGAAACTTTTGGTCATATTTTAGGTCCCTCGGTAGATACTTGGAAAAGAACTTAAGTCTTGAAGATACATTTCTCAACTGTAGGGAAACTTCCCCAGATTCCTCCATGACTTGAAGTCATTTATCTATATTCATAAACAAATGTGACCTTATTCTAGTTAATGATTTTGCTTTTCTGTTGATCCTTTAGGGTGTGCGAGGAGTTGCTACCACTTATGGTGCTTGAGTGGATAGTGTACTCATGAATAGGGGTGTCGGATTAAGTGCTTCTTCAAGATCTTGTATTCTTCTCTTTAATCTCAAATTTTCATGTTCTTTCTTTGTTACAAAATGCACCAGAGCATCCCCTATGGTCTGATGTATTCTTAGGAGTCTAGAAGGTTTGACTCCTAAAACATCAATTTCACTTTTTACTCAACTCACTACATTATTCTTATTTATTTGCACCTTTTAGAATTGCATATTCTTTCTCTACATGTCATAATGGGTGTATTGCATGGTAAAGGATTACTTTTTAAATGAATTCAACTCTTCAATCGCCAATTCTACAATAAACCTTTTGACTTCATCCATTCTATTCATCACCCATTCTGGGATTATATTGTGTTTTCTACCTCCATATCCATGCTTCCTTTTGCATTTTGTGACCATTTTTTACTCAAATTTTTTATTTTAGATGATGAGACTAAATGTAAATTCTCAAGAGAAACATGAGGGCTTGGCTCCTGCCCATCAGAATCACTATAATTTTGGTCATTACTACCCCCTATTATCATATTTTTTCCTTTTTCTTTTGTGTAGAAGGGGAGATTTGACTAGTTTTGTATGGTTGAGTATGATGAGAACTGGTGGGCCTTTTCACTCTTTTATCTTTTTTTCCTTCAATGTTAGTTCTTGTCTGAGTAGTAACATGGTAAGTATTCTAGGGACTTTGTTCTCTCTAATTTATTTTAAAATCCTCATGAATAAATTTGCATACACCATGGATGCCAAACAACTAGAAAAAATACCATCATGGTCAAAACCTTGGGTGGATTCAAATTCAAGAATTATTTTTTTTATATAATTCAACAAATTTTGTGAAATTTATAGATTCATAATAGTAATTTCTCCTAGATTAAAAATGAGGGCAATTAATTTCCTTTTATTTATTCTCTAAAATAAAATCAACCATGGGTGGTATTTTCTACACATTTTTGCAAGAAAGAATCTTTCTAGGACAAACTTTGGGAGAAATAAGAGTTTTCCTTGAAATGTGTATATTTTTAGGAGGGTTTTTCCTATTGATCTTTTTATATCCCTCTTCTTATTAGAAACCTAATCACTTCATTAAAACTCATCTTGGCCTCTTTCCATATCAACATATGATTAAATTCATAAACAAAATGATCTTGAACTTGATCAAAATGAAATGGCATTTTGTTCTTCCATAGAAGTGGATACCAAAATTGAGTTGGTTTCATATTTAGGTTCATATTATTTTTACAAGGTACCTAGTGCGAGATATTACATCAAACTATTTTCATTACCATGTAGGCCATCATATATAATTTATGGATCTTAGGGAAATTGACCAACCCATATGAAATGTTGATGGGGATTACCACCCCCCATCGCATCCCATATAAAAAAGAGTATCTCTTTAGAAATAACAATTAAAGATATATGGTGCTAAATTGGAATAGTTGGTGTTTATTCACATCCCATAAGCGAGTCAAAAACCCAGGAGAAACCTCTATATGGCTTGATAAACATTGATATATCTAGAAATTTAATTTTACATGGGATGGGTGCAGAAGGAAATGTAAATTCTTGTAAAATATTTATCCCATTACCTTGCAAGTGTAGGAAAGAGTTATCTTTAGAAATTTATAGCCTTACACTTCACTCTAGAAGCTTCAAAATTCCTCAAAAGGAAATGATAGTGATAAGTACTAGATTTTGATCTTTGAATCAAATTGTCATGCACATGTAACATTGACATGTGGCAAACTAGTGGAAACTCTTCCCTTGTTTTGGCTAGTGAGTTGGTTATGTGTTCAAAAATTTCCTCCTTTCTTCCTTTAGTTGCAATATTTATCATTGTCTTAATGTATTATAGAGATGCATGATACATTAATAATGCCTTAGTACAAGTATTAGATGTAAAACCCTTGAGGTATGGTAAAATCTAATAGGATATCACCTTTTCACATACCACCTTCACTGGGACATGTGAGAATGATAGTGGAAGATAATAACTTATGGATAGCCTTAAAGAGGTGCCGTAGAAAGTAATTCATGTAGTAAGATGTCAATTAAGTGAGTTAATTAACCCTAATAGTATAAGGATAGGATGCGATATGAAGATAATTAATGTAATATGATATCAAGGTGGATTCATATATGGTAAATGTAATACAATACCAAGAAAACGTGTCCACCTCGATGATTAGACTTCCTTAAATGAGATTTCAAGAAGTCATTAAAGGAGAAAACGATCAATCTTTTAACTAAGTGTGGAACATAAGAAGAGAGGTAAGTTATGGTACACTATGTGGAAATGTGGTTATGAAAAAGGATGGATGTGTCATTATTTGGTTGTGTGGGAGGAAAGATTTGTAGGACATGGTGTGTGTAGAGGATAGATGTTCAGGGAAATAATTGATGGATTTATATGCACAAGAAGAAAAATGGCTAAGTATTCAGAATTCAAAAATCTTGGGGTAGAGTGTGGAAATGTTATGAGTTTGAAAAGATGTGTCGAGAGTGAGGTGAAAATAATTTCCATAAATGATTCTTGAAAAATAATGAAGTCAAGGAAAATTTGGTGTAGGAAAACAAGCAAGAGTACCAAACTACATAAACCAGTTGCTCTCATAAGCTTGTTATGATCCTTAGCTCAAAATTTGGGGTAATATATTCTCCTTTATGAATTACTTTCAAAATTTTTTATGCTAGCAATAATTTTGGCACATAGTGGGTAGACCTAAGTTTGGAATGAACTTGCTAACGAAACCCCTCAGACACTGACCCTTTTGGAGACATCTACAAGTAGGTGAAGCCTCACCCAAGGCATTTAGGGGGGTTTATGGGAACTTGGAATGATATAAAATGGTGGAGGATATGGAGACCTTACACTATCTTATTCAACATATTATTTATTACTTGTTATTTAGAAAAATCAAATGAGGGATTCCGCTATTTTTCATATTAAATCCATCATCAATAAATTCAACAAAACTATAACATAAAAATTAGGCAAGTCATCACGTAATGAGAAAAAGACACACAGTGAGATGAAATAGATCTTTTTATTAATACTTCAACTTTTACATTACCATTACTTCCATCATGGCTCACCACCCTATACCCATTATCATTACAAAAATTCTATCAAAATTCATATCGAAATCATAAGCATAAGAATCAAACATGTCTTTTACTTCATGACTTTGATCTATTTATAATTTTAAATTTGGGCCAAACCAACCAAAACCATTTAGTAGTAAAATATTACTATGGTGTAAACATTGCTATGGGTTAAAACATAAAACCTATATTAACAACTTTCATTATTCTTTGTACTTCTATGTGCTAACCCTTGGCCAAAGTTCCTATGTGGTACCCTTCAGCGTGGTCCTCATCTACATGTTGATGCCCAAAATTGACCATAATTAATATTTCGGAGATCACCTGATTAGGGCCTCAATTAGGCCCTTATCCATTTGAAATGGTGATTCTAACTGGTTGAATGGGTTCTAGTTACCCCTCACTGCATGTACTCACCCATCTTGATTTACTTGTAGAATGTGAATATTAGCATGAATATGACATATACATATGCATGCATCGCATGCATTGCACTAGTATGCATACTATTTGTCTACCTAACTCATAAAAAGGCTTAAAATTTATATTTATGAGTAAATGAATAAACAAATATTTATAAAATTATAAAAAAAATTATAAATTCATAATTATTATTAAATCAATAAATAAATATAAATAAATTTGTATTGATAAAATTATTAAATTATACAAATATAAAAATACATACCACAATAAATTATATAGCATAATGCTATAACTACATATTACATAACATGTGTGTGTGTGTGTGTGTTATGAAACAGAGGGTTTTGTTGTCAACTATTAATGCAAGTGGTAGATGCCTACTCCAACTTGAACTAAACCTTATTACCTTATCTCATTGTCAGTTCAACCTCTAACATGGCGCTCATTGTTTGGAGGGAGAATGAGACTTTATATAAGAGGATGGGAGAATGAGGAAAGGGTATAGAACTAGTGGTGATTGAAGTAGAGAAGGGTTAAATTATACATAAAAAACTGAAGGCGAAGAAAGAAATAGAATGTGAGTCACTATAAATGGAGGGACACAAATTAAGGGTTGACCTTGGGGCTTGAGATTGAACTAAAAGCATGAAAAATTGAGAAAATTTTGTTGTGGTTTTGGGCATGGGGCCAGAGCACTTCAATTTTGAAGTCTTCCAGATCTAGGAACTGGATAGGTTAATCCTATATACATAGGGAGGAATTGGTCAATTTGGTAGCGGGAGTAGACTCAAAGAAACATAAGCTCAGGGATGGACTTTAAACAATATATCCATGTATGTATTTACATTTAAATTAGTAAAAATATGTAGAATTTTGATTGTGTTGTTGTACTGTAAAATTTTAGGCCTTACAATCTATGTGATAGTTTACGATGTTTCTAATTACTATCAACAAGAATAGGTATCAAGCTTACCGTCTTGTATCTATCTTGCAAGAAAGTAGTCCTTAAGACACACTAAGGGCTTCGCCAGGCCACCAATGGAGTTACTCCTATAAAAGGAGGCTTTTCTAGAAACTTCTGAAATTGAAATGAAAAGTAATCTAAGATGAAGGTAGAAAAATAAATCTAAATTTTTCTTTATTGGAAAACATATATATCTCCTATAAATCAAGATAAATATACTAAAATTTGGACCAGCTTTAGTTCAAAATAAAGTGAAGTTAATAGATCATAGAAATAGTTCTAGGATTTACTACTTGTTCAAACAAATATACACAAACAATTATCAAATAAATAGTTATCAGATCTATATTGTACATACACCTAAATTCAAATGGAATTAATTCAAAATCAACAATATAATTTCATTAAGGAAATAGTTCTCATAATACAATCGTTATTAAAACAGAGATAAACATGTCCTAAAACTACTAAATAGTTATTAGTGATAATGTGCTTATCTATTTGAATTCATTACTCAACTTTGATATCAATCAATCCCACAATGAAAATATAGTTTTCCAATTATTTAAATAAGCAATAGAAATCAATGTAATTTACAATAGTGAAAACCCACGAATTAAACACTTACCTAGATCAATAATCAAATCAAAATTGAATTAAAATTAAGGAAATCAACCAGTTATCAAATCTGACAATAGTGTACAAGAGTTACAGATATGATCTACAACATTAAGGTATATAAAATCTCAAGAAATTGCACTATAGCATGAAATTTATGAAACTATAATACAACTCTTTACATTTGATCTAAGACCTTCAATTTATTCTAAGGATATGGATCCTAAATTAGTGTAAAGGCCTTCTCATTTTTAGAAAATTGAAACCTCTACAAATGCATATCCCTAATTCTTTTATAATTTACAAATTAAATTAAAAAAAAGAAGGAGTTTGTTGCCAGGAAATTTTGATCTGTGATTTTTAGAGTTGAAAGATCCATGTTTTCTCCTTTGTTGCTCCAATACCATTCCTATAAAACCACCAGGATTGATATCCTTCAACCAACTGTGCAAACATAACAAAATTAAAATTAATATCCATTTAAAAAAGAAGACAAAACTCAAATTCCCTAATTTGTGAAAACAAACTAATGAATTGAAATTCAATGTAATAAATTAATAAAACAAAATTCAATCTTATCATTACTTTATATTTAGATTTCTCTCGAAGATGATTAATTTGCAATGAAATGGTGATATCAAAACCTCCTGGAAAATGAGATATCCTCAAAACAAACTCATGAAATCAATTTTGGTTGGAAACTCACGACCTTGACTTGTGCTAAATGTTTTGGGTAGTAAATGACTATATTTGGTTAAATAACTACTACTAGATTCTTCTCCACTTAAATATTTTTTAACGAGACCTCATTGCCTCATTTGGTGCAATATAACTTGAGATATGACATTATAATGTTGGTTTTGCAAAACTACTTGATTTATGTTTATTAAAATTATGGGAAGTTTAATTGTTGTTGAAATAAATAAATACAAAAAATAATTAGATAAATACAAAAAATATAGAATTAAATTTTATAAAAAAGGTTCGGGGTGCGGGTTGGTACATATGTTATGAGCGATGGTAAATGTAAACATGGATAAGTGAACAGGAGAGCAGAAGAAAGAGGACCCATGAGTGGAGAGTGCCCTCCCCCCTCTACTCCACTAAAATTGAAAACATATTGAAAACATGCATGCCTCCAATTTAATCAATACTTTCAGTCCCCCTTGTATTATATGTCTTTTCCTTTTAAATGATTCATCCTCCATGTCACCCTAAATTGTTTTCCCAGGGACTTTTGATGCAACTCCAAGCGAAATCCCAACGAAAAATCCCGTACGGCGATGTCGTCCTCACTTGGCTATGGTGGTTCCAAAACATATTTTATTATTATTTATATTATCGCATATGCATATATATATAGAGAGAGAGCTTAGAATCTGTGGTTTTTAATAAAATATTATTATATTTATATATTAGTTAATTAAAATAATATTTACAATAAAAAATAATTAAATAATAAAATTAAATTAACTGTCAGATGATTATGAAAAAAATTTATTCACATAAGAATTAGATTAATAATTACATAAATTAATAAATAATTAAAAATATATATTTACAAGTTAATTAAATTCTAATTGTTAGAGATTTATGGAAGTGAAGTGTGTGATGGATTTTTATTTGCAAGCATTTGGATGGTTACCACATCCATCATCACAGACCAAATATATTTGTGAGTAAAATAGTGCAAAAGAGCCTTTTTATAGGAGAAAATGAACTATTATCCATTGGCAGAAAGGCCAAAGTTAAATTTAACTAATTGGAAATAATAATTAAAATATTGACCAAATCAATTAAAAGTTAAATAACATAATATATCAAATAATAATTTGTTGAAAAATAATGATTAAAATTATTAAATAATTATTTTAAAATTGAAAAATTAAGGATTAAGTATGAATTAATTAAAATAAGAATTGAAGTGGTGCATGAGGGTTATTATTGGCCCACTATTTTTAAATATGTTAATAAATTTGTTTCGAGTTGTGATGCTTTCAAGAGGAGAGGAAAACTAGTTTCGAGTGATGAGTTGCCTCTTCAAACCTGGGTATGAATTGAACCTTTTGAAAAGTGGGCATTAGATTTTGTATGGGCTTATTTCTCCTATGTCTAGGAAGAAGAGGTATATACTAGTCTGCATTGATTATGTGACAAAATGGGTGTAAGCCAAAGCTTTATATTCTATTAGTGAAAAATATGTTGTGGATTTTCTCTTTGAAGACATATTTACCCATTTTGGAATACCGAGGGAGATTTTCATCGATAAGGGGACACAATTTACTTCCAATCTAGTTGAAGACATCACTAAACAATACCATGTTAAGAACAAAAAGTGTACTCCTTACCATCCTCGGGCTAATGGTTAGGTAGAATCTACCAATAAAGTCATGGAATCTATTCTTACTAAAACAGTTCAACTGTATCATCGAGACTAGCTGACAGGTTACCAAAATCACTATTAGGTTATGGAAAAATGTGGAGAAATGTTATCATACATACTCCCTATTAACTGTTGTATGGGAAGTAGGTATTGATACCCATTGAGTTTCAAGTAAGAACATATAGAACCATATTTCAATTAGGGATGGATATGAATGAAGCCTAAAAACAAAGAGTGTTTTAGTTAAATGAATTTGATGAGATTAGGGAGGATTTTCTCTAGAGGACTATGTCAATACAGTATCAGAGGGCTTGTTAGCATGATTGGTATATAAAAAAGAAAACTTTCTAACCAAGTGACTAGGAATTATTATATGATAGTAAGTTTAAACACTTCAGAAGGAAATTTTCAAATATATGGCAAGGGCCCTATGAAGTGGAGGAAGTCTTTCACAATGGCTCAGTCAAAATCAATACCATTGATGATGGCCAGACTCCCTTTGTGGTAAGTGGACACAGATTGAAGGTTTATCACTAGCCACTTTCCAAACAAGAATTTTTACAAACTGTATTGAAAAAACGAGAGAGGAAGTTGATCGATAAGGAGGATTCAACTCCTGTTGGTTCTTCAAACTAATTTTTTACAATTAGTCTAATATATATATGTATATATGTGTATATATTATAAATAAAAATGAGATTAATTTCCTTTTCCTCCTTAGGCCTACATTGAATAAAGAGGAAATTTTTCAAGTGAGTTTATTCCTTTATCTAGACTTGAAAAATTATTTACAGAAAATGACCCCTCCTTTGGTGTATTCTTTGAGTATCTTCTGACTCTCTAAAATTGAATACTCTGAGCATAAGTTAGTCTAGGATCATTAAAAATAGATGGCAGTAGTTATGGATTTGTCAAGCATAGAGTAGTTCTATTTCGTACTTGGAAGAATACTTACGGAAAGGAAACCCCATTGAGTCTACCCTAAGCCACTTGAGACTCTAATTGGATATTGACCCATGCTCGTTAAATTTGGATGGGAGAGTGGTAGATAGGGATCTTCCAAGTAGAGAGTTGTTGTTTTTCGGGCTTGGCATAACATTTATGAAAAGGAAACTTGTGGAGTCTTCTTTGGAACATTTTAGGTTCTCTAAAATTGAAATGCTACCAGAGAGAAACTATTCTAGGCCTAGTCCAAAATCCATGGAATAGTGGTTCCAGTAATTGGTTTGAAGTAACAATCTTAATCATATTCATATTTTTGTTTATATTTTCTTCATGCACTTAATTGTCCATAATAGTCCAAGCTAATAATTTGTGTTGAATAGTTGTTGTTCCAACACACGCTAGTAGAAAATGGTGAAATTAGTGACTAGGTGACTAAAAGCGTTAGTCACCACAACTTTTCCAAGTGAAATACTAACAAAAATTAGCAATATTAAGAACCAACTAAAAACGACTAACGTAAATGACTATTTTAGTCACCAATTAAAATATATGACTAGCTAATAATCAATACTACTAAAAATGACTAACATAAATGACTAATTTAGTCTATGAAAAAAAATGTGACTACCTAACAAAAACTAGAATAATATGAATTAGTCATTTATGTTAGTCATTTTAATTGGATCAACACATCCTTGTACACTTCTTTATTGGATCAAAGGATGATTAAAATTATGGAGCTTATTAGAATCTTTAGGGTCATATCATTTGATCACATTCACAGGGAATAAAATTCAAAGGTTAACAAATTATCGAAAAGGGGAGTGGCCCAACACCTCCATTTGCAACACGACATGACCACCTATATATGTTGCAACAACCTTTCCAGCTTATTTAGTTTGTTGCACATATATTTCACATTTCTTCTTCATCTTGCAAAGTGATAGTGCTAAGGAGAGGGTATGAACTTTGATTAAAGAATGGTCACTTAGTACCACTACCAAATTTCCTTCATGAAACTTGCAAGATGATAAATGGATGAAATTTGAATGTTACAAATGTGTAAGTAGTCCACACTCAACTTTTTTGCCTTCATTTTCCTTAGTAACAACGACAAGTTTGAATATTTCCTTTATTTATCATCTCAAACACAACTCTTTGTTGTCCCAAACATATTTAATATTGTTGGTGTATGATCTCTTAATTGTGGAATGGTCTCTTGATGATGATAAAAAACTCTCAATCTCCAATGCTCATGAATACGATGAATGAATGATCTAATTCCTTACTTATATAAAGAATTTATGATTCATTTTCTGTTTTTATTGTTCCATTGTATATATGCTTCACTAGCATCTCATGCTATATGGTTAATTGAGCAAGATTTATCTTTCATTTTTCAAGTATAATTTGGTTGCATGAATAAGCATAGTTTTGTAATTAAAATCATTCAAAATTTGTTAATAATTCATGGTTTGTTTGACTATTCACACACTTATGCTTTCCCTTTCACTTTGAGAGTGAGTAGTGTCAAATCACTAGTCTTCAATAAGGAACTTCCTTTAATTATTTAATGACCTAGCTTAACTTGATATTTAAGGATTCCCCCCTGGATAAGGATATCCTTCTTGTAGTCTAAAGAGAGAAAGAAGGCCAGGAAGGAAACATTCGGTGGCTTGTTTGATGGGTGGGGTCAAGAAATTTTTTTTTTCTATGAGAGTGTTTGAGTGGAGATACAATTTAGGAAATGCTTACAAGAAAATTAGTCTCAATTATTTCCATCACCTAAACTAATTCCAACAAAATCATGTTCTTTTAATAAAATCTAATTTTGATAAAAATTAATTCAATAAAATTAAAAAATAAGATTATTATTGTTATTGTTATTTTTTTGTATTTGAGAGAATAGATAACTATAGCATGTTTGTACTTAAGGATAAATTCTATGCACTACCACAGTCACCTCCAAGTGTACCCACATTGCCTCATACATGGCGCACTGAGATAATCGAAGTTTAAACCAATAACATCATAAGAAATGCCTTAACAACCCATTCTATCATCAACTAATCTACACCATGGGGAAAATTAAAAATAAATTTTAATATTAAAAAATATAGCCAATTTATTTTATTTGAAAATCAATTTTAACATCTAATTTGAGGAAACTTCGTAAAATAAAATTTAATGTGAAAAATTTTAAGCAAAATAAAGTTGGGGTAAATTATAAAAATAAAAATAAGTAAAGTGAAATATAAGATTTAATTATAATTATAATTATAATTATAATTATAATTAATAATTCTATCATATTACTCCTAATTTACCAAGTATAAGAGGCATAAAATCTCTTCATATACAAACCTTTTTTAAAGTGAAAAGAGATTTGATCCCCTCTACCCTTGGTAAATCCAAAATTAATATCTAAAATGAAGATAGATCCAAGCTATTTCTATATCAATTTATGTAATTGAAGGTAAAGAATTATTATTTTAATGAAAAGTTACTTTCAAAAATATTTGTAATTTTCTCAATTTTAAAATAAAGCCATCCTAGGTCCATCTTAACTTCGGATCTTCATGCCACGAGAGGGATCACATCTCTTAAGGTGCAAACCTATTTTTTTAGTGGAAAACTTGAGGAAAGGTTTGTACCTTGAGATATTTGATCCCTCTCAGTGCTTGATAGATCCAGAGTTAAGATGGACCTAGGTTGGTTTCAGTTATGTGTGGCCAAAGAAAATATAATGAGCATATGATTAATTTTATCAATAATACGTAAATTCAACTAATATTAATATAACCATTTTAAATATGTTAATATGTCTCAGATTATTCTGTATATTTTAATTTTAAATTTGATAAGTTGCCTCAATTTGTTGTGATGATAGTAACTTTAATTATGAAAAATGATGAAATATAAATTTTGAATGTAAAGGGACAATGTAATAGTGTTGAATGATAGAAAATGTGAATAATAAGAATATAGTCGATTACAGATAGTCTTGATTGTGGTTAATCTAAAACTATTTTCTTCTATTATTCTTATTGTCACCCTTTTTATTTTTGTCATCTTTTCATATTGATTTTCATATTTTCATATCGATTATACGAAAAGGATAGGTTAAACCATTAACCATTTAAATATTTACGTCAATCTATTGCAGTAAAAATCATTCCTTGTCTCTCCTTCTCTCCAATATTAATAGGTTGAAATACTACAACACAAAAATCAATGTACATTGTCAGTAATTTTTTGTGCTTACACTGAAATCAATGCACAATGTTAATCTGATCACTTTAAAATTGATTTACCATCATACATCCAATTACATCAACACAAAAATCAACATTTACACTGAAATTAATGAATCTAGTGCAAACAATAAAATAAGATTAGAAAACAACATTTACACTAAAATCACTGCATCTATTGAAACCAATCTAATAATATTAGAAATCAACATTTACACTCAAATCAATTCATCTAGTGCATGTAAGAAAATTGGATTATAAACCAACCTATACACTGAAATTAATGCACCTAGTGCAAGTAACAAAATATGATTATAAAGCAACATCCACATTGAAATCAATGCATCTATTGCAAGCAATCAAATAGGATTAGAAATCACCATCGACATTGAAATCAATGCATTTAGTGAAAGCAATCAAATAATATTAGAAATCACCATCCACACTGAAATCAATGCATCTAGTGCAAGAAATCAAACATTATTAGAAATCAGCATCTACATTGAAATCAATGCGTCTAGTGGAAGCAATCAAATAGGAATAGAAATAACCATCTACATTGAAATCAGTGCATTTAGTGCAACCAATCAAATAGGATTATAAATCGTCTACATTGAAATTAATGCATCTAGTCAAAGAAATAAGATATCATAAGAAATCAACATCTACACTAAAATCAATGCATCTAGTGCAAGAAATCAAATTGGATTAGAAATCACCGGCTACACTAAAATAAATGTATCTAGTGAAAGAAATATTCTCCCCTCTCCACACCACCCATATATATCTATATCTCCTTCCATCTCTCCTTATTTTCCACTCTATCTCAACCCCCCAAACACACATGTTATTTCACTTCATATCTATCAATCTCTTTGTCCATCTCTCTCTTCTTTCCTCTCTTCACTTTCCATCTATACCTCTATCTACATTTTCCTCTCTATATCACTACCAAAACATACACTCTATTTCTTCAATCTATCTACATATCCTTCCCTCCTCCTCTCCCTCTCCCTCTCCCTCTCCCTGTCTTTGTCTCTCTCTTCCCCTTCTCTCCCTTTCCATCGCTTCTATCTCTCTTCCCTACTTCTTTCCTCTATCCCTCTCTCTCCATCCTCTTTATTGCTCCCTCTCTCTCTCTCTCTCCACCTTTCTCTCTATATTTATTTCTTCTTACCTCTCTCTCTCCCCCCCTCCAACTCCATCTTTCTTTCCCTCCCTCACTCCATGCTCTCACATCCCCTCTCTCTCCCTCTCTTACTCTTCAGCCTAAAACTTTGTTACTATATCCCTCCCTCTCTCCTTCTCTCCCCCATTCCCTCCATCTCTCTTTCTTTGTCTTTATCTCAACCCCAAACATACACACTCTCTCTCCATCTCTCCATTGTTACTCCCTCTCTCTCTCCACTTCTCACTCTCTATGTATTTATTCTTCCCTCCCTCTCTCCCCCTCCCAACCCATCTCCCTATCCATCCCCTCTCCTCCTCTCTCCCTCCCTCTCTCCTCCTCTCCCTCAAATCTTCTCTCTCGTACTTCCTCTTTCTCCCTTTATTTGCTACCTCGCTCTCTCTTCCCCCATCACTCTCTCTCTCTCTGTCTCTCTCTCTAATCCTATCTCTTACCCCATCACTCTCCTTCACTCTATCAAGTATTATCACTCTTTCTTCCTCTCTCTCACTCTCTCTATCTCTCTCTCTCTTTTCCCTCCAATCCTATCTCCTCCCCCATCTCTCTCTCTCTCTCTCTCTCTCTCTCTCTCTCTCTCTCTCTCTCTCTGTCTTCCCTCCAATCCTATCTCTTCCCCCATCTCTCTCTCTCTCTCTCTCTCTCTCTCTCTCTCTCTCTCTCTCTTCCCTCCAATCCTATCTCTTCCCCCATCTCTCTCTCGGTTTTTATCTCTCTCTTTCTACCTATGTTAACATATCCCTCCCTCTCTCCTTTTGTCTCCCTCTCTCCCCGCTTCTCTCTATCTCTCCTTATTTATTTCTTTATCTCACCCCTAAACATACACTCTTTCTCTCCATCTCTCCCTTGTGAGTCCCTTTATTTCTCCACTTCTCACTCTCTATGTCTTTCTTCTTCCCTCCATCTCTCCACCTCCAACTCCATATCTGAATCCCTCCCTCTATCCTCCTATCTCTCATCCTTCCTCTCTCACCCTTTCTCTCCTATGTTTATCTCGCCCCCCCCGTCTCTCTCTCTCTCTCTCTCTCTGCCCTCCAATCCTCTCACTATCTCCCTCCCACTCTCCTATCTCTTCCCCCTCCATCTTTGTGTCTCCCTCTCCCTCTTTTACCCATCTCTACCTCTCTCTCTTTTTATTCCTCCTCTATCTTCTCATTCAATTTATCTCTATCTCTCCCTTGTCACTACCCCTATCTCACCACCTCTATAACTTTATGTCTTTGTTCTTACCTCCCATATATATAGAGTTAATGTATATCATGATATATTAATATATATTATAATATAACAAATTTAATATTGGATTAAAACAAAGTTATTATATTTAATAATATCAATATTATGATATATTAATATGAATATTAGATTTAATAATAATATTTTAATATTAATATTATGGTTAATAGTATTTTTTGCATGGTATTAATAATAATTTGGCTTCTGGTATTTTGTCCATAGGCTTCACCTAAATAAAACCTATTTTTTGAGTGTTATTAAGTGTAAAGAGGTTTATGGAGCAAATATAAAATGGGGTTTTATTTATTTACCATACCTCTTGTTTATTTATATATTTATTTATTTATCATATTTCTTTTATTTACAATGGTATTTGGCCCATAGACTTGGTATATAATTAGATGTTGGCTTCTAATATTATTTGTTATGTTTTTATTTATTTACCATACATCTTTATACCTCTTTAATATTTATTTATTTGTCATACCTCTTTTATAAATATGGTAGTTAGCCCATGGTATTAATAATTATGTGTCCTCGAGGATCCACCTAAATAAAACCTATTTTTCTGAGTTTTCATAAATATAAAGAGGTTAATGGAGTAAAGATAAAAATAGGTTTTATTTATTTACCATACCTCTACTTTATTTTAAAAAAATAATATTTATCATACTTTTAGAGTAAATATAAAAACAAGTCTTATTTATTTACCATACTTCTCGTTTATTTATATTTTTATTTATTTATCATAGCTATTTTTTTTTGTATTTTAAATTTATGTTGTGTTTATACATAATAATAATTAGATTGACTTTTAAATAGGGCCAACATTAGATTAACAATGTTAAATGTTAAATATTAAAGTTTACATTTACATTTAAGTTTACATGTTTACGTTTTTACGCAAGATCTTCCCCATGAGCACAATAATTATTTTAATTTTAATCTGAAATTACAAATAACTTTGAAAAATACATATAAATAACCAAAAACAATTTTACATTAATTAAAATAAAATAAATTTCAATTAATTGAAAGTTAAAATAATATTATTTGAATGAAAATTTGTTTTCTATTTTCAAAGAGAGTAAAGAGATTTGTAATTTTTGTATTTAAACTTTGAATTACAACAAACTTAATAAATTAATAATTTAAAGTGTTGTAACTTGCCTTAATTGGCAATGTAAAGGCATTATTTTACATCTGGCATTTGGCTCTGTTTTTACCAGGGTAACGCCTATTGAAATCCCTGGGAGGATAAAACTTATTCGAATGGTGCGACTAGATTTTCACTGCTTCCATGTGTTTGGTGCCATGTGTTTGGTGCCCCTCACATCTCAACCATCAGAGTGATTTGAGAAAGAGAGATCTGGTGAGCTGCTGAAACCTAGAAAAAAACTAGTAGGTTTTTAGATTTGAAGTTCCTTGTAATGGAGACATGATGAGTGCTTCATATGTTGGTTACATGTCTGGCAGTTTGAACTGATGCCGACAGATCAATGGTTGCCAAGGTTTCATCGAAAGTCAGTCTCTAACGAAGTTGAGGAAACCTTTGGATCCGATGCTAGATTACTCTCACATTGTTGTTGAGATAAATCAAATAATCAGCTTGCAGAATGATTTACCCAATCGTTATGAACTATGGCGAAGGTCAACTATCTTGCTTCTTGGCTAATCCTAGATATTGTGCTAGATCTAGTGAGTAACTCTTAACAAAGTGTGAAAAAGGATTTCGTAATTAATTTTAGATTTTATGGAGTATTTCCATATTAACCTTTTATTTTTACTAGATTAAGTTTTTCATTTATATGTGGAAGATGAGAATGGATTGTTCCAAACTTAGATTTGATATTTTCTAATTATTTAAAACATATTTATTTGATTTTTTTGGAGCTTCTCTACATTATTTTTTTCTCTTGGGAGATCAGATCTTCCGTATATGTCTTCAAAACTTGGACCCAAAAAACCATTATCCTTTTTCTCTTAAATGTGCTATTTTTTTTTGTTGAATTAAAATTATAGATAACATGGTTACGAATGCGGCTTTCGAAGCCATGGCCAAACACACAGGAAATCATGGCGTAGAGGATTATTGGGTTGCTTCTTCAATGGTAAATCCCATAACAATTCAAGAATTTAAAAAAATAAATATTTGAACATTTTAAATATAATCCCTACATTGATTTCAAAGGAAACCCAGTGAAATTGTTGAAGCAATTGACATGCATTAATACTACAGAGAATTATGGGCAGGCTCTCGGCACACCGATTAGCTCACCAAAAAACGTAAGTTGTAACGATACTCTATGTTTCTTACTCGAAATTTCTATGACTATAATATTTGTTCAAGGAGTAGATTCATTATTTAATCTAAAGAATTATTGATTCACCATAATTATAATATATATACATATATATATATATATATATATATATTTATATATATATATATATATATATATATATATATATATATATATATATATATATATATATATATATATATATATAGATAGATAGATAGATAATGAATCATTGCAAACTGATAGTCATATTGCAGAAAGCGAGGTTATCAAGACCATCTACAAAAGATATGTTACATCAATTGAAGCACCCAGAAAAGATCTACGAGCCATATGCATTCTACGAAGGAAGGCGAATTATGTGCAATGGAGATGAAATACAAATTTATTGGTGTTGTATTGTTTTAAACATTTTGATTGGTAATCAAGCGGCATACATTAATAATTTTCTTAATATATTTGTGCAGATTCGATACAATTCTGAAAAATTGTTTCAAGAGCTCTCTGAAGATGCACCAAACAATTTCAGATTTGACATTAAGATTATCAAGTTGAAAAATTACATCGGAAATATTCATATTCCCTGACTTGGTGAATATAACTTAAATGGGTGAATATTTATTAGTGAATCACAATGGTTGCAATGGCCATGAATACATCAATTTTCACTTCATTGGGTTCACTTCTTTTGGGAGAGTGATGGGGGCTATTGGAGCAGAAAGTTGTCAAAATATAAATGGATTTCATGCCAATGTGAACGTTGAACTCATTTCCACCAGAAATGATCTCATTAATGATGTGTTTACGTCAAAGGGAGGCAGTTACATGTTTACAAATATTACTCCAAGGAAATGTAGGCTGGTTGCTTCCCATCATGAATATATAAACTTCATCAATCCTCGAGCAGTATACAAATATCAGGTCATATCAAATCCCACTACATTATTTTTCAAAAAGGAAAGGCCTTGATATTTTTCTTTCTTTGACTTTGTTTGATATGCATAATAAGTTTGGAGATTCTTTAAGGACCAGTGTCTAGAGGACACAGTAGCCCTCCATGAAATCAAACATAAAGAAGTGGAAAAAGCATGCTCTATGAGCCAATTGTTAAATAAAGGAAGGAGATACAAGGTCATACCTAATGTCGATCCTAGCTAGGATGGCACTAGACATGAGGTACAATGATTGAGGTTTATAGAGTATATTTTCTATAATATTCTCTTTCAACTATGTGATTCTCATGTTCTCTTAACAATTGTCCAAAGAGGCTCTCTAGAGATGGAGTTGGGCTTTGGAAATCTAGTAGTAGATGACATCGTTTATGTCCTAAGTTATGATATGGATGGCTTAGTTGTTTCTTAGGGTAACCCTATTTTAGGTGTTCATGTATACCTTTATTCAAATGATTTCCATGAGGTGAAGTTCCCTCAAAGAAGCTCCTTGGCCAAATCAAGCGCTCTGTCATGCAATATCTGATGCATATGGGAAATTTTCTTTTCATTTTATTCCATGTGGAAAATAAAGGTTGTTGCCAATCTACAAGGGTGAGAATACAATATTTGATGTTTCACTTCCATCTATAGAGGTTCTTGTTGAGCACAGTTAGGTTAATATATCTCAACAATTTCAAGTCACAAGTTTCTCAGTTTGAGGACTTGTGGTGACTTCTAAAGGAGTATTTTTTGAAGGTGTTAAGATACTAGTTGATGGACAAGAAAGAGCTACAACATATTCTGAGGGATATTACAAACGTGATCATGTAACATCAACCTGCTACACAATCAATGCTGAGAAGGATCACTTCGATTTTAGCAGTTTGGAGAATTTCGCAGTTGTTCCAAATATGGCTTGAATGCCAAAGATAGAAGCACCACATTATAATATTTGTGGTTCCCTAAAATTAGGGACAAATGGCTATTATGGCAAGCATCAAGTTGGCTTGACACATGGGCCAAACAATGTTAAGCCTCAAATAAAGAGAATTGATGATATGGGAAACTTCTACTTTGAGGTTCAACCATGTTAATATCGAATAACCCCACTGACCACAACAACAGAACATGATTCTGGCCTTCAATTTTCACCATGACATATTGATGTGACAGTAACTAGACGAATGTTTGGCATTGAATTTATAAAAGCCCTTGTTGATATCCGTGGATCGATAATATGCAAGGAAGGATGTGACTCCTCCATTTCTATATCACTTACCTCTCTGGTTGTTTAACTCTAGGTTTAGAGAAGCTTAACTCTTTAAGTTTATCAAATGAGAGCAGTAACTTCATATTTGAGAAAGTCCTACCTGGTGCATTGGGTCTTCAGGTAAGACATGGTCCTTTGTTATGAAACCAACTCAAGAAAAGATAGAAAAGATAGATCAACCCCTTATAATTCAGCCTATTCGAGGGGGCAACCTCCTTTACATTACATAAATGAACAATTCTTAGATGATTCAAATGAAAAAACCTCCTTTCTATATATAGGAGTCTAAGGAGTCACAATATAACCCAGCTGACCTAACAATAATAATATAAAGCCACAAAAATAACAATAGAGGGATTCTATGGGGTACATTAATAACAATATGGGGATAATAGGGGCACAACAATATTGATAAGGGATTCAACTACAATAGTAATGGGGTAATCACCAGTATTATAGGGACCCAACATGCCTCTCTCCTTCAAAAAAGTGTTGTCCTCAATTCTTGACTAGTTCTGGATGCTTCTATATAAAATTCCCATCCTCCCATGTGGAATCTTCAGCGAATAAGTTCTTCCACTTGATAAGATACTCTGAAATTGATCGATTTCGTAGTTGTCAAGTTCTTGTTTCTGTGACTGCTTCCGGTTCCAATATAAGTTTTCCTTCCTCGTCAAGTTCTAGCAATATTGTTTGAACTAGGAGCTTGTCACCTATAACCTTCTTTAAACATGAAACATGGAAAATTGGATGCAATCAAGAAGCTGTAGGAAGCTCCAATTTGTATGCCATAGTACCAATCTTTTGCAACACCTTGTACAGACCATAATACTTTGGTGATAATTTATTATCCTTCTTAGCTAGCTTGAGGGACATTTTCTTATATGGTTGTAGCCGTAGGAATACCCAATCACCTACATCAAAACTTCTTTCGCTGCGATGTTGATCTGCCTGTTGTTTCATTCTATTCTGTGCCAACACGAGGTTATCCTTTAAGAGTTGGAGGACTTGTTGTTGATATTTGATGTGATGTTCCACTGCTTGAACCTTAGAATTTTATCTTAAATATGATGTGATGGATGGTGGCTAATATCCATAAAGTGCCATAAATGGGGTCATTTTTGTTGCTGTATGGAAGGAAGTGTTATACCACCATTCAGCCAGAGGCAACCATTTGACCCATTGTGTTTGTTTATCAAATACAAAGCAATGAAGATATCCTTCCAAACATTTGTTTACTATCTCAGTTTGCCCATCAGATTGAGGATGATAAGATGAGCTATGAGCTAACTAAGTACCAAGACAAGAAAATAATTCTATCCAAAAATTTCCAGTGAAAATCGGATCTCTGTCACTTACAATAATCTTTGGGTTTCCATGTAGCTTTTGAATTGTTTCCATAAATGCAGTAGAAACTATACCATCTTTAAATGGATGTGATAATGCACAAAAGTGTGCATACCTGGTAAGTCTATCAACTACCACCATGATGAAACTCTTTCCCTCAGAATTGGGTAAACCTGTGATAAAATCCATTGAAACCTCCTCCTAACGTTGGCTTGGAATGGATAAAGGTTGTAATAGACCCAGTGTCTTAATTGTTTCAACTTTATTTTGTTGGCAAACCAAACATTCCGCCACAAATTTTTGAATATCCGATTTAAGGCCATCCCAAAAAATTCCTTCTTAACCCTGTGGTATGTTTTTAAAAATCCTGAGTGCCCTCCTAAGGGAGAAGTGTGCAATTCCATAAGAATCTTTTTCTTTAGTTGTGAATTCTTACAGAGGTATAAGTGATCTTTGTACCATAAAGAATCATTTTTCCGGCTAAATGTATCAAACGTACTGGAATCTTGTTGTAACTTTTGAATAAGTGCCCACACTTCTTCGTCATTCTTCCATTCCTCCCTTGCTTCGTTTATATAATCTGGTTGGATAATAGAAATGGTGCACAACAATGCTTCCACATCCTCATCCATTCTTGAGAGTGCATCTGCCACCACATTTTGCTTCCCTTTTTTGTAGATGATTTCAGAGTCATAACCCAACATCTTTGTGACCCACTTTTTTTGCTCTTAAGAGGATAATCTTTGTTCTAAAAAGTATTTAAGGCTATCATGATCTGTTTTTACCTTGAAGTTTCTTCCCATTAGGTAGGGTCACCATTTCTTAAGTGCATGGAGTATTGCCAACATTTCCTTCTCATAAATAGCTTTGTGTAAAAACTTTCCCTTGATTGGACGACTTTCAAAAGCAATGGGTCTTTCATCTTGCATTCAAACAACACCAATTCCATTTCCTGAAGCATCACATTCCACAATAAAGGTTTTTGTGAAGTCCGGTGTAGCTAAGACTGGTGCTTGGCACATTGCCTCTTTAAGATGTTCGAAGGCCTTTGTTGCTTCTGGAGTCCATGAAAATGCATCTTTCTTCAATAATGTTGTTAGAGGTGCTGCTATTCTCCCATAATTCTTAACAAACTTGCAATAATACCCTGTCAACCTGAGAAATCCTCACAGATGCTTTATGGATGTGGTGATTTTCCATTCCTCAATGGCTTTAATTTTGCTAGGGTCTACCTTAACTCCTTCATGAGATACAATATGACCCAGATATTCCACCTCTTGTAATCCAAAGAAACATTTGGATATTTTTGCATATAATTGTTTCTCCTCCAGTAGTTGTAGCACCCTGTCAACATGTTCAACATGATCCTTCCAAGACTTGTTGTAGATTAGTATATCATCAAAAAATACGAACACAAATTTTCTAAGGAATGGTTTGAAAATGGAATTCATCAAACCTTGAAATGTTGAAGGTGCATTGGTAAGGCCAAAAGGCATGACCAAAAATTCATAATAACCCTCATGAGTTCTAAATGTTGTTTTCAGAATGTCTTCAGTCTTCATTCTGATTTGATGATATCCTGAACGAAGATCCAACTTGGTGAAGTAAATTGATCCATGCAATTCATCCAGTAATTCATCAATGACGGGAATGGGAAACTTATCTTTAATAGTGAGCTTGTTGAGCTCCCTATAATCCGGACACATGCGCCTTGATCCATCCTTCTTGTGCACTAATACTACTAGAGCAGAGAAAGAACTCTGACTCAGTTGAATTATACCAGCCTCTAGCATTTCTGCAACCATACGTTCAATTTCACTCTTTTGGGCATAGGGATATCTGTACGGCCTGATGTTTGGAGGAACACTTCCTGGAATCAAATGAATAGCATGATCATGATCACGAATAGGTGGGAGACCATTGGGAGTCTCAAATACCTTGGAATGATTGTCCAAGACTTTTTGGAGATCTGAAGAAATAGATGATTACAATGTAGAAACATCTAGCGAACATAATTGTGCAATTACACCCCTTTGTTCCTTTTTTAGAAGCTTTGTCATACCATTAGAGCTAATTATCTTTCACAGTTTCCCTGCAATACCCCTTAATTCAACTTCCTTTCCTTCCATAGAAAATTTCATGAAAAGTTCTTGAAAATTAAAAGCTATTGTACCCATTGGACTCCTAGTACAACATCAGCACCTCCCATTGGAATGGAAAGCATTGGGCTAGTCAATACATATTCTCCCATCGATAGCTTGATATTATGGCACTTTCCAGAGAAATTTATTGTTCCTCCATTTGCAACCATCACTTGACACTCTAATGCTGGATATAGTAAGCAATTCAATTCTTTTGCTACCTTACAATGAATAAAATTGTGGGTACTTCCTGAATCGATCAACACTATTACATTTTTCTTCTTGATTTGTCCTTCTATCTTGATGGTTTGAGGAGTGGTAATTCCCACCAATGCATTACAAGATATGATCAGATTCATTTCTTCTTTATCTAGGCTTTGTTCCTGGAGTATATCCTCTTCTTTTGACCTTTCCTGCTCCTTTTCTTCTTCCTCTTCGCAATCTATGCAGAATAATTTCTTCTCAGCACACTTATGACCTTTAGTGTATTTGCTATCACAACTGTAACAAAGCCCTTTTGCTCTTTTTTCTTCCAATTTTTGTGGTGTCAACCTTATAGGTTTTGGAAGACTAGGGGCAACCACACTTCCATCTTTATAGTTGTGAGTGGTATGCTTCCTGGTTGTCATAATTTTTCTTTCCATTTCTCTTGCCAACCTGAATGCCTTCTCTAATGAATCAGGTTACCAAAGGCGAACATCATGTTGGATATTATCCTTTAAAGTCCCTATTAACACATCAATCCTATGCTCCTCTAGAATATTTTTTACCCTTATGTTCAATTTTTGGAACTCCTCAATGTGCTCCATTATTGAACCCTTTTGTTTGAGACTTATCAATTGGCTAAAAAAAGTGTTTCTTTTTGTATCCTCATCATGTGCTATCAATTCTTCCGTAAAAATTACCCAAGTGATAATTTGTTTATGAGAGCAAAGCCATTGATACCATACAAACTAATTTGGTTCCAAATATAAAGTTGCAATACGTACCTTTTGGGTGTTTTGCACATTATTGAGATCGAAAAATTGCTCCATTTGTAATATCCATGTTGCGGGATCCTTGCCATCAAACTTCCTCATATTGATTTTTGGAATATGGTGGGTCTTCATTCCCACATTAGAGTCTAATAAATCATGATTAACATTTCTTTTGTTCGCATCATGAGAGTGACATTTGTTGCACTTCTCCTTGTATTTTGATATATCATGTAGCATTTCTTCCTCTTCTTCATGAGTCATGCTGGAGCTTTTAGGTTGCTTACTAGGTGTTTGTACATTCTTTTCTTGGGGCATCAGTTACCGATAATAATGCTCTACTATGCCCTTTGAATTCCTTTGAAATAATTTTTCAAACCAAGCTTAAGCAAAAATTTAAACAAATCTACACACCTTTTTTCACTTTGTAGGAGCTCGATATTTCCTCTGATGTATCTCTATGCTTTCTGATCATCCAGTTCTGAAATTGTGACCTGTAGTAGCCCTCTGTGTCTTCTTTCCAATGCCACCAGTCTGATCCAAATTGGATTCTCCAAGGAAGAGTTATGCGAAATCTCCCACAGTGACTTGATTATATACTAGTTCAGTAGAGCGAATTTGTACGATGTGCCACGAGTCACTGTTTCAACCTTTTGCTATGACAAATATCTACAAGAAACTACATTCCGTCCTCTTTCTGTAAATTCTTACGAAATTTCAATCCGATGCTCAGGGAGAAATTTATGACTACTTTCCCTCAGTCACCTGTTTGGAATGTAATTCAGGAGTCTAAAAAAGACCAACTTCCTCAGATCATATCTCTGTACATATCGTGAAAAAAGCTCTGAAATTTGGACCCGAGGTTCAGCGCAATGTCTTCTCAAATGGGTTTGTTTTTTAACTTCTGAAACATCACAGAAAAAAAGTTATAGCAAAAATTCCACGATGACCTATTTGGAGCAACGAAACCCTAGAATCCAAAGCTCTGATACCAAATGTTGTGAAACTAGCTCAAGAAAAGATAGAAAAGATAGATCAATGCCTTAGAATTCAGCCTCTTCGAGGGGGCAACCTCCTTTACATTACATAAATGAACAAGTCTTGGATGATTCAAATGACAAAACCTCCTTTCTATATATAGGAGTCTAAGGAGTCACAATATAACCGAGCCGACCTAACAATAATAATATAAAGCCACAAAAATAACAATAGAGGGATTCTATGGGGCACAGTAATAACAATATGGGCATAATAGAGGCACAAAAATATTGATAAGGGATGCAACTACAATAGTAATGGGGTAATCACTAGTATTATAGGGACCCAACATCCTTCATCTGATTTGTTAGATTGGGATGTTGAGTGGTGTTGGGAGAGAAAGGTTATTGATGTCAATGTTGGTGTTTCTGATCATTTAGAGATAGCGTTTATCCAAAAAGGCTACTGGTTGTGTATTATGTCTACTCATCCTGTGGCTTGTTACATCATACAGCCAAACAAATAACTAATGAATTTGTTGATTGAGAAAGGATGGTAGAAAATCTGCTTAGAAGCTTCTCATGTGCACTTGCTTCATTTCTTGAACTTGTGCATTTTCTTTGGAATGCCATCATTAGAATTCAATGTATTGAACCTTAAGCCTATATATTTGACCGCAGAAAAATATATATTGAGTGGTGAAATACATGTTGATTCAAGTTCTTATCCCAAAGAAAATGAGTTGTCTCGAAGCATTATTGTAGACATATGGAAAAAAGAGGGTTCATTTATAGATATGATCAATAATGTCAAACTTGTTTCAAGTGCTAATGGATCAAGCAACATTGTTGTATATCAGTACTCTCACTAGGCCAATCTTGAAGATGAAATGGTCTTTGTTCTGAGAGATAAAAGGAATGCTAGTGAGAAAAATAGTTTTGAAAAGGTCTTGTCTTATCCAAGAAGTCGACACGATGCTGTTAAAATTGATGGGTGCCAACCTGTTATTCCTTCTTTTGTGGGGTGCCTAGAAAAGTACATTTAGGGTCAGTTCTTTTAGCAATGATAGGTGTTGACATTAAAATAATTGCTCAAAATGATAGTAGCAATGGTCTTTCGAAAAATGGTGACTTGGCTCTCCAAACTTCAACACGATCAGATGGTCTGTTTTGGGTGGTCCTTTGTATGATGATACTGAGTACTATATTGAAGCTTCCAAGGGATATCATTTAAAAGAACTTTCCTAGCAACCCTTTCGAAGCCTAGTTGTATGCTCATCCAATTTGATCAGATGCCCCACTTGACCAGCAAAACCATAAAGAATATTTGATCGTTAGTATTCGACCTTTTGTGGACTCCCTGCGTTTGTGGTCCTTACTAGAGGAATCATTGAATTTGCATCAAAGAGCTGCTAGATATGGACAAAACTTCTTCAACCACATTTCTTCAAACTATAGCCATGTAAGTGTGGATTTTACTATTACTTTCAACGCTTTACAATGAAACCAGTGTAAATGCAGGTTGAATGTGGATAAAATATAAACCACTATAAACACAGGTTGTCTTGTATGTGTATGCAAGGGAATACATGATAAAATATTTGAGAGTGAATGGGATACTGTTTCAATAGATTTCATGCTCTATCTTGAGACTCAATATGCAAGGTGGAAGTAATTTGACCATACTAGAAATGGACTCATATCTCGATAATGCATATAATTTCTTTGTGGACATATTGACTGAGATGATGGGGAGATTTAAATCATTAAAGGAGCTAGTCATATGTGTTGGGACTTTTCTTAAAGAAATATGTGTCTTCTCAATTTGTCACTCGAGAGGCTTCCTAATCTTTGATGTCTTTTAATGGGTGACAACTTTATCTTGGTAAAAAAAAAGAAAAAGTTTTCTTTTCGTTTACATGTGCAACGAACAACATGTTTCAATGTTTAAGAATGTTTTCATTTGCTACTTAGTTGTCAGGTATATAATAAAAACAGAATTATACAATGCATATATTGATGTAGCTTAGGTTGACTATTATGTTTTGGTTCATTATTATGTCATGTTTGCATATTCAGTATATCCAATAGATATGAAACAAAACCAAGTAATGACTTTGTTTCATCTCTATTCCTTAATGAAAATATACACTACCTAAATTTAAAAAGTTAACCTGCTATAAGATGTGAAAATACCATAAAATTATTCCATGGTTTTTTTCCATGATGTTCATAATGAATATTTATGTCTTTTACGTCGTAAATGAGTGCGAAGTCGGCTTATTCTAGTTTTGAAATGCAAGGTAGGAACTTTCAAAATATATCATACCTTGACGTCTCAAATCCCCACTCTCTCATCTTCGTATATACAGGTTTATGTAGACATAACCGAATTTCATGATAGGGAAATCAATGTATTAGGCTTCTTTCTTCAAAGCACCCCTGCTCTAGAGATGATAGAACTTCATTTAATTGATGACTTGAATTATGATGATCCACGATACGTAAAGTTTTTGGCGGAAGTGATGTATTTGAATAGAGTTTCAAAGCAAGCAAGGATATTGGTATGAAAATATTCTTTTTAAATACACGCTTCAAAATCTTTAAACCGTTGATGAGTAGAAAGGCATTCGGGCTTCATTTTCCTTTATTTCTTTCTTTATGGAAGGGTATGACCAATGCAAGTTGTATGTGGATACGAGGATGAATTACACTGTGGATATAAGGATGTGGAAACTAGTGGAATGACCTGCTTAGTCTTGGGAAACATCGAGTATGGAAGCGGATGGCAGTCTCATGGAGTAGATATGCAACATTTTGCCCCATTTTCATTTTGTTTATCATTTGTTGTTTGTGCTGCTTCTAATAGTCAGTTTAAATTATTTAGTTTTTTGTCATTTATATCATTAACATTTCATGTTTCCCAAGAAAGGTAACATATTTGGTTGCTTTAGATGAGCAAGCTATAGGATTCAAATGTTCCTAATGAGTTTTGAACATTCGTCCAATATGCCTTGTCGATTTTGTGTTTTCATTGTGGGTTATCGCTTTAATTGTTATCCGGTTTGACATTTGATTGACAACGAAATTCCATGCTTTTATAAATTATTTGTATGTTAATTTTTAAAAATATTTAGGAAATTTGCCTTTAGTAGCCACACTTCAAACAGTGGATTTCATACTACTAGGTTTAAGGTTTTGGTTATGTATTTGGTTAAAATTTCCCAAGATTCATATCATATCTCAACTGTTAGGTTTGGGTTATTTATTTGGTCAAAATTTCCGAAGATTTATATCATACCTCAGCCTTTTGAAATTCATGCATTCATGACATTCGAATGTAAAACATCACAACAAGGATGAGCCCTATTAAGCTCACCAACTCTATTACTATGCTTCATGAATCATAATTCAAATGGACTTTGAATTTGGTTCTTTTCCTTGACTAAATAGTATTAAGAAAAATCCTCTCATTCAAACTCAACCCCAAGTCATACTCAAAATTTTGACATGTGAATAATGTTAGCTCGGAAGCAAGTTTGACACCCAAGTCCTTGCAAGTTAGATAAGACTTTCCATTTAAAAAAAATGATCATATCCTTAAATTGTTAGCCCTTGGACTCCTTCATTAAAGAAAAGATCATTCTATGATCTTGATAATTGGTCTATTAAAACGTTGATGGGGAAAATATGAGTTAAGGAGTATAGAAAGAAATTTTCCTTCACATTGCCTAGACTATTTTGAACTTTTTGGGGCACATCAAGTGACACTACCATCATGACACCAAAATTTCTTGGTAAAGTTCCACTACAAGAGGCATCCACTGATTCATGTTCCTCAACCTGTGACCATAAACATGATTCTTCATAAACATTTTTCCTAGATGATGATAATGATATATAGTCCTTATCATCATAAAGTATGGATTTTCATTCTTCTCTTGTGCTCCACCTTCCCCCTCCCAATTGTATATAAGCATTAGTTTCTCTTGCATGCTTCCCTCTGATTGCAAAGTTATACCCATACCTGAAATCCTTGTCTTGATCTTGGTTCTTATGCTTCTCTTCTTCTTCTAAGCTATGTAATCGGAAAAACATTACCCCCTACCACCACAAATAGCTAAACCATTTTCCATACACTATCTTTCAACCTCCACAAGAGGAATACTATACAATTATCGAGTTGTTTCTCCCTCTCCAATCACCATAGCAACATATTGATTTGGACAAGATCCATCTATTATGTCTATAATATTGGATCCAAAACTATCAAGTTCCTTCAATTGTGGGGCATCTCAACATATTGAATGAAAGTGAGGGATGCCTGAATTTCCAAACAAAGGAAAGGTATCCCTTCATCCATTCACATAAGAATATGAAAGGAGAAACAAGTCTGGCCAAACCTGGATAACTTTCATCACTCTCTCCTGCAAGGACGCCATAATATAAATGTAAAAAAATTCACAATAATATCCACACAGTCATTACACTAATTATGATATTTCTTTTACGAGTAAAAATTACCAGTTGCCTTGATAATTCATGAACAATAAGGGGATTGATCTTTATACATGATATATTTTCATCATTACTATCCTCAACATGTTTTATTATTTAGAATGAGATTTTGTGAATTGGCAAGCGTGTTTTTCGACATTTTTTTTTATATCCCACACAATTTGAATCCTGCTACATTTGGCCTCCTCTGCTTCCCTAGGCTACATGTGTTAAAGAGGGTATGAAACAATAATGATATGTTCTTTGGCCATAAATTATTTTCATTTTTTGGATGAATTTTGTGGAAATTTTATTCATGCCAATTATGTGGCATGAAATAATGTTCCATTATTATTTTTTATCATCTCTTGTTTATGAGTTAGCATGCTTCTATCGAACTAGTTCATTATGACTGTGTCATTTAAAGATCAAGTTGAATGGGTTTTACATTTGATTTCCAGTGTAGTCAACAACTGAATATATATGTTTTCTATTAGGTTGAATGATGGGACAACACACTTTGATTTCAAATAGTGCTCTCTTTTTCATATACTATCACAAGTGCACAAATACAAACTCACTTTTATTTTTACGTGGATAAGAAAATGATGACAACTTTGCATTTTGTAGTGACAAGTATAACTATGTATTGGAGCTATACCTTGAGCCCTTCAATTCATCCTTTTGTTACCCAACATGACCATCTCCTATTTATAACATAGTTCAATTTCTGAACCAACCATCGTTGGATTTCAATTTATGATAACATAGTTCAATTTATGATAAAGAATGAAGACAACCATTGTTGGATTTCCTTCGAGAACACAAATACCAAATCCGTGTAATTTTTCTTTCCTTGGTTAATATATTTCATCATTGTGTTTGATAGTTAATTCATTATTTTTCTATGCCAATAAATCTCTATCAAATAGTAGATAAGGATGACCTCGCTGTTTTAGACATATATAATCTGAATTAATTAAAAATTCACAGGGTTGTTTCAATTCTCATCTTTCTATTTCTCTTCTTTAGAGAAAACAATATATTCAAATACCAACTCAACTCAAACCAAACTGAAATAGAGAATCCTAGTTATGAAGATGTTTCTCTCTCCATACCTTATAATGACATTATTTTTTCGAATTATACTTGAAGTTCAGAGATAATAACCTGGATTTATATATTTCTTTTATCACCAAATTGAAATCATGGTAAAAATGTGAATATCCCATTAAATATGACCTAAAGATGATTCAAAGAATGTCACCTTTAGTCTAAGCATGTGGCAGAGTAATCTATGAGGTGTGAAGTTTTATTAGAGGCATTGTTTGTTTATTTGTTTTGGTTAGAAAATGGTTTTGTCTTCCTTTTATGTGACTTTCAATTTATCATATCTAGCATTTTGATAAATGGGAAAGAATAATGTGTGGTATTTATCTTGAAGAAATTGATGTTGAATGAGAGGATAAAGAGTTTAACCAAGCTACAATCTTCTTTGGTAAAGGTAGAGGGACATCTTAAAAAGTTACCTAAGAATACACCATATACATAGTTTGAACATAAGTAACATATGGCTTTTTTTTGCAGATATGTTCTTTTTTATATCCAAGATATCACAAAAAGACAAATATTGATATTGTAGAAATTGTTAGAGGACCTCATTGAGGTCAATTTTTCTGATGTTCTACTTGATTGATACATTCTGATGACAGGAAGGCTTTAAATACGAATTAATATGTTACCAAAACAAATTATATTCGAAGTTTATACATATAAAAGATTAAAAAAATGTTAATTCATTCATTTCATTGTTACTTGACTCTGGCATGGGAAGGTTACATTAAATCTGATTGGAAAAAGGATGGGGAGACAATATAGAGATCATGTCTTGGATATGATTCATTTATTGTTGGAGATCCTTCAGGCACTTCAACCATCGACTTTGGAAATGTTTCTAGTAAGTATTCCTATGGTTTTTAATGTTGTGATTCTTTCACCTCATGGTTATTTTGGACAAGCAAATGTTTTAGGAATGTGTGATAAGATATCGATGGACAGGTAAACAATTTTTTTATAATTGCAATATCCATTCCATGATATCCTCTCTTTATTGTTTGATTGTATTTTGAAGGTTTATTTCAATTTTTCTTTGTATTTTAACTATTAAATTCAAAGTACTTGATATTATGTATGTTTAAACAACAACCAAAGCTTGAAGATGAAATTAATATTACATGATATTGATTGAAAGCCTTTTAATTGTTTTGTATTGAAATATTTTCATGATTATTAGAAAATTTTACTTTCATGTTGTTATTTGAGAACATGTTGTTTATATACTTGACCAAGTTCATGCATTAGACAACAAATTGTTGTTGTGAATAAAATGACAAGGATTAGACATCACAACTCAAATTATTTGTTTTAACAAGTTATTTACAACTTGAGCTTTTTAGTATGTAGCTTAGTTGGCATGATTGTGCCTAAGCTTTCCCTGAAGGTTGAATACTAAGTTACTAAGGTGTTCTTTCCTATGGTAACTTTAATTTGTTTATACAGGTCATCTGGCCAGATAGTGGCCACTATCGCTCAACTAAAGAAAACTTGTTTGAGTTTCTTGCTCTTATGGGGAAGAATGGCTTTAACATTGTTGATGTTGAGGTATATGTAATATAAATCCTTTATAGTCTACTTTCATTTATATTCTATTTTTCATCGTCTTTCATGTCTTACACTCTCCATTCTAGTTTCTTTTTCTTTTAGAAAAGGAATTCAATATTGATGGTAAGCAGTAGGATTTGAAGAAAAAGGAGAACACTAACACTGGAGCGACAAATGCAAAAAGAGAGAGAAGAGAGCTAGTCTAGTGGTATCCTTAAAGCCAATATCCCACATAAGACACGCACATAGAGATTGATGTTCAAGTCTTCATAGTTAGTGAATTCACCTTCAATGACTTGACAGCACAATGATAATGTTTTATAGTGATGAAACAAATTTCATGTGTAAATTGTAGTCGAGCCAATGTTATGTTGGAAAATCATATTGTAATACTCAACATTTCATATAATATAATTTATGTGGTTGAAATTATTTATAGTTGCACTTGATATTGTTTAGTATTTTAACTAACATATGTAATTTTGAATTTTCATATTAGTTGCACCAATTCAAATTGTATAATGTTTTTCTAATTTAGTCGCAAAACCATATTAATTAATCTATGTTGATTAATAATGAACGCATAAAATCAATGTAAAACTACTAAATCGGTAGTTTATATTGATTAATGATGAACACAAATAAAAATATACAACTAAATTAGTCATTTCTAATGATTATTAATGAAAATAAATGAAATGAATATAAACTACTAAATTAGTTGTTTATATAATGAAATGACACTACCAAAAAAATATAAGTGACTACTGCAAATGATTAATTTTTCATTACAAATGACAATTAAATTTTGCATATATACGACTATTAGTAGCTAATCTGTAGTATCTTATAACACGACAAAAATTTAGTGATATTTCTTTGTTCATTGATTGGTTTCAAACGACGACTAAAATTTGCATATATATGACTATTAGTAGCTAATTTACAGTATGTTATAACATGACCAACATTTTGGTCATATTTCTTTGCTCATTAATTAGTTTTCTCAGATGATCATATAGTAATATATTTTTTGTATATTTGCTCATTAATTGTGGCAATTAATGTCGAAATCAATAACTAAATTAATGACCAAATTGACTAAATATATTCCTAGCTGATAAAATTGAGACAATCAATTAATGACTAAGCTAAAAATGACTAAAAGTTGGTTGCATTATAAGATACTGTAAATTAGCTACTACTGGTCACCGACTGAAAAGTAGTCATTTATATGCAAATTTTAGTCGTTGTTTTAGTAACTAATTAGCCATTTTGTACTAGTGACAGTTTCAATGGTTTGGTACCTATGTTGCTGCGAAAATATATCTACAATAACCATTATAGCATTTCAACACTAAATTCAATACTTAAACACTTTCTACAAGTTTTGAGTACTGAACCAATTTAGTACTCTAGGTTCCACTAATTATAATTAGATTGTTTAACACTAGTTTAATGGTATCAAATTTAACAGTATCATCCACAACTTCAAAATTTAGTTTGGAAGAATATTGTTTAGTGACAAAATCAAGTTCAAAATCATAAATTTGGAAACATCAAAATTCCTTAACTAACAAGAAGTAGTCTGTCTACATAAAATTCAATAATTTAAAAGCATTAACATTAATTTTTAATAATTCCAAGAGTATTTTATCGCTCATTTATTTTGAATCTCTAGCCATCATTACATAGTAAAAGCAAAGGTATAATGAACTTTCATTTATTTGTATTGATGTAAAGAATGTGAATGATAGAGTCTGACTAGTGGGCTTGACCTCCATTCGTTCAAATTATGTGTTATTATGATTCAATATTCTCCTTTCTTCATGCCATTGGAGTGTGCTACTATGATTTAATTTCAATTTTCTTACCCAACAATGAATCATGATAATCAACCCCTTGTCATCATACATACATTGGTACTTCTACTCATCATCATTTACATACCATGTTCTCATCATCATTTCAAAATGTAGCCCTCCTTTTAGTCTATCCCATTTGCTTATTATCAATTTATAAAAGATGGAAACAAGAAGACTTTTACTCCCAATTCCATAGCCTCTCTATGTTTTAGCCGAGTGACCTCCCAATTCCTCAATTATCCTTGAAATATTTTTTATCGCTGGCATGGGGGTCGAGAGTCATGAGCCTACCTTCACTCACTTCCATGCTAGTGTTGAGTATGTTGCATGCAAACATAAGTTTGAGGATAAAGGGTGGATGAATTTCCTATAGATGTTTTAAGGGAATAAAGACAAGGTCTCCATGGAATTTGCACAAAACTTGGATCAGAAGACAGTGAATGTTGGAGACCTTGAGATTGAGATAATAGATAAATTGATGAGCAAGGTAACAGGGTTACCTCTTACTAGTGAAAATAATTTCAAAGGGTTCTATGTCAACTAGGAGGAGTGCATGAAGTTTCTTAAGGCAGAATATGAATCTATCACTTGGTCCAAATGAGTCCTTAGGAGCTCCATTGAAGAGGAATGGTGGCTAGTTGTCAAAACATTGCAAATATTTATAAATTTTGAAGGATGGTATGCAACTATATTTCTTTACCATGTAAGGATTCATCTCCATTTGAAATATGTTCATGATGTCAGTTTCCCTTTCTTCCTTTGCCAAGTTCTGCACAAAGTTTCCATAAATGTATAGTCGGCCTGCAAAAGAGCTGAAGCTAGTCTATGCCATTATAGCCTCATCAAAATGGTTATTGTTATTGAATTGCGACAACGAAACGTAATCTCCGTAAAATTCTTGGCTAGAAATTTTCTTGGAGAAGAAAATCAAACAAAATTCAAACAAAGAGTAATTAGTTCTAACTCAAAGAAGTCAGGTGAACGGTGTAAGGTCATTGTTAAATCACCTACTAAGCATGTTAAAAATTTTGTGAAGAATATGAAATCGTAGGAAGCTAAAGGGTGCATAGAAAAAGGGTCAAAAGGAATTTCTTCAAGAAACTGTAGCCCTATTCATGAGAAAGAAACCCTGATACCATGAGAAGAGAAGGGAAAAGAGGCTCGTAAGTGATTTTTGGATATGAATACTAATGTAGGGAGGAAACTGACACTGGACCAACAACAAGAATATATTCGAAAGAAACCATAGACACGGGATGTAGGACCAGTTTTCTCAACAACAAAGAAACACGAAGAGGAACAATCGAAGACACATGCTAAAAAGGAGCAGAGGAAGTTGTTTCATGAGAAAAAGGATGTTGTGCATATAACGACCCTGTCTCATCCCCCAGACTGAAGAAATTCCTAATACATCTGAGATCCCGGCTTTGTAGCATGAAAAAAGATTTATATGTAGCATGGCACGTCAAGAGTACCCTTCATAGGCAAGTCAATCCATCAAAACAATTTCTATCCCTTCATTGCCAAAAGAGTAAGGGCATGTTGACAATATTGAAGACATTCAAGGTAACTCTCTAACTAATGCATCATTTGAAAATGGGCCTAGGAGAAGAAAGGGAGTGGTTGAAACTATGGTAAGTGAGAACCAAGAAAATTTAGTTCATGAGGAGAGTGGTTCAAGAAAACATAATTTTCATCCTTAAGATGTGTCTATTTTTACTGAGAAAGATCTAAAGTACCGAGTTGATAAGCTACAGAGGAAGAATATTAGACTAAAGGAAAAGGATCATAACTACAATGTCCTATACAAACATGATAGAAAAGAGAACAAGTTGTATAAGGAACAAAACTTGGCTTTCACTTTAGAAAATGACAAGTTGATAATGAAAAACAAGAAACTACTCCACTAGAAGGTGAGAGAGTAGAGACCTACCTGGATATACACTACCTATGATAGGTTTGGAGACTTCAACAACAGAACATAGTGAATGATTATGGCCTCAAAATTTTGGTTAGTATAGCATGAATCTGAAAACAAGGTTGCCTCCAATTTTGATGTCCGAATAAGTTTTGTAAGAAAACAATTGCATGAGGACTTGCATCCTGTTTTTCATGCAGGGATATTGGGGCCTACATTTGTCTCTTTTTGGACACCCTATTATGTTATTTTTTATGCTACCCTGCTCCATTTTTTACCCTTTTTATTAGTTCAAAAGCTACCGTATCCTTGCTAAATGGTCCTAGTTAATAAATGGAGGTAAAGTCACAAATTAGGCCTATTTTCATATATCTTTGGTTACTCAAGATAAATGTTAAGTGATTTTATATTTTTTTACCTAAACTTTAATGTAACTTTACTAGGATTTTTTTGACGATGCTAGATACCGCTAACATATGGGGGATCTCCCGATATAAGGTCACAACTAGACCTTAAACTATATAGTATAGGAGCCCCATCCGGAATACAATCTGACTGTAATTTACTTAATGATATGCCTTGGTTTTAGCTATCATCATGAGAGAGAAGTGTCATTTCCTTTTCGAATGAGCAAGTTAGTATGCCTTGTGTGTGTTCGATTGCTGATGTATCCAGGTTCTTCTACTGTGGGGGGGAATAAAGTGAGCCTCTAAAAAGTGAAGTAATAGTACTACCCTAATGGAGACACATATGAGAAGGGATGGTTTTTATAACATCAAGAGAAGTAGTTCACAAGGATGTGATGATCATTATCAGCATAACAACACATTTCCAACAAGGAACACTGAACTAACTAAAATAGTTAAACTAATGCAATACTTAATGAAAACAAACATGGACCATAAACATTCAAATAATAGTCGTATAAACACTCATAATCCATGTGTGAAAATGTACTGGCCTGAAGAGGCTTCGATATTAAGGAAAATTCCCAAGATACATAAATGCAATGAACACCACTAGCTCCAATAGTGGAAGCTTAGAGCCACTACTTGCTCCCCAAAAGTACTAACTTTGTCTATGTAATGCAATATGGGAGAAGCCAAGGTTCAATGTCCTTTACATGAGGAATGAGGATCTATTTATAACTTGATGAATGGCATTTCATATCCTCATGACTCTTGACATTCTAACTCCTAATGAGTGTTGGACGTTTAAAACCTTTGGAATTCCATATGACTTTTAATATTACATGTCTTTTGGAGTTCCATGACACTTTATTTCATACATGACTCTTGCTCTTCCACTCATTCGTCCTTTACAATGACTACAATAATGCACCATGACCTCCACATCCTCATATGATGAAACCAGACATGTCACTATCTTGGATGACTGGGTTGACAATGTCTAATGACATGCACTTTGTCCAATGGTGGCATAGTTGCCACTTTATTTCTCTTTGTTTATCTTATGATCATGGTTCTTTCATACTCCAAAGGTTATTCAATATTGGAGTCTTTGGTTTTCTTCGATCATTAAGTTTTGAGTGTGTTCTTGTTTCATTTTGTGCTTCCTTTATTTATCCTCTTTTCCCTATCTTCCTCATGTGTTCCTTCCATGATGTCCCTAGAATACCCATTTCTACAATCACTCATGAAGAGAAACCATCAATGTGAAAATCTCCTATTCTACCATGACTTGTGCATATTTTCATATTGATGCCTATTTGGTGCACTCAAAGGGGTTAAAAGTGCTTCAGGGCACATGGGTGTACATCAAAAGGTTGAAGAGGAGGAGTTTCTTTAACATGTGCTCATGCACTGAAGGGAAGGAAGCAATCATGGTAGGGAACATGCCACAAGCCTGAAGGACAAAGGTGAAGTCTTCAAACTTCCTAATTGAATTTTGTATTCAAGGGAGAGAGGGAGGGTGTAGGGCACTCCTGAAGGCTGAAGGATGAGGCTCCGCACCTTCGAGGTATGCTCATATGCTCAAGAGGCCTCAAGAAGGGCGCACAAAGAACTCTTGAAGGATTAAGCATTGACATTCCTTCCTTCGGGGTGTGCTAATGTTCTCAAGAAGTTTAAGAGGGTGAAAGATGCATAGGGGAAATCTAAAGGATCATGCTTCGGGTCTGAAGGTTGCACCAGTGTGCTCAAGGAGGGTGCACTTCTTTATGTTGAACTAGTGTGCTCCAAGAAGACTTGCTCATTTTGAATGGTGCAATTTGTAACAAGGAAGGGGATTCATGGTTGGGGAGTGTTCCTAGCTCTCAAGGAGGGAACAGGGAAGGATTTCAAACAATGAAGGATCTCCCATCAAGGATTTAGACTGCGCTTGTGTGTTATTGGCCTTAATGGGCTTGTTTGCAACTGAAATTTGTCTAAGTCTTGGTGATAAGGCAAGGGGTTACTAAATGAATTTATACATAGAAACAAGCGCGATGCACACTAAATCATCAATAAAAATTAGTCGAGCTTGACCAATAATGAATATACAACTAAACACCACTTTTTTCACATTCCCCAACTACTACTCGTGGAGTGTGTGCAATTATGACCCAAAACTGTCATTTGATAACATATATGTCCTGTGACCATAAAATCCACCTAGAGACATTCTAATCACTGTGAAAAACTTGAAAACATTCAAGAACACTTATAACATATAAAACAAAATTATTAACACTTCAAAAACGAGGCGAAACTTGATATGACAATGAAGTAGGCTTTAAAATTCAAATGTAGTGAAATTTTTGAAGGGTACACCCATGTAGTCGCTTGTTTCACCTCCCTCCACATGAAGCCTTTCTCTTCTTTCACCCTTTATTTATCTATTTTAATAGAACTGTGCTTTAGCACTTATTATTTTCAATATAAAAAAACTGGAATCCTGACTTATTGAGAGCAGAGGAGGTTTCCCCTTTAGAGAAGTATATTTGGACATCTGATTTTTATTTGCTCATATTAGATTTTTTCCTTATCGTTTGTCTATTAGATTAGACAAGAATTAACAAAAAAGTATACTTGTACCAAGTGGAGTAGTTTCGATACTAGTATAGGCATCGATATAATAGGTTCCCTCAGCTTTATCCTATTGGATGAATCATATTTTACATCTAGACTTGGCTCAACCTATGGAATTTCCCAAACAAAGAAGGAGAAAAACAAGAAGCCAAGCATTGCAAATGTCACCCTTCTCCTTTATTGCACTACAAAGCCTCTAGAGCCATGCACTTTACACAAAGATTATTATTTATGCACACTGACTAAAAAATAATATGTGACAAGACATGACTACATAATAAACAAATGGACAAAAACAAAAGAAAATAAGAGGAAGAATTGTACATGAAGCGCAACTTCTAGCTACCATTAGAAATGATGTTTTAAATATCGACCATTTTAGTAATAGGGTTAATCCTCCCGTATGATAATTTTAGATTAAATTAATTATGGATGAGATTCTTAGCAACAATAGATGCTCCAATCCACAAAGGTTGGAACTTTGTGTGTTTACCTTTGTCTTCATGGGGTTTCTCCCATTTCAGGACTAGGTCAGCCACATCAAAGATCTTTAACCCTACACATTTTCTATCAAACAAGTGCTTTACATGGTTCTAATCTACAAAAAAACATTCTTTGGCCTTGTTCCTTTCTTCCTCAAGTTTAAGCAACGTATTTATCCTACTCTAAACCACAAAGCAAGGTTTTCCTTGTGACTCTTGAGGAAAAGGTTCTTTACTGTAGATTGGGAATTAGGGTGAGGTTTTTAAGGAAGGTTTTGGGGTAACATGGTCAACCCAAAGAGTGTTGGTCACAGCCTTAGCTGATTCCTTTATTCAGATAAAATGATCTTCTCGATTATACAAACAATATTCTTATTTATCGATTCAGCTAGAACATTTCCCTAGGGATAATAATTTTATGAATTCTTCAAAACAATCTCATTCGTAATGAAAATTCATAAATTTTTAACGATGAAAAATATGTTGCATTATCAAAGACAAGTGATGTAGGAACGACAAACCTAGTTATGATATTCTATTGCAAAAATTCGATGACATGTGACATATGTATGATTTACTTTCCTAAGAGGAATGGATTATACCCACTAGGTGAAATAACCTATTATTTTTAGGATATATTTGTGTTGATTTGAAGAATGAGGGAAAAATTCTCTGATCACATCAAGGCCCTAGTGTTGGAATGCTTCTTCAACTACTTATGGTTGAAGTGGGGAGGTTGGCCTCTAATCATGGTCGACGCATCTCTGAAATGCTTGGAACTTATGTACATAAGCATGAACATACTTAAATAAAGTGGGTGAAGAATAAACATCCCTCATAACCTTACGTGTTGTGGTGTCATCCGCATAGTGAGCACCTGACAATCGATCATGCAAATCTTTTAAAAACTTCTTTTGATCATGTTGCTCAACGAACCTGAGAAAGACACCATTGTGATGCTTCCTTAGAATCACTTCATCAACCAATTGTTATGATAAATGTTTTATACATATTTCCATTTTTTGTTTATTTGGTAAGTGTGAGGGAAACATGCCGTGATCTGAAAATTGTTGTAGATTTGCATACCGAGACACTGTATACATGCATTGAGGAACAAATTCAATATTGTACATCTCTATTTCCTACTCCCACCTTGATAGATCTTGTTCACAAGCATCTCTTGCTTCTGCACCTAGCTTACAAAGTCCATAGCCCTTTATGGTATGAATTGGCTTAAATTCTAGGTCATACTCTTGAAGAAAGGTCATCTAGTTAGCCCTCTTCTCACCCAGCTCTAACTACATGAAAAATTTTCTTACTACTGGATGAGATACAAATACAACCATGTTAGATTTCATTATGTAGGTCCTAAAATTCTTAATTGCCTTATATACTGCACACACCTATTTATCAATGCCACGATAATTTAATTTTGGCCCTTGTAGACTAACACTCATAAAAGAAATTGATTGCCCATTTCCTTCATTATTTTTTTGAGTCAATACATCCATAATTGACACATCTGAAGGAAACATATAGAGCAAAAGAACCTTGCCATAATATGAACTAAAGAGTGTAGGTGCATTGGCGATAACCTACTTGATCTTAGTGAAAATGTCTTTCTCTCATTTGTCCCATTTGTATACTGCATCTTTCTTAATCATATCTAGTATAGGTTTGACTATCTAAGCATAATCTGAGATGAATTTTCTTAGGAAATTGATTTTCCCTAAGAAATATTGCATGGCTTACTTATTCACAAGGAATGGGATTTGCGTAATAGCCTTGACCCTCTCAAGATCAATCTTGATTCCACTCTTTCCTATGATGTTCCCCAGTAAAATCCCTTCGGACACACCAAAGACGTTATTCTTGAGATTAAGAGAAATCCCATACTTTTGGCACCGCTCAAGTATCTCCTTGAGATGATGTACATGATCTAATCAGTTCTTCCAAAAAAAAGGTAACGTCATGTAAATAAACAATAATTCTTTGACCTATAAGGCCATGAAGGGTGATTTACATCGCTCTTTAGAAAGTTGCACTAGAATTTATTAATCCAAATGGCATCCTTTTGAAAGAAAACATTCCCCATTTAGTCTGGAAGGTAGTTTTTAATTGGTCGAGTTCTGATATTAGCACTTGATTATACCCTAAAAATCCATCTAGTAAGAAAAAAATTTCAGATGCAGACACTATGTATATTATATACTCCATGGATGGCAGTAGATAGTTATCTTTATTAGTAGTCAAGTTGAGATTCTGAAAATCAACACATAAACATATTTCACTAGGCTTCTTTCTAAATGGGACCAAGTTAGAAACCCATGTGGAATGTTTAACTTTAAAGATGATCTAGGTGTCCAACAAACTTTCTTAATTTCTTCTGAATAAGATGTTCCGATATTGGCTGAACTTTTTGTAGTTTCTTCTAGAACAGTTTCACCGCTTATTTTATAGGAACTACATGCGAGATAATATGAGTGTCATAATTCTTTAATTCATTGTATTTCCATGTGAACATGTCTCAATACTACTTGAATAAGTAGATAAATTCTTGTTGTTCCTATGGAGAACAATAAGTATTGTGGTTCCTATCTTGTGGGATTCCCAAGTTGACTTGTTCAGATGCTAGCTTTGAACTCTGAGTCTTCATGTTAGTTGGTCCTCTAAACCAATTTTGTAGATCATATAATTTCTCTAGAGTCACCTCACCTTTTGGCATAGTGTTTGCTTTCATTTCATTGGATTCTTTCTACAGGGTCCAATCATTCTCATCCTCCTCTACGGTAACATATTTGAATATATCACCATCAATCATAAAGTATAGTATCTGTTGGTTGTCACTGAAAATGTGTAAACTACTAACATTATCTAGTACAGATGGTTTGCATAAAATTTCAATAGAAAAACCATTCTTCAATGGTGACATCCTAACAGTTGCATTTTCTAAAGCATCTATTGTTGTATTTATAACTCTAGGAATAAATACAATATTTAAATATTTAAAATTATTTATCAAACGCCATACCTCCTACTAGTAGTTTCTTAGATGCAATGAAACACAATGTATAGTATCTCGTACCTGACTAGTGACCACCTGTGAGTCACCAATTACCTTTAGAAGCTCTAGATTTAGGTTTATAACTTTCTTCAATTTGAGTACAAGCACTCCATATTCTGTATTGTTATTGGTGCACTCAAACTCCAGACGACATGCAATTATATGCTTCTTATTGCTTGGATTTGTAGGAACACAACTTGATCTGGAACCTTCCTGTGTCTTTGAAAAAATAAAATATAAAGACCAAATATTATGAGTTCCTTGGTTACTTTCTATACAATCATTATTACTAATACTACTAATGTGTACATATATATTATAGATTTCATTTGCACCAGTTGGAGAACAAGTAAGAAGTTCCAACTATGTATCCAGTGGAATGGGTGATGGTTGTGCTTGATAACACTCGAGGTTAGCTTTGAGAAAGAAATTCCCAAAACTCAAATCAACAAAAGTGAGAGGCTCATTGTGGCCCTCAGGTGGTGTCACAATGTGCTTCATGTATGGCTTAGTGTTCAATAAAATTCGATTATTCCTTCCCTTGTATGGAAGCCATAAATGTGACCAGTATGTTGCAGAATATCTTTGTAATTTTCTCAACTAGTCTTTGTTCAGTAATACACCATAGGATTTGGGTATGTCCGAAATTACAATATTTATACATTGGTGAACTTATTCATATTTCAATAATATGATAATCACATTTATAAGCACACCAATAAGTTGGACAAGATATCTTTCCAGCTAGACAATCTACGCATCGGTTTTCTACCATTTTGCATTTATTTTCTCTGCCACTAATAAAGAAAGTACATTTATAGATGCACTAGAGCCTACTAAAAAAAATTTGAGATTATAATTGATAATTTCTAATGTTAATAGAAAAGGAGGGAATAAAGTGTTAGATTCTAATGTTAGAGAACTTACTACATGTTCAAGAGGACCACAAGGATTACTCGACACATTTTGAGATGAGGAATATTTATGACCTGTTGAAGGCCACAAAAAGGTCTGGAGAATAAGTTCATGTTGCCCTGAAATCTTGTCGACCTCATAAATAGAAATGCTTTCTCGCATCTTCTTCAGGTATTGCACAATGTTATAATCAATTGTTTCCCCTATTGCAGGAAATGTTGAAGTGTCTAGAGGAGTGGATTTATTTGACACTTCCAGAATGTTAGATTTTCTCTTGCTACTTGAGGCAGTGTTCTTCAACTTAGTTGCATCTCTAGACATGATTTATGCATTCTGAGCACGATTGACGGGTGGAAAATTTCTTCTTAATAACCTCTCTTTCAATTTATGTATAGTCAATTCCTATTTGGATATAGGCCATTTACTCTTTAAACTATATCGACCACTTTGCTTTCGAGGAGGGGGATCATTCTGTGGAGGTTATTAGGTGTCCTTCTTATCAACGTTGTAGACACAATGATAGGTGTTTACTGCGTGTCTAACACCTTTGCTTTCTTCATTCGTTGCATGTTCTTCCATTCCCTCTACCTATTCCATCTGTTCATTTGCAAATAGGGTATCTACAATTTGTGCAGCCAAAGTGTTCATGTTGTGATCCAACTGAGGGCATGTTTTTTTAAATGATATTCCTAATGAAAATACCAATAATTATCCTTACTAATACTTTTTATTTTCATCACAACATTCGAACTTTGTGCAAACTTGGCAAGTAGATTTCTTCTATTATTAATATTCCTTTGAAAAGGGAATGACTTGGGAGGCTTGATGCTAACATAAGTCTCACTTGACCTCTTCTTTAGCTCTAAAATTTCATTGGTGAGTGTCTTCACCATCCTCGTCAAGCTTTCAATATCTGATGATCCCTTCTCTTTAGCCTTACTAGTAGAATGTTGTGACTTCCTACTAGTGTGTTTAGAGTCCTTCGATTCCTCATCATTCATAATGACCCCAATCAAGTGCAAGTCCTTCTCAATGGAGAATTCTTTAGCAAAATTAAAGGCCAAAGCTTCTTTCGCAACTCTCTTTACAAATTGGGAAATATTAGTGGGTAAGGCAGCTATGTAGTAGTCAATAGTAATAGAATCATGTGGTTGTTTACTTGGGGAAGATTTTTTCAATATATGATTGAATCTCTGATTAAAATATTTCACCTATTCCTTTTCCCCCATATTCATGCTCCTGAGCTCTTTGAGTAGAATGGTGGGAGCTTTTTCCACTGCAAACTTTTGAGGAAATAGCTTTTAAAACTCCCTCGAGGTGGGAATTGAATTGACGAGAAGACTATGGTAGCATGGTTCCACTCTACCATCTAGTTTATAGGTGAAAATCATGCAAGAAGCATCATCATAACTCACCCCCATTATTCATAAATGTAGATATAAATCATTGAGATGGTCTTTGGCCTTCGTCTTCTTATTCAAATCATGCTTTGAATGCAACTTTTCCAGATGTCTAGGAATTATTCGCAGGTTACCTAGAAGAGATAGAGGCCCTTGGGCCATCCAATCCAAATCCTGGTATTCCATGTTCTTATACTTTTTTTCTTCTTCCTTATCAGAATTGGAAGATGTTATCACCAAAAAATGATCACCTAGCCATTTCTAACTAGGCAAATCAAAATATTAATCAACTAAAAATGATGAGCAAGGTTAGGCCATCTATCTCCAACTTGTAGATCCTAATTTTGACGTTAGTTTTTCCACTACGATCTCCACAAGATTTAGGTCCTTCTCCTCATCCCCAAATTATCGACAGCGCACTGTGCAAATGAATTGGATCTGAGGGAAAAAAGCACTTTTAAACAAAGAACCCTATTATTCCCATCTCCCATTGTGACCAAATCATAGATCCATTTGACAAACCGTTAGCACTATTGTAAATCTCTCATTGAGTTCTATAATGGGTATCCATTTGTTTTTGGAAATTTAAAACTTCAATAGGAAGCCATTTTTTTCTAAGAGGTCTCACTTTGCTGCATATTAAAATCGAATTCCTTCATTTGAGCCACCCATACTCTATTACCACTTTACCTTTACATTGGTTGACTCACGTGTCAATTTTCATCATGAGTAACCATCATTTACTTATGTTTTTATGGTCCCATCCGAGCCTCCCCCATGTGGTACTATCATCGACTCACCATTGTATATTTGGAGTCTATTTTGAACTCCCTTGAGTCCAGTTATATTTTTCCATAAATCATTGTGTCACATCCATCCCATTATATCCATATTTTGCCTCGAGCTCTTTTGCTTCGTATTTTATAAACCCCCGTTTGATTCATTAATCATTCCCTCTAGGATCGAGTCAGTCATTTCCAAGTCAACCGTATATATCATGCTCTGACAAGGGAATTTTTAGTTCACCAATCATCTTGTCTCCTTCCATCATCATCCCTCATGTCAGTCCACTGGTCGCTCTACTTTGATACCTCATGCCTTTGTTAATGATTCCTCATCGCCTTAGCTCTAGTAGGCCCTCTTCTGTCGACTTCAACACATTTATTCTAGAAGTGTGGTATATAGGGAATTATACCTTGATCCTGGCCTTCATCTTTGTTCAATACCTCAGATAAACCAAAAGGAATCATTATTTCCCTTTAACTTGGTTGTTTCTCATGTACTCAACTCTAGCTCCTTATTGAACGACTGAGAATCATACACTTGATGGTTCAGTGATCCAAAGAATTGTCCCAGTGATTCCCGGGTGTGTGTGATATGTTTCAAACCTTATTAGGTGGTGGCCCTTCAGGTATCCCCCCCACATCCCTGGATGTCCATAGATGTTGATCCAACCTTAGATTCAATTCCACAAATGTGATGGGTTCGGTTTCAGTCGCTTTCAGTGCCCACAACATGCATGTATCCTTCAAATGATCCATTCAGATCATTAAAGCCCTTTCTTACTCAGCAGGAGTTCTTCGGTTATGACCCCCCCTTACCATGTCAGCTTGAGGGGAATTGTGTTTATGTACTCAAATGTTATTGTATTTAGTCCTGTCCTATGTCTTTCCAAACACATTATGTATATGGGATGATTTGTATTATATGTTGGCCCATTGATGCCAGTATATCATGTATCATGTGCTTTGTAGCTCAATCCCACACTGTTGGGCTCACCATTATTCTTTATATGCAGTTATCGCACTGGGTATGGGTATGCCTCCCTTGCCTCATTTGAGATCATGTAATCCTACATAAAAGGAGACTTCTATCAGTTTAGTAGGTCTCGCCCCCTCCATTTTTGTCCTTCCTTGCATTGCCTCAATTGTCTTTATCTATCTCTCTTTCTGACTCCCCTTTGGTGTCTCATGGAATTAATACCTACAACATATTTCGGTCATACAATTTTCTCCTAAAACTCATACGTTGGGGGCCAATCTGTTATCACCAAAAAATGATCACCTAGCCATTTCTAGCTAGGCGGATAGAAATACACCATGTAGGATTAATTTTACCATAGTAAAATTACTTTCACCATGGGAAATAATTTAGTGAACCATTTTTATTAAATTATTTTTTGATTAAAATTTAAAAACCCTGTGAGAATAATTCGATAAATCATTATTTACGTATTTTCTCTAGGAATAATTATTAAGTCATTGTTTAATCATTATTCTTTGTCACATTTGACTAAATCCTCAAGGAATAATTAAATAAATCACTATTTTTTTCATATTCCTTATTCCTATTATTGGAATAGTTGTTAAATCACTATTTAGTAATTATTTTATTTTCACACCGTTCTTAATCCTCGTCAAATAATAAATAAAAAAATTTATTTGTTAATTATTTATAAATAAAGACAATTTACCATATTGAATATCTTTTCCCTCTCCAAAGAATATAATAAAGTATTACTAATGGTTAGAAATTGATTTGGTCAATATTGTTTTATTATTCTCCATTTTCAATATTAACTTAATACTTTGTTATAAATAAGAGGGTTTTCCATTCATTCTTCACCATCATCATTATCATCATCACCATTATCATCTCTTTCCTCTTGAGCTCCCATTTAATTTCTCCACATTGTTTTGGTTTTTTCGCACATTGAGAGAGAGAATCAATTAGTGAAGCATTAAGGACGTCAAAGGACCCATCCCACGAAGGGGGATTTGCAAACCCTTTTTCCAAATCTCGTTTACTAGATCTTATCAATAAAATATGTATTTGTCTTAAAGTCTTTCAATTTGGGTTATTTCATTCGATATATATATTGTTGTTTGTTGTTTTGCATCGTATAAGTTTTTTTTTTGCAAGCCTTTCAAGTTTTATCATAGATTTGAATCGTAAGTAGCCACAAATTGTTGTTAGGGTCACATGTCACCTAGTGAATTAAGTGAATATTTTTTGGTACACCTTCCAAGAAATTTCACACTAATAGAACATTCCTCATTGTTTTATCTCTCAATAAGTTCATGAGAAACAAAAATGGTATCATCCCCATATCCTTTGTTATGTGGCAGAAGTTATTTTGGATCTTATATATAATTTGTGGATTCAGCCATCCATTCCAAAGTGGAAAGGACCAAATATTCCATTGTAGAAACAAAGATATTGGTACCAATTCTCTCTCTTTGCTTCAGAAAATGTAGAAGATCTTGTGCTTCAGGAATTAATATGATAGTCTTCATGAAGTTATCCATTATAGGTCGAATTTCCCACATATTCTCATAAGTAATTTTGCAACTGGGTTCCAGGCCTAGTTGAGAAGAGCCTCCTTCTTCAGGAATCATAGTAGTGCTTAGAATGTTTCTACCTTGACTAGGAGAGGAATAATTAAGGTGTGAAGAGTGATCATGCCTAAAAATATGGTAGCCCTCCTTCTAGCACCATAATGTTGACGGTGTTGGATACTATCAACATTCATGGGATCTCCCTGATATAGCGTCCCAACTACACTTGACACCATTTGGTGTTGGAGTACCATTTGGAATATGTCTTGGATTCCGTTTACCTAAATATATGACTTGGATTTAGCTTTTGGCATGAGATAGAAGTGCAATTGCCTTTTCGAATGAGCAAGTTAGTATGCCTTGTGTATGTTCGATTATTGATGTATCCAGGTTCTTCTACTATAGGGGAAAATGAAGTCAACATATCGAGAGAGAATTAATAGTACTACCCTAATGGATACACACGTAGAGAGGAAGGTTTGTCTAACATTAAGTGAAATGGTTCACAAGGATGTGATGATCATTATAAGAATAACAACACATTTCCAATAAGGAGCATTGAAGTAACCAAAATAGTTAAACTAATCCACTACATAATGAAAAGAAACATGAACCATAAAAACTCAAAGAATATTCTTAGAAACATTCAAAATCCATGCGTGAAAACATACTTGCCTAAAAATTCTTCGATATTAAGCAAAAGTCCCAAGATACATAAATGCAATGAACACCACTAACTCCAATGATGGAGTGTTAGAGCCACTACTTTCTCCCCAAAAGTACTAACTTTGTATCTCTAATGCCTTATGGGATAAGATAAGTTTAAAATTCCTTTACATGATGAATGAGAATCTATTTATAACTTCAAGAATGGCCTTTCACATGCTCATGACTCTTGACTTTCTAACTTATAATGGCCATTGGATTTTTACAGCCTTTGGAATTTTGAATGACTTTTGGAATTACATATGACTTTTAATATTACATGTCTTGTAGAGTTCCATGCATCTTTAGTTCATACATGACTCTTGGGATTCCACTCATTTGTCATTTACAATGACTACAATAATACATCATGACCTCCAAATCATCATATGATGAAACCAGGCATGTCACTATCTTGGATTACTGGGACTAACAATGACTGATGACATGGAGTTTCTCTAGTGTTTAATAGTCACCATTGTATTTTCTCTTTGTTTATTTTCTGATCTAGCAGCTTTCAGCATCCAGTGGATCTTGAATATTAGAGCCTTTAGGGTGCTTAGATCATAAACTTACGATTTTTTTCTTGGTTCCTTTCATGCTTCCTTTGCTTATCCTCTTTTCTCGATATTCCTCATGCACGCTTTCCATGAGGTCCCTAGAATACCTTTTTCTGCAATCACTCATGACGAGTAACCATCAGCTTGAAAATATCCTATTCTACCATGCTTTGTGTATACTTTCATGTTTATGCCTTTTTGATGCACTCAAAAGGCTCAAAAGTGCTTTAGGGTGCATGGGAGCACCTAGAAAAGCTAAAGAGATGAAGAGGAGGAACTTAGGAGATTATGCATGCACTCATGCACTCAATGAAAGGAAGCAATAAAGGTAGGGTGCATGTTGCATGTTTGAAGGATAATGGGGAAGTATTCGGGCTTCCCAAGTGCATTGTGTGCTCATGCGAGAGAGGGATGTCACAAGGTTCACTCTCGAAGGTTGAAGGTTGAGGATTAATGGCTTTGGGGTTCGCTCATGTGCTCAAGAGGCCTCAACAAGGGCACAGGGTGTATTCTTGAAAGATGAAGGTTGGCACTTCATGCCTTTAGGGTGTGTACTGTGCTCAAGAAGTTCAAGAGGGTGAAGGGTGCATAGGGGGAGGTTGAAGGATCATGCTTCATGTACTCAAGGGTTTTCCATTGCACTAAAGGAAGTATTACTTCTTTGAGTCAAAGGAGTGCAGTAAAGGAAGACTTAGTCATTCTGGAGGGCATCGTTCGAAACAAGGAAGGGGATTTGGGCTTTGGGAGTGCACCCAAATCTCATGGAGGGTTCAGGGTGTGCCTCCAAATAATAAAGGATCTCCCATCAAGGCTTCAGAATGTACTTGTTTGCTCTTGGCCTTAAAGGACTTGCTTTGCAACTGAAATTTGTCTAAGTCTAGGTGATAGGGCAAGGGGTCAACAATATGAGTTTAAACATAAAACCAAGTATGAAAAATGCTAACTCACCAAGAAAAATTAAACAAGCTTGACGAACAATGAATATACCTCAAAACGCCACCTTCTACATGTTCCCCGAGTACTAGGAGTGTGTGTGACTGCTAGTGAGAAGTGTTGTTTGATAACACAAAGGCGTTTCAACCATGACATGCACCTAGAGATGTTCTAATCAACGTGACGACACTTGAGAACATTCAAGAACACTTATAAAATATAAATCAACATGAATGAAACTTGACAAATGAGGCAGCACTTAGTATGACAATGAAGTAGGCTCGCAAAATTGAATTAAGTGAATTTTTGGAGGGTGTTGTGGGAACGACAACAGGCTCCTAATCATGAGTTTAGGAAATTGATTTAATTTGTATATTATATTGGTGGATAAAAAATTATGTCCATTTTGGCTCTTGGAAGTTGTTTGGTACTTAATTATGCACTTGATTTAGTGCCGAGTTCTAGAGCTCAGTATCAATCAACTAAATGATGATTTCTATCTAGCAGTGTTATCTTCTCAGACTTATTTTGATAGCAGTAACGATGCTCTCTTCCAAGAATAGTACCATGAAAATCCTCCATGGATCTTCTAGATTAGATGAGTGATTTTCGAGATCTGACTTTTCTTAATTAAGTCTAGAACATATCTTGTATTTTTTATTTTTTCATTCAGTTAAGGCTATCTTTAGGTCATGATCTATTTAAAAGAGATGATTAGTAGTATTACGGGGTTGGAGAGAGAAAGGAGAGAATAGTGAATTTGAAACATTTTTAAAAACATAGTTTTATTTCATGTTGGAAGGACTTCATATATGTATTGTTGAAAGACTCTTCATATATTATTCTCGACTTCTATTTCATGATTTGTGTTATTAATTTATAATTCTACTATTGTACTTTAACTTGTCTAAGATTGTGGTTAGGGCCAACCACTGATCTTAGTCAATTTTGTAATCATTTCTAGTTAGAATAGGAATAGATGTATATTAGTATAGAATACTTGTAGCATGGTTGATGTTTTCCTTTGGAAATTTAATATTCTGAGTGTGATTGCATTCTAAGGCTAGAACAATTGAATTCTTCATTTTTTGAACATTTGGGATTTTTAGTTACTTAGATTTATATTTCAAGATAATTTTTATTCTTTAGATTTATAGTCTGAAGTTGAAGCATTAAATTTTTATTCTTGAGGCTGAAGCATTTTAAATGAACAATACTTAGATTTGAAGCATTTTCACTTATAGACTTTGAGATTTAAAATGGATTGTTCGAACTATTTATAAATTAAAATTTCTATCTTTCAATTTGAATAGGGGACTCTGTAATTAGAACTTCCAAAGTGGATTCTTATCATTAGACAACAAATTAGACTATGAATTCCTTCATTCTTACAGTGGTTTTATTTTATTAAATTTTCAAATTAGAAACAATATATTTGTGCTTAGTATTATGACTCTTTCTTTTGTTCGAATTATATCTTGTTTTTAATTTGAATAGAGTTTCTAGACATATGTGTTATGGTTGGAATCATAATTTGTTGTCACATGCTAGGGTTAAGTGGAGATTTTTCTTGATTGAAAACCCTAGGGTTGGGATTCTTAGCGAGTGACTTATTTGGAGTTAAACCATTGATTAAAGCTATTTAATTAGGATTAGGATTAAGTCAAGTTACATCATTGTTAGACTTGTTTCGAGTAGTTATTCCACATGGGTTGATGTAGATATGTGTAACTATATTAGATATGAATTTCATGTAAGAAAAGAAATTCACTTCTTTGATTTGTGACATTTCGTTATTTTTCAGAATGGAATTAATATATTTCTTCACTTTATCAAGTGTGATAAAAGTGGTTGAGTTACTTCCAATCTAGGAGTTAAGACAGAGATCTGAGTTTGACATAATTGTTACTTAATTCTGTATCAGGTTGATCTTAGGATTAAATACAGTTTTGTTGGAAATACAAATTGGACTAAATAGTTGATGAGATTTTTAGAATAGATGACATATGTTTTAATGGATTTGTACCTAGAATCCCAGTATTTTGAAGCACTAACATTACAAACCTCGGCTGAAATTTTTAAGTGAATGGAAATTAATATAAACATATAAAACCCATAATAGTGAGTCTAGTGGTAGAAAGTCCAAGAGATCCAAGAATGCAAAGATGGTCTTGCTTGATACCTCAAATATTACATGATATTTCAATGCAGGCTTCTTCAATTGCTTATAGATCGAGATCCCTATGATTGAAGACCTTCTGTATGTCGGGATGAATTACACAGGAGATCCAGATGTTAGGAAAAAGAATGACCGGGGGGGGTGAATTAGTATATCACACATTTTCAATTTCAATTTCTTATTTTGATTATTATATGTGACTGTTGTAAATAAAACTAGCATACATACGTGGTTGTTACTACAGAAACCCATGTATATCTAGATAATGTATCTGATCACTTGTACAACATTAATCAGTGCATTGTTATTTCATTATTCATCAAGTAAATAATAAGTAGTTAAGAAGTAGATAGAACATAAACACACACAACCATATGAACACCAATATTTTTAGGTGGAAACCCAATGTGGGAGAAAACCATTGTTGTTGTTGTCTTTGTCTTCTTCTTTTATTAAAAATAATCTTCTAACAGTCTTGTATTGGCACATACTTTAACCAGTACGTAGGATCCTACCTACAGAAGGCTACAACCTTCTCTCATTTTCCATCTCCTCCTGGAAGGGAGATACAATCCAATTTTTGAAGATGGTTATCTTCATCTCTTTGTGGATCACTTTTATGAATGTTTCAAACTGTATCCACTCTCAATAATTCTGAAATCAACTACTCAAAAAATGTGTCATCAAATATTCTAATGTAGCCAATGCCACTTGAACAATTCAATATAAATCATACCAATGCATACCCACTCATCAATATACCAAGCCAAACCATGTTACCCATCATAAAAGCCAAGTGATGCCGCTGCAAACCCTGATAAAACATACATCAGATTGTATATGCTACTCTTACTTATCATACCTCCATATGTACATGCTTCTCCTAAAGAATACCCCCATGCATATCTGAATTACTGTGCTACTGAATCAATCACCCAACAAATCCTGAAGCTGACATAAATCATTGAACCAAATACATATTATCGCATAGTAGTATGATCACTTAGTCAAGTTCTAATTTATAATCAATTCAGCCCAATTAGTATTGTCAACCACAAATTATTATAAGAAAGACTTCATCGACAGGCAATAGTAAACATAACAAAATAGATCAACCATTATCATCATTTGATCCTACAAAACCTTAGTATATGTATAAAACTCTTATAAAACATATCCACGTATGTACATTTTATCATTCGCCACACCTATGTACAAATCTCTCCATATAATATATACCTGACTATCTAGTAGTGGATCTACGTATGTACACGACTCCTCAGTGTCAAACCTACATACATATCTGTAACTATAGAGACATACCTTCACTACAACACAGAATATACTTAGCATATATCATTGTTTGACATTCATGGTAGAGTATCATTAGCACCACAGATATATCATAGTTAGATATTGTTAATAAATAAATAAAGAAAGTACATATGATACCATACTGTCTTTTCCCTGCTCCTTGGTACATACCTGTTTCATATCAAATCATTCATAGGAAGCACAAAACTCACACACCGAACACTTCAATCTCCATCTCCTTATATATCTTAGGTATTAGACAATACATTAGGCCAATCCCTTACTAATGTTGATGGTGTTCTTTGATGAGATCAAATATCCATTATCACGTTCACTACTAAGGTTCAATACCATCATAAAGACCCCTATTATTGATAATACCATGGTGCAGAAACTGTATAATACTTTTCTTTACCATACTCGCGTATGTACGCAGCCTCTATTCATAGGACCCACGTATACTTTCCAAACTTCATTTTTATCATTTCTCTATGTCTCAACCGATATTCCTTTGTGTATATTACCTATAAAATCTGCATATACATCATGTTTATAGATTTATCAAGTAGGTTTCCATCAAGGACAATGCATTATTCATAATGCCAACAATCTCTCCCTTTTGAATTGATGGAAACCACTTTGTTGTTTGGTCACCACTACCTATAGATACCTATAAACACATTTGTAGGCATACCAAGCTTCTCTCTAAGAATTCTTCTCCAAAGACCAAGCTACTCTTCCCCTTTGACATCAAAGGAAAAGGGATAATTAACATTGAATGAAGACTTCTTGATCCCTTTGTAGAGAGGATCATTGTAGGACTGTTATACTAAATATGAATATGGACCATGCTCTCCTTGAGCATATATGTTGAAACTTCTAGAAGTTTTTCAAGGATTTACACCACTCTATGAATCAACTAAATATGATTGTTCTGATCGCCCAAAACTCATGCTTACATCCAACATAGTGGCATTACATATTACATAAAATTCCCAAAATAATGTGGTTACATACATAATTGACTTGACCCCAATAGTCCAAGCGTGACTAAGTTTTACAATGACTACATCATGTGTACTTACATAACCTTTACATCAAGAGATAGATATGATATTTATGACCAAAATCAAAGCAAGGCCATGAGGGTCTTCAACAACCATCATATACCATATAGAATGTTGCATCATCATCATGTATCATCAACATAACATAATCTACTTCTTAAGGAACATATAGTCATCATCAAAAACCTCATCAACAAAATTTTCATCAACATCACCAATCATAAGCATCATTATGTAACAAGGAATTCTCAAGAAATCATAATTCCAATAATATACTTCTAGATATATAACAAATGCACCCCCTGAACTTGTGCCAACTTATTCACTATCATGTTTAATCACATCCAACTCATTAATTATTAGAGTCAAAACAACAACAACAACTCATAACCATGATAAGTCATTATCACTTCTAAGTAGCATCTGAATATCAACATATCGTAGCCAACCAATACCAAAACCAGAGGGCCAAATAAGAACTAACTGAAATATTCAGAACATCTCTCTAAGATTCTCCCATTGTTTCTTCATCATAGAGAAACATATGCTACTGTCTAGAACCAAACTCACATATACACATGATTGTCCTTCATGAGATCCACATACAACAAGTGCATTGTAATAATTTTTCAGTCTCATCTCCCCCTAAACATGAAAGATCTCCAGAATATTTAACAAAGTGATGAGGCAGATAACACTCCTAGTTTCTATTTGAGATATTCAAAGGAATCACATGGAAGTGGCTTTGTAAATATACCTGCAACGTGTTCCTTATTGAAGGGATATATTAGAGTTTGACCTTTTTTTTCAAGAACCTATTCTCTCATAAAGTGATATTTGATTGGAATATTCTTGTTTTCTTAGTGCATTATAGTATTTCTCGAAACACTTATGGCACTAGTGTCATCACATAGATTAGGTATAGGTTGAGTAAAAGTGATTTGAATGTCTTGCAATCTTTTCATCATCCATAAAAGTTGAGTACAAAAAAATGAAACAATGACATATTCTACTTCAGCAGTAGATAAAGCAATGGATCTTTCTTTTTTGTTGAACCATGATACCAAGCAAGGTCCCAAACAAAATTCTCCTCCACCAGTACTCTTTCAATCATCAATATTACTTTCCCAATATACTCATGTGTAAGCGTGAAGTTAAAAATATGCATCTTTGGGATACCATACAACAAAATTTTGAGTTCCTTGTAAATACTTGGATATCATGTTCGTTGCATGAAGATGAGTTTCTTTATGATTTGCTTGAACTCGTCCAACAATCCCAACTGCATGCATAATATTTGGTCTCATACCTGTATGGTAGAGTAATCTTTTCATCATAGATCCATATTATGGTTGATTCACTGAAGGAGAATCATGTGAACTAAGATTGCATCCTTTTACCATTTGTGTGCATACAGGATTATAGTATTCCATTCCATATTTATTCAAAATCTTCTTGAGGTACTTGATTTGTGAGAGAAAGAAACTGTTCTTTGTTTGTTGAAATTGAAAACCAAGGAAGTATGTTAATTCACCAAGTAGAGACATCTTAAATTCTTGCTGCATAACATAAGAAAATTATTGACTCATAGTTTATACATTACTTCCAAATATGATGTCATCTACATAAACAACAACTATTAAAAAAATTCTTTATATAATTTTATATATAGGTCGTTGTTTGTTGACCCATTTTTGAAACCTTGTTGTTGAATATACTTTTCAACATGAGAATACCATGTAGGAGGATCTTGTTTTAATCCATACAAATCCTTCTTAATCTTGCGAAAACTATTTTTATCATCACCTAGAATAAGTCCTTCAGGTTGTTCAATATAAAATTATTATTATAGATCCCCATTTAAAAATGAATATTTAACATCGATTTGAAAAACTTTGAAGTTATCAAAGCATGAAAGTGAAAGAAACGTTCTTATGGATTCAAGTCTACCTATAGGTGCAAACATTTCTTCAAAGTATATTCCTTTATGTTCAGTGTAGCCTTTGCAAAAATGTCTTGCTTTGATTCTAATCACTTTTCCATCTTCATTTGGTTTTTTTTAACACGCATTTTGTCCCACTAATATTTTTATCATGAGGTTTTGGTACTAACTCCCATGTATCATTCTTTTCTATTTGATCAAGTTATCCATCTATTTCCTTAACCCAACATTCATCTTTTCTTTCTTTATTTACATTTTGAGGTTCAATTATGGATAGTAAGGCTAGGTAACTGGAATTTCCAACAAGATTTATTCTACTTTGTACTCCAGCTTCCTTTTCACATAGAATTTGAGATTCCAGATGATTTTCTCTGAACATACCTTGACAGAGTCTTTTCTGATGCTTTTGCGCTTCCAATTACTTATTATGTTGCTTCATTAGTTCCATCTCATACGACCTCTTGGCTTGTTGTAGAAAAAAGTTCTTCATCTACTAGTGCTTTTCTTTTGGTACTTGTGGATTCTTCATGAATTACAACATCAATGCATTCAACAATCTTTTGAAGCCCTTTATTATAGCATTTATATCCTTTTATTCTAGAGGAGTATCCAAGGAGAATTCCTTCATCATCTCTAGATTCAAACTTTCCAAGCTTATCATCATTATTATTTATTTAACATTTTCTTCCAAAAACTCTAAATTTTTTTACTATTGGAGGCTCACCAAACCATAGTTCATAAGGATTTTTATCACTATTTACCCGAATTTGAGATTTTTTGAGGATATTCATTGTTGTATGTGTTGCTTCCCCCTAGAAGATATGAGGTACTCTCGACTCATCAAGCATGGCACATGTCATTTGTTGGATTGTTCTATTCATTCTTTTTGCCACTCCATTTTGTTGAGGAATTTTAACTACAGGAAATTGCCTCTTAATCCCATGATATTCACAAAAGTTGAAAAACTCATTTGTAATAAACTCTCCTCCTATATTAAAACTTGTACATTTGATTTATCAATCTAACTCATTTTCTACTAAATCTTTCAAGACTTTAAATTTATCAAATGCTTCATCTTTATGGTCAATAAGCCAATCCAACACATTCTAGTAAAATCATCAATGAATAATATGAAGTATTGTTCAAGTTGAGGAGACTTCTTTCTCATACGACCACACAAATAAATATGAATAAGTTCAAGTGGCTTATATGGAGTAACTTATTTAGCATCAAACTGAACTCTGGTTTTGTTACTGAATTGACATGATTTGCATATGATATTTTCTAGCAGAGAGATATTAGGCACATTGCTCCCATTCTACTTGACTTTTGTAGCTGAGTGAAGCTTAGGTGTCCCAATATTTTGTGCCAAAGCCAACTTTCTTCTGATTTTATCAAGTAACAATGCTCTTCACTTCCTTCCAAGGCATAGATATTGCCTGGAGTTCTTGTTCCCTTTATTATGATCTTACCTGTATTGAGATTCCATACCACACAATTATTTGATCTAAAAGTAACCTCATGCCCTTGGTCAAACATTTTAGATCAAAATCACCTTCTTCACGATTCGAAACACCATCACTATCTTCGAGGGTGTAGAAACTTTTCTTATTTTCAAACCTTCCTCTAAAATTTACTTTTGCAAAATTCTTCCCTTTTTCATGCTTTTCTTTATAAGGGAATTTAGCAACATAAATACCATCCCTTCCAGAAGAAAAGCATTTGAAAGGAATCTTACCTCTAAATATGTCGGTTCCTACTTGGATTTTGTTTACAAAGTTTGCCTCTTCTTCATCTCATACGTAACTTGATTCCTTAAGCTCCTAATTTTATTTTCCTTTAGAAGTAAATTTGAATGTTGCTTATCTGATATCTGAGGGACCCACCTTTCTCATTTCATAAGTTTTTAAGATTCCATGAATTTGTTCAATAGTAAAGTTCTTCAAATCCTGCATTTATTCAATGGCAGATACTTTCAATCGAATTTTGGTGTTAGAGATCTTAGGATTTTCTCAACAAAAATTGAATATTTTACTTCATCACCAAGATATATCATTGAATTAACGATTTCATCTACCCTAACAAAGAAACTTGCAATACTTTCATCATTATGCATTTTGAAAGTTTCATATTGAATTCTAAATGTTTGAAGTTTGGCACTCTTTACCTTGGAATCACCTTCATAAATTTGGATGATGTTGTCCCATACAACCTTTCCAATATTCAACTACATAACCTTTATAAATTATGATTCTACTAAGATTCCCCAAAAAGCGTTGACAACCTTTGCATTGGTCTCATATTTTTTCCTTTCTACTTCATCTGTAGGAATGGAGGATGGATATTGATAGCCTCCTTAAAAAATTTCCCAAACATCAACTCGAAGTGACTATAGATAAGCTTTTTTTCTAACTTTCTAGAAAACCAAGTTGGCTCCATTAAACAATGGTGGCCCGATAGGTGTTACTCCCTCTTGATTTCTGATCTTGATGAATCTTCCTTCAAGCGATCAAGATTCTTCTGAATAACTTGGAAAAAATACTTTGGAGGGGGGGTGTGAATCAATACTTTACACACTTTCAATTTCAATTTCTTATTATGATTATTATAGGTGATTATTGTAAAGGAAACAAGTGTATGTATGTGATTGTTACTACAAAAACCCGCGTATATCTAGATAACTTATCTCAACATATGTACAACATTAATAAGAGCATTATTATTCCATTATTCATCAAGTAAACAATAATTAGTTAAGAATTGTAGGTTTTAACCCCGTATAGAAATTACCTACATAAGAATTCTAAAAAACACAGAAAATAAACAATAGCAAGAGCATAACACATAAAACATATATACACAGAGCTTTTCTCTGGATCCCAAAACTGGGACTACCAGATTGATTTTTCATTATGTTACTTTCAATGTTACAATACATATTTGTACATGCTGAAGCATCCAATACCATGGACCGAAAACCATCATGTCCAAAACCATGCACAAAACCATAGGTAGGTCCACGCAACCTAATATAGGGTCTAGAAAAAAGAAATCCCTAGGGAGCTGCCTTAGACGCCATAGAGGGCGGCTAACTACCCCCTCAAACCCCCTGGACAGGGGTGGCTACTTCCCCCCCGTAACCCCCCCCCCCCCCCCCCCCCCCCCCGCACTGTGCAATAAGCATAAAAAAGGGGGGGCTCTGCCCCCACTCTAACCCCCTGGTTAACTAGGCAATCTAGTCGTGGAAAGAATATAACACAACCCAACATTCTCCCACTTGTTTTTTCTTTCTGCAGGGGGGCCACAGGAGAGCTTAGTCATTTATCCAGCCCTGGAATGCCCATTGTTTCTCTACACCAAGAGAAATTCTCAAAGCTCATAGATTTTGTCAATGCATCTGCAGTATTCTTCAACGTTTCCACCTTTACCAGCAACACCCTTTTGTCTTCTATCATATCCCTCACAAAGTGATACTAAACATTAATGTGCTTTATCTTTGAATGATAAACAGGGATCTTTTCCAAGAAAATTACACTTCGGCTATCATAGTCTATCCTTATAGCTCCCTGCACTAACCCCATACTTGAACACAATCTCTGTAACCAAACTGATTCCTTGCCTGCATGAGCAGTTGCCATGTATTCTGCCTCTATAGTTTATTGTGCCACTACAGATTGTTTCTTACTCATATAAATGACTACACCTCCAAATAGGTTAAACACATACCCACTTGTAGATCTTCTCTGGTTTAGATCTATAGCCCAGTCTGCATACATAAAGCCATGAATATCCAAAACTTTGTCCAATCTTGGTCTTCCTTGGTAGCACAAACCATAATCACTAGTGCCACGCAAATACTTGAAAACCCGCTTCACTGTTGTCCAATGCTCTTTCCCTGGTTTTAACATACACCCGCTCAATACTCCCACTGCATGTGCAATGTCTAGTCTAGTACAGACCATCGCATACATCAGGCTACCAACTGCACTTGCATATGGAACACAGGATATCTCCTCTTCCTCTTCTTGTGTCTTGGGAAACTGTTCGTTAGATAACTTTACACCTACAGGAATAGGAACCTTCACCAGTTTACTATCTTTCATATTAAACCTCTACAGTATTGTCTCAACATACATCCTCTGGTTTAGCAATAGCTTCCTCTTTACCCGATCTCTTTTAATTTCGAATTTGGAGGACAATTAGGTCTTCAAATCCTAGATAATTTCTGTTTCATTTCCAACCAACAACATATCATCCACATACAAGACCAAATAAACAACGCGGTCGCTAGTTAATTCAAAATACACACAATCATCTGCTTTGCTTCTGGTGAAGCCAAGTCCCTGTATAAATGTATCAAATTTCTGATACCACATCCTTGGTGACTGTTTTAACCCATACGGAGACTTCTTTGACTTGCATACCAGTTCTTTCTTACCCTTCATCATAAAGCCTTCAGGTTGCTTCATGTAGATCTCCTCTTCCAGATCCTCATGAAGAAACGTTGTCTTCACATCCATATGTTCTACCTCAAAATGAAAAGCAACAGCAACAAACAAAAATAATGTAATAGAAGCTATCTTGGCAACAACAAAAAAAGTATCACCAAAATCAATTCTCAACACCTGGGAATAACCTTTTTCTACCAACCGAGATTTCTATTTCCCCACCTTTCCATCTACATTTGTCTTCTTCTTGAACACCCATTTCCTACCAATGGGTTTCCTTCCAGCCGGAAACTCTACCAGATCCCAAGCCTCATTTTTGTGCAAAGATGCCATTTCATCAACCATGGCCTCTTTCTAGAGTTTGCCATCCTCTAAAACTACTGCTTCCTTCATAGTTCAGGGATCATCATCAGTAATAAATAAAGCAAAATTTTAACAAAAATGAAATGGACTATACCTTTTTGGCTACCTTCTTTCTCGAACTGATGTTCTCACAACAAGAGTTTGTGGTTCTTCATCTTCAGTTTCTCTTCTGTTGTAGAGTCTGATTCTTCCTTCTAAAGCTCAAACTCTATCTTCTCAGGTTCCTTTGGTTGGACTTCATGTTTAATAACACATTTCACCTCTCTGAACACCACAACTCTATTGTACACAACCTTCTTTATTACAGGCTTCCAAAGTTTATAACCCTTTAAACCATCCTTATACCCAATAAAGATGCACTTTTCAGATTTACTATCCAACTTTTTTCTTTTCTCCTTTGGAACATGTACATATGTATCACATCCAAATACCCTTAGATGTGAAAGATAGGGTTTCTTACCAGTCCATACCTCTTGCGGAGTCTTATCCTCCAATGCTGATGAAAGTGATCTGTTGACCAGGTAACATGCAATCTCCACTGCCTCTGCCTAGAATTCTTGTCCTAACCTGACACCACTGAGTATGCTTCTTGCACTTTCCATCAACGTCTTGTTCATTCTTTCTGCAACTCCATTTTTCTCAGCTATGTATGGAGTAGTCTTATGTCATCCTATACCACACTTCTTGCAGAGTTCTTCAAATTCCTTCTTGCAAAACTCTCCACCATTATCTGTCCTCAACACATTTATTTTCTTCTCTGTCTGGTTTTCCACTAGAGCCTTAAATTCTTTAAACCTGTCAAACATTTCAGATTTCTTCTTAAGAAAATATATCCATGTATTCCTTGAGAAGTCATCTATAAATGATACATATTAAACAGACTTATCGAGTGATGGAACCTTCATAGGTCTAAACACATCATTGTGCACAAGCTCTAATATATGTTTCACCCTCTTACCACCAGAAAGAAACTCACCCGATTCTGCTTCCCATATACATAATTTTCACAGAAATCAAAATCCAGAGAGCTATTACTCATACCTTCTACCATACCTTTACCATGAAGTATTCGAAGGCCCTTCCCTCCAATATGTCCAAGCCTTTGATGCCCCAACATGGTATTCTCTCCAGAGACCACTAAATTTTATGCTTCACTTTCAGGAACCACAAAATTGTTGCACCCATCAACATTAGTGCTACCTTGCAGCTTGTACATAGTTCTAATCTGAGCTCCCTACATCAATAATAATGCTTCCCAAACCATCTTGTAGGTATCCTTCTCGAAAACTATTTTTCCAGCTGCATCATCTAGCTTGCTTACGGAAATCAGATTTTTGCCCAATGCAGGAATATGCAGAACACCCGGGAGTGTTTTAAACCTTCCACCTTGCAGCTTCAACTTTATTTTTCCGCGACCAATGATTCTAGCCTTCCTATCATCCCGTATGAAGACATCACCACCATCGTATTTCTCATACTCATAAAACCACTCTCTATGGTGAGTGAAGTGAAAGGATGCACCTGAGTCAATCAACCATGCCTCATGATCTACATGTGTACTTGAAGAAACCAAGTACACATCCCCACCTTCATCTCAGGTGGTTTTCACCTCTAGAAAAGGAGCATCATTAGATCCCTTTCCTTTGTTAGGAGCTTTAGATTTACAGTCCCTTTTGTAGTGCCCTTCCTTTCCGAATTTCCATCACACCACCTTTACAGGTATTCTTGGAGATTTAGATCTCTTACTCGATGAATTATTTTTGTTTTTTTTTTAGGATTGTCCTCGTATAGACAAGGCATCACCACTATGGCTCTCGATATTTTTCCATCTCATTTCCTACATTAGCAAGGATGAGACTATTTCGTCAAACTGCAAGGCAGTTGCATTGCTACTTATTGTAATAACCAGACTATCCCACGAATTTGGTAGAGAACACAACAAATCGGTGCACTTATCTTCATCTGAAATTTTAATATCAACAGATAATAATTCACTTACCATAGTATTAAATGCATTCAGATGCTCTATCACTAAGTCTCCATCTTTCATCCTCAAGTTATACACCTTTTTCCATAGGAACAATTTATTCACTAGAGACTTGGATTGGTAGAAAGTCCCTAACTTTCCCCACAAAGCCATCGTCGTAGCTTCCCCTAGTACATTCAACAATAGTGATTGTGAGACACATAATTGTATTGTGCTCTTTGCCTTCCAATCCAAATTCTTTCATTCTTCATCAGACATTCATGTTGGTTTAGTACCTAGATTTACCACAATCCATTGATCTTTGTCCACCAACAAATCCTCCATCTTCCGTTTCTGCAACTAAAAACTCTAACCATTAAATTTCTCGATCTCTATCTTTCACTAATCACCATCTTCTTTCACCACCAGGTTCAATCATATAGCTCTCCCACTGAACAGGGTCTACCATAGGCCCAAGCGAAACCCCTCAGAAGCAAAGGCATCCCCTTGATGCCAAAATAGCTCTGATACCAAATGTAGGTTTTAACCCCATACAAAAATTACCTACATACGAATTCTAAAAAACATAGAAAATAAAAAATAGTTAGAGAATAAGACATAAAACACATACACAGAGATTTTCCCCTGGATCGCAAATCTGGGACTACTAGATTGATTTTTCATTGTGTTCCTTTTAATGTTACAATACATATTTATACATGCTGAAGCATCCAATACCATGGATCGAAAACCATCGCATCCAAAACCATGTGTGAAAACCATGCATAAAACCATAGGTAGGTCCACCCAGCCTAATATAGGGTCCAAAAGAAAAAAATTCCCTGGGGCGTTGTCCTGGACCCCGTAGAAGGGGGCTACCTACTATGACCCCCCCCCCCCTCCCCCACTGCACAATCGGCACAACGAAAGGAAATAATATAACACAACCCAACAAGAAGCATATAGAACATAAACACACAACATCATATGAACACCAGGATTTTTAGGTGGAAACCCAATGTGGGAGAAAAACATCGTCGTTGTTGTCTCTGCATTCTTATTTTATTAAAAATAATATTCTAAAAATCTTTCATTGGTGTAGACTTTAATGAGTACGCAGGCTCCTACCTACAGAAGGCTACAACCTTCTCTCATTTTCCAACTCTTACTAGAAGGGAGCTACAACCCCCTTTGTGAAGACACTTTTTCTTAACTCTTTGTGGATCACTTTTCAAAATGTTTCAAACTCGATCCACTCTCAACAATTCTAAAATCAACTACTCAAAAATTGGATCATAAAAAATTCTAATGTAACCAATGCAACTTGAACAATTCAGTATAAATCATACCAAGGCATACCCACTCATCAATTTACCAAGTCAAATGTTATTACCCATCACAGAAACCAATTTTTGCCACTGCAAACCCTGATCAAACATACATAATATTGTATACACTATTGTTATCGATCATACATGTATATGTATGCATTTCTCCTAAAGAAAAGCCATGCACATATTTGAATGTGCTACTCAATTAATCACCCAAATAGATACCGAATCTAACATAAATCACTGAACCAAATAGAGATTATCACACATGAGTATCATCACTTAGTAAACTTCTAACTATAATCAATTCAGACCAAACAATGTTGTCAAACACAAATTATTATAAGAAATCTTCATCATCATACAACAGTAGACATAATAGAACAGATCAATCATTATCATCAGTTCATCCTAAAAAACACTAGTAGATGTACACGACTCTTATAAAGCATATCCATGTATGTACACGCTTATCATTCACCACATCTGTGTACAAATATGTCTAGAAAATATATGTCTGACTATCCAGTAATGGATCCGCATATGTATGAGCCTCATCAGTGTTAAACCTACGTATAGATATGTAACTACAGAGACATACCTTCACTACAACAGAGAATATATTTTACATCCTTTACTATCTCATATTTATGTTAGAGTATCATTAACACCATACATCTATCACATTTAGATATTATTAATAAATAAACGAAGAAATTACATATGCTACCATACTTCATACTTTTCATATCTATGTTTTTCCCTGCTCCTTGGTGCACACCTATTTTAGATCAAATCATTCATAGAAAGAACAAAACTTGCACACCTAACACTTGGATCTCCATCTCCTTATATAACTTATGCCTTAGGTAATACCTCAAGCCAATCCCTTAGCAATTTTGATGGTTTTATTTTATGGGATCAAATATCCATTAGCACGCTCATTACTATGGGCCAATACCACGGTAAAGACCCTCAGTATTGACAAAACAATGGTGCATAAGTTGTATGTGACCTTTCTTTACCATACCTGCGTATGTATGTGACCTCTATTCTTAAGACCTAGGTATACTTTCCAAACTTCACTTTTATCATTTCTCTATCTCTAAAATGATATTCCTTTGTATATCTTACCTGCGCATCTACATACCCATCATCTTGACAACTTTATCAAGTAGGTTGCCATCAAGGACAACACATTAGTCATAATGCCAACACCAGAGTTAGTTCTTCCATTGATTACTCGGTGGGGCTCAAACGGTAAGAATATTAGTTCTTCCATTGATTACTCGGTGGGGCTCAAACGGTAAGAAGATATAAACATGACAAATTATTTTTTGATTTTTTATTTTATGCATAAAAGGAAATTGTGGATGTAAAAAAATGACATGATTTTTGGCATGTCATAGATGTAGGACACGTTTTCCCTATGGGTATGCCCCGATAAGGCAAACATGATAAGGAACTACCCAGGGCTGGAGTAGAAGCTAGAGCCACAACGAATAATAAAGAGGAGGATCATATAGAGAACTTACGTGAGGTTGCGAGGAACCTCAAGGTTCTCATGGTGGATGTTCCACCTCTTCCCATGAGGGAGACACTGATCCATCTACGGTGGCACATAGTTGGTGTTCTGAGGAGAATTATTGTACCTATTAGGATGATAAGATGGGTTGTGATATGTTATCATCAGAATAAATCTTAGCAGGATTATATGTTGAAGTGTTATGGTGTCATGTCAAGCTCGATGAAGCCGTTTTGTATAAAACAACCAAACTCTGGGAATTTTTGGATCCACTAAAACTTCAATATATATATATATATATATATATCTATCTATTGTCATTTTATTTTATATTTGATGTTTTTATTCTTTTTTCAAGGGAAATATACACTTATGCATGTGTCTATAATAAATGTGATAGTTTCCAATCTAATACATAATTTTCTAATGAATCAACTAATGCATTAGATTCTCTTGGAACATGCCCATAAGTAATAAACTCAAAATTCCCTTCCAAAAGATGAGCTCTTAAAAATTGATGCAAAAATATTGGATTAAGAATGTGATAATGGTGATTCAAATGCATAAACAATAGCTGGGAGTCTAACCTAACCACTAAATTTGAAATTCCAAGAGAAATATCCTTGGAAAGGAGTTCGATAACTTCAATGTACTCGACAATGTTATTAATAGTGTGACCATGGAAGACTCTGCTAGAACTAATCATCTCTGAAGTAGGTGTATAAATCATGCAGGAAGTTGATGAAACTTATCGAGTATGATGATTGTCACCATCCCCATAGCCAACATATGGTAATAGTAGTGATGACACATGTGGAAAATATATAGGCATAAGGAAAATAACCAAGTTTCAAGAAAAACCAAGCAACAGAAAAGAAGCACACCAAAAAAAAACAAAAGTTTGTACATATAATTACTAAGCACATGTTATTTAAGAATAATACTTCTTTAGATAGATCTCGTTGTGGGCCTCAATGAGTGGGGTGCCATCATGGTCCATAATTTTGTATGACCCTTTAGAAAGTACTTGAGTGACAATTAAGGGACCAAGCCATAATGGTTGAAGAATTGCTTCCCCCAAGAGGTCATTCTTTTGATTGTAGATAATCACAAGATCACCCTCTTGGTAAGAACAAGGCTTAACACATTTTTCGTATTGTGATTTTACTTAGAAATTGTGAGCTTCTAGAGCTAGTGCAACATCTCAACAAGTTTAATCTAATTTATGAAGTGAAAATAAATGCTCCTCTTCAAGAGTGGTATTAGGGACGAGTTGAAAAATGAGTTCCGATAATGGGATTGACACTTGATAGGAAGGACTACTTCCAAGCTATAAGCATGTTGAAATGGTGTGAAGCCTATGGAATTCTTAACTGAGGCCCAATATCCTCATAGCATACAATATAATATTCTATACCAGCTGGTATTTTGATTTCATACTAACTAGTGGATCATGTTTTTTAGGATGCCATTTACAGCTTCGACTTGGGTATCCTATGGATAATAGGAATATGAATGATCTTGGAAAGAGCTAAGCATAGAAGCTCAGTTAAAAATCTTATTAGTCTGAAAGTTAGATCCATGGTCTATAACAATGGCCTAACCCACATTGAACTAACATATTACCTGGTTGAACGAGAATGAATCGATAGTTTCATCATTAGCCTTGAAAGTAGAGATGGATTTAACCGATTTCATGAAGTAGTCAATGACAACAATAATGTAACCATGACCATCAACTAAAGTGGGATTCCACATGATGAAATAAATTCCCCATTTATAAAGTGGACCAATAGTAACTATTGGGTGAAGTGGGCCAAGAGGGCACACATTTTTTCTAAAAAGCTAACAAGGGTGACATTACTTGACTGCAATTATACAATATTTGAAGAGATGGCCAATAGTATCTAGAATGAAGGATATTTTGGGCAGTAACAATGCCCAAAAGATGGTCATTCCATGCCCTAACATGGCATTCATCTATAATAGGTTCCACTTAGTCGTGAGTAAGACATTACCAAAGGAAATAATCAACACCATGCCAATATAAACTATTTTTAGGAACCACGTGATCTTTTTCGTGGTGGTGAATCTGACAATTATTGTATTTCGATAGATTTGGTTCGAAAAACATTGGATTTGGAGATACAAAAGTATATATCCATACCACGAGTCAAAAGTGATCCAGGTGGCCCCAAAGACACTCAGAGCTGAAAAAAGACTTAGAATAGGTTAAAATTCAAAGTGGTCATATTTCTCTTCAACCAGAACCATATGGAAGTGCTCTTCACCATGGTTCCAATAGTGAAAAAGACACTCCAATCTGAGTCTATATGAAGAAGATAGGCTTGGTCAAATTTGTGGTAAAAGTGGGAAGCTCGACCAAGTTTAATGATTCTACAAATTGATCGAGACCAGGGCAGGAAACTTAGCTCCTGAGAGTGGGTGAATTTGTTGGATTATTAGTTTGTCTAAGAACCCCTTAAATTGGAAAACTAGAAATGTATGGTTGTTTCATAAAAAAACAAAAAATATATAATAATAGGGGTGACAGGCTACCACCCCCCACATGACCATATATCACATTATATTAAAATTTAAAAAATGTGGTTGGTCGATGGCCCACCCCTGGCAGACCCACCAACCCCGGAGGAACCAGTGGAACCAATGTCGATATACTATATATATTATATATCCAACACCCGATACATAATGGTGGAACCTTCAAACAAATATGCACTTGTGTTATTTAATAAAACCATTTCCATGTTAAGAAGGTAGGGGATTCTAACCTTGACCCTGACTGATCTAGTCAGCTCCTCGACCAACAAGCCACATGCTTGTCCCTCGGTGGATCCATCGACAGACCAATATTTAAGCCTTGACAATTTCAGTTGTATGGAAGAGCGTAGATGGGGGAGCATTGAGAGAACAGTGAAGTGCGGAACCATGCCTCGTCAGAGATGCAGAACCTTGACGTAGGAGAATCAACTGATGTTGAAAAGATTCCTTGGGAGGTAAATTTTTATAGTGACAGAATGTTATCAAGTTTATAGTCATTTTTCTTAGAATTTTGCAAGGAGCGCGATGGTGAAGTAAAGTTTTCCATCTAAGCAACAGAATTGCAAGCACCCCATAGTGAGGAATCTTAACAAATCTAAAAGATTCCCTTGGAGGTTTAATTTTTCCAATGTCGGAATGTGGCTAAATTTATATTCATTTTTCACATGATTTCAGAAGGAGCATAGTCATATACTCAGAATATTGATCCAAGCAGTGGATTTTTTGGCCATCTCCAGGAAGGGATCTTTGAGGGAATCTTCAAGATTCTTGAGGCTCCAAAATTTTATGGTGTCATAATTGGGAAAATTTACAGTTGATTTAACACCACTCATCACGAGGAATTCAGTGGTGTAGTCCATTTCAGCAACTGATATTTTCATTTTTTGGCCATCATTGAAAGTGGAGGTATATGATACAATTATGTCATGATTTTATTCTATTTTTATGAGATTATATTGTTATTGTTCAAATCCTTGTTTACCATTATATTGAGGGATACTTTTTGCCACATTATGTGAGATTTTGTTAGCTTGTCATGCTGGAGGAGGGCCCATTTGAGTGAGAGCTCCTGTAGGGATAACGTCTCGTGGAGGGACATGCCACTCAAGTTGAGGGTATTTGTCTTTGTAATTAAAAACAACATATCATGTGCCTCATCATCATTTGCAACATTGAATGAAGCAACCTCCATTCTCTTGACATGAGGGCCTAGAGATGTAACCCACACTGGGTGAAATCTATTATCAATGTCTTTTGTGTTCCTGATTTGATGGTTTCCATTATGATTTCTTTCCTTTCCATCATGCATATGCAGCTGTTTTATGTTCTTTCATGTGCAATTATGATAACATCACAGAAGTAAAATATCTTCGATAATTCTTGTAGATAAAGAGATCTATATCAAGAAGAGTTAACCAAATAAAATGATTCAACTAACATGGCATCATGGGCTACCACATCTAGGCCAACTTCGCAAAGATCCGATAAAAACTCAGTAAACACTAAAGATGTTTTAGATTTTGTGGTGGTCAAGACTAGATCAAATTCTTGGAGTATAACTATCCACTTAGAATACATGCCTCCAATGATATGGTGAGGTAGAATGTGTCTAACAGAGTTCTCCAGAGAAATAAAAGTAGTTTGGCATAAAATTATGTAGTTTCAAATTCGGCTGGCAACAAAGACTACTACCATTGAAATTTTCTCCACATGTGAGTACCTAAGTTCGAACCCATTGAGGCCTTTTGAAAGGTAGTAAATCACATGCTCACTATGAATGTTGTCGTCGTGACCAAACACCGTTCCTATGGAGGATGGTGGTGTGGTGAGATATAATGAAAATTCACATGTATAGTAAGGAGGGCTCAATAATGGTGAAAATGAAAAGCATTTTTCATGGCATCAAATGATCTCTAACCTTGATCATCCCACAAAAATGGAAATCCTTTCTTCAGTAATTGTGTGAAACCTTTCGTAATTTCCACATAATTAACAACAAAATGTTGTAATAATTTATCCTTCCCCTACAAATGTTGGAGTTGAAGAATGGATTATTGAGGGAAAAATTTGAGGATTCCCTCAAGCTTAGCGAGATCAAACCAAATCCCATGTTTTGAAACAATGAAACCAAGGATGTGACCGAACTTGATGAAGAAAACACACATGTACAGATTCAAAAAAATGTGATAAAAATGACACCTAAGAAAAATAACTTGAAGATGAGCTAGGTGATCGAAATAGTGCTTGGAGTGGGCAGGAAGGTCATCCAAATAATCCAGCACAATTTGTCTAATATCATGACATGCATATTCCATTTCTCTTTGAAACATTTCTCCCACATTCTTAAGACCAAAAGGAAGATTTTGATAAGAAAATATACCCCAAGGATAAATTTAGGTAGTCTTGTGTTGATATGCTAGTTTGATAGTGATCTAGTTGTAGCCAAAGAAACCATCCATAATGTAAAAACTATGGAAAACAACACAATTGTTGATAATATGTTCAATGAAAGGTGTCAAGTAATTATCGTTTGTACAAGAAATTTCAAATCATATTAATCAACACATATATAGATGGTTCCCTATTTTTATTGATGGGGACTACACTAGACACCCAGTTCGTTAAGGAAATAGGGTAGATGAAATTAGCTTTGAGCGGATTTTCAATTTTATCCTTGGTGGTAGTTGATTTACAAGGGTGAACTGGTCTAAGTCTTTCCTAGACAGGCTTGGAATCAACATGTGTTTTGATTTAATATTCGATGATAGATGTATCTATGTCGAGTATTTATTCCTAAGACAAAGAAAATACGTTGCAAAAATCTTTAAAGAGGCAAGTGAAGTGAGAAATCTCCTCAAGAGTGAAATTTTCTCCACTATGTATGTTTTCCATGACACTTGTATTGATTGAGATGTCAGTAATCATTATTTTAGAGAGATTACCTAAGTTTCCTACTGCATCTATTTCATGAACAATAGTAAAGGTGAAAGGAACAATCTCAGGGTGATCAATAGATGGGAATTTTAAAGGATAAGTGCCTAGTTCAGTTTGGAGAGAAACTGAGGCACGATGGTGAAACCCATCCCAATGTGGTTCATTTGAAGACATGAATTCTAGCCTTATTAGAAGGAAATACATCGTCAAGGAAATAAATAGAGGGAATTGTGATGAGGGAGTAAGTGATACCATGGGCCTGGACCAAGCAAGACAAAGACTCGGATGCCATCTGGATCGCTTGATAAGCTAAGTTGGCAAGTGTCAAGGGCATATGGTCTCCAAAAGAATCAATGGTAGAAGGGGTCAGGAGGATCCAAGGATTGGTAGGGCCATCAAAAATAGTATAGATCATTGAAACGGTTAGAGGAACCTCAGGAAGAAGAAGAGGAAAACAGCCTAAAAGTGAGGAGGCCTTCAACAGACCAATGTCGATGCTGAAAAATGTGTCAGGAGAAACACCCACTAGAGGAACATTATTAATTTTTAATGGTTGAAATTTAGGGGTGCATAAGGATAGTTGATCCTAAATCACAATCTTCCCTTGATGATAGAAAGCAATGATAAGATTGTAGTTGAGTGAGCAATCAACAACTTCAATATCAATAGAAATAATTTTTCCCCCATCAGTGATGGGGAAAATAGAAACATATCCCTTAAAGGTTAAGGTGTGGTCATCAAAATATTTCAAGGAATTCAACAGTGGGGATAAAGTTGGTGAACCCAAAGTGATCCAATGGGAATTCGTCATCACACAAGTAGATGAACCTTCATCAATAATGGTGCAGTGAAATTTTTTTCCCTTTGCATGAAACTACACTTGGAATGTGAGTTGATCAGAAATGTGAGGTGTACTTTTCTCCATGTTAAAGACAAATAGGCTAGAATCCTAAGGGTCAACTCCACCTATAGCTGATATAAAATCTTTCTATTGCACAAAACAACTTTCTAATAGTTTGAGAGTGGACATGGCACAAGGAACATATGCAATATATTCTATAATATTATAGTTGTGTGTAGTGTATGCAGATGGATTGTGTGTAGTTCGATGAAGTGTCCCTTTGGGGGCATGAATCACAGGGTCGACAATAGGTCTCTCAATATGTAAATCATTAGTAGGATGCGGGGAAAACCTTGACGCGGCATATAAAGTGTTAGGGACAAGGTTCCCATAATTCTTGACCCAAGATTGTAAATCAACTACCTTAAAAGCATAGATAGCTCATGACAATTCTCCATAAGGAGGGGATGAGAACCATCGTTTCCCCCTTACGGGAGTGGGGTTAGGTTCACAACAAGGTGTTTATACTACTACTAGGAAAGGAAAGGATTATTAAGAACAACAATGGTCCTAGAATCCTTGTGTGCAAATAGATTAGTACATTCTTGTAAATCAAGACATTTGTATATTAAATTGTCCTGAATGTATATCTTCCAAGAAAACTTAACCTCTTTGTATTTTCCTTTATCATATTTGGTAGCAACATGGGGCTTTGTCACTTGGAACATTTTCACCAAGTTGTTGCTCCTCAAAAGGTGTATATTTCTTTTTTTTTTTTCTTTCTGTTGGTTGCTTGTGCAGACTCCACAGAGTTAATTGCAGTTATTGTATGGGTAGTAAGGTGAGACATTGTAGTTGAATTGGGCTTAGTAGTAATCGATAACTGAGAATCCTTCCCACTCAACTAGTTTACAATAGTTCCAGTCGTAGCACCAACAAGATCATTAGTGTGTGGACCATGTCGTTAAATGGTAGGAGTATTTGAAGTTTTAGGAGAATTAGGGATCAAGTTGTAAAGGGTGACTAATTGTGAATAAATAATATCAAGATGTTGGGAATGCCAAATGAACTGATCTTCTGTGACAACTCCAAAAATGGAATTGTCCTTTTCGATGGCAGGTAAAGATAATTTTAGAACCAATCAGTGATCAGATAGTCCAGAGTAGGCTCCTTTACTAATCTTCATCATCATCTCCATTCCTAGATATGATTGGAGATATGGGTGGAAATATTTTGGCATAGAGTAGTTAGTATTTTCATTCTAGTTTCATAACATATTGGTAACTGAAAATGCTTGAGAAATTCCATTGTGAGGGTATTAAAATTATTAACAGAGGCACATGGTAATTCTATGTACCACTTTAAAGAATTTCTAGTTAGGGTACATGGGAAAAGTATGAGTCAGACACTATCATCAATGATGGAATTGGAAACACACCAAAGACAGTATGTAGTGATAGAGGGTGTTAAAATTATTAACAGAGGCACATGGTAATATAATGTACTATGTAGCAATGATATTAGTCAGGGTACAAGGGAAAATTCTCAGCCATGAACCATCATCAATCATGGAATTTGAAACACACCAAAGATGGTATGTAGTGATAGAGGGTGTCAAAATTATTAATAGATCCATGTGGTAATTGAATGTACCACTTGGCAGTGTTACCAGTTAGGGTACATGGGAAAATTCTGAGTCAGACACTATCATTGAACATGGAATTGGAAACACACCAATGTTGGTATGTAGTGACATGTGTCGTTGGATCATCCCCTTGTTTTCCCTAAAAATTTGAAATGTTCACAGGAATTTTGTGCAGGGTTGAGGGAAATTTTTTTTATGTTTGATGGGTACATTAGTCAAATTGTTCAAATTTGGGATGTCAAGAGTATCCAAAAATGGAAATGGGGCAAGCATCATCAATTTGACCAAGGTAGATTACGATGGACTAAGGTACCAAGAGTTTAAACCATGAATTGGTTTTTGTTAGGGTAAATGGTTCTGATTGGCTAATTTCCTTGAGGTGGGGATGGAGTCATATACAATGGTGGGCCATAAGGCATGCCCCTAGCTTGTGGGATATTACTAGTAAATTGGTTAAGGATAGAGGGTCCCCCAAAAGGTATTGACAGTTGAGTTGGGAGGCCCAAAGGAGATGTTGCATGTCTAGGATATGTAACATCACTGGCCACATAGGGTGTGTTAGACACGAGACTTCCACCTTTCATGATAATGGGAGTACCACTAACAGGATAACCACTAACTGGGAAAGAATTAATTAAAGAGAAACTCTATTGTACCACATGTTTAGTGGGTGCATAAATTCCCCCACTGCTTTGATAAGTACTATAAGAAATACCCCCACCTTGTAGTGGAGGGGGGTTGAACTTAGTAGCGGATTACAACCAAAAGGAAAATTGAAGGTTGGTGAACTGACAACAACGATTAGGGTAAGGTTCAGTGGTCTAGGAGTAGAAACAAAATGTGTAGGGATGGTAGGAGTCAAAAACTACAACACACCACCCACAGTTGGGATAGCTAAGGCTCCTAGATTGGGCATAGGTTGAGCATTAGGATAACCAACAAGTGGTGTAGAAACTGAAACAGGTGGGATATATGGTGGTGGAATAAAAGTTTCCATAAAATACCATGACTCACCAGTAGTAATCAAGATGTTCAAGGTGGAAACTGATAAATAAATGCTAGGAAAGGTGTCATACGAAGAAAAATAGGCCCTAGAGGATTTGTAAGTGGAGGATTACAAGGAGGTACTAGACCTTTACTGAAAGGGTCCTCATCTAGGATTGACTCTTGGACAATAACTAATGATTTAGAATTAGAAACTAGAGATTGATTCCCCTGAGTAATAAGAGAATTTGATTCACTTAGAAATTCCTCCATGGAAAGTGGATGTAGACTCTGTAGTCATCAAGACTCGCGACAAGGTCCAGTGGTAGCCATGGTGAATGACATAGTTTTTACCAAAATTTTATTAAGCGTTGTTTTTATATTGTCTCAGTAACCAAAAATACACACTCCTAAATAGAAGAAAATCTATGAGATTAGTAGGAAATTGGACTTTGTATGATAGTCACTACTGGTTGGAGATAAACCCATTATTGAAGGAATATAGGAGAAAGATGGTCAAAATGAGATAGTTACTATTACTCCTAAGCTTCACCCAAACCTCATTATGAAGCAGCCAAGTACTCTCATGATAATGAACACCCTCCCAAAAAACCAAACGCCAAGTATGTTCATCTTTCTAGGTACCTGGAAAGCCCACCATAGTCACCATATGTATGTCCATAGGAATATTGCCACTAATATTTACCTCAAATTATAGAAACCACCAGGGGGGTCATAGTGATAAACAGTAAGTTGTGTGGGAAGGATACATAATTCCCTAACTAAGCTTTGAAATCCCCAAAAGGATCCTAAGTAGATAGAATATCCACTGAAATGCAATCGAAGGCGAGCTACCTTCCTTCACACTCTGATTTTGTCTGGTATTTAACTCCTATGTTAGAGCATTGATCCTAGTCGATGTGAGTGTAGAATGATTTTCACTCATTAATTCTATCAATTTTGGTCCTGATGATGGACCCTCTTTTGGGTTCGAAACGTCAATAGAATGAACATAATACTGTGGATAATCCAGATCTTGCTACTCCAAGACACTATTTTAGTTTTGGAGCCTTGGGGACTTGACTTAGACAGCCTAACCTAAGACCATAACCTAAGCCAATGTGTCTTTTTCTATGAAAAAGAGTTGTTGATTACCTTTGTTATGTAGCTTCTTTTAAATGTACTTTATTAGTGGCTTCAAAAGGGTGTTGATTTATGAAGTTTGTGAGACCTAACTCAAGCCATGCAAAAAATATGATTCTCAATTGAATTTGATGAGAAAGTTATTCTACAAGGTGAGAGTAATAAATGTCTTTCCAAAGAAAAAAAACCTAATGCAACTTCTATTATTGCATAATAGATGTAAACTTTCAAACTCAAAATAAACGTCTCACTAACAAAATTATCAAAACAAACCAAATTGAGAGAAAGTCATTTTTTCTTTTTCTTTTTCAAATGATGCAACTAAGCTACCTTTTTTAAATAAAAATGCATGGATGAAAATAGAAAAATTATAGTTTCAAATAGTACAAACCCAAGGAAAAATATACAATCAAATCACTAAAGAGTGAAATCCACAGACTGGGCGAAAAACATGGTTTTAAGGCACTAATGCATGTTTCTAGACAACACAGGGTCCTAACAGCTAGAATAACACATTGTGCACAAAGGAAACATGTGTTAGAATGCACTGGAAAGTGCTGAGATGGCATGTTACAATGGATTTTGTTGGAAAAATAATAATCCACATCACACCAGAGAATCAAACTAGTAAAACTAGCATGAAAACACACAAATGACAAGAATTCAAGGCTAATGAGACCAAACAAGAGAAAATATTTAGGATCTAGAAGGAGAAAATAAAACCGGGAATAAAAAATGATCACCAGTGGAGTCGCCAATTATACTATATGGATTTAATCTCATATGGATAAAATATAAAATCGTCTCATTTTTCCTAGAACCTAATGTAGACATATCAAAGGATCTATCAAACTATGGTATGACTCATTCAACAATGTAATCAATAAGCTAAAATTGACAAAAGAATGCTAAGGAATTACCTGACGATCCTTTCAAGTATATTGGTAAGAGTAGTTAGTGTGGATGATAATTTCTCCCAACCAACTCATAAGTTCGATTATGCATACAAAAGAGAGAAAACATAACCCTTATAGCATATAAATATTGACCAATTCAAACATGAATGGATGAGCAACAATACATTATTGAACATACAAGAACATGAACATATTCCATGTTGCCATTAAATAAACACCAAATGTATGATCATTTGAAAAAATATAAAAGGAACAATATTAGATTATATATTCAAAAGGTGAATGAAAGTTACAGCCATATATAGCTACAGCATGACCTCCTCTAACTCCTATCTCTTCAACCTCTCACTCTCAAACAATATCTTGACAACATAATAGTGCATGAATTCTGATCCCAATTTCAATGGCCTAGCCTCCAATATATAGGCAAGGGGAGGCTAAAAAGACTATTAATCTCACCTTTAGTTCACTTTGGGAAAAATCCATAGGGTGGAGGATGTTTCATTTTCTTTATTTATTTCTCTCACTTTGGTGTTCTTTGTTAGGATAGGAAACATCAATGGATGATGTTGAGGCGATATTTTTCCACCTTTTTAGAGTCCACTTGAGTGATAAATGGAGTCACAGTGAGTCAAATCATGATTTTTTCTCATGGCTACGTGAAATTTAGGTAATGCAATCCCTCAGAAGATATAGAGCATTAACTACTAGAGTAACAAAAGTTATTGGATTGTGTCCAACATTGACATGCTCTCTTCATGTATTTTAGGGTGCATTACAGTGTCAAAAGGCCTAAAACAAGCATGTATTCCAGTCACCAAAATGTTCTTCTCCTTTGAGATGATGAGGAGGTATTTTCTTGTGTAACAATCTGGTGATTATTTTTTACCTTCTTAATTGATTTAGTTGTGAAAAAATACAAGTGGTATGGATTCTTAGATCTTGTTTCCTTTGTCTAAGATTTGGATTGTTTTTGCATGTAGGTGATTATAGGATTGTGTTTTTTGACTATATGTATTTAACTATGAATTGAAAATTTCTTTGATTTTAATCTTGATATTTGTCCATTTATGATTATTTTTCTTTGCAAATCCTTAGTTTCAAACTTTTGAGTGCATGTCGGGGCTCTTACTTTGGCAATGTTTAAGACCTTTTTTCTTTTTTGTTACAAGTTATTTTGTGGATCTATTCTTTTATGAGTTTGGTGAATTCCAGAGTGATTATTGACAATGAACATGAGGTTTCATTTGTCACTTGGAAAAATCAAAAGATCTCCTTTACCCACCCTTAGATAGTTTCATAAAACTGGAAATGAAAAATTGCACACTATTTAGCTTGCATTAGGATTCATATTGAGATTTTTTCACACCATCTTGATCACATTCCATACCCATGAGTAATTAATAAGAAAAAAAATAAAGCGATAATAAAATAAACTGTTCATTTTTGTTATATGAACCCAATGTTAGCCTAGGGTTGTAGAGCCTTGGAGTAGGATTTGGAGAGGACACTCTTCAAGGTTATAAAATTGAAACTAGATCTACAAAAGAGTGTAAATCCATTTTTGTATTGGGATCTTGTAATAAATATCCTCTCACATGGGAGTTAATCATGTGATTGCATTAATAATATGTGGAGTGACAACCCCACTCTCATGTTATTGGTATATTTGAATTGTGCACGTTACAAGGGGATCTGTTTGATAGGAATATGACTTGTTTTAAGCAATATACTAGGAAGTTTTCAACTAAGTTACCCTACCTATATGTATGGTATTGATCACACATACCCCCCTAGTCATTTGATTATGAAGAGGCAACTAACAAGAAATTTAATTGCTTCAATTGTTGTACATTAAATTGTCAATCAGGGGAACGTTAACTGATGAGGCGCTCACAAACTATATGTAAAACTAAATCTAATTAGTTAACTTTGAATTAAAGGTAACATCATCCTCACATTATTCTACTATAACAAAACATAAAATCATTCCTCATATGTCACATTAAAATATTAAATATTTAAGAACAAAAATTATTCTATTCACAAACGCCAAAGGAAGCGAAAATCAATCAATTAACTGGAACAACTAACTCAAAAAATCACACAATGTTCACCATAAAGTAATCTGACTAACTAAAGAATATTAGTTCAAGTCCTAAAGACACACTCAGAATCTCTGTTGGATCCCTAAGTTGTGATTTTTCAGTACACAAGGGCCCTTATTATATTTGACAACTCAATTCAACTTGTAGAAGAAAAAATGCACATAAACAACACAAATTTTCAATCAATACAAAAGATAATTCATCTACAAATTTAAACATATATATCAATTTAAATAAAATCATGTTTATTCACACATTCACACAACTATGATACTACTAGGCCATTCTAGCTCGGTGCCCTACCTGACTAGGAGCACTGCAGGAGGAAAGGAATTTTATATGATGATATAAACCAACAACAATATTATGATATATATACATATATATATATATATATATATATATATATATATATATACATACATATATATATATATATATATATATATATATATATATATATATATATATATATATATATATATATATATATATATATATATATATATAGATATAGAGGGAGAGAGAGAGAGAGAGAGATATTAAATGCTCTGAAGAAATTACAAAGATCTAGAACTATTGTGATGGCCACCACAACAATCCAAAAGTATAATTATGGCTAACCTTGTTTGTCCATTTACAAAAATATATATATTCTGCAATAGCGAAAGTTTAAGCCAATAGGCATAAAAAACAATTGTAATTTTGTGGCTAAATATTCCAAAATTACAAGAGAGGATGCAATTACCCAATTAACAAAAGATATATAAAATAATATTCTTAAATAATAATATTGTTTAGTACTTAAAAGATTCTCATATACAAAAATAAAAATAGCTTCTACCTAGATAGGTCCTTGGCATAAATGTCTAGATTGAACTCTTACTATTCTGATAATTTGTCCTATCGGTAGCTCCAACAACAACTACTTCTGGTAACTTGATATTAATGCATAGGGTCGTTGCATTTTGGTAGTCAATGCTCATCCTTCTTGCAGCTTGGGTAAATAAACTGCAATGTCCCAAAGTATTTAGTTAGTCAATTACACTTAATACCGATCAATTTGTAGAAAATAATACTTGATAACAATATCTAATCTTCTTATCAGTCAAAGTTTGCTAAAATCATAACAATGATTTTTACATTGAAAAACACCTTCTCATCAGAATGGATGAGAAGACTGACTTGGATTGGAATGAAACCCTAATTTGCAGGCCTATATGGCACACTAATGCACCCAAAAAACTAGGAAAATGCATGCTAACATAGCCTCATTAGATAAATTTTGAGGTGTAAAATGGGCCTCGTAAAGATATTATAAAATAGTAGTGGAAATAATAAAATAAGATTAAGATTACATCATCAGATTTTAGAGGGAAAAAGAAAAAAATACTTTTTCAACTCATATTTTCAACTTATATCCCTATCGCTTTACTCAAACTTCAAGTGGGAGAACTTTCTAGATGCGTGATTTAATTCTTCATCTAAAGAGTAACCATGTTGCATACTTTTGATGGACTGCAATACAAAAAAATGAGAAATACATGAAAAAATGTGTGTGCAAACATGTTTTTAATGTATTTCTCATTTTTTGTGTAGTAGGGTCCATCGAAGCTATGCAACATGGGTACTCCTTGGATGAGGAATTAGATTTTACATCTAACGAGTTCTCTCACTCTAAATTTGAGTAAAATCGTAGCGAGATTAGTTGAAAATACGAGTTGAAAAAGTAGTTTTTTATATTTTATATTTTTTAATATTTTCTTTTTTTTACTACAAAAATCATGAATCATCCTCCAAGGTTGACATCATCATCTTGAATCGTATTGTTTCTTATAAGTTGATTTTGGTTGTACAATTTTGTTTTGAGGTTCATTTTAGACTTCAAAATTTCTCTAATGAATAGACCAGCAAACTGTGTTAACCTAGAAAATCATGTTCTATTCCTTTAATAAGGTCATGTTACCTAAATTTCATGAGCTCATGAAGAAAAATCACGAGTTAACTCACTTCTACTCCGTCATTTACTCAAATATAACTTGAAAAAGATGGAAGGGATCGAATCAAACTTGTATTTAGAAGTTTCCTATCCTGACAAAGACTATTATGTAGGGATAGAGAAACAAAGCATGGAAACATCCTCCAGCCTTTTGGCTTTTTCCTAATGTCAACTAATGAAGAAATTGGAAAAATATGAGCCTCCCATTACCTATATATTGGAGGCTAGGCCTTTGTAATTGGGATCAAAATTCGTGCATTCTTATGTTGTCCAGAATTTGTTGAGAGAGAAATTGTAGAGTTAGGAGCTAGAGGAAGGCAGGTTGCAACATTTATAGTTGTAAAGTTCTTTCATTGATTAATAATAAATGTTATGAAACCAGCTCACGAGAAGATAGAAAATAAAGATAAAAACCTTAGAAATCAACGTCTTTGAGGAGGCAACCTCATTTAAATTACACAAATGGACAATTCTTGGATGATATAAATGACAAGACCTCCTTTCTATATATAGGAGTTTAAGGGGTCATAATATAATCAAAGCCGACATAATAATAATAATGTAAGGGCACAAAAATAATAATAGTGGGCTTCCATGGGGCACAATAATAACAATATGGGGACTACATGTGCACAACAATATAATAAGGGGGTTGAACTAATAATAACAAGGAGTTACACTATTATTATAGGGACCTACATGCCCCTCTCCTTCAAAAAGTGTTGTCCTCAATGCATGAGTAGTTCTGGATGCTTCTGTATAAACTTCTCGCCCTCCCATGTGGAATATTTAGCACGTAAATTCTTCATGTTGATGAGGTACTCTGAAATTGATCGATTTCTTAGATGTCAAATTCTTGTTTCCATGACTGCTTCAGGTTCCAATATGATTTTTCCTTCCACGTCAAGTTCCAACAATATTGTTTGAACTGGGAGCTTGTCACCTATAACCTTCTTTAAGCATGAAACATGGAAAACTAGGGGCACTCGGGAAGATGTAGGAAGCTCTAATTTCTATGCCATAGTACCAATATTTCGTAACACCTTGTATGAACCGTAATACTTTGGTGATAATTTATTACCTTCTTAGCTTCCTTGAGGGACATTTGTTCATATGGTTGTAGTCATAGAAATACCCAGTCACGTACTTCAAAAATTATTTCATTGCGATATTGATATGCCTGTTGTTTCATTCAATTCTACGCCAAAGTGAGGTTATCCTTTAAAAGCTGGAGAACTTGTTGTTGATGCTCGATGTGATCTTTCACTGCTTGAGCCTTTTTCTTCTTGATATGTCCTTCTATCTTGAGATTTTGAGGAGTGCTAATTCTTACCAATGCATTACAAGATATAGTCATCTTCATTTCTTCTTTCTCTAGGGTTGGTTCCTGGTGGGTATCCTTTCTTTTGACGTTTCTTGATCCCTTTCTTCCTGATATTTCACTGCTTGAACCTTGTTCTTCTCGATATGTCCTTATATCCTTAGAGTTTTAGAAGTGGTAATTCCTGCCAATGCATTACAAGATATTGTCAGATTCATTTCTTATTTCTATAGGATTGGTTCCTGGTGTATATCCTCTTCTTTTGAAGTTTTTTTATCCTTTTCTTCCTCCTCTTCAAACCCTATGTAAAATAATTTCGTCTTAGCACACTTATAGCCTTTAATGTATTTTCTATCACAATTGTAACAAAGCCTTGTTTCTTTTTTTTCTTCAAATTTTTGTGGTGTCAAACTTGTAGGTTGTGGAAGGCTAGGAGAAACAACACTTCCATCTTTATAGTTGTGATTAGTAGACTTCCTTATTGCCATAATTTTTTTTTCCACTTTTCTTGCCAACCTGTATGCCTTCTCTAATGAATCAGGTTCCCAAAGGCAAACGTCATGTGGGATGTTATCTTTTAAAGTCCCTATGAAGAAATCAATCCTCTACTTCTCTAGAATATCATTTACCTTATATTCAATTTTTAGAATTCCTCAATGTGCTCTGCCATTTAACCCTTTTGTCTGAGATTTATCAATTGGTTAAAGAAGGTGTTGTTCTTTGTCTCCCCATAATATTTTATCATTTCCTCCATGAAAATTGACCAGGTGACAAGTGCTTTATGAGAAAAAATCCCTTCATACCATGCAAACTAATTCGGTTCTCAATATGAAGATGCAATATGTACCTTTTTTAACAGTTGCACATCATGCAGATCAAAATATTTCTCCATCTGTAGTATCCATGTTACCGGATCCTTGCCATCAAACTTCCTCATATCACCTTTTCTTGCTTTTAGGAGCTGGATCTTTAACTGAATGTAACTCTGTAGTTTCAAATATCTACATTCTGAAATCACGACCTGTGGTATCCCTTTGTGTCCTCTTTCCAATGCCACCAGTCCGATGAAAATTGGATTCTCCAAGAAAGAGTTATGCCCAATCGCCCAAGATGACCTAACTATATATGTTTTTAGTAGAGAAAATTGGTATGATAAGCCACGTGTCATTGTTTCAACCTTAGGACATGAAACTGATAAACACAAATCTATACTTCGTCCTCTTTCCGTAATTTCTTATGAAATTTCAATCTGATGCTCAAAGAGAAAGTTATGACAATTTTGCAAGGGTCACTTGTTTGGGATGTAATTCAAAAGCCTGTAGAAAGCCTAAATCCCTTGGATCGTATCTCCGACAATATAGCAAAACAAGGTTTGAAATTCGGACCCACACTTCATGAAGATTTTTGCTCAAATGGGTTTTAATTTTAGAGTCTGAACCTTCGTAGAAAAAATAATTCTAGTGACAATTCCACGATGACCTGTTTGTGATTGAATTCTAGAGCTTGCAAAAACCCTCACTTCCTCATATCGTATCTCCAAAAATATAGTGAGACAAGCTCTGAAATTTGGCACTAAGGTTTAAAGAGATTTCAACTCAAACTAGTTTGTTTTTAGGTTCTGAAACGTCCCATATAAAAAACTATAGCGAACATTACACGATGACCTATTTGGAGTAGTGAAACCCTAGAATCCAAAGCTCTGATACCAAAGGTTATCAAACTAGCTCACAAAAAGATAGAAAAGAAAGATCAACACCTTAGAAATCAGCCTATTTGATGGGGAAACCTCCTTTACATTACACAAATGAAAAATTCTTGGATGATACAAATGACAAGACCTCCTTTCTATATATAGGAGTCTAAGGGGTCATAATATAATAAGAGTCGACATAACAATAATAATGTAAGGTCACAAAAATAACAATAGTGGGCTTCTATGGGGTAAAATAGTAAGAATATGGGGACTACATGGGAACAACAATATAATAAGGGGGTTGCACTAATAATAATAAGGGGTTACACTAGTAGTATAGGGACCAACAATATATATCTATTACTATTCTATCTATTTCATGGTCTAATTCTCACTCTTTTACATGTTTATGCTTCTATGATCTAGATTAATGGTTTATTATTGATGCATTTAAATTTTATATGTTGTTATATGTTAGCACTTTGAATTGTTAAGGTTTATATATGTTTTATGTATCACTTATTGTATCTTTTATTGTTCAAGGGATAAGCCTACTCTCTAATTCCTCTATCCACCATCTTCTCATATGATATATTTTTCCTTGAGTCAGTTTATCCCCGCATTATAAACTATCTCAAAAATAATTACCTTGTTCAGTTTCGCATTAATTAATGTATGACTCTTTATTGCCTACCTTTGACACATCTCTTCCTATGGACTTCAAGACCTTATCTAGGAAGCAGATTGATAAACATTTTATTACAATGGAACTTGCAATCCTTAGTGGTAGGTTTCTATGTGTTTGATTGGGGGTTTTCATCATTGGATCAGATTTGAAAAATTATACGAGCGTTTGATGCCAAATAATTTTATTCACACTCAGAAGATGATATTGTGCATATTGGATACCTTCATTCCTATTGGTGGCCATCCTTGCATATTTTAATGATTTTCATCATTTTCTAATAATCATACGATTCCTCACATGTTCTACTTCAACTTCTTTATTCACATGCGCATAAATATGCTATTTTGGAAGCGGTGATGAATATCTTTGGTACAGGCTTACATCACTTAGCCATGTTCCTCTCCCAATATGTGAATTTCATTTTTGTAGACAACTTATCAGATTGATCACATTATGAGTTCTATCTACATTTTTCCTATCAGGGGACAAAATTGTGATACCTTCATTGGATATGAATTTTGCTTTCTACTAAGAATGGGAATTCCCAATTCAAGATGTTGTTTTATATTCTGACGTATGTTTGTTGTTCACAGGTATCCTTCAATTTTGATGCTCTGACACTCTCTCTCTTCAATCACATTATATAAATTATTCTGTTCATCATCTTCTTCTCTGACATCACAATTTAGGCCAAACCTGTTATACTAGAAAGGACCTCATCATTATCTTAGAGGAGAAGACCAACTTGGACTAGAATTAAACCCAAATTTACAGGCCTATTTGCCACAATGATGCACCCTAAAAGCCAACAAAAGGAATGCTAATGCATCCCAGTGGACTAGAAGACCATGTTAACCTAGAAAAAAATGCTTTGTTCCTTTAGTAAGGTCACTTTACCTAAATTTCATGAGTTCATGAAGGAAAATCATGAGTTAACTCATTGTGACTCTGTCATTTACTCAAAGTTGACCTTGAAAAGGTAGAAGTGATTGCACCAAACTAGTCTTTAGAAGTTTTCTATCCTGAAAAAGGCTATAATGCAGGGAAAGAGAAGAAAAGTAGGGAAACATCCCCCAACCTTTTTGATTTTTGATTACGTGAACTAGTGAATAAATTGGTAAAATCTGAGCCTCCCAATGCTTATATATTGGAGGCTACACCTTTATAATTGGGATCAAAATTCATGCATTATTATTGTCAGGCCGAGAGGTAACTCCTCAAATGAATTATGTTTATTAATTAAGATTACTCATGATGATATACAAGAGGGAGTCACTCTTGGGTTTCACCTCTTGATGACTCTTAATTTTCCATTATTTTCTATTTACATTATTTACAAATGTTCACCCAATTCCAATGATTAGGTGTCAACGTTCTCCCCCTTAATCTGAAGGGATGTTGGTGAGTCCAAGCATTGTTATGAATCTTTTGGACTTTTCTCTTCCAAGTGATTTGGTGAAGATGTTTGCAATTTTCTCATTAGTGGAACAATGGTGTATATGGATTGTCTTTGCCTCACATGATGTTGAATTAGATGGTATTTTTAATTGATGTGCTTCATTCAATCATGGAACTTTGGGTTCTTCACCAACTTTATTGCAGAGGTGTTGTCAATCATGAGTGGAGTTTAATGTACATGTTTTACCACTAAATCATCTAGAATTTTCCTAAGCCACACAATTTCTTTTTTCGCCTGAGTAGTTGCCACGTATTCTACCTTTGTTGTGCAATCTGCTGGAATTGATTGGTTGTGTGATCTCCAAGAGACAGCTCCTGATCCAAGACTCATAACATAAATCTAAGTAACCAATCCAGCTGAAGTTTCCTAGCTGTGTATACTTGATTTTAAAGTCTTGGGTTCCCTTCAAGTACTTTAGAACTCTTTTTGCAGTAGACCAATGTCCCTCACAAGGCTTTTGCATAAACCTAGAGAGGATTCCAACATCAAATGAAATATCCAGTCTAGTGTTAGTCAAGTAGTTGAGACTTCCTACAAGTTGTCTATACCTTGTTTCATCCTCAAATTCTTTTCCTTCAATTGATGTGAGCTTTAAGTTCTGTTACATTGGAGTAGTCAAAGGATTGCACTCAGCCATGCAAAAACTATTTAACATATCTCCAATGTACTTATTTTGAGAGAGGAATATATACTTCGGATGTTTAGTTACTTCAATACCAATATAGTAGTGAACATAGCCAAGTCGGTCATTTCAAAACCTTACCTCAATTCCTTATTTATGGATGCAATGTAGCTTTCATTTTTCTGTGGCATCAAAATATCATCTACATATACCAAAAGATATACAATTGTTTTTCCAACTTTTTTGACAAACAAAGTTGCATCATCAAGATCATAATTTTTGAAGTTGAATTTCAGAATATGCTAAGTTAACTTTTCATACCAGGCTTTCGATACTTTCTTGAGGCCATACACGGATTTCATAATTTTGCATACTTTATGTTCATGTCTTTTCACAACAAATCCTTCTGGCTAGGACATAAGAACATTTTAATTCATATCTCCATTCAAGAAATCAATTTTCACATCCATTTGATGGAATTTCCAATCATTTTGAAGTGCCAAGGCAAAAAGTGTAATGATAATATCCCATTTTGCTATCGGGGCAAAAGCCCCTCATAATCGACCCCTTCCTTCTATTCAAAACCTCTTTCCATAACCCTCTCTTTGTGCTTGTCAAGTGAGCCATCAGCTTTATACTTGTTCTTATAGACCCACTTGCAGCCAATTGCTTTGGTTCCCAATGGAGGAACAACCATCTTCCAAGTGCCATTATTTATCAAGGCATCATACTCCTTTTGCACCGCTTCTTTCCATTCATCATGAGAAGTGACTTCTTTGAAGGAATTTGGTTAAAAATATGTAGACAAATTCAGTTCATAATCACAAGAAACATCCATATCAACAAGTGATCTGGAATCATCTACATCACCTCCATTTTTCCTGGTTGAATTTCTTGTTCCTGTTTTTCCAACCTCATCATGATGAACAATTTTAAGTGTCTTTGTCCACCATTTTGGGGAACCTTTATGAGATGGTCCAGGATGCTCAGTTGATTGAGATGGGACTAAATCAAGATTGAGTCTCCCAATTCTCTCAATCACATCACTCGAAGTATCATCAGTGGCTGGATATTCATGTGGGGGAGAGAGTGCTTCATAAGAAGATTCCATGAATTGATCTAGAATAGTAATCCCCCCATCAAGATGTCGAATTTGATTATCAAATTCTTGAAATGATTTTTCATGTCCGACTCTATCCACTCGATAAAGCTACCACTGAACAAAAATTTTAGCTTTGGAAGATTCAAGAAATATCACATCTCTAGATACAACAAACTTCTTATTAACTTCATCATAAACACAACATGCTTTGGAGGTATTTTAATACCCCAAGAAGATGCAATTACGACTCCTTGCACCAAGTTTCTTTCTTTCTTCCTTTGGTATCAAGGCATAGCAAGTGGAACCAAATACCCTAAGATGCTTTACTGAAGGAATGTGTCCATGCCACATTTCATAAGGAGTCTTGTTTCTAATAGCATTAGATAGACATCTATTCTTTAGATATACATCACATAGAACTGCATCAACCCAAAACATCAGTTTTACATTCTTGAAAAACATCCTAGAATGTACCATATTTAATATTGTCCTATTCATTCTTTGAGCTACTCCATTTTCTTAGGGATTATAAGGCATAGTTGTTTGATGTTTGATCCCACGCTGGCAAAGATAGTTTTCAAATTTATTTAAGTGTATTATTTCCCATTATCAATGTGAATAAAGCCAATATGAGATTGTGAATCATTTTCAATCCATGTATGAAAGTTCTTTAATGTTTGAAAACAATCAAATTTGTTCTTTAGTAAATAAAGCCAACATATTCTGGTGTGGTCATCAACAAATTCCATCATATATGTATTTCAATTTGTATAAGGAACATGCATTGGACCGCATAAATCTGAATGAATGAGCAAATTTTCTATGTTCTCTGGAATGTGAATCATGAAAAAATTGTTTGCTATGGTTTCCTAGAATACAAGAATCACATTGCTTAAGATTCCTAGGAATTGCAAGCAAACCAGTAACACCATTTTTCTTCAACAAGCAAAGTTTGTCATAGTTCAAGTGTCCAAATCTAGCATGCCATAAAAGACTTGATGGAAATGTACCTTCATCATAATGAGAATTGTATTATAAATTTTGTGTAGGAGAAGAGGTACCTCACAGCTTCAAAAGTCTTTCTTCTTCTATCCCCATTGTGACGAGTGAGTGATCTAATGCTTTTCTTACCTCAGCATTGCCATCAAACATATGAATGGGGTGTCCTTGCTAGTGGATGTGGACCATGGACAACAAGTTTCTCCTCGGCTGTGGGAGATATAAAACATTGTCTAGAAGAAATCTTGGAAGGCCAAGAAATTTGAGCCTGTTTGTGCCAAGCCCTAATGGCTTGAGTTTTCATTTGTTTGGAAAGTATGCTGCTCCATCAACATTGTCAGTAAATTCTTCAAAAAATATCTTCTAAAATTCATGTGTCAAGTTGCTCCTAAATCAAGAAACCAATCAATTTTCCAAGAAGCAAGTGAAGCACTAAACAAGTCTTTATTTACTCCAATATTATAATGTGCCACAACATAGTGAGGAGATTCAGGGGCTTTACCTTTCTCTTTGTCATTGGTTATAGCTTTGGCTTGATTTCTTTCCTACTCAATTTTGTCCCAAGGAAGCTTACATGTGGATGCATCATGTGATCCATCTCTATTGCAACGTATGCAATGAAGATCAAACTTTTCTCCCTGAAAGTGTCTTCCCCCTGCCTCTAAAATTGCTTCTTCCTCTTCCTCTTCAACCACGTCTTCCTCTAGAAAAATATTGAGCATGATTCTTGTCTCTATGTGAGATACACACAACTAATTCAAGAGACTGAGGAGGTGTCTTCTTCCCAAAATCTTTCTCTCTCTTAACAAATTTCTTCACAATGGAGTCAAAGGTAATATCTTTGAGGTTTCCATTTCCTTGCATTGACTCAAGGTAATTTGAATAAGATGGATAAAGTTCCTTAACAAAATCTATCAGAGGAATGTCTAGTTCAACATTAGTGACTTTGATATCATGCATAATAGATATTACTTCTAATGCTAGAGCAAGAAGATCATCATTTTGTAATTCAAGACTGAACAATGTCATCATCAATTGGACAACTTCAAGCTCAGAGTGTGAGTCATTGAGTTCCTTCAACTTCTGTAAGGCTTCAAAAGAATTTGAAAATGGTGAAATATTGTGACTCAACTCTTCATTTACAAATGCTTCAATCAAGGCATAGGCCTTTCTATTCTTGTTTTCCCAAATGGTGAATTCCTTGTTTGAGGTAGGATTTGCAAGTTCATTATCTCTTTATCCTACACAAAATCCTTTCCACAACTCAGTGAAAATGAGAGTCTATTTGATCTTTTGAGACCACTCAGGATAATTCTCCTTTCTGGTGAGAGCCACTCCCATGATTGATATCAATGAATGCATTTTAAAATCTTTGCACTATAAAAAAAATGTACTTCTCCTTTTGTTGTATAAAAAAAATTTCATTGTAGTGGAAATACTGTGAAAATATAATTATGATATGTATATAACAGAGTTATATTTGGGGAAGGTATTATTTAAGGGAGGAATGGTTCGCTGCAGTGGATTGGTAATGAGCCCATAGAGGGAAGTTTAGGGACAACGAACAACATAATTTTGTGAACAACGTTATATATATATATATATATATATATATATATGTATGTATGCAACATTATATAGTAGAGTGGGTAGGTGTGATATAGTAGAGATAGGTTATATCCAATATATGGAGGGAGGTATTACCAGGCATATGACAATGACAACATATGGGAAACAACGTGTTTGGAGTTTGCATTTGGAGGATAAGGGAGGGCTGAAGCCAAGGGGTGAAAACTATGGGGAGGCATATGGCAATGACAACGTATGGGAGAAGTGTATGGGAGCGAGGATTTGGGAGCACCATTGAGTGTGGTGACACTTGAGCATGGTCACAACAGAGACCTGATACCACATTTCTCATTGGGTAGTGTTATAGACATATTTTGGCATTACAATCCCAATCACATAGTCCATAAACCAAAGGCTTCTAAACCCCTAAAAGTGTTGTTTCATACCCTAAAGGAACAAGGTCAGCTAATTACATCATCTCCTAGAAGTTCTCCATGAAAAACTACTCAAAACTGCTCAAAACAGGACCATACAGACTGCTCCATGCATAGGGTGCAATGCATCTCACCTATTACACACGGGGGGTGCGATGCATACTGGAAAACCCTTGTGTAGGGTGTGATGACTGAGAGCAGACAAATGGCAGAAGTAGTGTGCTAGGTGGAAACCCAAAGAATCTTCTAGAAACTGCTCATATGAGACTTGCCTCTCTGAATTCACACAGGGATGACTAAGAGATCTGAAATATCCAAGTGGAACCAGGAACTATCAGTGAAATGACACTAATCAAAATCCCAAAAGTTGTCTCACTCTCCTGAAAACATCTATATATGGATCTCTCATCCAAGAGATCCAGAGGCTAGAATTTTGTAATTTTTAAGGAAGTGTTGTTGGTTTCTCTTTGAAAACATTTTTGGGTGATCTTGCTTTGTATGAGGTGAAGAGGACTTTCATGCTGGGAGGATGATGATGGATTAGATAGCTTGTTTGTATTCCTCTCTTCTACTACTTCTATCAATAAAGCTATTTGAGTTTTCCTCCATATGCTTGTATATCTCTTAATCTTGTTTATGTATGCATTTATATGGTTAATGTACATCTGATCCTACAGTATTTATGGTTATAGGTCTCTATGATTTGATGGTATTTTGTTGCTTTGGCTCTACAGGTGTTCTTTGAAGCGGGACAAGTGAGAAAGGAGTGGCGAAAGCTCTATCAAAGGAGAGAGGAAAGAAGCAAGAAGACTAGCGAAAGACTGAGATTGGTGTTCTCTGCTTCTCTCTCATCTATCTCTCATAAAGGAAAACACAAGTAACTTTAATCTGTTTGTTTCTAAGATAGCTACTCATCTTATTGGGACTAGTAGCTCTTATTGGACACTAGTTTTCCTGATAACAAAATGGCGACTCCACTGGGGAGTGAATAGTTTGTTTGTTTTGTTACTGTTGTTTTCTTTATAAACCACAGACAGAGCCTAAAGTCAAGCCAGCTGGCCTTCGAACTGTTTTTGCTATGCAACTTCAAAGTAGATCAATGCTGCTTCAGTCAATCTCTGGGTTGGTTTATGAACTGAACATATAGCTTGAAAACATCCTAAGTTCCCTGGTGGTAGCTCAAATAACCTCATTAGATCAGCCCCTATACTTTGTGTTTACTGACAATCATTAGCTCAGCTTAAATCCCTGAACTTAGCTGCAAACTGTGAGAAAAACCCAAGCTCAGTCTTGTCCCTAGACCATCGCACTCTCTCTTCTTGGTAGTCTGGATGCATTGCACCTCCCATGTGTTGTAGGTGAGATGCATCCGTGTTTCCCTGTGTTACAGGTGCGATGATCAGATGAGACTATTTATGCCTCCAGATTTTAGTTTTTTCTTCATTGTCTTCAGCTTTATTCAGTAGTTTTTCTATCTGTGATCAGTATATATCTATTGAAACCATCTTCCTCTGCATTATTTAGCCTCCATCAGAAGGAATTGTGAATGTTTTTTATGTATTTTTCATCATTTACAGTTCTCCTTTGCAAATAGTAGCTTAATCGAACTATCGTCTTTTGATTTGAAAGTGTTGTAAGTGTCGTTTTCAGTCAAGGAAAAGAGTATTACAAATAATTCCTCATTTATACATTCGATTACACTTTTTCCATTGTATTTGATTTGAATCATTAGTATTTCAAGTGTCGAAAGGAGTTTAAATTCAAAATTGCAAAGTGTTGTCTTGACCCTACTTTTGTTTTTTGAAAAGAAAATTGTTGGTACTATCGCTTTGAAAGAGAATAGTTTGGATCTATACTTTGTTTTCTTTTTTTCATTCTCACATTAAGGAAACTGAAAAACAATACATGCATGTGCATTTGCATTAATACTGCATGTTGAAATTGATTTAGGAAAAGTGCATCTAGTGTGTGCTCTTTGCTCTATGTTGAAATAATTTAATTTCTCTTTCCTTAGTAGCTAGGATTTTCATTGCAAAAAGAAAGTAAACGATTGTTTATCATCTTAGATTGCATATTTAGGAATTGTATTTATACATCACATGGTGAACCTTAAAGGCAAAATTATTAAGAAAGATCAACTGTAAAATAAACTTCAATGAACATAAAAATGCTTTGGAACCTAATGCACAACATTTAGAAGTCTAGGCTAGAGATGTATTCCGGCGTCGTAAAGCCTGGTAACTATCACTTTCATCATAGGTTGGGTGATTCCTCCTCTTTGGGATGACAAGTGCCAGTACAGAATTGTGCTCCCACGTACTGTCGAGTATATTTTGGGAGACCACAATAGGCTACATCATGTATCCTTAAGAATCCATGTCTACTGCCCTATTGATCGCAATGCACTGAACACAGCATTCAGGAAGATTGGTTGTCATACCATAAAAAGTATTCTGCAATTTTGTGATTGGTTTGGTAATCCTTCTATCTATATTTCTAGAGTAGTCACTTTCATTCCTTTCCAAACTCCTTAAAAGAAAAGGTCCATCTGAGCACTTGTCACTTCAGGCTCATTAAAAATCGAAGGCGACTAGAGTCATCTTTAGCTTTTTCTCGACTCTTAAAAATTGAAAAAGCAAGTTGTGTCAAAGCGTCATAAAATTTATTTTAATCGAAATAACATCACTGTTCCCGCGTTGGTATTTAGGTTGAGAAATGGAGTCTACCACATGGCCACGTTGTCCCTTCTCCTCTTGGGGGGATGTTGGTGCTCCCCACCTGGCCACATTGTCCCTTCCAGGACTCACAACTGGCCTATCTGTATGGCTTTTCTTGACCTCTATCATTCAAAACACCGCAATTCCTCAGCAATCAAATTAGCAACTAGATGAAGTTGCTCCCCCACTTTCTGCTTCGTTTGTTTCTCCCTCTCCTTCTTCCTCTTTGCTTGGTGAAGCTAGTAACGCTAAAAACTAAGTAACTGAGAAGAAGAAGAAAGGGAAGAAGAAGAAGAAGAAAAAGCCAACAGCGAAAGGGGGCAACCATGCATCATCTGGAAAAAATCCACACACTGCACAATCCAAACCTAAATCTCCATGCGTGATTTGCAAGGGAGACCACTATCATTGAGATTGTCCATGTATCCCACAGATCTTGATGGACTAGTCTCCCCACTCACACAATCCAGTGCCTTCAACCTCTGACGATCATGTTGAGAGCACACCGTCAACTAGTGAAAATGAAGTCAATGGACAAAAAGGAAGATCAAAATTTCCTTGTAGACTGTGTGAAGGCGATCATTCCCTCCATTGTTGTCCCTTCTTAGATGAAGCTAAAAGAATCTTGGATAACCATCTTGCATCACTGCAGCGACTTCCTCCTAGATACAAGAAACTCTTGCCGAGTCCATCGCTAGTTGAAAATCTGATTGAAAGACCGTTGTTATCAGTCGATGCACCTATCATTGAAGATAAACCCTCTGAGTCCACATCGGACCAAAGTCAACAAGTCGAGATGGCAGTCGACCCAATCAACATCGTTCAAATTCTCTTTGTAAACACAGACTCCGATGAGCATGGAGGCAATCTACCCATTCCTTTACCACTGGAAGGAAGTTAATTAGAGATGTATCTGACCATTTATTCGATCCCACCACCAAGCAATCTAGTTGTTTCCTTCGATTGGAATCTACTTGGCAGACCCCGCCTACCATCTAATGTACCATTCTGAATCATAGTACAAGATTACAGAATGATCATGGTAGGTACTATTATAGATGAATGGGCTTCTGTGAGTATCCTTTCCTCAACTGCTTGGAAAGAGCTTTGTTCGCGATCGCTTCTGCTTGAGATTCGAAATCTGACAGGCTTCAACAAAGGAACCAGTCGACTGTTGGGGATCCTTCCAAATTTTCCTATAATTTTGAGAAGGAAAACCATTCATCTAAATGTGATGGTAGTCCAAGGACCTCTAGATTACAATCTACTCCTTGGGTGTGACTACATTTATAGCATGGGAGCTATCATTTCTTCACTCATTCGAGTGATGTGTTTTCCACATGAAGGCAGAGTGGTCCAGCTCGTAGACCAGCTTTCATTCCCTGGTTCAAACACAGCTATTAGTCAAATTCCATCCCTAACTGGTATTTTTGCACAAGGAATATGTCATCAATCTCCAGTACATCCACCTGATGATCACGAGTGATTCGGTGATTGTGACTGAAACCCAGGAGGCATGCGCCCTGGTCTGCTTCGGCAGAAAAACACCAGATATAAGATAGGTTTCCACATAGGAATATGACTAGTCTGACAATCCTATCCGTTTAGGATAATGGATTAGTCTGGAAAAGGATTCCTCCGTCAAAGGTTAGGTGATTAGAGCTAGAATCACCTTTGTCCATTTCGATGGACAGATCCAAGGAAGTGTTTTGTCTGCACATGTGGATGAAACAATATTGCTAATGCAAGAACTTCCGTGTGGTAACCTAGAAACTCTATTTCATTATACCTAGGGGGCATGCAAACCTTTTTTCATGCAAGTGAAAAGTGACCATTTATTTTCTTAGTTTGTAGGCTCTCAACAATTTAGACTCGTAGGTTGGTCATTCCTAGCTTGCATAACGAAAGGCTCAAGAGCAAAGTTTCGAATGGGGCAAGCCCCCTAAAAAATGAACCTATCAATGAGATGTCCTTATTATACGACTGACATGAGCAGTTTTACGCAAAGTTCAAGCTCGTTAAAAAATAAACCTCACCATGAGCAGTTTTACATGAAGTTCAAGCTCGTAAAAAAATAAACCTAGCAATGAGCAAATGTTTCCATAGAGTTCAAGCTCATTAAAAAAAAATGAACCCTACCTCTTGTAAATAACTATTTTGATCACATGACTATTAGCTTTTGAACCTTGGTCATGTTCTTACCATCACCTCCACTCTTTTTTAGCTGATCATACACCTCCATTTGATTGTTTACCATTTTGAGGAACAGTTGTGACGAGTGATTCTATTAGCCACCCTCTTTCCATTGTCATGATTGGAATGTTCCAAACCTTACCTGGAACTAGCTGCTATCCAAAAAAATCACTCGTTCCTCAAAAAATGAGTCTCCTTTAAGCTCTTTTCATCTGACTCATAAAATATGAAAATATTGCTGAGAAATTGGCCTCTCCAGCTCGTTAAAGTGACTAGAAGTTCTATCCCTCTTCTAGATTTTAATCTTTTTGGACCTAAGGTATTATTACCCAAAAGGATTGAGCGCTTGTCTTGGTCGGCTCGTTAAAACTATCGAAAAGTCATCCCTTTCGTATTATTTTACACTTTTTCAGACTTAAGGGATTACATTAAGAAAAAGGACCACTGGAGTTGCCTTTACGTCCATTTTTAGACTCTCTAAAATTGAAAAGGGTCGAGTTATCTTTGTCGTTAAACTCGGTAAAGAAATAGCGACGAACTTGTCCATGCAGACAAGAGTGAGTTTCGCTGTCGTTAGGTTCGTTAAAACATAGCGACGGGTTTGCCCGAAGGGCAGATTATAGAACAAGCATATGTTATCGTCCTTAAGCTTGACAAAAATAAAGAGGTATTGGTCAGCAATGACTGGGGAAAAAGGGAAGAAAACTAGAATAGCTTCATTGGTAGCAGGTTGCTCTTAAACATGACACTTTCACTCTGTCACCATGATTGAGTTGGGTTGGGTTATTCCGTTCACCAGTCACATCACCATTGGTCCACCGTACCATCCACCTTGCGGTTAATGCTACCAATCCATCTCAGTGTCACTGATATGTTCAAGAGAAGTCACTCAGAGAATTCACCAACCTAGCTAACATCTCATCCACTGCAATACCTTCACTCTCCATTTTTCATGACTGCCACCCTGAACCTTGTATCATCAATTCGTTTTCACCTCCAAAAAATCATTTTCTTAGTTCCATGTCATAGATGTGGGATTCATTAAGGCCCTCCTACGATGGGTCACTTCTTGTCGACATCAACTCATTATCCAAGAAGTTGACTTAGGGACAACCCTTTCAGTACTTTGAAGCTTGCATGCCTCAATGGCAAGTTTGTCACTTCCGGTGACAGGTTTACATCAATGGCCTTCGACTGAAGGATTTTACGTGGTGTTAGACATCAACTCATGTATTCAAACCACATGAATTGTACTATAGTACCTTAAGGTTCATCATCATTATTGGTGATTCCTCTTGTGCCTGTTAACAGCTTACGTCATTGGTTGGTAATCAGGCGATGTCCTTCCATGTTCGTCATCAAAACATATTTTCACATGGATCGATTTGTACTTCGGGTGAATATTGAACGAGTTTTAAGACCCCGAATATAGTTTCATGCATCGGGCTGTGATATATTCAAGAAAATAAAGACATCAAATTTACATCATTGCTGCACATATAATCATCCAAACTAAAGGATGATGACTCTACCAGAATCATCAGTCTACCACATAGACGATTGTCTATCTTATGTACATGAACATGAATTTATAAAGCTAAGCATGGGAATTCCCACCTCAGCTAGATCATGAAAATATTGTGAAGATAACATATTGTGTTGTATCTTATTACAGGTCACCTTCTAGTTCGAAAAACCTTGGATCCTCATTATAAAGCATTTCACCCGACATCAAAAGGATTTACGACCTCATGCTTTAAGGGGCAACTGTTATAGGCATATTTGGGCACTACAAACCCAATCACATATGTCCATAAACCAAACGCTTCTAAACCCCTAAAAGTGTTGTTTCAAACCCTAAAAGAACAAGGTCAGCTGATTACATCATCTCCTAGAAGTTCTCCATGAAAAACTACTCAGAACTGGTCAAAACAAGACCACACAAATTTCTCCATGCATAGGGTGTGATGCATCTCACCTATTACACACGGGGGTTGTGATGCATACTGGAAATCCCTTCTATAGGGTGTGATGAGCGAGAGCAGACAAATGGAAGAAGGAGTGTGCTAGGTGGAAACCCAAAGAATCTTCTAGAAACTGCTCATATGACACTTGCCTCTCTGAATTTGCCCAGGGATGAGTAAGAGATCTAAAATCTCCACGTGGAGCCAAGAACTATCAGTGAAATAACACTAATCAAAATCCCAAAAGCTAACTCACTTTCCTGAAAACATCTATATATGGATCCCTCATCTAAGAGATCCAAAGGCTGGAATTTTGTAATTTACAAGGAAGTGTTGTTGGTTTCTCTTTGAAGACATTGTTGGGTGATCTTGCTTTGTATGACGTGAAGAGGGATTTCATGCTAGGAGGATGATATTGGATCAGACAGCCTTGTTGTAATCCTCTCTTCTACTACTATCAATAAATCTATTTGAGTTTTCCTCCATATGCTTGTATATCTCTGAATCTTGTTTATGTATGCATTTATATGGTTATTGTACATCCGATCCTACATTATTTATGGTTATAGGTCTCTATGCTTTGATGGTATTTTGTTGCTTTTTCTCTACAAGTTTTTTTTGAAGTGGAACAAGTGAGAAAGGAGTGGCGAAAGCTCTATCAAAGGAGAGAGGAAACAAGCAAGGAGACTAGCGAAAGACTGAGGTTGGTGCTCTCTGCTTCTCTCTCATCTATCTCTCATAAAGGAAAACACAAGTAACCTTAATCTATTTGTTTCTAAGATAGCTACCAGTCTTAGTGGGACTAGCAGCTCTGAATGGACACTATTTTTCTCGATAACAGGTAGGAATCACCACAGTGCATAGGAACTACGTAGGTGTATAAGAGGGACTATGGTGGTGATGAGTGGGTTGATAACCAGGGCCAACTACGCATGAGTATGGGAGGTGCAAAAGAGGGTGGAGGGCCAAATTATAATAGTGTGGTGTATTCATTAGAGTCGAATATGCAGTGTGGAGTAGTGAGGATGTTACATTTGCCATGACAAAAATTTAACACAGTCTACCATGATAGAGAAGAGCCACAAAAATTGTCGACAGAGGAGCACTGATACGAGGATGTTTGGGATTACGATGTCTTTTGAATGTCCTTGGTTTGTGAGAAATAACAAATGTTTGAATCTTTCTACTTTTCCTCTTCAAATTGCTTGCTCCAGACTTCACAACTTCCACTACGCCACCATGTCAAACCCATAAATTTCTTCAGAAACTGAATGATATTACCTTTTTTTATCCCCACCAACTTTCAATCCTCGGTGCTCATCGCATAGTCTCCACATTCTCCACACTCATGGTTATGCAAGGCCGCAAATGGCAGGAAATGTAAGACAAATTTTCTGTCAAAGGAGAATAATGGCATACAATCAGAGGAGTTAAAACACAACAACTAATTTAGGGAGCTGGCTCCGATACCATGTCAGGCCAAGAGGTAACTCCTCAAGTGAATTATGTTTAGTCATTAAGATTACTCATTGTTATATATAGGAGGGAGTGACTCTTGGGCTTAACCTCATGATGACTCCTCATTTTCCATTATTTCCTATTTACATTATTTACAAATGTTCACCCATTCCAATGACTAGGTGTCAATAGTGATGATACCAAGATACCGTTGAGAGAGATATTGAAGAGCTAGGAGTTAGAGGAACCTTTGTTGCAACATTTATGGTTGTAATCTTCCTTCAATCATTAATAATATAAATATACTATTGTTTTGTTTATTTCATGGTCTAATGCTCAATTTTTTACATTTTTATGCTTCCGTGATCTAGATTAATTCTTTATTATTGATGCATTCAAATTTTATATGTTGTCATAAGTTAGCACCTTGAATTTTTAAGGTTTAATATATGCTATGTGTATCACTTTTTGATAGGCGTGTCTACAGGACTTGTCCTTGGAGTTGGATGAGGGTTCTTTCTATCCCACTCTGACTGCTATAGTAGAACTATACAAAGGATAAGAAAGTAACTACTCACTTTGCTTTTTCAATTCTTATCTAACTTTTCCATGATTGAATGTTTCTTCCTTGAATAGCTTCATATCCCTTCATCATTCTTCCTTAGGTTCCAAGAAATCTGAGAGGGTTTCTTTTCCATCTACCTGTGAATTAATCCCTACAACAATGATAATAAAAGAAGTAACGTATAGGCCAATTTAAGAAAAGATAGAGGTAATTGGGTCTTACAAGGTTTTGGGGAGGTGCTCTAGGTAGGTTGAATTTGGGACCCATCGTCTCCCCCATGCCCACACATCCTCTTTCTAAGCTCCCTAGACTGCTTGAACTAGAAGATTGATCTTTTCTTAAATTCCTTTATGTTTGGCGTGTGAATAGTTATGATTCATTCATTTATATCGTTACATCATGTGTTCACATTTAGATAGCTAAAATTCCTATTGCTTATCTAGAATATGATTCTAGACAACTACTTGGTCTTAGAGTTTCCTCAAACACTCATTATCCTTTGTCAAGGCCTAGTGTTCTGATTTCAATTAAACTCATGTATTTTTAAACTTTTTCACCCTGTGCCAAAACTTCTTCATTTTAGACTTCTTACTAGAACTGTGTTTGTCTATTACCTCCTCAACAATTTATAATTATTCAAGTTTAGGAGTCTTATGTTCTTCCTATAACTCTATTACTCCCTATAATTTCTCTTCTTTACCCTCAGAAATAATTGATGATCCTTCCAATTCTTTTTGAATGAGCTCTAGTTGTACGTGCGACTCCATTGAATCTCCAACCGTCATCTCAACCTCCTTTTTATATCCATCTAACTCCAAAGATAAAGTTTCCATCCTATTATATTTTTTATCTTTACGATCATCAATAATTTTCACATCAACTCCAAGGTTTCTTGACATTTGTATTTCCTCAATTTCAACCTCAGGAGTACTTAGAACCTAGGTCTCGTTAAATACTTTAATTTTGGAATTATTAGCCACTTGAAAATTATCAATGCACTAACACCAATAATTGTCATTCTTAAGGTCATTTTTCACTATATTATGTTCATCATCACGCATAGACTTAGATTCCGTAACCAAATTGTTAACATCCTCCTCTCCTGAATTAAAATAATGCAAATTAAAAAAAAAATGATTGACAACTTTGCATACCTAAGACACCATGTTTTCAACTAAGTTTAGGCCCATGATTAGACCCAATGGAGCTATTTTTGGCTTGGGCACAGTCTCCATAGGTTCAAAAACTAAATATTTTCTCAATAATGCTTAAAGGAGAGGTTTCATTTCCATACTATCCCTCTACACTGTCACATTAATGATCTAATGAATGAGCATGTGTATGTGTAGGTTTTAACCATGTACAGAAATTACCTACATATTAATTCTAAAATATAGAAAATAAACAATGCGAGAGCATAACACATAAAACACATATACATAGAGATTTTCCCATCAATCCCAAAACTGAAACTACCAGCTTGATTTTTCATTATGTTCCTTTCAATGTTATAATAAATATTTATACATGCCAAAGCATCCAATACCATGGACTGAAAACCATTGCATCCAATACCATGGACCGAAAACCATCGCATCCAAAAACATGTGCAAAAATCATGCACAAAACCATAGGTGGATCCACCCAACCTAACATAGGGTCCAAAACCAAAATTTTTTGGGGCACTACCTCGGACCCCATAAAGTGGGGTTACGAGTAAGCCTAAAACACCCTATGACCCCCCACCCACCCCCCCCACCCCCGCCTGCTACACAATCATCACAATGAAGGGGAGCTCTGCCCCCCCTCTAACCCCCCGGTTAACTACGTGGGCTAGTCATGGAAAGAATATAACACAACCCAACTTTCTCCCACTTGTTGTTTTCTTTCGACAGGGGGCCACAAGAGAGCTTAGTCATTTTTCCAGCCCTGAAATTCCCATTGTCTCTCTACATCAAGAGAACTTCTCAAAGCTCACAGATTTAGTCAATGCATCTATAGTATTCTTCAAAGTGTCCACATTTACTAGCAACACCTTTTTTTCTTCTATCATATCCCTCACAAAGTGATACTAAACATTAATGTGCTTTGTCTTTGAATGATATGTGGGGTTCTTTGCCAAGAAAATTGCACTTTAGTTGTCACAGTCTATCCTTATAGCTCCCTCTAATAACCTCATACTTGAACACAATCTCTGCAACCAAACTACTTCCTTGCTTGCATGAGTAGCTACCATGTATTCTGCCTCTGTAGTTGATAGTGCCACTACAGATTGTTTCTTACTCATCCAACTGACTGCACCTCCAAATAGGTTAAACACATACCCACTTGTAGATCTTCTCTTATCCAAATCTCCAGCCCAGTCTACATCAACAAAGCCACAAATATCCAACACTTTGTCCAATCCTGGCCTTCCTTCGTAGCGTAAACCATAATTACTAGTGCCATGCAAATACCTAAAAACATGCTTCACTACTGTCCAATTCTCCTTCCCTGGTTTCGACATAAACCTGCTCAATACTCCCACTACATGTGCAATGTCTGGTCTAGTACAGACCATTGCATACATCAGGCTACCGACTTCACTTGCATATGGAACACGGGACATGTCCTCTTCCTCTTCTTGTGTCTTGGCACACTGTTCAGTAGATAACCTCACACCTACAGGAATAGGAACCTTCACCGGTTTACTATCCTGCATATTAAACCTCTCCCGTATTGTCTCAACATACTTCCTCTGGTTTAACCAGAGCTTCCTCCTTGCCTGATATCTTTTAATTTCCGTGCCCAAAATATAGATTGCAGCACCAAGATCTTTCATGTCGAATTGGGAGGACAATTGGGTCTTCAAATCCTTGATAATTTCTTTGTCATTTCCAACCAGCAACATATCATCCACATATAAGACCAGATAAATAACATGGTCACCAATTAATTTAAATTACACACAGTGATATGCTTTGCTTCTCGTGAAGCCAAGTCCTCGTATAAATGTATCAAATTTCTGATACCACATCCTTGGTGACTGTTTTATCCCATACATAAATTTCTTTAACTTGCATACCAGTTCTTTCTTACCCTTCACTGCAAAGCCTTCAGGTTGCTTCATGTATATTTTCTCTTCCAAATCCCTGTGAAGAAATGTTGTCTTCACATCCATCTGTTCTACCTCAAAATCAAAAGCAGCAGTAATAGATAAAAATAATCTAATAGAAGTCACCTTGGCAATAGGAGAAAAAATATCACCAAAATCAATTCCCGACACCTGTGAATAACCTTTTTCTACCAACTGAGCTTTGTATTTCTCCACATTTCCTTCTGCATTTGTCTTCTTCTTGAACACCCATTTGCTTCCAATGGGTTTCCTTCCAACCGGAAACTCCACCAGATCCCAAGCCTCATTTTTGTGCAAAGATGCCATTTCATCAACCATGGCCTCTTTCCAGAGTTTTCCATCCTCTGAATCTACTGCTTCCTTCATAGTTCTTGGATCATCGTCAGTAATATATCAAGAAAAATTTGAACAGAAAGTAGATGAACTATACCTTTCTGGCTGCCTTCTTTCTCGAACTGATCTTCTCACACCGGGAGTTTGTGGCTCTTCATCTTCTGATTCCTCCTCTTCTATAGAGTTTGATTCTTCCTCCTTAAGCTCAAACTCTATCTTCATAGTTCATTTGGTCGGAATTCATGTTTAATAACATCTTTTACCTCTTTGAACACCACATCTTAGTTGTACACAACCTTCCATGTGACTGGGCTCCAAATCTTATAACCCTTTAAACCATCCTTATACCCAATAAAGATGCACTTTTCAGATTTACTATCCAACTTGGTTTGTTTCTCCTTTGGAACATTTACATATGCATCACATCCAAATACCCTCAGATGTGAAAGAGAGGGTTTCTTACCAGTCCATACCTCTTGCGGAGTCTTATCCTCCAATGCTGATGAAGGTGACCTATTGACCAGGTAACATGTAGTATCCACCGCCTCTGCCTAGAATTCCTGTCCTAACCCAACACCACTGAGCATGCTTCTTTCCCTTTCCATCAACATCTTATTCATTCTTTCTGCAACTCCATTTTGCTGAGGTGTATATGGAGTAGTCTTCTGTCATGCTATACCACACTTCGTACAGAATTCCTCAAATTTCTTACTGCAAAACTCTCCACCATTATCTGTCCTCAACACCTTTATCTTCTTCTCTGTCTGATTTTCCACAAGAGCCTTAAATTCTTCAAACTTGTCAAAGGCTTCATATTTTTCTTAAGGAAATATATCCATGTATTCCTTGGTAAGTCATCTATAAATGATACATAGTACATAGACTTACCCAGTGATGGAACCTTCACAGGTTCAAACACATCAATGTGCATAAGTTCTAATATATGTTTCTCCATCTTACTACCAGAGGGGAAACTTACCCGATTCTACTTCCCAGATACACAATTTTCATAGAAATCAAAATCAAGAGAGCTATTACTCATACCTTCTACCATACCTTTACCATGAAGTATTCGAAGGCCCTTCTCTCCAATATGTCCAAGCATTTGATGCCACAACATGGTCTTCTCTGCAGAGACCATTAGATTTTCTACTCCACTTTTAGGAACCACAGAACTGTTGCACCCGTCAACAACAGTGCTACATTGCATCTTGTACAGAGTTCCAATCCAAACTCCTCACATCAATATCAGTGCTCCCCAAACCATTTTGCAGGTATCCTTCTTGAACAATGTTTTTACACTTGCATCATCCAGATTGCTTACAGAAATCAGATTTCTGGCCTATGCAGAAATATGCAGAACACTCGAAAGTGTTCTAACCCTTCCACCTTGCAAATTCAACTTTACTTTTCCATAACCAATGATTCTAGCCTTCCTATCATCGCTTAAGAAGACATCACCACCATCTTATTTCTCATACTCGCAGAACCACTCTCTATGGGGAGTGAAGTGAAAGGATGCACCTAAGTCAATCAACCATGCCTCGTGATCTACATGTGTACTTGAAGAAGCCAAGTACACATCCCCACCTTCATCTGAGGTGGTTTTCACCTATGCAGAAGGAGCATCATCATATCCCTTTCCTTTATTGGGATCTTTAGATTTACAGTCCCTTTTGTAGTGCCCTTCCTTTCTGCATTTCTAGCACACCACCTTTACAAGTTTTCTTGGAGATTTAGATCTCCCTCTAGATTTAGATCTCCCAATCGATGACTTATTTTTGTTTCTGTTCTGGGACCATCCTCGTACAGACAAGGCATCACCATTCTAGCTCTCCATATTTTTCCATCTCATCTCCTCCGTCAACAAGGATGAGACTATTTCGAAAAACTGCAAGGTAGTTACATTGCTACCTATTTCAATAACCAGACAATCCCATGAATCTGTTAGAGAACACAACAAACTGATGCACTTATCTTCATCTGAAATTTTAATATCAATACATGGTAAATGACTTACCATAGTATTAAATGCATTTACATGCTCTGCTACCGAGTCTCCATCTTTCATCCTCAGGTTATACAGCTTTTTCCACACAAATAGTTTATTCACTAGAGACTTATATTGGTACAAACTCCCTATCTTGTCCCACAAAGCCTTCATCGTAGCTTCCCCTGATACATTCATCAATATTGAATCTGAGACACACAATCGTATTGTGCTCTTTGCCTTCCGATCCAACTTCTTCCATTCTTCATCGGACACTCCCGTTGGTTTAGTACCCAGATCTACCACAATCCATTGATCTTTATCCACCAACAAATCCTCCATCTTGAGTTTCCACAACTCAAAACTCTGACCATTAAATTTCTTGATTTCTATCTTTCCACTGCTTGCCATCTTCGTTGGGCAATAGAATCGATCTCGCAGATCTCCCACTAAATAGGGTCTACCACAGGCCTGAGTGAAACCCCTCTGCAACAAAGGCATCCCCTTGAAGTAAAAACATCTTAGATACCAAATGTAGGTTTTAACCCTGTACAGAAATTACCTGCATATTAATTCTAAAAAACAGAAAATAAACAATGCGTGAGCATAACACATAAAACACATATACACAGAGATTTTCCCCTAGATCCCAAAATCGACACTACCAGCTTGATTTTTCATTATGTTCGTTCCAATGTTATCATACATACTTATACATGCCGAAGCATCCAATACCATGGACCGAAAACCATTGCGTCCAAAAGCATGTGCAAAATCATGCACAAAACCATAGGTGGGTTCGCCCAACCTAACATAGGGTCCAAAACCAAAATTTTCTGAGGTGTTGCCCCAAACCCCATAAAGGGGTTATGGGTATGCCTCAAACCCCCTGTGACCGCGCCCCCCCCCCCCCCCCCACACCCCCGCTACACAGTCAACGCAATGAAGGGGGGCTCCACCCCCCCTTATAACCCCTTGGTTAACTACGTGGGCTAGTCGTGGAAACAATATAACACAACCCAACAGTATGATGAGGAAAATTGTTTTTCTTCACCACATCATCCAACTTTTCCCAAGCTCCTCTCTTCTCTACTCCTAGATTATTTTTCTTCTTTCCTACAAATGTTGTTCCCTTTTTGTTTTTTTGGTAACCCTGTTCTTACTATTTTTCCTACCTCCACTTAAATTCCTCCCTCCATGAGTGAGGATTTCTTATTTTTGTTAATGGGTTTGTTCTTCTCCTCGACCATATATTCATTCATTTCATTGACTAGGTTATTTTCCCTCTTAGTGGAGGGTTCCTCTTCTTGACCAATTAGGGTCTCTTTTTGCAATGAAAATTTATTATTTTTAGAAATAGGGGTTTTCTTTCTCTCACTAGAACCCTTTTCACCTTCACCCATAATTAATTCTTCATAGTAACATTCATCTTCGGTAATTCTCAACTTCCTCTTACACCCATAGGCTTTCCATTTTCTCATAGGGAATGAGAGAGTCGTTCATTCAAACCCTCCCCAGAAAAGAAAAAAAAAAGAAAAAAATCATCCCATATTTTTTCCTACTTTCTTAAACCAGGGTCCACTAATATTTTGATAACCCCATGATGAAACATGTTTGTTTACATCTGTTTTGAGCAAGCTTGGACATTTTTAGCCATTTTGTATAAACTCCTCAATAGATAAAATAAAACATTCACTTTATGCTTCTCTTTGAAACATAACAGAACCTCAAGTGATATTTGAAGGTTACAATGTACTTTTCCTCACATGTAATGTATTTCTGTAATAAGTACAATGCATCATGCCACTCTTCTTTCACCCATGCACAAGAAACCACCTTGATCCAATTCAAATTTTGATGACAAGGTACTAAGAATTGGTTGCAATCAAACTCCTTTAAGGTGATTTTAAACCAATGTTCCCCCATTTACAGAAGGTATGTATAGTGTGCAATTGAATATTTGGAAACAAACATTTCCAACTAGTTGAAACAACCATAGTTCCATTAAAATTCTCTACGGAGACCTTGGTGACTATAAAATTTTGACCTTGGATTTTTTCACAAAATGGAAGCCACCCTGCCTCCTTCAAATATTTACGGCCCTATGGATACTCATTCAAGAATTCCACACAGCTCTTCTCAAAATGAGGCACGAGAGGTTTTGGCATACTTCCTATGACACTTGAGCAACGAAATCCCAATTTTCCTATCTCGGTATGAAGCTAGTGATAAGGGCAGTAAATTAGTAGAAAAAACAATATCATTTATATTATGGTGATTTATGATAAAATTTACATAAATAAAAATAGTTTCAAATAATATTATAGCATGGAAAGATCACACATCTGAGATGCAATATGATTGGGTAAGGTGAAGACATAGGGGGTATGAAAAATATGAGTACAACAATTAGTATTATGATCACACTCCTAAAAAATCAATCACATATTAAAGCGTAAAATATCATACCATTATTACAATGAAAATCACACTTACCAAAGTGGTCGTGCCTAGGTTAATGTGAAATACTAATTGCTATCATGAATGGAAATATTATATCTACCTGTCTTGTATGTGTTCAATAGCTAACGGAATGAAATTCCACCTCTGGTCCCATGTTTTCGTATGGTTACTGGAAGGTGCAAGCTGTCACGATGAACCTATAATTTGTTAATTGTTGTGCCTACAGAATAAAAATCTAACAAATGGTTCCCAAGGATATTCCTTTTGTTGTGCTAGTTCTCCCTTCTAGTTCTCTACTTGTGTTCTTCACTTGGTCGATGCTTAAATATTCTACATAATATAATGTTATTCCTTCAAGTAGAGAACTGGTTTACAATTTTGTAGTGAAGTATGGTAACTACTGCCACTAGTCCTGAATCTAGTAGCTGTGGCATCGGAAACAAAATATAATTTCTTCCACATTTAATCCATCTTAGGTACAATGTCTCATCACGTGAATAAAGGTGTTGATGTCAAGCATATGAGAGATCACCAAATTAGTCATCATTGATGTATTTTTAAACAAGAGGTTATTCACCTTTAACATTAATGAGATCCAAGGTACATGAATACATCTTGCAAGGTAAGAATAAATGTGTTGAAGTCAAGGCACCTACGAGATTCTGTAACCAAGAGACATTGATGTATTCCCTCTATTCACTAGCAAGAGAACCTGCCACTGATGTCTGCAAACCTTAAGGTATTGCAAATAATCCCTATTATTTTATCATATATAATGTGCTAAGGTTTACAATAAAAATACCATTAGAAGGTGGGTCTTAAGGAATTCCCCCATAAACCAACTCGAGAACAAACAAAATCTTTGAAGATTCATGATTAGAAAAATAAATAAAAACAACTTATCAACCTAACCATGCCACAAGGTGGTTTTCACAATTAGGTCCCATTTTTATTATTATTTAAAAAAAGAGGAACCAAGAAGAGGAAATAGAGCCAGGAGGAAAATCTCCCTACTTTACTAACTCCATCGCATTCTCCTTACAAATTTATGCTGCAAATTATGTCTTAGACATCATCTTTCGGTATAAATTCAGTATATTCGCATTCATAAGAAAATGTTTATACTATTCATTAATGGTTTTTATTTGAACTGATCCATTCCAAAAAATAATGTCTACTTCATATAGACCCAACCATTGAGTTGTGAATTTTCCTTTAAAATCCTTAAATCTAGAAAAAAAATGAGAACCCAATTCCCTTTGTAAAAAAAAATTGTCCAATGAAATTGTCATGCAATTTTTTGCTACGTTCCTATGCCACCATATTGTGCTAGATAACATCCTTCCTAATTTCATCAAACTAATTCAGTTGTAGAAATCTCTTTTCTTGCATCTTAATTAAATCAAATCCCAATTGAGCAGTGATTTGAAAGGTATGAATTTATAACTCAACTGAAAAAAGAAAGTGTTTCCCATAAACTAACTCATATGGTGTACACCATGTAGTACTCATCCACATTGGCTTTTACACCCAAAGAGTTTCAATTAACTACTCCACCCAATCCTTATGACGGATCTGGACGATCTTCATGAGGATGAGCTCCAACACTTTGTTAGTGGATTTGACTTCCCCTATATTTGCAGATGGTAAGGAGTCAAGTTTTAGTGCCAGATATAGTATTATTCCATAATAGCCTTGATCACTTTGGATGTGAATTGCATTCCTTGGCCCATAATGATCTCTCGTGGTACATGAAACCTGATAATAATATCCTCATAAATAAAATCTGCAACTATGTGTCCATTTGTTTAAGCTATTGCCCTATCCTCGACCCATTACATAAAATAATATGTGCAAAACAAAATATATTTCTTATTTTGGGTCATTGGATTGATCAAAAATACAAAATCTAGGGTCCGCCTCTCAAATGGTTTAACTAATACTAGCGGTTGTAACGACATTTTGTTTGCTTGAACTGGCCTTCCAATCCTCTCGTAGTTGTTGCGTTGGTGCACATATTTCTTTACGCCTTAAAAAAATATGAGCTTCCCATTGCCTATATATTAGAGGCTAGGACTTTATAATCAGGATCAAAATTCATGCATCTTATGTTGTCAAGAATCTGTTGAGAGAGAGATTGAAGAGTTATGAGCTAGAGGAAGGCATGTTCCAACATTTATGGTTGTAATGTTCTTTCAATGATTAATAATATATGTTATGAAGCCAGCTCACAAAAAGATAGAAAATAAAGATAAACACCTTAGAAATCAACCTCTTCGAGGAGGCAACCTCCTTTACATTACACAAATGAACAATTCTTGGATGATACAAATGACAAGACCTCCTTTCTATATATAGGAGTCTAAGGGGTCATAATATAATCGGAGATGACATAATAATAATAATGTAAGGGCACAAAAATGAAATTAGTGAGCTTCTATGGGGAAAAATAATAAAAAATGGGGGCTACATGAGCACAACGATATAATAAGGAGGTTGAACTAATAATAATAAGGTGTTACACTAGTAGTATAGGGACCTAAAATGCCCCTCTCCTTCAAAAAGTGCTTTCCTCAATGTTTGAGTAGTTCTGGATGCTTCTGTATAAACTTCTCATCCTCCCATATGGAATCTTCAGCAAGTAAATTCTTCCACTTGATGAGGTACTCTGAAATTGATCAATTTCGTATATGTCGAGCTCTTGTTTCCATGACTGCTTCAGATTCCAATATGATTTTTCCTTCCTCGTAAAGTTTTGACAAGATTGTTTGAACTAGGAGCTTGTCACCTATACCCTTCTTTAAGCATGAAACATGGAAAACTAGGGGCACTCGGGAAGATGCAGGAAGCTCCAATTTGTATTCCATAGTACCAATCCTTTGTAACACCTTGTACGAACCATATTACTTTGGTGATAATTTATTATCCTTCTAAGCTTGCTTGAGGGACATTTGTTCATATGGTTTTAGTCATAGAAATACCTAGTCACCTACTGTTGGGCATGGAATCCCCCCACAACATGTTTTGGGGCTCAAAGCCCAATTTTTTAGTGATATTATTGTAAAACTCCGCAAATTGTGGGTGCAAAATGTATGTTAGAGTCATAGGGTTGTCTGCCCTAAGTTTGAATGTAATGTCGGCCTACCCATGGTTCACAGAGCATGGGATTGTATAAATAGAGCGAGGCTCTGAGTTGTAAAGACATCATGAGGAGGATATAATCTAATGGATATAATGAGATAGAGAAGAATAAAAGAAGAATATAGGTGTGTATTGGGTCAGAGTAGTAGGAAGAGGCTCTGCAGCTGAGTGCACAAGGTAGAGTTGAGTCTATAACTAGAGAAAATATTAATAAAGAAAGTTTTTGTTACCAATTATATGCATCTGTTCTGAGTTATTACATGTTTGATATCATTTGCAATTATATTGTTATTTACTATGCGCACTTATACGAATTGTGAATATTGTTAAGTATAACTGAAAGAATACAAATAAGCTAAGTTAATCAACTAACATTGGATGATTAGTACAGACTTGCGTAATAACACTATTCAGCCCATGAGTAGGGCTATGCAAAGGAAGTATCTCAAACTGTGAGGTATAGGAAGGTGAGCGTGGCAACTTCCACAACTGCAGACCACTTGAAACCATCAGACATCTCCAGGGTGCAGAAACCTAGTTCTAGCACCCTTCCATACTACTTGGGGTGAGACCTCAGTCCGCGCTCTGTGAACTATTGCTGAAAGGGTTAGTAGTATTGCGATTTGTTTGGCTAAATCACTTTTGAACCTGGGTGAGGCCCCAACAAGCTAACAAATAGTTCTGTCATTGGGACCAGGATGTGCATAAGGGATGTCTGGTGTCGTGTTACTGGAATCCAACAAAGAATGAAATTGAAGGGTGGTTGGATAGAAAGATTCACAAGTTCGCGGCACAAGAAAATAGGAATCCGTGAGTATCAAAGGAACAGTGGTTAGAGCACTACTTATATACGGGAATCCATGAAATTTTCTTTGCATCCTTCACCTCTGAGTTGTACGAGTGGATCACAAAGCTAGCAGACATCAAGGGAAGGTGTAGGCTTGACAAACCGATTGTGTGGACTCCAGAATTGGTGCACAGAATAGAAGCATTAGAAGATAACATCACGCGTGTTGTGGACCATTAGCTCGATCAAATTATAGGAGGGTTTATCATAAAGTTCGCGGTAGACACAACTGTTAGTTACAACGAGGCAGAATGACGCTTCCTCAAAAGACTGCGAGGTAAGTACATTAAATCATTGAACACTTGGATTAAAATGCTATTGTGCGAAAAGTGGGTTATGCGAATAAATTGATGTTTGGAGCTACGCGAAGTGGAAGGATCTATAGAAACGAAGGTAGCACAGAGGTAGAAACTAGCCCCTTGATTTCGCCTCAACGGGAAAGTGAGGAAGAGCTCACGAAAGTTTCTCTGAGAAGCATGATCAGTGTGATAAGGTAGCGAATTCCGCGCATACCACCCCCACCTACACCGCCACCAGTTTCACCATCGTCACCCCCATCTCCGCCCACACCACCTCTGCCACCACCATAGTTCAATATGGCGAGTGCGATAAAATTGCTGGTATTTAGAGGAGTAGGGAACGAAGATCCAGACCAATTTTGGTTCGTAGTAAAGGCTATATGGGAAGCACAGGGAGTCGTGGATGACAATATAAAGAAGGAAACACTGGTGAGTGCATTACAGGATTTCACACTAACACGGTACATTAAGCATTCTAATGACCATCCAAACGCGGGGATCGCAGATATCCAGGTCATTCTAAATAGGGAATTTAGCAAGCCAAAATCAGAGACACGGTTGATTATCGAATTTAAGGAAATCACGATGCTTCCAAGTGAGACCCCATGGGATATGGATCAGAGACTAAAGAGTATGATTCACGAAGCCATCATGACCTTGACAGATGGACAACACCACGCATGGTTTGTAGAGTCACTAACACTTCAATTAAGGATGACGTTGTCACAACAAAAGCTATCCACATAGGTCAAAGCTTTGGAGATTGCAATGAGACTGCACGAAACCCCAATACAAGATCATGGCCTGGGAGTCCAACAAATCCACGTGCAACTACAAAATTTGTGTTTGGAAATGCAGAGTTTGAAATGGGATAGGACAACTCGGCCAGAGGCACACGAGGAGGTATGGTGCATAAAATGCAAAGGCTAGGGGCATGACAAGGACCACTATCCAGTCTTCACGAACTACTTGGCAGGAGGAAGGTCGATGCCATTAAGACCAGAGGCACAAGAAATACAAAGCTCGGTTCCTGCATTATGGTGCACTATTTGTCAGATAGAAGGAAAACATGCTACAGATAACTGTCACCTATTACAGAAGTATACACAGATGTCCCAACAATTTTTCTATAATTTCTACAAGTTGATAGGGCATGATGAGCGTACCTGCAGAAGTTATGAGCTAATGATGGATCATACTCCTTCCTATAGAGTGCAAACCGAAACGAGAGCCCTCGATCCAAATGTAGGGATGGCACATGCTGGATTTCAGGGGCGTAGACAAGGTCAAGGTGGAATGGGACCAAGAAGGGGTCGCAGATAGCTGATTTGTTACAATTTCGGAGCGCCAAGGCATTATGCCCGTGATTGTACAAATCTGACGAGAGAATCATGTTTATATTGTACCCAATTTGATCATGAGATAGAGGACTACCCTACACTAATAGAGAGGTTGCGTGATAAAGGAGCACTCCAGGCTCCCCTGACTCAGAAGCTACAAATGATGAGGTCTGAGCCATGTGAAGAGGACTTGAATGTAAACATCGTGCTCCGAAGTGGTATCACGACAGGAGATGACAAAGTAAGAAGCCTGAAGAAAGTGTGTGGGTTCACAAGGCTCCTACAAAAGAACCTAAATTTGATTTGGAAGGTGCGAAGGAGACATTCATGGCATTTAAAATGCAACAAGATGATGGAGCTTAGTGAAAAGAAGTCGCCTTCACTAAGTGGGCCCGTAGGCTATTTTTGGCGCAAAGTCTATTTTTAGACTATGTCTAGGTTTAGACATATGGATCATGGTCTATGAGTTGCAGGATGCTATTTATGGATGATTGGTCATGTTGGTAAAAATAGATGGACCTCTATTTTTAGACATATGGGCGGAGTCTATTTTTAGACTGGCAGTCTAAAAATAGAAGAGTCGAATATTATTAGCTCTTAATAATATTTGGACTATAAACATTATCTTATCCTCTTGCAGCACTTCATTTCGAGCTGCGGATGTGGCACATGCAACCACCAGAAGGAAATACGCTTTTCCTATGGGTTAGTTGAGCTATTTCATGATGGACTTCAGTTAGAACTCAAGTGATTGAGTTTGGTGGAGTTGATTGAGGAGTTGATGGATTTGTGTTCAGTTTGACTTAGTTGAACTAGTTGTATTTAGTCTAACTTCCAAATACACTAGTGATGAGTGATGTGAATTAATTGTTAATTAATTCACTAATTATTAACTCATAAATCAACTAAAGAATACATCAGTTAACTCAGTGCATGGATAGTTCAGTGGAGACAAGTGTTAGAGGTGGGTGAAAGAATGAGACTACTATCAGTTGTGACTATAGTTGTGCATGAGATTCACACAATGATTGATGAAGATTTCCAATGAGGATTGCACAGTACAAGCCAAGGGAATTCGAACTTGGATATGGTCTATTCTCAACTTGGATTGCGCAGTAGAGGCAGGCAAACAGTGGAGGAGATTTGAACCTGTGACTTGTTCAGATCTGAGCTACTTTGTGTGTAACATGTGGAGATAGTACTGAGTACTTGTGAGGAGTATTGTACTATGTATTGTTACATGTTCTCTATCATTATAATATACATATAGTTCGGGGTTTGCAGCTGTATGCTTTCCCCATTACATACTGTGTTGATATGTATAATTGATGTTTCAATGTGCGCATGCGATTGTTTTTAATTCTGCAAATTGATGATCAACGTAGAGGAGGTTATGTATTATGCATGCATTCCACAAATAGTGTATAATCAGGATAATCTCTGTGAATAAGTGTTATATTATTAAAAATTTCTACATGGTATCATAGCTATCTGATTTGTAGAAAAAGTTCTACATGGTATCGGAGTGAAGTTGATCATCAGATCTATTATTCAGAAAGTGATTACATTTTATTTCTTCAGGCAGAGTGTGTAATTAGGCTAGGTAGCCTTTGGATTCATCCTTCTTTTTGAACAAAGTGTGTGATTATATGTGCAGAACCGTTGTCCTCACAAGATTCTTGGCATGAGTACACCCGAGGAGGCTTATTCTGGTAAGAGGCCTGATATTTCCCATTTGAGGATTTTTTGTTCTCCTGTTTACATGCATGTGATGAAGGATGCTAGGAAGAAGCTAGAGCCAACCACAGAGGTTGAGATATTTGTGGGGTACACTGATATGCCCCACAACTATCGTGTGTATTTTCCAGATAGTTGCAAGAATGTTGTGCAACGGGATATCAAATTTCAGGAGGAGAAAGCCATGAAGTGTTCACTTGAGAGGGAGCCACACTTGCATGCAGATGAGGAGCTATTAGTTCCTAAGGATGAGCTTTAGGATGTGGATCAGCCACAATATGAAGTACATGGAGTAGAAGAGACCACTCATGCAGTGCCAACCATCACAGAGCGAAAGTGCACTACAGAAGCTGAGCGACTGGCTCAAGATGCAGAGAAGGTTGTAGGACCACCTACAACATAGCGCAGATAGAGACAGACACTTGATCGGTACACTGGATACATGCCTCTTGTGAGAAAATGTGTCATGACTGAGCCATCCTCTTTTGAGGAAGCTGTGGAGGATCCCGCATGGGTAGATGCCATGGTGGAAGAGTATGATTCGATTGTCAGAAACAGTGCATGGGAGATTGTCCCAAGACCAGAGGGGAAATCAGTGGTGGGTTCGAGGTCGATCTACAAAGTGAAGCAGGCAGCTGACGGGAGTGTGGAGAAGTACAAGGCAAGATTTGTTGCCCAAGGCTTCTCACAGATAGAGGGGATCGATTATGAGGAGACCTTTGCACCTGTCACAAGGTATTCTTCCATACGGACGATTCTTGCTCTCTCAGCGCAGATGGGGTGGCACATCCATCAGATGGATGTGAAGACTGTGTTCCTCAATGGAGTCATTGAGGAGGAGGTGTACATAGAGCAGCCCGAAGGTTTTGAGATCTTCAGCAACGAGTCGCATGTGTGCAGGCTCAAGAGAGCGTTGTATGGGTTGAAACAAGCACCTCGTGCTTGGTACACATGGATAGACAGTTATTTCACCGGACTTGGATTCTCCAAGAGTGAGGCGGATCCTAACCTATACCAGATTGTGGTGGAGGGTAAGTTGCTGATCATTGTACTTTATGTAGATGATTTGCTTTTGATGGGAGATGAGCTGTTGATACTTTCATGCAAGGAGGATATTGCTAGAGAGTTTGAGATGAAGGACTTGGGCCTCCTTCATTATTTCCTGGGATTGGAAATTTGGCAGCACAGTGATGGACTATTTGTTTCTCAGGGTAAGTATGCCCGGGAGATACTGAAGAAGTTCAACATGCATGGCTGCAAGCCTGTTGATACTCCTCTTCCTGGAGGTTGGAGGAAGGAGGATGCTACATCATCGGAGGTAGTGGATGCCACTGTTTATCAACAGTTAGTGGGGTCACTTATGTATCTGGTCAATACACGACCCAATATATGCTATGCTATTAACCAGCTTTCACAAGCTATGGTTAAGCCAACCAACATCTTCTGGAAGGCGGGCAATCATTCATTGCATTATCTCAAAGGCACATTGGGATATGGATTGTGGTACAGATAGGATGATGAGGTGAAGTTATGTGGCTTCACGGATGCAGATTGGGTAGGGAGCCCAATGGATAGAAAGAGCACATCTAGAGGGATCTTCAGTATTGGGTCGATAGTAGTTTCTTGGTACAGTAGGAAGCAGAGATCATGGCACTCAGTTCAGTAGAGGTCGAGTATATGGCGGAAAGTTTGGCTGCATGCGAGGCTATATGGATGAGGAAGATCCTGGTCGGGTTGTTCGGGTCACACTTGGAGTATACTGTGATTTATTGTGATAACTAGAGTTGCATTAAACTCTTGGCTAATCCAGTATTTCATGATAGATCCAAGCACATTGACATCGGGTACCATCATATCAGAGATTGTGTGCAGCGGAGAATCATGTTACTTTCATACATTCCCATGGAGGATCAGGATGTTGATATCTTGACGAAGGCACTCACCATGAGCAAATTCGATTACCACAAAGGCAGGATAGGGGTTGCAGATAATCCATATATTGTTGATAGGGAGTGTTGAAAATGCAACAAGATGATGGAGCTTAGTGAAAAGAAGTCGCCTTCACTAAGTGGGCCCGCAGGCTATTTCTGGCGCAAAGTCTATTTTTAGACTATGTCTATTTTTAGACATATGGATCATGGTCTATGAGTTGCAGGATGCTATTTATGGATGATTGGTCATTTTGGTAAAAATAGATGGACCTCTATTTTTAGACATATCGGCGGAGTCTATTTTTAGATTGCTAGTCTAAAAATAGAACAATCGAATATTATTAGCTCTTAATAATATTTGGACTATAAACATTATCTTATCCTTTTGCAGCACTTTAATTCGAGCTACAGATGTGGCACATGCAACTACGAGAAGGAAATACGCTTTTCCTATGGGTTAGTTGAGCTATTTCATGATGGACTTCAGTTAGAACTCAAGCGATTGAGTTTGGTGGAGTTGATTGAGGAGTTGACAAAGTTGTGTTTAGTTTGACTTAGTTGAACTAGTTGTATTTAGTCTAACTACCAAATACACTAGTGATGAGTGATGTGAATTAATTATTAATTAATTCACTAATTATTAACTCATAAATCAACTAAAGAATACATCAGTTAACTCAATGCATGGACAGTTTAGTGGAGACAAGTGTTAGAGGTGGGTGAAAGAGTGAGACTACTATCAGTTGTGACTATAGTTGTGCATGAGATTTGCACAATGATTGATGGATATTGCCAATGAGGATTGCACAGTACAAGCCAAGGGAATTTGAACTTGGATATGGTCTATTCTCAACTTGGATTGCGCAGTAGAGGCAGGCAAACAGTGGAGGAGATTTGAACCTGTGACTTATTCGGCTCTGAGCTAGTTTGTGTGTAGCATGTGGAGATAGTACTAAGTACTTGTGAGGAGTATTGTACTATGTGTTGTTACATGTTCTCTATCATTATAATATATAGATAGTTGGGGGTTTTCAGCTGTATGCTTTCCCCATTACATACTGTGTTGATATGTGTGATTGATGTTTCAATGTGCGCATGCGATTGTTTTTAATTCCGTGAACTGATGATCAACGTAGAGGAGGTTATGTATTATGAATGCATTCCAAAAATAGTGTATAATCAGGATAATATCTATGAATAAGTGTTATATTATTCAAAATTTCTACACATGGAAGCTAAGAAGAGCTTCACGGGGGCCTCCATTTCAAGTAGTAAGGATCAACTAGAACAGGGGATGGATCCTTCAATGCTCACTACCTTTCTGGAGACATGCATGAAACTATTGTGCGATAGAAAAGCAGTGAAAGGACTACAAGAACTCATCACTAGGTGCACTAGGTCAAGAGAACTGCGCATAGCCTGGAAGCTCAAAAATCATGCATTGTGAATAAGAAGGGAAATGAGATTGACTGCACAAATCGGAGAATATGAAATGGGTCAAGTGATTCTGGATTTAGGATCAGTCGTGAACGTACTTCCAAAGAAGACATGGGAATGCATGGGTAGGCTCGTGTTGGAGTGGTCTCCTATTCAATTGCAAATGCTGAACCAGCAGAAGATCCTACTGATGGGAAGATTGCATGGGATAACGGTAGACATTGAAGGTGCAAGCGCGTGTGCAGATTTCGAGGTGATAGAAATTGTCGATGACAGTAACCCCTATCCTGCGCTACTGGGAATAGATTGGTCCATTGATATGTATATAGTGATAAATCTAAAGAAGCGCAAAATGATTTTCGATAAAAAGTCACTATGCGTAGTGGTACCTTTAGACCCTGCGGAAGGATCGACTACACAGAGCCAGTGCACGATGAAGAGAGTGATGATGAGCTAGACTGTATCTACAAGATAACCATTTGAGACTAGTCTTGGGTGAATCAAATAGTAGATGGAAGAACTTCATGGGAGCATAAAAGCTCCTGCACTTCGGATTTGGATGAAGAAATAGAACAATGGCAGAATCGATTACACGAGATAACCACGCTCAATTGCAACATGATGGTAAGATCACTACGCTGTGTGACAAGAAAGGTGAGAGATATGCCTATGTATGATGGATTGACAGCGTTGAATGAATTCCTGAAAAAATTTGAAATCAAAGTGCCAAAATAGCAGTGGTTCGATGCTCTGAAATGGGCACTGTGTGCTACACCTGCAAGGTGGTCGGGTACACTCCAGCAGAGTTTCGGGGACTGGCATGAATGAAGAAAGATGATGCACTTATGATTTGGGAAGCCTCAAATGTGGATGGAAGCCAGGCATGATGGATGAAACAGCCTGTGCGCCCACCATTCTAGATGGGTATAGGCGTATGGTACACAGCCCACACAAATGCACACCGCTCTCATAATAGGAGACAAGAACAACAAGTAGAAGTAGGCAAGACAAGTGCGCAAATGATGAAGTATTATAAAACTGAGCACACAAACAACCATACACGGGGAAGACTTTGATAGGGTGTACGAAGTGCTGAATAGCGTCCAGCGTGTGAGACACAGTGAATGGGACCTGCGCGTACCAGTGGTTGTATGGGCTTAGAGGACTATGTGCAAAACTCTGACCGCGCAAGCACTTCCAAAGCTGAAGTATGAAGCAGGGGCTATAATCCCTATGGGGCATGTGAAGCCTAGTCCATGCATAACAGCACCTATAGATATGATGGTTCGCGCAAACCAAAATGAAGAAATCACACAGCTACGAGAAACAAAACATATAAGACTTGAGGAAGAAATCCAATGGGAAAACTTTAGACTTTGTGAACTTGAAAAAGACTGGGTACCGCTAAGAGATAAAAGCAGTTTAATGGATACAGAGGTCAAGAAGTTGAAAAATGAAACAAAGGAAGCATTTCTCTTTGAAAAATGGAGGATAGCAAGGCAAGGTGCATACGATCATACTCACAAGTTGGAGGACTATCGTCGTGAACTGGTTAGTGTGCTGCCTTGGCTTGGACCACATATCGCCAAAAGTAGTGGCTAGGGTAGCGCACTGCAGATAGTAGAGTGCGTGACACCGATCACCACAATGGAAGCTAGGGATTCTCCACGAACCATGGTGGAGGACGGGATGGAGCCCCGCATGGGTGGTGCAGCCACCTGACTAGCTATAGTAAGGACTGTCTTAATGCTCCAGGTAGTTGAAAGGGAGTGCGGGACTATAAAATATTCTGCCTGGGGGTTGCACAATATGGGAGATGCACGCATAATTAGAATGTCACAAGGTTCACGACCATGCACGGACGACTTCACTATCACGCGTGTTGGCTGGGAAGTGACCGTTGGTGTCACTATTCATGATGGGTTGTTCGATTTGAGGCCAAATGGAGCAGGTGGCGGGCATTTAAGACACGAGATATGGGCAAGATTTGGGAAAATCTACCGCCAGGAAAACATTACTGGCCCGAAATTGGAGGGAATGATTGAATTCGAATTCAAAAGGCTCTATAAAACTCAAAGGACTGGCCAGTGAACAACACTTGGTCATTTGAGAATTAAGTGCTTGAGCAGAGCACAGAGCATTGAGAGCCGAGTGATAATTGAGCCCCTAAGTTCACGAGAGACAGAATACAACCTAGAGATGATGACGACCACTAAGGATGGCTTGGGAATTGAAGAGGTAACCGTCAACGAGGCTGCATATACCCAAATGGTGGAGGATGTTCCAGAAGGTGCCGAGGTGGTGACAGAAATCCCCAAATCACCATAAACACAGAGGCCCAAGAAGGATAAATAGGAAATGGGTCCAATATGCATGTCCCTGAGGAATCTACAACATAGAAAACTATACATGGAAGAGAAGGGGAAAGTAGTCACAATAGAAACAGATGAGGAAGAAGAAGACTTGCAGGCCTTGATCACCATAGCAGAAGAAGGAGAAGACGTGGAGGAGGATATCCAACCGTTGTGCTCTGCAACAAAACTACCCACTTATGTCGCTCTATGGAAAGGGAAAACCAAAGTACTGCAGGATCTGGATGAAACAAAGAGTTCACTCTAGACCCCACTCCTCCCCGATGGTATTGTATTTGAGGGCATGCACCTATGCCGCATGACAACCATGAAATTTGAAGACTGGGACCTCATCAACTATGAGAAGTTCCCGCATCTAGAGACTGCAAATCTGATGAAGTTGAATACTAAGGGGACGGTGATAACATTAGAGTCGCGGAAATGGCTGTGCGGTGTGGAAAAGGTCGGATTTCTACACTTGTTATGGATACCACATTTCCACTGCGCAACCATCACCATTTTCTTCATCAGGCAGCTACTTTGCCTAGTGCATGATGGGTATCTATGGCTGGAGGAGCCTATTCTCATCATGACAGACCTCATCCACCGTATTTCTCGACTCCCCTATAAAGGAAAGGACCCCGCAACTATAGCCGGAAAAGGTAGCGATTTTGCTCTTGAAGAATCTATGAATGCAAAATATAAGCTGGAGAAGAAGAATAGGGGCTACGCCATCTCTAGCATCAACGAAAAATGGGTGCGTGTAGAAACTCAACTCCTGGCTGGAAAAATTATGAGAAAGTGTCGTGCCAATGAGGTACCAGCGCTGATGGTCACAGTGGCCAAGCAGTGCATGGAGGGGGTCCAGTTCAACTGGTCTGAATTCCTCTGTGAAGAATTTTTGACAAACTGTATCGAAGCGCAGGAGTAGGGTAAAACTTTCCACTACGCGTGATTGCTATTATCCATATTGCTAGTAGTGGTAGAACTTCCAGAGGATAGTCAGTTCCCCAATATTGACAGACAGTTACCAGAGGCCACAAAGTACACTTCACTCTAGGCCACCAAGGACGCGAAATAGATTTGTGACACCAAAATTTTCTGGGTGCTCATGGAGGTGAGCATCTGGACGTGGATCAATTGGAGGCCGTGCCTATCTCCTACAGTGCACAATAGTATGCAGAGTTTTGCAGACTTCAAAGCTGATATGCACAACATTTATATCACGACGCGAAAGGATCCGGTGAAGCAGTGGACAAAGATACCATTTGTAGCCACTAACAACGTGATTTTTACTGTCTTGGAGACATGGCCTCTCGAATGGCGCACCCCGGATCTGGCAGAACTAAAAAAGGTGGTAGCACAAAAGAAAAATGACGATGCCAAGCATTGCGTCACCCAATTGGCAGAGAAAAGAAAAAAGGAAAAAGCAGCAACTGACGTAGGGGCAACATGAGAAGCGGCACAGAAAGCCGTGAAGTAGAAGAAGGCTACAAAAGCAGCAGTAGTAGTGTAGCAGGAGAGGTAGCAATGACACAGGTAGACCAGGGCCAAGAAAAATCCTCAGGGCAGGAGGTAGATGAAACAAACACAGCAAAAGGGAGCATGGACCCAGGGCCCGCATCCACATAGTTAAAGTGCCCACACATCGTAGAGAGATTGGGCCCAAGGAAGAAGGTCAAGGCCTCGAAATTGGCCATTGAACCGATCACCTTAAGTGAAGGTGATCTTCATGGCATCATTGAGATGGTCCGTGATGTTGCAAGTGAAGCACTTCAAGAGATCATGTAGGAGCATCAGACTTTGTTGGGGGCCCTCAGGGTATAGCTACAAGAGTTACAGGTGCAGCACCCTCAAGAAGGCACCCTGTCAGCCCACATCGCAGCAAGAACTTCAGCAGCAAAGCAGATGTTGCACACAAGGATGGAAAACACAATAGTGTTACTAGAGGGAGCTCTAGTGTCATCCAATGTGATTGATTGGTTGTCAATTACCATGATGAAAGGCCTTGGCCTTAATCTAACTACCCTTCCCTAGGAAACATTGTATCAGTTACAGGATGGGATAACGGTAGAGCTATAGGCTAGGGATAGACACGCGATCAAGGTTCTTAGTGAGCAAAAAATAAGCATAGAATAGCTCAGCTTGTAGCGCGAAAAGTTGGTGTCCCAAAATCAACATTTGGTGCACACAGTAGATGACGCTTGCTGACGTGTCCTAGAGCTGGCCATCGCAGGAAATCTATTGGTAGAAGTGTGGATCCATAGTTTGGTAACTGGAGTACGCGAGGCCAAAGAAGAGACAAAAGAGGTTCAGCTGGAGCTAAATCTTCAGACTGCTGAGTTGTAGTTCAAGGCACAGCCTTCCACTCCCCTGGAAGTCTGAGAATAGCGCACTAGCGCTATCACAGTAGGGTTGGAAGAAATTGGAGGTGTTGTGTGCAATTGTACCAACATGCTGGAACAGGCAGGTGAGGTCCTCACGACTTTGCAGGAGGACCCCAACACCCAGCGGCTGGAGATAGAGTTGCGCGAACTCCAGCAACAGTATGATAGTATTAAAGGAATTGCATAAACAGTGGTCCTCACTCAGTGGCTTGTGAGGATGTAGCAAGCCAAGGCATTAAAGGAGCAGGTGGAGACGGCGTTCCATAAGGAAGCAGTTCTCAAAGCACACGTTCAACCATGGATTGACGAGGCCTTCACAATCATGGTGAATATTGAAGGAAAGCTCACACACATTCAGGGGATGCATGCATAGATGCAGGGCAGCACGCCAGACATAGAGGTCTTAGAAGAATGGATGCAACGGGCTCAACAAGCAGAAACTCAGTGCGCTATGGACATTAGGATTGTTCGTGACCAGTTGGAGGGACTCTGCGCCAAGGTCACCGCATCGATAGAGTGACTCAAGGGTGAGTAACGATGCTTGTGTTGGGGGGCTGTTGAGCATGGAATCCCCCCACAGCTTGTTTTGGGGATCAAAGCCAAAGTTTTGAGTGATATTATTGTAAAGCTCCACGAATTGTGGGCGCGAAATGTATGTTAGATTCATAGGGCTGTCCACCCTAAGTTTGAATGTAATGTCCACCTACCCGTGATCTATGGACCATGGGATTGTATAAATAGAGCAAGGCTCTGATGATCCAGATTTAAATAGGAACGTAACAAATTATAGATATAACGATAAACACAATGATGCAGTGGAAATAATGCTTCATTTCATTAATGTAAAATACTGAAATATTCTTACAAACAGAAATGGAAATAAACCAGCTAGGGTGATGGTAGCTTATCTCTGAGAAGAGATGTGGAAGCTACATGCCTCTAAACTATGTTACAATGAGGCTCAAAGGCCTATTTATTGTTGAGAAATAATGTAAAACCCTTAACATCCCAAAACCTAACCCTAGAAAATGAAACACCAAATTATGGTCCCCGTTTTGGGCAAGTTGGTAAATCAACTTCCCGGGGTCGTAACTTTGGCACCCGATCTTTGCTTGACACATACAATAGCTCGTTAGAAAGATCTATCTGAACAATAGAAATTTGGGAAGAGAAACATCAATCCATGGACCCATGTTGCTCCCATATTTCCTAAAAATCGTTGTTTAGGGCCTCAAAACAGCTCTAGAAGTTCAGGACCCGAATAATTGCTAAAAATAGTAAATTGTGCTACAATTACGGAAACTGACAAACTAAAAGAGATAGTTGTGAGGGTCCAAGTGGGATAGGTGGGTGCCCAGCAACATTCACCTGGATCATCTGAGTTGTAAAGACATCATCACGAGGATAGAATATAATGGATAGAATGAGATAGCGAAGTATAGAAGAAGAATCTAAGTGTGCCTTGGGTCATAGTAGTAGGAAGAGGCTTTGCAGTTGAGTGCGCAGAGGCCTAGTAGAGTCCACAGCTAAGTGTGTGGACCCATGTAGCTAAGTGCACAGGGTAGAGTTGAGTCTGTAATCGGAGAAAAGATTAATAAAGAAAGGTTTTGTTACCAATTCTATGCATCTATTCTGAGTTATTACATGTTTGATATCATTTGCAATTATACTGTTATTTACTACGTACACTTATATGAATTGTGAATATTGTTAAGTATAATTGAAAGCATACAAATAATCTATGTTAATCGACTAACATTCAATGATTAGTATGGAGTTGGGTAATAACACTGTTCGGCCCCCAAGTAGGGCTGCGCGAAGGAAATATCTCAGGCAGTGAGGTACAAGAAGGTGCACGTAGCAACATCTACAACTGCGAACCACTTGAAACCATTAGACATCTCTAGGGTGCAGAACCTTGGTTCTAGCACCCTCCCATACTACTTCGGGTGAGACCTCAGTCCACACTCCGTAGATTGTTGCTGAAAGGGCCAGTAGTACCGGGATTTGTTTGGAAAAATCACCTCTGAACCTGGGTCAGGCCCCAACAAGCAAACACCTACATCAAAACTTCTTTCACTGTAATATTGACCTGCCTGTTGTTTCATTTGATTATGCGTCGAAGTCAAGTTATCCTTTAAAAGTTGGATAACTTGTTGTTGATGCTCGATGTGATCTTTCACTGCTTGAACCTTTTTCTTCTTGATATGTCCTTCTATCTTGAGAGTTTGAGGAGTGGTAATTCATACCAATGCATTACAAGATATGGTCATATTCATTTCTTCTTTCTCTGGGGTTGGTTCCTTGTGAGTATCCTTTTCTTTTGATGCTTCTTGATCTTTTTCTTCCTGATATTTCACTACTTGAAACTTCTTCTTCTTGATATGTCCTTCTATCTTAAGGGTTTGAGGAGTGGTAATTCTTGCCTGTGCATTACAAGATATGGTTGGATTCATTTCTTGTTTCTCTAGGGTTGGTTCCTGGTGTATATCCTCTTCTTTTGACGTTTCTTGATCCTTTTCTTCCTCCTCTTCACAATCTATGTAAAATAATTTCTTCTCAACACACTTATGATGTTTAATGTATATGCTATCACAATTGTAACAAAGCCTTTTTTCTCTTTTTTCTTCAAATTGTTGTGGTGTCAACATTTTAGGTTGTGGAAGGCTAGGAGAAATAACACTTCCATATTTATAATTTTGATTGGTATACTTCCTTGTTTCCATAATTTTTCTTTCCACTTTTATTTCCAACCTGTATGCCTTCTCCAATGAATCAGGTTCCCAAAGACAAACCTCATGTCGGAAGTTAGCTTTTAAAGTCCCTATGAATAAATCAATCCCATGCTTCTCTAGAATATCATTTACCCTTATCTTCAATTTTTTGAATTCCTCAATGTGCTCTACCATTTAACCCTTTTGTTTGAGATTTATCAATTGGGTGAAGAATGTATTGTTCTTTGTCTCCTCATAATGTGCTATCATTTCCTCCATGAAAATTGACCAGGTGATAAGTGTTTTACGACAAAAAAGCCCTCTATACCATGAAAACTAATTCGGTTCTAAATATAAAGATGAAATACGTACCTTTTGTAATAGTTTCACATCATGTATATCAAAATATTGCTCCATCTGTAGTATCCATGTTACTGGATCCTTGTCATCAAACTTCCTCATATCACTTTTTCTTGCTTTTAGGAGCTCGATCTCAAAACAAATGTAACTTTGTAGTTTGAAATATCCAAATTTTTAAATTGTGACTTGTGGTATCCCTTTGTGTCCTCTTTCCAATGCCACCAATCTAATGAAAATAGGATTCTCCAAGAAAGAGTTATGCCCAATCTACCAAGATGACCTAACTATATATGTTTTCAGTAGAGCAAACTAGTATGATAAGCCATGTGTCATTGTTTCAACCTTAGGACCTAAAACTGATACACAGAAATCTACACTCCGTCATCTTTCTGTAACTTCTTATGAAATTTCAATATCATGCTCAAAGAGAAAGTTATGACTATTTTTCGAGGGTCACCTATTTGGGATGTAATTCAGAAGCCTACAGAAAGCCTAAATCCCTTCGACCATATCTCTGACAATATACTGAAACAAGATTTGAAATTCAGACCCGCGCTTCATCAAGATTTCTCCTCAAATGGGTTTTGATTTCAGAGTCTAAACCTTTGTAGAAAAAATAATTATAGCAACAATTCCACGATGTCCTGTTTGTGATGGAGTTCTAGAAATTGCAAAAACCCTAACTTCCTCAAATCGTATCTCTGAAAATATAGCGAGACAAGCTCTGAAAATTGGCACTAAGGTTCAGAGAGATTTCAGCTCAAATGGGTTTGTTTTTAGGTTCTAAAATGTCCCATATAAAAAACTATAGAAAACATTCCATACCTATTTGGAGCAGAAAAACCCTAGAATCCAAAGCTCTGATATGAAATATTATCAAACCAGCTCACAAAAAGATAGAAAAGAAAGATCAACGCCTTTGAAATCAACCTCTTTAAGGGGGAAACCTCCTTTACATTACACAAATGAACAATTCTTGGATGATAAAAAGGACAAGACCTCATTTCTATATATAGGAGTCTAAGGGGTCATAATATAATCAAAGGGGACATAACAATAATAATGTAAGGGCACAAAAATAACAATAGTGGGCTTATATGGGGTAAAATAGTAACAATATTGGGACTACATGGGAACAAAAATAGAATAAGGGGTGTTACAGGGAAAAGTGTCTATATAGAACTGCTCTATCCCACTAAGGTGTGACAGCTGCCTTAGAAACAAACAGAGAAAAACTACTTTTGTCGTTCCTTTATGAATTATAGATAGAGAGGAACAGAAAGACCAACCTCTATCTCGTGCTAATTCTTCGATTCGATCCCTCTCTTCTTTGATAGTCCTCAGCTACCTGCTCCCTTGCATGCCCAGCTTCACAAAGTACCTGTAAGATCACAGAAGCATAGCACTATACAAAGACATGGATCTATATTCATAAACAATCTAGGATCATATATAAATTGACCATACAAATGTAACAAGCATCAATGATACAAATGCATGGAGGAAAACTCAAATAGTTTTTATTGATAAATAAGAAAAGATCTAGGAGGAGTTACAACCAGTTGTTCCGACCCAACATCAACCTCGCAGCAAGGAAGCCCCTCTTCACCTCAAACAAAGCATAGATCACCCAACAATCTGATGTTTGTCTCAAAAAACCAACAGTAATTCCTTACAATATGCAAAATTCCAGCGTCCGGATCTCTGGGATGAGGGATCCATATATAGATATCTGTAAGGGGGATGAGTCAGCTTCTAATTTGATTAGTGTCTTCTCTCTGATATTTCTTGCTTCCATTTGGAGACTGAAGGCCTCTTACTCATCCTTGGTTGAATTCAGTGAGGCAAGTGTCACAGGAGAAGATTCTGGAAGCTTCCATTGTCTCTCCACCTCGCGGAATGACACTGCCATTTGTCATTTCTCACCCATCGCACCCCACAGAAGAGACTTTTGAAATGCAACGCACCCTCACAGTGTATTTAGGTGCAATGCAACGCACCTAGCCAGTGGAGCAGCTGAAATGATCCTGTTTTGACCAATTCTGAGCATTTTCTCATGTAGAACTTCTGGGAGAAGCTGTAATCTGTTGACCTTGTTCCTTTAGGAGTTAGAACAACACTTTTAGGGACTTAGGAGCCCTTGGTTTATGGACATTTCATGCTTGTGGTTGCAGGGCACAAAAATGTCTATAACAGTTGCCCCCTAAAGTATGAGGTTGTTAACCTTTTGGTGTCGGGTGAAATGCTTTATTATGAGGATCCGAAGTTCTTTCAATGCTGGGAGGAGACCTGTAATAAGATACAATACAATACATTATCTTCATACTATTTTTCATGATCTAGCTGAGGCGGGCATTCCCATGCTCAGCTTTATAAATTCATTTTCATGTACATAGGACAGACAACCGTCTGAGTGTAGACTGATGATTCTGAGAGAGCCATCATCCTTTTGGTAGGATGATTATCTGTGTTGCAATGATGTACACTTAATGTTTTTATTTCCCTGAATATATATCGCAGCCCGGATGGATGAAACTAGATCCGGGGTCTTCAATCTCGTCCGATCTTCACTTGAAGTACAAGTCGATCCATGTGAGAAATGTTCTGAAGTTGAACATGGAAAGACATCGCTTGATTACCAGTCAATGATGTAAACTGTTAACAAGCGTGAGAGGGATCACCGATAATGATAATGACCCTCAAGGTACTGCAGTACAATTCACATGGTGTGAATAAAGGACTTGGCGTCGAACACCACGCAAAATCTTTCGGTCGAAGGCCATTGATGTAAACCTATCGCCGGAAGTGAGAAACTTGCCATTGAGGCATGCAAGCTTCAAAGTACTAAATGGGGTGTTCCTAGATCAACTTATTGGATAATGAGCTGATGTCGACAAGAATTGATCCGTCATAGGAGGGCCTTAATGAATCCCACATCAATGACATGGAACGGAGAAAATGATTTTAATGGAGGTGAAAACGATCTGGTGATATAAGGTTCAGGGTGGCGTTCATGAAAGAATGGAGTATAATGTATGGTAGTGGGTGAGACACAGGTGAATTCTCTGAATGACTTCTCTTGAACATATCGGCGACACTGATGTGATGGATTGGTAGCATTAACCCCAAATGTGAATGGTATGGCGTGACCATGGTGATGTGACCGGTGAATGAAACAACCCAACCCGACTCGGACACGGAGCGGAAGTGTCATGTTCAAGAGCGACTTGCTACCAATAAAGTTTCTTTGAGTTTTCTTCCCAATTTTCCCCAGTCATTGCTGACCAGTACCTCTTTATTTTTGTCAAGCTTGAGGAGGATAACATATGCTTGTTCTATAATTTTCCCTTCGGGCAAACCCATCGCTATGTTTTAACGAGCCTAGCGATAGTGAAACTCGTTCTCGTCTATAGACAAGTTTGTCGCTATTAATCTTTTTAACAAGTTTAACGACAAAGATAACTCGGTCCTTTTCAATTTTAGAGAGTCTGAAAAGGAACGTAAAGGTAACTCCAAAATTCCTTTTTCGTCATCTAATCCCTTAAGTCCGAAAAAGTTTAAAACAATACATAAGGGATGAATTTTCGATACTTTTAACGAGCCGAACAAAACAAGCACTCGATCTTTTTGTGTAATATTCCCTCAGGTCCAAAAAGATTAAAATCTAGAGGAGGGATAGCACTTCCTGTCCCTTTAACGAGCTGGAAAGGCCAAGGACTCGGCAATCTTTTCATATTTCACGAGTCAGTTGAAAAGAGCTTAAAGGAGACTCGTCTTTTGAGGAACGAGTGATAACATGGGTAGCAGTTGATTCCAGGTACGGTTTGGAATTTTCCAATCATGGCAGTGTCACAAGGATGGCTAGTGAGATCACTCTTCGCAGTTGTTCCTCAAAATGGGTAAACAATCAAATGGAGGTGACGGTGCAAACACGACCAAGGCTTTAATGGCTGAAGTACTACATTCACGATGGTTATTTACCAAGGAATAGTTCATTTTTTAATGAGCTTAAACGTGGGTGGAAACATTTTCTCATGTCTTATGTTTATTTTTTAACGAGCTTGAACTATGTGCTAAAACTGCTCGATTAATCCAGTCGTATGATAAGAATGTCTCATATGAAACGAAAATATTTAGAGTTTTTCCCCACATCCTTTTTTTATGCAAGTTAGGAGATGACCAATCCTACGAGTTTAAAGGGTTAGAGGTCCTATAAATTTAAAAAAATAAATAGTCGCTCTTCGCTTGCACTCCAAAAGGTTTGCATGCCCCCAGGTATAAAACAGAGTTTCAAGGTTACCCCTTCTTTAGTCCGTTAAAACATTTGTTTTACTCAGAGAGGCCTACCTCTTACAGGTTACCCAAAGATTGTTCTATTCACAGCACAAACAAAACACTTCTTCGACGATGTCTACCGAAATAAATAAAGGTGAGTGGATGGTATGGCGTGACCGTCCCTGACATAACTTTGAAAAGAGGATCTTGTTCCAGTCCAACTCCCCCTTCCAATCATGGACGGGAGTACGGAGGTCATATTCTCTTGCGGAAACCTACCTTATACCCAAAGTTTTCCTGCCGAAGCAGACCAGGGTGCATGCCCCCTGGGTTTCAGTCATGTCCCCCTGAATCACTCGCGCTCATCAGGTGGACGGACTGGAGATTGAGACATTTCTTGCGTGAAAAGACCATTTAGGGATGGTATATGACTATTTGCTATGTGTGATCCGGGAAATGAAAGTTGGTCTAGGAGCTTGAACACTCTTCCTTCGTGCGGAAAACACATCACTCTAAAGAGTGATGAGACAATGGCTCTCATGCAATAAATATAGTCTCGTCCAAGGAGTAGATTGTAATCCAGGGGTCCTTGAACTACCATCACGTTCATGTGAACGGTTTTCCCTCTTAATGTTATGGGCACATTAGGAAGGATCCCTAATGGTCGACTGGTTCTTTTATCAAAGCCTGTCAGATTTCCCATTTCAGGAAAAAGCGATGGCGAACCAAGCGCTTTCCAAGTAGTCGAGGAAAGGATACTCATAGAAGCCCCCTCATCTATGATGGTACCAGCCATAACCATTCTATATATTTGAACAATAATTTGGAATGGTACACTAGCTGGTAAACGGGGTCTCCCTAGTTGGTTCCAGTCGAAGGAGACAACCAGGTTGCTTGGAGGTGGGACCGAATAGACGGTCGGGTATGACTCTGACGAACTTCCTTCCTGCGGTAAAGGAATGTGTAAATTGCCCCCATGTTCATTGGAGTCTGTGTTTATGAAAAGAATTTGGACGGTGTCATCCTTGTTCTCTTCAGTGAGTGTATCATTTGAAGATGGAACCTGTGAAGGCAAGACCGGGTCAACTACCGCCTCGACCTTTTGACTTTCGTCTGGTATGGATTTAGATGGTTTATCTTCAATGATAGATGCTTCAGCTGACCACTTGGCAAGAGTTTTTTATATCCAGGAGGAAGTCGTACCGGTGAAACCGGACGATCATCCAAAACTCTTTTTGCTTCGTCTAAGAAGGGACAACGGTGAACGGCGTGATCGCCTTTGCACAGTTTACAAGGAAATCTATATTTTCCTTTTTGTCCTGGGGCTTCACTTTCACTAGTTGACGGTGTGTTTTCAACATGAACATCAGAGGTTGACGACACCGGGATGTGCAAACGGGGGGACCAGTTGTTTAGTCAATTTAGTGTTTCTAAATTGATGTCATTAATTGTCAACCCGGGGCTCGTAGGCTGATGAAGTGAAGGTGTAATATATGTACTTAAGCAACCTCTTAGATCTTTTTGTCGTTTGGGGGTGTTGTTTGTGGTCAATTTATCTTCCTAAGATGGAATGGAGATTTTATAAATAGATGAGTGAGTGTGTGTGTAAGGTGATTTCTAAATGAGTGAGTGTGTGTTACAGGTGATTTCTAACTATCTTCTTAAACTTGCAAAGAAAAAGCTTGAAAGAAATAACTTGAAATGAAACTGAAAGCAAAGAACCACTTTCTAATGGCACTAGACACTATTCATGCTGCTGCAAATAAAAAAGGTAAGAAAACCACTTTAAAAACCAATGATAATGTTTATCTCTTCCTAACTCTCTGCTTCCAACATATGGTACTATGTAAAACACGATTAGGAAGTAGTTATAGATGAGTTTAAAAAGTGATAAAAAATGAGAAAATTCTACTTTAAAGACTAGTTATAATGCTCAGCTCTTCCTAACTCTCTGCTTCCAGCATATGGAATTATGTGAAGCACGATTAGAAAGTAGTTAAAGATTAGTCTAAAAAGTACTCAAAGCCAGCTGTAATTTATTAGTATTCTGATCTCTAAAAGATGAACAACTTATGATAAAGAGACCATCAATATGTTAACATACAACTTTGAGAAACTAAACTAGAAATCAGCTATGAAAATAGAGTAAAGGCAGCAACTTTGAATATGTCAACTGAAAATACCATCAGATATAAAGCAAATACACAAAGACAAAAACAATCCCGGGTTAAAAACCTGCAAAAGAACAATACTGATCAGTTTAAAATAAATGCTGGCAATGAAATGACATGAGATCAAATGGTACACTATTATACATGATGAAAGAAATAGAAATTGCTGAAAGCAGGAAAATGAAATCAAACACTATGTACACGGGCTGTCATAGATGGGGGCCCTCCATCCACGCAACCAACTTAAAAGATCAGCTACGAAAAGGTGAACAGAACAGTCTTCTTTTTATAAAACCAGCATGTCAAAATACAGTGAAAAGTGTTGTAGGAACAACCTTCTAAAACAAAGTTTTTATAATAGAATCAGCGCAGCAATTACAATATTCAAAAAGCTAATCTATAAGCATTGACACACGCCTTATTTATAAGCGCAGAGGCAAACTACCCTCAGCGTGAATTAAGCAACTACAGCCTAACTTATTAACTACGCAGCAACACGCAGTCTTAACTAATTAACTTGTGCAGCAACACGCAGGCAACTCCGTGCACTTTTGAGGGAAACGGTCATCATGGGAGACAAATCTATGTTTGGATCCTGTCTTTAGCTGTCTTCGTGGTGTGGAGGAGGTGCCAGCTATAGTTCCGTGTCCCAACTGCTCACGGCTCCCGTGCCACCGTTTAGAACTTGACCGTTTGACCGAGGGAATACCTGCGTTGACCAAGGGCATACGTGACTGGTTTGGCTCAACCAATAGCATACGATCCATGTGTACATCCAACCCAACATGCCCATGTGGCTCGTTCCTTGAGAAGACACGTGGAGCATATCAAACAACAAAAAGGCTGCGGAATCTCTGAACAGCTGCGAAAACTCTGTTTATATGTCAAAAATCTAAACCAACAGTAAAACATAAGCAAAGTTAACCAATTATGCTTAAAGACATCAAATGTAATGATCTGGGTAAGTTTATGCGGAAAATAGAGCAAAAGAGAGGAATAAGTGAGGAAAAGCTGTAGGTAATGATGGATAATCAAGTGCAAGTTAGAGGCTCTACATACCCCCACTATGAGGGTGTTGCATGTCCTCATGCAACGAAAACATTGTTTAATCCACCTGCTGAGATGCCTCTGCTAGGACATCTAGTCTTCTCCTCTTCCTCTGTGTGGCCACATTGACTCTTGGTCTTTTCATCAAACATCTGAATTTTAAATTGATCAAAGCTCTGCTTAATTTCCTGCATTTCTTCTTGAGCTTCTTGTTTTCCTTTTGCCAAAGGCCCATATGAAGCATGGTATTATCTTGGACCATCTTGTCCACATTGCTCTGTTCCTTCAGTTTTTCATTTTCTTGTTTGATGTGGCGATTTAGTACCTCTAGCTCAAATACTTCTTGCTTCAGTGATTGAACTTGCTGTTCAAGAGGTAGAACAGTGCTTGGACCAGCAACAGCTTGTTCTAATGTTTCCAAGTAGTTATATACTCTCTGCTGGTCTGGGTCAATCGCTGGTGACCTCTTTGGACTAGGCTCATGCTCAAATTCAGGTTCATGTTCAAATTCAGGCTCATGCTCAAAAGGACTTTCCTCACATGGAGGGCTAGTCTCAACCTGCTCAACATGTGGAGAGCTTTTCTCAAAGTCAAGTCTTGTAGCAACCTTTTTAGGTGTGCTCAAGTCAATAAAGAATGACTCTTTGTTCTTTGTGGCCCCCATTTTGCTTTGTAACCTGCTGCTCCTTCTCACGGTGGTGATGCTCTGTTTTTCTTTTTGTTGCTTCTGTTTTTGTTTTTGCATTTTCTTGGAAAGGGTAGCCTCATGAAGTTGGGCCAACCTATGTGCCAATGGCTGAGTGTCCTCTTCACTGGAATTCTCAGGAGTAAGGTAGGTTTCTTGGGCTATGGCTTTTCCTTTATCTTTCTTTTGTTTCTTCCTACTCTCCTTTTTCTTTTGAGCAGCTTCTTGTACAATTTCTTGCAGGGTTTCTGTAATGATTCCTTGGGCTGTTTGATCAATGTCTACAGCAGGTTCAGGGTCAATTTCATGTTCAGAATGATGGGCAACATTTTCTTCTTCAACAAGGTCTTGGACAGTTTCTTCTTGGACAACAGTTTCTGGGGTAACCTCTTCTCTTTTTCTTCTACTCTTTCTAGGCACAAAGGCTTCTCCTGACTCTTCGAAGTGGTTTCTCACAAGAAATCTTTCCCAGGTATCCCTTTTGGCCTTTAATTGTTCTTCAACTAGTATTTTGACAAGCCCATGATGGTATAAATGTGGCTCAATGTTTCTTGGGTTTCTTTGGACTATTGAGCACATTTTTCTAAGGCTTGAGAGTAAAAAGTATGGAAGGTTAATGTCATGCTCTCCTAAGAAATGCATCATAATTTTGGCATGATAAACATATAGAACTCCAAACCTTCCCTCACATGTAAAGAATTTTTGTACTAGTAGAAGCAGAGCTGTCCATTCTTCTTTGACAAGATTAACAGGGATTCCTTTTGTAAAGATGCTAGTGTCCATACCTGGATTCTTCAGAATTTGCTTCCATTGTTGGTCTTGTACTGATCGGTTTTTGAACCATCTCTCTCCAGTTTGTGGTAGTGAAGTGGCCTGTGCCAAACTGCTCTCGGTGACTATGAATTTCAGATCTCCTATCTCCACTTGGTTGTCTTTCTCTTTGAAAGAACGTGCAAAAGTCTTTGTGACCTCTTTATGATAACCCTTGAATTTTTGAATGCACTGGAGCCAATTTGCCTTTTGCAAAGGGTCTTTGACTTGGGGATATCCTTCCAGAAATTTGGAGCCCTCTGGCTCTGCCCTCAGAAGTTTACCCATCGATTCTCTGGCTCTGTTTTAATACTCTTGAGGAAGGGTTATACGGTTTCAACAGTGGTTTTAACTCAACAGCTTTACGGCTTCAACAGTGGTTTCCACACAGTAGACTTACGGCTTCAACACATCAACCGTAATACATTCACAACAGTGGTCAAAGTTTAGCAGAGGAGAGAAACGAAATAGAGTATGGTTACGATGACAGAATGGTGAATAAGGCAGAGCAGTGGAAAGCAAGGAAAATGCGGAAGTGAAACAACTGCGTGAATGAGATAATACATGCGTAGGAGGGTTATGAATGATGGGAAGAAACGGTTAAGTCCTTAGACTTCGGTCATGAGTGTACATTTGGCTGCGGAATCATAACGCAGAGAGCCGTAGTACAATTGTCTACGTCACTTAGGTACGAAAATTTAAATGGAAACGCAGCTGTGTGTGGGCTTTTAAATTGTGATGAATGGTAGCTGTTAAGGCTGAGAGATACGGGGATTTCGGTCGAGTAATGGAGAGGATTGGCAATCATTACATTGAATGGCAAAAAAAACAACCCGTAAACTATGCAAAATGTTATAACCATAGGTTTAGAAATTAGATCATACCTTAGGTGTCCGCGTTTTGATTCCTTTTGCTTATCTGACATTAACCTTTCATTGTTTGTTGCTGCTACATGACCTTTCAATTTTTGCTGATGACCTTTGGACTGCAGATTCCTTCTTTAAACAGACTGTGTTTTTTTTATGCAGGTGCAGAAAGTGTATTGGCTGCGGAATTGGGATATTGGCTGCGGAATTGCTCCTCAGCTGCAGAAACTGCAGAAATACCCTTCTGACTGCACAAAACAACTTTAGCTGTGTAAAAATAAATCTGACAATGACTTTATTGGTGGATGGAATGTAATGGATGGATGAATGGAAAGAAATGAGGTGGAGTGAGAGTGGTTGAATGAATAAGATGGTGAATGAAGTGGATGAAATGACGAAATGAGATGGAAGAGAGAGAGATTTTTTTTTTTTTTGGAAAACATGAGGTGTCAGGTGACCCTGATTTTCACCTCAGGTTTTCTGCATAAGACTGCCAATCAGAGATTGGTTTTCAGGCTTATACATTTATTCCTTTTTTTTTTTTTTTCAAAAACCAAAGATTAGGCTGATGGAGGAGAAGAATCCTTCTCCACCAACCTGATTGCAGAATCTTCTTTAAACAACTTGATAAATTCCTCTTTTGAGAGTGGCCTCTGGTAGATTTTCAGGCGATGGCCATTCACAATAAGAGGAGTATGAAATTCATCAATAGTTTTCACTCGAACTGCTCCATTACTAAAGACTTCATCAACCTCATATGGCCCAAGCCAATGAGTTTGAAATTTTCCTTTGAAGTCCTTAAACTTTGAATCAAACAATAGAGCCCAATCTCCTTTCTGAAACTTTCTTTCTTTGATATGACGATCATGCCATTTAGATCTTTGGTGCTGAACTAGATCGGTCCTTAGAATTGCATCTTGTCTTATTTCATCTAGCTCATTTAGCTGGTCCATTTTGTGTTTTTGGGCTTCTGAGAGGCTCATTCCCAATTGGACTGCCATCTTGAAGGTCTTGATTTGGAACTCAATGGGGAGCAGGACTTCCTTCCCATAAACAAGTTCATAGGGAGAATGTCCTGTTGTGTTCCTCCATGTGGTTCGATAGGCCCATAAGGCTTCAGGAAGCCTTTCCGCCCAATCTCTTCTATGAAGATGAACAGTCTTGGTGATGATGCCTTCAAGAACTTTATTGGTAGATTCCACTTGGCCATTGGATTGCGGATGGTAGGGAGTAGATGTTCTGTGCTTGATCTTATATTCCTCCATCAGCTTCTCCATCAATTTAGATGTAAATAGGCTGCCCTGATCTGTTACAATTTCCCTTGGGACACCAAAACGAGTGAAAATATCCTCAAAAAGAAATTGAACAACTGAATTTTCAGTGGCAGAAGGCAATGCCTTGGCTTCTACCCACTTAGTAACATAATCAGTACAAACCAGTATATACTTCTTTTGCTTTGATGGTGGATTAATTGGTCCAACGAAATCTAGAGCCCATTTCTCAAAGGGTTCGATGCATACCTGAGGCTGTAGTGGCATTTCATTTGAAGGAGTTGGTCTCCCAACTCTTTGGCAGCTGTCACACCTTATAACATATTGCTTTGCATCTTTAAAGAGAGAAGGCCAATAATATCCTAGAGAAAGGATTTTATAGGCTGTCCTCTTGTCAGCAAAGTGCTCGCCGCATGGTTCATCATGACATGCCTTAAGGATGTCAGGCATTTCATCTTCCCGAACACACCTTCTGATTATACAATCTGGCCCTGTTTTGAACAATTCATTAGAAATCCAAGAATAATGTGAACTCTCCTGAATGATTTTCCTTTTCTCATTAGGAAATAAGTGTAGAGGTAGCTTCCCTGTAACTAGATAATTAGCCATATCTGCATACCAAGGAGTCTTGGTAGTTACTGCAAACAAGTATTCATCTGGAAACTTATCTTCTACTGGAGAATCTTCATTAGTGTTTTGAATTCTAGACAAGAAATCAGCTACTGTGTTTTGTTTTCCAGGTCTATCTAACACAGTAATGTTGAATTCTTGTAAGAGTAAAAGCCATCTTGTAACTCTACCATTAGTAACAGGTTTATTCATTAAATATCTTATGGCAGAGTGATCAGTATGGACAAAGGTTTCATAGCCGGTTATGTAGTGTCTAAACTTATTGATCGCATGTACCACAGCTAAGAACTCTTTTTCTGTAACAGTATAATTTAACTCAGTGGGAGTCAAATTTTTACTGGTGTAATAAATGGCATAAGGGATCAAATCCTTTTGTCCCAAAACAGCTCCTAGAGCTGTATCTGAAGCATCAGTAGAAATGTTGAAAGGGAGTTTCCAATTTGGCCCCCTTAAGATGGGTGCTTCAGATATTCTAGTCTTTAAAGCTTCAAAGGCAGATTGACACTCAGGATCCCATTTGAACTCACAGTCTTTGGTAAGAAATTTGAAAAGAGGAGATGCTATCTTAGTGAAGTTTTCAATAAATCTTCTGTAATATCCAGTAAACCCAAGAAAACTTCTAACATCTTTCTGGCAATTTGGAACAGGTAACTTAGAGATGACTTCAACTTTGGATCTATCAACCTTAATCCCATCTCCTGAAATATGATGTCCTAAAACAATCCCTTCAGTAAACATCATAAAACACTTTTCATGACTTAAAGAAAGATTTGTTTCCTTACATCTTATCAGTACTTTTTCCAAATTTTCCAAAGCTTCTTCAAATGTATTACCATAAACTGTGAAATCGTCCATGTATACCTCTACACAATCATGAATCAGATCTGAAAAGATTCCTAGTACAGCCCTTTGAAATGTAGCGGGTGCATTGCACAATCCAAAAGGGAGTACTCGGTAGGCAAAAGTTCCCCAAGGACAAGTAAATGTGGTTTTGTCTTGATCTTCAGGTGCTACCTGAATTTGATTATACCCACTAAAACCATCCAAGAATGAGAAATACTTTTTACCTGCTAAAGTGTCTAGTACCTGATCAATAAAAGGTAGAGAGAAATGATCCTTTAAGGTTCCCTTGTTCAATTCTCGATAATCAATGCAAACTCTCCATTTACCATTCTTTTTGGGCACTATAACCAAGGGAGAAACCCATTGGCTATCTGAAATGGGGTAAATGAAGTTTACCTTGAGCAATTTCTGGAGTTCTTCTTTCACGATTTCCCTAAGGTTTGGATTCATCCTTCTTTGTGGTTACCTAATAGGTCTGTTGTTTTCTTCAATATAGATGTGATGAATACAAGTCTTAGGATCGATTCCTTTCATGTCAGTGTATTCCCATGCAAATGCAGTGGAATGTTTTTGCAAAAGTTTAGTTAATTCTTCTTGTTGTGGTCTTTCCAAGTTTTTGTTAATGTTCAATGTTTTTCCTGGAAGGATTTCAACTGTAGAACTACCAAACTCTTCCATTGAGAAGAGAGACATCTGTCTAGAGGAGAGATATTCAATGTCTGCATCTAACTGAAACTGTGTAGAGTCATATTCTAAAGGTATTTCAAAATTTTCTAATGTATTTAGAATTTGACTATCCTCACTGATCTCAGAGATGGTTAGAACAGGTTGAATAGTATCCTCATCATCAACCCACTCATCTTCTCCTATTTCTGTTATTGCCTTTGCTGGAGGATACAAGTTGAATTTCTTGGTGGAATTACCATCTGATATATACATGTCCCCAGACCTACAACTGATAAAAGCATCAGCTGTTGCTAACCAAGGTCTTCCTAAGATAAGAGGATGTCCTCCTAGATTGTTCTTGGGAATTAAAATCATAAAATCAACTGGATATTCCCAAGAGTCTAGGGAGACTGGAATGTCTTCCAATACACCATCAGGTTTAATGATTGATCTATCTGCAAGTTGCAGTAAAGTAGGTGTAAAGAGAAGGTTAGGAAGCTTTAACTGATCCATGGTCTGTCTACTCATGATGTTGATAGCGGCTCCTAAATCAATCAAAGTATTTGGGATTTCAACCCCATTAATATGAGTCTTGACAATAGGGCTACCGGGATCCACATAATTTTGCATGGTAATCTTACCCATCATAATGTCTGCAATTTTTCCAACTAGATGTATCCTTTTGGTATCTCTGGTTCTCTTTCCTGTTTTCTTCAAACTCAACTCCTTTATTGTTTTCGCTAGAATGGGAATTTCCTTAATGGCTTGTAACAAGGGGATCTTGATACAGACATTCTTCAATTCATCTAGAAAACTATAGTCAGGCACCCATATTTGCTTTTCCACTCCTTTGTCAATTTGTAATCTTTCAGGAAAAGGAGGTGTAGCTAAAGGTGTAGGTTGCTCAACTATGGGAGTTGTAGAGGTTGATTCTTTTTCTTTTTCTTTTTGGATATTTTGGTTTTGAAGTGATACTTCAGAACCCTTATTGACTTTGAGAGATTCTTCCTCAGAAATGCTTGGTTGTTGAACACTTGTAGAAGGTTGATCTAAGATTCTACCTGATCTGAGTTGTACTTCATTGAGAGGAACAACCATATAGGTAGGGAATGGTTGACCTTCCATCATGTAAGCATTTTGAGGGTTCCTATTATTTGGATTTGGTAATGGCTAAGAGGGAAGTTGATTTGATTTCTGCTGGGATTGAAGCGATAGTTGAGAATTTTGATTTTGTGGAGGAGGTTGTTGTTGTTGAGGGTATGGCAATGATAGTTGTTGACCTTGATTTGGAAGTTGTGGAGCCTGCTGATTCTAAAATGATGGAGGATATTGATAGAATTGAGCAAATCTCCCATAAGGATTTTGCATGCTTTGCATCCATGCTTGAAAATCATTTTGAGGTTGAGGCCAAGGTTGTTGCCAAGGATTCCAATTTGGTTGGGATTGAGAATTCATAGAGTTGTTAAACCCTTGATTCTGTTGCCCTTGCCAAGGTCTCCTTGCAATAAAACAGAGAGATTCAAGTGTATTTGGATCCTCTTGAAAGACTGCTTTGAGGCCAGGTATTGAAGGACAATCCTTAGTCTCATGAGTTTCTGAGCAAATTACACATGTTTCTACAACGTGTGTGTCCAAGGGACATTCCCTTAAAGCATGTTTCTTTCTACATTTCGGGCAAAAAATGGCCAATGCCTCAGCTTCTGCTTTTTGTTTATTGTGAATCTTAAGGGTATCTAGTTGTTCACTAAGACTCCCTAAGATGTCAGTTTTGAATTCATCAAGCATATTGCCGATTTCAGCCCTACTTACTGATCCTGTTGCAGATTTATTTGCTCTAAGGAGAGAAGGATCTCTAGGCCCTTTTTGAGTTTTTGATTTGCCTCTTGAGAGATGGATACAAAGTTCTGCTATATCATTGAGTGAAAGTTGAGAAATATCCCCTTTCCCCATCATGTTTAAGATATCTATCCATTCATCCCTAATGGATTTTAATAAGAGGGCTTTTAAGGTCTCTTCATCCAAGCTACTCATTTTTGCTCTTTTCAAATTATATTGAAATCTTTCAAGTAAATCTTCTAAGCTCTCATCTTCTCTTTGTATCATTTTAAAAACCTCGTCCTTGTGATTAGTAGGCATACAATAGTCCAAATACCTATCCAAAAATGTCTGTTTCATTTCATCCCAAGACCTAATGGATTGAGTGAGTAACCCCATGAACCATTTCAAGGCTTGATCCTTCAGTGTTGAAGGGAACAATTTGAGTTTCTGAGAGTCATCCAGGTAGTCATAAGTTCGACACACCACTTCAAACTCAAATAAAAATGTTTCAGGGTCCTCAGTTCTTAACCCATGGAAATTTGGGAGGACAGATGGTGATATGTTTTTCATAGTGGCTCGGGAATCCTCATTAACAATGGGAAACCCAAATGAATTATCCCCATCTCTATTTCCTCCTCCAAGGGGACCTCTACCTCCATTATTATTGTTGTTTCCTCCTCCTCCTCTACCTCTACCTCTACCTCTACCACCTCCTTCTTCCTCTGCCATGATGGTTCTCCTAGGGATTTCAAAATCTTCTGGTTCCTCTACAAAAGGTGAATGAGAAGAGATTTCTCCTTCTTCTTCAGATGATTCCACTTCCTCAATTACAATTGGTCTTTCTGTAGGAGAAAGAGAAGAGTCTCTTCCTGGTTCAAATTCAATAGAAGGTGTAGGAGAGTCAACTCTTGGCTCTTGAATTCCAGGAATTCTAGGACTAGGAGTGTCGGTTGGAGATAAGGGAGGTGTCTCTTGTCTATCCCTTGAAGCAGATGGACTTGTAAAAATTGAACTTCGAGCTCTAGCTAAAAACCTTCCCCTAGAATCTCTAGCTCTATGCATGTCATTTTTTTTTATTATTTTTCTTCAAGTCAAGTTAATAGTTCTTTTTCTGATCTTCCAGGTCACTCTAGGTGCAAGAAGAGAGCATACTCAAGAAACTACCAAATCAATAACTTTCTCTTTTCTGATCCTCCAGATCACTTTGAAGTGCAAGAGGAGAGCATACTTTGATAGGTTATCAACTTCTTTCCTTGAAATTTTTATGTTTTTTTTTCTCTAAGAATATGGCTACTTAATTTCACTTCCCCGGCAACGGCGCCAAAATGTTTAGTCAATTTAGTGCTTCTAAATTGATGTCATTAATTGTCAACCCGGGGCTCGTAGGCTGATGAAGTGAAGGTGTACTATATGTACTTAAGCAACCTCTTAGATCTTTTTATCGTTTGGGGGTGTTGTTTGTGGTCAATTTATCTTCCTAAGATGGAATGGAGATTTTATAAACAGATGAGTGAGTGTGTGTGTAAGGTGATTTCTAAATGAGTGAGTGTGTGTTACAGGTGATTTCTAACTATCTTCTTAAACTTGCAAAGAAAAAGCTTGAAAGAAATAACTTGAAATGAAACTGAAAGCAAAGAACCACTTTCTAATGGCACTAGACACTATTCATGCTGCTGCAAATAAAAGAGGTAAGAAAACCACTTTAAAAACCAATGATAATGTTTATCTCTTCCTAACTCTCTGCTTCCAACATATGGTACTATGTAAAACACGATTAGGAAGTAGTTATAGATGAGTTTAAAAAGTGATAAAAAATGAGAAAAATCTACTTTAAAGACTAGTTATAATGTTCAGCTCTTCCTAACTCTCTGCTTCCAGCATATGGAATTATGTGAAGCACGATTAGAAAGTAGTTAAACATTAGTCTAAAAAGTACTCAAAGCCAGCTGTAATTTATTAGTATTCTGATCTCTAAAAGATGAACAACTTATGATAAAGAGACCATCAATATGTTAACATACAACTTTGAGAAACTAAACTAGAAATCAGCTATGAAAATAGAGTAAAGGCAGCAACTTTGAATATGTCAACTGAAAATACCATCAGATATAAAGCAAATACACCAAGACAAAAACAATCCCGGGTTAAAAACCTGCAAAAGAACAATACTGATCAGTTTAAAATAAATGCTGGAAATGAAATGACATGAGATCAAATGGTACACTATTATACATGATGAAAGAAATAGAAATTGCTGAAAGCAGGAAAATGAAATCAAACACTATGTACACGGGCTGTCATAGATGGGGGCCCTCCATCCACGCAACCAACTTAAAAGATCAGCTACGAAAAGGTGAACAGAACAGTCTTCTTTTTATAAAACCAGCATGTCAAAATACAGTGAAAAGTGTTGTAGGAACAGCCTTCTAAAACAGAGTTTTTATAACAGAATCAGCGCAGCAATTACAATATTCAAAAAGCTAATCTATAAGCGTTGACACACGCCTTATTTATAAGCGCAGAGGCAAACTACCCTCTGCGTGAATTAAGCAACTACAGCCTAACTTATTAACTACGTAGCAACACGCAGTCTTAACTAATTAACTTGTGCAGCAACACGCAGGCAACTCTGTGCACTTTTGAGGGAAACGGTCATCATGGGAGACAAATCTATGTTTGGATCCTGTCTTTAGCTGTCTTCGTGGCGTGGAGGAGGTGCCAGCTATAGTTCCGTGTCCCAACTGCTCACGGCTCCCGTGCCACCGTTTAGAACTTGACCTTTTGACCGAGGGAATACCTGCGTTGACCAAGGGCATACGTGACTGGTTTGGCTCAACCAATAGCATACGATCCATGTGTACATCCAACCCAACATGCCCATGTGGCTCGTTCCTTGAGAAGACACGTGGAGCATATCAAACAAAAAAAAGGCTGCGGAATTGCTGAACAGCTGCGGAAACTCTGTTTATATGTCAAAAATCTAAACCAACAGTAAAACATAAGCAAAGTTAACCAATTATGCTTAAAGACATCAAATGTAATGATCTGGGTAAGTTTATGCAGAAAATAGAGCAAAAGAGAGGAATAAGTGAGGAAAAGCTGTAGGTAATGATGGATAATCAAGTGCAAGTTAGAGTCTCTACACCAGTCCCTTAAGATCCAAGGGATGCAAGAACAATCTCTGTGATAGTGGTCTCCCTTGCAAATGACACATGGCGATTTAGGCCTGGTCGGCGCAATGTGTGGATTTTCGTTAGACAACACTCGTTTGCCCCCATTCACTTTTGGCTCCTTCTTCTTCTTCTCTTTCTTCTTCTTTTCCTTCTTCTCCTTAGGTACTTGACTTTTGGCTTTACCAGCTCCATCAAGCGAAGAGGAAGGAGGAGAGGAAGAATTAGAGGAAGTAGAAGATTGGTGAGTAACTCTGGACTCGTCTAATTGCTGATTCGATTGTTCAGGAATAGTGGTGTTCTAAACGATAGAGGTTGAGAAGAGCCATATAGGAAAACCAATTGTCAGTCCTAGAAGCGACAATGTGGCCATATGGGGTGCACCAACATCTCCCCAAGAGGAGAAGGGACTAGGATTTCCTCCAAGGGGAATTCCTTGGTTGGTGGACTCCATTTTCTCAACCCAAGATCAACGTAGGAAAAGGGGTAATAAATATTCCGTTTAAAATAAATTTTTAGACACTTTGACACAACTTGTTTTTTCAGTTTTTAAGAGTCGAGAAAAAACAAAAGATGACTCTAGCCTGCTTGGATTTTTAATGAGCCTGAAGTGACAAGTGCTCAGATGGACCTTTTCCGTTAAGGAGTCTGAAAAGGAACGAAAGGGACTGCTCTGGAAGTCTAGGTAGAGGGAGTACCAAATCAATCGCAAAACTGCAGAATACGTTTTACGGTACGGTAGTCAATCTTCCCGAATGTTGTGTTCAGTGCATTGCAATCAATAGGGTGGCAGACACGGCTTCCTATGGATAAAGGATTTAAGCCTATAGGGGTCTCCCAAAATATACTCGACGGTACGTGGGAGCACAAGTCCGTACTGGCACTTATCGTCTCAAAGTGGAGGAATCACCCAACCATCAGTGAGAACAACAATTATTAGGCTTTACGACGCCAGAATACGTCTCTAGCCTAGACCTCTAAATGTTGTGCGTTAAGTTCCAAAGCGTTGTTAGATTCATTAAATTTATTTTAAGTTGATATTGTTTATGAAGTTTGGCTTTCGGGTTCACCACGAGATGTAGATGTAATTCCTAAAATGCAATCTAAAGATGATAAACAAACTTTTTATCTCTTTTATGCAATGAAAATCCTAGCTACTAGGGAAAAGAAAGACAAAATCTTTTCACAAAGAGCAAAGAGCACACTATAAATGCACTTTCCTAAATCAAGCCAAACAGACTGTCTATATGCAAATGCACGTGCATGTATTTGTTTTCGACTTTCTTAGTATATCGATGCTAAAAAGAAAGTTGATGCACAAATCTGAATTTCTTTTCAAGCGACAAATATAAACAAGCTTCTTTTCAAAATAAAAAATAGAGATGATTACGACACCTTACGATTTTGAAATGAATACTTGTTTCTGACACTAGAAAATTATAAATTCAGACCAAAAGCAATAGTAACAGGATAATCAACCATCAACAGCAATCAAACTCTTTCCTACGATTGAAATCGACACTTGCGACAGATTCAAATCAAAGGATGACAATACGATTATGCTACTTTTGCAAAGGAGAACTGTAAATGACTCAACAAACACACAAAAACATCTACAGTTCTTTTGTACAAAGGAGGCGGAATAACAGCAAGGAAAAGGGGTTTCAAATAGACATATACTGATTACAGGCAGCAAAATTCAGGAATAGAACTAGAAAGAATGAACCATAGAAACCACAACTACACAGAGCTAGTCTAATCAGCGCACCTGTAACAGAGAATCTGAAATGTATCGCAGGTTGCCCACTCGGGAAGTGCGCTGAAATTCAGAATCTCTTAACAGTACCTGTTCTGGGCCAGAAACGAGACTCTGTTCGAGTTCCGGGTCATAGTTTGCAGTTCAGTTCTTGGTTTTTGGCCAAGTAAAAAGCAATCAGTAATTCAACAATCAGGGGTAGATCTGAGGAGGATCTAAGAGCTATCACAAGGGCAATCAGATGGTTTGTGAATCAGTTGTTTAAATCATAAACAAATCTAGTGAATGGATTGAAGCAGCAGTTGTCTAATTTGCATTTGTTATGGCAAATGCAGTTCGAATGCTACTTATAAGTTTATGAAACAAACAAACAAGGAATGATAAACAAACAAACTAATTAGCTCCCCAGCGGAGTCGCCATTTTGTTACAGGGAAAATTGTCTATATAGAACTGCTCTATCCCACTAAGGTGTGACAGCTGCCTTAGAAAAAAACATAGAAAAACTACTTTTGTCTTTCCTTTATGAATTATAGATAGAGAGGAACAGAAATACCAACCTCTGTCTCGCGCTAATCCTTCGATTCGATCCCTCTCTTCTTTGATAGTCCTCAGCTACCTGCTCCCTTGCACGCCCAGCTTCACAAAGTACCTGTAAGATCATAGAAGCATAGCACTATACAAATACATGGATCTATATTCATAAACAATCTAGGATCAGATATAAATTGACCATACAAATGTAACAAGCATCAATGATACAAATGCATGGAGGAAAACTCAAATAGTTTTTATTGATAAACAAGAAAAGATCCAGGAGGAGTTACAACTAGTTGTTCTGACCCAGCATCAACCTCCCAGCAAAGAAGCCCCTCTTCACCTCAAACAAAGCATAGATCACCCAACAATCTGATGTTTGTCTCAAAAAACCAACATCAATTCCTTACAATATGCAAAATTCCAGCCTCCGGATCTCTGGGATGAGGGATCCATATATAGATATCTGTAAGGGGGATGAGTCAGCTTGTGATTTGATTAGTGTCTTCTCTCTGATAGTTCTTGCTTCCACTTGGAGACTGAAGGCCTTTTACTCGTCCTTGGTCGAATTCAGTGAGGCAAGTGTCATAGGAGAAGATTCTGGAAGCTTCCATTGTATCTCCACCTCGTGGAATGACACTGCCATTTGTCATTTCTCGCCCATTGCACCCCATAGAAGGGAATTTTGAAATGCAACGCACACTCACAGTTTATTTAGGTGCAATGCAATGGACCTAGCCAGTGGAGCAGCTAAAATGATCCTGTTTTGACCAATTCTGAGCATTTTCTCATGGAGAACTTCTGGGAGAAGCTGTAATCTGTTGACCTTGTTCCTTTAGGAGTTAGAACAACACTTTTAGGGACTTAGGAACCCTTGGTTTATGGACATTTCATGCTTGTGGTTGCAGGGCACAAAAATGTCTATAACAAGGGGGTTGCACTAAAAATAATAAGGGGTTACACTAGTAGTATAGGGACCTAACAATATAGATCTATTACTATTCTGTCTATTTCATGGTCTAATTCTCACTTTTTTACAAGTTTATGTTTCAGGGAAAATTTTAAAGATGGAAATTTATCTTAAAGTTTAGAAACCTTGGCGAATCCCACTAGACCATAATATGAAATCTATAAAATGTTTGGAGATATTTTTGTAAAAATATTCAAATTTATAATATTTTTATATAGTCTATATATAATTTGTTGGCGATTTTTAGGGTAAAATAATTTCATTCTATAAAATTTGGGCGAATCATTTTTACAAAAAAATGGAAATTAGCCAATATTTTTTTTGGAAAAAGTATAGAAAATTAGCCCATGGGTGAATATTAGCCCCTAAAATTTTCCCTGTTATGTTTCCATGATCTAGATTAATGCTTTATTATTGATGCATTTAAAGTTTTTATGTTGTTGTATGTTAGCACCTTGAATTGTTAAGGTTTATATATGTTTTATGTATCACTTGTTGTGTCTTTTGTTGTTCAACGGATAAGCCTACTCTCTAATTCCTCTATCCACCATCTTCTCAAATGATATATTTTCCTTGAGTCAATTTATCCCCACGTTCTAAAGTATCTCAAAAATAATTACCTTGTTCAGTTTCACATTAATTGATGTATGACTCTTTATTGCCTACCTTTGACAAGTCTCTTCCTATGGACTTCAAGACCTTATCAAGAAGTAGATTAATAAACATTTTATTACCATGGAACTTGCAATCCTTAGTGGCAGGATTCTATGTGTTTGATTGGGGATTTTCATCATTGGCTTGGATTTGAACAATTATGTGATTGTTTGATGCCAAATCATTTTATTCACAATCGGTAGATGACACTATGCATCTAGGATACCATCATTCCTATCGGTGGCCATCTTTGCATATTTTAATGGTTTTCATCATTTTCTAGTAATCATACAATTACTCACATGTTCTACTTCAACTTCTTTATTCACATGTGCATAAATATGCTATTTCAGAAGTGGTGATGAATATCTTCGGTAGAGGCTTACATCACTTAGCCATGTTCCTCTCCGAAAATGTGAATATTATTTTTGGAGACAACTTATCATATTGATCACATTATGAGTTCTATCTACATGTTTCCTATCAGAGGACACAATTTTCATACCTTCATTGGATATGAATTTTTCTTTTCTCCTAAGCATGAGAATTCCCAATTTAGGACGTTGTTTTATATTCTGACGTATGTTTGTTGTTCACAGGTCTCCTTCAATTTTGATGCTCTGAAATTCTGTCTCTTCAGTCACATTATATGAATTATGTTGTCCATAATCTTCTTCTCTCACATCACAATTTAGGCAAAACCTGTTAGGCTAGAAAGGACCTCCTCATTATCTTAGACGAGAAGACCAACATGGACTAGAATTAAACCCAAATTTACAGGCCTATTTGCCACAACGATGCACCCTAAAAGCTAGCAAAAGGCATGCTAATGCATCCCAATAGACTAGAAGACCACGTTAACCTAGAAAAGCACACTTTATTCCTTTAGTAAGGCCACTTTACCTAAATTTCATGAGCTCATGAAGGAAAATCATGGGGTAACTCATTGTGAATCTGTCATTTACTCAAAGTTGAACCTGAATAGGTAAAAGTGATTGCACCAAACTCGTCTTTAGAAGTTCCATATCCTGGCAAAGACTATAATGTACGGAAAGAGAAGCAAAGTAGGGAAACATCCTCCAATCTTTTGGATTTTGCATTATGTGAACTAGTGAAGAAATTGGTATAATATGAGCCTCCCAATGCTTATATCTTGGAGGCTACACCTTTGTAATTGGGATCGAAATTCATGCATTGCTATTGTTAGGCCAAGACATAACTCCTCAAATGAATTACTCATGATTATATACAGGACGGAGTCACTCTTGGGTTTCACCTCCTGATGACTCTTCGTTTGCTATTATTTTCTATTTACATTATTTACGAATGTTCACCGAATTCCAAGGATTAGGTGTCAACATTCTCCCCCTTAATCTGAAGGGATGTTGGTGAGTCCAAGCATCGTTCTAAATCTTTTGAACTTTTCTCTTACAAATGATTTGTTGAAGATGTTTTCAATCTGCTCATTAGTGGAAAAATGGTGTATATGGATTGTCTTTGCCTCACATGATGTTGAATCAGATGGTATTTTTTATTAATGTGATTCATTCAATGATGGAACTTTGGGTGCCAACTTTATTGCAAAGTTGTTGCCAATCATGAGTGGAGTTGAATGTACTTGTTTTACCTGTAAATCATCTAGAATTTTCTTGAGCCACACAATTTCTTTTTTTTCCTCAGCAGTTGCCACTATTCTGCCTTTGTTGTGGAATCCATTGGAACTAATTCTTTGCATGATCTCTATGAGAAATCTCTCGATCCAAGACTCATAACATAAATATGAGTAACCAATCAAGCTGAAGTTTCTCACGTGTGTATACTTGAGTTTAAAGTCTTTGGTTCCCTTCAAGTACTTTAGAACTCTTTTTGCAGTAGACCAATGTCCCTCACAAGGATTTTGCATAAACCTGGAGAGGATTCCAACATCAATTGGAATATCCAGTCTGATATTAGTCAAATAGTTGAGAATTCCTAAAAGTTGTCTATACCTTTTTTATCCTCAAATTCTTTTCCTTCGATGGATGTGAGCTTTAAGTTCTATTACATTGGAGTAGTAAAAGGATTACACTCAGCCATGCAAAACCTATTTAACAGATCTCCAATGTACTTATTTTGAGAGAGGAATATATACTTCGGATGTTGAGTTACTTCAATACCAATATAGTAGTGAACATAGCCCAAGTAAGTCATTTAAAAACCTTTCCTCAATTCCTTATTTATAGATGCAATGTAGCTGTCATTTTTCAGTGTCATCAAAATATCATCTACATATACCACAAGATATACAATTATTTTTCCAACTTTCTTAACAAACTAAGTTGCATTATCAAGATCATAGTGTTTGAGGTTGAATTTCAGAAGATGCTCAATTAACGTTTCATACCAGGCTCACGGTGCTTTCTTGAGGCCATATAAGGAATTCACAATTTTGCATACTTTATGTTCATGTCTATTCACAACAAATCCTTCTCGCTAGGAAATAAAAACATTTTCATTCATATCTCCATTCAAGAAATCAGTTTTGACATCCATTTGATGGACTTTCCAATCATTTTGAGCTTCCAAGACATAGAGTGTAATGATGATAGCCCATTTTGTTGTGGGGGTAAAAGTATCCTCATAATTGACCCCTTCCTTCTGTACAAAACCTTTTACCACAAGCCTAGCTTTGTGCTTGTCAAGTGATCCATCAGCTTTATGCTTGTTCTTGTAGACCCACTTGCAGCCAATTGTTTTGGTTCCCAATGGAGGAACACCCATCTTCCAAGTGCCATTATTTATCAAGTCATCATACTCCTTTTGCATCACTTCTTTCCATTCATAATGAGAAGCGACTTCTTAGAAGGAACTTGGTTAAAAACATGTAGACAAATTCAGTTTACAATCTCAAGAAACATCCATATCAATAGGTGAGTCGAAATCATCTACAACACCTCCTTTTTTCCTGGTTGAATTTCTTATTCATGTCTTTCCAACCTCATCAGGATGAACACTTTCAAGTGTCTTTGTCAGCCATTTTGGGGGACTTTTCTGAGGTGGTCCAAGATGCTCAATTGACTGAGCTGGGACTGAATCAAGATTGAGTCTCCCAATTCTCTCAATCACATCACTCAAAGTGTCATCAATGGTTGGACCTTCATAAAGATGTTGAATTTTATTATCAAATTCTTGAAATTATTTTGCATGTCCAAATCTATCCAACTAATCAATCAACCACTCAACAACATTTTTAGCTTTAGAATATTCTAGAAACATTACATCTCTAGATACAAAAAACTTCTTATTAACTTCATCATAAATATGGTATGCTTTGGAGGTATTTGAATACCCCAAGAAGATGCAATTACAACTCCTTGCACCAAGTTTCTTTATTTCTACCTTTGGTATCAAGGCGTACCAAGTGGAACCAAATACCCTAAGATGCTTTACCAAAGGAATTTGTCCAAGCCACATTCATAAGGAGTCTTGTTTCTAATAGCATTAGATGGACATGTATTCTTTACATATACATCACATAGAACTACATCACCCCAAAACATCATTTTGCATTCTTGAAAAACTTCATGGAACGTACCATATTTAATATTGTCCTATTCATTCTTTCAGCTACTCCATTTTCTTAGAGATTATAAGGCATAGTTGTTTGATGTTCGATCCCATGCTGGTGAAGATAGTTTTCAAATTTATTTGAAGTGTATTGTTTCCCATTATCAATGTGAATAGAGCTATTATGAGATTATGCATCATTTTCAATCGATGTATGAAAGTTCTTGAATGCTTGAAAAGAATTAGATCTGTTCTTTAATAGATAAACACAACACATTCTGGTGTAGTCATCAATGAATGCCATCATATATTTATTTCCATTTGCAGAAGGGACATACATTGGACCACATAAATCTAAATGAATGAGTTCAAGTTTTCTATGTGCTCTGGAATGTGAATCATGAAAAGACTATTCGCTATGCTTTCTTAGAATACAAGCATCACATTGCTTAAGTTTCCTAGGAAGTGCAGGGAAACCAATAACACCATTTTTCTTCAAAAGGTGAAGGTTGACATAGTTCAAGTGTCCAAATATATCATGCCATAAAAGACTTGATGAAAATGTACCTTCATCATAATGAGAACTGTATTACAAATTTTGTACATGAGTAGGGGTACCTTGCAGCGTCAGAAGTCTTTCTTCTTCTATCCCCATCATGACAAGTGAGTGATATAATTCTTTTCTTACCTCAGCCTTGTCATCAAACATATGAATGGGATTTCCTTGTTAGCGGATGTGGAGCAAGGACAACAAGTTTCTCCTCAAGTGTAGGAGATATAAAACATAATCTAGAAGAAGTCTGGAAGACTAGGAAATTTGAACCTGATTGTGCCAAGCCCTGATGGCTTGAGTTTTGATTTGTCTGCAAAGTATATTGCTCCATCAACATCGTCAGTAAATTCTTCAAAAAATATCTTCTAAAATTCATGTGGCAATTTGCTCCTAATTCAAGCAACCAATCAATTTTCCAGGAAGCAAGTGAAGCATTAAACAAGTCTTCATTTACTCCAATATTATAATGTGCCACAACATAGTGAGCGGATTCAGGTGCTTTACCTTTCTCATTGTCATTGCTTTTAGCTTTGGCTTGATTTCTTTCCTACTTAATTTTGTCCCAAGGAAGCTTACATGTGGATGCATCATGTTAGACATCTCTATTGCAACATATGCAATGAAGATCAAAATTTTCTCCTTGAAAGTGTCTACCCCCCTACCTCTTAAATTTCTTCTTCCTCTTCCTCTTCGACCACCTCTTCCTCTAGAAGAATATTGAGCATGATTCTTCTTTCTACGTGAAAGACAGACAACTTATTCAGAAGACTGAGGAGCTATCTTCTTCCCAAAATCTTTCTCTCAACAAATTTCTTCACAAGGGAGTCAAAGGTAATATCTTTGAGGTCTCCATTTTCTTGCAATGACTCAAGGTAATTTGAATAAGTCGGATAAAGTTCCTTGACAAAATCTATCAGAGAAATGTCTAGTTCAACATTAGTGACTTTGATATCATGCATAATAGATATTACTTCTGATGCTAGAGCAAGAGGATCATCATTTTGTAATTCAAGACTGAACAATTTCATCATCAATTGGAAAACTTCAAGCTCAAAGTGTGAGTCATAGAGTTCCTTCAATTGTTGTAAGGCTTCAAAAGAATATGAAAATGGTGAAATATTATGACTCGCCTCTTCATTTATAGATGCTGCAATCAAGGGATGGGCCTTTCTGTTCTTGTTTCCCCAAATGGTGAATTCCTTGTCTGAGGTAAGCTTTGCAAGTTCATTATCTCTTTCTCCTACACAAACTCCTTTCAACAGCTCATTGAAAATGAGAGTGTTTTTGATCTTTTGAGACAACTCAAGGTAATTTTCCTTTCTGGTGAGAACCACTCCCATGATCGATATCAATGAATGCATTTTAAAATCTTTGTACTATAAAAAATATGTATTATAGTGGTAATACTATGAAAATATAATTATGATATGTATATAACAAAGATATATTTGGGGAAGGTATTATTTAAGGGAGGAATGGTTCGTTGCAGTGGTTTGGTAACAATCCCACAGAGGTCAGTTTAGGGACAATGAACAACCTAATTTTGTGAACAACGTTATATCGATATATATATATATATATATATATATATATATATATATATATATCTATGAACCATTATATATCAAAGCGGGAAGCGTGATATAATGGAGATAGGTTATATCCATAGTATGGAGGGAGGTATTACCAGGCATATGACAATGGCAACATATGGGAAAAAATGTGTTTGGAGTTTGCATTTTGAGGCTGAGGGAGGGCTAAGGCGGAGTGGTGAGAACTGTGGGGAGTCATATGGCAACAACAACGTATGTGAGAAGTGTATGGGAACGAGGAGTCAGGAGCAACATTGAGAGTGGTGACACTTGAGCATGGTCACAACGGAGACATGATGCCATATTTCGCATTACATAGGAACTGCCATAGTGCATAGGAACTATGTAGGTGTATAGGAGGGACAATGGTGGATAGGAGCAGGTTGATAACCAGGGTCGACTATGCATGAGTATGGGAGGTGTGAAAGAGGGTGTAGGGCCAAAGTCTAATAGTGTGGTGTATCCATTGGAGTCAAATATGTAGTGTGGAGCAGTGAGGATGTTACATCTATCATGAAAAAAAATTAACACAGTCTACCATGACAGAGTAGATCCACAAAAAATGTAGATAGAGGAGCACTGATACGAGGATGTTTTGGATTAGGAATATTTTGAATGTCCTTGGTTGGTGGAAAATAACAAATGTTTGAATATTTCTACTTTTCCTCTTCAAACTGTTTGCTCCAGACTTCATAGCTTCCACTGCACAATGATGTCAAACCCATAAATTTCTTCAAAAAACTGAATGACATTACCTTTTTTAATCCCCACCAACGTTCAATCCCCAATTCTCATCACACAATCTCCACAGTCTCCATACTCATGGTTATGCAAGGCAATAAATGGCAGGAAATGCAAGACAAATTGTATGTCAAAGGAGAATAATGGCACACAATGATAGGAGTTACAACACAACAACTAATTTTGGGAGTTGGCTCTGATACCATGTCAAATGCGGAGGTAACTCCTCAAGTGACTTATGTTTATTCATTAAGATTACTCATGGTTATATATAGGAGGGAGTGACTCTTAGGCTTAACCTCCTGATGACTCTTCATTTTCCATTAGTTACTATTTACATTATTTAGAAATGTTCACCCTATCCAAATGATTAGGTGTCAACATTTATGATGCCAAAATACCGTTGAGAGAGAGATTGAAGAGCTAGGAGTTAGAGGAACCTCTGTTGCAAAATTTATGGTTGTAATCTTCCTTCAATCATTCATAATACAAATATACTATTGTTTCATCTATTTCATGGTCTAATGCTCACTTTTTTACATTTTTATTCTTCCATGATCAAGATTAATTCTTTATTATTGATGCATTCAAAGTTTATATGTTGTTATATGTTAGCACCTTGAATTCTTAAGGTTTATATATGTTATGTGTATCACTTGTTGTCTGTCATGACTGTAGGTATTGTTCTTGGAGTTGGATGGGGGTTCCTTGTCTCCCACACTGACTGCTCTAGTGGAATTGCACAAAGGATAAGAAAGTAACCAATCACTTTTTCTTTCTCAATTCTTGTCTAACTTTTCCATGATCGAAGGATTCTTGCCCATCTACCTATGAATTAATCCCTACAACAGTGATAATAAAAGAAGTAATGTATGGGGGAATTTAAGAAAAAATAGAGGTAATTGGGTCTTACAGGGTTTTGGGGAGGTGCTCTGGGTAGGTTGAATTTGGGACCCATCATCTCCCCCATGCCCAAAAATCCTCTTTCTGAGCTCCCTCGACTGCTTGAACTAGAAGACTGAGCTTTTCCTGACTTCCTTTATGTTTGGCGTGTGAATATTTAAGATTCATTCATTTATATCATTACATCATGTGTTCACACTTAGCTTGCCAAGATTTTTATTTCTTATCTAGAATAGGATTATGAACAACTACTTGGTCTTAGAGTTTCCTCAAACACTCATTATCCTTTTTCAGGGCCTAGTGTTCCAATTTCAATTAAACATGTGTATTTTTAAACTTTTTCACCCTATGCCAAAGCTTCTTCATTTTTGACTACTTACTAGAACTGGGTTTATCTGTTACCTCCTCAATAGTTTCTAATTATTCATGTTTAGGAGTCTTATGTTATTTCTATAACTCTATTACTCCCTATAACTTCTTTTCTTTACCCTCAGAAATAATTGGTGATCCTTCCAATTCTTTTTGAATGAGCTCTAGTGGTAGAATCTCCAAACGTCATCTCAACCTCCTTTCTATATGCATCTAACTCCAAAGCTAAAGTTTTCATCCTATTATATTTTTATGATCATCGATGATTTTCACATCAACTCCAAGGTTTCTTGACATTGCTATTTCCTCAATTTCAACCTCAGGGGTATTTATAACCTAGGTCTTGTTTTACTTTAATTTTGGAATTATCAGCCACTTGAAAATTATCAATGCACTCACACCAATAATCGTCATTCTGAAGGCCATTTTTCATTGTTGTATGTTCATCATCACACACAGACTTAGATTCCATAATCAAATTTTTAGCATCCTCCTCTTCTTAATCAAAATAATGCAATTTAAAAAGAAATTGATTGACTACTTTGAATACCTAAGCACCATGTTTTCAAATAATTTTGGGCCCATGACTAGACCCAATGGAGCTATTTTTAGTTTGGCCATAGTCTCCATAGGTTCAATAAAAAAATATTGTCTCAATAATGCTTAAAGGAGAGGTTTCATTTCTAGATTATCCCTCTACACTCACACATTAATGATCCAATGAATGAGTATGCATATTTGGAGGACAATTCTTTATCTTAACCACCTCATCTGACTCTTCCCTAGATCCTCTCCTCTTCTCTACCCCATGATTATTTTTCTTCTTTCCTACAAATTTTGTGCCCTTTATGTTTCTTCGGTAACCATATTCTCAGTATTTCCTACCTACACTTAAATTCCTCCCTCCATGAGCGAGGATTTCTTATTTTTGTTAATGGATATGATCTTCTCCTTGACCATACATTCATTCATTTCATGAACTAGGGTATTTTCCTTCTTAGTAGAGGGTTCCTCTTCCTGGCCAACTAGGGTCTCTTTTCCAAATGAAAATTTAATCTTTTTAGAAACAGGGGTTTGCTTTCTCTCACTAGAACCCTATTCACCTTCACCCATAATTCATTCTTCATAGGAACATTCATATTCGGTAATTCTCTATTTCCTGTTACACCCATAGGCTTTCCATTTTCTCATAGGGGATGAGAGGGTCATCTATTCAAACCCTCCCTGAAAAAACAAATCCCATATTTTTTCCTACTTTCTCAAACCAAGTTCCACTAATATTTTGATAACCCCATGATGAAACATGTTGGTTTGTATGTGTTTTGAGCAAGCTTGGACATTTTTAACCATTTTGTATAAACTCCCCAATAGATAAAATGGAACATTCACTTGATGCTTCTCTTTAAAACATAAAAAAACCTCAAGCGATATTTGAATGTTACAATGTACTTTTCCTCACATGTAATGTATTTCTGTAACAAGTACAATGCCTCACGCCACTCTGCTTTCACCCATGCACAAGGAATCCCCTTTCTCAAATTCAAATTTTGATGATGAGGTACCAAGAATTGGTTGCAATGAAACTCCTTCAAGGTGTTTTTAGACCAACATTCCCCCATTTACATAAGGTAGGTATAGTGTGCAATTGAATATTTGGAAACAAACATTTACAACTAGTTGAAGAAACCATAGTTCAATTAAAATTCTCTATGAATGCCCTGGTAACTATAAAATTTTGACGTTTGATTTTTTCACAAAATGGCATCCAACCCACCTCCTTCAAATATTTACATCCTTGTGGATACTCATTCAGGAATTGCACACAGCTCATATCAAAATGAGGCATGAGAGGTTTCGGCATACTTCCTATGACACTCAAGCAATGAAATCCCAAATTTCCTATCTCAGTGTGAAACTAGTGATAAGGGCAGTGAACTAGTAGAAAAAATAATATGATTTTTGTTACGGTGATTTAAGATAAAATTTACATAAATAAAAGTAGTTTCAAATAATATTATAGCATGGAAAGATCACACATGTGCAATGCAATATGATTGGGTAAGGTGAAGACATAGGGGATATGAAAACTGTGAGTAATGTTGTCCCTTAAGAAACCGATTTCCTGGTTGTGCAGAAGTTGTGCTTAAGATATATCTATATTTTCTTTTTTCACAAAATTGGTTGCTATATGTATTCAAAAAAAGAAGGGGAGACTAAGCTCTGGTGTAACAAAAGAAGAGCTCATAAGATGAGCTTGTAGCTGAATTACATTGAAGCATTCCACTGAAATGCTTTTATATTCAATTTGAAAGGCTCTAACACAAGTGTAAATTTAGATAAACTGAGACAAAAGAAAACTGACTTTACAATACATCTAATCTATACTTATGTGACTGATCTATCGAGCAGTGGAGTCCTCCGGGTGGCTATCAGCTTCTGCAACCTTTATACTAGAGGAACTGGTACTTGCAACGTTGATCTTATCCATCATATACTTCAGAATATCAACAGACTCCTGAATGTGCGCACGAGTATTTGTTAGAGCGTTGAATTGCTCCTGCAGAGAAGAGATGCAATGAAGGAAGAGGTTGAGATCGGCCTCATATTTGGTTGTGATAATCCTTGTAACAACATCGATTTCTTCATCCAGGAGACACTGATGCATTCTGACTTGTTCAAGTTCAGCTTGTAAGTCACGACAATGAAGACAATCTTCACTGTGGTCCATCCAAAGAACTTCAAAACTGGCCTGGAGCGAAACTGAAAGAGGGCTCTCAAAAACTATTGCAGTGACAATGGGAACCCAAAGGAGGATCAGAATAGCAGGGGAGAGAGTTGAAAGAAATCTCAGAAACTCAGGGATAGAGCTAAAGGAAATATCAGACTTTAAAGTAGGGGCTAAAACTGGGTGAGAGGAAGCATGAATGTGCAAAACAGAGATACGATGAGGCAAGATGGAGATCTTTATCAAAGCAGAGAGGAAGGATCAGGTGTTAAGGAGCTTGTGAAATGAAGTGAAAACATTAATAGATATCATAAGCTGACTATTAACCACTGAAACAAGAGAAGAGGGGTCAACGAGCATGAAGATGGGGGCCTGGGGAAGAAGGGGAGGCTTCCTGGAATAAATAACCGGCGAGCAGAGGCTCATGAAGTACCGGATCACATGAAAGGGGCTTGGGCGATCATAGATTTCACAGGAATAGCTTAGATTCAGAGGAACAACAAAATCTGCAATGAGATATGAAGGGATTTTTGGCAGCTTGCGACAGAGGGCATCGGGATTACTGTGGATTTGGTCAGGGTACATTTTGGTAGAAACGTGGGTCATTTGATATAAACAAATTAAAACAATCATGAAAATCAAGGGATGAAATGGTGTAAGTCCTCATTGTTATAGAGAATGCTTCCTTTGGGCCGAGAGCAAGCTTCACTGGCCCGTTTGTCAGCTTCTCGGTTAATGGATTGAAGAATGTGATCGAATTGGAATTCTTGATCATGGGATATCAAGAATTTGCATCTACTGATGGTTTGCTACAAGAAAATATTGGAAGATTTTTGCTTGTTTTTCATTAAATTAATAATGATGGAAGAGTCACCGAAGATGAGGGCTTTTTTGATTCCCTGAGCCTATAACTGAAGAATGCCTTGATAGAGGGCCAGAGCTTCGGCCCTATTGTTTGAGAGGATTCCCGATCCCCATTCAAAGGAGACTAAGGGTTCACCAGAAGGATTGAAGATATTGCCCCCTGCTCCTGTCGCTCTCGGATTTGATTTAGAAGAACCGTCAAAGAACAAGGAGTGGGAGTTACTTAAGTGAAGCCAATTGTTGAAGTCATCCTGATTTAAGTGAATTTTTCCATATGTGACTATTAGCTTTGCCCAGATTGCTACAAACTTTCACTGTGGGGGGGATACTAATCTTGTCGATTAAATTTCTTATGAAGTCTTTTTCCTCAGCCCATAGACTAGTGATGTAAATTTTTTTAGTGATCTTAGAAGCAATAGTTTCGATTGCCAAACTTTTTGCCTTGATACAAAGATGCCTGATCGAAGTCTCTTTGTCTCTAAATATCATGTTGTTCTGAGCAATACAGATCCTCCATAAAAGAGCAAATGGGAGGGCATCCCACTCTCTCTTAGCAGGATTATGTTTCATGGATCGCCAGGGGTAATTTCTTTTACAATTATTTAGAGCTTCGCCAATGGATTGTTGAGGATTCCAGATGGGGGGTGTGGAAGTATTGATGCTGCTCCAACAAGAGACTGTGAAAGGAAATGAGATAAAAAGATGCTATATAGACTCCTCTGCTTCTTGGCAATTAGGACATCTGGAGGGTCCAGCACTACCTATTTTTTTAAGGTTCTCTTCAGTGAGAGTTATTTCTTTCAAGAGAATCCACATGAAGAATTTTACCTTAAGAATTTCTTCTGATTTCCTTAAAATCTTCCAATGTATCCATGTTGGCGCTGGGTGTTCCTTGCTATTTAAATAATCATAGCCTGCTTGAATTGTGTAGTTGGTTCCTGTAGGGTCCCATCTGAATTCATCCTTGTCATTTTTAAAAGTGGGAGCAATGTTGTGTAGATGTTTACAAAAGTTGTCAAAGCTGCCTTTGAGGCGTTGAGGGATGGGAGGAAAATTCCATCGCATCCAAGCATGGGTTATTGCATCCCATTGAGAAATTTGGTCGAAATTACATATACCTTTACTTTGGAGGAAGAGAATTATTGAATCCATACCTGGGAGGCTGTTGATTGGTAGATTTCCCATGATTTTATCAGTGCCGATGTTGACTTTCTTACCTCCTTTAGGCACCTTGGAAACGTTTTGTGCCATGAATGTGATGTATTTTTTACATAGCTTCCAAATCTTTGTGCAGTTTCTGTTGGGAATATCAGCCGCAAGCAGATGCTACCTTGGTTGGCTGAGGTATTTTGCCTCCAAGACTTTTTTCCACCAAGGTATTTGGTTTTCCATGAGTTTCCATATCAACTTTCCGCCAAAGGCTAAATTCATGCGAGTTGGGGATCTAACGCCAAGGCCTCCTTTCTCTTGGTTTTGGATGACTTGTTTCCATCCAACCAAGTTGAATTTTTTCCTCTCATTTTTCCCTCCCTGCCAAAGAAAGAATCTGAGAAAACTATCCATTTTTTGAAGAAAGGAAGCTGGAGCTTGTGCCAGGGAAAATTGATAAATGGGAAGAGAGGAAAGACCCGATTTGAGGAGCACCAGCCGCCCAGCTTGATTGAGCCAAGAAGTTTCCCACTTCTAGACTTTTCTTTTCATTTTGTCTAAGGTTAATTCTCAAACATCTGCCCTTGCATTCCCTGTACTCACCAGCATTCCTAGGTAGCTGAAGTAGTCCCAATTTAACTTTCAAGGAACACCAAAAATGTTGGCAATGCTTTGAATCGTTTGAGCTGAAGCATTCCATCCATAAATACAACTTTTGAGATGGTTAATATGGCCCCCTGAGTATCTCATGAACTGATCTAGCAAGGATTTGAATCTTCAAGCTATGATTGTGGTCGCCCCTCCTAGTAGTAGAGTATCGTCAGTGAATTGGGAATGGTTGATGTTTTTTACTCCATCTTCAAATTTAATACTAGTGATGAGGCCTTCCTACCTCTTGTGATCAAGCGCATAGCTGAATGAATCTGCCATTAAGAGGAAAAGGTAAGGGGATAAGGGGCAACCTTGTCTTAATCCTCTTGAGGATCCAGAGGAAGGTCCAGGTCTACCATTGATAAGGGGAGCAATCTAAGGACCAGAGATACAGGCTCTTATGATATCAAGAAAGAAGGGAGAGAAGCCCATTTTCTCGAAAACCACAAAAAGGAAAGGATGCCTTCCCTATCAAAGGCATTAGCCAAGTCCAATTTCAAAATAAATCCCTTTTCATTCCTAGAATGGCTAGAATGAATGGCTTCCTGAACCAAGAGGATGGAATCTGAGATTTTCCTGTTAGCCATAAAGCCTCCTTGGGTTTTAGAAATTAACATCGGTAGGAGAGGTTTGAGACGGGAAGCAAGGATTTTGGTGAAGATTTTATAGGAAGAGTTGCATAATGATATTGGCCTGAAGCGGGAGAAATTAGAACGGCGGTTCTCCTTTGGAATGAGGGCCAGGTGTGTTGAGTTTGTATACCCTCCTATTTTTCCTTTCCTTTGAATCCATTTGAAGTATTTTATGAGATCCTTTCTTATCAAATCTCAATATTCTCTATAAAAACATATTAGGAAACCGTCTAGTCCGGGTGCCTTGTCAGGCTAAAGACACCAAATTGCTTCCTTAATTTCTTCCTCTTTTATCTCTTCTGTCAATTTTTTGTTTAAATCTACTATAATTTTGGTTGGCAAATGCTGCAGGAGGTCATCAAAGAGTTCTTCCTCCCCTGTTTCAGTTAAGAGCTCCTTGAAATGGTCTGAGGCAGCACCTTTAATAGTTGTTTGATTAGTGTGTTGGGTCCCTGCATTGTCTATGATGATTGTTATGTTGTTTTTGATTTGTCGAGCAATCGCTTGCTTATGAAAGAAAGAGGTATTCTTATCTCCCCTTTTCAGCCAAGTCTGCCTAGATTTTATACGCCATTTTTCTTCCTCTTCTCTTTTGATACTGCATAACTAATTGTAAAGGTTTTATTCTTGAATCTTTTCATCCTGATGGTACTCTTGATTTTCTATTGCACATTGAAGGTCTTCAATTTTGGCTTTCACCTCTCATCTTTTTTCCTTTAGTTCATTATACTATGTTTTTACCCAATTTTTGAGTGCTTTTTTCACATTTTTTAATTTGTTCTCCCATTTAAAGCCTGGAGATCCTTCAACATGTTGACCCCAGGTTTTCTGAATCAGGTTTTTGGCTGCTTGATAATCACTCCAGATATGATTGTATTTGAATGGAAGAGGCCCAAGAGGGCAGTGCGTATCCATAACTAAAGTAATTGGGTGATCTGAGAGCGCAAAGGGCAGAATGGTGGCGTTGACAACTGAGTAAGTGGAAAGAAAGGAGATATTAACTAGAAATTGATCCAGTCTCTACATTATATTGTTGCTACCCAATCTGCGATTAATCCAGGTGTATTTTCGGTTTTTTGGAATGATGTCGATCAGATCACCATTTTGCATTATGTTTTCCAGCTGATTTATAAATGGGTCTGGCATAAAGCTTCCCCCACGCTTTTCATTGGCATGTAAAATTAAATTTAAATCGCCTCTTAAGATGATGTTGTTGATGTCTTCTTCCATTATGTTCTTGCTGAGAGAATCCCAGCAAAATTCTTTGTCCCTGTATTGGTTAGGGGCGTAAACAATGAAAATCACAATCTGCTATTTTCTCATGTTGTTCCTCAACACTGTCTTTATCTAATGATATTCTATTATTTCAGCTTCACTATTCCACTCTTCCTGGCTCTAAATAGTAGTAATCCTGCCTGAGGCCCCTCTGGCTTCACATGTACATCCTTTATAGCGCTTATGACGGTCAATGATCTTGTTAATTTCTGACTCTCTCTGTTTTGTTTCCTGTAATAATATAATGGATGGTTGCTCTTGATTTATAAGATCGTTTAGAGCATTGGTTTTCAAGGGGTGCCCAAGTCCCCTGTTGTTCCATGAAAGAATTTTAATCATTTCAAAACTATGATTCGAGGAGTTTCTCTCCCTCCCTTATCTTTGCTTGTTGTTTCTTTCTCTATTGATTCCTGTATGTAAGATTCTATAGGATTCTGGAGTTCTAGAGCTATGTCTTTTTGCGCGTTCTCATCCCTGTGCTATTTGGAAGACTTTCTTCCCAGCTTCTTTTGACCATCTAGAGGGGGCCCCTAATCCTTGGAGTTCCTTCGAGTGATTCTAGGAGGGAGTGGATCTAATGGTAGGTAGGAGGGAATGATCATGGAATGGGGGGAAGAGGGGGGCTCAGATTGATTCAAAGGAGTAGGGGAATCTTCAGGAAGGGAAAGGATGTGAAAGGGGTTGGAGGAGGGAGAAGAAGGAAGAGGGTTCAGCTAGCGGCTAGAAGATTGAGGCAGATGAGGGGAAGAAGGAAGAGGGGATGAGGGCGGCGGGGGAAGGATTATGAGATATGGGAGGGTGTTGAGTGGAAGGTCCAGCTTCATTGGGTAGTTTGTGGCCAGGGACTGTTTTTTTCTTTTTGACCATTTCCCATTGCTCTTCTTGCGCTAGGATCTTCAAATAAGTTGTAGGCGGCAGCTGCAGCAGGAGCGTGCGTGCTAGGTCAAGGACCAACACTCGAAATTGTTCTTAAGATATTAATGTTTATAATTGTTGTCACTTGTTTGTCACTTAATTTTATGTTGTATTCTCAAATGAAGGACCTGAAAGACTTGGTTTTAAACCTTCAATACTTAAGTGACATGAAAATCTCAGAATTCCATCTGATTGCTGAATATAAATGATGAATGAAAAAAGCCTGATGAAGTCATAAACAATATGATGTTTTACACAAAGTATACCATCTGTGACACCTGGAGAAGTTAAAGATAATATGTTGTCTTACACAAAAACTACTATCTGTAACTTAGAAGAATTGCAGAGGTGGGAACTTCAATTATAGGAGCGCTCTTTTAAGGGATTTTAACTTCATTTACATAAGAGAATAAAGACCTACAACTTCATTACCATACTTAAAGGAATAAAACATTTAATGACACATAACAGAGAAGTCACAAAATCATACCCAACAATCTGTGGAAAACTTCTGATTCTTTCATTAATCAATAGTTTTATCAAGAGAACAATGGCCTAGTCACCAGACTCTCCAAAGTTCGAACCTATTCTCTGTAAATTTTCCTTTTATTATACATTATGAGACAGTTTGTAATCACCAAAATTGTCAAACTACTTTTCTCCTAACTGTCTAAAGTAAAGTTTTTACAGAATATTACATAGAGGGTAAAAGAAACCTCATTCTCAAGAAAATAAAATAATGTGAAGTAACAAAAATTAGTAGGTAATGGCTATTCGTTGTTTGAATCAGTGGCTGGAGTATGTGGTCTAAGTGTTATTTTGCAAGCTGTAACCTTGTAGATGTCCTCATGACAGTTAGACTATTTTAACACAACAAACTATAACTTTAGAAGAACTCCATGTGTGAACTTGGGCCCACATATGTATCCGAAATGTTCTGATTGGTAGAAACACTAAGAAACCACGAAATTGAAAACAATTTAGACTCTAGTTTGTAAACTTATCATGTCCACCTAAGCTATGCGTGATCACCATCTGATCACACATTCAATAAACGGTTCGATCCTTCAGAACTCAACAAAACTTTAAACGTGTTAAGATAAACCTTATTGCGTCCACCTTTTCAATGAACCTTTCACTCCCATACAGATCCGATAAGAAATAAAACTTCCAGTTAATGATTTATTGGGTCTAGTTTTAAAGATAAAACCTGATTACTTTTCGACCCGATATCCGTCAGATCCTATCCCTTTCGATGAATGGCTGCGATTGGCCCAGATTTCAGCGGATTAAACTGTATTTCATATGGCATCACGTTCGATCTCCAAAATAAACCCCATTCTAGTTAACTACATGATTGTCGTTGAATCTATGGCCTACTGATCAGACAGCCCATATCTTCTCGCGATTTTCTCTCATTCACGGGGGTAAATAATGTACAGGAGCTTCAACGAGGTTGAACCCCCACAGTAACTGCAGGCCACACATTGCGGTCAACCATGCTAATGTCATGGTCAACTACAGGGGTTAAAGTTTAATTAATCTTCATGCTCATTACTTCCCTGCAGCACACCTCAATGTACTTATCAAGCTATCGCTTGATCACTCCTCTTGAACCTGCATGACCTTTAGACAATGGGTCGGGCCCATTATCTTTTGATTTTTTTTTTTAAATAATTACATACATAATATTTTATTTTTTATTTTTTATTTATTTTTTATTTTTTATTTATTTTTTATTTTTCTCTTTAAATATTATCAAGTAACCTCAAGTGACAATGAATGCTACAACATCTGGCTCCACCTCGGGATAGTGCTTCTACCTCAGGAGCACTAAGAACCATAGATTAGTGCCTTCACCTCGAGCATGGAGTCACATATTACTTAGCCAATTAAAATTATATGGTATTTGTACAATGAGTTCACTCTGATATCTACAATTATAGGATGCTTATGCTATGGGGTAAAATGCATGGGATGAAAACTACCCTCAAAGGCTTTCCCAGGACCTTCGACAGACCATAAGATTATTTGAAAAAGCTACCAAGTTACACACATGTTCATCTATCAAAGATAAATTGACAGGGTATGGAAAGAGGATCACCTTTAGCTCCTTCTAGATTTGCTGGGGGATCTCTATGCAGCAAGAAAAACTCCTTCAAGGCCGGCTCCAAGACAATTCCTACACAAAGGACAAGGCAAACCAATCACAACATACCCTTCTGAAAGCTAATGTAAGAATGCACATTAAACAAACTTAACTACTCATCTCGACAAGCATTAGAATGAACAAATAAATGAACAACATTACCGACACTATGGAGTAGGGAACACAACTGCGGTTCTATATTTAGAATGGAAGAGTGATTACAACCATCCATTGTATCAACCTTCCTTACCCCTTCTTCCTCTCTCTCCCTCCCTCTTTCTGCTAACTTCTTCAAGAATATGATAGTTTCACAACAACTCTATGGGCTATCCTTCCAAATGCTTTGACCCTTTTGCAATGGCCCTCTCGTTGCTTATGTAGCAATCGAATTAGGGTTGCTAAGTTCCTCCTAGAGCTCATTATGGTAAAATCCATGAACCTACCCTGTTTACAAGCTTTTTACCATTTTCCTTCATTCTCAAAATGGAATTTCTCCAAATATCTTGATTTTTGGAGTTTCCTTACTTTTCTTGAGCAAATTTAGGGATTTAATATCTAGAAATTTATGAGCAGATTCATTGGCCTGACCTTCTAAACATCCCTTAGTTTCACTAACACTTCCCCTGGTCTAAAAACATGAGTTAGCAGGGTCACTAATGCTCCTTTATGCTTGGTAACAATCTTTATAAAGCAGGTTGATAGTGTGTAGAGAGCGTTAGCGTGGATTCCAGGCCTGCAATTGTGGTCTTTGCTTCAGTCATCTTGTCTTTCACCTCTGAGTTGATGAGGAGGTCAATTTGTCCTATAACAGATGCCCCCTAAAGTATGAGATCAGAGGCAGAGACGATGGTTGAAATACTTTATGAAAAAAAAATTGTAATTTGTTGTCAAAATCTTTGTAGAGAGAGAGAGAAGTTTCGGGTGGCAAGGAAAACCTGATACAACACAGATACATATATATAAACTGCTAAAATCATGTCCTGAGTCGGGCATTCCCATGCTCAGTGGCTATGTCAGAGTAATTTTCTCATCTGAGATATAACAATGCTAGTTGCCAATATGGCACAGAGCTAATCTAGTGTCATAATAGGTCATCTTGAAATATCTGTCTCCAAAGAATATCCACAGCTTGGGAGAGGAAACAGGGCTGAATGATGCAAGCCTCTACCCAAGGTCTTGATTTCCGCTTCACCGAACAACATAGATCGGTACATGTGATAAGATGTGTTGACGTCGAACATGCACGAAATCATCTGATTACCAGTCAATAATGGAGACCGTTAACAGATTTGAGGAAGGCCACTAATAATGGTGATGGTCTCCAAGATGCACAGTGCAAACTAGCGAGTGTAAAAAATTCTTTGTCGTCGAACATTCATAGAATCACTTAACGAGGAGCCAATAATGAAAAATCGTGAATAAGCACAAGGTAACTTGCCACTAATGTCTATAAGTACCAAGGCACTGAATTTTTTACTGATTTATCTTCCTAGATAGAGTGTTGAAGTCGATAGGAAGAAACCTGTAGAAAGGTAGGCAATGACGTGTCCTACATCAGTCGACATGAAACCGGACAAGAATGATTTTATTTTTTGAGGAATCTTTTGAGAATTTGGGTCTAAACAATAGAGGGCATGATGAAAGGATATGTAGGATCAGTTGATAGAGGAAACAAATAGGGACCCTTGAACAATAGAAGGCATGACAATGGTTTTAACCAGAGAACACTAGACTCATGAACACTATAGAGTGTTTAAGATACAAAGATGCAATTACATCAGGGTATATAGGCTAAAAACTCATAGGTTGGTAGGGTTCATATTGAGAGGCTATCAAAATGAAGGTTTATCTGAGGGAGTGCCATGTTCAAGGGAACGATTGCTGCCAACCCACGCTTTCAAATACGAAATACAATTGTATTGTCCACTTTCTCCGTCTAATTTTTTAGTGAGTCCAGATGGGTAAACTCATTGATCTTTTCATGTTAAAATAGTCTGAAAATGATTGCAAAAAGAATGACTCTTTGCCCTATCTAATTAGTTTAATGATTCCAGACAGGCAAAATCGTCGATTTTTTCATGTTTTAAGAGTCTGAAAAGTATCGTAAATAGAACGACTCTATATCTTGTCTTTGTTTTTAAAGAGTCCGGACTAAGCAACTCGGTGGTATTTTCATATTTAGAGATTTTGAAAAGATCATAAAGAGAGACTCCATGGTGGTCCCTTTGTCATAGTTGTTAACCGGGTCCGACAAAAGGTTAATAGTATACCCGGATCAGTTACTTTTCCGTCTTTTAGTCTATTGAACCCAGATAAAGAGAAACCTTTTTCCAATATATGCCGACCTCATTTTGTTACGAGTACGAGGCGACAGACTAAACTCGTGTTTTGTCATGAATTTTTAACGAGCTCAGTAACAAAGCTTAGGATTTTTCAGTTTTAACGAGCAAGAAAAAGTACCTAAAAGAATGCTCAGGTCATCTTTAGCAAGTTTAACGAGTAGCAAGACATAGCTCAGGATTTTTTCAGTTTAAAGAGCAAGAAAAAAGTGCCTAAAAAGAATGCTCCTTCGGTCTTTTTCAGTTTATGAGCTGGAAAAAGATCAGACCATTGTCGCAAATATTTAATGAGCTTAACGATGAAAACTCAGGGAATTTTATATTTTTAAAGAGCGATAAAATATCCCTAAAAGTGCTTTATTGATCACGGTATATATGTTTAACGAGTCCCACGACAAAAAACTCGGAGATGTTTATATTTTTTAAAGATCAATAAAAAATCTCCAAAAGTGATCTATTGATCACGGTATATATGTTTAATGAGCCCCATGACAAAAAACTTGGAGATGTTTATATCTTTTAAAGAGCAATAAAATATCTCCAAAAGTGCTCTATTGAGAATTGCATGTAGCTTTTACTGCTTTTCAATTCTGAAAGCACTTTCATTAAAAGCAGTAAAAAGTATAAGAAAGCAGCAATTCCTATTATCTAGGTTCATGCATGATAAAAAATCATGGAGAATAGACTATTTCCTCTTTAATGATTTTCAAAAGATCATATCTCTCAAATTTATATAATGAAATGCTTTGAGCTTTCACATGCATCATTTTCACTATTTTGAAGTTTGTGAGAGATTGCTGGAGCTAAAGAGGAGCAGATGTTTCGTGGACCATTGTAGGAGATCTGGGTGACCATTTGATGTGCCGTCAATCCCAGGTGAGACCTAAAACCTTGCTCTATGCCTTACTAAACCTTTCTTAACAATTTTATGGGTGGAATTTTGAAGATCTGAGGTGCCTTATAGCCATATTTGTGCACTAACGCCCTCTAGATGGCCAATAGGGAGCGTTAAATGCTCTGTACGAGCCACTGGAGGGTGTTAATCCTCCTTGCGCAACACTGGGGGGCGTTAGGGCTATAGGGCGCAGTTAAAACCCTCATGCATGGATTCCTTAAGTGATTTTTTCCCCATTTTAACTATTTTTAGGGTTATTTTTGTGCAGGTTTTACGCTGAAATGACTCACCTATGGAGAGAACGAGCCCATGATAATGAGGAATTGCCGATGAAAAATGATCCAACATGCCTACTTGCATTGCGCTGCTGCAGTTATTGAAGTATGCAAATCTAGAGCTAATGAAAGGATAGGAGGATTTACTAAGATGGATCATATAGCACTGGGATGAACACAAGCACATGTTCAAGGTTGGAGATCAAGTGCTGGCAATTGACCAGGATGACATTTACTTTTTAACTAGTTTTTCATACTGTGGGGCATAAGCAAACCTCACCAGTGGCAAGTCAGATCCACGATCTACCTCAGAGCTGGTACAGATCTACTGCATCCCTGAGAGTGAACTAGTCAGTAATAGAGTCCCTATAGAGATGATTCGATCTCGGTCTATGAGGGTAGTTTTATGGTTGATTGTATGGTTGGCAGAGTCAAAAAGTCCCCACGTAGTGACAAAGGCCCAACTATTGCTTGCGATTGACTGTGTCCAGCCACATATGTTCAACTGGTGTGAAGCAGTGCTTCACCAATTGAAGACAGAATTGAGAGTATGCAAGACCCATACCCAACATAGTTTTGGGTACGGTACTATCATAGTCTCATTTTTCCTTGAGTGGGTACCTGTCATGGGCCCACGGGTGAGCTTAGGTCGCTTTGATCTGAGGGAGCCAAGGCAAGGTCACTGGTGATCACTTGATCCTCGCACAGGACGAGGACCGATCCGGTACTTCTTTGATGAAGACTTCTTCTAGTGGCTCCGTAGCCAGATTGTGATTGTTGATGATTATGCCTATGAAGGCATGGACTTTACCAGCGACCTAGACTTGATGCTACCATCCAGGATCAACTAGGGTCCTCAAGGTGAGAATAATTTTGATAGTACTTAAGTATTTTTGCGCTTTTGAATGTATATGTAATGTTTTTTAATCGTGAAATAAGAACTGACATGAAACTTTTATGCTTAACACAAATGTGGCACCAGTATGACCTGCAGGTGAACCTCGCTATGTGCGACAAGGTGGCCAACTACTTGCTAGAGGGGGAAATGCCGATAGTCTCTGCGAGGTTCTGCGGAACCTAGAGGGTTTAACTATGGGTGTCCCCCCCTTCCTATGAGGGAGATTCCCTCTCATATGCAGTGGCACACCGTTGGTGTTCCTGAGTGGTTTCTAGTTCCTCTTCAAAGGGTAACTAGAGCTATTTTAGCTTTTCTGGAGCAATAGGCTCATTTTAGCAGGTGTTTTGGCATAGACATATGAGTGTTTGTGGCTGGTCTTTGAGCCATTTTGTACTTAAATCATCCAAATTTTGGAGTATTTTGATGTAAAAAACTGGATTTCGATCTATATATATATATATATATATATATATATATATATATATATATATATATATATATATATATATATATATATATATATATATATATATATATATATATACAAATATTTTTGGTATTTTGGTGGTGTAAATGTTTTTTGTAACAAATTTTTAAATTTAGTAAATGTTTTACTTCTCATGCATGCTGCTATAACAAATGAGACAAATTCCAATCCAATACATAGTTAGCTAACGAATCAATGACTGTATTTAATGCTCGAGGAACATGCTCATATGTGATTATTTCAAATCGACGTTCCAAGAGTCGCACACTTAGATAGTTACGTAACAAGGCTAGATTATGGATGTGATAATGGTTTGTCAATTTCATAATGACAAGCTGGGAGTCTAACCTGACCACTAGATTGGAGATGCTCCTTGATGACGCTTCCGTGAGAAGCAAAACGACGGACATGTACTCAGCAATATTGTTGGTGGTGGTACCAAGAAAGACCCCCCTGGAGCAAAATAGTTCCGACTCAGGTTTGTATATGACCCAAGCAGCTGATGCAATGTGACATGTGTGACGACTGGAACCATCCACGTATCCTACATATGATAAGGGCAATGATGACATCTGCATTGCGAGAAGAATGCATGAGACAAGTACTCCACTAAATAACAAAACAATCCAATCACATCAAAAAGGTAAGAAAAACTTATGAATACATAAAATTACAAAGCACATGCCCAGTGTGATACTAGGTACAATATTTTTTTAGATAGAGCCCATATGTGGGCTCCTTGAGTGGGATTCCATCCCAGTCCTACAGTTCATATGCCCCCATGGGGAGGACTTTCATTATGACATAGGGACCTAGCCAAATGGGTCGAAGCGTGTATGCCTCCAAGAGGTTATCTTTTCAATGATAGAGTGATATGAAGTTGCCCTCTTGGAAAGAACAAAACCTAACCTCTTTTGCAAATTGGGATTGTACGCGCTCCTTATGAGCTGCGAGTGCCAAATAGGCAAGTCGATGGGTTTTATCCAACTGTTTAAGGTATAGTATGAGTTCTTCTTCGGAAGTGGGGTTGAGCATGGGTTCAATGGCTATTTTGAGGGAAGGGATTGGCCACCTATTTCGTTTTGCCTCGTCGTAAAGTTGGATCTCATGTGCGACAAATGATGGATTAAAGTCACGAATTTCCTTGTGATACCAAACAAATTCATCATGGAATTCCTCATGTAGGCAGGTGGATCTTGCAATTTCCTCAGGACTACAATCTGTTCACATCTGGGTCTCTTCCACGATGCCTATCATGGCTGAAATATCTATGGGCAATGACCTAGAAGTGTCGTCCATATTTTCTTCCACCCCAAAAGTTTGGATGCTTGTATAAGGTGGGCAAATGATTTCGTTTGTGTCAGAGGATAGGACTTGAAGAGGCATCATGTCTGAATCAGATATCAGACCCCAAAGATGCCAATCCTCCCAATGTTGCACTCCAAAACTCATGATCTCTCGAATGGCTTCATCTGTAGGTATGATTTGATTGAGTCGATCTAAAGGAGGAGTGGTTATGGGAAGGGGGGTGGTACCGTCAGTGATAGACAACATGACTAGAGATTTGCATGCAGATTGAATGACTTGGTAGGTTGATTCAGCTGGGACAGTGGCATCTGGTCTCCAAATGTGTCAAGGTTTGAAGACGCCGTTAGGATCCAGGGATCGGTCAGTTCATGAGGAATTGATGAAATCATGTTGACTGATGGCGAAACCTGGGGCAGTTGAAGAGGAAAGCAACCCATAAGGGAAGAAGCCTTCAATAGACCAGTACCGATACTGACATAACTGTCAGTTACCCTTCCTACTAGGGGTACGGAACCACTTGGTAATGGTGAATAATCGGGGGTGCAGAAAGACAACTGATCCACTGTAATTACCTTTCCATCCAATGGAAATAGGATGATACGAAAGACAATGGATATGATGGCCATCATGGCATATGTCCAACTGTGACCCAGCAGCAGATTATAGTCAAGTTTCATGTCCACAACTTCTACATCCACCATTACTGTTTTTCTATAGAATGTGATGGGAAAATTAGCTAGGTATCCTTTTGGGATAAAGGTGTGGCCGTCGAAAGCTTTAAGGGACTTCGATGGCTGGGATAGGGTTGGGGAACCCAGGGTGAGCCAACATGAAGCCGACATGACGCAGGTTGAAGCACCTTGGTCGATGACAATTCGGTGTATACCATTACCTTTCGAAGTGATATGCACCTGGAATGCAAGCTGGTGGGAAAGGGGAGGTTTACACTTGTCCATGTCGAAAATAGCAAGCATGGAATCTGTAGGGTCAATACCCCCGATAGCCAAAAGAAAAGCTTTCTGTTGGCTGGGGCATGTTTGTAATACTTTGAGTGCTGACATAGCTAACGGCGCTTGCACCAAATCCTCTATGATGTTGTAGTGTTGGGCGGCATGTGTATATGTATTGTGCATTGTGCATCGAAGTGCCTCCTTGGGGGGTCGAATTACAAAGTCCTCAACCGGCCTTTCAATATGTAGATCATTGGGCGACAATGGGTTTTGACCTGAGGATGGTTCTGCTATCGAAGCGACATGAGCTCCATAAGATTTGTCTCTTGTGGCAAGTTCTACCATTTCAAATGTGTAAACGGTAGAAATTCCTTCACCAGCTGAAGGATGTTCTGAATCGTCGTTGCCCCCTGACGTGGGTTGCGGTTGGGTGGCAACGAGATTTTGTTGCTATTGAGTAGGAAAAGGATTTCTAAGGATAGCAGGTGCCTTACCAAAATCTCTCTTGGCAAGGTAATCTATGCATTCTTGAAGACACGGACAACGCCAACTTATGTGGTTTTTAGGACAGAGTTTGCATAGATATTTGGTGCCTTTACCTTTTCCTCATCAGTAGGTGCAGCGACCTTCTATTTTGGATTGGGCTGATTAGATGAATAATCTTTAGAAGGAGCGATCTTGTTCTTATTCTTCTTGTTCTTGCCACCAGATTTCTATGTATATTGCAGATAGTTTATCGCAGTGGCAGGAAGATCAGTCGCTTTGGTAGAGGGGTCCACTACCAGCTTGGCAATGGAACCACTGAGTTTTTTTACAGTGACCCCAGAGGTTACGTAGACAATCCCGTCGGCATGCACTCCAAGGTGCTGAGTGCTGGGAGGATTGGGGTTACCAAGAGCATGGGGGATTATGTCGTAGAGAGTTCCAAACTGCGAATAAATCAAATATAAGTGCTGGGCATGACGTATGGATTGGTCTTCTATGACCGCACCACCTAGAGTGACATATCTAGCGATTTGTGGGAGTAAGGACTTACAGAACCAGTCCGTTAGGAGAAAATCAGGGATGGGAGCTTTGACTAACCTCCACCTCCATCTCCATTCATTGATATGATCGGAGATGTGGGTGGCAGTATCTTGATGAAATGAAGTAAGGAGCTATGTCCCTGTATCATAGCAGATAGGTAACTGAAAGTGCTTTAGGAACTCCATCACTAAAGTGTCAAAGGTATTTACTGACACGCATGGTAACTCAATATACCATTTCGTGGCATTGCCAGTGAGGGTGTGGGGAAAAAGACGTAACCGGACACTATCATCCACCATAGAGTTAGAAACACACCAGAGATGGTAGGTGGTGATATGGGTGCTCGGATCCTCCCCTTGTTTTTCGTCGAACATTGGAATGTCCATCAGTATTTTATGCGGGATCAGTAGCCATTGTAAGCTGTGGTATATGGAGTCATTTGTCAATTTGTATAAGTCGGGAATATCCAACGTTTCCAGAGAAGGCAGATTGTTGGGTGCCCCTGACTCGTACCATGGTGATGACGGATGACCTGAGGATCTTTGTGCTCCTCCCATCGTTTGGTTCCCCATGGTGTACATGGGTTGTGTGGTGTAGTAGTTGCTTTGTAGTACAGTGTTGTAGAGTGGATTTCCATGAGGATTTTGATATTGGGGTATGAAGTTACCCCGAGTATAAGCGGTGCCCCCTTGACTCATTTGAGTCTGTGAGTACGGTGCCCCCATGGATTGGTTGGGAATCCCTTGTGGATTCCCAACCGACACAGAACTAACCATATGGATTTGATGGACAGAGGGAACACTCATGTCAATCAGCGACTGCCCATGCATGCCTGAGAATGGAGGGGGAACTGTGACATTCCCACCGGCATGTGCATATTTGGAACCCCCCCCAGATATCTGAATTTCGGGGTTAGAACTATACATTGGAGGCTGACCTTGTTGTTGGTAAACTAGAACCACGCCCATAGTGCCGCATTGAGTGTTATATGGAGCACTATATGTGTCACTAGTCGAAGGTATGCATTGTGGCACCATAGGACTGGAACTTGGCATCTGCTGGGTTCCACTTATAGAGGGTGTTATGTGAGTTGTTGTACCTGGGACAAACAGGATAGTGGGATTCCACATTACCAGTGTTGTGATGACTGTCGACTGGGGAAGTGGTAGAGGACCAACAGTGTCTCTATAATTCAACAACCTTTAAGGCATCGACCAGATAGATGGGAAAGTTCCACCTATTGAAGAAGGAAGTACAGGTACCACGGGAACAATGATAGGATCCAACGGATTTGTAAGTAGAGTGTTAAAGTGAGGAAGAAATCCTTCCGTGAAGAAATCCTCCAGCAAACTAGAATCATCGGTCATCCACATAGATCCCGTGTGAGATTTAGGAGACTGATTCCTCGAAGATGGTGAATCCGAGTCAGTGGAACTCGGCGAATCCTCCACAATGAGTGGAGGAAGTCCTAAAAATCATCTGGATTGACAGTGAGGGTCGGATGTAGCCACAGTGACTGTTAAGTTTTATCAAATATATTTTAATGTGATATTCTTTAAAGTCTAGAAAATGATAGCACTCAGGTACCTGAAAAGAAAAAATACACTAAATATATCAATAAGCAAATAGAGGGAAATTACCTCGTCTAATAAGCACCGATTACTGGAGATGAAACCCAGTCTCTCAATGAATAACAGAGAAGGATGGCCAAATGTATGGTTATGATTACCTTTGAGCTTCACCCGAGCCTCAGATTGAGGGGCCAAGTACTCTCGTGAAGATGAGCACCCTCCCAAAAACTGAAGACAAAGTAGATCTGTCCATTGTAGGTACCAGGACAACCCATCCCAGTCACCTTGTGTAAGTACCTAGAATTTTTGGCCGCTAGATATACCTCAAATCACAAACATTACCAGGGGGGACATAGTCGTAGATAGCACACTATGTGGGAAGGAAACCTGAGTCCCTGACTCAGCTCCGAAATCCCCGAAGGGACCCCCAATACACAAAATGCCCAAAGGATTTGTAAGAGAAGGTGAGCTACCTTCAATTACAGTCTGATGTTGTCTCGTATTTCACTCCGTTGTTAGTGGAGTAGTCCTAGTAATATGAGTGTAGAAGGATTTTTCACTCGTTAACGACACTAGTTTTCGTTTTCAACCTTGGGTAGTTCACTCACATGCTTATCCCAAGGTCCTAATCTAGCTAATGTTGGTTTGCTCAAAAGAGTAACTGATTGATTTTAATGTAAATTTCAGTATACTTGATTATTTGTCTTTAGTATGGGAGTTGACGTATGAATATGGTGAGACTCTCAACTCAATAAACCATGCAGAACAATGCTCTGATTTTTTTTTTCAATTTCTTATGCAAACAAGTCTTATTCTACACATTCATCTTTTCTCATATTCATGGATTCATCTGTGCATCTAAATCCATTCAACACTTTCATAACCGAAAGATTCTTTTCCCAATATTTCCTAACAACTACTGAAAACCAAAATGAAGCAGCTTACAACTATTTCGACAGAAGGATGAGTACAATTTATCTGTCTTTCTTAAAAAAATATGTATTTTAAGACAGAAAAAATAAAACATTTTCTTAAAACTAAATTTTCAAGACACCAAATTTGTTAACATAATACTGTTGCAGATCTTAATTTAGCCCCTGAGACAAGTTCCACCCCTTTTGGTCCACAAAATCTTCTGGAAAACATGGAAATGGGAAACTAACACTCTATTTCAATGTAAACAGAGAGTTGGGCCACTAACGCTCCTCGTACATAGGCAAAGAGCTTTATAAAGCTCTGTTTAGATTGGCAACCTGCGTTAGTGAAGGAAATAACTCAAACAAAGGGCCTTTAGGATCAATTTCTTAAGAGAATGCAAACTAGCAAGATGTAGCAAGATAGATGGTGGATCAAAAAAGGATTTGAAGAAGAAGGAAGCTCATAGAAGAAAGAGAAGAGCTGAGAGGAGTCTAGGTTGACCAGGAACTAGACGTATAGTCACCAGTGGAGTCGCCAATTTTGTTATGGGGTAAAATGAATGAGATGAAACTAACCTCAAAGGCCTTCTCGAGACCTTCGATAGACCGTAAGATTATTTGCAAAAGCTACTAAGTTACACACATGTTCATCTATCAAACATAAATTGACAGGGTATGGAAAGAGGATCACCTTTAGCTCCTTCTAGATTTTCTTGGGGATCTCTATGCGGCAAGAAGAACTCCTTCAAGGTTGGCTCCAAGACAATTCCTACACAAAGGACAAGGCAAACCAATCATGACATACACTTCTAAAAACTAATGTAAGAATGCACAATAAACATGTATTAATGTATAACTTAACTACTCATCTTAACAAGCATTAGAATGAACAAATAAATGAACAACATTACCGACACTATGGAGTAGTAAACACAACTATAGTTCTATATTCAGAATGGAAGAGTGATTACAACCATCTATTGTATCAGCCTTCCTTACCCCTTCTTCCTCTCCCTCTCTCCCTCTTTCAGCTAGCTTCTTCAAGAATATGACAATTTCACAACAACTCTTTGGGATATCCTTCCAAATGCTCTGACCCTTTTGCAATGGCCCTCTCGCTACTTATATAGCAATTGAATTAGGGCTACCAAGCTCCTCCAAGAGCTCATTAGGGAAAAAGCCATGAACCTGCCCTGTTTACAAGCTTTTTCCCATTTGCCTTCATTCTTAGAATGGAATTTCTCCAAATATCTTTTTTTTTGGAGTTTCCTTGCTTTTCTTGAGCAAATTTAGGGATTTAATATCTAGATATTTATGATCAGATTCATTGGCCTAACCTTCTGAACATCCCTTAGGTTCACTAACGCTCCTCCTTGTCTAACAACATGAGTTAACAGGGTGACTAACACTCCTTTATGCTTGGTAACAAGCTTTATAAAGCAGGTTGATAGTGTGTAGAGAGCGTTAGTGTGGATTCCACGCCTACAATTGTGGTCTTTAATTTAGTCATCTTATCTTTCACCTCTGATTTGATGAGGAGGTCAATTTGTCCTATAACATCTTATTCTTCAGAACTGGAAGTAATGCTTGAGGTACTGCCAATTGATAGGCAGTTGTAGAGTTTCACCATCAAGATTCTTTGAACTGAACACTTGAGCATTGTCTGTTATGACTTTGACAGGGCATCCAAGTCTACTAAACATGCTTTCCTCATATGTCTTGAGATCCTCATAGGACCAAGCCAAAACTTCAGTTTATTTCTTGAAAAGCTTAATATATCTCTCCTTATAATTAAGTGAAACTTCCTTGAACAATTTGACCAGCTTGGGCTCCTTCTCAGTTCCAATATTGTGAGCTTGAATCTATTAATCATGTGAAAGGAAACCATCACCTATTCCTTCTTTAGAATAGGCTCCATCAAAGAAGCACTTCCACACCCCTTCCATTTGCGGCTTTGCATTTACACAGGCTGAAGTAAGCTTCCTCTGGTTATCTTTAGCCAATTCTGCATTGTCATGCAGCATGGAGCAAGAAAAGTCATATTTTTCCTGGCTATATACAGGTGAATTACTTGCTTCATTATTTGTGATTGTTCTAATAAATATTGTTTCTCTATATAGCATCCTTTCTTTCCCACCAAAAATTGGTATGAGAGCATAAGAAAAATTTACTTTCAAAGCAGCACCCAATTTAGCCCCCCATAACCTAGATAGTAACATTCCAAACCTACCAGGGATATCTGCTACCACTACATCCATTACCAAACTTTAGGCTAGAATGTGGGCTAGTGACACCACCATATCTTTAATACCCCCCAAACACTTGACTTTATGTGAATCAAAAGAATACAAGTCTATGTAAGGTGTAGTAACTTGTAGGTTTAGTTGTTTCATCACTGATAATGGCATAAGGTTATGTGAGGCTCCTGAATCAAACATAAAATTGTGCAAGACAAAATCATAAACCAATAAAGACATGTAGAAAGGAGGTGTTGAAGAATCTACCTTCTCCACATGTGAACCAAAAAACACTACTAGTTTATCTTCTTGCAAATTCACAATGTCAGTTATATTCACATTCTGGGATAGATTGATAAACTCTGTAATTTATTTTTTAACAAACTCTGTGAGGGGTACCTAAATTCTGGTCTTTTCTAACTCTTTGGTGAAACTAAACACATGGCTCTGTTTATTATCCCTTTCATTCTCATCTTCACTTTTCTTCATGACTGAAATCTCTTGTGGAATGGAAACAAGTTTCTCTAAAGGAATTTTTTCACTTTTGTCTTGAGAGAACTCACCTTGAAGCATTTGTGTCTTTCTACTTGTATTCTGCTCCTGATTTCCTTTATTCAATTGTTTTGTAGGCTGTGGTTCTTATTCTTGTGGATTCACCTTTTGTAAGGGAGTTGGAACTTGCTACTCACCTTCATATTCTTGAATTCTAGATCTTTTCCTTGATCTCAAGTCATATTTATTATGTAGTTCTACGTCCATAAAATTAGAAAATCGCTTCCAATAGTCATCAATTTCATTATCATCATAGATGACATCTATTTCACTATATTCTCCTCCCTCAACACCTAGTTCATCTTCATCTACTACATACAATGTGAAAATATGGTCATCATGATCCTTGGAATGCTCTGGTACTCCATCAGGATCTGCCTCTATATATAGTGGTGCTTGAATCTGATCTTGATCTTTTCTCTCCCTCTGTAAAATTTGCAGAGGTTGTCTTCTATATTGAGGATTAAAATTTCTATTTTGTTGTACTTGTCTCTGAGAATTCTTACTCTCTAATTCCAATTTAATCAATTTATTAGACAAATTTCTAATTACATTATTCATATCCTCTAATGTTTGATCTTGAGAGGATTCTACTTTAGCCTTTCCCTTATCTTGGATAGGTTGTGCTTCTGGTGTTTTACCTACAGCCACCAAATTTTCTTCTATCTCTAATGCATCTATTTATATCTAATCAAGGGTTGGGGATCTCCTCTCCCTTAATGTGAATCCAAAATTTGACTCAAAAGTCCCTACAAAAGTTATTTTTCACCAACAAGAGGGGGCTTAATCTCCATTGGAAGACTACTAAATTGAACCTTTTGATGAATTTAGCAACACCTTCATAATATTTCTTCTTGATAGTATTAAAATTTGTGAGTGAATACCCATGGTCACTTTTTTCTCCCCATCTCTAGGTGACACCTATGCAATTCTCCAAGTGTCACCTACTATCTGTAACCTAGAAGAATTGCATAGGTGGGAACTTCAAGTATCAGAGTGCTCTTTTAAGAAATTTTAACTTCATTTACATAAGAAAATAAAGACCTTCAACTTCATTACCATACTTAAAGAAAGAAAACACTTAATGACACATAATAGAGAAGTCACAAAATCATACTCAACAATGTGTGGAAAACTTCTGATTCTTTCATGAATCAACAATTTTATTAAGAATACAGTGGCCTAGTCTCCAGGTTCTCCAAAGTTCGAATGTCTTCTCTATAAATTTTCCTTTTTTATACATTATGAGATACTTGGTAATCACCAAAACTGTCAAGCTACTTAACTATTCTCCTAACTGTCTAAAGTAAAAGTTATTACAAAATATTACATAGAGGGTAAAAGACACCTCATTCTCAAGAAAATAAAATAATAGGAAGGAACAAAAATTAGTATGTAATGGCTATTTGTTGTTTGAATCGGTGGCTAGAGTACATGGTCTGAGTGTTATTCTACAAGCTATAACCTTGTAGATGTCCTGATGAAAGTTAGACTTTTTTAACACAGCAAATTGCAACTTTACAAGAACTCTGTGTGAACTTGGGCCCACATATGTATCGAAAATGTTTCGATTGGCGGAAACACTAAGAAACCATAGAAATGAAAAGGATTTAGACTCTGGTTTGTAAACTTATCATATCCACCTACGCTGTGCATGATCACCATCCGATCACACATTCAATAAATGGTCTGATCCTTTGGAACTCAACAAAACTTAAAACCTGTTGAACTAAACCTTATCGCATCCGCTTTTTCAACAACCCTTTGAATCCCATACGGATCCGATAAGAAATAAAACTTCTAGTTAATGATTTATCGGGTCTAATTTTAAAGATAAAACCCAATTACTTTTTGACCTGATATCTGTCAGATCCCATCCCTTTTGATGAACAGTTGTTATTGGCCCAGACTTCAACAAATTAAACTATATTTCATATAGCATCGTGTCTGATCTCTGAAATAAATCCCATACTAGTTAACTACGCAATTTCCATCGGATATGTGGCTTGTTGATTAGATGGCCCAGATATTCATGCGGGTTTCTCACATTCACAGGGATAAAGAATGTGTGAGAGCTTCAATGAGGTTGAACCCCCATAGTAATTTCAGGCCACACATTACGGTCAACCATGCTAATGTCATAGTGAACATGGGGGGTTGAACTTTAATTAATCTACATGCTCATTGCTTCCTTGCAGCACACCTCAACATACTTATCAAGCTATCTCTTGACCGCGCCTCTTGAACCTGCATGACCTTTAGACAATGGGTCAGGCACATTGTCTTTTTATTTTTTTTTAAATAACTACATACATAATATTTGATATTGTGTTTTTTATTTATTTTTTATTTTTATTTTTAAATATTATCAAGTAACCTCAAGTGACAATGAGTGCTACAACAAGTACAACAATTCGTACTATGATCACACTCCTAAAAAATCAGTCACATATTAAAGTGTAAAATATCATACCATTATTACGATGAAAATCACACTTACCAAAATGGTCGTGCCTAGATTAATGTGAAATACTAATTGCTATCATGAATGGAGATATTATATCTACCCGTCTAGTATGTGTTCAATAGTTAATGGAATGAAATGCCACCTCTGGTCCCATGTTTTCATATGGTTATTGGAAGGTGCAAGCTGTCACGATGAACCTCTAATATGGTAGTTCTTGGGCCTATAGCAGAAAAATCTAACAAATGGTTCCCAAGGATATTCCTTTTGTTGTGCTAGTTTTCCCTTATAGTTCTCTACCTATGTTCTTCACTTGGTTGGTGCTTACATTTTCTACATAATATATTGTTATTCATTCAAGTAGACAACTGGTTTGCAATTTTTTAGTGAGGTATGGTAACTACTGTCAATCCTAAATCTGGTAGTTGTCGAATCATAAAAAAAATAAAAGGTCTTCTACATTTAATCCATCTTAGCTACAATGTGTCATCACTTGAATAAAGTTGTTGATGTCAAGCATATGAGAGATCATCAAATTACTTGTCATTGATGTATCGTTAAGAAACAAGAAGTTATTCACCTTTAATGTTAATGAGATCCAAGGTACATGAATACATCTTGCAAGGTATGAATAAATCTATTGAAGTCAAGGCACCTGCGAGATTTTGTAACCAAAAGACATTGATGTACTCCCTCTATTCACCGGCAAGAGAACCTACCACTGATGTATGCAAACCTCAAGGTATTGCAAATAGTTCCTATTATTTTATCATATATAATGTACTAAGGTTTATGACAAAAATACCATTAGAAGGTGGGTCTTAAGGAATTCCCCCATAAGCCAACTCGAGAACAAACAAAAGCTTTGAAGACTTATGATTAGAAAAAGAAATAAAAACAAATTGTCAACCTAAACATGCCATAAGGTGGCTTTCACAATTAGGTCCCATTATTATTATTATTATTATTATTATTTATTTATTTAAAAATAGAGGAACCAAGAAGAGGAAATAGAGATAGGAGGAAAATCTCCCTACTTTACTAACTCCATCCCATTGTCCTTACAAATTTATGCTGCAAATTATGTCTTAGACATCATCTTCTAGTATAACTTCAACATATTCCCATTCATAAGAAAATGTGCATACTATTCATTAATGGTTTTTATTTGAACTGATCCATTATAAAAAATAATGTCTACTTCATATAGTCCCAGCCAATGGGTTGTGAATTTCCCTTTAAAATCCTTAAATCTAGAATAAAAATGGAGAACCCAATTCCCCTAGTAAAAAAATATTTGTCGATGGAAATTATCATGAATTTTTTTTTCTATGTTCCTACACCACCATATTATGCTAGATAGTGTCCTTCCCAATTTCATCAAACTAATTTAGATGTAGAAATCACTTTTCTTGCACCTCAATTAAATCCAATCCCAGTTGAGCAATGGTTTGAAACGTATGAATTTATAACTCAACTGAAAAAAAGAATTGTTTGCCATAAACTAACTAATATGGTGTACATCATGTAGTACTCATCCACATTGGCTTGTAGTCCCAAAGAGTTTCAATTAACTACTCCACCCAATCCTTATGATGTATTTGGACGATCTTCATGAGGATGGCCTCCAACACTTTATTAGTGGATTTGACTTGCCCTGTCCATTTGCAGATGGTAAGAAGTCAAATTTTAGTGCTAGATATAGTATTATTCCATAATAGCCTTGATCACCTTGGACGTGAATTTCATTCCTTGGCCCATAACGATCTCTCGTGGTACATGAAACCTAGTAATAATATCCTTATAAAGAGAATTTGCAACTGTGTGTCCATTTGTTCAAGCTAGTGCCCTATCCTCAACCCATTACATAACATAATATGTGCATAAAAAAATATATTTCTTCTTTTGGGACATTGGATTGATTAAACATACATAATCTAGGGCCCACCTCTCAAATGGCTTAGCTAATACTTGTGGTTGTAACGACATTTTGTTTGCTTGAACTGGCCTTCCCATGTTTTGGCAATTGTTCTGTTGGTGCACATATTTCTTAATGCCTTAAAAAACAAATCCAGCTAGTAATACTTCACCTGCGATACCTTATAAGAAGTGTGCTAATCGAAAAAATTACCTCCGCAAGACTAGTTATGATGGGATTTTAAAATATCTATTACTTAATCCTCATGAATGCACCTTCTGATGACAAGATCTACGCTTGTTTAAAATAAATGGTTATTGATACAGGAATAATAGGCATTCATATTTATAATTTTGCACTTTTTAAAAGAAGGAAACCTCTGTGGTAGTTTTCCCATCGCTAGGAAATTTGTAATATCTGCAAACCAAGGCATGTGAGTAGAAACTACAAATAATTGTTCATTTGGAAAATAAGAATTTACAGGAACATTATTTCTTCATGTTGTAGCGTAGAAAGGAAATTAGCAACTATATTATCTTTACCAAGCCAATCCACAATGGTAACATTAAATTCATGGAGTAACGAAATCCATTTCATGATTCAATCGTTAGTTAGTACTTTGTGCATGAGGTACTAGATATATGCATGGTCTTGTTAACGGTGCTAGAAATTTGTCAACCGATGGAATCTCCCCCGTATGAAGTCCCAACTATACCTCACACAATTTTGACTAGTAGCCCCCACCATAAGATAAGGTTGGTTTCCATTATGTTTAGAATTTTCCCTCGATCCAATTATCAAGATGAGAGATTATATTAACAATCTTTGGGATAAGCAAGTAAGTTGACACTATGAGGTATAAAATTGTAATGCATATAAGGTACTTTCATAGAAGGGAAAAGAGAGAGTGGGTCTTTAGAAGGAAATTGATAGTACTCTCATAACATATATGCACAAGAGCATGAAAGAATCATTGTTTAAACTGAAAATTAGTTCATGTTGGCTTGATGGGGCTTGACCTAGGTTCAACTTTAACTACGCTAACCAGCAAAACCCTAATTGCTAGCCCTTTCGGCAACAAACTGTGTAGCGCAGAATGCAGTCTCACTCAAAGTAGTATTGGCAAATGCTAGAATTAGGTTTATGCATCTAGAGGCCTACGTCATGGTTTCTTGATACACTTGCGGCTTAGATCTACCTTCATGAAGATCTAATCCTTCTGACATACAACTACTGCAACTCTATCTAAATTACCTTCAGATCTTCACCAGCGTACTTAATTGCACTTATCATGCAGAAATATTATAGATCTACCAAGTTGATGAAGTAAATAAGAATTCATTCATATAAAACAAATTACAGTCCAAAGACACATAAACTTAACAAAAGTAAATAAAAGAACACAAATCCTTGAATTTCAGCTCAAAATAGTCTTTATTAGATAGAAATGTTCATATACAAACTTCTTATCCCTGGGAAGTTAGTTGCAGGTCCTACGCACTTAGCTTGTGGATTTACCAAGGTCTCTGCATACTCAGCTGCAGGAGCCTTCCCCTTTCACTTAAGTATAGGAAACAGATCTTTTTTGCCTTATCATATTTCCCTTACAATGATTATTCTCAAACAGATCCATTCTTAGAATCTCTATGACTCAACTTTATATAGACTTTTCTTTATAATGCCATGGTTCGTCGACCATGGGTGGGTCTCAAAACAACTCTATCACCTACCCAACTAAGGGACTAAAGCCCCTTTGACTTCTACTAGCCTTGCAGTCCACTTTTCCACATTTCATGGAGACTTTAGATTCGCTACAAAAAATAATACAAAATTCATTCAAAACTTAACAAAATTGCTCCCAGGGATACCATTCCGATAGGCCCCAACAAAAATTGGGTGACTCGCCATTGAGTCACTCATATAGTGCCTCTATCTTGTTACGAAAGTCACTTAACTCCATCTGCAAGACAACTATGTCAGCAAAAACCTGCACTATGGCTTGATGTGCTTCCTCTACCAGCTTTTCTATAGTCGGCCCCTCCATCATGAGGCACATCTTCCTTTGAGTCGGCTAGAGTGTCCTCAATTTTTCCTGGACTGACAGAGTAAGATGACTTGCTTCCTTTATCCATGGTTGTATTCTGGCCTTTAAAACAACCTCTTTTCTCTATAGCTCTTCAATTTTTGATTGCATTTATTTCCCTTCTTGCAAGTGAATGAGGCACTAGACTGGTGCCAAAGTGCGTGTAGTCACCATGATTTCATCAAAATTTCACTACGACTCTTGGACATATGTGCCAAGCTTCTACATGTTTGGGTCCTCCGACAAAGTCATTCATAGTCCCATGGCCTGTTCAAAGATTACTGTGAAACTTGTGACTGTTGCATCCAAAGTGGCCATGCTCTCCCTGATGGCTGCTCAGCGGTACTCCTAGATTTCTGGTGCAGTGTTTGGCTGCAATTTCCATTCTAGCTCTAAGATATTCATTTCAAATTCAAATGTTACCTAGTCTATCACATCCCTTGATTCTCTTACTGTGGCAGCCAACTTCTGAATCTTCATGGATCCTTTTGCATCCTCTGGAATGTGAAGTTCTAACAATGTCTTGCATCCCAGCGCAATTGTTGCCTCCAAGTTCTAGTTTCACGCAGTTAGTTATTCCTTTTATTTTTATGCCTGAGCCTTTTATATGAAAATATGCTTATTATTAATGTTAACCTCACTGATGATTGATAGTGCACACTTCTCCTAGATCCTAATCTCATCTGGTAGCCCTAATGAAGTGCGTGGAGGGTCTCAATAGGGAGCGCGGCTAATTTGACACCCACATCCTTTATCTCCCCAAGCTGGGTGTTTGCTCCATCTACCTCTACACCCAGTGATCCTTCTGGTAACGGAATAAATTTAAGGTATAGAATCATGTCTGTGTCTAGTACTGATGCATGGGCTTGTTGCATGCTTCCTTGAATCCAGCTCGCTTGTCCCACACTCGCCTAAATTCGACCTGTTTGAATCTGCAACTTGCGCAGATCCTTCTGTATGCTCCCCAGCGTCTCCATGTACTGTTATTCGAATTTTGTCTAGAGTTCCATCGTTGTGTCACGAACCTTCTCTCTAATCTCATTGAAGTCCCCCTTAGTGAGGACCATTGGATCTGCATGTGCATGCTTGTTTGATTTCTACTTCTTCTTGAGCCTGGAAGTCATCTCCTTAGTCTTCTTATACAATTTAAATAGAGTGCTCTTCTCCTTGCCACCACCCCCTTCCTCCTCGAAGCCTTCCTTGTCCACAGTATGTAGAGAAGTAGACTCCTCAGCTTCTAATGTGGCCTCCTTCACGGTGCGCTCCTTGTTAGCGGCAACCTTAGCAACAACTTCCTTCTTCTCTTATGATGCTTTTTCTTGGGTTACGACCTACTCATTTTCTTTCTTATTCTACGATGATTTCTCCCAAGGAGAATCTGACATAGCTTCCTTGTTCTTTTGTGCTTATGTGGCCTGCGCGAACGAACTTTCCCTAAATGTGTTTGTTCCTACACTGAGATCTGATGGCTGCATCCACTTTTCTAGCCATTTTCCTACCACTTCCTGTACATCTGCATCCTTCACTAGGTATGGCAACTTGTACCATACTTTCTTAGGATCTCACCTTGTGCGTAGGATACGTTGTGAAAATCTTCTTTAAACTTTGCGTAGGCCTCCAATTGTCCAAACAATGTTGGTGATAGCCTTGTGTTATAGACATTTTTGTGCCTTACAACATGAAGCATGAAATGTCAATAATCTAAGGGATCCAAAGTCCCTAAACATGTTGTTCCTACCCCTAGAGGAACAAGGTCAGCAAACCACAGCACTAAATATCAGTTCTCCACCTGAAAACACTCAAAAACAAGCTAATTCTGGATAATGTCAACTGCTCCACTCTGTACCTGCGCTGAATGTCAACTGTAAAGAAGGCTACCTGCGCTGGGCGAGTTTGGCCAAGTGGCACAGTCATTCCTCAAGGTGTCAATGCCCAGGAAGCTTCCAAAATGACACTTGGATCAGGGAATTCGCCTAGTGATGAGTAAGAGGGTCTAGATCTCCAAGTGGAAGCAAGAACCTCTAAGTGGACTCAAGAACTGAAGAATAACTGAAGTGGGAGAGGACACTAGTCAGCTTCATGCCAGCCTCAAGCTGACTCATCCTTTCTCCAAAACTCCTATATATAGAGCTCTCTCATGAGGTCTAAGGAGGCTGGAATCTTGTGAATGTAAGGAAGTGTTGTTGGTTTGAGTATAGAACTATTGGGTGATTTGCTTGAAGGAGGTGAAGAGGAGATTTCTTTCTGCTGGGAGGTGATGCTGGATTGGACCTTTTATGGTTGTATTACCTCCTGAACTTTTCTTCTTCCATTAATAAAGCATTTGAGGTTCTTCTATATGCATGTGTCTCAATGGCGTATTGATACTTGTATATTTGATTTATTCTAATCCTTGAATCGATTATGAATGTATGCTTCTTGTAGTTTCCCCTTTTTTTTATTTTGCAGGATCTTGGTGTAGCTGGGCCAGTGAAAGAGCAAGGAGCTGGGAGCAAGCAGCAAAAAGAAAAGATTGGATCAATCATTAGCGGAAGACAACGGTTAGTGGATCTCTTGCTCCCCTCTCTTACATCTCATAAAGAAGTAATCTCGAATAGCTTTGCTTTGATTGTTGTTGAGGTACTATCACCCTTAGAGTGGGATAGGGTCATTCCGTATTGGATACTTTTCCCAACAACAAATTGGCGACTCCACTGGGGATCGTATCTTGTTGGTTGTTTGTGTTTTTGCTATTCATTTCATAAACACAGAGAGTACCGAATCGAACTGCATTTGGATGTTTCAAATGCAAAGTAGAGGGCAGCTACTCTAGCTCAGTTGCTGGGCAAGTTTATGATTTGAAGAGCTGATCCACAAGGACTCTAAATAGCTCTTAGTGATAGCTTTTCATCCTCCTTTTCATCCCTTAGTGTGTACTTGACTGATAGCTTCTGATTTGGCCAAAAACTGTGAATTTTTGAGCAATCTGTGACCCAGAAACTGAGAGAAACGAAAGTTTGTCTCTTCAGTGCAGGCACTGTGAAGGCAGTCTGCATTTCAGCGCAGTTCCCGAAGGGGCTACCTGCGCTGAAGGTCAAACTTCCAGTGTACTACCTGCGCTGAACCAGTTTTGCCTAGTGCTACTGGGGTTCCCTCCTGTTTATTGCCCTGTTTTCACCCTTGTTTTTGCAGCCTGTTACCAGTCAATGTACCTATCTGAAACCAACTTTCCTTGCCACTATTCCGCCTTGGTTGTATAAAGAAACTGTATTTTTTCTTTGTGTATTTCTTATATCATTTGCAGTTTCCCATAACGAAAAGTGAACTAGTCTTGCTGTGGCCTCTTAGATCTAGACCTGTGAGAAGTGTTGTTTTGATCTTAAGAGTTAGTTTATTTGCTGTTCATAGCTGATTGAGCTTTTGCTTTCGTCATATGGTTTGAATTTATATATTTCTAGTATCGAAACAAGTAAATCTTAAGGTGTCTTTTGATTTTGGACAAGCTTGTTTGCTTTCACTTGAAATTGAATTCAAAGTTATACAACAGCTTTCTTTTTGTATTGCACAAACATTAAGAAAGAGAAAAGAAATACCTGCATTTTGCATTTTGCATTTGATGAGTTTGTATGTTGATTTAGGGAAAAAGTTCATTAGTGTGTGCTCTTTGATCTGTGTGAAAAGATGTTGTCTTTCTTTTCCCTCAGTAGTTAAGATTTTCATAAGTCGAAAAGATTGAAAAAGCTTGCTTCTCATCTTAGACTGCATTTAGGAATTTGTATCAAACATCTCGTGGTGAACCTTGAAAGGCAAACTTTAAAAAGAATGAACCTAACAACGCTTTGAAACATAATGCAAACACATAGAGGTCTAAGCTAGAGACGTGTTCCGGCGTCGTTAAACGTAGTGACTGTGGATCTCGACGAAGGTGGGTGATTCCTCCTGAGAGTCGGTGGCACTAATACGGACTTGTGCTCCCACGTACCGTCGCGTATATATTGGGAGACCCCTATAGGCATATATCTTTTATCCATAGGAAGCCATGTCGGCCGCCCTACTGATCGCAATGCAGTGAACACAGCATTCACGAAGATCGACCACCCGTACCGTAAAACGTATTCTGTGGTTTTGCGAAAGGTTTGGCACACCCTCTGCCTAGATCTCCAGAGCAGTTTCTTTTGGCCTTTTTCAAACTCTATAACTGAAAAAGTCCATCCGAGCATTTGTCACTTCGGGCTCGTTAATACATCGAAGGAGACTAGAGTCATCTTTAGCTTTTTCTCGACTCTTAAAAAGTGAAAAAGCAAGTTGTGTCTAAAAGCGTCTAATAAAATTCATTCAATTCGGAAACACAAATTTCCCCTTTTAATATTTTGGTTGATCGAGTAATCCGCAATCGTGGAAGAAAGTCAATTGAAACCCCGTCGTTCGCGGAGGCTTACGAGTCAACTGTCTTTGTCTCCGGAATCGAAAACAGTACGGACAAAGCGAACTCGTTTAACCGGTTCAAAATCTCCTATAAAAGTTAGAACAAGTGTTCCAACTGCATCTGAGGTTCCGGTTACTCCTAACATTTCTGGGAACCCTGCCTCTATAGAAGAAGTTCAACAGCCACAGAAGGACAGTAATACTGATCCTAGTCTGGGGGCAAATACTTGTATAACTGAACCAGTTCCGTCTGTAACCGGTCCAGAGAGTTTTGTTCCTCAAACAACTGTCGCTGTCGAAGCAACCACTTCTTCAGCACCAGAAATATTTTACGGACCTGACGGTCTTCCTCTTCCACCGGGTTTGATTGCGATAGAGGAAATTGCAGAGGATCCGCAAGCAAGTACTCCAACTCATTTTGGAGTTGGGGTCACTCTCTTTCCTTCATCAGAGGTTAATCCACCACAAGTGGAAGTTCCTGTAGAATCGCTAGGAAATCTATTGGATAGACTTAAGATGTCTGAACAACCGTCATCATCTAGGACTGTGTCAAATGACACAGCGACAACAGAAGTCCCTTCCGTCACTCCGATGATGTTTGCCGGCATACTAGCTGTGCCAACTAGCTCACAACAGCTAGAAGGAGTCCACCAAGGGACTATTTCGACAGTATGGTCTGTTCCAGTTTGTTCATCTGGAGTAATACCCGGCAACTCTTATGTTGAAACTCACCAAATTGATCCATTTGGAGGTCAATCTGGGCAATCAATCCCCTTGAGTTCGGGATTGATACCGTATGGGGGGCAATATGCCCTTTCATTACCCCCTCCGGGAGGGTACCCATACGTGAGTTCGCAACAGTATTCAGGTTATACTGGAATTGCATCAAGTAGTTGGGTACCTATGCTACCTCAACAACCAAGGGTTGTATATTCTATGCAACAGTGTGTACCTATGACGAACATCCCAACCACACCGGCTATTGTAACAGTGTCACAAGTTCAAGCGATACCTGTTGCATGCCAACCTCAGATTTCTCAGGTTGTAATGCAACAGCCACTTGATCATGGGTCACAACCACAATCGCCAACTGGTGGGACGACACAGGTCCAAACGGGTACAATTACCCCACACCTTGGTCCAATGGTTAGCATAGCACAACAAAACATGGCGTCACAACCATGGCTTGTGCAATACCAACAACCGCAATTCCAGCAGGTGTACCAAGGTTCTGAGCAGTAGATCTTTGCGAATAGTGGACAACCGTATATCCAAAACGGTAAAAACCAACCACTTTACAGTGGTCAAGTCCACCAACCGTATCAGTCATACCAACATCAATTACATTATGCTGGTATGCAAAGACCCACTGCTCAAGCGATTCCATCGTACCCTGGTTATGCTTCACCTAACCTGAATCAACAGTTACCATTCGTGGCGACTTTAGAGTTACCCGATTTACATCGGTTAACAAACGATCCGATTGCTTATGCCCCTTGGTGGCCAGCGATTCCTCATAAACTTCCATCTGACATTCCTAAATTCAATGGAAATCCAGGTGAAGACCCATCGAATCACGTGATGACTTTTCATCTGTGGTGTTCGTCGAACACCCTAAACGACGATTCGATAAGGCTTCGCCTTTTTCAGAGGACATTGACAGGTCCAACGGCTAAATGGTATATTGAATTACCAAGAGCCTCTTTCGACAATTTTAGTTCCCTAGACACGACTTTCTTAACCCATTTTCAATTACCTATAAGGTATGAAACGGGAACAGAAATATTAACCAACTTCAAGCAGACAACTGCCACCCATATATCTGATCATATACATGGTGGCGTCGTCGTCGTAGGATGGTGAAAACATACGTTCCCGATCAGCTGTTAGCTGAATGGTTTATAAAGTCGTTACTTCCTGCTATTACGGAAGATGTGGCCAAGAAGGGAGTCGTAACAGAGGAGAAAGTAATTGCTCGTGCACAGTATTTGGACTTAGTTTATACTCAATCCGACACACTCTACGACAAGATACCTGACGCCCCTAGACCAGAGTTTTCAATTCCTCCTCCTCCTAAATCAAATAGTGACTCTCATGCCGGTGACGGCGTGATTGGCACGGAAAACACGAAATCGATAAAGGCTTCATCAAAGAAAGCCCGTAAGAATTCGGATCAAAATGCAAAAGAATAAATTCTTGCTTCGGAAGTAAATGCCGTATCAGAAGATAAGGGCAAAGAAACCAATCAACCAGGAAGCAAGAAAAAGCAAAACAAAGGGAAGAAGAAGAAACAGGGTGAGTCATCCCCTGGGAAAAATTCTTCAAACCCTCCTGGGAAAGGGAGACAAAATTATCCATGTATAATATGTGATGATAAGGATCATAACACAAAGAATTGCCCATTCAAAGCTGAGTTAAAGAGGTTCTTTAAAAGTTCCCAAACCTCAGCTGTGTTAACTGATCCATTTCCCAACCCAGGTCAAAATCTGGTTGATAATGGAAATGCTTCCCCGTCGCAAGTACTTATGTTGTCGGTTTCAAAACAGTAGAATGATGCTTTGATTTCGACAAGGAACAAAGATTATGGGAATCCTCAGCTGTCGAACGAAAAAAGAGAAGATCAACCGAGTAGTTCGACAACAACTTCGACAGAAGTTGTACCACCCATCATCCCTGAATTAACAATAAAACCGCCAAAGGGTGTAGTACACAAGTCGACATTTAATCCTCGCGCCAGAGCGACGCAGCATTATAACATAGTGGAAGATTTGGCACAATCGCCATCCGCTATGTCGACTCTTGAAGTACTACAAAATTGTCCAACCCAAAGGCAGGCCTTGTTATCAGCAATTGGTGGGGTTGATCCTAAAGATTCCAATCTTGTATCCTTTGATCACAAGGGGTATGATCCTCAGTTACCAGCTCAGCTAGCTTTCCTTATTCAAGTGAAAGCCCTCAACAAAACTGTTCACAGAACAATAATTGATGAGGGAGCCTCGACATGTATTATGTCGATGAGTTGCTGGAAAACTTTAGGATCTCCAACCCTGTCACGATCTTCGACGACATTAAAAGCTTTCGACGGAAGGACTTATACCCCATACGGTATCCTTAATAACTTGAAAGTTGAACTGGGAGGAAAAACAGTAGAAATTGATGTTGAGGTCATTGATGGAAATCTTGACTATAACATCCTACTGGGTAGACCATGGATTTATGCCATGGCAGCTGTTGTGTCGACTTATTTTAGGAAGATCGCATTCCCGTTTGAAGGAGGGATTACGATCATCGACCAACAGAATTTCCTCCCTAATGGTTCACAAGTCACAGGAAGCATTCCCATGATCCATGAGAGCAACCATTCAATTCAAGATATCGGAGTAGGATTATTGAAAGACCCCACATTGATGGGAACTTTCGCGCTACCACCTCCTATTTATATAGGAAATGTACCGTTTGTAGCAACCTGCAACATGATATCTTCCACGAAGGTCAACATGGATCATTCAATGGTTTTGCCCCCAATCCCTTTAGAAATATTGTAGCAATAAATGTTTCAAGCATGGGAGGCGAACCCAAATCAACGCTCGTCAAGCATTTGGGTAGATAGGTCTAGAGAATATGGAACCCCATTAGATCCTTGGTCGAAAGTACATGGGACTGACGAAGGAATCTTACAATCAATGATGATTGAGGGGGCACCATGGAATGATCACCACCATCGTTCCCTTCTTCCGGAATGCGAAGAAGATACTCAAAGTGACCTTTATCACCCTTCAGTTTTTGAATTCCTAACAAATACTTTAAACACGGTGGATTCCGAGCGAAACCTATCCAATATTGAAGAGACTATAGCCATAAATATCTCGACTAAAACAGATGTTGTAGAGAATATTTATGTCGGCAAAGGTTGTTCCCCTTCAGAACTGGAAATATATAACGCTCTTTTTCGCGAATTCAGAGATGTCTTTGCTTGGTCATATGATGAAATGCCAGGCATTGACTCGAGTATCGTTGAACATGAAATTAAAATGTATCCTGATGTCAAACCAGTAAGACAACGGCTTCGACAGGTACACCCCAAGAAAGCCGCTGCCATTAAGGCGGAAGTTGAAAAACTCCTCCATGCTGGATTCATCTACCCGGTTCCTCTAACCGATTGGGTATTGAATATTGTCCCTGTTATGAAGAAACAAGGGACGATTAGAGTGTGTGTCGATTATAGGGATGTAAACCAAGCTTGTCTGAAGGACAACTACCCTACACCCTTCATCGACCAGATAATTGATGAATGCGCCGGATGTGAAATCTTTTCATTTATGGATGGATTTTCCGGGTATAATCAAATAAATATCCGCCCACAGGACCAGTCAAAGACTGCATTTATTTGTCCGTGGGGCACATTCGCTTATCAAAAATTACCCTTTGGTTTAAAGAACGCAGGGGCGACGTTTCAGAGGGCGATGAATTATGCCTTCCATGACATCAAGAACATTGTTCAACCTTATCTCGACGATCTTCACGAAAGCGGACTGATCATCCGCAGCATTTAAGAGCGATATTTCTACGTTGCCGACACTACAAGATAAGACTCAATCCACACAAATGTGTGTTTTGCGTCGGTTCTGGTCGCTTACTTGGCTTTGTAGTCTCTAAGGATGGGATTCGTCTCGACCCCTGCAAGGTGCAGGCAATCATTAATTTACCTCCACCTTCAAATTTTCTTCAGATTCAGAAACTCCAAGGGAAAGCAAACTTTCTGAGGAGGTTCATTCCAAATTACGCAGAACTTGCTAAGGGTTATACTCGTCTTTTGAAAAAGGATGTACCATTTGTCTGGGACCAAGTGGCGCAAGCTTCCTTTGATGCTCTGAAAGATTGTCTAGTAAAAGCATCATTAATGTATGCCCCGGACTATCAAAGAGATTTTAACCTGTATCTGGCTGCAGCGGATACGACCATTGCGATGGTTTTAGTTCAAGAAGTCGATGGAATTGAACATCATATCTATTATTTAAGTAAAAACTTAAACGATACAGAAAGTAAATATTCTTATGTTGAAAAGCTAGCGCTTACAGCTGTTCAAGCGATTCAAAGATTTCGACATTATGTCCTCTTTCGGAAAACTACCATCTTGTCAGATTGCAACCCCATGACTTATATACTGTCGCGACAGTTGCTGGGGGGCAAATATTCAAAATGGATAGCGATCCTTCAAGAGTTTGATCTGGAATTTGTGAAATCCAAATCAAAGAAAGCTCTAGTTTTCGCAGAATTATTATGCGATCTCCCATCGTCGTCCAACGATGAAACATCGGAAGAGTCAATCGTGGACGAAAGTTTGTTTCTGATATCTGTAAGCGATGAGTGGTATGGAGATATCATAGTTTATCTCCAAACCCAAAATTTCAGGCCTAACACCTCTCACTCCGAACGAAAACGTATACGATACCAAGCAAAAGACTACATGATCGTCGGTGATACACTTTACCATCGTGGTGTCGATACAGTTCTGAGGAGGTGCCTTACCCATGAGGAGGCCGAAAAAGCCCTGAATGAATATCATTCAGGCGTGTGTGGAGGGCATCAATCTGGATATGCAACAGCACAAAAAATCTTACGAGCAGGATACTTCTGGCCAACCATGTTCAAAGATTGCATAACCGCAGTCAGAAGTTGCCATGCTTGTCAAATTTTTGATAGCAAAACTAGACGACCACCCGCACCTTTACAGCCGATAGTTGCTGTTGGGCCCTTCGCCAAGTGGGGCATCGATTTCATGCAATGTAACCCCACCTCGACCGGGGGGCATGGGTATATTATAGTCGCTGTTGACTATTTTACCAAATAGGCCGAGGCGATGCCTACATCGGATAACACTGGTGAAACAGCTGCCCTTTTCTTTTTCAATCATGTAGTCGCCAGGTTCGGCGTACCACAGGCTATAGTTACAGATCATGGGTCGCATTTTCGCAATCACATGATGGTCGAATTAACTGCCAAGCTAGGGCTATCTCACGATAGCTCTACCCCATATTATCTGCAAGCCAACGGACAAGTTGAGGCAATCAACAAGGTCCTGAAGCGTATGTTGCAAAGGATGATCGAGGTTCATAAAAGAAGGTGGCACCTAATCCTGTACTCAGCCTTGTGGGCTTACTGAACGTCGGTAAAGAACGCAACCGGGTTCACACCTTTTCAACTGGTGTATGGCCTGGAAGCAGTCTTGTCAATCCAGTGCGAAATTTCGTCGCTTAAACTCGCAATTGATCTCCTCCCCGGAACTTCAGAAGAAGAGGCTCGTTTCTTGGAATTAATCTAGTTGGATGAAACCCGTCGTGACGCCGCTTTGGCTAACGAAGCCCATAAGAAACGAGTCAAGGCTCAGTTTGACAAAAGTGTCAAACCCCGTGTCTTCTCAGAAGGTGATTTGGTCTTGCTTTATGACCAAGAATCCGATAAATTGGGAGCAGGAAAATTCAAGTCCTTATGGATGGGCCCCTATATTGTTAAAAAGGTGTTAGCAAAAGGAGCCTACGAGTTAATGGATTACGATGGAATTCCACTGGCGCAGCCCCGCAACGGGTTGTACCTCAAGCGTTACTATGCTTAAATAGTAACCTGCATGCTTTTGTTGTATTTTGTTTTCGCTAAAGTATTTGTTCTGGTCGAGTGATCCACCTTTTACATTTGTTGCAGATGTTGAACCTTTTGGAGGCATGTGTTGGATATGCTGACGGAGCGAGTCGTAGTTCGCGGAACCTATCCTCCGCAGCCTGGGCCATTTTTGATCCAAGCGGCGAGTTAGTAAGTTTCAGAGGTGTGTGTATTGGGCAATCAACGAATAACATCGCTGAGTATAGCGCGTTGATAGAACTACTCTCTGATGCCATCACACGTGGCATACGCTGACTAATTGTCAGGCTAGACTCACAGCTCGTAATACTACAACTCAATGGTATATATTATGTTCGCAATCCAGCTATTTATCGCATGTTCCTAAGGGTTAAGATCTTGGAAAGACGATTTGATTCAATTCAATATCAGCATATCTCGAGAAACTTAAACACATTAACCGACTCATTAGCGAACTATGTGTTAGATAGACATTTGCAACATTTATAAAAAGGACACATCATCAAAGATTGTACATATGGATCATATAACTCAAACAGAATAAAACCCGAAAATCAAAATATATAGAAGCTGTTTATAGTTCATACATAATGTTCTGTAACCAAGACAAAATGGGTCATATGACCTCAAACTCAAAAGATGCTAGGGGGCACCCTAGCCTAGTGGTGCTCATGATAGCACGTCACGGCCTGTGCAATCATGCGCAAGAGACGAGTCCATCGTCTAGGTACACCGGTGGTGTGCCACTGCAGCTGTAAAGGTAACTCATCAATCCTCACATCGGGAATGCCGAGAGTAAGGCTCTCAACCTGCTCCTGCACAGCTGTAAGGGTCTCAGTATCGTCAAGGTTGCGAATAACAGCTCTCCTAGCAGGCTCCACTGTCGGGGCAGCAACTGGCGGTCTTGGACAAACTGCTGGACGAACAGGACCAATATCTGCATGCACCCAAGAGTATGATTAAAGCTCTTGATAGAATAAAGCACAGCAACATTATAAATAAGAACAGTAAACAGTAATATGGTCAAAGAGTTTACCAATAGCACCCCACTGTTCGCCATCCGGTAACACCAAATCCGGATCACCTCGGAAATCCATACCCACATATGGATACTCGGAAAACGCCATCTCCTGGCGCTCGAACCACCTGAAGAAGGCCTCAGTAAAAGTAATCTGAGGTTGACCAGCATGCCTAGACATGTGATCAACCCACCTCTGCATGCGTGGCTCGGTCGGAGAAGGCAAGTCGAGTATGATGTACTGAGGCTGCATCAGTGGGATTTTCTCCAAGGCGAAGGCAGTCAGAATAGAACCAAATCCAAAGTTCTTCAGCTTCCCGTCCTTCACCTTGGTCAATTGACTTTTCATCTGAACAAGTACTGCATCACACCAGTTGAATACTTTCGGTTGGAGACACTCCAAGGCGTGCTGCATATAAGATCTGTTGGCAACGTGTAGAGCTGCGCTACCGGCCATCCTACCAATTGTATACAGAATGGACCTGAGAGACCTGTCAGTAATCTCACGGATAACAATCTTGCCATCTCTGCTCGGCTGAGAACCTTCCCTGCAATACTGGCGGACATAATCTCTGGTGGAATCAGTCCCCCGGGCCGTACCTGACAAGGAAATGGGGGCACCTCGTCTTGACAACCCAGTCAAGAAGTACATGTCCTCTATGGTCAAGGGAATGGACTTTCCCCTAATCTGGAATACTTGGTTAACAGGATCCCAAGCATCAAGCATATACTGCAGCAAAGAAATCTGTGCTCTCATGCTAGAGATACGGAAGAACTTCAGCAGGCCACAGTTCCGCAGCGCATTCACCGTGACCGGGTCATGGAGGGAAATCATGTCCTCCTCTTCATGTTCTCGTTCTCGCCATGTAAGGGACATTTTGTTCAAAGTTCCCTGCAAAGCAAACAAAGAAGGAGTAAGTTCCTGATTTTGATGAAAAACTAGCGAAAAATCATCAAAAAAAAAAATGACCTGAAAACTCAGTTTTCTGAGCCCAGCGCAGGAAGAGAGTGTCCCTCCTGCGCTGAAGGTCAGGCTGCCTTAAGGCAGCTTGACATTCAGCGCAGGTTTCGAATGGGGAACCTGCGCTGAAGTTAGGGCGTTTTTTCAAAACCCCTGAGGCCCAGAAAGACTGAAAAACAGGCATGAAACTGGAAAATGAAACCATGAAAAGGAAGAGCTAGGGTTTAGCTCCTACCTGGTCCAAACGGCGCCGAAAATCGTCCGCAGAATCTCCCGGAATCAGCTGGTGAAAATCAAGGGGGAAGAGGCACCTCCAGAGCTCCAACAAACCAAATGCAAATGAAATGGTAAATGAGAGGTAAAAACACCTTTTAATGGCTTTTTACGTAGTTCAAAGTGAAATATTAGGGTTATAATCTCATTTTCATACAAATATTATTCATTTCTAACAAAGTTTGTTGCAGCAATTGAGAATACAGTGCTATCCTTGAAAAGAGAAAAGCTAGTAATGGTGAAAAAATCAAAATTTGACCATAAAATCGAGCAGTTTTACCGCGGAATTTATGCTCATTAAAAAATAGAAAAGCGAGATCCGAGCAGTTTTAGCACATAGTTAATGCTCGTTAAAAAATAAACATAAGATTGAGTAGTTCAAGCTCATTAAAAAATGAACATACCCCGGTAAATAACCATTGTGATCGTAAATTTATTAGCCATAAAAGCCTTGGTCGTGTTTTGCACCTGCCACCTCCATTCCATTTGGCCCAATCGTTCACCTCCATATGATTGTTTACCTATTTTGAGGAACAGCTGCGAAGAGTGATTTCACTTAGCCATCCTTGTGACACTGCCGTGATTGGAAAATTCCAACCTGTACGTGGAATCTGCTGCTATCCCTGTTTATCACTCGTTCCTCAAAAGACGAGTCTTCTTTGAGCTGTTTTCATCTGACTCGTAAAATATGAAAAGTTTGCCGAGTTTTGGCCTTCCAGCTCGTTAAAGTGACCGGAAGAGCTATCCCTCCTCTAGATTTTAATCTTTTTGGACCTGAGGGATTATCACACAAAAAGGTCGAGCACTTGCTTTATTCGGCTCGTTAAAGTTATCGAAAACTCATCCCTTCTGTATTGTTTTATACTTTTTCGGACTTAAGGGATTAGATGACGAAAAAGGAATTTTGGAGTTAACTTTCTGTACCTTTTCAGACTCTCTAAAAATGAAAAGGACCGAGTTTTCCTTGTCATTAAACTCGTTAAAATGATTAAATAGCGACAAACTTGTCTTTAGACGAGAACGAGTTTCCCTATCGCTAGGCTCGTTAAAACATAGCGATGGGCTTGCCCGAAGGGCAGGTTATAAAACAAGCATATGTTATCCTCCTCAAGCTTGACAAAAATAAAGAGGTACTGGTCAGAAATGACTGGGGAAAAATTGGGAGAACCTCAAAGCTTTAATGGTAGCAAGTCACTCTTGAACATGACACTTTTCCTCTGTATCACATCGGGTTGGGTTGTTTCATTCGCCGGTCTCATCACCATGGTCTTCGCCAAACCATCCACATTGGGGTAATGCTACCGATCCATCGCATCAGTGTCATTATATGTTCAAGAGATGTTGTTCAGAAAGAGTCAACCGTGTCCCATCCACTTCCATACATTATCCTTCATCCACCCATGATCGCCACCCTGAATCATATTTCACAGATTGTTTTCACCTCCACTAAAATCATTAGCTCCATTCCATGTCACTGATGTGGGATTCATTAAGGCCCTCCTTTGACGGATCGCTTCTTGTCGACTTCAGCTCATTATCCAAGAAGTTGATCTAGGAACACTCCCCTCAGTACTTTGAAGCTTGCATGCCTCGATGGCAAGTTTCTCACTTCCGGCGACAGGTATACATTAATGACCTTCAACCAGAATATTTTGCGTGGTGTTCGACGCCAAGTCCTTTATTCACACCACGTGAATTGTACTGCAGTACCTTGAGGGTCATTATCATTATCGGTGATTCCTCTCGCGCTTGTTAACGGTTTACATTATTGACCGGTAATCAAGCGATGTCTTTCCATGTTCGACTTTAGCGCAATTCTCACATGGATCGACTTGTACTTAGAGTGAAGATCGAACGAGTTTGAAGACCCCGGATCTAGTTTCATCCATCCGGGCTGCGATATATATTCAGGAAATATAAAAACATTTGACATGTACATCATTACAGCAGATGATCATCCTACTCAAAGGATGATAATTTCAGCAGAGAATTATCAGTCTACCATCAGACGATCGTCTGTCATATGTACCAAAATGAATTTATAAAGCTGAGCATGGGAATGCCCGCCTCAGCTAGATCATGAAAGCAGAATGAAAAATAATGTATTGTATTGTATTTTATTACAGGTCACCTCTCAGCAATTGAATGAACTTCGGATCCTCCTGATAAAGCATTTCAACCGATAAACGACCTCATACTTTAGGGGGAAACTATTATAGACATTTTTGTGCCTTACAGCATGAAGCATGAAATGTCAATAATCTAAGGGATCCAAAGTCCCTAAACATGTTGTTCCTACCCCTAGAGGAACAAGGTCAGCAAACCACAGCACTAAATATCAGTTCTCCACCTAAAAACACTCAAAAACAAGCTAATTCTAGATAATGTCAACTGCTCCACTCTGTACCTGCACTGAATGTCAACTGTAAAGAAGGCTACCTGCGCTGGGCGAGTTTGGCCAAGTGGCACAGTCATTCCTCAAGGTGTCAATGCCCAGGAAGCTTCCAAAATGACACTTGGATCAGGGAATTCGCCTAGTGATGAGTAAGAGGGTCTAGATCTCCAAGTGGAAGCAAGAACCTCCAAGTGGACTCAAGAACTGAAGAATAACTGAAGTGGGAGAGGACACTAGTCAGCTTCATGCTAGCCTCAAGCTGACTCATCCTTTCTCCAAAACTCCTATATATAGAGCTCTCTCATGAGGTCTAAGGAGGCTGGAATCTTGTGAATGTAAGGAAGTGTTGTTGGTTTGAGTATAGAACTATTGGGTGATTTGCTTGAAGGAGGTGAAGAGGAGATTTCTTTCTGCTGGGAGGTGATGCTGGATTGGACCTTTTATGGTTGTATTACCTCTTGAACTTTGCTTCTTCCATTAATAAAGCATTTGAGGTTCTTCTATATCCATGTGTCTCAATGGCGTATTGATACTTGTATATTTGATTTATTCTAATCCTTGAATCGATTATGAATGTATGCTTCTTGTAGTTTCCCCTTTTTGTTATTTTGCAGGATCTTGGTGTAGCTGGGCCAGTGAAAGAGCAAGGAGCTGGGAGCAAGCAGCAAAGAGAGAAGATTGGATCAATCATTAGCGGAAGACAATGGTTAGTGGATCTCTTGCTCCCCTCTCTTACATCTCATAAAGAAGTAATCTCGAATAGCTTTGCTTTGATTGTTGCTGAGGTACTATCACCCTTAGAGTGGGATAGGGTCATTCCGTATTGGATACTTTTCCCAACAACACCTTGGCTTCTGGATGATCACGGTGTGAAGTTCCATCTCAAACAGCATTGATAATACTTTCGTCTCCATGACCCTCTCTGGGTCCTTCATTGCACAGAGCGAAGTGAACTTCGCGACCTTCGGTAAAGCATCATATTGTGGAGGGAACTGGCTGTCCTTTGGGAGCCTCCACGTGATGAGGGAAATTAATAACAACAATCATGTATAATGGAATTCCTTATCATTGTCCTGTGCTTCAAGACAATTCAACAGGAACTCTTTGCATTAGTACTACGCCCAATCGTATTGCACCCCCTTCGCGCATTATGTAGGCAAGGAAATGACTAGCACCGACACCTCGTTCACACAAAAATTTCTCATAATCTTGTAAGCCAATATCTGGGCAGAAAACTACATTGCGCTCTCGGTGATGGAACATATAGATTATCTACATGACTTCTTCACTAAGACATACCCGTGCTTCATTTTGTTCGTGATTTGTTTCTCTTGAGTCTTTCCTCCAAACTCTTTGGCAGGATCCAACCCTTGGTAGGGAAACCTTGTGATATAGTCGATCAACTTATCTGTGATGGGGATGGGCTCTCCCAGCTAGAGACACCCATCATGCACTATCATAAGCAATTTGTGTACACACACCGTGTTGGTAGTGGTTTAGTTAAAGTGTGGTACCGACAACATATTCAGCAACCTAAATTTTTTAACCACCACAACCCACTTCATAGTCTCCAATTGCGTGACTCCAGTCTCCTAATAGTATATACTTATGAAATATTTGTTTGTCACCAAGTGCAGGAATTTCTCGTGGTCATTTAGATCCCAGTCGTCCATTTTAAGAGTGGGAATGCATCCTAACTGTGTGCCTCCAAAGGGTACTTTCTTCAGGAATAATGGTGTGGAGACCATAAACTTGCTAGAATCAGGATCCTTGGGTACCTTCATTTTTCCCTTTCATGGAGGGATATAGCCTGGGATCCTAGTGATAGGCTCACCCTCCTTAGCATCCAACTCTTCAACCTCGTCACGAAGCTCCTCTTCGTCAAGATCAGGGGGTTCGTATGGCTATTCTTCCTTGTCCATCTTTCCTATTTTCCGAACCTCCATGGGGTTCTTCCTTAGTGACTACCTCACCGGCACAACCTGTGGTTTCCTCTGTTTATCCTTAGCAGTGGATGGTTTAGACCTAGGTGACCTTGTCACTATAGGCCCAGACGGTGTAGCTTCCATTGCTGAATCAATCTTAGGGGTTGCAACATCAGAGACAATGGCTTCAGGGATAGAAACTTTAGAGACAACAACTTCTACAAGATTATTTGTATTCATTTTCTCAAAGATAAGCTCATGGTTCTACTCAGGAAAATTTGGAAACACCGGCTGTGAAAGAAGTACGTCGCAACCTTCTTGGTTCATAGGTTTCAAACACCAAAGCTTAAAAATAATTTTTAGAAGGAAAAATGTTCTACTGCAGACAAACATGCCAAATTTATAGGTAATTTCAAATTCAAATCTGATCATTCCCTCTAATTTTTGCTCGTAAATGCATATTTTGTGGCAGATTACTAAAGATTTGCGCCATAAATGTGGCCTACCCACTCATTCTAATGGGATTTTCAGCATTGAATCAGCTATAGTGCATGCAAGGCCTATTTTTAGACTCATATCCATGGCACGATCCTCTATGGTATAGCGTGCTTGTCGTAGCTCCTTTTGGCGCACTTTTGGCTTGCCTCGCACAGCCCCCTTACTTTGTTTTCGCATTCTTTGGCCAGTGTATTTTATAGTCCCATACTTCCTTGCAGCTGCCTGAGGTACTAGGACTATCTTGCTATGATGTAATCATTACATAGGGGCAGGATTCCCTTGATATAACTTTAGTCAACTCCCATTGATTCTTCCCAGAAATATTTCCCCATTCAGCTTCGCAAGCTAAACTGCGCCACCATCTGTAATTTCCTTGACTACACAGGGCCCCAGCCAGTGCATTTGAAACTTCCCAAGGAACTTCATGAACATTCTATCATAAAGTAATATCAAATCATTCACCTTGAAGGTGCCCAGCTTAATATGTCGATCATGCCATACCTTTTCGCGCTCCTTTTGCACCTGTTGTTTAAATCCCGCTGAAAACCTATCTTCCTCTAACTCAAACAATTGTGTGATGTGATCCTCCATAGTCTCGTAGTCTACCATATCCATCAATGTTGCAATTCACAATCTTAGCACAATATAATCCATGGGCATCACAACTAGTATCTCATAGACCATCTTGAACGAGGTTTGTCCTATTAATTTCTTGCATGTCATCCTATATTCCCATAGGATCAGTGGTATGCACACATCCCAATCATTTCTTTGCACATTGCAAACCTTCATTAATGCATTTTCCAATATTTTGTTGAATGCTTCAATAGTACAATTGGCCTGAAGATGATAGGGTGTATTCTTTTGATGATAAACCTGAAACTATCCAAGCATCGCAACAATAGCTTCATTAAGAAGGTGTGTACCCTTGTCACTCATCAATAACTTAGGACATCCAAACCATGTCAAGACATACTCAAATATGAATTTCATGGCAGTGTAGTCCTTCACTGGTTGTGCTTCTGTCCACCTCGTCAAGTATTCAGTCGCAGTAATAATATACCGCATGTCAGTCGTTTTCCCTAAGGGATGTATCAAACCCACAAATTCAATAGCCCATTTTTCAAACACGTGTAATGAAATATAATAATTAAAGTGAAATTCATCCCTTCACGATGGCTTTCCCATCCTCTGATAGGCCTCACATGCTTTGCAATATGCCTTAGAATCCTTATGTAGAATTGGCCACCATAATCCTGTCCACAGAATCTTCTATGTGGTCACTCTACCTACATAGTGTCTGCCAGACACTCCTCCATGTGTTTCTGTGAGGATACTAGATAGTTCAAACTTTGGAACATATCCGCATAGTATTTCATTAGTACCCACCTTATATAAGTGTCCCGTAATCATAGAAAAATCAGTTGCGTGGATTACTAATTCCTTCTTCTGTTGAGTAGAATATCCTTTCGTGACTATTCCAGTAGTTAGAAACTAAATTATATCAACAAAGTGATCATCAGGTACCTATACAACAAAGAGCTATGCATCTCATAACCCTTCTTCCAAACTAGTTGGTTCTTCTCCTATCTCAATTCTGGATAGATGATCCGGTCCTACATTCAACTGCCCAAGCTTCGCAATCACCTTGGAGTCATACTCCTGAAACAGTAATAACCACCTACCGATCTTCCCGCCCAACATAGGCTTGTTGACCAGGTAGTTGAGAGTGGAGTGATTTGTATACATTTTTAAATGTATGCCCAACAAATAATGTGAAAACTTTTCTAGCACGTAGACCATCACCAATCCTTCACACTATATAGTCAAATAACTCTTCTCAGCCTTGAAAATTTCCTACTTGTGAAGGTTATAGGGTCATCTATCTCACCTTCACCTGATTGGGTCAATACTGCACTCAACGCAATACAAGAGGCATCCACATGAACATGGAATTCTTTCTTGCAGTTGGGCAACACCAAAATAGGCGCAGTCACCATCTTTTCCTTTAACACATCTAGACTACGCTGATACTCATCATCCCCAAAAAAGGTCACAACCTTCTTTGGTAATTTTTCCATCGGTGTGATTATTTGTGCATAAGATTTGATGAAATTTCTATATTAACCAGTGTGCCCTAACATTTCATGCAACTACTTTACATTCTTCGGAGCTTCTAAATGGACAATCACTACTATCTTCATAGGATCTAACATTAATCCCTACTTGAATATGACATGACCTAACAATATCCCATAAGGCACACAAAATATACACTTCGTCAAATTTAGAGAAATTTGGTATCTGCGACAAGTATCCAACATGAGGCGCATACTTGCAACATGGCGTTTTACCAACCCAAACACAATCTAGTCATCAAAATACACTTCTAAGAATTTATGGATGAGTTCTTTGAACAGTACAATTACAACTCTTGAAAAGCTTTTGGGCGGATTATTCAGTCTGAATGGCATCACTGTGTATTGGAAGAATCCCCACTCTATCGCGAACGTCATTTTGTTGCGATCCTCTAGCACGATCTTAATTTGATGGTGCCCAAAGAACCCATCAATGAACGAATAAGCTTCCCACCCTCCAACATTCTCCAAACATTCATCCGTAAATGGTGTTGGGAATTGGTCATGAACACATGCATCATTGAGCTTCCTCAGGTCTACACATATTCTAATTTCACCCTACTTCTTCTTCTCTTGAACTACCATAGGGCTCACCCAATCAGATTCTTCTACTGGCTCAATAATTCCTTATTCCAGCATTTTGTTTAGATATTTGTGCACCTTTTCCTTATACTTTGGATTTAGCCTATAGGGTCTATCTTTTATAGGCTTCTCATTGGGCTTTAAAGTGATCTTCATCATCCCCAAATCCCCTACTATTCCTTTCAAGTCTAAGAACTTTATAGGAAACAAGTCCTGGTATTCGTGCAATAGCTCTGCAACTTTATCAATTGTACCTTCATCTCAATAATCTCCTATCTTTGAAAATTTAGGTTGCGCATGAGATCCAATGTTTACTTTCCTTATATTCAAAGGTTATGATATATCAGGGCTCTCTACTTTAGGTCCTTCAACCTTGAGTTGTCCTTCATTCTTTGAAATATTGATTTTTCATAGAGCATCTTCTTCTTCTTCAGCAATCATATTATAATATTCCAGTGCATGGCATAGTTGTGTACTCTAGTTCAGTTGAACCCATTCTATCAGCTCCTTAGGAGTTCTAAAGATAGAGGTCTTAATTTCCTGGGGCGCTTCATCGATGCACTTGAATCCATCCTCAAAGATGAAAGTTAATAATAATCTCTCCCTCAAGATATCCCATTCAGTCATCCCATGGCGTAGCTCTGTTTCTAAATACCAGTTCATTGGGATAGTATCAAGGGTATGATAGAAGTTATGTACCCATTCTAGTTATGGCTCTTCTCCCCAAGCGTTAGTCCACTATGCCATGTGCTCACGGGGATCATCCTTTCTGCTATATTCCTGAGTCATCTGGGTATTAGTGAAACCTCAACTTCATCATTCACTTGTATTCCTTCCAATCCACCAAGTTTTCATTATGTGTACCCCACCAACATGCAGGCGTAACACTCAGTTCCAATTCAAGTGCCTAGAATTGATGTTCCTCAGGAACCTCCCTTTGAAATAGATTAATGTCATTTAAGCCATCATAATGCGGGAGATTTCTTACCTCCATAGGTATGCACCGCAATGATTTGATCATCATATTGAAACATAGTGTAGAGACCTCATGCAACCTATTATTCCAGTGTTCGAGCTCTTCATCTGAGTCTGAGGTATAGGAGTTGTCTCTATCCCACGTGATCTGCCCATCTGCAGTGGGATTGATCTAATCATAATCATAGTCATGCACAGTAATCTTGTAGATTTGATCCAAATCATCATCCTCCTCATAGTAGCAGACTGGTTCAATATGGCACACTCCTTCAGTAGGGTCCAGTGGCATAATAACCCTGAGCACCTTCTTCTTGAAAGTCATCCTCCACTTCTACAGATTGATCACCACATCCATGTCAAAGACACAATCAATTCCTAGTAGTGCAGGGTAAGGATTGTTGTCATCCACTATTTCAATTACCTCAAAGTCATCTAACACACTTGTTACTTCAATGTCCACTGTTACCCCATATATGCACCCCATAGGAATGATCTTCTGTTGATTGGCCATGCGTAGTTGTACAGGAGACCATTGTAGCGCAAGTCTCCCCGTCCTTTCACATGTCTGCTTTAGTAGTACGTTCGCATGAGAACCCAAGTCTAGGATGACTTGGTCCATTTCATACTCCCCGGTCTACGCCATCAGTCTCACTAGCACCCTGTTCACTTCTTATGTATACCAAAACTCCTTACAACACGTTGTTATGAAGGAATATTAATTTTTCCTGTAAAATTGTCAATCAATTCCTCGATCCCTTCTACTGCCTTCTGATCCCTCAACAACTTCATACAATTTTTGAGAAAAGTGGCTAATAGCGAAGGATCCACATCTTTCACTTCACTGTTCCCAGTTGATTTCTCTTGAATCCCAAATGTAGAAGCTTCCAAAAAGTTATTCTTAGCTTCCATGAAAGTTTCTTTAGCTCGGTTGAGGTCAAACCCAACTTCCTTTAAAGCATCCTTGCATACCCATCCCTCAGTTTCTAGATGCTTTCCCTTATCTTCTCCTGTAGCCATACCACTGCACGTTATGATATTGATGCTATGATCCTTATCATGAGCCTCTACCCTCATCATCAAGATATTTTTCATATGTTGTTGTGTCTTTCTCTCCTGCATCTTGGCAATCAGCGTCAGGCAATCTTCTATCACATGATAAAACTATCTGCAATATTGACAAAATGGATGTGTTGGGTTATGATAGTCACGTGCAAAATGTCCAGCTTCGCCACAGTTATAACAAATAACTTTTCCATGACCTCTGCCAACCCCTCCTCCTCTTCATCTTCCATGGCCTTCGAATCCTCCTCGTGTTGCACCCGCACCTTGATCTTGAGGCCAATTTTCTCCCTGAATTCGATAGGTTGTAGTCCTTTTCATCATCAATTCATAACTTTGATAGTTTCCCTCATCGTGTCAAACTAATTTAAAGAAGGTACAAAACAATTATTCTACTATTTGAACAAACTTTTGGAAGAGATGAAAATTATCAGTTGCATGCTTCCCGACTATCTGGCAGATAACGCACCATAATGGTACTCCCATGCTCAATCCCATGATATTTTCATTTTTTAGAGGCACATGACCTCCTCCAATCAGGTAATTCTGATAAATAGGGAAATGATCCTTATCATGTCCCTTGTCCTTTAATTTTAAACACCAGACTTCAGTGCGCACCTCTGACTAAGCTTCCTTTCTTGTTTTCAGGCTTTGCAACTCCATGTGCAAACTTGTCACCTGTGACTGAATCTATTGTACTCCAACATTCATATCCTGTACTGGAAAGGCTTCCAGTATCATTGCCATCTCCATAGCCTCTACTTGTGTTCTTATATTCTGCTACAATAATGGTAATCCTAGGTGAGGCAACAATGAAGCAATGTACCATTCTCTATGTTGATCATTCGTGTTCATATTAGCCTACTGGATCAGGAATTTTAGCCTCTCAACGAAATCTCATGAGGATTAATTTACCCTTTGTTGTATCTCCTTAAACTCTATGACATACTGGGCCTCAGACTTGGGCTTCTTAAACTCACTATTCAACACTTGTTGAGTGTCTACCAACATTGCGCCATGTCTGGCTTGACAACAATTGATATACCAAGTAAGTGCCCTATCTTGTAGCACTGTGACCAGCTACGCTTTCTTTATATTATCATTAGCTATCTATTGCATTGTCCACACAACATTTGCAACAAACCAGAATTTCTTGGGGTCTTTGCTCCCTACCCCTTTAAAGATCAGCATCGCCATTGCGTTTTCCATGTGGAATGGTTGAGGTGGAGGTGGAGGTGGAGGTGGAGGTGGAGGTGAAGGTGTAGGTGTATGCGACGGAGGTGGAATTAGAGGTGGAGTAGATGGATGAGTTATCCTCAGGATACCCTAACTTACCACCTACAGCGCACTTGGTGGTGTATTTAGAATAGTTCCTTCATCATTCCTTGAAGAGGATCCCAATAGCAGACTGTATTCAGAGCCCAATTCTACATTCCTTCTGAAGGGTTTTCCACTTCGCGTAGTCCTGAACATCAAGGTAATTGAATAACTTGTTTTCAAACAAAATCATCTTAATCTATGTTTTCATAGATTTTAAATACTTACCTCGCAGTCCTTTGAAGAGCATGTGCTTCACTTCGCTATAGGCGATGGTCATATCAATCACGAGCTCAGTGATGAACCTTCCTATGATATTATCAATCTAGTCATCAACAACCCACGCGATGTGCTTCTCTGAAGCTTCCAAGTGCCTCACCAACTCTAGAATCCACATAATAAGACCTTCAAGCCTCCACACACCTTGACTATCCACCAATCTAGATAGCCACTCATGCAATTCAGAAGGGAAGAAACAAAAAAGGGCTTCAGTTTCATTTGTGTACAGTTATTGATTCAACCACTATTTCTTAGATAACCGAGGGTTTCCGTTCTCATGAGATGCAAACGTGTGTAACTTCCAATGGATCCACTTCTCAATTTATTTCTTAGTATGGAACACTTATTTGACATCACACATTCCTCAGATAGATCTCGGTCTCAGCAACGGAACCATTTTCTAGCTTGATGGGGCGTGACCCCGGTTCATCTTTAACTGTGCCAACCAACAAAACCCTAACTTCTTGCCCTTTCAGAAATAACCTGCATAGTGGAGGTTACAATCTCACATGAAGTAGTATTCGGGGATGGTAGAACCAAGCTTCTGCATCCAGAGGCCTATTTGATGGATTCCTAATACCCTTGCAGCTTAGATCTACCTTCTTGCAGATCTAATCCTTCTGACATACAACTACCGCAACTCTATTTAAATGACCCTCAGATCTTCATGAGGGTACTTAATTGTTCTTATCATGCATAAAGATTATAGATCTACCAAGTTCATGCAAAAACTAAGCATTCATTCATATCAAATAGATTACAAAGTGAAGACACATAAACTTAGAAGAAGTAAATAAAAGAACACAGATGTTTCAATTTCAGCTCAAAATAGTCTTTATTAGATAGAAACGTTTAGACACTGACTTCTTATCATTGTGCACTCAATTGCAAGGGCCCACACACTCAGGTTGTGGACTTACCAAGGTCTCCAAGAACTTATCTGTAGGAGTGTTCCCCTTTTGCCTAAGTACAAAAAATAGATATTTCTTTCCTTAGCACCTTGCACTTACAATGATTCTTCTTACATAGATCCATTATTAGACTCACTATGACTCAAATTTATATAGCCTTTTCTTTACAATACTATGGTCTGCGGACCATTGTCGGCTCTCAAAACAAGCCTATCACCTACCCAACTAAGGGACTAAAGACCCTTTGACTTCTACTAGCTTCACCCTCCACATTTCCACATTTCACTGAGACTTTATATTCACTACAAAAAATAATACAACATTGACTCAAAACTTAACAAAATTGAGCCCATGGACCCCTTCCCAACAATTCACAAGATAACAACAATCATCACAGTAGTAAAAATTCACATTCAATGAGATGCATACCAAAGCCAATGAAATAGTTCATTTTCATTAGTATGTGTTAACATAACATAAATTTCAAAGAATGAAGTAATAGTCTTAGAATCATTCATGACATACACATAAAAGTGTGTTGGCTTTTTAGAGAATCATATATTAAGTGAAATTTCCTATATACCAATTACAATGCTACCACACTAACCCCAACAATGGGACATTATGTCACCACTTTCTCCTCCACTAAAATATCTTCTCTCCTATGTGAAAATAGATAAGCTCAAGTGAAAATTCCAAAGCCCATAATCCCTCCTCTTGATCTATGAGGGTGTACTTATAACAAATGAGGTGACTCTCCACCTACCATGTGACTCTTGACCTCGCTCATGACTCTTGAGATTGTACTATGACTGTTTGAAATCCTATATGACCTTTGACCTTCTAATGACACTAGATATTTCAAGTTACATTTCACATTCCATGCGGGACCCTTGGTCTTCCACACATTTACACTTTCTCATTTTGAAAATACAATAATTACATTCCAAAAATTATGTGGAAAGATACATTGACACATATAACTTTGTGATGACACTTGGACAAGCCATGACTTGACATTGATGACATCGAACTTCATTGTGATGTGTCCAAACTAAGCCTTTCTCCTTGTTTCTATGACTTTGACTTCTTCATGATGGATCTTTGCTTGCTCATCTTCATCATTACCCTCCAAAGGGTTTAGATGAGTTCAAAACCTTCCAAGTTAGCATGAGTTTCCACTATTCTTTCGTGGTCCATCATTTATTCATGTGCTTCATGATGGTTCATTCTTTCACCCCTTCTTCACAAGTGCTCTCTTGTAGCCTCTCCTTCACGATTTCCATTGAGGGTCACCTTTCCATGTTGATATGATAACACCTACAGATGAAGTATACTCATGACAAGTGGACATCAATATATAAACCACTTATTATATATTGTTCCTTATGGAACATGTTCATCAAGAAAGGATAGAGTGTAGACTAAGAAGGAGGCTTAGGGATTGTGCAATGCACAGTTCTAGGAGGAGATGATGAAGGTCTAGTCACTATGACTGCGCAAGGCATAGTAGCTGAGAAGCTAGAAATTAGAACTGTACAGTTAAGGGAGACAATGATGTAGCGAGGTAGGCTAGATTACTATGATTACATACTGTGAAATTCAAGGAAACCTAAGCCACATGATTGTGCAATTGCGCAGTTCAAGGAGGTTGTGGGGCTTGACTATTGACTGAGTCTACATAGTGCGCAGTGGGACACTGACTTATAGGGATAATTATGCAATTTTCAAGGATAAGAGGCCGAGAGTTAGCATTGTGATTGCACAATGTGTACTCCTTGGAGGCAATGACTGCATAATGTGTAGTTCCAAGAGTTAAGGATGCTTCACTATTACTTAATACTGCATAGTGCATAGTTTCAGGAGGGAGATAGTAAGTTGCAAAAACAGTGAATGCTTTGAAATTGACTAAGTGTGGTATCAGTCAGATAAAAGAGAAAAAGACATCTAAACATGTCTTGAAACACTAGTCTCACACTTGGATAACATTAAAAAATCTAAGATAATTCACAATACTCAAAATCCACATTTATATTCATGAGCCTTAGTATTGCAATAATAATGTTGCAACTCCCAAGGCTACCAACCTAAATTATCAACCCAGGGTTCGTACAAACTTAAGAGGTATTGGCACTATATGTGCAGCATATAATGTGTCCTTATTTCATTGATCTATTGTAATGGAGTGAATTTCATGAAATCAAAGCCTAAATTAGTTGAAAAAATCGAAATATCACTCTATTTTCAAGAAATGGAAATGCTACTTGCTCAAATGTAAACACTAGTCCTAAATGCAAGAAGGTAAAGGTTATGCTAGTTGTAGGAATGAAAACTAATTGTCTATTTGTATAATGTAAACCTTGTGCTAATTTAAACAATAGGAATCATTAGTCTAATGGTAGAATGTGAAAATTTTCCTTGAAAAGAAATTAATCCTAGACGAAAACAACAATTTTTAATTGAAATCCTAAGAGAATAAATTCAAAGAAATAGGCCTAATCTAATTTGTAAAAAGGAAAGTCCTAAGTGGTGTTTATTATTCTTAAATCATAGATTTAGAGCCTAGGGGTCATTATTCAAGCCTAAGAGACACAAACAAATCTTTTGGAGAAAATGTGGTCAAGTTTACACGCTACAAGAAGGCTACATGAGCACTACAGGGGGTACTACAGGAGGACCTATTTTGCTACAGGATAGAGATAATTTTCCAATTTCCAAAGTAAACCAAATGAAAATGGGATTGGAATTATTTTTTATTGAGTATAATGTCTTAGGAGCCCATTGTAAGTGGAATCACTCCAAAATATCACTATTAACATGTGTTAAAAAATAGCAGACAATTACTACTCTAAAAATTGGAAATTCAAGAACTAGTGAGCTAGTTAACCTATTAAATGCCTAACCTAATCAAGTGAAAATGATATGGGGTAATTTTTTGTATTAAATTGATTTTTTTTTGACCCAATACAAGTGGAATAAACTTAAATTAAGCTCATTAACACATTCCAAAAAATAATATAAAAATACTACTATTTTGCTACAAGGGATGAATATAAAGAATATCACTTTTAAAATATTTTATAAGGATGCATAATGCATGTTACTCAATAAATAACCCGAAAAATAACTCACCTCAATCATTTAACCAATATTACCAACAACAAAAGAAGCATGAATAGTAAATGCAGAAATAAGAGATGCAAGTGGAAAAGACATTCAAAGGAAAAAACGAAATTGTAGAAGAGTGCTTTGAGGCTCCTGGGATGGACAAGCCAAAGGAAACTCAAATTAATATGAAGGAAACCAAGATTTAGAAGCTAAAAATGGAACCAAAATTCATTATTTGAATCAATCCAAGTAGATCACTTCTAGAAATGAAAGTGGAGATGCTCACTAACATTTTTTCTCCACAATAAGACTAAAAAATGCATGCCCCTAGAGGCCAGTTTGAATTGATACTTATACAAAGTGATCAGGAATAATTCTCCTTGAAAGGAGGAAGCCTTCCCCTCCAAAATCCCACAAATAGCGGACCTATTTCCCAACACTAGGAATTTACATTAAATGACATGGAACATGATGTCAACTGCTATAAAATGTGTTTTCAGCTGCCGAAAGTACAAAAGAGAAGAAACGTTTGCAGTCATATTCCAAGACATATAAATACTCAAAGTCTAAATTGGACCACCTCCATTCAATATTTCTTGGAATAAACTTTTGAACGATATGTGGAACTCGAGTAATGGTCTTCTAGATCAAAAGATATGGCCTGTTGAATTTTAAGGGTTTTGTTGCCTTTGAAATGAAGGAGAAGAGCATATCGAAGGTCTCCCATATTGGAGGTCCTACAATATCGAAGGTCCCACAAATTGGAGGTCTCATAAATTGAAGGTCCCATAATATCAAAGGTCCCACAAATAGCAGGTCCCATAAATCGAAGGTCCTGCAATATCGGTAGTTGGTAGGTCCAGCCCATATCGCATATCCATGATCGGCATTTTCAAAATGTCAACCTTAACAAATTTGAGATCGGTGAACGCTAATAGTGTTAAATCATCATTATTGTGAATTCAATGTTGAAGCACCGAGAAAGATCCAAGATGAATTAACAAAGGATTTTAGTGAAAACCAAAGCAGGTTCGGGCCTTTTCTCTCTCCTCTAACAGGATACGTGGCAATGTTAGATTGGTTCCGATAAGGGACACATGGTGAAGATATATTGGTTACGATATGCCACATGGTGGCTAATGTCATCATGATGTGACAGTACAATGGACACATGGTAGGAAGATTCGACATTTTCAAGGGTCAAAAGAGGGAAAAAAAGGGTGACATGTGTCGCAACTCATGAGGTGCCACTTAGAAAAATATGACGTCAGATTGTAAATCAACATTCATAGGTTGAGACATGTTGTTGCTTCAAAGTAAAACCTGTCATTGAAATCCTCATATTGAGGGGATTTGATATGAGGGCTGGAATGCAATCGAGAAGAGTTAAAGAACCAAGGGATAAGGCTAAACATAGAGGGCTAATTGGCTAAATATCGCATCACTCCAAGTTAAAACCCCAAGTGGAAATCAGCGATAAGGGGGCTACGATATAATGGTTGGCCCATGGTCAAGATGAAATTAAAGGACTAGGGGTCTAAAGCACATTACCAGGAAAGGTACCCCCTGGGCAGGAACAAAAGGCACTAGCGCCTTAAGGCTAAGCACCCGGTCACCGCCCTTGCTCTTATGAAGAAAAATGTGAGAAGGGTTAAGCAGAAGGGGCTTGTCATATCAAAGTTTTGTAATTGGGAGATTTGAATGTTGCACCACTATGAAGTTTGCAACATGGGACTTCTCCAATATTACACTGTGGTGACACTACAAGGAATATTAGGCTATGATAATGTGAAACAAGAAGTTAATGGGATGGACAAGTTGGTTGTTGTGATTTGAAGACACCACCAAGGCCACCACAGTTGATTAGTCCTGGTTGGAGAGACTGGGGAATTCAAGTGGTTAAAGAGAAAAGAGAAAGGTGAACTAGCTGAATCATTATCGCAGAGACATGTCTTCATCAGAGACAATTACAGGGATGGTCGGGAGATATTTTCCTCACCATCATTCAACTTTCATTATTTTTATTTATTCTATTTTTCTTGCATTTTAAAGAAAGAAATCAAATCCTGATTGTAATAATTTGGGAAGCAGATCTATCGCACACCAAGATAGCTAGTTGATTAGATAGCTAGAGATTTCGCTGAGATATTTTCTAACTATTAGTTCAAATCTCCCCCTGTTCTTATAAATAGTGGGAAGAAACCCTTAATAAAGGTTCTGGAATTCTGGACACGAGTGGTCTAAATCTTGCAAGTCCACCTTTGGTTCTATTTACCTATTCATGAGGAACTTGAGTGATACTTTGCTAAATGTAATGGAATCGTGATTTGGACTATTGAAGGATTAATGGAACTTTTATGTTTATTCCTATCAGAGCAATGATAAGTATGTTTTCCTATTTGTATTTCAATCCATGTGTGTTTCCCTTCTACTAAAATTGTCTAATGAAGCTGTCAGTTTCACTCTCTCATGGTTATGTATTTTGTTGAGTAGTAATAATACCTGTGTAGTTATAGATTTACTTGTGTACTTGTAATCAACATATATTTACTTATGTTGATTAGTGAAAAATGTGTCCATGAGGGATAGAGTATGAAACCTTAATTTTCACTCCACAATTCTTACCATTTCACCTCCTCATTCTTTCATACTTTTGATGGAGCTTGATGCTCCAGATTCTGCATTATATCCAGTCCTCTACATCAAATTCCCTTCTTTCTTTCCTCCTCTTCATTTTTGTACAACACCAATATTAAAGCTACTTAATGTTGTGTGCCGACCAAAAGAACCACAAATTTTTCTTTGATATTGGCATGATTTACCCCTTGTGCATTTAGATCCATGTATTGGATTGAGTTTACCTTGATGAAGGACTATTGAAATAAGCCACTTTCATTAACTTTTCCAACTAGGTGACAATTGGAGTGTAGCAGAAAATCTCACTAATAATATTGAAAAGAACTTCGCTCTTAAGATGTCTTAGGCACTAGTCTACAATCAACCGAGAGGTTGACTCTATGAATCTTCTATATCGCCTGAAGCACTTGTGCTACAGGTGCTAGAAAAGTTGACAGATTGTTTTCTGGCACTATTGTCGGGGAATGAATCATAATATTTTTCCCTATGTACGATAAATTTTTACATTCCCTATGTCAGGTGAGCAAGCGAAGTGTGGGTTAAAGATCTCTCACTGTGGTGACTCCACTATCTGAATTTCATTATAAACACCCTGGCCACTCCTCTCTCCAAATCTTATGGTAAACATCCTAGCGACTCCACTGTCTATATATTTATTTGATCATTGTGGCTTTCAAGTGGCCTCATACTCGTTTTGATGCTAAACAACAGAAAACTTCCCCTACATCTCAACTTGAGATCACTCACCTAAAGGGGTTTTGAAAATGTCCATTCCTACATTCTTGGCTAACAAATTTGCCCCACTAGAATTTTCTTCTATTGTTGGTTATCCCAATCATGTCCCTCCATTTGATGAGTGGAACACCTATTTGCCTAGATTCACTAGAAACTCAGATAGAAGGTCAGACCAACACATCAAACAGTTTCATGAATGCATGGAACAACAGGTAATTATTCTTGAATATGTACAAATGAAAGTGTTCATGTATTCTTTAGATGAGGATGCTAGAGTTTGGTATAGAATAATACCCCATGGCATCATATCTTCATTAAAGAAATTTCACATACAATTCAATCATTATCGCAAAATAGTATATCCACCAGATGCTCTATTTGAAGATTTTTGTACATATTTCAATGATGAAAATATTTCCCAGGTTAATGTCCTACTGAATATTTTTGGGAGGCCCCATTCCAAGAAGATATCTATTTACATGAAGAAGCATCACCCAGTGATCATGAAAGCAAAGAAGGAGAAAAGATCAAGCTGCAAACAAATCCTCAGAGGTATTACTCTATCAAATTGTATGATTCTCTTTCTTATGATCTGTATGACTCTAATGGGGAATCACGCGATGCAGAACCATAATAGTCTCAATTATCTAAAGCTTCAGAAAAAGAGCAAGCCCACCAGGAGGTTAACAAAGAGGCTCCAGTTCATGATTCAAATACTTCAAATGGATAACAAGTTCAAGAAGTGAGTAATTAAGTTGATGAAGATTCTCCAATACATGATTCATATGATTCAGAGGAGGATGACATTGTTATAGATGCTCAAAGGGATCTACTTACAAGCAAGTGGGGAGAAGGCTTCCAATAATTTTTTTTCAAGAAGGGCCCAATGCTGAAGGACCAAGCAGTATCTATAGTTTCCTATTGTAGAGATATTACTATTGGGAATCCTTAGTAAATTCTCCAGTCTATGACTCTTATAGTTTAGCAAATTAAGATTCTATTGCAGATTTACAAGAGGGTTAGTCCATTGACAAATGGGTAGCAAAAGATCAACAACATAGTTTTCTTGAAAAACCTAAACTTAAAGAGCTTAACAGTATTTGTGGCTGCCCTAACCAAGAGGATGTTGGTCTATATATTTTTCAAGATAATGAGGCAGTTGCTTGTCTTTCTTTTTAGTTCTATGACCTTGTAGCTGACTACATGACACCATTCTTTCGTCAGCAGTAGAGGTTATTTCTAGAGTATGGATCAAGTTTTTTGTTTGAATATTTGTCATGGGGCATGCATGTTTTAATTTTAAAATTTCAGCAACATGGAGGCATTAGGTCCAACACCCAAATGCTGACCTAGTACCATTGCAGGGTTGACCTCACTTAGGTTGATTGATGCCCTATACATAAGCAGGATTTGTATATAAATAAGCTCACTAGTTCAACATTTAATTTCCAATTGTTAAAATTTATATTTCTACATTTCAGTTTGATGAGGAAAGGACTCCCTGAAAATAAATTTCCATCAATATTTTTTGGTTTTATAGATTCATTATATTTTTGACTCCATATGCAATGGTGAAGGCTACTGGTCTTTAGGCTCTCAGCACCTTGCCAGTAAGGCACTGTCCCCAGTTGGAGCTAATGTTCTCACCTACTACAAAATGTGTTTTCAGCTACGCAAACTACAAAAGAGTAGAAATGTTTACATCCATATTTGAATGCGTAGGAGGAATCAAAGTCTAAATCGGATCACCTCGATTGGATAGTTCTCAGAATAATATTTCCAACATTATGTGGAAATCCAAAAATGGACTTTTGGATCAGTAGATATGTCTTGTTGAATTTTAAGGGTTTTGTTGCCTTTGAAATGAAGGAGATAGAGCACATCGAAGGTTCTGTCTTATGTCCCTATACTACTAGTGTAACCCTTTATTGTTATTAGTACAACCCCCTTATTATATTGTTGTGCCCATATAGTCCCCATATTGTTATTATTGTGCCCCATAGAAGCCCACGATTGTTATTATTGTGCCCTTAAACTATTATTGTTATGTCAGATCTGATTATATTATGACCCCTTAGACTTCTATATATAGAAATGAGGTCTTGTCATTTGTATCATCTAAGAATTGTTCATTTCTGTAATGTAAAGGAGGTTTCCCCTCGAAGAGGCTTATTTCTAAGGTCTTCATTTATCTTTTCTATCTTTTTGTGAGTTGGTCATGTTAGGTCCCTATACTAATAGTGTAACCTCTTATTGTTATTAGTACAACCCCTTTATTATATTTTTGTGCCTATATAGTCCCCATATTGTTATTATTGTGCCCCATAGAAGCCCATGATTACTATTATTGTACCCTTACATTATTATTGTTATCTCGGCTCTGATTATATTATGACCCCTTAGACTCCTATATATAGAAAGGAGGTCTTGTCATTTGTATCATCCAAGAATTGTTCATTTGCGTAATCTAAAGGAGGTTTCCCCCTCGAAGAGGCTTATTTCTAAGGCATTGATTTATCTTTTCTATCTTTTTGTGAGCTGGTTTCATAACATTTGGTATCACAGCTTTGGATTCTAGGGTTTCGCTGCTCCAAACAGGTCATCGTGAAATTTTCGCTATAATTTTTTTTTCCCGATGTTTAAGAAGCTTAAAAACAAACCCATTTGATACTAAACTGTGTTGAATCTTGGGTTTGAATTTCAAATTTTGTCTCACTATATTTTCGGAGATATGATCTGAGGAAGTTAGGATTTTTGCAAGCTCCAGAATTTCATCTAAAACAGGTCATCATGGAAATTTCACTATAATTCATTCACTACGAATTTTTATAAGCTAATAAAAAACCCATTTGATAAGAAATTAGTCCGAACCTCAGCTCCGAATTGCAGATCCTATCTCATTATATTTTCAGAGATATAATCTGAGGAATTTAGCAGTTTTTCAGACCCTCAAATTACATTCCAAATAGGTCACCTTGGGAAAATCACCATAACGTTCACTCTGAGAATCAGATTAAATTTTTGTCAGAAGTTACAGAAAGAGGACAGACTGAAGCTTTTGGGTATGAGTTTTAGAACCTAAGGTTGAAACAGTGACCCGCGACACATCATAAAATTTAGCTCTACCAAACCAGTCTATACTCAGGTCATCATGGGAGATTTGGCATAACTCTTCATTGGAGAATCCAATCTCAATTAGACTTGCGGGGTTAGAAATATTACTCAGAGGGCTATTACAGGCTGAAATTTCAAAACTTAATGATCTGAAATTATAGAGTTACAGTTTTTTAAAGATCAAGCTTATAAAATCAAGAAAAAGCGAGATGAGGACGTTTGATGGCAAGGATACGATAAATTGGATACTACAGATGGAGAAATATTTTGATCTACATGGCATACCACTGTTACAAAAGGTATGTATTGCATCTAATTATTTAGAACTAGATCAATTTTTATGGTATAAAGGGCTTTGTTCTCGTAAACCACTTGTTACATGGTCAATTTTCACAGAGGAAATGATAGCACATTATGTGGATACAAAGAGCAAAAACTTCTTTAGCCTATTGACAAATCTCAAACAAAAGTGTTCAATGGAAGAGAACATTGAGGAATTTCAAAAATTGAATATAAAGGAAAATGATATTCCATAGAAGCAGAGGATTGATGTCTCCATAGGGACTTCAAAGGATAACATTCAACATGAGGTTCTTCATTGGGAACCTGATTCATTGGAGAGGGCAAGAAAAGTGCAAAGCAAAATTATGGCAACAAGGAAGTCTACCCCTCACAACTATAAACATGGAGGTATTGTTTCTCCTAACCTTCCACAACCTACAAGGGTGACACCACAACAATTGGAAGAAAAAGGAGCAAAAGGACTTTGTTGCAATTGTGATAACAAATACATTAAAGGTCATAAGTGTGTTGAGAACAAATTATTTTACATTGATTGTGAAGAGGAGGAAGAAAAGGATCAAGAAACATCAAAAGAAGAGGATATACATGAGGAACCAACCCCGGAGAAAGAAGAAATGAATCTGACCATATCTTATAAAGCATTGGCAAGAATTACCACACCTAAAACTCTCAAGATGGAAGGACATATCAAGAAGAAGGCTCAAGCAGTGAAATATCAGGAAGAAAAGTATCAAGAAACATCAAAAGAAAAGGATACTTAGCAGGAACCAACCCTAGAGAAAGAAGAAATGAATTGACCATATCTTGTAATGCATTGGTCATAATTACCACTCCTCAAACAATAAAGATAGAAGGGCATATCAAGAAGAAAAGGTAATAGTGTTGATTGATTCGGGTAGTACACATATTTTATTCATTGTAAGATACCCAAGGAATTGAATTGCTTCCTATATCCAGCACCAGAGTGTCAAGTGATGGCTGTAAATGGAGGAACCATAAATTGCTCTGGAAAGTTCCATAATATCAAGCTATCCATGGGCGAATATGTATTGAATAACCCAATGCTTTCCATTCCAATGGATGGTGTTGGTGTTGTAATACGAGTCCAATGGCTACAATCCTTGGGTACAATAGATTTTAATTTTCAAGAACTTTTCATGAAATTTTCTTCGAAAGGAAAGGAAGTTGAATTAAGGGGTATCATAGGGAAACCAATAAAGGTAATCAAATCTAACAGAATGACAAATATTCTGAAGAAAGAACAATGAGGTGTAAATGCACAATTATGTTCGCTAATGGTTCCCACATCGAAATCATCTATTTCTCCATATCTCCAAAAAGTCTTGGACAATCATTCCAAGGTATTTGAGACTCCCAAAGGTCTCCCACATATTCGTGATCATGATCATTCTATTCATTTCATTCTAGGAAGTGTTCCTCCAAACATCAGGCCTTATAGATATCCAGATGCCCAAAGGAGTGAAATTGAACATATGGTTGCAGAAATGGTAGATGTTGGTATAATCATCCAACCAAATTTGGTAAACAAAGCAAGGTATGAATGGAAGAGTGGCGAAGCAGGGTGGGAACTCATTCAAAAGTTTCCAAAGATCCCAGTTCCAACAATATTTCCAGAAATTGACAAGGAAGGAAAAATCATATTGAAACTTGAAGCATTCATAGAACCAAGAAGTTGACAACTACGAAATTGATCAATTTCAGAGTATCTCATCAAGTGGAAGAACTTACAAGATGAAGATTCCACATGGAAGGATCATAATTTTATGCAAAAGCATCAAGAACTACTCAAGCATTGAGGACAACACTTTTTGAAGGAAAGGGGCATGTTAGGTCCCTATACTAGTAGTGTAACCCCTTATTGTTATTAGTACAACCCCCTTATTATATTGTTGTGCCCATATAGTCCCCATATTGTTATTATTGTGCCCTTACATTATTATTGTTATGTCGGATTTGATTATATTATGACCTCTTAGACTCCTATATATAGAAAGGAGGTCTTGCCATTTGTATCATCCAATAATTGTTCATTTGTGTAATGTAAAGGAGGTTGCCCCCTCGAAGAGGCTTATTTCTAAGGTGTTGATCTATCTTTTCTATCTTTTTGTGAGTTGGTTTCATAACATCCTGCATATCAAAGGTCCCACAAATTGGAGGTGTCGTAATATCGAAGGTCTCACAAATCAAAGGTCCCACAATATCGATAGTCAACACGTCCAGGCCATAGCACATATCGGCGATCGACATTTTCAAAATGTCAACCTTAACAAAGTTACAATCGACAAACACCAAGAGTATTAAATTGTTTGGATTGTTTCTTTAGTTTTGAAGTGCTAGGAAAGATTGAAGATGAATTAAAAAACAATTTTAGTGAAAACCAGAGTAGGTTCAGGCATTTTCTCTCTCCTCTAATGGTATGCGTGGAAACATAATATTGGTTCCAATAAGGGACACATGGTGAATAGAGATTGGTTCTGATATGCCACATGGTGGCTGATGTCATCATGACATGACAACACAGTGGACATGTGGTAAGAAGATTTGGCATTTTCAAGGTCATAATAGGGAAGAAAAGGTGACATGTGTCACCACTTGCAAGGTTCCAAGTAGCTAAGGATGATGTCAGATTGCATATCAATGTTCACAGGTTGAGACATGTTGTTTCATTAAAGTGAAACCTTTGATTGAAATCCTCAGATTGAGGGGCTCCTATATGAGGGCTGGCACGTGGTTGTGAAGAGTTAAAGAACCAAGGGCTAAGGGTAATCACATAGGGATAATTGACAATTGACGATAGGTGAAATATTGCATCACTCCAAGTTCAAACCCTAATTTGAAATCATTGATATGGGGGATCTGATATAAGGGTTGGTTGATGGTTAAGAGGAACTTAAAGGACCACAGGAATACAACACATTACTAAGGAAAAGTAGCCCCCTGGTAGGAAAAAAAGGCCCTAGCACCTTAAGGCTAAGCACCTGGTCACTTCCCTTGGTGTTATGAAGAAAAATGCAGGAAGGGTTAAGCAGAAGGGGCTTGTCAGATCGGAGGTCGATAATCAGCATATTTGAATGTTGAATCACTATGAAATTTGTGGAATGGGACTTATCTTATATTACACTATGGCAACACTATAAGGCACAATGGGCTTCACTAGCATGATACAAGAAAGTAAGGGGATGGACAAGTCGGCAGTTGTGATTCCGTGACACCACCAAGGCCACCACAGTTGATCTCTCTAGACTCTAGAGACTGGGGAATTCAAGCGGTTAAAGATGAAAGTGATAGGTGAACTGGCCAAATCATCATGGTAGAGAGGTGGTTTGTGGTGGGCTCCAGTATTGCAGCAATGATGCTTCAACTCCTGGGACTCCCTTCTTTACTTTTATCAACCCAGTAGTTCGTAACAAACTTGGAATCGATGGTGCTATATGCACAAGTACTAGCTCTTGCTGCAGTTGTCACTTGATCAGATGGTACAAGTATGCTAGGAGCTTAAGCCAACTTCTATGAGCTCTTAGAAGAAGCTTTTAACTGTTATGGATGAAAGCTAACTCGAAGGAGGCTAATCTACTTGCAGAAAGAAGCTGAAAGCTAAAAGGAAATGCAAATCCTAGCAAACCCTAGTTTTACTGACTAACACTACTGGTGCAAGAAAAGAGATGAAAGCTAATGAAATGGATGTCGTTAACTCTTGGAAAGGTAAAATGCATGTGACTAAGCTACTTCTGAAGTAAAATCTAAAAAAACATCTTTTTGTATTTTTGAGTAATTTTGTAGAATTATTATGCATCTACTTTAACTGTTTTTTATCATGCAGAGGTTGACTGGCGAAAGGGAATGGAGTGGGTGCTTGTGAGAGGTTGGGATGGTGAGAAAAGGGCCTAAGGGGTCCTTAACATCCTTCCAAAAACTTTCACAGTGATCAGATCTCAAAAAAACTGCTCACGTGAACTTCTACAGGAAGTCTGCAGGGGTTCTATAGGTTGTTCTACAGGATGTTCTACGGGAAGGGTTGAAAGAGGATTTTTGAGGGCTGATGGAGGAAAAATGGTGGGAAAGTGGAAATGAAGGATGGATAAGGTTGTTAAAATGTGTGCGACTTAGCAAGTGAAGCTCAAGAGTGATGAATATAGTTTGATTTTCTCAAGGATGGAGAAAGCAATGTTGCACAAAAATATAGAAATTAGGGCAAATCGGGAAAGTGTAGTGAATGGAGGGTACGAATCTTGGATTAGGGTCTAGAAAAGGATGGATGATAGAGGAAGGATAGGTATGGGTGTATTACAGGTGCTCCGCACACTATTTTCTAAAACTGATCGAACCAAGACTAGAAAAACCAAAGATCTATGTCCTTTGACCTAATCTGGCCTAACAACCAGAAAAATGATGAACATAAGTTTATAGACAGGAAATCATGAAAGATAGTTATGGAAACTAAGTAAGAACAGATCTAAACATGTAAGTACACCTGGTATCAACTTTTCCAACTAAAAATCTAACACTAGCAATTGCATAGAAAGGCAAGAACAATGTTTTTGTGGTAGCAAGTATGCCTTGGCCTTAGCTCATGGTCCCAAGGAGGGAGAGATGACATCAATGATTGCTTGATGGCATTTTTGCAGATCTTTTTTGTTACCAAACTGTCAAATCAACCTGAAACATGAAAAACTATCTTAATCATCAAAAACAACCTAAGTAACAAAGCAAGATTTTAACCTAAATAACAGAAATTATTCTATGAATGCAAGGAAAACGCATAAAAGTACACAAAAAGGAGGTACTGGCACTTGGGTTGGGCCCAAACCCAAGAGCTACAACTTCCTAAGAAAGCTCAGAGCTGGTGAAAATTGAAACTTATCTCCATTACTCAAAAAATAATCATGTCACAAAATTGTTTACAACAAGAGCTCGAAAATGAGCTGAAAGGCAGAGCTTCAATAAAGTGCGAAAAACAATTATTGAATAGCTAAACTACCAAGGCTTGAAGCCTTCCTACTTATGCACCACGAGGACTCCCAACAACCCTCCTTAACTTTAGGGGCTTGACTGCTCAAAACTGTAGTTGATCAACCACTTCACAAAATCTGCTCGGCTGCCTCTTGGAATCAACTTTGGTGGGTTGTTGAACTCCGAGCTGATGGTGGAGAACTTGAGGAAGGGGTCATTTAGTGCTGGAGACACCCTTCCTACAAATCCTCAACCTGTTTCTTCGTATTTGGTTGTCAACTTGCTCATAAATGCTTGACCTTGGTCCAAAAGATGTCCAAAAATCTGCAATAAGCATGTATTAGACTTTTGTGGTCAAGTGACTATTCTCATTCATAAATTAACATAAATATATTAAAAACCATGCATAAAACTATGAAGAATGGTGGATTAATCAAGAATAATAAGCAAAATGAGCCCATAAAGTTACCCATTTTTGGGGCTCATCATCACCCCCTTGCTGAATGTGTTGCTCATCCTCTGAGCAACTAATCCAGCTCATCATCTTTGATTACTTTGACTGCCTCTCTGATATCATAGACTTTCGAGGTGATGTCCTCTTCTCGGTCATGAAACCCTACCTTTCTCTCTACCTCCTCTCATTGCCTATGTTCTTCTTATTCTTTGACCCCTTCCAGCAGTCCCAAAAGCAATGGAGGACTGAACTTGAGGCCAATCCAGGTGGCCTTCAGATTTTGCACTGATTGTTTATAAAGTGGCACTCTTGTCAAAGCCTCCCTCATCCTTGTTGGGGAGTGGTATTCTCTTATTTTCAGACTGTGGAACAAGGCGTTCCACCTCCTTGTGCAATCATGGATGCAGTTATCACCCAACAGTCTTTCCATGTCCTCAAAGTGAGTGATGACCTGAGCTTGCCTTTTGATGTAGTCAGGAAGAGCCTAAGGGTTGTTGGCAAGGTGCTGATGGGCATATACTAAAGCTGAGGGATCTTCTAGTTTTGCCCTGATCATGAGTGGCGCACGTAGCTCCCTATCCATAACTTTTTGAATTTCTGCTGCCCTCTTTTCATCATGGCTTAACCAAGAAGCCATGGCAATGAGTTGCACATCTCCCAATGCAGTATTAGGGTCCCATAGATTCATGTTTAGAATCTCCAAGTTGTGTAAATAAAATTCTACTATCGTGGCCTTATCTTCAGCTGAGATACTGTCACACAAATATATGAATTGATTGTAATTCTGAAATGGAGTAGTGCCCCTTTGGGCCAGTGTTTTAATTTGAAATTGAAACCATTGGTCTTTAAGATATAATGCATAAGATTTGGCAAGTTTCCTAAATTGTAAGGCTTCTATTGCCCAACTGTCCATGTAGGCCAATTGGACCTCTTTCTCTTACAACTGCTATTTCGAACCCTGTATTTCTTTTGCTACCTGAGATTCCTGTTCTTGCAGTAGTTTTGTTAGCATTTCCACATTAGCTTGTAGCTCTTCCTCTTTCTACTGTGTCTCAGCTATGTCCTTGTCTGCTGGAGGTCTTCCTTGCTACTGCTTCCCTCCCAAAATGGACAGCCTATCTTCCTTGTGGACTTCTTGTAGCTACAACTATTTTTTCAGCAGCTCATGCTCCTCCTGCAACTTGGCTCTTTTGCATCTTTCTACATGTCTTACCATGGAAAATTCTCCTCTTAATTCTTTTAACTTCTCCTCCATGTGGCCTATATCCTCAATTCCTTTAGATTTGGCGATTTTCATCCATGTGTGTGTTCTGATCCTCTCTTTCTCTAATTCGAAAAATAATGGTACAACAAATTTCCATGGGATGATTTTCACACCCTCTAACAGATTGTAATATGAGCCCAAATTAGGTTGAGGGGTAGGTTCAAGTATTTCTTCATTTTTCCTCTCCCCTTGTGATTTTTTAGCTACTTTCTCCTCCAATTTCTTAGTCTCTTTTAACTTGGCTAGAGTTTCCTATATAGATATTGTAGCTTCCTGTAGAACTGCCTTTGAGTCCATCGACTTAATTTTCTCTTTCCATGTAGAGGTTTTTGGGATTTCTCTTTCATAGGTGATGGATATCTTGGAAGGAGACTCTTCCTTCTGTTTAGTACGTGAGTCCTTAATGATAATCAGTTCCTTGGACGGTGGCTAAGGTTTGCCTACTTTGATTCTTGTGCTCTTTCTGGCTTTGAAGTACATGGAGGTCCTCTTTCTCTTTCCTTTTTGCTTTATGGGTGTGCTTAATGCAGCAAGCACAACTGATACCTCCCTTGCCAATGTTTCAGGGGATTTCTCTTCCTATTGTTCTTTTTCTTTGCTTCCTGTAGAAATCTCTGTGCCCACTGCTTTTGTCTGTATTGCTGATATCTCAAGATGTGTCTTTCCCTTTTCTTTCTAGGTGCTTGCTTTAGCTATGGTAGCCTTCATTTGGGCTTTCTCGGCCTTTTCCTTTCTACTCTACATCCTCTTTTCCCTTAGTATTTTTGTTGTTGTTTCTTCCTCTGTTTTAGGCTTAGCAGTCTTGCTAATTTCTTTCTGCTCTTCCTGTGCTTCCTCTGTTTTTCCCTTTGCTTGAACATCCTGTGCTCCCTCATCATTGTTCTTCTCAACTTCTTCAGTTTGCTCCCCCTCCTCACTGCTGGATGGGGTGATGTTCTCAACCAAAGTTCTAACGTTATCCTACCTGGACATATTTCTGAATGTTTCCCAAGATATGGGGATAGTATAGGTGTGTAAAGCATCCTCCACTAATAGTTTGATAAGCCCATGATGGGCTAATTGATCTGGGATCCCTTCATTTAGCTTTGCACCACATTCAATTAAGGACTGAAGAAGGAAATATGGGATGCTTAGTTTCTTGGCTGGAGGAAAGTCAATCCCATGCCTTAATTCACACAACAACCTGAAATGATATCCATAGATGATGCTAAACCTCCCTTCACTTATGATGTACTTCATAATTTGATAACTAACTTCACTCCAGAGAATAGGCAAGCTGGTTCTTCTAACCTTGTTTTTGTCTTCTACAGGATGCTCCTTGAGCAGAAAGAATGTTTTCTTAGCAATTTGGCCTAATGACCTCTCCTCTTTGCTCCAAGGGAGCCCCAATGGTAGACCAGTAATTCTACTGATGAGCTCAGGGGTAAGTTCTAGGGTCAAACCCCTAAAACTAATTGTGGCATGTGTCTTTGAATGTGGTCTCAGGGATATTAAAAACTCTTCAGTTATTTCCTCATCATAACCCTGAATTTTGTCAAAGAAGGAGATCCAATTTTCCTAAGTGAAAAGGTCCACCACCTCAGGGTGCTCGTGCAACTTGCTAGATTCTGAGGGTTCTTTTCTTATGAATCCTTCTGGCATGGTGTTGAGTGCTCTTTTTCGTTTTAACGAGAAAGGGAAATGCTCAAGAAAACAACAGTTAATCACTGAAATAGGGGATAATTGAATTCAGTTTCTTCTAAACCCAAGAAGGAATTTCTCATGTGTTCAATATCAAGTAGCAATGATTCCCTTGTTTTAAGACTACTGCCACCCAAAATTTGACTGTCTGTTTATGAAAAGTTTTTTTTTTTTTTTTTTTTACAGGACAAAGTATAAGGACATAGGTTCTCTTTTCAGCACATAGATAGGTATGTAAATTCAGTTTTTTTTTCACACATGGCTGGCCCCTACTGCTGCATATATCTTCCTTACAGGAGAATTTAAAAATGATGAGGAGATTTTGAAATGTAGAGGAAGAACTGGGTAAACTTGGTGAAATGTGCAGGCAAACTTTTACATTTTCTGCAATGCACAGGTAGACTTTTACTGTCATTTCTCAAACTAATGCCATTCAATTCACCACCTTTTACAACCAAATCATGCACAGAAAAGTTTTTTTCGAGCCTACCTTGTTTGGAGCTCAAATTTCTGACGAAAATCCCAAATTTCCTCCCCGCAGAGTTGTTCTCTGCCTTTCCTATAGAACCCTTCCTGTAGAAGGCTCCTGGTTCCTATAGAATGAAACTGCGCTTCCGACAGAGCCCGATAGGTGGGATATTTTTAAAAATAGGAAGAAAAACTGATGGAGGATGATTGGTTAACTATTTTGGAAGTGGTGGATGCATACTCCAGTCGAGGACGCCATGAGTGCAGAATGAATTGAGGGTGGTACACGTTTCGACTGAGCATCTTTTAACTGTGTTGTGATTCGTGGTGAGGGGATGAGGTGGCCGGACCAGAACGTTGATCTGACATCACAGCCATAATGTTTTTGCATGTTTCTGACTGCCATCACCTCCTCTCTACCGTTATCCACTGCCACCATTACCAGTCCCGACGATTTCTCCTTGAATGGACACTCCACACGTGTTGGCTGCACATCTAATCGACAATTTTGAATGTAACGGGGCTCGTTTGGATTCCACGAGGATATGTAACTAGCCAAGGGTGACCAGTTGACTGGCCACCGATTCCACTCAATCCAAACCATTCCATAGTCATGCAACTTTAAAATATAATTTATGCAATTGAAGAACGAGTTTAGGCACTTACTTGCGTGGTCGCAGCCTGTTATGCAGATTTTGGGTTTTGGAACCCATTCCTTCATTTGTTGTTGTTGCATGCATACTGCATGCTTGGCATCGGTTGTTGCTGATGTTCATACATTCAAGTAGAGATCCATGCATGTTTCGTCTGCCATACTTTGTTGTCCCTATCTTTGAAGTATGTCTTTCAGAGGGATCAGCTGCTACAGGATTCCTGTAGGAAGTCTTGTAGCTGCTTCTCCTCCTAGAATGCAAGCTAGAATTAGCAAGGCTATACTACTAACGAGGGTCTCGGCTGATGAGGAGTCTAGTTGGAGGGTATGGTAAGTGAAAAATTGCTGCTAGAATGTTCATTAAAAAGTTCTTGCTGGTTGTACGAAGAAAACAAGATTTCTGTCTGTGGCTGTATAGGAACATAAAAAAATGAGTGCAATGTAGGTGTACAGAAATGGAAAAAGGGTGACATATGGTAATAGGTGGAAACATGGATGTTGGCAGGCCGCATAGGTAGATTCCAAACCTTCAGATTTTCTTCTGAGATCAATTTTGGGTCGCCTGTAGGTTCTACAGGATCTTCCTGTAGGTTCTGCATGATCTTCTTGTAGAAGACACAGAACTTCCTATAGAAGGTGAAATCTTAGCCTAAATGAGATCAAATCTTAGGAAAGGGTAGCAGTCATGGAGGAATAGATTGTGAGGGATGCTTGCAGCCTAGTGCTAACCTCTGTCCTTGTCTTGTGTGATCCTCCTAACCTGCAATGTCCTTCCTACAACCTGCAATGATTCAACAGAAATTAGGTTTTTTTTTCTTTTTTTCTTTTTCTTTTTTATTCTTTTTTTTTTTTAGCCTGAGAAAGCTGGGGCACCTCCAGGAGGTTTTCACCCTCACTGTCTACCCTAGGTGCCTCCAAGAGGTTTTCACCCAAGGATCTTTTATTCTTTTTTTTTTCTTGTTTTTTCAAGGTGTGGGTGGAGTGGAGACAGGGCTTGCTCCACTAACAACACTGATTTATCCAGAGTTTCAATGAACTCCTGCTTAGAAAGGGGCTTCCTGTAGATTTTCAATCGATGCCCATTGACGAGCAGGGGGATGGCTTCTTCATGAATGGTCCTGATAAGGACTGAACCATTGTCCTTGTATTTCTCCACTGTATATGGTCCCAGCCATATTTTCCTTAGCTTCCCTTTGAAATCCTTGTATCTTGAATCATATAATAGCACCCAATCTCTTGGCTGAAATTATTTTTCTTTAAGGTGTCAGTCATGCCATATCTTCCTTTGAAGTTGGACCACCTATAAGTGGAGAAGGGCCTGCATTCTTTGTTCGTCTAGTCCACTCAGCTGAAGTAATATTTCCTGCTATAAATGGCTGAGATCTAGGTCCAGTTGAGCTACCAACCTCAATGTGTTATATTCAAATTCTATGGATAGCAAATCCTTCTTCCCATAGACCAACTCATAAGGTGTGAAACCTATTGTAGTTTTCCAAGTAGTGTTGTAAGCCCAGGTGGCCTCAACTAAGCAATTTTCCCAATCTTTTCTGTTGCTGCTCACCACTTTAGTCAAAATCTCTTCCAAAGCTCGGTTAGTGACTTCCACCTATCCATTTGCTTGTGGATGATAAGGGGTGGAAGTTTTGTGCTTAATCCGGTGATACGTGAGAAGGTCTTCAATCAGGTTAGAGGTAAACTAACTTTCTTGATCAGTGACTAACTCTCTTCGGTAGCCAAACTTATAGAAGATATTTTCCCTTAAAAACTTAGCCACTTTTTCTTCTGTTGCTGCCTTGATTGCCTTTGTTTCTGCCCACTTTGTTAGGTAGTCCGTGCACACAATGATGTAAGACTTTTGTTTTGAAGGAGGGTTGATAGGACCCACAAAGTCCATGCCCCACTCCTCAAATGGCTCGAAAGTCACTTGAGGTTGGAGGGGAATTTCATCCCTTAGAGTCGGTTTCCCCATCCTTTAACATCAGTCACATTGCCTGATGTATCTCCTGACATCTTGATGAAGAGTGGGCCAATAGTAGCCTGCCTGTAGAATTTTGAAAGCTGTTCTTTTTGCTGCAAAGTGGCCTCCACAGGGCCCATCACGACAAGTTAGGAGGATGTCAAAAACTTCCTCCTCCCTGACACAACACCTCAAAATATGATCCGGGCCAAGTTTAAACAAGTTACCCCCAATCCAAGTGAATGGGGTGCTTTTCCTCACAATCTTGCTCTTCTCTTTTGAGGATAGGTGTCGCAAGAACTGTGTTGAAACCAAGTAATTTGATATATCAGCAAACAATGGAGAGAGTACTGAAATAGCAAATAGGTGCTCATCTAGCATTTGATCGTCCACCATCCCTTCTTCACTTGCAGACAAATCTAGCTTAGACAGAAAATCAACAACAACATTTTCCTTACTTGGCTTATCAATAATGGTCAAATCAAATTGCTACAATAAGAGTAACCATCTAATGATACGAGCATTTACATCAGGTTTATTCATTAGATACCTAATTGCAGCATGATCAGTGTGTACAAATGTTTGATAACCAGTGATGTAGTGTCTGAACTTATTTAGGGAATGGACTACAGTTAGGAGCTCTTTCTCGATTACAGTATAGTTTAACTCTACGTTGGATAGGTTTTTACTGACAAAATATATGGCATATGGTAGTTTTTCTTCGACTTGTCCTAAGGTTGCTCCTATGGATTTGTTCGAGGCATCTGTGTGAATGTGGAAAGGTAGGGCCCAGTTTGAACCTCTCAAGATTGGGGCAGTTACCAGCTTATCTTTCAACACATCTAGAGCCTCTTGACAGTCATCAGTCCATATAAACTCAACATCTTTCCCCACAAGAACAAACAATGGAGAGGCTAGCTTATTGAAATCTTTAATGAATCTTCTATAATATCCTGCTAAACCTAGAAAAATCCACACATCTCTTACCTTTTGAGGAGGTGGAACCCTTTGGATGATAGCAATCTTGTTGGGATCCACCTGTAATCCTTGCTGAGAAATTATATGACCTAGCACAGTCCCTTCAGTCATAAGGAATTCACATTTCTTGGGACTAAGGGACAGGTTCATTTCAATACACTTGGTTAAAACTTTTCCCAGGTCATTCAATGCTTCTTGGAAGTTGGACCCATAAGGAGTAAAGTCATCTGTATAGATTTCTACTGAATCATGAACCAGCTCAGCAAATATGCTCAGTACTGCTCTTTGGAAAGTGGCAGGAGCATTGCATAAGCCAAAGGAAAAGACCTAGTAGCCAAAGGTACCCCATGGACAAGAGAAAGTGGTCTTATCTTGGTCTTTCGGGCTGATTTGGATCTGATTATACCCGCTAAACCCATCTAGGAAGGAAAAGAACTTCTTCCCTGCTAGGCGGTCTAACACTTGATCTATGAAAGGCAAAGGGAAATGATCCTTCTTGGTATATTTGTTAAGTTATCGATAATGTACACATATTCTCCACTTCCCATTTTTCTTGGGCATAAGCACCAAAGGAGAAACCCACTCGTTGTCAGAGATGGGGTAGATGAATCCTGCATCCAGCAACTCTTGCAATTCTTCTTTGACAATGTCCTTAAGGGCTGGATTCATTCTCCTCTGAGGCTGCCTAACTGGTTTACAATCCTCTTTAATGTAAATGTGATGGGTAAAGGCTGAAGGATGGACTCCTTTCATCTCCTTATAGCTCCAAGCAAAAGCATCCAAATGGTTGTTCAATAAACTACACAACTCTTTCTCCTTAGAGGGGGATAGGGGTGAGTTGATTTTCAAGGTTCTCTCAAGGCCAAATTCCACATTCTTAATTCTGGGAGAGGTCAGATTAGTCACACAGAGATCCACTAAAGCACTAGCTTGGGTGTTTTCTACCAATTCTTCTAATGGCAACACACTGGGAGGCAGATTTTGAATCAAATTCTCAATAAGATCATCCTCGGTTTGAGGAATTCCCCTGGTGGCTTCCGTTATGCACAATGGTGCAGAGTGGATTTCATCCTCATCTTCCTCGTCCAACTAGAGAGGTAAGTCATGTTCTAGTAGAGGTTGGGCAGGAGGATATAAGACTAGTTATTTGGACATTGGCCCTTTCTTAATGGTCATGCTCTCGACTCGACAATTGATGTAAACATCTGCAGTAGCTAACCGAGGCCTTCAAAAAATGAGGGGGTACCCATTGAGTTTTGCCTTTGGCTGAAGGACCAAAAAGTTCACAGGGTACTCCGAAGAATCAATGGAGACCATGACATCTTCCACAATCCCTTCGGGAGTCACGGTGGAGCGGTTTGCTAACTGCAGTACAGTCGAGGTCTTCCTTAGGGAACTCTAAAGGTTGAGTTTGAGCATGGTGTCCCTGGTCATAACATTAATGGCAGCCCCTAGATTGATCAAGGTGTGGGGGATTATGGTGCCATTGATGTGGACGTCGACTACAGGACTCCCAGGGTCCAGATATTTTGGATAGATTATTTGTCCCAACATCAGGTCAGACAGTTGTCCTATAACATTGATAGTTGAGGCATCTCTCTTACGCCTGCCTGGGTGCCTAAAACACTTCTCTTTGATCAATTTGTTGTAGATTGGTACATCTTTTATGGCTTGGAGAAGTGGTATTTTTACACACAACTGCTTAAGCTCGCCCAAAAGTTTAACCTCTTCTAGGTTTGGTTGCATAGTTCTAGTTAGTCTCTCAAGAAAGGGTGGAATGACTTTGGATTCTCTTTCCTGTTTCTATTCCTCATCCTCCTTAGGAGGAGATTGTCTATCTGGGAGAACCTTCCGAGATCGTAGGTTGATCTCCTGAATCTCCACAACATAGGTAGGGCATGTCATCTCTCCAGTATATACCTGTTGGGCCTATTTGTTATTGGGGTCGGGTTCAGTTGAGCAGGCAGCTGGGGTTGTCTCAGAGGAGCAGGAGGTAATGGTTGTGGTTGAGTAGGTGGTCGAGGCAAAATAGCGGGAGGAGAGTTGTATTGGGGCTTCCACCCTTGTTGAGGTGAATTCCACTAAGGTTGTGGCTGAACATGAGAAGGAAATGAATGAGCAGTAGGTTGAGTATGATATTGAGATGGATATGACCAAGGAGGGGGTGTGGACCAGGAAGGATGAGCAGGGGGACCCCAAGAAGGTATGTGAATGGATTGGTTGGGGTTGTAATAAGTTTGGGATGTCCCTTGCATCCCTTGCTGGTAAGGTCTGGATCCGTGTGGCCTCCTTTGGTTTAGTAAGTAGAGTGGTTCAGTGGCTCCTTCAGCCCCTTGGTACATAGCTTTAAGTCCGGGTAAGGTTGGGCACTGTTTTTTAAGGTGGTCTTCCTCACAAATGAAACATACCTCTACTAAGTGAAATGGACACTCATTCCGAGGATGCTTCCTTGTACATTTGGGACAAAAGATGGCCAAAACCTTCTCAGCTTCCTCTTTCTTCTGTTTGATTCAAAAATTATCTAGTTGCATGGCAATGGTCTATCTCATCTCCCTTTTAAGGTCTTCCATCTGATTTCTAAACTCATGTTTGGAGAAGGTGGGACTGGCTGAAATTTGATTCCCCCTACATCTTTTCCAGGCTGCCCTAGAATGGTTTCTAAACAAAGCCTTTATGTCATCATAAGGTATTTGGTAGATGTCTCCTCCAGCCAGCAAATGGAGGGTATCTAGAAGGTCTTTAGGGATTCCTTGGAGCAGAACCAACTTCAGAGATTTAGGGTCAAGCGTGCACCTAGCCCTTTTATAACTGAGTTGGAACCTTTCTTCATAGTCTTCTAAGGATTCATCACTTCCCATGGTCATCCGAAATATTTCTCCCTTCGTTTCCTTTGACCTAGAGTAATCTCGGTATTTGTTGTTAAAGGCTTGTTTCATCTGAGCCCAAGTTGTGATACTGTTTCCCGCTAACCCCATGAACTAGCATAGTACTACATCCTTGACGGTAGAGGGAAAGAGTTTCAAGTTTTGCTCATCTTCCGCATAGTCATAAGTTCGAAAAAGGACAACAAACTCAAACAAGAAGGTATTAGGGTCTTTAGTGGTCAATTCATGGTAGTGAGGTAAGGCTGAGGTACTGATCTTTTCCATTTTTGTGTCCCCATTGGTCTCTCAGATGGGAAAGGCACTTTCTATTCTCTCCTCATTTCCTATACCATTTCTGTGTTTTGCCATGGTCTCAGGAGGAATGTTTTCTTGCTCTTCTTATATTATAGGATCTTCGTATATCTCTTGAGGTTCACCTATAGGTTCTTCTGGATCAATGCCACTAAAGAAGAGATAAGGGTGACTCAGTGATGTGGTGGGGGTGTTGGGTAAGAATTTTCCTAAATTTTCTCTGTTCCTATGAGGCATGAAAGGAAATCTTTTTGGTTGTTTTTCCTTTTTTGCTTGTACCTGCAAAAACTAAAATAGATTGAACTACAACTAACTAAAATCTATATTGCTAAAATGAGAATGCAGAATTGAAATGAAAGCAGGAAAGGACTAATCTATGTTACTGAAATGAAATTGCAGAAATGAAATGCTAGGCTACGCTTGCAGAATTGAAATTGCAAAAATGAAATTCTAATCTATGCTTGTTGAATTGAAATTGCAGAAATGAAATGCTAGGCTACACTTGTGGAATTGAAATTGTAGAAGGGAAATGCTAATCTATGAAAGTAGGAAATATCTAATACACTTTTGTGGAAATAAAATTGCAGAATGGAAATGAAACACCTACTCCACTCTTGCTGAAATAAACTACTGAGCATAAGGTTGCAGTAGAAAATAGAAGAAAAGTAGCAATCACAAATACTCTGACACTTCCCTAGAAATGGCACCAAAAAGACGGTGAGCTCTAGTATTGTAGCAATGATGCTCCAACTCCTAAGACTCCCTTCTTTACTTTTATCAACTCGGTAGCTCGTAACAAACTTGGAAGCAACGGTGGTATATGCACAAGTACTAGCCCTTGTCGCAGTTGTCACATGATCAGTTGGCACAAGTCTGCTAGGAGCTTAAGCCAACTTCTATGAGCTCTTAGAAGAAGCTTTTAACTATGATGGATGAAGGCTAACTCGAAGGAGGCTAATCTACTTGTAGAAAGAAGCTGAAAGCTAAAAGGAAATGCAAACCCTAGCAAACCCTAGTTTTACCGACTAACCCTACTGGTGTAAGAAAAGAGATGAAAGCTACTGAAATGGATGCCATTGACTCTTGGAAAGGTAATATGCATGTGACTAAGCTACTTCTGAAGTAAAATCTGAAAAAAAAAAACATCTTTTTGTATTTTTGAGTAATTTTGCAGAATTATTATGCATGTACTTCAACTGTTTCTCATCATGCAGACGTTGATTGGCGAAAGGGAATGGAGTGGATGCTCGTGAGAGGTTAGGATGGTGAGAAGAGGGCCTAAGGCATCCCTTACATCCTTCCATAGAGTTTCACAGTGATCGGATCTCTAAAAAACTGCTCACGTGAACTTCTACAGGAAGTTTGCAGGGGTTCTACAGGTTGTTCTACAGGATGTTCTATAGGAAGGGCCGAAAGAGGATTTTTGAGGGCTGATGGAGGAAAAATGGTGGGAAAGTGGAAATGAAGGATGGATAAGGTTGTTAAAAGGTGTGGGACTTGGTAGGTGAAGCTCAAGAGTGATGAAGATAGTTGGATTTGCTCAAGGATGGAGAAAGCAATGTTGCACAAAAATATAGAAATTAGGGCAAATTGGGAAAGTGTAGTGAATGGAGGGTAGGAATCTTGGATTAAGTTCTATAACAGGTTGGATGATGGAGGAAGGATAGGTATGGGTGTATTACAGGTGCTCCACACACTATTTTCCAAAACTGATCGAACCAAGACTAGAAAAACCAAATATCTATCTACTTTGACCTAATCTGACCTAACAACCAGAAACATGATGAACATAAGTTTATAGATAGGAAATCATACAAGATAGCTATGGAAATTAAGAAAGAATAGATCTAAACATGCAAGTACACCTGGTATCAACTTTTCCAACTAAAAATCTAACACTAACAATTGCATAGAAAGGAAAGAATAGTGTATTTGTGGCAACAAGTATGCCTTGGTCTCAGCTCATGGTCCCAAGGAGGGAGAGATGAGATCAAGTATTGCTTGATGGCCTTTATGTAGATCGTTTATGTTACCAAACTATCAAATCAACCTAAAACATGAAAAACTATCTTAATCATCAAAAAAAAACTAACAAAGCAAGAGTTTAACCTAAATAACAGAAATTATTCTATGAATGCAAGGAAAACACATAAAAGTACACAAAAAGTAGGTACTGGCACTTGGTTTGGGCCCAACCCCAAGAGTTGCAGCCTCCTAAGAAAGCTTAGAGCTGGTGAAAAGTGAAACTTATCTCCATTACTCAAAAAATAATCATGTCACAAAAAAGTTTACAACAAGAGCTAGAAAATGAGCTGAAAGGCAGAGCTGCACTAAAGTGCGAAAAAAAACTATTCAATAGCTAAACTACCAAGGCTTGAAGCCTTCCTACTTATGCACCACGAGGACTCCCAATAGCCCTCCTTAACTTTAGGGGCTTAGCTGCTCAAAACTACAGTTGATCAACCACTTCACAAAATTTGCTCGTCTGCCCCTTGAAATCAACTTTGGTGGGTTGTTGAACTTCGAGCTGATGGTGGAGAACTCGAGGAAGGGGTCATTTAGTGTAGGAGACACCCTTCCTACAAATCATCGGCCTGTTCCTTTGTATTTGGCTATCAACTTGCTCATAAATGCTTGACCTTGGTCCAAAAGATGTCCAAAAATCTGCAATAAGCACGTATTAGACTTTTGTGGTCAAGTGACTATTCTCATTCATCAATTAACATAAATATATTCAAAAGCATGCATAAAACTATGAAGAATGGTGGGTTAATCAAGAATAATAGGCAAAATGAGCCCATAAAGTTACCTAGTTTTGGGGCTTATCAGCTTGATTAGAGACGATTACAAGGATGGTCAAGAGATATTTTCCTCACCATCGTTCATCTTTCCCTATTTTTGTTTATTATTTATTTATTGCATTTTAAAGAAAGGAATCAAATCCTAATTGTAATCATTTGGGAAGTAGAACTATCACATTCTGAGACAGCTAGTTGATCAAACAACTGGAGCTTCGACTGAGCTATTTTGTAACTATTAATTCAAAGCTACCCCTCTCCTTATAAATATGGGGGAGAAACACTTAATAGAGGTTCCCGGACTCTACATTTGAGTGGTCCAAATTCTGTGATTCCAGTTTTGGTTCTATTTTCCTCTTCATGAGCGACTTGAGTGATACTTTTCTAAATGTAATGGAATGGTGATTTTGACTCTTGAAGGATTAATGAAATTATTATGTTGATTCCTATTAGACAAATAAGAAGTATGTTTTCCTCTTTGTATTTCAATTCATGTATGTTTCTCTTCTTCTAAAATTTCGTAATGAAGCTACCAGTTTCACTCTGTTAGAGTTATATGTATGCTACTGAGTAGCAATAATACCTGTGTAGTTATAGATTTACTTGTGTACCTGTAATCATGTTGGGATGGGATCCCCTATGTCAGTTTTGGGGTTAAGATAACCCAAGTTTTGATACAATTTGGTAACTATTGTAAAGTCTCCATGATTTTTGGATGTAGAGCGCATAGATGAATACGAGCCAAAGGGGTTTAGCCCCTTGTTTTATGTAAAGTTTGAGTCAGTTTTGAGATCCACCAATGGTTTGCGGACCATGGAATTGTATGAAAAAGTTTATAAATAAGTGTGTCTTAGAGAGTCTAAGGCTTATGTTTTTATAGTAATTGATGATGGATAGGAAGTGATAGCCAAGAGAAGTGGGTAAAATAAGAGAAGAAAGGCTCTACAACTAAGTGTGCAGAGGCCTAGGTAGAGTCTGCAACTAAGTGCACGGACCTCTGCAGTCGTGTACGCAGGGTAGTTTTGAGTCTGTAATCTTGAATTGAAGATTAATAAAGAAAATTTCCAAAGAAGTCTTGCATGTTTTTGTTTACTTCTGTTAATGCTATATGTTGTCGATGAATGATGTATTTTATGGAATATTGATTGAATGTTGCATGATTCTTTTCAATAACTGCTAATGATGTACACAATGCATGTTTTAGTATTTTCGCAAAGACTCTGATTAGTTCTCTAATGTTTACTAATAACTTAAGTAAATTTGCTCGAACCCTAATTTACGACTACTCCCTCATTCGTGTAAGTAGGTTAATTGACTATTAGAGGTTCGCAAGGATGGATCATAGACCCTCACGAAGGTTTGAGGGCTATTTTAATAGAGTTGTAGTAGTGTTCCATAAGAGGTTATTGATCTGCATGAAGAAAGTTCTGAGCTACTGAAAGACATCACACTAGTCTCTAGATTGAGATACTTGGTTCTTGCATCCCCCTATATTGCTTCAGGTGAGACTGAAGCCTGTTCTATGCAGGTTGTTACCGAAAGGGCTAGTAGTGTAGGGATTTGTTGGTTGGTGCAACTCACTCTGAACTTGGGTCAGGATGCCCCAAGCCAACAAATGGTTCTGTTGCCTAGTTTTGAGGACAATGCAGTGAGTAGGTTGCACGGAAAGTGACAGAGACGCAACCTATGAAGTTGCACACAAGACGCTGCACCATGGAGGAAGATGCCATTATGCACAATATGAATGTGACCATTGGAGTTATTGTTCGTGACTTGACTACCAGAAGATGGTTAAGTGGAGTGGGGTGGTGGCATTTAGGGTGACATTTTTTGAAGATCTATCTCCAAAACAACATTTATTATTAGAAATTGGGGGCAACAGCAGAATTTGAATTCAAAACTCCCTATAAATTACACATGTCGGTCCAATAGAGAACACTTTGTGCTCTCAGAATTGTTAGTGAGTTTTTTTTTCTATTGCCTATGAACCGATCAGCTTGGGAAGATTTAGTCATGGCTTCACGTTCGCTGTTGTTTGAGATAAACCAGAAGTTTATTGTTGACAAAATGCTTGCACCAAGTCTTGTTGAAATTGTGAGTACTAGCGATGTTGCCTTTGAGGCAGCTACCCTAGAAGTAGCAAGTATGGAAGCTTTGGCTCATGTGCCTCCGACACTGAGGTCACCTATGCCAAAGCCTACACCTACTAGAGAAACTCAACCAGCCAAATCAAAGAAGGAAAAGTAGAAGAAGCCAGTACCAGTTTGCGCTTCCATAAGAATGCATTCTGACACACAAATTTCGAAGAAAGATAAGCAATCAAAGAAGGTAGTGGACCTGGAGGCAGAAGAAGCCCAGGGAACCAAAGATATTTACAGTGAAGGGGTGGAAATTATAACAAGGCTCCCTGAGTATATCCCTCCATGGAAGGGAAAAGTGAAGGTCACAAAGGACCCAGATTCTAAAAGTTCACCATATCTACGCCCCTGCTACTTGAGCAGGTCCCATTTGAAGATCTGCGGCTTGCAAGGATCCCACTGTTGAAAATGGAGGATTGGAACCTTGGAGACCACATTATGTTTCCACACTTGGCAATGGACAAGTACATGAGGTGAGTATACTATGTAGAGTCAGGTGTTACCACATTGGAAATGGAGGAATGGGTCTGTAGTGTCGAGCACTCGGGGTTACTTAATCTGTTGTAGGTGCCACATTATCATCACAACCCCATTAAAACAATCTGTGTGCACCAACTTTTCACATTGATGCACGATGGAAGTCTATGGCTTAGAGGGCCTATACCCATTATTGACATGCTTATTCATAGAATCACGCACCTCCCTTATAAGGGCACAAACCTGGCTAATGAGTTTGGCAGAAAGACTGGGGAGAAAGACCTTGCAGAAAGAATGAAGTGAGATTATGGCCTCGTGAAGAAGTCACAAGGGTATTCAATTATGTCTATAACAGACCTGATAGTTCAATTGGCTGCTTATATTTTAGTAGGAAAGGTGATGAGAAAATGCCGCACGGATGAAGTTCTCACGCCTGTAGTTTCCCTTTCTGCACATTGCGTGAAAGGTGTACAGTTTAATTGGTCAAGATATCTCTATCAGGAATTCCTAGCGAACTTCCGAGAGGCCCATGATGAAACAAGTTGTTCCACTACACTTGGTTGTTGTTACCGATTGTGCTTGTTGCATGGGAATTCCCGGAGGATAGCCAATTTCCTCCACTAGGAAAAGTGAAAAAAAAAAATTGCACTATTTTTGGGGAACGAATCATAATATTTTTCCCCGTGTAGGACAAATTTTTACATTCCCTATGTCAGGTGAGCAAGGGAAGTGTGGGTTAAATATCTCTCACCTTGGCGACTCTGTCTGAATTTCATTATAAACACCTTGGCTACTCCTCTCTCCAAACCTTATGGTAATCATCCTTTCATCTCCATTATCGATATCTTTATTTGATCATCGTGGATTTCAAGCGGCCTCATACTTGCTCTGATTATAAGAAACAGAAAAATTCCCCTACATCTCAACTTGATATCACTCACCTAAAGGGTTTTCAAAATGGCCATTCCTACATTCTTGGCTAACAAATTTTCTCCACTAGATTTTTCTTCTATTGTTGCTTATCCCAATCATGTCCCTTCATTTCATGAATGGAACACCTATTTGCCTAGATTCGCTGGAAACAAAGATAGAAGGCCAGACCAATACATCAACCACTTTCATGAATGCATGGAATAATAGGTCATTGTTCTTGAATATGTACAAATGAAATTGTTCATGTATTCTTTAGACAAGGATGCTAGAGTTTGGTATAGAACAATACCCCATGGCACCATATCTTCCTTAAAGAGATTTCACATAGAATTCAATCATTATTGCAAAATATTATATCTAGCGGATTCTTTATTTAATATTTCTGTACATATTTCAATGATGAAAATATTTCTCATGTTAATGATCTTGCTGAAGGTTTTTGTGAGACTCCATTCCAAGAAGATATCTACTTACATCAAGAAGCATCACCCAGTGATCAAGAAAGCAAAGAACGGGAAAAGATCGAGCTGTAAACAAATCCTTTAAGGTATTACTCTAATGAATTGTATGATTTTCCTTCTAATGGTCTGTATGACTCTGATGGGGAGTCGCGTGATGCCGAACCATAATAGTCTCAATTATCTAAAGCTTCACAAAAAGAGCAGGCCCACCAAGAGGTTAACAAAGAGGCTCCAGTTCATGATTCAAATACTTCAAATTGAGAACAAATTCAACAAGTGAGTAATTAAGTTGATGAAGATTCTCTAATACATGATTCATATGATTCAGAGAAGGATGATAATATTACAGATGGTCAAATGGATCTAATTACAAGCAAGTGGGGAGAAGGCTTCCAACAATGTTTTTTTCAAGAAGAGCCTAATGTTGAAGGACCAAGCAGTCTCTATAGCTTCGTGTTGCAGAAAGATTCCTACTACGAATCCTCAGTAGATTCTCTAGTTTATGAATCTTACAGTTTAGAAAATTAAGATTCTACTGTAGATTTCCAAGAGGGTTGGTCCATTAACAAATGGGTAGCAAAATATCAGCAACATATTTTTCTTGAAAAACCTAAAGTTGAAGATTTGTGGCTTCCCTAACTAGGAGGGTGTTGGTCTATATAGTTTTCAAGATAATGAGGCAGTTGCAAGTCTTTATTTTTAGCTCTATGACACTGTAGCTAACTACATGACACCATTCTTTGGTCAGCAGTAAAGGGTGTTTCTAGAGTATGGATCAAGTTTTTTGTTTGAATATTTTTCATGGGCATGCTTGTTTTAATTTTAAAATTTCAGCAACATGGAGGCATTATTTGGAGCACCCAAATGCTAGTCTAGTACCATTGGAGGGTTGATCTCAATTAGGTTGACTGATGCCCTATACATAAGTAGGATTTGTATATAAATAAGCTCACTAGCTGAGCATTTAATTTCCAGTTGTTAGAATTTATATTTCTATATTTCAATTTGATGATCAAAAGGACTCCCTAAAAATAAATTTCCATCGATATTTTTTTGTTTTATATATTCATTAAATTTTTGACTCCATGTGCAATGGTGAAGGCTACTGGTCTATAGGCTCTCAGTACATTGCCAGTAAGGCACTGTCCCTAGTTGGAGCTAATGTTGTCACCTACTACAAAATGTGTTTCCAGCTACCCAAAGTACAAAAGAGCAGAAATGTTTACAGTCATCTTCCAATCCATAGAAGGACTTGCAGTCTAAATCGAATCACCTCCATTGGATAGTTCCCAGAATAACATTTCCAATGGTATGTGGAAGTCCAAAAATGGGCTTCTAGATCAGTAGATATGGCTTGTTGAAGTTTAAGGGGTTTGTTGCCTTTGAAATGAAGAAGATAGAACACATCAAAGGTCCCAAAAATTGGAGGTCCCATAATATCGGAGGTCTCTAAAATCAGAGGTGCCATAATATCAGTAGTGAGCACATCCAGACCATATCGCATATCAATGATCAACATTTTCAAAATGTCAACCTTAACAAAGCTGCAATCGAAAAACACCGAGAGTATTAAATTGCTAGGATTGTTCCTTCAGTGTTGAAGTGCCAAGAAAGACTGAAGATGAATCAAGAAATGATTTTAGCGAAAACCATCATTGGTTCGGGCATTTTCTCTCTCCTCTAACGGGATCCGTGGAAACATAAGATTGGTTCTGATAAGGGACACATGGTGAATAGAGATTGGTTCTGATATGCTGCATGGGAGCTAACGTCATCATGACGTGACAGTACAGTGGACATATGGTAGAAGTATTCGATATTTTCACAGTCATAAAAGGCCAGAAAAGGGTGACATGTGTCACCACTCACAAGGTGCCATGTAGCTATGTATGACGTCAGATCACATATCAACATTCGTAGGTTGAGACATGTTGTTGCATCAAAGTAAAACCTCTGATTGAAATCCTCAGATTGAGGGGCTCCTATATGAGGGTTGGCATCTAGTTGCAAAGAGTTAAAGAACCAAGGGCTAAGGCTGATCACAGAGGTATAATTGGCAATCAACAATCGGTAAAATATTTCATCACTACAAGTTCAAACGCCGATTGGAAATCACTGATAAGGGGGATCCGAGATAAGTGTTGGCCGATGGTCAAGGGGAACTTAATGGATCACGGGCATACAACACATTACTACGGAAAAGTAGCCCCTGGGTAGGAAAAAAGGCCCTAGCACCTTAAGGCTAAGTGCCTGGTCACTTCCTTTGGCATTATGAAGAAAAATGCGGGAAGCGTTAAGAAGAAGGGGCTTGTTATATCGGAGGTCGGCAATCAACATATTTGAATGCTGCATCACTATGAAGTTTGTGGCATGGGACTTCTCTAATATTACATTGTGGCAACACTACAAGGCATAACAGGCTTCAAGGCGTGATCTAGGAAGTTAAGGGGATGGACAAATTGGCAACTATGATTCCGTGACACCAGCAAGGCCACCACAGTTGATTGCTCCGGACACTATAGAGTGGGGAATTCAAATGATTAAAGAGGAAAGCGATAGGTGAACTGGCCAAATCATCGTGGCAGAGACACAGCTTGATCAGAGATGATTACAAGGATGGTCAGGAGATATTTTCCTCACCATCATTCATCTTTCCCTATTTTTTATTCTGTATTTCTTTCCTTTTCAAGAAAGGAATCAAATCCTGATTGTCATCATTTGGGAAGTATAACTATCACACACTGGGACAGCTAGGGGACCAGAAAACTGGAGCTCTGGCTGAGATATTTTGGAGCAATTAATGTAAAGCTCCCCCTCTCCTTATAAATAGGGGGATGAAACACTTAAGAGAGATTCTGAGATTCTGCGTCCGAGTGGTCCAAATTATGTGATTCCACTTTTGGTTCTATTTTCTTTTCCATGAGGGACTTGAGCGATACTTTGCTAAATGTAATGGAATGGTGATTTGGACTCTTGAAGGATTAATGAAACTATTATGTTGATTCCTATCAGAGTAATGAGAAGTATGTTTCCTCTTTGTATTTCAAATCATGTATGTTTATCTTCTACTAAAATTGTATAATGACGCTACCAATTTCGCTCTGTCACAGTTATATGTATGCTACTGAGTAGAAATAGTACCTGTGTAGTTATAGATTTACTTGTGTACTTGTAATCATGTTGCGATGAGGTCCCCTAGGTCAGTTTTGGGGTTAAGATAACCCAAGTTTTGATGCAAGTTTGTAATTAATGTAAAGTCCCCACGATTTTTGAATGCAGAGCACGTAGATGAATATGAGTAAAAGGGGTCTAGCCCCTTGTTTTATGTAAAGTTTGAGTCGGTTTTGAGATCCACCCATGGTTCGCAAACCATGGCATTGTATGAAAAAGGCTATAAATAGGTGTGTCTTAGAGAGTCTAAGGCATATTTTTTTTTTATAGTAATTGATGTTGGATAGGAAGAGATCGCGAAGAGAAGTGGGTGAAATAGGAGAAGAAAGGTTCTATAGCTGAGTGTGTAGAGGCCTAGGTAGAGTCCCCAGCTGAGTGTGCAGACCCCTGCAGTCGTGTGCGCATGGTAGTTTGAGTATGTAACCTTGAATTGAAGATCAATAAAGACAGTTTCCAAATAATTCTTGCATATTTCTGTTTACTTATGTTAATGTTATATGTTGTCGATGAATGGTGTGTTTTATGGAATATCAACTGGATGTTGTGTGATTCTCTTTAATAACTGCTACTGATGTACATAATGCATGTTTAAGTATTTTCACGAAGACTCTCATGAATCCTCTGATGTCTACTAATAAATTAAGTAAATCTCCGTGAACCCTAATTTAGGACTACTCCCTGATGCGGGTAAGTAGGCTATTGACTGTTAAAGGTACACAAGGATGGATCGTAGACCTTCGGGAAGGTCTGAAGGCTATTTTAACAGAGTTGTAGCAATGTTCCCTAAGAGGGTATTGATCTGTGCTCTGAGGTGTTGGAAGACATCACACTAGTCTCTTGATGCAGAAACTTAGTTCTTCCATCCCCCCATATTGCTTCAGGTGAGACTGTAGCCTATGCTACGTAGCTTGTTGCCGAAAAGACCAGTAGTGTAGGGATTTGTTGGTTGGCGCAACTAACCGTAAACTTTGGCCAAGACCCCCTAAGCCAAAAAATCAACACAGATTTACTTATGTTAATTAGTGACAAGTGTGTCCATGAGGTATAGAGTATGAAACCTTAATTTTCACTCAACAATTCCTACCATTTCATCTCCTCATTCTTTCATACTTATGCTGGACCTTAATGATTTCGATTTTTCACTATATCGAGCCCTCTGCATCGAATTACCTTCTTTCTTTCATCCTCTTCATTTTTCTACAATGTCAATATTAAAGATTCCTATTTTTGTGTGTCAGCCACTAGAACTAGACATTTCTCTTTGAGATTCGCCCGATTTACCCCTTTTGCATTTAGATACATGTATTGGCTTGAGTTTACCTTGATGAAGGACTATTGAACCAAGCGCATTTCATTATATTTTCCAACTACGTGACAATTGGAGTGCAATGGAAAGCCCCACTGATAATATTCAAAAGCATTCTTCTGTTAAGATGTCCTAGGAACTTGTCTACAATCAACCTAGAGGTTCTTTATGGGAATATTTTATATCACGTGAAGCACTTGTGCTACAAGTGCTAGAAAAAGCAACAACATAACACATTCCTAGATTTTCTCAATCAATGGAGCTCCAAAATTTGTCAATAATTTCATGATATTCAGTTCATTTATTATCCAATATTTGTCCATTCTGTTGTATGGAGAAATTCACTATATTTCCTCATTCAAAATTTACTCCATATTCTCTCAATATTCTGCAAAAATAAACAATATTAGGCACATAGTATGGAATTACCTCTAAACCTTCGTAAGAACATATTAAAAGTAAAAGAAAACCATTATTAAATGGAGAAGGATAGGTTTCATATAGCCTTCATGTGCCTAAGAAATGTTATATGGGCTTTAATTTCTATCTAATTTGGATGCCCATCATAACCCATACATAAATTGTTACTCATCCTTTAATCAACCTATTCATTCCCCTTGCCTTGTGGTTCTTCATGTATGCTGACCTATTTCTTTCAAGGTTTATTGGTCCATATGTTTCTGCTACTGCTGCTCTTGTTACTAATCTTCTATTTTCATTTCTTCCCCTATCTCAATTTCCTATGGAACTTCTAATGCAAGTTTAGGTTGTTTCTTTCTCTCAGGCAATTCTTTAATTGTAATGGTTTCTATTTGTGAGGGAAACACTTTAATTTTGGTTTGTCTTCTTGGTGTTCCTCTGGTACTTCTCCTTGAAAAAAGAATAATTATTGGCATCAATTACCTCATTACTAACATCATTCTTATTGAAATTCAAGCCTCTTACTACTGATACAAATTCTTAACCATGGCACATCATACTATCCATCAAATTCTTACGAATATTATTTACTAGAAATCATAATTATCTTTGCTCATTAGATTCTAGAATTGAATTCACTTAACAATTACAGAGGGAGAAATGATGCTCAATAAATTGAAGCAAAAGAAAGGAATGATGTGATGGCCAACCTACTAACTTGGACACCTTTCACTCTCGGACAATTTACCATTATACATCACATATTGTCTATAGAAAATCATTTATAGCTCTGTTTTGTTTATTTGTACCTTGTAGAAATTAATTAATCATTATCCAGCACTCAAGTATCAATTTGTTTCTCTTGTATCCCTCTGTTAACTTCCTATAGAAATCTGTCTATCGCCTGCAACAGTTTTGTTCCTTCCTGTAGAAGCTCTATTTATCCTGTAGCAACTTTGTTTTCTCCTGTAGCATTGTTGGGACTCCTATAGAAACCAACTAGAATCCTATAGAAGCAATTATTTGCATGCCAAGAGGTGGTGAGTTGACCTTTTTATTCTTTTATTCTTTTATTTTTATTGAACTTTTCATTATCTTTTATTTTTTCAAAACTTTCTCTATTTTTTTCATTGCATGCAAAATAAACTCAAAGTGCTTTGAGTTAAATGAGTTGGCCCTCACCTACCCCTTTGCACTCCTTGTCCTCCATCATGACTAAATCATTACATCCCAGCTTCTCAAGTGCTCTTCACTTATGTGTTGTCCTCTCCCCCATGTGCAGGTGTTTTGGTGGAAAAGTGAAGTTAACTACTAGATAAGGTTTTGGCTTCTTTTCTCCTAAGTTTGGCTATAAAAAACTTTTCCTTCATACACTTACAACATTTAACTGAGCTTAAATAATTTTGTAGGAGAGGTTTTGAGGATTTCATAACTAGGCCTTACCCTTGATGTATTTTTTCAAGTGATATTGAGGTGTTGATATGACTGTTGAAGTTGCATTTGGTGGTTCTAAAGCTACTAGTGATGATCCTTTGATGGTTGCATGATACTTCTGAACAAAGGTAATGTCTAATATTTGAGCTTCTTAAGATGTCATATTCTTATGCTCATTGCTCTGAATCTTTTTTTCTCTCAAAATGTGCTTGAGTGATTGAAGTTCCCTTTTTAGGTCTTGTTGATCGTGGATAGCTATTGTTGGAGATTATCATTGACCCTGTAGTAGCCTTGCAAAAGTTTTGTGGTTGCCAGGATCAATAACGTGATCCCTGAATCATGGTAAATTTTAGGGGCAAATTTTAGCCCAAGGGCAAAATTAAAGGGGTTTTTCATTTTAGAGGGCCTAAATTTTTATAAAACACCCATTTCATATATTTAGCCCAACTTTTATTTAAAAACTAAATATTTTTTTCATTTTAGCCCAAAAAAAAAGGGGCGGATAAACTATGAAAATACTCATTTGACTTGATTTGCCTAGTTTGGGAGGTTATATTCCATTATGATGGCTCGATTCATTTGCAATCACCCTTGCAATCACCCATTTTCTGGTTTGGGAGGTTGTATTTGGTCCCAATAAATAAAAATATAATTAAAGTGGAGGTATGGTAAATAAATAAAACCTCTCTCTATACATCCTCCAAAGGTATGGTAAATAAATAAAAATATAAATAAACTAGAGGTATGGTAAATGAATAAAGCCTCTTTTTATATTTAGTATGTAACCCTCTTTCTATTTAAGAAGGCTCAAAAAAGAGGTTTTATTTAAGTGAATCGTATGGGCCAAATACCATATTTATAAAACAGGTATGGAAAATTATTAAAAATATAAATAAACTAGAGGTATGGTAAATAAATAAAACATTTTTTTATATTTACTCCATAAGTCACCTTATATTTACGAACATGCAAGGGTGTAAATAAATAAAAATATAAATAAAGTGGAGGTATGGTAAATAAATATAAATATAAATAAATTAGAAGTATGGTAAATAAATAAAATCTCTTTTTATATTTAGTCCGTAACCCTCTTTCTATTTAAGAAGGCTCAAAAAAGAGGTTTTATTTAAGTGAATCTTATGGGCCAAATACCATATTTATAAAAGAATGTATGGTAAATCAATAAAAATATAAACAAACCAAACGTATGGTAAATAAATAGAACACATTTTTGTATTTACTCCATAAGTAACCTTATATTTAAGAACACTCAAAAAATGCCTTATATTTAGGTGAAGTCTATGCACAAAATACTATGGGCCAAATACCATGGGCCAAATTATTATTAATGCCATGCAAAAAAACATTATTAACCCTAATATTAGTATTAATAAAAATAAATATGGCACATGGTATTGACCCATGGTATTCACGTGGAATGTAGCCTATTTAAAGGGGTAATTAAACTAGCATAGATCCTAAGCCCCGAGAGGGATAAAATATCATGATATGAAAACTAGCATAGAGTGAAAAAATATTTGATCCCTCTCAGGACTTGGTAGATCAAGATTAAAAGTGGATCTTGTAATTGAATTTCACTTAAACATTTTAACTTGGTTAAAATAAAAAATAAAATAAAAATCAATTATTAATTTTATTAATTTTTATAAATTACTAACATTATTTATTAAGCTCCAGGTTTATGATAACCCATGGTATTGACCCATGGCAATACCATGGTATTCATGTGAGCATAGAATATTTAAAGAGAAATTCTATCATCTTAGATCCATCTTAATTCCAGGTCTACCAAGTGCTGAGAGGGATAAATAGATTTCATCCCTCTAAGCGTGGTAGATGGTAGATGTGGAGTTCAGATGGATATAAGATGGTTTTTATGATAATGAAGATATTAAATAGACTTAGGAAATTAAACATATTAAGGTGAATGGTTAAAGCTACATTTAGTCACTTCACAAAATTTAGTAAAAAATACCAATATCTCCATTAATATTGGTTTTTCTGATTTAACAAAAAAAATTCAAAACAATGAAATCTTATCACTCTTTCTGCATCACCCTTGCAGAAGAGAGATATTCGTTGTGAGATTTCCCACCATTTTTCAAACATTCTCAATATGATATCTTCATGAAAAAGTTAAGGTACTAATGTTGGATTAGTTTTTTAAGAAATATGTTGGTTTGTACAACCTTTCATCTTCTTTGTTATTCTTAGTTTGTCATAATGATCAGTGGTTGGTCCACTACACCATGTAATGATCAGTAGTTGGGCCACTGCACCATATTGTCTTAAAAGGCAGAGATTGTGCACCAAAAAGGAGATTAATCCACATGTTACAATGCTATTAAAAAATGCAAGATGTATGAAGGTAGTGAATTATGCTAATAAGTAATTTAGATTGGGAGAGAGGTAATTAAATTTAATTATTTAATTGAATATATCTAATGAAAATAATAATAAATCTATATTTATATATTTATATCTTAATTGGAATGCTTCTCAGAATAGTCACTTCTTTCCATTAGATCCCCTTCAGGCCTTTGGGATACCTACTACTTTCATATATTATATAGTTGGGGCTTGCTACTTGTTGGAACGTTGGGCTAAACAAACTTGATGTGTTTTTGATCTTGCAGTTGGAGTCTACGGAATAAGAAAGAAATTTGATAGCTCGACAAAAGTGGTAGAGAAAAGATTAATCTCTCCTGCCTTGACAAAACTAGTGGTCAAGATCAACACCTACAATAAATTTGTTGTGGAATATTATGAAAATTAATAGAGGGATATGAAAGAGTGTACAGTAAGAACGTTGACAAATGACTACCACTGAAACTTGCAACATTGTTTGTAGGAAGAGAAAATTATGTTTCTTTTTTCCAGACATGTATGTTAGTATATTACAGTTTAATGAATATGTTTTCCTATAATCATATATGGTTTCATACTTTAACAAAACATTCGCTAAGACTTCACAATGTTCTATTATTCAGAGAAAGATTTGCCAAGATCTTACAAGATTTTATAATTCAGTGAAAGATTCGCCATGACATTACAAGATAATATAATCCGGTGAGAGATTCGCCAAAAAAATTATATATACACATTATATTATTGATAAAATCACCTCCCATATTTCCTATGTATCATGGGGATTTTCCCATTTATTATACATATAGATTTACGGTGGTTCTTAAAATTTTCCCTGCCCTGAATGCTTCATGTTGGCCAGTTCTTCATTCTAGTGCTTCCAAGCGATTTTGACTGTGGTTCTGGAGGGCTTCTGTAGACTGCTATAGGAATGTGTGTCTTCATGTACCAGTCAATTAGACCTTGCTAGGGTAATTATTTCCTTCAGGTGATACCTTTAAAAATATTGATAATTAATGAGTAATCTATTGACAAGGATCATAGGCCTTTTTTGGGGTGGAAGGGATGGAAGAAGGGGTTAAAATGGGTTCTTTTCATGGAAAAAGATGAAAATGAGAGTGGAGAAGAGGTCAACTATTATAGAAAATGAATGATGAGGATATGGTGCACCCCTCCTCTTATTTATAGATTAAAAACATAATATATAAACCCTTTTTCTATGCCAATCATGCTCCTCTAGCAATCCGAGTCACTCTTGTAGAAATTTTGGAATTCTCTATAGCATAATTGTTTTATCTATATCTCTCACACAGTAAATTTGATTGACCTAAAATTTGGTGAGCATGTTTCCACTGGATGCACGAAACTTGAGAAAAATTAAAAATGGTTGTGGGTTATTGAGGTCAATTTCTCAAAAAGTGTGCACTAGAATTTGCTAAAATTCCTTGAGAGTGTTACCATAATCAATATGCCTCTCCCCATGAAACAAATTATCCAATGGATGCATGGATTTTGAGCTATGGTAAAAATAATTTTCGCCCTATGTAGTTTGGCCTCCTATAACAAAACAAAAGCTTCTTGTAGCATTTTAGGAGAGTAAGGAAAGTGAATGGGAAAGGCTTCGGCATGATAGGTGGATGTTGTAAATGGATGAGGTTGATGGATGTTAGAAAATTATATATTATAAAGCAATGAAACACATAAAATGTTGCAGAAATATAAACACAAAAGACGCATAAAATAAGAGAGACACAGATATACGTGGTTCACCCAGTTTGGGCTACATCCACGAAGAAATAGCCAGCCCTTTCTTTTATATTATCCAACAAAATAAAGAGATACAACCTACAGTATATCCGTTGTAATTCCCTCTTTGCTCTCAATCTCCTCTCTCTTCCTCACTCAGAATACAGATCTACATAGACGCAATACAATTCCTTCATATATAGCGAGGGGTTGCCTTCTAGGGAAAAAAACCCTAAATTAAACATAACTTCTACCGTCAGATCTCTGCCTAATGAACAGCCCAGATTGACTACGAAATTACAACATTTTACAAGGAAATTTTACATCTATTTTTAGCTTCGGGGGTGCTGCCACCAATCCCCCTTCCAAAGGGGGGGCTCCAAAAGGTCACATCCACCCCCCTAGACCCCCCCTGTAGCGTATATTTTATGGGTGGTGTTGTCGCCCCATTACGAACTAGGGTCCAATGCAGTGATACCTTTGAATACATAAGATAATCAAGCTCCACACCCAACAATCTCCCACTTGGAGACTGATTATAACAACTCCACCGCTGCTTCATTTATTGGAGAATGAATCCACTTTGGACTTGGCTCTTTCTCATTTTCTTCATCATGCATGAAGACCAATTGAAACTGAGAAGATTCTTAGTTTCTCCCTGGTTACAACTTTTATAAACATATCTGTAGGATTCTGGCTAGTGTGTATCCTTTCCAGCTTCAACTATCCATCTTCCAACACTGACCGTATGAAATGGTACTTGAGCTGTATATGTTTAGTCTTGGAATGAAATGCAGAGTTCTTTGCAAGATGTATGGAACTCTAGTTGTCACTGTATAACCTGCCCAACTCCTGCTTCTTACCCAATTCATCCAGAAACCTTTGTAACCAAATTATTTATTTACTAGCCTTTGTAGAAGTAACATATTCTGCTTCTGTTGTTGAGAGTGCAACAACATTTTTCAGTTTTGAGACCCAACTGACAGTTGTTCCACCTACAGTAAACACATACCCTATTGTGCTCCTCCTTCTATCTCTATCACCCACCATATTTGCATCAACATATCCCTATAGAGCAATGTTTTAACCACCAAAGAATAATGCTTGATTTGTGGTACCTCTCAAATACCTGAGAATCCACTTCACCGCCATCCAATGTTCTTTTCTTGGATTGTTCATGTACCTACTTACAACGCCCACTCCATGTGCAATATTAGGCATTGTGTAGACCATTGCATACATTAATCTTCCAACTGGTGATGCATATGGAACTTTAGACATATGAGCCATTTCTTCCTGAGTCTTGGGACACTCCTCCTTACTTAATTTGAAATGGCTAGCCAAAGGTATACTAACTAGTTTTGCATTCTACATATTAAACCTTTTCAACACCTTTTCTATGTACTCACTTTGAGACAATGTTAATTTGCGATTCTTCCTATCTCTATTTATTCTCATACCAAGTATTTGTTTTGTAGCACCAAAATTATTATCGAGAAATCTAGAGTCTATGCAGAGTTGCTAGTCCCACTAAGACGGGTAGCTATCTTAGAAACAAATAGATTAAAGTTACTTTCGTTTTCCTTTATGAGAAGTACATAGGAGAGGATCAAAGAATACCAACCTCAATCTTTTGCTCGGTTCTTTGCTTGTCCCTTCTCCTCACCGACACGTCTTCGCCACTTCTGCCTTGACCACTCCGCTTCAAAGAGTACCTGTAAAGTCAAAGCAACATAATACCTTCAATGTGTAGAGATCTACAATCATAAGCAATATAGGACCAGATATATATTGACCACACAAATGCATATACAATCAGATATACAAGAATGTGGAGGAAAACTTGAATATCTTTATTGATATAAAGATTAAAAGAGAGGATTACAACCCATTGATCTGACCCAGCATCATCCTCCCAGCATGAAAGCCCTTCTTCACCTCATGAAAAGCTTAGATCACCCAACACTATGATATTCCACCAAGAAATCAACAACACTTCCTTACAAGATACAAAATTACAGCCTTTGGATCTCTAGGATGAGGGATCCATATATAGATGATTGCAGGGGGGTGAGTCAGCTTCTGGGATTTTGATTAGTGTCCTCTCTCTGATAGTTATTGATTCCACTTGGAGATTGGTGATCTCTTACTCATCTCTGGGCAAATTCAGAGAGCCAAGTGTCACAGGAGAAGTTTCTAGAAGATTCCATGACGATCCACCTTGCAAACTGTCTCTGCCATTTGTCTACTCTTGCCCAGCGCACCCTACAAAAGGGCTTTCCAGTATGCATCACACCCTTTACTCTGAGCAGGTGAGATGCATCGCACCCTCTACACTGGGCAGTCTGTATGGTCCAGCTTTGACCACTTTTGAGTAGTTTTCTGTGTAGAACTTCTAGGAGATGATGTAATCAGCTGACCTTATTCCTTTAGGGTGTGAAGCAACACTTTTAGGGACTTAGGATCCCTTGGTTTATGGACATGTATGATTGGGGTTGCAATGCCCAAAAATTTCTATAACAGTTTCCCCCTAAAGCATGAGGTCATTAATCTTTTGATGTCAGGTGAAATGCTTTATCATGACAATCTGAAGTTTTTTCGAGCTGGAAGGCGACCTATAATAAGATACAATACAATACATTATTTCCATAATATTTTCATGATCTAGCTGAGGTGGGCATTCCCATGCTCAACTTTATAAATTCACTTTCATGTACATAAGACAGATAACCGTCTGTGTGGCAGACTGATGATTCCAATAGAGCCATCATCCTTTGATTCGGATGATCATCTGTGAAGCAATGATGTACATTTGATGTCTTTATTTTCCTGAATATATCGCAGCCCAGATGGATGAAACTAGATCCGGGGTCTTCAAACTCGTCCAATCTTCACTCGGAGTACAAGTCGATCCATGCGAAAGATGTTCTGGAGTCGAACATGGAAAGACATTGCCTGATTATCAGCCAACGATGTAAGCTATTAACAGGCGCGAGAGGAATCACCGATAATGATGATGACCCTCAAGGTACTACAATACAATTCGCGTGGTGTGAAAAAGGGACTTGGCATCGAACACCATGCAAAGTCTTTCGGTCGAAGGCCATTGTGTAAACCTGTCACCGGAAGTGAGAAACTTGCCATTGAGGCATGCAAGCTTCAACGTACTGAAAGGGTTGTTCCTAAGTCGACTTCTTGGATAATGAGCTGATGTCGACAAGAAGCGACCCATCGTAGGAAGGCCTTAATGAATCCCACATCTACGACACGGAACAGAGTAAATGATTTTGGAGGTGAAAACAATCTGATGATACAGGGTTCAGGGTGGCAGTCATGAAAGAATGGAGCGTGAATGTATTGCAGCGGATGAGACACGGGTGAATTCTCTGAGTGACTTTTCTTGAACATACCAGTGACACTGACATGGATTGGTAGCGTTAACCCCAAATATGGATGGTGCGACGGACCAATGGTGACATGACCGGTGAATGGAATAACCCAACCTGACTCGGACGTGGAGTGAAAGTGTCATGTTCAAGAGGGACATGCTACCAATAAATTTTCTTCAAGTTTTCTTCCCAATTTTTCCCCAGTCATTGCTGATCAATACCTCTTTATTTTTATCAAGCTTGAGGAGGATAACATATGCTTGTTCTATAATTTTCCCTTCAGGAAAACCCGTCACTATGTTTTAATGAGCCTAGCGACAGTGAAACGTGTTTTTGTCTATATGGACAAGTTTATCACTATTGGTTTTAATGAGTTTAATGACAAAGATAACTCGGTCATTCTCAATTTTACAGAGTTTGAAAGGGATGTAAAGGAAACTCCAATAATCTTTTTTAATCATATAATCCCTTAAGTCCAAAAAAGTATAAAATAATATGAAAGGGATGAATTTTTGATAATTTTAACGAGCCGAACAAAACAAGCGCTCAATCTTTTTGTGTAATAATCCCTTGGGACCAAAAAGATTAAAATCTAGAGGAGGGATAGCACTCCCGGTAGCTTTAACGAGTTGGAGAGGCCAACTACTCGGAAACCTTTCATATTTTATGAGTCAGACGAAAAGAGCTTAAAGGAGACTCATTTTTTGAGGAACGAGTGATAATTTCAGGTAGTAGCTGATTCCAGGTAATGTTTGGAATTTTCCAATCATAGCAGTGTCACAAGGATGGCTAATAAGATCACTCTTCGTAGTTGTTCCTCAAAAGGGGTAAACAATCAAATGGAGGTGAATGATCAGCTAAAACAGAGTGGAGGTGATGATGAGAACACGACCAGGGCTGATAAGCTGATGATAATGCATTCACAATGGTTATTTACTGAGGATTGGTTCATTTTTTAATGAGCTTAAACTCTGGGGGAACGCTTGCTCATTGCTAAGGTTTAATTTTTAACAAGCTTGAACTTCGCATAAAAACTGCTCGTGCCAGTCATATAATAAGGATGTCTCATCGATAGGTTCAATTTTTAGGGAGCTTGCACCATTTGAAACTTTGCTCTAGATCCTTTCATTATGCAAGCTAGGAATGACCAATCCTACGAGTTTAAAGGGTTGAGAAACTACAAACTAAGAAAATAAATGGTTGCTCTTTAGTTTTAGGCAAAAAGGTTTGCATGCCCCTAGGCATAGCGAAGTAGAGTTTCCAAGTTACCATATGAAAGCTCTCGCATTTGCAAGATTTCTCCATCCGCGTTGCTGACAAAACACTTCCTTAGCGATGTCTACCGAAATAGACAAAGGTGAGTGGCACAGTCGCCTGCACTGACATAACTTTGACGAGGGAATATTATTACAGTCTAATCCCATTTTCCTAAATAGACGGGTGTGTCAGACTAGTCATATATCCTCCGTGGAAACCTACTCTATACCCAAGGTTTTCCTGCCGAAACAGACCAGGGTGCATGCCCCCTGGGTTTCAGTCGTCGCTACTGAATTACTCGCGTTCTTCAGGTGGATGGACTGGATATTGATGAGACATTCCTTGCGTGAAAAGACCAGTTAGGGATGGCATTTGACTATTAGCTATGTGTGAGCTAGGGAATGAAAGCTGGTATACGAGCTGGACCATTCGGCCTTCATGCGGAAAACAAATTACTCTAAAGAGTGAGGAGACAATGGCTCCCATGCTATAAATATAGCCATGCCCAAGGAGTAGATTATAATCTAGAGGTCCTTGGACTACCATTACATTCATATAAATGGTTTTCCTTCTCAACGTTATAGGTACATTGGGAAGGATCCCTAACGGTGGACTGGTTCCTTTGTCGAAGCTTGTAAGATTTCTCATCTCAAGCAGAAGCGATGGCGAACCAATCGCTTTCCAAGCAGTTGAGGAAAGGATACTCACAGAAGCCCCTTCATCTATGATGGTACCGACCATGACCATTTTGTAAGCTTGTACAATGATTCGGAATGGTACACTAGCCTGTAAATGGGGTCTGCCTAGTAGATTCCAATCAAAGGAAACGACTAGGTTGCTTGGAGGTGGGACCGAATAGACGGCCGGATATGACTCTGATGAACTTCCTTCCTGTGGTAAAGGAACGAGTAGATTGCCCCCATGTTCATCGGAGTTTGTGTTTATGAAAAGAATTTGAACAATGTCGTTCTCATTCTCTTCGGTGATTGTATCATCTGAAGATGGACCTTCCGAAGACAAGACCGGGTTGACTGCCACCTCAACCTTTTGACTTTCACCTTGGATGGATTCATCGGGTTTATCTTCAATGATAGATGCTTCGACCGACCATAATGGTGTGTCAGTTAGATTTTCAACTAGTGATGGACTCGGTAAGAGTTTCTCGTATCCAGGAGGAATCCGTAGCGGTGAAGCAGGACGGTTATCCAAGACTCTTTTAGCTTCATCTAGGAAGGGACAATGGTGGATGACGTGATCACCTTCACACAATTTACAACAAAATTTACATTTCCTTTTCTGTCCAAATGCTTCGCTTTCACTAGTTGATGGTGAACTTTCAACATGATCTTCAGAGGTTGATGACACCGGATTGTGCAAACGAGGAGACCAGTCCCTTAAGATCCGATGGATGCAAGGACAATCTCGATGATAGTGGTCTCCTTTGCAAATGACACATGGAGATTTAGGCTTGGACGGTGTCGTGTGTGGATTTTCACTAGACGATGCCCGGTTACCCCTTTTTGCCTTTGGCTCCTTCTTCTTCTTCTCCTTCTTAGTTGCTTGATTTTTGGCTTTACCAGCTTCATCAAGTGAAGAGGAAGGAGGAGAGGGAGAATCAGAGGAAGTAGAAGGTTTGGGGTAGCTTTAGTATCATCTAATTGCTGACTTGATTGTGCAGGAATCACGGTGTTTTGAATGACGAAGGTTGAGAAGATCCATATTGGAAAGCCAATCATCAATCCTGGAAGTGACAATGTGGCCATATGAGGTGCACCAACATCTCCCTAAGAGGAGAAAGGACTAGGATCTCCTCCGAGGGGAAATAATTGGTTGGTGGACTCCATTTTCCTCAACCTAAGACCAATGCGGGAATGGTGATATTATTCTTATTAAAATAAATTTTAGATGCTTTGACACAACTTGTTTTTTCAATTTTTAAGAGTCGAGAAAAAACAAAAGATGACTCTAGTCGCCTTCGATTTTTAATGAGCCTAAAGTGACAAGTGCTCAGATGGACCTTTTCCTTTAAGGAGTCTGAAAAGGAATGAAAGAGACTACTCTGGAAATCTAGACAGAGGGATTACCTAACCAATCGCAAAACTCCAGAATACGTTTTACAGTACGGCAGTCAATCTTCCCAAATGCTGTGTTCATTGCATTGTGATCGATAGGACGACAGACACGGCTTCCTATGGATAAAGGATATAGCCTATTGTGGTATCCCAATATATACTCGATGGTACGTGGGAGCACAAGTTTGTATTGGCACTTGTTGTCTGAAAGAGGAGGAATCACCCAACCAACAATGAAAGCGATAGTTACCAGGCTTTACGACGCCGAAATACGTCACTAGCCTGGACTTCTAGATGTTGTGCATTAGGTTCCAAAGCATTTTTATGTTCATTGAATTTATTTTATAGTTGATCTTTCTTAAGAAATTTTCCTTCCAAGTTCACCGCGTGATGTAGATATACAATTCCTAAAATGAAATCTAAGATGATAAAAAATTGTTTAATCTTCTTTTTGCAATGAAAATCCTAGAAGAAAGAGAGATGATATTCTTTCAACATAGAGTAGAGAGAACACACTAGATGCACTGTCCGAAATCAAACCAACAAGTAGTCTAAATGCAAATGCACGTGCACAAATTTGTTTTCAGCTTTCTTAATGTGTGTATGACAAGAAGAATGCTAAGTACAAATCTGAATTATCTTTTCAAAGTGACAGTACTAACAAATTTCTCTTCAAAAACGAAAGGAAGATAATGACGACACTTTGCTATTTTGAATTGAAAACTGCTTTCAACACTTGAGAAACTACTCATTCAAATCAAATACAAGAGTAACTGTATAATCGACCATCAAGAATAATAGAATTCTTTTCTTTGACTGAAAATGACACTTGCGACACTTCTAAATCAAAAGACGAAAGTTTGATTGTGATACTTTTTGTAAAAGAGAACTGTAAATGGTGCACAATACATAAAAACATTCACAATTCTTTGTACTATGGAGGCGGAATCATGCAAAGGAAGGGAGTTTCCACAGTGGTATACTGATCACAGACAACAAAACTCCTGAATAAAGTTGAAGAGAGTGAACACAAAACCAAAATCTGAGAGCATAAGAAGTCTTATCTGGTCAGCGCACCTGCAACACAGGGAAAGTCCGATGCAACGCACCTACTGCACACAGGAGGTGCGATGCATCCAGCTTCCCAAGAGGAGAAAGTGCGATGGTCTAGGAATGAGATTTCAACTTGGTTCTGGGTCACAGTTTGTAGCTTAGTTCAGGGATTTAGGTTGAGCTAATCATAGTCAGTAAATAGAAATCACAGGGGCTGATCTAATGAGGTTACTAGAGCCACCACTAGGGAAATTAGGATGTTTGCAAATCGATTGTTCAGTTTATAAACAAAACCCAGAGATAGACTGAAGCAGCATTGATCTACTTTGCACTTGCATATCAAATACAGTTCGAAGGCTAGTTGGCTTAACTTCAGGCTCCGTTTGTAAGTTTATAAAACAAACAAATATAAACAAGCAAACAATCTATTCACTCCCCAGTGGAGTCGCCATTTTGTTATCGGGAAATCTAGTGTCTATGCAGAGTTGCTAGTCCCACTAAGACGGGTAGCTATCTTAGAAAAAAACAGATTAAATTTACTTTCATTTTCCTTTATGAGAAGTAGATAGGAGAGGATCAAAGAATACCAACCTCAATCTTTTGCTCAGTTCTTTGCTTGTCCCTTCTCCTCACCAACAGATCTTCCCCGCTTCTCCCTTGACCACTCCGCTTCAAAGAGTACTTGTAAAGTCAAAGTAGCATAATACCTTCAAAGTGCAGAGATCATAAACAATATAGGACCAGATATATATTGACCACACAAATGCATATACAATCAGCTATACAAGAATGTGGAGGAAAACTTGAATAGCTTTATTGATATAAAGATTAGAAGAGAGGATTACAACCCATTGATCTGACCCAGCATCATCCTCCCAGCATCAAAGCCCTTCTTCACCTCATGAAAAGCTTAGATCACCCAACACTATGATATTCCACCAAGAAACCAACAACACTTCCTTACAAGATACAAAATTCCAGGCTCTGGATCTCTGGGATGAGGGATCCATATATAGATGATTGCAGGGGGGTGAGTCAACTTCCGGGATTTTGATTAGTGTCCTCTCTCTGATAGTTCTTGATTCCACTTGGAGATTGGTGATCTCTTACTCATCCCTGGGCAAATTCAGAGAGGTAGGTGTCACAGGAGAAGTTTATGGAAGATTCCATGATGATCCACCTTGCAAACTGTCTCTGCCATTTGTCTACTGTCGCCCATTGCACCCTACAGAAGGGATTTCCAGTATGCATCACACCCTTTACTCTGAGCACGTGAGATGCATCGTACCCTCTGCACTGGGCAGTCTGTATGGTCTAGCTTTGACCAGTTCTGAGCAGTTTTCTGTGGAGAACTTCTGGGAGATGATGTAATCAACTGACCTTGTTCCTTTAGGGTGTGAAGCAACAATTTTAGGCACTTAGTAGCCCTTGGTTTATGGACATGTATGATTGGGGTTGCAGTGCCCAAAAATTTCTATAACACAAATCCTTCATTCAAATGAGTTTACCAATTTCTTTTAGCACATTTATTTCCTGCATGTTAGAACCTGCAACAACCTGTCATCTACATACAATAAAAATATAATATAGCAGACATCGTTTTTCCTTTTGAGATAAACACAATGATCAAAGTGACATCTAGTATAACCTTGTTCGAACATAAACCTGTCAAAATTTAGATACACTTCTTTGGAGCATGTTTTAAGCCATATAAGCTCTTCTTCAACCTGCACACTAGTTTCTCCTTCCCTTTTACCTCATATCCTTGTGATTCCTCCAAATCCCCATGGAGAAAGGTTGTCTTTACATCTAACTACTCAAGATGCAAATCTTTAGCTGCTACTAGACTTCAAATAGTTCTGATTGAAGTCATTTTAACAACAGGAGAAAATATCTCATCAAAGTATATACCATTTTTCTATGCAAACCCTGTCACCACAAGTCTAGCTTTATACCTTTTTCTACCTCCATCGTCTTTCTTCAACTTGTAAACCCATTTATTTTGCAATGTTATTTTACCAGCAGACAACCTGACTAAGTCCCAAGTCTAGTTATCTGCTAAGGAGTCCATCTCTTCTTTCATGGCTTGCTGCCACTTCTTCTTGGTTTCTACCTATACTTCATCTTCGTAACATTCTAGTTCACCAGAATCAGTCAACAATACATAATATAGTGAAGGAGAGTATTGTTTATGGGGTCTACTTATCCTGGTAGATCTTCTAACACCACTTTCAGGTGTTTGAGGTGCTTGTTTCTGTTGTGGTTGTTGTTCTAGATGTTGATCATTATGATTTTCAGGCACCATCACTTTTTCTGTGATCTCGTCCAGCACTGTGTATTCTCTTTTTTCCTTTTCATGTTTCTTTTCCTGCAGCTAATCCTTATACAAAACCTTTTCATTGAATACGACTAGTCTGCTCCTAATGATTTTGTGTTTTTCATAATCATAAAAGTGATAACAAAAATCATTAACACCATATCCAATAAAGGTACATTTCTTTGATTTTGCCTCAAGCTTTGTTCTATTTTCTTTATTAATGTGGACAAAGGCTTCACAACCAAAAGTCTTTAAAAAAGAGTAGTTTACACTTTTACCTGTCAATGTGTCTTCTGGAATACCACCATCCAAGGAACTTGAAGGGCCTCTATTTATTAGATAAACAACAATATCTACAACATCTACCCAAAATTGTAAAGGCAATCCTACATGCAGCCTCATGCACCTTGCATGTTCCATGATTGTCCTGTTCATCCTTTTTGACACACCATTTTCTTCTAGTGTTCCTGGAACTACCTTCTCTATTTGAATTCTATTCTCTGAATAGTACCTATCAAACTCTTTGCTGCAATACTCACCTCCATTGTCTGATCTAAGACACTTCAACCTTTTTCCTGTCTCATTTTGAACCAAATCTTTCCATTTCTTGAAAGTATAAAATACATCAGATTTATTTCGAATACAATAAATCTAGGTTTTTTTGGTTTCATCATCAATAAAAGTAACATAGTAATGAAAGCCACCAAGAGATGATACCTAAGTAGGTCCCCATATATCTATATGCACAAGCTCTATTTTTTCGCTCTTCTTTTCTTTCCCAACTTTGAGGAATCTAACTCTCCTTTGTTTTCCATAAACACAATTCTCACATAATTTTAAATCAACATGCTTCAAACCTAGCAACAAATTTCTTAAGTGAAGAATCTGCATCCCCTTCTCACTCATGTGCCCCAGCCTCTGATGCCACAATGTCATATCTTCTCCTGTAGAGGTTAAAGAATTAACAGAATTAGAAATACCATTGCATAAATAAAATGTACGAACCTTTTCTCCTTTTGCTATTACTAGGGATCCTTTAGTGATGTTCCAGGTTTTATCTATAAAAGTAGTCACACAACCTTCACCTCCCAACTGCCCTGCTGAAATAAGATTTTTCTGTAGATCTAGAACATTCCTTACCTCCTTCAATAGCCATTGATTTCCATTCTACTATTTTATGAAAATTGTACCCATTCCAATGATTTCATAGGGTTTATCATCACCCAATCAAACCTATCCAAAATCTCCTTGAACATGAACATGAAAATGTTTCCTATCAGATGTGGCATGGAATGAGGCCCTTCAATCTACCACCCATACATCAATAATATTTTCTAAAGAAAGAATCAAAGCATCTTGCAACACATCACCTGTCACATTCACTTCATGATTGTTTTCTTGCTGCGCGTCTCCTTCTTTTCCCTTCTGAGACTTGCAGTCTTTCTTTAGGTGTCATTTCTTCCTACATTTCTAGCACACTATCCAAGGACTAGACTTGGATCTACCTTTCGTTGACTTACTGCGATATCCTAGGATCTTTCCTCTTTCCATTTTTCTTCCCCTAGTCTTTGCATTCAAAGCATTACCTGATGTTTCACCAGAGCTTTTCCATCTCATCTCATAACTAAACCATTCCAACTTTCTGGCAATGAGCACAAAAATAACAGAGCCCTAACTTCATCATTAAAAGTTACCCCTACAGAACTTAACTGACTGGTAACTGTATTAAATTCATTTAAATGATCAACAATAGATCCACCTTCTGACATTTTCATATTAAATAAACACTTCATAAGAAATATCTTATTTGAGGCCGAGGGTTTTTCATATAGTTTAGCCAATGTTGACATTAAAACCTCTGTTGTCGTTTTCTTTGAAATATTAAACACTACCGATTCCGCTAGGCACAATAATATTGTTCCAAGTGCCTGTATGTTGAGAATATCCCATTATGTGCCTGTCATACTCATCGGCTTCTTTGCCTTTCCGCTCAATGGTTGGTACAGATCTCTCTGATACAAATAGTCTTCCATCTGAATCTTCCACAACTGGTAGTTTTGGCTATTAAAGTTTTTGACTCTAAACCTAGCATCTTCCACCATTGCTACCACTCGAATCAGGAACCCTTCTCTCCTACAAGTTTATCATCCAAATAGACCTTTGGCTCTAATACCAGTTGTTAGAAAATTATATATTACACAGCAATAGATCACACAAAATATTGCAGAAATATAAACACAGAAAACACATAAAACAAGAGAGACATAGATATACGTGGTTCACCCAGTTTAGGCTACATCCACAGAGAAATAGCCAGTAGTTCCTTTTATATTATCCATCAAACTGAAGAGATACAACCTACAGTAGATCCGCTGTAATTCCCTCTTCGCTCTGAATCTCCTCTCTCTTCCTCACTCAGAATACAGATCTACATAGACGCAATACAATTCCCTCATATATAGTGAGGGGTTGCCTTCTAAGGCAAAAAACCCTAAATTAAACATAACTTCTACCATCAGATCTCCACCTAATGAACGACCTAGATTGACTACCAAATTACAACACTTTACAAGGCAATTTTACATCTATTTTTAGCTTCAGGGGCGTTCCCAAAGGTTGCAGTCGTCCCCTCATGGACCCCCCCTGCAGCGTATATTTTACGGGCGATGTTGCCGCCCCATTACAAACTAGGGTCCAATGCAGTGACGTCTTTTAATACAGAAGATAATCAGGCTCCACACCCAACAATGGATTGGCATGGTCTTGGTACCTCTTAAGCAGTTTTCACAGAAGGTAAGAAGCCCAAGCTTGATTATTTTTTACATTTTTCTTGCCTCATTACTTATTTGTTCCCTTTTCTCCTTTTGTGGGATTGGCCTGTTTCTTTTCCTTATGCAGGTGGAGGAATACCTGCATGAAAATCCATATATGCATCTTAAAAATAAAAAATAAAAAAATTATTTCATCTTTTCTTCCATTTTTTTCTCTCTCTTTTTCTTCATTTTTTCTTTAGGTCTACTATCTGCCTCAATGATGTTTTTAATTAGTAGGTCTACCTACATGTGTCAAAGTAGGTTTTCACCTAGGATCTATCCATTTATTTATTTTTTTCTTTCCAATCCATTGACTACCTCAAGGATTTTTTCAATAAGTGAGCCAACCTCAGCCACCTCAAAGTAGGTTTTCACCTGAGATTTTTTTTTTTTTCTCTTTTTTCCATTTTTTGTTTCTTATTTTCATCCTACTCTACTTGAAAAAAAAATCCATTTCAAGTATACGGATACTTCCAATGGAGCCATGTGCACATCAAGATGACATATAAAATAGTGTGTAGGTTTGAAAGATATGCTTTGACATGTACTTGAATACGAGAGAGAAAATTCTTTCACTGAGATGCGATCAAGAATTGTTGAATAAGAGTGTGTTGTTGCAACATAATGATTGTCTAGAACCATATTTAAATATAGTTGTCATGCCCCTAGTCCACTTGCACATTTGGATCTCTTTATGTGTCCTCTTTTATCATGACATTCAAATTTTTCACTTTTCATTGATTGTTCTCTTGAACACATGGAGGATCTTATGGTAAACATGAGGGAACTTTCTCAATCTTTGATTATGATGTCTTCTCTTCATCAAGTGCAACCCATGATTCTTTTGTATCGTCATTTGAATCTTCTTTTTCTGAATGTTGTCCTTCAATGACATCAAGAGAATATATATTTTGCTATACTCTACCTGAGCTTATATGAATACCATTTATATTAAGAGGAGTTGTTTGGAAGTTTTGTACCTTAGCACTGTAAGTGGGATGAGTTACTTCATTCTTTGGATTCAGAAATGGTTGTACAGGTAGTTGAGTGGGAGTGGATATTTGAGATGGATGTGGTTGGGTTTGCGGTTGTGCTTCAGGTGGATGGTAGGGATAACAGAGAGTTGGGTATGGAGTATATTGAGGAAAATATTGAGGATATTTTCGGTTGCTCCCATAAGTTCCTTGAGAAACTTGTTTCCAATATTGGTTTTGGGTTTGAGTTGGCCAAGGTTTCCAAGGAAAGAGTGTTTTAGCTTCAAGAAGACCATGGCAGCCTAGTTAGCCTAATATGATGCAAAAGAACCAAATTCATAATTTCAAGCTTATGCACATCCATCTCAAAATATAGTATACCTAGGGGGGATAGTATGGGGTACAGAGGGAGGTACCGAAGGGAATAATGTAATAATGGGATGGGCCATAATTATAAGGAAATTTCATGGTATTGGAGATATGGTATTGAGAGAACCATGGTAATGACCCATGGTATTGTATGTATGAATCATATATAGAGGCTAGAGACAATGTAGTATACCTAGGGGGGATAGTATGGGGTACAGAGGGAGGTACCCAAGGGAATACTGCAATAATGGGGTGGGCCATAGTGATAAGGTAAGCCCATGGTATTGGATATATGGTATTGAGAGAACCATGGTAATGACCCATGGTATTGTATGTATAAATTATATATAGAGGCTAGAGACAATGTAGTATACCTAGGGGGGATAATATGCGGTACAAAGGGCAGTACCCAAGGGAATAATGTAATAATGGGATGGGCCATACTTACAAGGTAAGCCCATGGTATTGGATATATGGTATTAAGATATCCATGGTAATGACCCATGGTATTGTATGTATGAATCATATATATAGGCTAGAGACTCCCCATTGGGAGATTTCAAGGAATACTGTATGGACAAGCATATGGCTTGTGGAGTGTTCTCCTTCCTTAAGGAGTGAATGTATGGTGTTACCCTAACTCAAGGGTTTTGATATTAATAAATATCTGAAGTTTATCTATTTCTATCTCATTATTTCCAGATATATTTTCTATTTTCATATATTTCCACGTCAGATCTATAACAAGTGATTTTAGAGCACTTTCTTGGGAAAAGTAAAGATTTTATTTTTATTTTTTGCAGGAATTTTTTGGGGCGGCATGTTTGCAGATCAGATCTGTAATTTCTGGTGCAAATTTTGAATAAAAAAGTATAGATCTGTATTCTTTGCAAACAAATACCCAATTTAAAAAAAAAACAAATCTGCTGAATCAGAGTCCGGATGAGGAAGATATCAATCTGATACCACTTGTAATAAATATGACCTGCAAATATATGATAATGAAAATATGGACAAGCATATGGCTTGTGGAGTGTTCTCCTTCCGTAAGGAGTGATTGTATGGTGTTACCCTAACTCAAGGGTTTTGATATTAATAAATATCTAAAGTTTATCTATTCCTATCTCATTATTTCTGGATATATTTGCTATTTTCATATATTTTTGGGTTAGATATATAACAAGTGGTTTCATAGTACTATCTTGGGCAAAGTGGAGATTTTTTTTATTTTATTTTTATGTTTTGTAGGAATTTTTTGGGGCGTTGAGTTTTCAGATCAGATCTGTAACTTCTAGTACAAAATTTGAAGAACCAAATTGCAGATCTGGATTCTTTGTGAAAAAATACCCTATTTCAAAAAACAAATCGGCCAAATCGAAGTCAGAATGAGGGAGATATTGCTCTCATACCACTTGTAATAGATCTGACCTGCAAATATATGATAAGGAGCATACAGGTTCTTGACTCACACATTGATTTGTTTCACCTGCCCTGTGACAATGCATGTAAGGAAAACCTTTTCTTTTCTAAATATCACATCGTCTCGACAATCTAGAAACTCATATATGTGTTGTAACTATTGTGCATGTTGGCATTATGATAAATGTGTTGTCCTTGATGGAAACTAACTCATAGGTCAACTCAGATTTAATAAAAGGCAACTCATAGTGTAACAAGTAAATTCAAAGGTAACAAGCCATTGGTACAGAAGAACAGGAAGTTGGAACAAATGTCTACTGATCAAATTCAAGAAGTTGAAGGAAAAGGATGTTTTCAAATAGTTTAAGCTGTATGCATAGGTTCATCTTGACAAAGCAGCGTATACACACAAGTTCATAGAACAAAATGAGTGTATACGTATGCACACACTTTCACAAGAGGAAAAACACATATGGGTTGGAAAATCAAGAAAATTCAAGAGTAAAGAATACCAAGGGTCAATACCATGGTATTAGCTCACAATTTTGAGCAGAGTAATGACTATTTGATCCCGTCCAAGAATACCATAGGCTCTAAGTGTTGTTTTTGTCTGAGGTATTGAAGAAGGCCAAAACCTATATAAGGAGGAGAAGATCAAAGGGCCAAGCGTGCAAGTGAAAGGGTTTCCTGGGAATACTTCTATTTGAAGTATACTTTATGTTGCAGGGATTATGATTATGATATAATTTGAAATATTTTGTGCACCTTGGATACAATGTTGGATCAGGATCATGAGACCTGAAATGAATTATCAGTGTATGATTTGTTATTGGTTGGGCTATATATGATTGCTTACGCATGTTTTATTCTTTAAATATCATGATCTGGGTATGTCTGAAGCTTGGAATAGCAGCGAAGTTGTAAGTTAAAATTTGCAGATATATACATTGTTTCACCTTGGTAAAGGTGTGTATACGCATAGGTTCGAATCTTCCAAGTAGCGTATGTAAAAGAAAAGCCTGTTGTTTAGAAATGACAAATCTATCTGATCAATGTTGTTTTTTGACTGATTTCTTTCAATGAAGTTTTCATAGATCTGAAAGTAAAACTGAATGCATAAGGACTTTCTGTCTGATTGATTGGTTGATTAAGTGAGAAGGGTTACCTTTATTTCTGACTATCTAGATCTTTGTAAATTGATAGTACATGTTCAAAATATTACTGGTTGGTACAGATCTGATTCAAAAGTTTTTATGATTCAGTAGTTTTGAAGGTATACGCAAGTTTTTTTAAAGGAAGTAGAGTATACACGCAGGTTGGGTTCAATAAAGTAGCGTATGCATTCTGATGTATGATTTTTGATGTTTCAGCTGGTTCTAAATGATGATGCAAGTTTTTGGTTTCAGCACAGTGTTCTGGTGACAGTGATGTGAGTGCTTAGATTAACTAATTATTGGTTGATGCAATTTGAAAGTTCTAATGGGTCCAGTGTGAAAATTTGATGAAATGAGGCCTTCATTTTGCATGTGTTGTGTACCAGGAGAATCCAACCTGAAAATTAATGAAACATGGTCCCTAGAGGAAGAGCGAAGGTCATATCCTTCTATAGGCCGATGCCTACATACTAGTAAACATATTGGCTAGTACAAGATATAGGGGGTTATAGCTCCCTTCCAATAGAAGCTGGAAAACGAGAGAAGGTTGTAGCCTTCTACAAGTGGGTACCTACGTACTGGTATGAGTCTACACCAGTACAAGATTGTAAAAATATTTTCTTTATATTAAAACAAGACAAAGACGACAACAGTAGGTGGTTTTTCTCCCGCATTGGGTTTCCACCTTAAATCTTGGTGTTCATGTGCGTTTCTTATGTGTGATGGTTTATTGTGTTATTATTGCACATAGTTACTATATAATAAGTTACTAATGCACTGAATAAAGATCAACACGTGATAAATTTACTAAATCATAAGTTATATGTGTATACGCTTGTTTCTCTAATCACAGTAGCGTGCACATGCAAGTTCGCTTCACTAAAGTAGCGTATATAAATCTATTTGGGCAATCAAAAATTATTGAATTGTAAATACTAATTCACTGTTGGCTTGATGGGGCCTGACCCAAGTTCAAAGTTAATTAGACATACAATTCCCTATACTACTGTCCCTTTCGGCATCAATGCGCGGAGCACAGATTGAAGTCTCACCCGAAGCAGTACGGGGGGATGTTGTAACCAAGTTTCCGCACCCTTGAGATGTCTGAGGTGTTGCTTTAGTCCAACTATGCCTACCTTCACGCAGGTCACTTCGGGCACTTTCCTAACCTTCAATACTTCCGCGATTTGTTATAATTGCCTTTCATGTAGCTCTAACCCAGGGCTAAGGTGCTTTCACATTACTATGGCAGCGATCTACACTATTTCCCCAAACTATACCACGGATCTTACTTATCTTCTTAAAGATCTTAGTTAACTTCGCGTAAACAGATACCTTATCTCACATTCACTTAATTATCACAGTCACATATGTTTGCGCATCATATAAATAGTAGAAATGTAACTCATACACAATATATTCAATGCAGAAAACAGGAAATAAATACACAGGAATGATATAAAACTTCTCTTTATTAACGATTCCAATTGTTATAGACTCGTCTTGCCCTGCGCACTCAATGACAGGGGTCTGTGCACTCATCTATGGACTATTAGGCCTCTGCGCACTCAACTGCATAGCCTTCTCCTACTCTACAACCCAAAACTAGACTTTACACTTCTGATACTCTGCTATGCTTCTATTCCATGATCATCAATTGATTGATTTCTTAACTAATTAGAGCCTCGCTCTATTTATATAATCCCATGGTCCGCGGACCATGGGTAGATCACTACAACTGACATTACATTACAAAATTGAGGGCGAACAACCCTATGACTCTTTTACAACTTCACGCTCCTCTTCCACAAAAGGCGGAGTCTTTTACATTAGGGTTACAATTTGTGACCAAAATCTAGGCTCTAAGCCCCAAAACTTACATTTGGGGATCTCGTGCCCAACGGGCCCCCAACACAAACTTCATAAATCACCCTTGAGTCACTCTGTTGGTGTGGATATCTTTGTGCGAAGACCTCCCAACTCTGCCTGGATCGCTGCAAGATTGACAGAGCACTGAGCGGCTACCTATTGCACCTCATGGACGCACTATTAAGAGATCATTGTAGCTGAGTTTCTTTCCTAAACCTGTTACTACATTCCATGCATCTGCACGAGCTTGGCTTCAATGGAGGCGGTAATGACAAAAGCCTCATCAACCATGGTTTTGCACGTGCCTTCAAAATGGCTTCCTTGTGTCAAGTAGCATCCACCTACTCCTTGAGCGCTTTCGCATGTTGCATCCGCAAGAGCCTTTGTGTAAGGGAAACCGTCTGTGTGGTCCCTTTTACTTCATCATATTGCTACTCTAGCTCACGTGCCTCTGTCTCTAGGCATTGTATGTTCTGGTCCTCCTGCAGACTAGTGAGGACCTCGAACAACACCTCAAACAACTTGGTACAGTCTTTCACTACATTGTTGACTTCTGTTATGGCCGCTATGATCACGCTGACACTTTTTTCTTTAATATCTGGCGGAGTTGAAGGCTACGCCTTCAGTTGCAGTTTGGCTATCTGAAGGTTCAGCTCCAGCTGAACCTTGGCCATCTCTTCCTTAGCCTCGTGCACCCCTGTTGCTAGTTTCTAAATGCGCACCTCCGCTAGTTCCTCTACTTGGATGGCCATCTTTGGGACCATGTAGTAGGCTTCATCGACCACCTACATAATCTATTAGTTCTGCACCAATACCTTGTCGCACTGTAGGCTCAACTATTTAATGTTGATGCATTGCTCGCTAATGACCTGGAGCACGCGACCTTACCTAGCTCGCAGTTTTGCAGTAACTCCGTCCTGCAAAACATAGAGCATCTCCCAAGGGAGCGTAGCCATATTTATTTCGACTCCCTTCAGCCCGCTAACCATAGGCCTGTCAGCCTCATTTTCTGTCACGGGTGCTCCCTCTGGCAGCACTATAGTGTTAGCCACCTGGGCATGTAGCATTTCCTTGGCCGTGGCCATGCCTAGTGTGAGGCTGGTTGACATAGTATCAGCCTATGGAGTGCACACCTGCAACTCCTGTATCTACACTTGGAAAGCCCCCAACACTGTCTGGTGTTCCTCCACAAACTACTGGAGGGCCTCCGCAGTGACGTCCCTCACTGTCTCCCCAATGTCATGTAGATCCCCCTCAGTGAGGGTGATCGGGTCAAAAGAAGTCTTTGAGGCCTTCAACTTCTTCCGCAGCCCCACCTGCTCTCTTGGGCACTATCGTTTCAACTGTTTCGACGCTGTTTGCGGGCTCGTGCCACCTTCCTCTAGATCTATTTCCTATATGAGTGAAGGTGATTTTTGGCCTTAGCGCTCCTTCTCTGCTCCCTTCTGCTACTCTTCTGCTACCTTCATAGCATCCCACACTGCCTGGGCATTCGCTACTACTACTTCATTCCAAGGCTTCTCTACCAGTTGCGTCATCTATAGTTTTGCCTCCTCCTTCCTCTGTGTAGTGAAATTCTTTGCTTCCACCACAGAGCTGGTTGGAGTGCACCACTCCGGCAACCATGACTCAAGCATGGTGAATATGACATTGTCCATTGCCAGGTGAGGTAGCTCATGCCATATCTTTGCAGGGTCCTAGCGTGCCCTAATGTACACGTGGTGGAAGTCCGCTTTGAACTCCACGAAGCTCTGCACACTATTGTAGATAGTGGTCGATAATCATGGCTTACGATTAATCCCCATTCTGATGTTCATCTCCATGAACACCCATAATATCTTACTACCCTTGATTCTCTACGCATCTCTAGTTGCCCACAATGAAGCATATTTCTATGCCTCTAGAAGATCCTATGCAATTGTTGGGAACTGGCTGTCCTCGGGGGATTCCCATGCCTCTAGCACTATGGATAAAAAAAGCCATGCATAGTGGAAAGCCTTCCCCTACTCCTATGCCTTGCACCAGTTCTCCAGGAACTCTCTACACAAGTAGTCTGCCCAGTTAAACTGGACCCATTCTACACGTTGTGTGGCAATTTCAACCACCACCATGGGCACCTCATCCGCACAACACTTCTGCATAACCTTTCTGGCCAATATCTGCGTCATGCCTTTGACCATAGTGTTGTTAATGCTGGAAATCATGTACCCTCTCTTCTTCTTCTCTAGCTTAAACTTCTTCTTCATGGCCTCCGTCATGGCCAGATCGTCACTCTTACCCTTTGAGATATTCGTTGGATCCTTCCCTTGGCAAGGGAGTTGGGTAATTCTATTGATTAAGTGGTCTATGATGGGTATGGGCTTCTGTAGCCATAAGCACCCGTCATGCACTAGGCAAAGCAGCTGCCTGATGATGAAAATAGTCACTGGGGCGCGATGGCAATGCAGCACCAAGAGTAGGTTTAGCAATCCTACCTTTTCTACACCTCTCAGCCACTTGGGCAGCTCCAACTCGATGACTCTGGGCAATGTGATTTTCTTCTGGTGAATTAGCTGTGTGGTTTCCAAATGTGGGAACTTCTCATGGTCTGCGAGAACCCAGTCTTCAAATTTCAGCAGAGGCACTCGCCCTAAGTGTGCTCCATTAAAATTTATGTCATTTGGGAGCAACGGAGTCTATAGAGAAATTGTTCTCTCATCTAGGTCCTTGGGCACCCCTGCTTTCCCCTTCTACGAATGAACATACACAAGCAGCCTGGTCAAAGGGTCCACACCCTGGGTTTCCACCTCCATCTTGATGTCCTCCTCCTCTTCTAACAAGATTTTTTCGAAGTCTTCCTCCTCCTCATTGGCTTCCAAGTTGATAGCCTTCCCCTTTTCTTCGATAGTTTCGGACCAAGAGGTAACTCCTCAAATGTAATCATATCATTCATTTAGGTTGTTCATTATTATATACAAGAGGGAGTAACTATTTAGTTCATTTACCGATGACTCTACATTTTCTCTATTATTTATTTACACTAATTACAATTGTTCACCAAATCCCTATGATTAGGTGTCAACATTCCCAAAATTACTCTGAAGGGATGTTGGTGAGTCCAAGCATCGTTCTGAATCTTTCAAGCTTTTCTCTTCCAAGTGCTTTGGTGAAGATGTCTGCAATATGCTCATTAGTGGAACAATGGCGAGGATGGATTGTTTTGGCCTCAACATGATGTCGAATGAGATTATATTTCATATTTATGTGCTTCGTTCGATCATGGAACTTTGGGTTCTTGGCCAGCTTTATTTTCGAGGTATTGTCAATCATGAGTGGATTCGATTGTACTTGTTTTACCTGCAAATCTTCCAGAATTTTCCCGAGCCACACAATTTATTTTTTTGCCTCAACTGTTGCCACATATTCTGCCTCTATTGTGGAATCTATTGGAACTTATTGTTTGCATTATCTCCAGGAGACAACTCCTGATCCAAGACTCATAGCATAACCTGAAGTAGATACCCCAGCTACTTTGTCTCCATCAAAGTCTTAATTAGAGTTTCCAGTCAAGTTGAAGTCACCCACCTGTGTATACTTGATTCCAAAGTCTTGAGTTCCCTTCAAGTACTTTAGGACTCTTTTTGCAGTAGATCAATGTCCCTCACAAGGCTTTTTCGTAAACCTAGAGAGGATTCCAATAGCAAATGAAATGTCTGGTCTGGTAGTAGTTAGGTGGTTGAGACTTCCTACAAGCTGTCTATACATTATTGCATCTTCAAATTCTTTTCCTTCAATGGATGTGAGCTTTAAGTTTGTTCCATTGGAGTAGTCAAAGGATTGCATTTAGTCATGCCAAACCTATTCAACAAATCTCCAATGTACTTCTTTTGAGAAAGGAATATGGACTTCAGATGTTGAGTTACTTCAATATCAAGATAGTAATGAACATAGCCCAAATCAGTCATTTCAAAACTATTCCTCAATTCCTTCTTTATGGATGTAATGTAGCTCTCATTGTTCCCTATCATCAAAATATCATCTACATATACCACAAGATATACAAATGTTTTGCCAACCTTCTTGACAAACAAAGTTGCATCATCAAGATCATAATGTTTGAAATTGAGTTTCAGAAGATGCTCAATTAGTTTTTCATACCGGGCTAGCGGTGCTTGTTTGAGGTCATACAAGGATTTCACAAGTTTTCATACTTGATGTTCATGTCCTTTTATAGCAAATCCTTCATGCTGGGACATAAAAATATTCTCTTTTAGATCTCAATTCAAGAAAGAAGTTTTTACATCCATTTTATGGACTTTCCAACCATTCTGAGCTGCTAGGGCAAAGAGTGTCCGAATGGTAGCCCATTTTGCTATGGTGGAAAAAGTCTCCTCATAATCAACCCCTTCCTTCTATGCAAAACCTTTTACCACAAGCCTGGCTTTGTTCAAGTGATCCATCAACTTTATACTTGTTCTTGTAGACCCACTTGCAACCAATTGGTTTGGTTCCTAATGGAGGATCAACCAGCTTCCAAGTGCCATTCTTTATCAAGGCATCATACTCCTTTTGCATTGGTTCTTTCCATTCATCATGAGAAGCAGCTTCTTTGAAGGAAGTTGGTTCAAAATCTGTAGACAAATTCAATTCACAATAATAAGAAACATCCATATCAATAGGTCAATCAGAGTCACCTACATCACCTCCATTTTGTTGGGTTGAATTTCTAGTTCCTGTCTTTTAAACCTCACCGGGATGAACACTTTCAAGTGTCTTTGTCAACCACTTTTGGGGACCATTCTGAGATGGTCCAGGCTGCTCCATTGATTGAGTTGGGACTAAATCAAGATTGAGTCTCCCAATTTTGTCAATCAAATCACTCAAAGTATCATTCGTTGTTGGAGTTTCATGCAGGGGAGAGAGTGCTTCAAAAGAAGATTCCACAGGTTTATCTAGTATAGGAATCCCCCCTTCAAGATGTGGAATCTGATTATCATATTCTTGAAATGATTTTTGATTTGCGAATCTATCCAAGCGATCAAGTTGCCACTCAACAACATTGTCAATTTTGGATGATTCAAGAAAGATTACATGTCCACATACAACAAACTTTTAATTGACTTCATCATAGAGACGATATGTTTTGGAGGTGTTTGAATACCCCAAGAAGATACACTTACGACTTCTTGCACCAAGTTTGTTTCTATTACCTTTGGTATCAAGGCATAACATGTGGAACCAAAGACCCTGAGATGCTTTACTGAAGGAATGTGCCCATACAGCATTTCATAAGGAGTCTTGTTTCTAATAGCATTAGATGGACATATATTCTTTACATATACAACACATAGAACTGCATCGCCCAAAATATCATTTTTACATTTTTGAAAAACATCATGGAGCGCACCATTTTTAAGATTATCCTATTCATTCTTTCAACTACTCCATTCTACTGGGGATTATAAGGCACAGTTATTTGATGTTCGATCCCATGTTGGCGAAGATAGTTTTCAAATTCATTTGAAGTGTATTATTTTCCTTTATTAGTGCGAATACAACCAATATGAGATTGTGCATCATTTTCAATCCACGTATGAAAGTTCTTGAATGTTTGAAAAGCATCAGATTTGTTCTTCAATAAATAAACCCAACACATTCTGGTGTAGTCATCAATAAATGTCATCATATATTTATTTCCATTTGCAAAAGGAATAGGCATTGGACTACATAAATCTGAATGAATGAGTTCAAGTTTTCTATGTGCTCTAGAATGTGAATCATGAAAACACTGTTTGTTATGCTTTCCTAGAATGCAAGCATCACATTGCTTAAGTTTCCTAGGAATTGTAGGCAAACCAGTAACACCATTTTTCTTCAACAAGCGGAGGTTGTCATAGTTCTAGTGTCCAAATATAGCATGCCATAATAAACTTGATGGAAATGTACCTTCTTCATAATGAGAATTGTATGAGAAATTCTGTGCACAAGTAGAGGTACCCTGCAGCTTGAGAAGCCTTTCTTCTTCTATCCCTATCATAACAAGTGAGTGGTCTAATGCTTTTCTCACCTCAAGCTTGCCATCAAACATATGAATGGAGTGTCCTTGCTAGTGAATGTGGACCAAGGACAACAAGTTTCTCCTCAGTTGTGGGAGATATAAAACATGATGGAGAAGAAAGTTTGGAAGACCAGGAAATTTAAGCCTGATTGTACCAAGCCCTGATGGCTTGAGTTTTGATTTGTCTGCAAATTATACTGCTCCATCAACATTGTCAGTAAATTCTTCAAAAAATCTCTTCTAAAATTCATGTGGCAAGTTGCTCCTAAATCAAGCAACCAATCATTTTTCCAAGAAGCAAGTGAAGCATTAAATAAGTCTTCATTTACTCCAATATTACAGTGTGCCACAACATAGTGAGTGGATTCAGGTGCTATACATTTCTCTTTGTCATTATTTTTACCTTTGGATTGGTTTATTTCATGCTCAATTCTATCCCAAGGAAACTTGCATGTGGATGCATCATGTGATCCATCTCTTTTGTAGCGTATGCAGTGCAAATCTAACTTTTCTCCTTGAGAGTGTCTGCCCCCTCTGCCTCTGAAATTTCTTCCTCTTCCTCTTCGACCACCTCTTCCTCTCGAAGAATCTTTAGCAAGATTCTTCTCACTATGTGCAAGGCACACAACCTCTTCAGAATACTAAGGAGCTATCTTCTTCCCAAAAGCTTTCTCTCTTTCAGTAATTGTTTTCACAAGGGAGTCAAAGGTAATATCTTTGAGGTTTCCATTTTCTTGCAATGACTCGGGATAAGAAGAGTAAGTGGGATAAAGTGCCTTGAGAAAAGCTATAAGAGGAATGTCCAGTTCAACATTAGTGACTTTGATATCATGCATAATAGATTTTACTTTTGATGCAAGAGCAAGAGGATCATCATTTTGTAATTCAAGGGTGAACAATTTAATCATGAGTTGAACAACTTCAAGTGCAGAGTGTGAGTCATAGAGTTCCTTTAGTTTTTGTAGGGATTCTAAAGCATTTGAAAATGGTGAAATATGGCGACTCACCTCTTCATTTACTAATGCTTCAACCAATGCATAAGCCTTGTTGTTCTTATTTTCCCAAATGGTGAATTCCTTGTCGAGGTAGGTTGTCCTGGCTCCTTGTCTCTATTTCCAACACACACTCCTTCCCACAACTCATTAAAAATGAGAGTGTGTTTGATTTTCCGAGACCAATCAGGATAGTTCTCCTTCCCATTGAGAACCACTCCCACAACAGATACCAATGAGTGCATTTTAAAAATATGTACTGTGTAAAAAAAAATTGCTCTTCTACTGGTAAAAAAATGATGGAGGAGGTTGATGGAAATGAGGTGGCAGTCTGTAATTCAACTACTGGTTAACTTTGTAATCAATCAGCTATTCTTAAATCTGGTTCTGTACATGGATTTCCCTTGAGGGTCCCACTTATCTGGCCAATCACTGTCAGTCCCTTGTTGACTTCTCCTTTTATCAAGCACTTCAATCCACATCATTGATCTCACTTCTCCAGATCCAACGGATATCACGTCGTCCGCCCACCAACTAACCCAAACAATCTCCACCATTGATGTGACCCATCCAATCAAATGGATATCACACAATCTCACGTGAAATCTTGCACGATTTATATCAAGTCGAGATCACGTGAGAAAAGTAGTTTTCCCATTCTATGTGTCACCTACTAAGGTCAATCGCGTGAATTTTAGGAATATTGTTTACAACCTTTAGGGTTCGCGACATACCACTTCCCACTTATCAATACCACCCACATACTTAATTCATACTTTTAATAAAGGTGCTTAAGGAAAGGCTTAGCACTTAAACTCAGTATTAACGCTTAACACTAACTGACTATGATTTATAAAGAAAATGTATGAACAGAGAAAAATACCCGATTAGGATCCAGAACGTCGATACACAGTCATAAGAGAATTTCATTCATTGCACCCGTGTTTAACACTATGAAACCAAGAGAGTGATGAAACCATGAGAGGTATATCAGTAGGCAGCATGCATGTAGGTGTGGGAGTGCTACCCCAATTGTGCTTATGGAGCAGTTCCCTCACATAACCAGTCAAACGTCTGCAGCAATTGCCAGAGAGCGGTAGTAGTTGTGAGAGAGGGGAAAACCTGCAGAACAATTATCAAATTCTTGGGAGATGCACACCTATGGAGTGGTTGCAAGAGGTCCATTCTGCAAAATAGGTAGAACATAGGCAGAAGGGAGTTACAAAGCAAAGAGGGAAGCCAAAAATGGCACTGGCTATGATACCATGTCAGACCAGGAGGTAACTCCTCAAATGCAATTATATTATTCATTCAAGTTGTTCATTATTATATACAAGAGGGAGTGACTATTCAGTTCATCTCCCGATGACTCTCAATTTTCTCTATTATTTATTTACACTAATTACAGTTGTGCACCCAATCGATATGATTAGGTTTCAATAGATAGTAAGCCTAGTTCTCAACAGGTTTCTAGGGGACACGCGCACTGGTACCACAGGCTCCTTGCCTTTCTTGGTTCTCAGCGTGCGTGACGATTTAGGTATTTCTGCAACTATCCTCACACTTTTTGGGGCTTCTCCTACTGTTATGGCCTGTGCAGCCACCTCAATGGTTATTTCTTTGGTATCCATGGCTTCCTCAGGTGCTGCCATACTACTATTCCACAATTCTCTCAACAGCTCGAGTAAGTGCTCAAATAGTGACTTCGACTTCAAAAGATCAAACAAATCTGTGTTCATGAATCTCTGGGTGCACAACACATGAATTCTCAAATGGCCAAGTGTTGTTTGTTAGACAACCCTTTGCAATTTATAGTACATTTTGAATTTGAATTCTACCATTCCCCCGACATTCGGTCCATTAATGCTCACTTGGCGGCATATTTTCAAGAATTTGGTCCATAAAGTTTGCCTTAAATGACTACCACCCGCTCCATTTGGTCTCAAGCCAAGCATCACATCATCAATAGTGACTATAACATTCACTTTCCAGCCAACCCACGCGGCAGTGTAGCTACCCTCGTGCTGTCACAAACCCTGTGACACTTCGCTACTGTGCGTAGTGCCGACATCTCACAGCTTTCGGGAAAAGTAGTTTATAGTCCCACGCCTCCTTTCAGCTGCCTAGAGTGCTAAGAATATGCCTCCTGTGGCTAGACAGATGGTCGGGCCACTTGTGTATAGCCTCAAATGACTACCATTGACTTTTCTTGGAAAGAGTTCTCCATTTAATTGCACCAACTGGACTGCACCACCATCTATGATCTCCTTAATAACATAGGGTCCCAAGCAATGCATTCTAAACCTCCTTGGGAATTGATTAAACTTATTATCATATAAAAACACCAAATCATTCACCTTAAAGGTGCACAACTTAATATTTCGATCGTGCCAGGCCTTTTTTGTGCTATTTCTGTACTTCCTGGTGAAATCTAGCCAAAAATCGTTCTTCTTCAAGTTCCTCCAACTACGCGAGCCTCTCCTCTAGTGATCCGTGGTCCGTCATACCTGTGAGAATTGCTATGCATAGACTAGGCACAATATACTCCATAGAAATTACATCTTCTACTCCATAGACGAGCCTAAAAGGTGTTTGCCCCATTAGTTTTTCGCATGTCCTCCTATAAGCCCATAATATTGTGGGTATGTGTAGGTCCCAATCACTTCACTACGCATTGCATACCTTGGTCAATGCAGTCTCTAGTAATTTGTTAAAGAATTCTACTGTCCCATTAGCTTGTGGGTGATATGGTGTGCTTTTCTAATGATACACCTGAAACTCTTTTGTCAACATGTTGATCGTCTCGTTTAGGAAATGTGTACGTGATTGCTCATCAAGATCTTCAGACATCCGAGTCACGTTAATACATATTCAAATAGAAACTTCACGATCGTTGTGTCCATGCAATCGTTTACTGGCTGTGCTTCTACCCAATGAGTCAGGTACTTTATCGCAGTGATGATATACCTCACGCCTGTCCTTAAGGTTTGATAGGTCCTACAAAGTCGATTGCCCACTTTACAAAGGGTTGCAATGTCATTTGCGGATTCAAAGGCATCTCGTCCCTCCATGATGGTTTACCTGTTCTTTGACATACATCACATGCCTTGCAATGTGCTTTCGAATCCTGATGAAGGGTCAGCCACCACAACCCTGTGTGGAGAATCTTCTGCACAGTTGCTCTCCCTGCGTAATGTCCTCCCGCAGCACCCCCATGAGCATCCGCGAGGATATTTCTTTGTTCAAATTTAGGTATATACCTTCACAGTATCTCATCATTCCCCATTTTGTATAGATGCCCCGTAATGACAGAGAAATTTTTCATGTGCACCACCAGTTCCTTCTTCTGTTGGACAGAGTACCCATTCGGCACAGTTCCAGTTGTGAGAAAGTGAATTATATCTTCAAAATGTCCATCCGCTATGCACACAAAAAATAGTTGCTAATCCTTCCTCTAGACTGGTAGGTTCCTCTCCTATCTCAATGCATGACAGGAGACCTGGTCCCGCGTTCAATCATCCAGGCTTCACAACAACTTCAAAATCATATTCTTGGAAAAATAAAAGTCATCTGCATATGTGCCCCCCCAACAAAGGCTTATTAACCAAGTACTTCAGTGCAGAATGATCTGTATATATCTTAAAGTGACCCCCTAGCAAGTAGTGTTGATACTTCTAGAGCACATATACCATAGCCAGTCCATCACATTTAGTGGTGGAATAATTCTTTTCTACTTTAGATCATCTATGACTTGCAAAAGTGATAGGGTGATCCAAGCCTTCTCCACCTTCCTGTGTTAGTACTGCCTCGAGTGCTATACTTGACGCATCAACATGGACATGAAACTCTTTCTTCCAATTTAGGAAGACTAGAATTGACGCAATGATCATCTTTTCTTTCAATACATCTAGGATTTTCTTACAGTCATCATTCCAGCAGAACGTGGCATCCTTTTCCAACAACTTTTACATCGGCGCGGTGATATGGGCATAGCTTTTGATGAACTTCCTGTAGTACCCCATATGCCCCAGAGTAGCGCGCAACTGTTTCGCACTCTGTGGTGCTTCTAAATTGAGAATCACCATGATTTTTGTGGGGTCTACCATCAACCCTTTTTCTACAAACCACATGCCCCAATAGGTTCCCAAAAGGAACGAGAAACGTACATTTCCTGAGGTTGAGCACGATTTTGTATCTTTGGCATGTATCCATCATCAAGTGCGGGTTTGCTACATGGCACCTAACTAGTCCAAATACAGTCCAGTCATCAAAATATACCTCTAAGAATTTATGGATATATTCCCTGAATGTCGCAATAACTACACGCAAAAAGATAGCAGGGGCATTCTTCAATCCAAATGGCATGATAGTATATTGAAAGAAACCCCACTCAGTCGCAAAGGTTGTCTTGTTCCTATCCTCCAGTGCAATTTTGATCTGGTGGTACCATAAAAACCCATTAATGAAAGAATATGCTTCATGACTGCCTACATTGTCCAACACCTCATCTATTAATGGAGTTGGGAATGGATCATGTACACACACATTGTTCAACTTGATGAGATACACGCATATTCTTATTTCTTCCAACTACTTCTTCTCTTATACCACCATCGTGGTTACCCAATTGGATTCCTCCATAGGCTCAATGATGTCTGCCATGAGCATCTTGTCTAGCTCTATGCAGACCTTCTCCTTGTATTTTGGATTTAAGCGATACAACCTCTACTTAATTGGCTTCGTGTTGGGTTTTAATGTGATCTTCATTACCCCTAAATCTCTGATTATTCCCCTCAAGTCCATAAACTTGGTTGGGAATAAGTCCTAATATTTGCAAAGTAATTTAGTGACCTTATCCACCATCGAGCCATCAAAATAGTTGCCAATATTCACAATTTTAGGTTCCACCTCCGTACCAATATTCACCTACTTAGTCTTCACTGGTGGGGTTATGATAGGGTTCTCAATCTATCATCCCTGAACCTTGTGGTGGCCTTTCGTCTCTAGAATGTTAATTTTCTGTGGATCATCATCTTATTCTTTAGAAATTACATTATAACATTCTATCATGCAGCTCAACTGAGTATCCCATCTAGGCTGAATCGATTCTACTAGCTATTGTGGTATCCTAAAGATGGTTGCTTTTACGTCTTCTAGCACTTCATCATTGTTGTCCCACTCATTCTCAAAACTAATGGTCATCATGAACCCTTTGCATAGAACATCCCATTCACCTATCCCATGGTGGAGCTCTATTTCTATATACCAGTTCATTGGTATAACATCCAAGGTATGACAGAATAGGTGTAACCACTAGGGCTATGGCTTTTCCCCATAGCCCTGTGTCCATTTGGCTAGATACGCACACAGATCATCCTGCCCATTGTATTTATTTGTTAATTGCACCCTAGGCTTCCAAAATCATAAGTGAATCATCCCCCTACACTTGCGTTAGTCGTCAAATCTCCCTTTGTGCTTACCCCACCACCTCATGGGCGTAGCATGTAGTACCCAATCCAAGGACTGGAAGCATTGCTTTTCTAGCACCTCCCTTTCAAATTTATTCAAGAAGGTATCCACCTCAATGAGGCCATCATAAGTAGGTAGGTCCCTTACTTCTGTCGATACACAGTGCAACGACCTTGTCATCATATTACAATTTAGTGTAGTTACCTCATGTAACTGATTCTGCCATCACTCTGTTTCCTCATCCGAATCCGAAGTATAGGAGCTTTCATCCTCCCATGTAATCCATCCATCCATGGTGGCATTCACCCAGTCCTAGTTTCACGCTATTATCTTATAGATGTAGTATAAATCACCATCACTTTCATAGTTGCACACCAGCTCTATATAGCGTGAACCTTTAGCAGGGTCCAGGGGTATAATTACACATAGTGACTTATTTTTGAAAATCATTTTTCGCTTTTTTAGATTAATCACCCCATTCATGTCAATGGCCCAATCAATTCCTAAGATCATGTGGTAGGGGTTTTTTTCATCAACAATATCTGTCACTTCGAAGTCTGCTAGTGCACTCACTCCCTCAATGTCCATGGTTATTCCTGACAATCACCCCATGGGTATTATTTTCTGTTGGTTTTCCATTCATAGCTGAATAGGAGACCACTGCAATGTAGGTCTCCCCATTCACTCCCATGTCTATTTCAGTGGAACATTCACATCCGATCCTAAATCCAGGATAATTTGATCCATCACATACTCTCTGATCTGCACTGTTAGTCACATTTCTCTTCCCGTCCTTGTCTTGTGTTTTCTAATCTTCTTGACTACACGCAGTTCTCCTGGTGTGGTCCCAACGCATCTGTTAATGAGTTCTTGCCACCCTTTTACCACCTTACTGTCGGATAGTAAATTCATACATGTTTCCAGGAATGTTGTGAGCATGGATGGATCCATCTTCGGCTCTGTTTTATCTTTGCTTCCTGAAGTGGAGGCCTCAGTGAAGCTCTTCTTAGCTTCCATGAAAGTTTCCTGGGTGCGCTCCAAATCAAACTCCACTTCTTGTGCTGGAGATTTGTGAAACCAAGTACTATCATGTGGTTGTTTGCCTTTGTCATCTCCCGTCGCCATTCCATGTCGAAACACAATATTTACATTTGGATCTTCCTCACGTGGCTCATACCTCATCATCTCTAGGTTCTGAGTCGAGGGAGGCGATAGCACTCCTTTATCGCATAGCCTAGCTATCAGTGTAGGACAATATTTGGTATCATGATCAAACAAGTTGCAATACAAACATGACGAGTGCGTTGGATTTGTACAATCGTACGCATAGTGTCCTAGCCCTCCGCAATTGTAGCATATCAACTATCTGCAACCTCTTCCAGGTCCTCCTCTGCCTCCGCCTTGTCCGCGCCCCTAAAATCCTATTCACACCATTCCTACATTCTGGTCTAGGGGCCACATTTTGGCCTACACTCTGTAGGTGGGAGTTCTATCCATCATCAACCCATAGCTTCTACAAGTGCACTCATCATGTCCGACTGACCTACAAAAGTTGCAGAACAATTGTTGTGACTTTTGCGTATACTTCTGTAATAAGTGATAATTGTCTGTGGCACGTTTTCCAGCTATTTGGCAGATCGTGCACCACAATGGAGGTTTTTCGCTAGGTCATGCTTGCCCTTTTGGTCTTAAGGTTTGCCCTCCTCCTACGAGGTAATTTGTGAAAATCCGGCAGTGGTCCTTGTCATGACCCTAACCTTTGCATTTTATGCACCACACCTCTTTACGCACTTGTGGTCAAGTTGTCCTGTCCTGTTTCAGACTTTGCATCTCAAGGCATAAATTCTTCAGCTGCACGTGGATTTGTTGAACTCCCAAGTTAGGATCCTACATTGGGGTCTCATTCAGCCTCATTTCGATCTCTAAGGCCTTGGCCTGAGTCGTTAATTTATGCTACGATAGTGCACTCCTCAGATGTGGCGTTAACAATGCTACAAACCATTCACGATGTTGTCCATCCGTTAGATTCATATTAGCTTTGCAAATCATGCATTTCAGTCTCTGATCCATCTCCCAAGGAGTCTCACCTGGTAGCATCATGATCTCTTTGAATCTAATGATCAACTATGCTTCAGACTTCGGCCTGCTAAATTATCTGTTTAGCATTGCTTGGATATATGCGATTCATACATTTGGATTATAATTGGAGTTCTTTATATACTGGGTCAATGCATGGTCCTGCAGGGTGCTAACCAGTGTCTCTTTCTTTATATTGTCATCTGTAACTCCTTGCGCTTCCCATACGGCTCTTACAACAAACCAAAATTGGTCTCGATCCTCATTTCCAAAACCCTTGAGCACAAACAACTTTATCGTGCTTGCCATATTGAATCGCGATGGCGGCGAAGGTGGTATGGGTGAAGATGGAGATGATGGCAGCGAAGCTGGTGGCGGTGTGGGTGGGGGTGGTATTTATGGAATTCTTTGCCTTATCAGATGGATCACACTTTGCGACGAGACCTTCGCGAGCTCTTCCTTGTCCCCTCATGGAGGTGAAATCAAGGGACTAGTTTCTGGTCCCTTATTTCCTTCGTTCCTGTAAATTTTTCCACTTTGCATAGCCACAAACATCAAGGTAACTGCATAACCCTCTTTTCCCACAATAGCATTTTAATCCAAGTATTCAAAGAATTTACGTACTTACCTCACAGTCCCTTGAGAGAGCGTTGCTCTGCCTCGCTATAGCTAACAAGAAATTGCTAAAAATAGAAGTGATAAAAATAGCACTGCTAAAAATAGCAGTTTGGGCAACAGGGAATGAAAAATGGAAGTGCTAAAAATAGAAGTTCTATTTTTAGTAGTGTGGTGTGGATTCCTATTTTTAGTAGTCCCAAGTCTAACTATAGGAAGTAAATTCGAATTTGGTCTTACCAACAGTTTGTATATTAATTAATTAATTCAGTTTCAGTTACTTAGTTAAGGAAAATCAAACTTGAAGTCTTTGTGAGAACATGCAATAATTTCTCCATTGATTGGGGAAAGTGTCCTTGATTTTCTCCACTGATTTAGGAATTAAGGATGAGTTCTATATTGAGAGGATCAGTTGACTTAGTTTAACTTACACAAGTCTAGTTAGATTGATTTAACAAGTTGTTAAATTAATGAGATTCATTTTGTTGATGCTTGCATGCATGTGACAACTGGTATTTTTAGATAACTGAGTATTCACTCATGGATAACTGATGCATGTCAGTTCAGATAGAGATCTAGTTGAGATCAGAGAAGGGACAATGTACTATCAGGTGGATGAATATTTTTCGTATAAAAGAAGCTCATCCATGATGAAGATTTATCTCCTTCAAGTTTGTGTAGTTAGATCAGAGGTTAGTGAGTGTTTGAAGAGGCCAATTCACACAAGTGGCAGCATTGGACCCCAAGGAAACTGCACAAGGAAATAGGAGGCTTGGAGGGCAGAGGAGAAGGTTTATGAGAAGCCTTTGACTGTCTATGAGAAACAGAGGGATTGTACTGAGAGCTGGATAGCTTCCGAGCTAAGGCTTTGTGTAATCCAGACTATATTTCCACTTGTATGATAATACAGAGATGGGGTTTTAGGCAGGTGCTTTCCCCAGGTAAATTCTTCTATGTTAAGTGTGATTGATTCCTTCTTATTAGTTATATGTGTTCTTATCGATGTTGCTCATGGTTGATTAAGATTTCGTTAAATTGTTTGGAGAAGTAGATCAAGTGTTTTGCTTTAGTACATTGCATTACCAGGTTGATCTATAGGTGGGAAGTTTCTACATGATATCACAGTTAACTGATTTGTAGAAAAATTCTACAAAATTCTACATGGTATCAGAGCGAAGTTTTGTAGAAAAAGTTCTATATGGTATTAGAGCACAGGTGATCAAGGAAGAATAATATACAAGAAGAGGAGATTTCAAAGTTTTGAGTTTTTGGTCGAGAGATTGCAGAGCAGATATAAACATTTATGTAAAAAAAATTTAAAAAAAAATAGCATATTTGGATTCTTTAAGGAAAAATACCCAAAATCAAAACAAAAATTGGCTAAATCAAAGTTCGGATGAGGGAGATATCGTTGATTTAAAATCTGCCCTTTTTCTAGAAAATTTTGTGATGGGGGGAAAGTGGAAATAGATTGGTGTGCTAACCAAGAACCTATATGCACTTGAGGTACAAGAAGCATGCAAAGCCTTAAGGAGCAAGGAAAAGGTTAGATACTTGGTGGTTGAGAGGGAGAGTAGATTACCTCTCAACATGTAGCGCTAGAATAAGTCTCAGACGATTGTGGAGGAGCCACAATTGGTGCGGTAGCTTCAGGAGGTTGTGGAGCAGCCACAACTAGAGACGCTGAGAGGAGATTGAGTAGAGACATCTACTCATGTAGAGACCTATATTAGGGGGAAGCTTCGAGCGAGGTGGGCAGAGGGATGACATGCAGCCATACCTCCAGGTAGGAGGTGGGGCGATGTGGAGTGATCGTCCCAAAGAGGAGGGGAAGGATACTTGAGGTACCCAACCTCTTTGATTCGACTTTGCTATAGGAGGCCCGATGTGGAGTAGCAGGAACTGAGTGATTGGGTAGAGACAGATGCAGATGGAGCGACAGAGAGAGCTATAGTGCAGGGAAACCCAGGACAATGCAAAGCATGTAGGCTACCGCAATGCGAAAGGCACAAGTGTGTTGCACAGTGTAGGGTAGCACAAAGAAGGGTGCAACGACCTGATATGCATGGAGATGTTGCAGTAGCGCAGAGGTTAGATAGGGAACACTTGTCAGCAGCAAGTAGAGCTTCAACATCAGAGTATGTTTTTAGCCCAACAAAGAGGTTAGTTGGGAGTTTTCTTTTTGTTCTGAGAGTTGCTGGAGCAACCACACTTGGTAGAAGTGTTGCATGTAGAACATTCCGAATGTATAGGATCAGGTTCGAGAGGAAGCCTTTCTTGTTGAGAGGGAGTGCTGAAAATTGGCAACAAGAAATTGCTAAAATCAGAAGTGCTAAAAATAGCAGTTTGGGCATCAGTGCTGGATTGGGCAACAGGGAATGAAAAATGGAAGTGATAAAAATAGAAGTTCTATTTTTAGTAGTGCAGTGTGGATTCCTATTTTTAGCAGTCCTAAGTCTAACTATAGGAAGTAAATTCGAATTTGGTCTTACCACCAGTTTGAATATTAATTAATTAATTAAGTTTGAGTTAATTAGTTAAGGAAAATCAAAGTTGAAGTCTTTGTGAGAACATGCAATAATTTCTCCACTGATTGGGGAATGTGTCCTTGATTTGCTCCACTGAATGAGGAATTAAGGATGAGTTCTATGTTGAGAGGATTAGTTGACTTAGTTTAACTTACTCAAGTCCAATTATATTATTTTAGCAAGTTGTTAAATTAATGAGATTCAGTTTGTTGATGCTTGCATGCATGTGACAACTGGTATTTTCAGATAATTGAGTATTCACTCATGGATAACTTATGCATGTCAGTTCAGACAGAGACCTAGTTGAGATCAAAGAAGGGATAGTGTACTATCAATTGGATGAATATTTTTCCTATAAAGGAAGCTCATCCATGAGGAGGATTTATCTCCTTCAAGTTTGTGTAGTTAGATCAGAGGTGAGTGAGTGTGTGAAGAGGCCAATTCAGTAGCACTGGACCCTAAGGAAATTGCACAAGGAAATAGGAGGCTTGGAGGGTAGAGGAGAAGGTTTGTGAGAAGCCTTTGACTGTCTATGAGTAGCAGAGGGATTGTACTGAGAGCTGGATAGCTTCCGAGCTAAGGCTTTGTGTAATCTGGACTATATTTCCACTTGTATGATAATACAGAGATGGGGTTTTAGTCAGGTGATTTCCCCTAGTAAATTATTCTGTGTTATGTGTGATTGATTCCTTCTTATCAGTTATATGTGTTCTTATTGATGTTCCTCATGGTTGATTAGGCTTCCGCTAAATTGTTTGTAAAAGTAGATCAAGTGTTTTTCTTTAGTACATTGCATTACCATGTTGATCTACAGATGGGAAATTTCTACATGGTATTAGAGTTAACTAATTTGTAGAAAAATTCTATAATATTCTACATGGTATCAGAGCGAGGTTTTGTAGAAAAAGTTCTACATGGTATCACAGCACAGGTGATCAAGGAAGAACAATATACAAGAAGAGGAGATTTCAAAGTTTTGAGTTTTGGGCCGAGAGTTTGTAGAGTAGATTTAAAAATTCATGTACAAAATTTTCAAAAACAAATAGCATATTTGGATTCTTTACTGAAAAATACCCAAAATCAAAAAAAAAATGGCTGAATCAGAGTTCGGATGAGGGAGATATCGCTGATTTAAAATCAGCTCTTTTTCTAGAAAATTTTGTGACGATGGGAAAGTGGAAATATATTGGTGTGCTAGCCAAGAACCTGTATGCACTTGAGGTACAAGAAGCATGTAAAGCCTTGAGGAGCAAGGAAAAGGTTAGATACTTGGTGGTTGAGAGGGAGAGTAAATTACCTCTCAACATGAAGCACCAAAAGAAGTCTCAGACGATTGTGGAGGAGCCATGATTGGTGCAACAACTTCAGGAGGTTGTGGAGTAGCCACAACTAGAGAAGCTGAGAGGAGATCGAGTGGAGACATCTACTCATGCAGAGACCTATAGTAGGGGAAAACTTCGAGCTAGGTGGGCAGAGGGATCACATGCAACCATACCTCTAGGTAGGAGGTGGGGCAATGTGGAGTGATCATCCCAAGGAGGAGAGGCAAGATCCTTGAGGTACCCAACCTCTTTGATTCGAATTTTCTATAGGAGCCTCGATGTGGAGTAGCAGGAACTGAGTGATTGGGTAGAGACAGATGTAGATGCAGTGGCAGAGAGAGCTACAGTGCAGGGAATCCCAAGACGACGTAAAGCATGCAGGCTGCAACAATGCAAGAGGCACAAGTGTGTTGCACAGTGCAGGGTAGCACAGAGAAGGGTGTAATGGCGCGAGATGCATGGAGATGTTGCAGTAGCGTAGAGGTCAGAGAGGGAGCACTTGTAAGCAGCAGGTAGAGCTTCAGCATCAGAGTATGTTTCTACCCCAACAGAGAGGTTAGTTGGGAGTTTTTTTTTTGTTCTGAGAGTTGCTGGAGTAAACACACTTGGTAGAAGTGTTGCACAGAAAATTTCGAACGTACAGGATAAGGTTTGAGACGAAACATTTCTTGTTGAGAGGGAGTGCTAAAAATTGGCAACAAGAAATTGCTAAAAATAGATGTGCTAAAAATAGCACTGCTAAAAATAACAATTTAGGCATCAGTGCTAGATTGGGCAACAGGGAATGAAAAATGGAAGTGATAAATATAGAAGTTATATTTTTAGTAGTGTAGTGTGGATTCCTATTTTTAGCAGTCCCAAGTCTAACTATAGGAAGTAAATTCGAATTTGGTCTTACCAAAAATTTGAATATTAATTAATTAATTCAGTTTGAGTTAATTAGTTAAGGAAAATAAAACTTGAAGTCTGTGTGAGAACATGTAATAATTTCTCCACTGGTTGGGGAATGTGTCCTTGATTTGCTCCACTGATGAAGGAATTAAGGATGAGTTCTATATTGAGAGGATCAGTTGACTTAGTTTAACTTACTCAAGTCTAGTTAGATTAATTTAACAAGTTGTTAAATTAATGAGATTCAGTTTGTTGATGCTTGCATGCATGTGACAACTGGTATTTTCAAATAATTGAGTATTCACTCATGGATAATTGATGCATGCAGTTCAGACAGAGACCTAGTTGAGATCAAAGAAGGGAGAGTGTACTATCAGTTGGATGAATATTTTTCCTATAAAAGAAGCTCGTCCATGATGAGGATTTCTCTCCTTCAGGTTTGTGTAGTTAGATTAGAGGTTAGTGAGTGTGTGAAGAGGCCAATTCACATAGGTAGTAGCACTGGACCCCAAGGAAACCGCACAAGGAAATAGGAGGTTTGGAAGGCAGAGGAGAAGCTTTGTGAGAAGCCTTTGACTGTCTATGAGCAGTAGAGGGATTGTACTGAGAGCTAGATAGCTTCCTAGCTAAGGCTTTGTGTAATCCAGACTATATTTCCACTTGTATGATAATACAGAGAAGGGGTTTTAGGCAGGTGCTTTCCCCTGGTAAATTCTTTTGTGTTATGTGTGATTGATTCCTTCTTATCAATTATATGTGTTCTTATTGATGTTCCTCATGGTTGATTAAGCTTCCACTAAATTTTTTGTAGAAGTAGATCAAGTGTTTTGCTTTAGTACATTGCATTACCAGGTTGATCTACAGGTGGGAAATTTCTACATGGTATCAGCGTTAACTAATTTGTAGAAAAATTCTACAAAATTCTACACCGTAAACTCAATAATGAATTCTCATATAATTCTATCGAGCTAATGATCAACGACGTGTGCGATCTTATCCTTTGATGCTTTCAACCTTCACACTAACTCTGGGGTCCACACAATAGGATTGTCGATTTCCCACCTTCCTTGGCTATCTGCTAGCTTCATGATCCACTTGTACAACTCAGTAGGGAAAGACACGAAGAAGATTTCGTGGATCTCTGTGTACAAGTAGCAGTATATCCACTCTTATTTTGTAAGCCGCGGGTTCTTGTTCCCCTGCGTCACGAACTCATGAATTCTTCTGTCCAACCAGCCTTCAATTTCCTTCTTAGTTGGATTCCAATGATATGACATCAGATATCTCTATGTAGATTCTGGTCTCAGCAACAGAACCATTTGTTGGCTTGATGGGGCCTAACCTAGGTTGAGATTTAATTAGCAAAACAAATCCCGAAACTATTAGCCCTTTCGACATCAGCCCGCGGAGTGCGGACTGAAGTCTCACCTGAACCAATAAGGGGGGATGCTGGAACCAAGTTTCCAACTATCAGACCAGACCACCAATTTTCAATGGGAACAACTTGTTATATTAGAAAATAAGAACCAGAGCCTATCTTCAGTCACTTGGAGCCAATGTTTTGGAAATTGTGGAAGGAGGATATCAATTTCCAGCAGCAATGCCTACAAATACAGTAGGTAAGAAGTTATGCAAAACCAATGCCAAAGAAGTCAATACTTTATTAGAAAGTCTTTCAGAATCAGAATTCGTCAAAGTCATGCAGCTCAAGATAGCCAAAGAGATATGGGTCAAAATCATTCAAAGCTATGACGGAGACTCCCAGGTAAAACGTGCTAAGCTCCAAACACTCAAAATTCAGTATGAAACTCTTAAGATGCATAGTTATGAAAGTATTGCTAGTTACTTTTTATGTGTAGATGAGATTGTTAAATATATGAAGAATCTGTGTGAAGAGATAAAGGAGGATACTTTAGTAGACAAAATTTTGAGATATTTGTCTTATAAATTTGAGTCAAAAGTATCTGCCATAGAAGAAAAATAGGATCTTCAATCTATTACTATTGTTTAACTTCATGGAATTCTAACTGCCTTTGAAATGAGGAAAGGGGGTCCATCAGATACGAGAGAAGTCGCTTTCAAAGCTACAAGAAAGGGAAAATAAAAGGAAGAGCGCTAGGAATCAGGATATACTTCATAAGAAGAAGATGAGGTAAACTTTTTCAAGAAGCTTCACTGGTGTTCCAAAAGATTCAAAGGTAAGCTACCATTCAAATGATTTTCTTGTTGTAGAGTTAGCCATTATGCTACAAAATGTCCTCATAAAGATAATCATGAAAAGGGAAAAGAATTTGCAAAAGGCAATAGAAAACAAGTTATTAATAGAAGAAGTTACTATACTCATGAAGACAGTGATGGATTATCTAATAGTGATGAAGATGAAACTGAACAAGATTATAAACTACTCATGGCTTATGACAATGATGATTTTTTCGATGCCTTAGAAGAGGAAGACTTTCTTGAAGAAATCACAAAACTCAAAATTTGTTTGGAAGAAAAGAATATTATCATAGACACGTTGATACATCAACTCACTGAAAGAGAAAAGCACAATGAAAATCTAGAATGTGAAGTTGTGGGTCTAAGAAAAGAACTAGAGAAGACAAAATATCTTAATCTTAGATTTGCTAAAGGATCAGAAAATTTAAATGAAATCAGCAAGGTTCAACATTCTCCTCTTATAAAGATAGGTCTTGGATATACAAAAGAATCTTCCCAATCACAAAATCCGCCAACCTCCACCAAAAGCTATCTTGATGCAGAAAAGACCAGTCAACAGTATGTCAATCGTCAGAAAAAGCCTAAAAGTACTCATCAGGTAAATCCTACTCAATTTACTCCAAGGATGAACATCAATAGAAGAATCAACCAAAAGTTAAACAATGCCAAAAGATTCTATGATCGCAAAAACTTCTTTACTAGACAATGTTTTTCATGCCATAACTTTGGGCATAAGGTTGCTCAATGCGTCACTTACAAAACTATCATGACTAGAGAAGTACGAAATCAAAGGAGTATAACAGGAATCAAGAAAAGTTACTATAATAACTTCTCTCCTCTTGAAGATGAAATTGAATGTTTGTTTTGTAATAACTTTGGTCATGAAGAATCTAAATGCGGGAGAAAATTTCGGACAACACATCAAAAGGAGAAATCATCATCAAATTCCAAAGTATTGAGAAAGAAGTAAGTTCAATCAGAAAGATTTGGCAGAGCTCTATTTGCAAAAGGACAAGAAAATTAGTGGTACATTGATAGAGGATGCTCCAAACACATGACAAGTAATAAAGGGAAACTTCATTCATATAATTCTTTGGAAAAGGAAAAGGATGTCTCATTTGGAAATGACACGCTAGCTGTCATTAAAGGTAAAGGTTCTGTTTATTTGAAAGAAAAGGTTAAAGTTGGAAATGTCATGTATGTAGATGGTTTAAAGCATAACTTGTTGAGTGTCAGTCAAATGTGTGATCAAGGAAATGAAGTTGTGTTTAGATCAAATGGATATGTGGTTCATGAGCTTGATATAGGAAAGACCACAATCAAAGGTACAAGAACTCCAAACAATTTATACATACTCAAAGGAGGACAAAAACAATTCTATCTAAGCAAAACAGATGAAAACTAGTTATGGCACAGAAGATTGGGGCATCTAAGATATTCTCAAATAAAAAAAAGCATGTAGGCTCAAGGCAGTCCATGATCTTCCAGATATCAGCATTCCTGAAAATACCATATGCAAACCATGTCAAGTTGGTAAGAAAACCAGAGTTCAATTCTCTGAAAAAGAAGGATCAGTAAGTAAGCCTCTTGAACCCATACATATTGATTTATGTGGACAAACAAGGAAAAAATCACCTCGTGGAGAAGAATACTTTATTTTATTCATTGATTTTTTTCTATAATTTGTTCGATAGGTCTACTAAAGCATAAAGATGAATCATTTGAAAATTTTAAAGAATTCAAAGCTTTAGTTGAAAATGAATCAGATAGAAAAATCAAATGTCTCAGATCTGATCGAGGGGGAGAATTCATATCAGATGAATTCTTTGATTTTTGTGAACTAAAATGGAATAAAAAGGCAGTTCTCAATTGCCAAAACTCCTCAACAAAATGTTGTAGCAGAAAGAATGAACAGAAGAGTACAAAAAATGGCTCAAGCTATGCATGATGAATTTAGAACTCTTGCAACCTTTTGGGGTGAAGCTGCATTTGCTATTTTGACTATTCTCAATAAAGCTAATGTTTGGGTAAATAGTGATCAAACTCCATATGAACTCTAGTATGGTAAGCCTCCTACTATAAGGCACTTTAGAGTTTTTGGAAGTAAATGTTTCATCGAAAGGACTGATGAAAAACTTGGTAAGTTTGAACCCAGATAAGACGAAGGAATTATTCTTGGTTATTCATCCAGAAATAAAGGATACAAATGTTATAATAAAAGGCTTCGGAAAATTGTTGAATGCATTGATGTAGTAATTGATGAAGCATGTAGAAATCTGGAACAGGTGAAATCAACAAAGGAATATGACAATGAGGAAGACGATGAATGCTTTCATGTATCAAATCAAAATGATATAGAGGAAGAAACCAATGAAGCATTAGAATTAGATACAATAGAGAGGGAAAATACTCCATTCAGGTATGTTCAAAAGAATCATCTAGAATCTCAAATTCTAGGAGGAAAAGGGTCTGGAGTACAAACAATAAGAACTCTTACAGGAACCTCTAGTTATCTAGCATTACTATCCTCCATAAAACCATAGAATATAAATGAAGCTAGCAAATATGAATGTTGGGTTAAGGCCATGGATGAAGAACTTGACCAAATTGAAAAGAATGATACTTGGAATTAGTTCCTAGACCTCATGATAAAAATTTTATAGGAACAAAATGGATATTTAAGAATAAGTTGAATGAAAATGGAGAATTTATTAGAAACAAAGAAAGACTTGTTTGTAAAGGGTATGCTCAACAATAAGGTATATACTTTGAAGAAACTTTTCCACCTGTTGCCTGACTTGAAGCCATAAGAATGTTTCTTGCTCTTTCAAGTTTTCAAAAATTCAAAGTATATCAAATCGATGTAAAATCATCCTTTCTTAATCGAGATTTCGAAGAAGAAGTTTATATTGAGAAACCAGAAGGATTCATTCTAGCAAATGATGCAAATCTTGTATGTAAGCTTAGAAAGGATCTATATGGTCTGAAGCAAGCCCCAAAGGCCTGGTGTTATTGTCGTGACAAATATCTACAACAAAATGGCTTCACAAAGGTTATCTAGACAACAACTTATGTACAAAGATTGAAAATGATAAAATGCTAATTATTGTTGTTTATGTTGATGATATCATCTTTGGTAGCAATGAAGAATCTATGAGTCAGAACTTTTCTTCAGCTATGTAACAAGAATTTGAATTTTCCTTACTTGGTGAACTTACTTATTTTCTTGGTCTACAAGTACAACAAACAAAAGATGGTATTTTTCTTTCACAAACCAAATATCTCAAGCAGATCCTAAAGAAATACGAAATGGAAGATTATAAACCTGTATGTACTCCAATGGTAACATGATGTAGTCTCAACTCTAATGATGAATAACCTACAGTGAATCAACCAGCATATAGATCTATGATTGGAAGTCTACTTTATCTAACAGGTACCAGACCTGATATAATGCATGTAGTAGGACTTGTTGGGAGGTTCCAAGCAAATCCAAAGGAATCACATCTTCAGTTTGTAAAAAGAATATTCAAATATCTTCAAAGAACTCGACACTTTTGTCTATGGTATCCTAAAGATACAAATCTCACTCTTCATGCATATACAGATGCGGATTGGGCAGGAAATGTTGATGATCGAAAAAGCACTAGTGGAGGTGCATTCTATATGGGATCACGGTTAGTGTCTTGGTTTAGCAAGAAAAAAAGTTTTATTGCCTTATCTACAGCTGAAGCGGAATATGTGGTTGTTGCATCTTGTTTCACACAACTACTATGGATGATGCAAACATTGCAAGACATTCAAATAACATGTTCTCCACCCATCTCCATTCTATGTGATAATACAAGTGCCATCAACATTTCAAAAAATCCAGTCATGCACTCCAAGACCATGCACATACCCATTAATTACCATTTTCTACGAGAACAAGTGCTTGAACAAAAGTTTAAATTGAAGTATGTTCCCTCCAAAAAATAGGTTGCTGATATATTCACCAAACTGCTTCCTAGAGAAACTTCTAAATATCTCGAAAAAAAACTGGGAGTAGTTTCTGCATCATCTTGCTATTAAATCCAATTTTCAAAGGAAGGTTCCTATAGGCAGGTTTCATGAAGGATAGTCACGTATATACGCAAGTTTCTGTGGCTAAGAAAGCGTATATGTTTTTTTGATATAAAAACAGTGGGTCAAGCTATGACATGGGTGCTCAGTCTAATATGGATGATTACAGTTTGTTGATATGCTTTGTTCATTGATTTTTATCTGACTGATGAAGATGCCTTGATGAATGGTTTGTTGACAATGCATAGGTAGCACATGTTTAGGGGGAGCATTAGCCTTCACAAATAGTCTGCATTGTTGGCATTATGGTTGCTGATTATAGATATGGTTTCAAATATTCATATCAATTGTTGCATAGGTCCTGTAGAGATCTGGGGTGTAATATGTCTCCTTTTGTCATAGTCTTTTTTGAATGAGTCCTATTGGACATATGTTGTAATTTGTATCCCCAATTAACATGGGAAAGATGATGTAATAATTGCTATATTTTAGTCATGTATAAATAATTAGTATATCCCCACTTGATTGGGTGGATGAGTTAAATTTGGTGTATCCCCTCTTGGTTGGGTGATTGATGTATGCATGAGTCATTTTTCTTAGGGAGGTCATACTCACTTAGTTGAGTTATAGAGTCATGTTATTTTTCTTTTAAGTTATCTCTACAGACTCTGCATGTACTCAAGGGGAGCATGGAGAACATAGTGTATCTCAAAGGGGGAGAATATCTTGGTCTGCCCTTTGCCCTTGATGTCAAAGGGGGAGAGTATTTTGGTGTTGCTTGATATCTCTAATAATTCCTATAGCTTGTAGTAATCAACACCAATATGGTTTCCATTAAGTCCAAAGGGGGAGATTGTTTGCATTATGATACAGGTGTTGTCCTTGATGGAAACTCACTCACAGGTCAGCTCAGTTTTGATAAAAGGAAACTCACAGTGTAACAGGTCAATTCAGAGGTAACAGGACATTGGTATAGAAGAATAGGAAGTTGGAACAAAGGTCTATTGATCATATTCAATAAGTTGAAGGAAAAGGATGTTTTCAGATAGTTTAAGATGTATACGCAGGTTTAGCTTGACAAAGCGTCGTATACACACATGTTCATAGAACAAAAAGAGCGTATACGTATGCACACACTTTCACAAGAGTAAAATCACGTATGGGGTGGATAATCAAGAAAATTCAAGAGTAAAGAATACCAAGGATCAATACCATGGTATTAGCCAACAAGTTTGAGTGGAGTAATGACTATTTGATCCCGTCCAAGAATACCATAGGCTCTAAGTGTTGTTTTGTTCTGAGGTATTGAGGAAGGCCAAAACCTATATAAGGAGGAGAATATCAAATGGCCAAGCATGCAAGTGAAAGGGTTTCTTAGGAATGCTTTTATCTGAAGTATACTTTATGTTGTAGGGGTTATGATTATGATATAATCTAAAATATTTTGTGCACCTTGGATACAATGTTGGATCGGGACCATGAGACTTGAAATGACTTATCATTGTATGATCTGATATTTGTCGGGCTAGATTTGATTGCTTACACATGTTTTATTCTTTAAATATCATGATCTGGGTATGTCTAAAGTTTGGAATAGCAACAAAGTTGTAAATTAATATTTGTAGATATATACGTTGGTTCACCTTGGTAAAGGCGTGTATACATGCAGGTTTGACTCTTCCAAGTAGTCTACGAGAAAGAAAAGCATGTTGTTCAAAAATGACTAATCTATCTGATTAGTGTTGTTGTTTTACTGTTGTCTGTCCATGAAGTCTTCTTAGATCTGAAAGTAAAACTAACTGCATAAGGAGTTTGTGTCTGATTGATTGATTCATTAAGTGAGAAGGGTTATCTTTGTTGTTGACTATATAGATATCTATAAATTGACATTAGATGTTAAGAATATTACTGGTTGGTACATACCTGATTCAAAAGTTTTTATGATTCAGTATTTTTGAAGATATATGCAGGTTTTGTTAAAGGAAGTAGCATATACATGTAGGTTGGGTTCAGTAAAGTAGCATATGCATTCTGATGTATGATTTTTGAGGTTGTAGATGGTTCGAAATGATGATGCAGGTTTCTGGGTTTAGCACAGTGTTCTGGTGAAAGTGATACCACTGTTCATATTAATGGATTGTTGGTTGATGCAGTTTGAAAGTTTTGATGGGTACAATGTCAAAATTTGATGAAACAAGGCCTTCATTTTGTATTTGTTGTGTACTAGGAGCATCCAGTCTAAAAATTAATGAAACGTCATCCATGGAGGAAGAGAAGGTCGTAGCCTTCTATAGGCCGGCACCTACTTACTAGTAAACATATGGCTAGTACAAGATCTAGGGGGTTGTAGCTCCCTTCCAGTAGAAGTTGGAAACCAAGAGAAGTTTGTAACCTTCTGTAGGTGGGTTCCTATGTACTGGTATGAGTCTGCACTAGTACAATATTATAAGCATATTTTCTTTATATTAAAAGAAGACAAAGATGACAACAGGAGGTGGTTTTTCTCCCACATTGGATTTCCTCCTTAAATCTTTGTTTTCATGTGTGTTTCTTATGTGTGATGGTTTATTGTGTTATTACAGAACATAGTAATTGTATAATAAGTTACTAATGCATTGATGAAAGATCAACACATGATAAATTGAATAAATCATAAGTTATCTAGGTATACATGTGTTTCTCTAATCACAGTAGTGTGCACACACAAGTTCACTTCACTAAAGTAGCGTATATAAATCTATTTGGGAAATGAAAAATTATTGAATTGTAAATACTAATTCACCCCACCCCTCTCAGTATTATTTCCAACAATGACTTCACAAAATCTTCTGAAAAAAGATCTAATTTTAATTCGGTGATATCTCCCTTATCCAAACTCTGATTTGGTCAATTTGTTTTTTTAGTTTAGGCATTTTCATTTCTGTTGATGAGTAGAGTATATTCTTGTCTTATCATTGATCATATCACATAAGTTGTACAATTAAAAATCAACATGATGTGTCACCTACCGTTAGAATCAACATGACAAGGAGAATCAATTGATGATGATCTTGACCCCAAACAACTAATCATGTCAATTTTGACTTGTAGCTTCAAATTGCTTATGTGATATGCTAAAACAAAAGACATGAATCTACTCTACTCATGAGCAGAAAGAAAAATTGATCGATGAAATCACAAAGGAGAAAAGGAAGAATTTCAATCACAAATAACACAAAAAATATATGGGGAAAGCAATTGCTCACAACTCAGACTATCTATATTGCATTAACAAGAAGATCTGAGAAGAAAATACAATGCTTGTTGAACCCGAACAATTCTTGTACAAGTACAATCTATCTCACTGCTTCATAAACCAGCTCAAGCCAAGACTTAGCCAATTTTGTTGTCTTCCAAGCCCCTACTTCCTTATGAATTCATGAAATAATTAGCCCATATTTAAGTGGGAAATTCCGCACTCATAACTACACAATCCATCCATAGGTCTTCTACTGATTTCATGCACCATCTGTACAACTCGAAAAATTATACAACAGATATTACATTGTCCCTTGACTCTAATGTCAACTAGGTCTTCCTCTGAACTGACATGCATGAGTTATTTTTGAGTTAATTAACAATTAATTGGTGGAGCAGTGAAGTTGCGCTGAAGATTCTCCCCACTACTAGACCTGCTACTAGTTCCTCCAATTGTTTGAACTAGTTTAACTGACTAAAACTTAGTTAGACTGAGTTAATTAACTACAACTCAAAATAACTCAACATGGACCCCTAAAATATAGGAATCACTCTACATGACTCTAGATAGACTTCCAACTTGAATTTACTAAGCCAAATAAGTCAACTTAACTTATTTAACTATTACAAGTTGCTATGAGAATAGAATTCTGATTTAATTCCTAATTTAACTCAAGGACAAATTAAATTAGGATTTTCTCGATGTTATTTTTAACATTTCTTATTTTTATTTTCAACATGTTACATGGGTCCTCTCAGTTAAGGAATTATGGCTTTGTAAAGATTGAAACCCCATTCAGTGGTCAAAGAACCCCAAAGGGGGTACTAAAAAGAAATTTTATTTCTTTAAGAAATTTAGAGAGGCCTAATCAAACAAGAAAAAAAAAGACGAGGTGGGGGGGAGGGGGAGGGGGGCCGTGGGATTTTTTATATTTTGATTTGACTCCAAAAATAAGAATGAAATTTGGTCTTACGAATTTTTGGCTCCAATGTTGAAGTTTAAAATTGAAAATTTTTGAAAGGTTAGCGCCAGGGTGATTAGGCAATGGCAACCCCTCATAGAAGCGTCCACAACCACTATAAAAATAAACTTGTCTGCTCCACAAGACTCATTATAATGATAACAATTTGTTCCTCGTCCATAGAAGAACATGGAAATAGCATCATGGACAATGATAATATCTTACAATGGACTTTAGTTATCAAATTGATTTTCTTCTGTAGGAACTCAGTGGGCCTCACACTATGTGATACAAAGTGACTTATAAATCATATTTTAAATCATATTTTTTAAAAGTAAAGTCTACTTATTTTCATAATTTAAGGGACTTCATCGATACAAAAATAGAGGATGATTAAATGGAACATGAGATTACTAATGGTGACATTATAGTGGAGGCTTTGGAGCATCTTTCCTATTACATTGGGGCTAAGGGAGGTACATAGGATTCTTGCAATGGCCCTGGAAGATGCAATGTTGGCCTTCTAAGCATCTAAGTCTCTCATTCATGTCTTCTTCTCTTAATCCTTTATTATGATAAATGGCCTCTCAAACTCACAAAATCTTAATGCCATCCCTGCAAATAGTAACAAAATGCAGCACAGAGATTAAAGCCTAAACATACAAGTGTGGATGCAAAAAAATAGTGGATATTGAATGAAATACTTGAGGTATGTGTACTCATATCTGTATGGAATATTGAAAATGGGGGGAAATGCAGTGAAGTTAAAAATGGAACATACCTTGACATCATTAATTGACTAAAAATCCAACAGTGGGGTTTGGCACTAGGATTTCTACTGGTAAAACCTTAATTCGTAACTCTCTTCAATTTGTTTTTGCTCCTTCCCCATGAAAAGTGAACATATACTACCTATAGTTTTCTAGAATGTAAACAAGATTGGGGTTGGGATGGGTTTTTTAAAGGAAATCAAATATGATAAAAATTCCCTTCCTGAAAAGCAATAAATGCATTATTTTATTATCAGTTAGATAATAAGTTTTTATTCGTATTTGAGAAACTAATGCACTCATGCATGTTTTTTGTTGTGCTTGAAAGCATTTCTTGTATATTTCAGGTATTTATTATTATTATAATAATAATAATAATTTAATTTTAAGATTATCCTTTTTTATATAATGATTTGTTGTTAACGTTTACAGAGGTAGACATATTGTACTTTTGGATTTTGAATGTTGTTATAAGGAAACAAGTGCTCTTCACTTGGTTATATTGAAAACATTTAAGTGTAAGAAGGAAACATGTGCTCTTAACTTGCTTGTATTGAAAATATTTAACTATTCTTGCATATTAGTTGGGTTCCATCAAAAAGAAGTATATAATAATTTGATTTAATAATTAAAAACAAGTGTTAGTTTCTTAAAAGTCATATGAAAGATTTGGAAGGAGTAGTGTATGTACCATTCTTTAGGTTAAATATATTCAAATCATTGTGTGAATGGGTTTGTAAGGCCCTAGGTTTTTATCTTGAGAAAAGGGAATCCTCTCCAAGTCACTCACATAGTTTAGGTTGTCATAAGAAAAGTAGGTGTTTTTACTTAAGATGTAAACATTTCATTTTAAGCAATGTGATAATGTGTTTTCAACAAAACATTAAAATATGGAACAAGCATGCACATTTTGGATGCTAGTGTTATGTTTTGCATGAGGCAAGGGTGCACGTCAAAGAAGATGCTAACAAGGGTTGAAGAGGTGGAATAGTTAGAGGGGTTGGGGGATTGTGGTCTTAGTTAGAGGTGTAGAGAAGCAAGTTATGCACCACAAGGATTTGTGAAGCTAAATTAAGACATTTGATAAGTTGTGGGAAGGAAACATGGAAATGGTGCTAAGTGAGAATTCATTGATTGTAGTTGATACCCTCTCCTTGCACTACCACTTTGCAAGACAAAGAATAAATGTGAAATATATATGAAACCAACTAAATAATTTGGCATGGTTGTTGCAACATATATAGGTGGTTTTCTCGTGTTGCAAAAGGAGGTGTTGGAACTTGAATGGTGAACATTGGAGTATTTTTCTCATGTAGTGTTAAGGAGGTGCAAGGATATGATAAGCAGTGAATTACACAAATCTAAAAAGTACTCCATATTGGGTTAGGATATTACTATTTTTTGACATCCAAAGTTGAAGGTGCATTTTATGAAGGTCTAGTCTAAGTGCTTTGATGTGGCCAACATCTTAAGGGTATCTTGGACTTTTGGTGTGTTGTTAGTTGTGTTAGTGCATTTTGTTTGATGAGCACTAGCTAGAATGTGTTCCATGAGGGGAAAAATCCCACAAGTTCGAGATGGTGTAATCACACAGCATTGTAGGGGGTCCTATGCCCTAGTTTTGAGGAGAAAATTAGAACCATCTTAGAGTGTGATGGGTTGTACCATGGACTTAGGTCCACCTGCATGGGTTGAGGTGTAAATGTATGGCATGAGTTGAGAAAAATGATTCCAATGATTACCTATATAGAGTGTTTATGATATAATATTAATGATTTTTTTTTGGGGAATTGAAGAGGAAGATAAGAAAGGAGAGGCACTGAATTTTGTTGTAAATAAATCAAAAGGAAAGAAAAATGTCTCCTATTAGTAGGATTTTTCAATTTTCCTCTTCAATAGGACTAAATGTTCGTTTGAGATAAGCATTTGGCCTCAAAAGCATTGATTGGGCACTCTAGAAATCCAAGACCTAATATATCCAAGATAATTCATTATATAGATTCGTCTTGGGAAAAGGTTAAAAAGTCTAAGGTGAAAATATCCCCTTTTAAATGCGTGCTTTAAAACTTCCTTTTGAGAATGCTAAAAGCAAGGTCATGATGTTGAAAGGAGGTCCTTGATTTTACAAAAACTTAATGTCAATGCTTAGTCCATGGTGTGATTCTTTCTATTTGAGTTTTCCCTTGAACGTTGAGATCTATCTTTGCGTCCAATTATCACTATGTTTTTTCACTTATGTGTTGAGAAGGTCTTAAGGGCTATAGAGGATAAGACAGTTATTTTTTAGTGCCCATACCTTGAAACCATGTAAAGTGATGGTGTGCCCCATTTGTTTGTCGTAATATTTCAACCACTAACTCTTCCTATGAGGATGCCCTTGAAGGGGGGGTTTGTAATAGAAGTGGAAAAATAAAATCATGTTGAGTCAAAGGAGGGGTATAGATTGCATGTGTCTCTAGAGTTCTTGACAAAGGTGAAGGGGAATGGAGTTTACCTCCTATTGCAATTCCTTATGTTCCACCATTTGAGGTGCTAAAGGGAACTAACTTTAAGGGTCATTGGTGAAAGCTCACGAAGATCTTAAAAATTAGAAGGTAGGTGTGATTTAGCATAGGATTGATTCTTAAATGGTTGACTTTTTGGGTGAGATTTCCCAGTAAATGGAAAAAATTGAAGCCTCGCCAGTTATACATTAAGTAGAATATGAGAAATGTTCTCTAAGATTCAAAGAGTCTCTCCATATTTTGTCCATGAGATCCATCGTAACTATGTTCAAGTGTCGATAAGGTGCGTTAAGATATCTTCTTTGATTCAGAGCACATATACTTATTCAACTAGTGGTCGAGAGTCCTACCAATGAGTAGGCAAGGCTTTTCACTTACAAGGTTGGCATAAATAAAGTATTCTCCCTCTCTGCCCAACTCTAAGATGAGGAGTGTGCATAATGGATTTAATATTGGATTATCTTGAAGTTCAAGTGCTTAAAGTGGTTGCCTCAACCTACAAATTTTTAAAGGAACTATGTTTTTTTCAAATAGACCCATATGGTGAACAAGTTGCCAAAGAGGAAGGCCTTATGGTTATTTTTAAGTTGTTGGGCTAGGCTCGCCAATGTACTAACTTCTTTTATCAAATGAAAAAAGCAAATTTGGTTATTGTTGCAAGAAACTAAATTTATCTCTTCTCTCTTATTTATAATGTGTATTATTGATCCCATAAACTTAGATAATGTGAGAAGCAACCTCTACTTGAAGGGTTTGGAGCAATTTTTCAATATTGTAAAATTTTACAATGTTTATATCTGACTAACTTGCTCATGACCAAGGCCTTTCAAGGCATTCTAAACAAATAATTGGACCAATCATTGCCAATATTATGTTTTCCCTCTTTATTGTCATCCATGGAGGAATGTTCTTATTGGTAACATAAATAGGCCATGCTTGGTAAGTAGATTTGAGATCTCCAAATGGATTGACATTGTGAGCTACCACTGAAAGCCCAAGATTACAAAGAAAGCGATTGACCCCTAAAACACTATCGAAGTGATGGGAGGACACCAAATTCATTCAAGGAATCTAGCTAGGGGTGGTACTGCACTTAGAATTTCAAGTTGGTAGTTTAATATCCATGGTCCTAATGAGCATACAATATAGAGAGGAATACATAACCCATTTCTATAAGAATTGGACCCTTTACTCTATTAGGGTCCTATAATTTATAGGATCTCAAGGTGATTGAGTATTTTATCTCAAAAAACTCATATTGTAAATAATTGTCAATCTGCAAATGTTTTCGAAAAGAAAAATAGAATAAAAATGAAAAGAGGGTATAAGCAGAAAAAAAGGAAACAAAAAACATTGAAAAGAGAATAAAAAATAGAACCCCATCAAAGAAAGAAAAAACAAAAAACAAAATAATATTGAAAGTCTTGCAAATTCAATTGCCACTATTGATAGATAGTTTTCTTCCTGATTGATAAAGAAAGGTTGTGTGCAACTTGTTTAAAATGCCATAATGACAAGTTATTTGTTTAATCATAGAGTGTAATCATGGTTAAACATGTTTGAATTTCTGTAAATTATATTAGAGAATAAATATTTGCCAAACAATTTAATCTTGGTAAATCAGTAGTTAGGTAGAAAATGGCATTGTTTCAACTGTTTAAACTAAATCAATAGGAGAAATAAGCAATAAGATTTAAGTAGTTTTTGATTTTCCATAAAATAAAATAATTATGGGTTTTCTAGTCAAAATGAAACCCTTGAGAGAAAAATGAAAAATGTTAGCTTAGAAAAATAGTTAAAGGGTAGGCAGAAATAGTTTGGTTTTATAAATGTATTTATTTTTCCCTTTATCCTAAGTTTCAAAGGCATTATGAAGACGAACATTCAGACAAACTATTTTTGTCTTATGTGGTTAAAAGGGCTGCAATTATAAAGTGGTGGGCTTCTCCATCCTTTCAGATCGACGATGCTAATATGTTTTTGGCCTCCCCCCTCCATCCTAGCTTTACCGCTGGGGGGGTTCAAAAAAGCAGTATTTCTTGTCGGGCCCCATCACCATGTGGCATCCTCCCTACATTTTTCACCCCCAAGCCTATACCACATACCACTTCCTACCCCCTCCGAAAACCACTTCCCCCTCATCCATTTACCATTGTCCCTACCCTACACCTATTATGAAACCAACTCAAAAAAAGATATAAAAGATAGATCAACGCCTTTGAAATAAGCGTCTTCGAGGGGGAAACCTCCTTTACATTACACAAATGAACAATTCTTGGATGATACAAATGACAAGACCTCCTTTCTATATATAGGAGTCTAAGGGGTCATAATCTAATCGGAGCCGACATAACAATAATAATGTAAGGGCAGAATAATAACAATAGTGGGCTTCTATGGGGCATAATAATAACAACATGGGGACTACATGGGAACAACAATATAATAAGGGGGTTGCACTAATAACAATAAGGGGTTACACTAGTAGTATAGGGACCTAACATGCCCCTCTCCTTCAAAAAGTGTTGTCCTCAATGCTTGAGTAGTTCTGGATGCTTCTGTATAGAATTCTTGTCCTCCCATGTGGAATCTTCAGTGGGTAAGTTCTTCCACTTGATGAGATACTTTGAAATTGATTGATTTCGTAGCTGTGAAGTTCTTGTTTCTATGACTACTACAGGTTCCAATATGATTTTTCCTTCCTCGTCAAGTTCTGGCAATATTGTTTGAACTGGGATCTTCTGCAACTTTTGAATGAGTGGCCACACTTCTTAGTCCTTGTTCAATTCATCCCTTGCTTTGTTTATCCGAGCTAGTTGGATAATAGAAATAGCACAAAACAATGCTTCAACTTTCTCATCCTTTCTTGAGAGTGCATCTACAACAACATTTTGCTTCCCTTTTTTGTAGATGATTTCAAAGTCATAACCCAACATATTTGTGACCCATTTTTTCTTTTCTTCTAAAGATAATCTTTGTTCTAAAAAGTATTTAAGACTATCATGATCCATTTTTACCTTGAAGTGTCTTCCCATTAGGTAAGGTCACCATTTATTAAGTGCATGTAGTATTGCCAACATTTCCTTCTCATAAATAGCTTCCTTGATATGTAGCTGTAAAAATACCCAATTGTCTACATTAAAACTTCTTTCACTGTGATGTTGATCTACCTGTTGTTTCATTCTATTCTGCACCAAGGTGGCATTATCCTTTAAAAGTTGGAGAACTTGTTGTTGATGCTTGATGTGATCTTTCACTACTTGAATCTTTTTCTTCTTGATATGTACTTCTATCTTGAGAGTTTGAGGAGTGGTAATTTCTTTTAATGCATTTTTTTTAACAAGATCGGATAGTGGATATAGTACCAAAAGTTGGGGTGGAGCAAGCTCGTATTACATTTGAGTGTAGCATAGATGGAAATTAAGCACTAAGAATGTGTTGGGGACGCAATCCCTTCTCCAGTGCTTGTATTCAAAATTTCATAAATTTCTGTAGCTATTCTATAGTACTGCCTAACATATTGACCTACTAGTAAAGAACATTTACATAACATTGATTCTCTTGTAGTTTTTCATGGTTTGTAGACTGAGTACTCGTAAGAGGGTTGTTTCTTCTTGTCATAGTGGATAGAGTTCTTGCCTTCTTGGCTCATGGTGGTGGTTTTGAAGTATGCCACTGCCTCCTCTAAGTGCTTGCATTTATTTTTAAGAGCCATGATCTCTTCTTTCTAAATTTCCATGTTCCTCTTCTGATAGCTATGCTCCATTCTCATTTCAGACCTGATATCTTTCAATGATTCTTGGAGTCTACCGATCATAAATTTTTTCACTTTGCATGTTGGACATGCATCATTCCTTGTTGCCTTTTCTATGAGGTTGAATTCCATTTGATGTGCTTCCTTATTTTTCCTTTTGAGTTGCTTGTTGTTCCTTATGTTGTTGTGATTCTTGTACCTTTTATTGCCTGAGGTGATCCTTCTTCTACTGTAGCTTCCTTCTGATATTTTGCAGTGGAAGTCTTTGCTACTTGTTGGAGAGAATATATCTTGGTGATCCTAGGGAGATGGATAACAAACAGGGAGGGATACAACTGAGTGAGTGGGAGTGAAAAAGGGCACAGGTGCTTTCTAGTGGAGGTGTGAGAGGGATGAGAGGGATTGAGGAGACTATAATTTTGGCACCGTGACAGGCTTAGAATTGGTTGTAACATATTGAGGACGTTGTGGAATACAAGAGAGCAAGATTGTAGCAAGAAGGCTAGGATTTTTTGTTGATTGATGATACCAGTTCGCAGTGGAGGAGTCGAGAGGAAGCTCAGTGAAGGCAAAAATGCATGAAGCAAAGCAGAGGCATTGTGGGGCGGATGAAGCATGCGAGTATGCTTGGGATTGGAGCTGCGGGAGATAATGCATTTCCAGTTGTGATTAAAAAGGCTGAGAGTTATCTAGTACCTATGCCTGATAATATGGATTGTTGTGGAATTCATGTGTGCTCGATCACGATCGTTCTTGCTACCAAAACGCTTGATATTTTTTTATCTCCCCTGATTTTTCCTCTGGAGTCTCATGATCATTTGTTTGCTTTTGCGGTGATATTTTTTTGTTGATCTCTTACTGTCTTTTTCTTTATTTTTTTTGGGAATGCTCGTTGTTTCTTTTTTTTTTGAAAATATTCATGCTTCTTAACCTATGGGTGGACTTATGGAATAGAGGTGTAATATATCTCTTTGTTTTCCTAAATGATCCCTTAATCTCTTTTAATTGCTTGGTTTGCATAATGATATACCTGTTGATTGTGAGTTCTCAGTATATGTCTAAAAATTACATCTCCTTAGCCTTCTAAATTCTTCCTGATCCTCCTGTATACTCTGTTAATGAATTCATTCCTGGGAATTTTGTCTCGATCCATTGCCTCTATTATTATGGCTAAGTCTCCTATTATAATGGGGTCTTATATCAATATCTTTTTTATTATTATTGTTCCCATTAGTCGACTATAAGCTTTAGCCTTATTGTTTGAAACTTCTCCAAGTCCCCATTCATAAGTAACAATTTTTTTCCCATCCGGATCGAGGATGATGCCTCCTGCCCCTACTTTCCATGGATTATGTTTTGAAGCCCCATCAAAGTAAAGACAATGTATTTTTTGATTTTTTTCCATGTTGTGAATTCTTCTTCACTCTATCCACTTTTCCAGCTATATGCTGAAGCTATTTTCTTTTGTCCTCTTTGACCATTGTTATTTATTATGGCTTTATTGAGCCAGGCTTTCTCTTCTTGTTGAAGAATGTTGTAGTCTGTTGTTGTTGTTCCTTTGACATTTAGGATTTTTGAAGTTAAACCCCATGTTTTTGAGAGAATTTTCCCTATTCTTGGGGTCTGGCTTTTGAAAATGCTTTTGTTTCTCGTCAACCACATTTTCCAACATAGAATTGTTGGGATGCATTTCTAGATCCTCTGTATTGTCACTTTCTTCTTTGTTGTATATGGGTAAGCCTTCTCCCAGGCTTGGAAAAATTCCGGCAAAGGCTTTATGAAATTTAGATTAATCTCAAGAGGGCTTGTGAGCTGTTGCCAGCACTCTTTGGCTAGAATGCAATCTTGGAATAAATGTTGTATGGTTTCTTCTACCTGCAGGAAAATTGGACATCTAGAAGGACCTTGGAAGCCTTCTTTTTTTAATTTTTCACTAATTAAGATCTTTCCTTTTAAGAGTGTCTAGGCGAAAATTTTGATCTTAGGTAAACTTTCAGATTTCCAAACTATCTTCCAGAGACCCCACTCTTGTTGGTTTGGGTGATCTTGTAAATTTTTTTTTATCCAGACTTGTCTATGTATCTTCTTCCACTTGGATCCCAAAGGAAGTCATCTTCTTCATCATAGCTTATGGGTGTTGCCCCCTTAAGGAGCTACCTTAATTTGACCCATTGCACTTTCAGATTTGCAAGGATTGTTAAATTTTTCCATTCTTTCCAATCTCTTTGATTCCAAAGAGATATTTAGTGTAGATTATTAAGTCCTTTTTCTCAAATCCATTTTTCAATGCCCTCAATTTCTGAGTGAGTTTTTAAAGGTTCTTCCCCCATAATTCTATCATCCCAAATCGAAATTGTGTTTCCATTGCCTGGGATTTTAGAAATATGATTTCTAATTAGAGGGATTGTCTTTTTCAGTAGCTTCCAGACTTGAGTATACTGTCTTGTTGGGATATTTCCATTCAGCAAACATCTTCTAGAGTTGTCCATGTATTTTGAGGAAAGAGTTTTTTTCCACCAGCTCTCTTTTCCTGTGATCAATCTCCAAATTATTTTCATTCCTAGGACAACATTCATGAGACCAGGTAGTCTTATTGATAAGCCTCCTTGTTCATATGGTAGTGCTACTTGTTCCCACTTGAACAAGCTAATTTTTTTGTTTTCTTGTTTCCCTCCCTGCCATAGAAAACCTCTTAGAATTAACTCCATTTGTTTGTGAACACTTGCTGGAGCCAAGATTATTGCATATTAGTAGATTAGGAGTGCTGCAAGAAGTGCTTTTATTAATATCACCCACCCTGCCATATTTAGGCACATCATCCCAACTCTGGATTTTTTTTTTCATTTTTTCAATCTGTTTGGTCCATAGTCCTGCCTTCATGATTTCTTTGGAGATGGGGAGTCCCAAATAAAAGAAATGAGTCCATTTTTCCTGTATGTGGATGTCTAGGATTTGTGATATCCTTTGCATGGTTCTGGGAGAAGTGTTCCAACCATATATTTTGCATTTTGTGTTGTTTAAGAGCCCACCTGAAACCTGTAGGAAATCATCAAGTATTCTTTTGAATCTTCCTGCAATTATTGTAGAGGCCCCTCCCAATAATAGGGTGTCATCGACAAACAAGGAGTGGTTTATGGTCTTTACTCTTGCTATTCAAAGCTCAGTAATAGTTCTTTCTTTTCTTTATTTCTCCAATGTTCTGCTTAGAGTTTCAGCCATTATAATATATAGGAAAGGGGAGAGTTGACATCCTTGTCTAAGGACTCTTGTCCTTTGAAAAAATCCACTGGGCCTTCCATTTATGAGAGGTGCAATCCATGGAGTTGTGATGAAAGTTTGAATGACCTCTATTATTTCTTTAGAGAATCCAAGTTTTTTAAGCATTGCCACTAGATATGGGAGGTTGACCCTGTCAAATGCATTTGCCATATCTAGTTTGATAATGATTCCCTTTTCTTTTCTTTACATACTAGACTGTACAGCTTCCTATACAATAATTACATTATCTATGATTTTCTTGTTGGGTACAAAACCTCCTTGTTTTTTAGATATTATTGTCAGAAGTACTTCTTTGATTCTATTTGCAATTATTTTGGTGATGATCTTGTAGGATGAATTGCAAAGGGAAATGGAATGAAATCTATTGAAAGTGGAGGGGTTGGATTCTTTTGGGACTAATGCAAGATAGGAGGATTTTGTGTTGCTTCCAATTTTTTTTTTTTGAAAATGTTTTTCACCATTCTTAAGCAATCCTTTCTTATTATATTCCAATGAAATATGTAGAAAGTTATAGTTAAACCATCTAGCCCTAGGGCTTTATTTGGATGTGGGCTCCATATGACCACCACTACCTCTTCTTTTGTTATGTCTTTGCATATTTCTGAGTTTTGCTCTTTTTTTATTTATTTTTCTGTATGATGAAGGAAGCTTTCATAATTAGCTACCTCTTCACTAGATGAAAGTAAATTTTTAAAATTATTGTGGGCTACATTTTTTAGATCCTTTGCACCTTTGACCTCTTTTCCGTCAACTTGAATTTTGTCTATCTGATTTCTTGCTCTTCTTATTTTAATGGTGTTGTGAAAGAAGGTTTCATTTTTATCCCCTGCATTCAGCCAAAGGCTTCTGGATTTCAGTCTGACCTCTTCTTCCTCTTTCCTGTTTTCCCTATATATTTCCCAAAAAATCTCCTTCTCTCTTAAATAATCCTTCTTGTCTTCCTCTTTATTTTCTTTTTCAGTTTGTATGTTGTCCATTTTATTTTGCAGCTCTACTTTCCTTTCTTACTTTTTTATTTCATTTGCTCTTGCCCATTCCTTAAGCTTATCTCTTCAATTTTTTAATTTTGTTTCCCAAATATATTGGGGTGATCCCAAGATTCTTGCTGCCCATGCTTCCTTGATTAGATTTCCAAATTCTGCATTGTTGTCCCATATTGGGATGTATATAAATGGAAGGGGTCCTTGGTTTTCCATGTTTCCCATCATTATTGCCACCAGATTGTAGTCAGAAGTCGTGGTGTAAAGGATTTTTTATTTAATTGAGCCATAAACTACTGCTATGTTTTCTTGAATCAGAATTCTATCCAACCTTTCTTTTATATTATTTTTGCCTACTCTTTTGTTGCTCCAGGTATAATTTCCATTTTTTGGGGGAATATCTATTAAGTTGTGTTGATCCATTATTTCTTCCAATGCATCCCTGGATGGGTCTATATGATATGTCCCTCCAAACTTCACTTCTATACTTCTCACCAAATTTAAATCCCCTCCAAGGATTATTTTCCTAGTTTGTGTTTCATTTAGTGCTTCCTTTATGGTGTTCCAACATTTCTCTTTTTCCCTGTAATGATTGGGAGAATATATATTTATGAAACTGTACAAGTTCTCTTTTGTGCTTGTTTGCTTTAGATCTATTTGTATCTAGTGTTGATCCTTCTTTTGTTGTATCATTTCCTAGTGTCCTTTTTTCCATATTGTTCAGATTCCGCCTGAAGCTCCTATAGCCTGTATTGCTTCCCCTTCATAATTTTTCAATTTTTTTTATTATTTTTTCAGTTTCTTGGCTTTTTGTTTTGGTCTCCTAAATCATAAGAATGTCTGGATTTTCTTTTTCCAAAATGTCTCTTGTGGCATTTTCTTTGAAGGATGATCCCAATCCTTGACAATTCCAAGAGACCACTATCATTATTTATTTGTGGGATGGTGCAAGGGACCTTTCCCTCTCTACTAGATTTTGTCATTGTTTCCTGATCTTTTTCCCAAAAAGGAGTCCATTGGTTTTTCCGTACCTAGTACCATTTCCTTGGTTGCAGCTTCATCCCTCAGCTCTTTGTTGGACTTCCTTCTTTCTTTTTCTTTTATGATCAGTAGTTTGAAGAGATTACTTTGACTGGCTTCTTGTTATAATTCTGTCAACTGAAGGAGGAGGTGGGGATCAAATTTTTGAGAGCAGAGGGGATGTGGGGGAGTTGTGAGTGTGGGGAGGAGATCTAGGGGATGAAGGGGCTGTGAGGTTCAATGGTCGAAAATGGTTTAGGCTAATGAGAGAAGTGGTGTTGTCTGCTTTTGGAGATGGAGGGATGGGGTCAGAGGAGACAAGGGGCTACAATTAAGAGTGAGGGGGTTGTTTATTGGATGTCTTCTTCCATTTAGCTTGCTCCCATTTGTTTTTTGAGTCTTTTGCATTTTCATTTTCATTTTCTTTTTTTTAGTACATCTATTAGCAAAATGGCCATATTCATGACATATCTTGAATTTAAAAGAGATTGGCTGGTAATCTAGCTGTTGAATGTGCATCCATTGATCCACTTTGATTTTGATCGCCTCTAGAATCCCTTTTCCTAGATCCACTTCTACGTAGATTTTGGCACATGCATGCATATTTTCCTTTGGTTCACACTTGTCTATGTATTTCTCGACTGCATTTCTTATAGCTTTAACTGAATCATCTCCCCAGTAGTGTAGGGTAATGTGTGGCAGCCTGACCCAGACTGGGACAGCATTGGGCACATCCATTTCTGGATCAAAATATGGTGTCCATCTATTCATATACACTCCTCTTGTGTCCATGAAGTATGGACCATTTATAAATATGAGATAATGATGCTCCTTGGTTTCGAAGTGGAAGGTGTAGTATCCTCTTCCACAGAACCTGATTGATATTTCCCATTTATCAACGCAATCCAATTCCTTTCAACTCATTTCTGGACTGTCTTGGGTGAGGGCCATAACCCAGTAAACTGCCCAACTAATCTACGCTTAGCTAGGGATAAAGGTGCTCTACGAGGAAGAGTAGGGGGGAGGGAGATTTTACGGATGTCTTCTAATCTTTTAAAAAACTTGGTTATTGATGGTTGATTTTTGGTCGGATCCATTGTAGAGATGAGGGAGGTGAATGATTTTATAGTTTCTTCAATTTCCTATTGGCGATATGGGAGGGGATCTCCATCCTCTGCAGGATCCATTGGTCCAAGGCCTCAGTAGTAGAAGTCCGCTAAGGAGAAGCTGCGATTTGTGATCTTCTAGCTAGGTTGCGTGGTTTAGCATTCAGTAACGACAACGTTTTTTTTCGATTTAAAGATTATGGTTTCTACCATTTTAAGTTAATTTCTTCCAATGCATTACAAGATATGGTCGGATTCATTTCTTAATGCTCGATGTGATCTTTCACTTCTTGAACATTTTTATTCTTGATATGTTCTCCTATATTGATAGTTTGAGGAGTGGTGATTCCCGCCAATGCATTACAAGATATCGTCTGATTCATTTCTTCTTTCTCGATGTGATGTTTCACTTCTTGAACCTTTTCCTTCTTGATATGTCCTTCTATCTTGATAGTTTGAGGAGTGGTGATTCATGCCAATGCTTTACAATATATGGTCAGATTCATTTCTTCTTTCTCTGGGCATGGTTCCTGGTGTATATCCTCTTCTTTTGATGTTTCTTGATCCTTTTCTTCCTCCTCTTCATAATCTATGTAAAATAGTTTCTTCTCAGCACACTTATGACCTTTAGTGTATTTTCTATCACGATTGTAACAAAGACCTTTTTCTATTTTTTCTTCCAATCGTTGTGGTGTAAAACTTGTAGGTTGTGGAAGGCTAGGATAAAAAACACTTCCATAATTGTAGTCGTGAGTGTTGGGATTCCTTGTTTCCATTATTTCACTTTCAATTTTTTTTGCCAACATAAATGCCTTCTCCAATGGATCAGGTTGCCAAAGACAAACCTCATGTTGAATGTTATCCTTTAAAGTCCCTATGAAGACATTAATCCTTTGCTTCTCTGGAATATCATTTATCCTTCTATTCAATTTATGAAAGTACTCAATGTGCTCTTGAGATTTATCAATTGGCTAAAGAAGGTGTTACTCTTTGTATCCTCATAATGTGCTATCATTTCTTCCATGAAAATTCACCAAGTGACAAGTGCTTTATGAGAACAAAGCCCTTTATACCATAAAAATTGATTCGGTTCTAAATACAAAGATGAAATATGTACCTTTTGTAGCAGTTTCACCTCATGTAGATCAAAATATTGCTCCATCTGTAGTATCCAATTTACTAGATCCTTTCCATCAAAATTCCTCATATCGCTTTTTCTTGATTTTAGGAGCTCGATCTTGAAACAAATGTAACTCTGTAATTTTGGATCTTTAAGTTCTGAAATTTTGGCCTATTATAGCCCTCTGAGTCCACTTGCTAACCATGCAAGTCTGATCACAATTGGACTCCCGAAGAAAGATTTATTCCCAATCTCTCGCAATGACCTAATTATAGAATAGTTCAGTAGAGAGAAATTGTACGAAGTTCCACATGTCATTGTTTCGACCTTAGGTTCTAAAAATGATACCCAACAAACTACCATGTGTCTTCTTTTTGTCACATTTTACAAAATTTCAATCTGATGCTCAAAGAGAAAGTTATGATGACTTTCCCAAAATCACTGGTTTGTATGTAATTCAGGAGCATGCAAAAAACCTAAATTTCTTGGACTATATCTCTGAAAATATACTGAAGTAGGATCTAAAATTCGGGACCTAGTGTCACCACATTTTCTGCTCAAATGGGTTTTAATATTAGAATATAAAACTTCGTATAAAACAAATTACAGTGAAAATTCCACGATGACCTGTTTGAGATGGAATTTTGGAGCTTACAAAAAACCCTAACTTCCTTAGATCATACCTCTGACAATATAGTGAGACAAGATTTGAAATTCGGACCCGAGGTTCAAAATGATTTTGTATCAAATGGGTTTTTTTTATCATCTGAAATGTCGCAGGAAAAAAAGTATAGTGAAAATTCCACGAAGAACTATTCGGAGCAGCAAAACCCTAGAATCCAAAGCTCTAATACCAAATGTTATGAAACCAACTCACAAAAAGATAGAAGAGATAGATCAACGCCTTAGAAATAATCCTCTTCAAGAGGGAAACCTCCTTTACATTACACAAATGAATAATTCTTGGATGATACAAATGACAAGACTTCCTTTCTATATATAGGATTCTAAGGGGTCATAATATAATCAAAGCTGGCATAACAATAATAATGTAAGGGCACAATAATAACAATAGTGGGCTTCTATGGGGCACAATAATAACAATATGGGGACTACATGGAAACAACAATATAATAAGGGTGTTGCACTAATAACAATAAGGGGTTACACTAGTAGTATAGGGACCTAACAACACCTCCGCCACTCTTATCCCACAACATCTCCTAGTCGTTGCCCAATTAAATCCCTTCCTGGAAAAATTACCATTAAACTTTTAATGCTTTCCCTTCTAGGTAACTGTTTCAATTCAACGGTCCCGCGCCAACCCTCCAACAGAACTTTCCACTCCCTACTTTAAAAACCCTAAACCGGTCTTTATTATACCTTTCACCTACTTATCCTTTGCAATTCACAGGTTTTTTTTGCAAGCGACCAACTTCCAAATATTTTTTGAAGTAGATCAATTGTTAGCGTCCTTTTCCCCTCTCCTAAAAAATCACGACCTGCCATTCCTTTCTTGGTAAACATTTATTCCCAAATTCATATTTTTCATTTGCTAATCAATTGTACCTCCAAAGAGAAAGAACTAGGAGGACCCTGTGAATCCATTAGTCCCTCCATCTACAAACATAGACCATATCCCATTAGCTGATAGGGATTACAAGATCAGTGAGACACAGTCCAACTGTGAATTGTTGAAACTTTATTTTTTGCTGGAGGATAAACATGTTGATAAAACAAATGAAATTGGACTTTGGGAGTCTAGTATTCCTCACTATATTTTCCCTCTGACCTTCCATGCCCCTGAATTCACCAGGAAATGTCAATCTTGCTATGTTCCCATCCAAAGAACCACTATAACCCCATCAGGTGAAATCCTTTCTTCAATCACTGCCCAATCTATAAACTAGATGATGCTAGCTCCCCTTTTGGAAAAGAATGCACCATTTTCCTTAGAATCCCTCACAGAATTCTATCACAAACTTGATTTTGCCAAAAGATCCAAGATTTTTCATATCTTCTTACCAAAAAATGCTTAATTGCCAAAGAAAAATCCTTCATACCCTTCCTCAATATTCTTTGATCAAGCTAAATAGATCATAACCATAATTTTATACATTCTCGATTATTGTTCCGATTAGTGGGTAGATGAACCCATTATAGGCTTCCTTTCCATCTTTTCCATAGATAGAAAACCATCTACTTTGTTTAATTTTACTTAATTCCTGGTTGATAACATCCATGAGCAGTTTCTTAAAGTTCCAATAGAACAAGTATTTAAGTAAAATTCAATTTTTTTTATATGTTTCTGTATTATCAAGAAGACAGGTTCAACTTTTCTATGCAAAAGCTAGATGAAGAGGGAAACCAACAGTTTGTTATATTTTGGTCCTCTTTAGTGATGAAGGAGCAGCAAGAATTCTCCTATAAGTAGTTCATTTAAGAGTTTTTTCACCCAACTATGAGTATCCTAAACATCTTAGCAGAACCCAGAATTAGTGAAGACACCAAGAGGATTCTATATTTGACAGATCAAGCCAGGACTAGGGACTGGTATTTATACCAGAATTACAAGGAAATCAGAGTTTATGGATTCGAGTTAGCACCATACAAGCTCCCAAAATACCTCCCCATGAGGATTATTTTCGTATAATATATCAGACAAATGCTAAATTTAGATGATATTCACTTTGTGGTGGCAAAGAAGAAGCCTCAGTTTCAGATAAAGACATAGGTGGACCCTTTCATATGAAACACCAGGTCAGCAGGAGAAGAGACAGATAAAATCCTTAAGGAGATAAAATTCAGCCTGATTTTCACATGGCATTATGACCCTTTGGGTATCATTTCTAAGCTGAGAGTAGAAAACCAAACTACTCCATATATCCATACCCCAAGGCCTGAGATAGAGAAATATGTGAACCAATCAGTATGGGTATAGAATACATTACAGGAAGCTGAAGAGCAATTGTTTTCTACTTCAAATTTACAAAATCCCACTCCTCAAGATAAAACAAATAAAAGGCAGAGAGAGGAGGGATCATCATCAACAACAGGTAGTGAGGGCAAGGAGTTCAGAATTATTTATAGGAAAAGAACTAAGATGACTCCTAGGATAGAATATGTAGAAAAGGAGGCAAAAGATAAAACCGCCATCATAATTGGAGAAACACCATCTACAAGAAGAAAGTTTGCTACATTTCCTACTAGACCTTCACTATCAGATGGTCAAAAAGACACAGAGCTAACTTCACAAAATGTCAAAGAAGAAAAGGAAAAAAGTGTTTTTGACAAGTACCAGGAGATCAAACTTAAGGAATGAAATTCTTAAGAACAACACCTACACTTAGTTTTGGAAGCAAACTTCCAGTTCACAAAGCAGACTATTGTCATTTTTGATACAGAACAAGGAAGGATGCAGATGGCCTTCCTTGAGGTCCAAACTCCACATCCTAAGACACCAAGAAATTACAAGAGCACAATCTTTGAATTCAGCACCAAAAATATCCATCGCATTGATCAAATGGAGATGCATAAATAGACTAGTGAGATGATTTCCTCTACCTTATCTAGTACTGCTATGTCATTGTCAAAGTTGCAGGTTTCACATGCAAACATTCAGTCCCATTTAGAAATGGAGAAGATATATTCTTTAGGAAAGGACAATAGAATCAAATCTTTGGAATATTTTTTAGTCAAGATAGGATATGATCCTAAAGATATAAATGATGCAGAGGAGACTATCAAGAAGAAAAATATTGACATTGCAGCATTGAGAAAGCAGTTGAAACTGTCAGCCACAGAGGATCCCTTAACTAAAGATATTGAAGAAAATGAGACACAGAAGAGTGACATGATGAAGTTAATCATGGAACAAAATGTTCAAATCAGACAGATGGAGGTAGAAATGGAGAAAATGATCAAAGAAAAAGAACAGAGTCAAAGGGTATCCATAGTCCCCCTGGATGCTATACCCATCACTCAAATCCCGGCTATAGGAACTACAACTGCAACAACCTCTTCAACTCAAGCTACAAGTGCTAAGCGGGCGACAAAGACACTAGACAATATGTCACTCTAGTAGAAGAAATTAATAATTTTCATGGCCAACTCAAAGCTCTACAAGAACAGAAAGCCAAAACTGAAGCTTCTCATTTGGCTCAAGTACAGAAGTCACAAAGCCTTCTAGAGAGGATACAAAGGATGGAGAAGGATACAACAATTGGTAAAACCTTGGCCCAAGCCAAGGAAACCATTTGGATTGATATTTTGGACTCCATAAATGAGTTTTGGCCATACATCCAAATCATTTTTGAACAGAAGGAACTGATACAAAAGGCCACTAAAACCATTATTGAAGTGAGGGAGAAGTTGGGATACATGCCTATAGAAGCTTCCAACATCATCAAATTCTTGAATTCAAAGAATAAGTATGAACTTGAAGAGTTATGAATTAATGACAGGACTACCACCATCTTGGAAGTCAAGAAGGTTTTAACCAAAAGAAATCTCATTACTCAATTGGAGGAGAAATGTGAAACACTGGAGTTGGGAGTGAACAGATTCTTCAATAGGATTGAAACATTAAAAGAGAAAGGATTGCCCAACATATATGTGATTAATGAAAAAATGATTACTCAAGAAGATTTTGTTATAAAGATGAAGTGGCTAGAAACAATACTAAATTTAGTGGTATAAAAAGCAACATGACAGGTAGAGAATTCTTAGAGACAATGGGAAGTGACTTCTTTATCCAGCATGAGGTAAAACATATCTTCACAGTAAAGCCAACATTTGCAAAGTATATTGAGGTTGATGATATTTACCGAAGGGTAATCAAGTTAACCATTCCAGATGAAAAAGGGTGGGACCAACTATGTGATCTGTTGGAGTAAAAAGCAACTCGAATGCAATGAGAACATCAACCAGCACATCAGCCAGTGCAAAACAGTTATAGGCTGATTCAACAACCAAATCCTCCAAAACAGAGACAGCTCTTCATGCAAATTTCATCCTTGCCTGTGATTCTGTAGAAATTAAATTTTATGGTTTAGATAATGCTAATAACACACTGTCAGTTGAGACAACGATTTTGTAATTATTTTATAAATACTTCACAGTTTGAAGTATTATAGGTTGATTGCTGAATATAATTTCCTCTGTGAATTGTAATTTTCTAGTTGTTGTAAGCATTAATAATACAAGGACACTCTTCACAGGATTTGTGTGGTGTACGAATTGGTGATATTTTTCTTCTATTCATGTGTTTAATCATTGTCTCTTTCTCTGTCATTTTCGAAAAGCTTAATTACATAACAGAAACTATGATGAGTAGGATATGTTATACATAACACCCTATTCTGGTTGTTAGTGATTTATATGTTTTTTGCTGAATTCCAATTAAGGAATCCTTCATTTCTCAGTTTCTACTGAATCTTACATTTATTATGTTTCATAATCCATTTAAAATTTTGAAAGATCCAACTAGTGCAACCTAGCTTTGCCTGTGAAACTCCTTGAAAGTTTGAAACAGATCCAATTAATCTTTAGACTCCATAGCCCAATGGAATTAAAAAATTTAATCAACCAAGAAATCCAATAAAAAACAATTAGTACAATAATAACTAGCCTAAAATTCACATAAAACAGAGCTAAATTTTACAGAGAGATCCCTCTCTGAAGCTGGTAGGGCTAGATCCCATCTTCCAAAGTGGTTTTGATGTTTTCCTATGTGTTTACTCCCTCAAACTCAAAAATACAGAACGACAACATACTCTGGGGATTTATGAAGGCAAAACCATCTTCAATGAGGTGGAGATCAGCTCCAACAACTTGGTCCATGCAGTCAGTAAGTTCAAGATTAATTTCCTCGGTTAATGTTTCAAATTATTTATGTTCTTCTACCCACTAGATTGTTAAGTATGTTCTTTTAACCCATTCCCTAACATGTGTCCTTTGGGTTGGATCTATAATGTGTCTTACAATCAATGTATTTTTTGCAAAAATATTTAGAATTTGAAGCATATTGACTACTATCATAGTATTTGAAATGACTTCATTGCCCCCACTCTATAACTTATCTTTGAGAAGGAGTGCCTCAGGCTCTCCCCAACAATTGTGGTTTCCTTGGAGTTGATTGGTAATAAATATATAACTAAGAATTGGAAGTTATATACATGCATATGGAGCTACTAAGCCTCATTGTTCCTTTCTAAATAATACTTTGGATAGGATATTTCTGAAACAAATAGCCTATCAAATTATTCTATATGGCCTCAACATTACCATGAAGGCTAGGGTGAGTAGATGATGCCCTCATTATCTTATCTTTTAGTTGCACACGCCTTCTATGATTTTGGTCACATCATAATTCTGGTTAGAGGGAAAAATTATTATCATCTAGATGTGGAACCATCCACAATTCATGACCTATTATTGTATCTATTTTCTTTTTAAATGTTAATGATATTTCTTACATGAATTTGTTGAAATGTTGACATTACTTGAAACAAATTGAATTGGTAAAAAATGATTTAGTGTCTCTTGCATTTGAAACAAAGGAAGATGCCATTGCAATAGTTTTAGGGCCTAAGAGGAGGGTTCATGTACATGGGGTTGGATTTGGATTCATTCAAACTAAATTGTTTGGAAAAGAGCATTCTTATAAGAAGCTATTGCATAATACATAAGACAAATTGAGAGAAAAAGACAAGGAACTTAGATGATAGAAATTATTTGTTGAAGAATTAATGGAATAGAACATTGCCATGAAGGGGAGAAAAGAAAATGGTCAATTTGATCCAAAACTGGCCAACGATGTAAGAATTCCCTGTGTAGGCTATTTGATTTTTTATGTATTACATCTTTGAAGATTGATATTTTAATAGAAAAATGCCAATACGAACATGATTGTATTAATGTAGGATGTGTAATAAATGAAACATTTTTTTTGTATCTTAACCCTTCATCTTTTGATTTCATGGTATTCATGCAAACTATTTGTTTTTTAGGAGAATTCCTTGAGTCCTAATTAGGCTTTTCTAAAACAAACTCCATTGAGTTTGGGATAACATATTCATGATTCAATTGGTAGGCAATAACACAAGTAAGTTTTATGACTTTTTGTTTTTGTTTAATATTATCTTCTTATTCTATGGAATCTCACAACAATTTGTTTATTGGTAGGGTCAACCACAATTACTACCTTCAAATACAGGATTGAAGGGAAAAAAATATTTATTTACATATTTTAATGGTCAAGTGAAGGTTGCAAAGGATTAGATAAAAAACACTGAACCAAACCTTGTTGTCCCAAATGGAGAAGAATTAGGAGAAGGATACTATTTTGTGTGCTGCAATCAATTTTGGTTGATATTGATTATGAAATCAACCTTAAGCATAGAAGTATTCGATGTGAGTTTTTAGTAGATGCACTTCACACTTTTATATTTTGGAAGAGAAGTGACATTGAATTGATCAATTATTGAGAACGACTTGTGAAATTACTATCCCAACCATTGATTATGATATTAACAATTCTTATTCAAGAGGAAAAAGGGATGAAAAGTTCTCGAGTTGAGTTTAAGTATTCTTATTAACTATGGATTGAATTAATTGATTTCATTTCAAACTATAAAATCAAATATATATGCAACATTGAGACTTTGAAATAATTGTAAGTGTTGGAACCTGTCCTTTGTAAAAATTACAAGCTTAAGTAGATTATTTTCCTTGTCATTTTTCCCTTGATTTTCTTGATTTTTTCTTGTGCCATTTTTCTAACCTTATACAACTTCTTCAGGATGGTAAATCACATTTATTTTTTATTTATTACGCTGCATTTGTAATAAACCCCACCTTAACTATACTAGTAGGTGGGGAAATTACTATGTTAACCCGGTTATCAACGTTCGGTTATGAGAATGTGGTAAAATAATTGTTTTTTTGGTATTTTTTTTCCTGTATGTATAAATTTACATGCGTATTCTAGGTGAAATATTGGAAGCATTATAAATAACTTTGGATGTTGGGATTTATGCCTTGGGGTTTTCTTAAGATCTGGACCAAACTCATTTCAAATGCGCTAATCTAAGTTGTGATGGTTTATTGGCAGTCATGGGTACTCCATTAGGATGTGTACATGCATTGTAAGGGTGGTACAAGTTAATGATGAAAGGTCGTTTGTTTCTCCAATGTGGACAACCACCTCTAGGGATTGTACCAAGTTTCTTAATTATATAAAACCCTAACCCTAATCAACATTATGTTCCATCACACACTGACCTTATCTTTTGTGTATGGGTCAAATATAAGAGGTTGGGATATGTTATACACCATAACGAACATGAACTAAATATTAGTGCCTCGAATGTGATCATTGGTAGCATAATGGATCATGAGAAACTTGATAGACTAATTTTTTTGTATGCACTACATATACATTATAACTGAATGTTATAGTTACATAACAGATGAATGTCGATACAATGTTAAGGACAATGCTCTTGCATGCCTCAAAGTGCCTAAGATTCACATGAAGACTCTTAGTTTATTTCTTAGTTTCTTTAATGCTCAATGAATTTATGACTACAACTCCTTTGTTCACTATTCTTTAGTTTCCATGTGAGGACATTTTGTTTGTTAATTTGGAATGCCAAGACAAATGTCAGTAGTGAGAAAATTCAATTTATGTTCTGTCATCACCAAATTGAGATGAAAATTGATGTGTCATATGTTGTTCCAATAAAGCCTTATTACACATGTTGCTTTTATGTTTGTTAAGGTGTTCATACCTAGGTCCCATCCCATAGGAAGCATGATGGGTGCAATTAATGATGCATGATGTTCAACTATAAAAAATGGGTTGGAAATAAATCAAGTTTTGGCATGTTCAAACTTTAGATATGGAAATTATATTTTGATTAATTTTAAATTCTACAAGGGCTTAAGTATGATAAAGATGGATGAAACAAGGGAAGGCAATCATCCAAAGCCTCCAATGTAGATCTCACATCTCCTTGTCCTCTTGGAGCAATGTTATGTGAGATTTTTCCTTACCAAACTTTCAGTGATGATTATCTTCAAAAATAAATCTCAATACTGTTTAACTATTTGTAATGCAAATAACAAAATAAAATAATTTTGTATTATGACCAAAAAAATGCATTTTGTTGGATTTTCGACAACTATTGACCAAAGAGACATTGTCCAATTGGAAAAATATTGGCTTTGTCAAATGTTGATATTCCGATAAATAGATAATTGACCTAGTCAAATATTGGATATTTGACAAACATTCAATTGTCATCGCATATCTGACCAAAAAAATTATTTTCAAATATTTGAATAACATATCACCAAATATCTAATGATAATTGCATTTGTTGGATATCTCACAAATGTTGGGCCTTTTTAAAAAGATTTATTTGCAAGAAAAATCTTACAATATGACCGAACTATCGAAATAAGATGTCTAATTTTCCACCCATATGTACTAGTGGGGGTTATCGGTTAGGGGTTAAGGGTCACATGTTAAGAGGAAAAAGGGTTGGGGCTTAGGGGGTTCATGGATTTTAAGTTTGGGTTTAGTGGCTTAAGGTTTAATGGGTCTAGATGTTAATGGGTTACGATTTATGAGTCTTCGGGTTAAGGGATTATGGCATAGGGGTTAACGAGATAAGGAATTTAGTGGTTATGTGTTAATGGCTTATGGTTGTGATAATGGGGGCTATAATACCCTTATCACTGCTATTGAGAGTTCCCCTGACAATTTTTGTTATTATCTTCCCTCTAGACCCCTTATCCCATATGACATTACGTCTTAAGTTGCCTTCTCATTCTCTAATGCTAGGATTATATATTTTAATAAACAATTCTTGGACCTATCCTTTCCACATTTAATACACAAAAATATATCCCTCCCACATTTCTGGTCATACCATTCAACTTCTCCTAATGTTACGAATCCCCAAGTTTGGTGCCAATTCCTCGACAACTACACCCTCCTGCCCCCCTTGGATAAGGGCTTAAATTCATTAGGGTTTATGGGTTGTGATAAGGGAGCCCCTAATCCCCTTATCACCACTATTGGGTGTTAGCGCAAAAATGTTAACAGGTTTGAGACCCTGAGTTCTAGAATAGGGGCCAACAAAGTTGAGTAGTAGTTTAGCACAACATTGACATTTTCACCTTATCCAAAGTGGATAAAGAGTCTCACTTGAGGCGTGTTGTGACCTTAGTCAGATGGGGGATGGAAGTATGATATCAGGGTGGACTCGCATGAGGGATACAAGAGTCAAAGATCCCCAGACTATATCAATTAGGCATCTAATTGCAACAAATCATGAACATACAGAGGATAAATACAATACAAATATGATCATACTAAAAATTTTAAGAAAATGTGTAATCATCCATACACTATAAAAATATCCCAACAAACTCAATTTTATATTACTCCATGTAGTAGTAAAATATTACATCTTGCTCACCAACCTCTTATCAACATCACAAAACTACCATGAGAGATCAATACATAACCACATTAACTAAGACAATAGACACAGTGTGGCTCTAACAGCTCCGCAACAAAATTTCAGTACTCTTCTCCTCCCCTTCTTGTTCCACTCATCCTTATTTATATTTATGCACCTACTTGGATTGTTTTCTCTCTCTTGGAGGCTTGGCCTTATTCCTCCTTTCAATTTATTCTATTGTTGGGCTGCCCGTATTCTTCTACACTGACTTGTGGTTACCTTTTTCCATCATTCCTCCATAAGTGTTAGTTCTCAGTGGGTTCCTTCCTCCTTTTTTATTGTCTCCCTCACAGCTTCCCGACAAATATCTCCACAAAATGTCATCATCCTTTTAGCTTGTCATCTAAGTTCTTTAGTTCCCCAAAACAAAGGACCAAACATGCCTCAACCACATTTCATTGACTCGTCCCCGAGTCAATCTCTTCCCAGTGATGTTCATGTTGTTGATGCTCCTAGTGATGTTGATGCTTCTAGTGTTGATGATGCTCCTAGTGCTCCTTCATGAATTTCTTCCCCTTGTTTGGTCCCCTCAAAGGAAGGACCCAACTGAGGAAAGGATTTGATGGGGACCTTTCTGAACTAAGTGGAGGCGTTGAGTGCTTCCTACTATGTGCCTGTGAGAGTAGTTGTTTGGGCAAGGAACTAAGTTGAAATTTTGACCATAGGCTAGGTTGGGCATGTCATCAATAGATAATTGCACAACACATCTATTTATTCATTGAGTTGTTGGATTGTTTCCAAATGAGTCTGTGCCGGTGGACAGAGGTCCCATAGTATCTTCTTGGCCCTGGTTGATTCATCTTAGATTCGGTGAATTTCATTCTCTAGATCATTCACCTATGCTAGAATCTCCTTTTGCTAGCTCTTGTCCCTGGTACCCCTGGCTTTACTAAGTATGTGAATTACATGGTTACACAAAGGGTAGACAAGTTAGTTCTTCTTTTCTATACAACCAAACAAGTCGTGAACTTGTTGTAGAAGGGTGTGAGCTTCTTCCATGGCATTAATGAGTGAATCTTTGAGGTCCACTTCATCTGCTAGTTTCTTCTCGATCTCAGCTAGATATTGGGTGGTAGGTTCTAGAAGTTCCCTTTGGGTGTCAGAAATGTTTCTCTTAAGCTCGCGATTTTTCAGGACTAGATCAGTACATGATTCTTTGATGTGATCATAAAATTTTACAAGGGTACAGGTAGAAACATATTCTTTGGCATTAAGCCTTTTAATACCGAGGGCCATAGTACCTCGAAATTTTTAGTTATTTGATCAATTTGACTCTGGATATATTGATTTTCTTGGAGCAGGTGATCGTGTTCTTTGGTGAAAGTAAGGATTTGTTTTTGTTTTTGTTCCACATTCTTGATTGCTAGAACATTGTGCAATGCCTTTTCTCGGCACGCATCTAGTTGAATAAAATTAAATATTTTATTTGAGGACCAACCTTGGAGATCATCATGGCTCATTTTTTATGGTTCAGGAAATAGAGTCTGCAACGGTTATCCACTGGTGATGGATTTCTCAGAATGCCCCTAGGATGATGTGGCATGCTCTAAGGGTTCGAATGTCGACAGATTGGTATGGATGGAAGTGGGGTGGGATGGTACTATATAAGGGGGATGAAAATGGAATGATAATATATGGACTGTAGTGGTAAGGGGAGGGGTAATTATCTATCCCGATAACGGAACCATTTGTTGGTGCAAAAATATTAACATGGCTAAGACCCTGATTTTTGGAATAGGTGCCAACAAAGTTCTATTGTAGTCTAGCACAATCCCAACATTTTCACCTTATCCATGGTGGATAAGGACTCTCACCTGAGCCATGTCGTGACCCTAGTCAGATGGGGAGTGGGAGCTCGATATCACGGTGGAGTCACATGAGGGATACAAGAGTCAAAGATCATCAGACTGTATCAATTAGAAATCTAATCACAACAGATCATGAACATACAAAGGACAAATACAATATAGATAGGATAATATTAAAAATCTTAGGAAACTGTGTAACCATCCATACACTATACAAATATTCTAATAAAATCCCTTTTCTATTAATCCATGCATCGGTGCAGTATTACATTCAGCTCGAGAGCCTCTTATCAACATCACAAAACTAAAATTATATATCAATACATGACCACATTAACCAATACAATAGACACAGTGTGGCTCAAACACTCTACAACAACATTTCATTACTCGCCTCCTCCCCTTCTTGTTTTGTTCATTCTTCTTTATATTTCTACACCTACTTGGACTGTTAGTTCTCTCTTGGAGGCTCCTCCTTCTTCCTTGTTTGGTTGCTTCTATTGCTCGACCATCAGTATTCTTCTCCACTTATTTTTGTCTACGTTCTTCCATCATTCCTTTGTAGCTATTAGTTCTCATTGGGTTCCTTCCTCATTTCCAGTTGTCTCCCTCACATCTTACCAACTGCTATTTTCACACAATTTCATCAACCTTCCAGCTTGTCATCTTAGTTCTTTAGTTCCAAAAAATGAATGATCATACATTAGGGGCTCTCCAATAAAATTTCATTGCATCATACCTAAAATAAATTTAGAGAAAAAGATGAGGAACTTGGAAAAGAAAGAGTATTTCTTGAGGAAATAATGGTCCAATGAAAAGCTACAATGGAGGTGGGAAAAAAAATGTCAAAGTTAGTCCAAAACAATCCAACAATGTAAGAATTGCATGTGTATACTATTTAATTTTTTATACATGTTTGACCTATGTTTAACAATAAGGTTAAGTTTGACATATGTTTTCTCCTCTTAATGTATCTTCTAGCCCCACATATGTTGAGAGTATTAGTGTAATTTTGTTAGAAGAAAGTCATTCCTAAAGAACAAGGCCATATCTCACTAGATGAAAAAGGGAGATCCAATTGTAAGATGACCTTAGTTAGATTTGTATTGAAGGTATAAAAAAGGGGGTCAAAAGGGGATGAACCTAGATATTGGTATCTTGAAGATTGCACCATTCATGTAGTTGAGGATTTCTTGTGTTAGTTTCATAAAGACTTCGAGCAAACTAAGGGAATTTGAATATTGTTTTGAGCATGTCATGGATATAACTTTGAGAAAGATTTTATACTTGTATGGGATTGTTACCCATACATTTGGTAAGAGAATAGACCAATGTTAAAAATATGATAACAGCTAAATGGGCATCCTTATATCCTCTTTTTTCTTTTAAGTGGATATGAATTACACTTGGGTTGTGCATGGAGATGAACCTTACTTTATTCGTATGAACTTAGATGCATTTTGGATATTAGAATACCATATTATTTCCCTTTGAAAGTAAATACATGGAGGATAATTGGGTTATGGGTTAGGGGTGAAGGGTTTAGGGGTTAGGGTTTAAGAGTTAAGGGTTTGTGTTTAAGACAATACAAGGTTAGGGCTTAAGGGGTTTAGGGATTCTAAGTTAGGGGTTCTGCATTAAGTGGTTAGTGGATTAAAGTTTAAGGGATCAAGGGGTTAATTAGTTATGGGTTATGAGTGTAGGGCTTAACGGATTATGGATTTGGCGTTAAGGGGATATGGAATTTAGTAGTTATGGATTAAAATCTTAGGGGTTGTGATAATGGGGCCCCTAATCCACTTATCACAACTATTGGGGTTTCCTTATCAATTGATCTCGTCACCTTTCCTTTAGGTCCCCAAGCCCCTATGTCACGAGGTCCTAAGGCCCTTCTCATTCTATAATGCTAAGATTATAGATATTTGTAAACCATGCTCGAATATCTCACTTCTACCCATCCATGCTACCCTTATGTCCCCTTTCCCTTTTCAATACACCAAAATATTCCCACCCTCTAAAATTCATGAGAATTCAACATTTGGAGGTGATCACATAACAACTGCCTAGGGCGGGTTGTCCAAAATTACCTCCAAAAGTTACGTTTCCATGAATTTTAACGGTATTTTAGGGATTTTAAGTTAGGGGATAGGGGTTACGGGGTTAGTGGCTTAGGGTTTAAGGGATCAAGGGGTTAATGGGTTATGAGGTATGAGTGTAGGGGTTAAGGGATTATGGCTTGGGGTTTAAGGGGACATGAAATTTAGTGGTTATGGGTTAAGGGCTTATGGGTTGTGATAATGGAACCCCTAATCCCCTTATCACAACCGTCATGGGTTCACCTATCAATTTCTCTTGTTACCTTCCCTCTAGGGCCCGTAGCCCTTATGTCATGAGGTCTTAAGGCCTCTTTCTATTCTCTAATGTTAGAATTATGCATCTCAGTAAACCATGCCCGAACCTCTTACTTCTACCCATTCATGCTACCCTTATGTCCTCTTTGCTCATTAAATACATAAAAATATCCCCGTCCTCCAAAACGCATAAGAATTGAACATTTGGAGGCAATCATTTAACAATCACCTCTAAAACTTTAATTCTAATGACTTTTGGAGTGGCGTGGGGGGTTGTCCAACACTACCTCCAAAAGTTACATTGTCATGACTTTTAAGGGGGCTTTCCAAACAATCCCCCTTAGAAATCATAAGACTTTAACTTTTGGATGTGGTTTTAGACACCATCCACCCCCAAAAGTAATTAGAATTGAATTTTTATAGGTGGTTGTCAAATGACCGCCTACAAATGTTCAATTCTCATGACTTTTTTTGGAGGTGGTTTCCAAAAAAATGCCATGAAGAATGTGTTTTGGGGAAGTCATTTAAAGCCGCACCCCCCCCCCCCCCCACCAAAAAAATAAATCAGGAGAAAACACTTTTAGAGGTGGTTGTTAGAAATTCCCCACCACAAAAAAAGTTCAATTTCCATGAATTTTAGCAAGGGTCGGGTTAAAAAACGCAATAAAGCATATATTTAGGGGAAGTAATTTACCCCCCCACTCCCCTCCAAAGTTCAATTTTCATGACTTTCTAGTAGTTTTTTCAAAGAAATGCGATGAAAAATATATTTAGGGGTGATAATTTAAAAACTCCCTTCAAAAAGTCACAAGAAAACACTTTTAGAGGCAGTTCTTAGAAATCCCCTCGAAAAAGCTCAAATTTTCATGACTTTCAAGGGGGTTTCAAAAACTACCCCTAAATCCCTAAAAACATTTTTAGAGGAAGTTTTGGTAAGATCACCACAAGCCAAACTAACCCTAAAGTCCCTTTTTGTAGTAGTGCAGGTGCCAGTATGTGCCAAGTCCCAAGTGTTAGTTCATTCTAAGTGCCAAATGTTCCTATGTTACTTCCCTCCTACTTTTCAACAACTGATGACAAATAACTTTAATCTTAAACCAAGCCAAACCATGCCAATACATGTCAAAGCATTCCAAGGCATCTCAAAGCATGCTAGGCATGCTAAAACTTGCCAAGTGCTAATGTGTATCAAGGATTGTTACAAATGTTGTGGAGTGGGAGGGAATGCCAAAGTGTGTTAAGGTGTGTCAGAGAGTGCCAATGCATACAAAGGAGTGTTAGGGAGTACTAAGGCAATAGAAGGGAGCACTAGGTCAAAAACATGGAAATAAATGAATATGAGGGCATGTTAGGGAGTGTCAACAAGAATTATGTGTGTTGAGGAGGGAGTGATAAGGTATGCTAGGTAGTGGTATGGCACGCTAGGGAATACCAGGGCATATCAAGAAGTTCCATAGTGTGTTAGGAAGTTCCAAGGTGTGCTAACATGTGCCAAATAGTTCCAAGATATGCCAAGACATGCCAAGATGTGCAGGGTGCTAAGGTGTGCCAACATGTGTCAAGGAGTGTCAAAGAAACAAAGGGAGAACCAAGTTAAAATGAAAGGAAATGAACTCATAAGAGGGTTAATGAGTTAAGACTTTACCATTTTCAAAAGGGGCATTCTAGGTGCACTAAAAATAGGCTCCAATACGTTCCAAGTGCCAATGTGTTCCAACTACTAATGTATGTCAATGAATGCCAAGGTGTTCCAAGGAATATTAGGGACTACAATGCATGCCAACCCATGCTAGGGTAGTGATATGTTGTTCTAGGGAATGCCACCATTTTCTTGGGCACCCTAGTCACCACAAGATGTGATAGGTACAAAGATGTTCCAAGACATGTGAGGTTGTTAGCTTGAGGGGGCCTGACCCAGGTTCAATGTTAGTTACCCAAACAAATCCCTACACTACTAACCCTTTCGGCATTAGCCCGCGGAGCGCAGACTGAAGTCTCACTCAAAGCAGTATGGGGGGATGTTGGAACCAAGTTTCTGCACCCTTGAGATGGTTGTGATGTTGATTTATTCCAACTATACCTACCTTTACGCGGGTTGCTTATCCCTCTACTCTACCCTTTAGTACCTTCGTGAAATTTTACAGTCAAATTCCACGCAGCCCTAACCAGGGGCTAAAGTCCCTTCCCACTGTTAGGGAAAGGAACTGTGATATCTCCCGAACTAGGCCTATTATCTTACTTATCTTATTAACAGATCCTAGTTAGATTCCTGTAAACATATGTTCTTACTTGTGTTCATTTAACTAATATATCTATACACGTTTGCGCATCATATAAGCATTAGAAGTGAAATTCATACCCAATATAACAGATGCATAAAAACAAAATAAATACACAGAATGATAGAAAACTTCTCTTTATTAATGATTCCCGATGGTTACAGACTCGAATTTCCCTACGCACTCAGCTGCAGGGATCCGCGCACTCAGCTGTGGACTACTAGGCCTCTACGCACTTAGCTGCAGAGCCTCTACCTATGCTACAACCCAAAACTTAGACTTACACTTCAAAGCTATCTCACATACATCTTCATTTCTTAGACATTGTGTCTCTAACTACTTAGATATTAGCTCTATTTATACAATCCCATGGTCCACGAACCATGGGTGGATCTTCTACAGCGGACATTACATTATCAAAATAAGGGTAGACAACCCTATGAATCTTTAACAACTACGCACTCCACATCGAAAAAATGCAGAGTCTTTACATTGAAATTACAAAATTGGACCAAAATCTGGGCTCTAAGCCCCAAAGCTTCCCTTGGAGGATCCCGTTCCCAACGGGCCCCCAACACAAACATCGTGACTCACCCTCAAGTTACTCTGCAGGTGTGGAGATCTTAGTGTGAAGATCTCCCAGCTCTGTTTGAATCCCTGCAACTTCGGCAGCACACTAAGTGGCTACCTGCTGGACTTCTTCCACGTGTTGTTCAGTGACTGCTGTTATTGAAATGCTGCCCTGAATCCTCTGGTGAGTTGCTTGTAGTTGCACGAGCTTTGCTTCAATGGAGATTGTAATTGTATAAGCCTTGTCGATCCATGGTTGTAGGCGCACTTTCAAGACCACTTCTTTGTGCCGAGTGGCATCCACCTGCTCCTTGAGCACCATTGCCCGTTGCATCCGTGCAAGCCTTTTTGTAAGGGAAACCATCTGCGTAATCCCTTTTACCTCATCATATCTTTTTTGTAGCTCATGTGCGTCTGTGTCTAAGCACTCTACATTCGAGTGCTCCTGCAGAGTGGTTAGGACCTCGAATAACTATTCGAAGAGCTGCATACAGTCTATCACTACACTGTCAATCGTCATGATCATTGTCATAACCATGGTGGCACACTGTTCTCTGACCTCTCGAGGAGTTGAAGGCTGAGCCCTCAACTGCAATTCTGTTATCTAAAGGTTCAGCTCCAGCTGAACTCTGGCCATCTCTGCTCTTGCATTCCACACCCTGGTGGCTAACTTACAGACGTTCACCTCCACCGGTTCTTCTTCTTGAATTTCCAACTCCAGGACCATCCAGTAGGCTTCCTCCACAACCTGCATTATCTATTTTTTATGCTCCACTGCCTCATTGCATTGTAGGCCCAACTGCTCAATGTTGATGCACTACGCGCTCATCACCTGCAGAGTGCGACTCTTCCTAGCCCTGAGTTCTGTAGTGACTCCTTCCTGTAAGAGGTAGAGTGTCTCCCGAGGGAGCGCGGCCATGTTCATCCCTACCCCTTTCAAACTGCTCACCATGGGTCTGTCAGCCTCCTTCTCTGTAGTAAGTGCCCCATCTGGTAGCACTATCGTGTTGGTCACCCTGGTGCGCAACATTTCCTCAACAGCTGAAGTGTCAACTGCGGGGTTGGTGGACACTGCACCAGCCTATGGAGTGCGAACCTGTAACTCTTGCAAATCTATCTGAAGAGCCCCCAATACAGTTGTTGTTGTTCTTCAAATTGTTGGAGGGCCTCCATAGTGACATCCTTAACTGTTTCGCCTATATCATATAAATCCCCCTAAGTGAGGGTGATTGGGTCAAAAAGTATTTGATGATCTTGTCTTCTTTCACAGCATTGTCTGATCTCGTGGTCACAGATGCTTGAGTTGGGTGGATGTCATCTGCGGGTCTGCGCCACCTTGTTCTGTGTCTTTCTATGGTTGGGCGAAGGTGACTTCTGTCCTTCACACTCTTCTTCTATTGTTTTCTGCTGCTCCACCAACTTTGCAGCGTCACGCACCGTCTGGGCCTTAAGTGCTAATTCTTCTTTCCTACGCTTTTCTGCTAACTATGCCATCTAAAGTTTTGTCTCTTCCTTCTTACGCTGCATGGTAGACTTCTCTATTTCCACCACAGAGCTAGCTGGAGTGCACCACTCTGGCAGCCAAGACTCAAGGATTGTGAATAGCAGATCGTCAACCACAAAATACGGTAAAGCATGCCACGTCTTTGTAGGGTCCTTCCATGCCCTGATGAAGACATGGTGGAAATATGCTTTGAACTCTGCAAAGCTCTACAAACTAATGTAGATAGTGGGTGATAACAGTGTCTTGAGATTGATCCCCATCCAGATGTTCATCTCTATTAGCACCCAAAATATATTGCTTTCTCTAATCCGTTGCATGTCCTTGGTCACCCACAGCAAAGCGTACTTTGTTGCCTTTGGAAGGTACAACACGACTAAAGGGAACTAGCTATCTTCGGGCAGCTCCCATGCTAGCAGTATGATCGACAACAAGAACCATGGGTAACGAAATGTTTTTCCCTCCTCCTGTGCCTTGCGATAGTTCGCAAGGAACTCATCGCAGAGATAGTTTGCAAAGTTGAACTAGACTCCTTCTATGCATTGAGCCACTAGTGCAACCACTGGCGTGGGCACCTCATCCGTGCAACACTTCTGCATCACCTTCCGTACCAATATTTATGTCGTGACCTTGACTACAGGGTTGTTAATGCTGGAGATGGCATATCCTCACTTCTTCTTCTCCAACTTAAACTTTTTCTTCAATGCCTTCGTGAGGGCCAACTCACCACCCTTTCCCTCTGAAATGTTTGTTGGATCCTCCCTGAGTAAGGTAGCCATGTAATTCGGTGGACCATATGATCTGTGATAGGGATGGGCTCCTCCAACTAGAAGCACCCATCATGCACCAAGCAGAGCAACTACCTGATGACAAAAATGGTCACTGGGGCACGGTGGTAATGCAGCACCCAGAGCAGGTTTAGAAACCCTGCTTTCTTGACACCTTTTAGCCATTTGAGTGGCTCCAATTCAATCATTTCACCCGTCACATCAATATTCTGGCACATTAGCTTCTCAGTCACTAAATGCGGGAACTTCTCATGGTATGCGAGGTGCCAATCTTCAAATTTCAACACAAGAACCCATCGCAAGTGCGGTCCCTCAAAAATAATATCATCTGGGAGCAACAGAGTTTGCAGAGAGCTCTTTCTCTTATATATATCCTTTGGCACCTTGGCTTTATGCTTGGCGGAGGCACATATTCAGGTTATCGGGTAATAGGGTCTACACCCTAGGTTTCAACTTCCATCTCCACATCCCCCTCATCCACCAGGATCACTTCAAATTCTTCCTCCTCTTCTTTGGCCTCCAGATTAATGGCCTTCCCCTTTTCCTATAAGGGGAGTTTAGTCCTCTATGGGTTTCTAGGTGATATGCATACCGGGATCATGATCTACTTATCCTTCTTAGGTTGCGGTGTACGGGGTGATTTCAGGACCTCAACTATCACTCCGGTGCTCTCTAGGGCTTCTACTTCTGTAATTTCCTGCACATCTTTCGTGGGTGTTGACATTAGTCTAGTTAGAATGTTTTGCATCTCCTTTGGAAGTGTTTCAAACACTGAACTTGCTCTCAAGGTCTCAAAGTTCGATAGGTCCATAAACACTTAATAGCGCAACAACTCATTTCTAAAATTTCCAAGTGTTCTTTGCTAGACAACCACTTGTAATTTATAGGGCCTTTTGAATTTGAATTCAACGTTCCCCCCACATTCGGCCCATTAATGCTAGATTGGCTGCAGATTTCCAAGAATCTAACCCATAAATTTCACCTTAAATGCTTGCCGCCCACTCCATTTGGCCTCAAACCAACCATCAAATTGTGAATAGTGACATTAACGGTCACTTTCTAGCAGACCTGTGCATCAGCGCAACTGTCACAGACCCTACGACACTTCACTACTATGCATGGTCCTGACATCGCGCAGTTCCTAGGGAAAGTAGTTTATAGTCCCATGCCTCCTTTTAGCTGCCTATAGCACTAAGACTGTTCTACTTTCATATAGTCACAGCGCCAAATCATCGGTGTATGGCTTCAAGCAACTGCCATTCACCTTTCCTGGGAAGGGTTGTCCATTTAACTTGACTAGCTATACCGCACCTTCATTGGTAATCTCCTTAATAATATACGGCCCTAACCAGTGCACCTTGAACTTCCTTGGGAATTTATCAAACTTACTATCATACAACAACACCAGATCATTTATCTTGAATGTGTGCAGCTTGATGTGCTGGTCATGCCATGCCTTTTCATGCTACTTTTGGACTTGTTGGTGAAATCTAGCCAAAAATCATTCTTCTTCGAGCTCATCCTGCTGAGTGAGCCTCTCCTCCAGGGCTCCGTGGTTTGTCATGCCTATGAGCATTTTTATGAGCAGACTAGGCATGATTTATTCCATAGGCATTATGGCTTCCACTCCATAGACAAGCCTAAAAGGTGTCTTTCTCGTCAGTTTCTTGCATGTTGTTCGATAATCCCATAACGCTGCAAATATGTGTAGGTCCCAATCACTTCACTAAGCATTGCAAACCTTGGTCAGCATGTTTTCAAGTACTTTGTTGAACGCCTCCACTGTCCCATTAGCCTATGGGTGATAAGGTGTGCTTTTTTGTTAGCATGTTGATCATCTCGTTCAGGAAGTGTGTACCACGATCACTCATCAAGATCTCCGGAAATCCAAATCGTGTCAATACGTTCAAATAGAAACTTTTTGGAAGTTGCACCCATGCAATCCTTCACCAGCTGCGCTTCTGCCTAACAGGTCAAGTACTCCGTCGCAGTGATAATATACCCTGTGTCTGTTTTTCCTTGAGGTTTAATGGGTCCTACAAAATCTATTGCCCGATTTTCGAAAGGTTGCAATGTCATTTGTGGATTCAAAGGAATTTCATCCCTCTGTGATGGCCTGCATGCTTGTTGTCATACATTACATGCCTTGCAGTATGCTTTTGAATCCAGATGAAAGGTTGGCCACCACAACCCTGCACGTAGAATCTTCTGCGTAGTTGCTATTCCTGCATAATTTCCTCCCGCGGTGCCCCCATGAGCGTCTGCAAGGATGTTGCTTCGATCAAACTTAGGTACATACCTTCACAGTATTTTATAATTCCCCATCTTGTATAGATGCCCAACAATGACAGAGAAGGCTGTCGTGTGCACCACTAATTCCTTCTTCTGCTGGACAGATATCCTTCCAGCACAGTTCCATTTGTTAGAAAGTGTATTATATCTTTGAAATGTCCATCTGTGACAAGCACAAAAAAGACCTGCACGCTAGGTAATCCTTCCTCCAAACTAGTAGGTTCCTCCCCTATCTCGATTCATGATAGGTGGTTTGGTCCCACGTTCAATCGTCCAGGCTTTACAACAACTTCAAAATCATACTCTTGGAACAATAAAAGGCACCTGTAAATTCGCCCCCCTAGCACAAGCTTGTTGACCAGGTACTTTAGTGCAGAGTGGTATGTATACATCTTAAATTGGTCTCCTAGCAAGTAGTGTTGGTACTTTTTGGGTGCACACACCATAGCTAGCCCCTCACGCTCAGTGGTTGACTAGTTCTTTTCTACTTTGGAAAATCTGCGGCTTGCAAATGTGATAGGGTGATCCAAGCCTTTTTCGCCATCTTGTGTTAGTACTACCCCTAGTGATATAAACGACGTGTCGACATGTACATGAAACTCTTTCTTCTAGTTTGGGAAGACAAGAATCGATGCAGTAACCATCTTTTCTTTCAATATATATAGGCTTTTCTTACAATCATCGTTCCACCAGAACATGACATCCTTCCTCAACAATTTTTCCTTCGGCGTGGTGATCTGGGCATAGCCTTTGATTAAATTTCTATAATACCTCGTATGTCCCAGAGTAGAGTGCAGATGTTTCACACCTCTCACCACTTCCAAGTTTAGAATCATCGCGATCTTCATAGGGTCTACCATCAACCCTTGTCTGCAAACCGCATGCCCCAATAGGTTCCCAAAAGGAATGAGAAATAGACACTTCTTGAGGTTGAGCGTGATTTGGTATCTACGACAGAGATCTAGTATCAAGTGCAAACTCGCTACATGGCACTTAACCAACTCAAAGACAATCCAGTCATCAAAATAGACCTCCAAGAACTTATGAATATACTCCTTGAATGTTGCAACAACCACGCATGAAAAGATAGTAGGCGCATTCTTCAATCCAAACGGCATAATAGTGTATTGAAAGCAACCTGACTCAGTCGTGAAGGTTTTCTTGCTGCTATCCTCCGATGCGATTCTGATCTAGTGGTACCCGAGAACCCATCAGTGAAAGAATATGCTTCCTGACCACCTACATTGTCCAACACTTCATCCGTGAACGGAGTTGGGAATGGATCATTGACACAAGCGTCATTCAACTTTTTTGAGATCCATGCATATTCTTATCTCATCCTTCATCTTCTTCTCTTGCACCATGATTGGGCTTACCCAATCAAATTCCTCCACAGGCTCAATGATGCCTTTCGCGAGCATTTTTTCTAGTTCTACACAACCTTCTCTTTTTATTTTGGATTTAAGTGGTAAGGCCTCTGCTTAGCTGGCTTTGCGTCGAGCTTTAACGTGATCTTCATCACTCCTAGATCTCTGATTATTCCTTTCAAATTCGTAAAATTGGTTGGTAATAAGTCCTTTGTACTCGTGGAGTAACTCAGCAACCTTATCCACCGCCATGTCATCCCAGTAGTCTCTAATGTTTGCAAATTTTGGTTTTGCCTCTGTACCAATGTTCACCTGCTTATTTTTCACTAGTGCATTTGTATCGGGGTTCTCAATATGTGGTCCTTGAACCTCGCGGTGGAATTTTGTTTCTGGAATGTTAATATTCCGCAGATCCTCATCGTCCTCTTTAGCAGTTACATTATAACATTCCAGCGTGCGACTCAGCTAAGTATCCCATTCAGGCTGAATCAGGTCGAAAGGCCCCTGTGGTATCCTAAAGATGACTGCATTTACCTCTTGTAGCGCTTCATCAATACTGTCCCACCCATCCTCAAAACTGAAGGTCATCATGAATCCTTTGTGCAGGATATCCCATTCACCTATCCCATGGCAGAGCTCTACTTCTATATACCAGTTCATAGGTATATCATCTAGGGTATGACAGAATAGGTGCACCCACTCAGGTTGTGGCTTTTCTCCATAGGCCTACGTCCACTTGGCTAGATGTGCGCACAGATCATCTTTTCCATCATACTTGTCTGGCAGTTGCATCTTAGGCTTCCAAAATCATCTACACATCATTCTCCTACATTTGGGCCAATCATCAAAGCTTCCTTTGTGTGTACCCCACCATCTTGCAGGCATAGCGCGTAGTACCCAGTCTAAGGCCTAGAAGCATTGCTTTTCCACTGCTTTTCCGGCACCTTCCTTTCAAATCCATCCAAGAAGGTTTCTAACTCATGTAGACCATCATAAGTAGGCAAATTTCTTTCTTGTGACAACACACAGTGCAGTGACTAGGTCATCATATTGCAATTCAGCATAGTTACCTCATGTAACCGATTCTTCCATCGTTCTACTTCTCCGTGGGAATCTGAAGTGCAGGAACTCTCACGCTCCCATGTAATCCTCCCATCCATGGTGGGATTCACCCACTCTTTGTCTCGCACTGTTATCTTGTAGATGTAGTCCAGATCATCATCACTCTCATAGTCGCGGACTGGTTCCGTATATCGTGATCCCTCATCAAGATCTAGGGGTATTATTACATGCAGTGATTTCTTCTCAAAGATGATCTTCCACTTCTTTAGATTAATTACCCTATTAATATCAGTATCCCAGTCAATTCCAAGGAGCATAGGGTAGGGATTGTTTTCATCAACAATCTCTATTACTTAAAAATCTGTTAGTACGCTCGCTCCCTCAATATCCACAGTTACTCCCTGCAATCGCCCCATGGGTATGATTTTCTTTTGATTCACCATTCTCAGCTGAATCGAAGATCTTTGTAGCATAGGTCTTCCCATTCGCTCCCACGTCTGTTTCGGTAAAACATTCGCATATGATCCCAAATCCAGAATGACTTGATCCAGCTCGTATTCTCTTATTTGTGTAGTCAGTCTCATTTCACACCCCATCCTTGTTTTATGTTTTCTGATCTTCTGGACTACATGTGGTTCTCTTGGCATGGTCCCAGCACATTTGTTAATGAGTTCTTGTAACCCTTTCATAGCCTTACTATCGCGCATTAACTTCATACAGGTTTCCATGAATGTAACCAGCATGGATGGGTCCATCTCTGGCTCTGGATTATCTTTGCTTCCTGACATGGAGGCCTTAGTGAAGCTCTTCTTAGCTTCCATGAAGGTTTCCTAAGCGTGCTCCAAATCAAACTCAGCTTCGTTCACCGGGGCATTGCGAACCCAGGTGTTGACTTCCAGTCGTTTTCCCTTGTCATCTCTCATCGCGATTCCACTTCAGAGCACAATATTTACGTTCAGATCTTCCTTGCACAACTCAGACCTCATCATCTACAGGTTTTGAGTCGGGGGAGGTGGTAGCACTCCTTTGTCCTACAATCATGGGCATAGTGTCCTGGTCCTCCACAATTGTAGAAAATCAACTATCCGCGACCTCTACCAGGCCCTCCTTCGCCTCAGCCTCGTCCGCACCATTCTTGTATTTTGATCAAGGGTTCACGTTTTGGCCTGAATCCTATAAATGGGAGTTCTCTCCATCATCAATTCATAGCTCTTACAAGTTCACTCATCATGTCCCACCAACCTATAAAATTTGTAGAATAACTATTGCAGAGTTGTGTACACTTCTATAACAAGTGACAATTGTCTATGGCATGTTTTTTGAATATTTGACAGACAGCGCACCACAAAGCAAGCGTTGCGCTAGGTCCTACTTCAGCTTCTGGCCTTAAAGGCATCAGTCCTCCTCCTGCAAGGTAATTTGTAAATACTGGGAAGTGGTCCTTGTCATGACCCTAGCTCTTTCATTTCACGCACCATACTTGTTCGTGTACCTCTGGCCGAACTGTCCTCTCCTGCTCCAAGCTTTGCATCTCAAGGCACAAATTCTTCAACTGTGCATGGATCTGTTGAACTCCTAGATTAGGATCTTGCATCAGGGTCTCATGTAGTCTCATGGAAATCTCCAGGGCCTCTGCTTGATTTGTTATCTTCTGCTGTGACAGTGCACTCCTTAGGTGTGGTAGTACCGAAGCTACAAACCAATCACGATGCTATCCATCTATTAGATTTATATTGGCTTCATGAATCATACATTTCAGCCTCTAATCTAGTTCCCAAGGCATCCCACCTGGTAGCATCGTGATTTCTTTGAATCAAATAATTGACTGTGCTTCTGATTTAGGCCTACTAAATTCCCTATTCAGTGTTGCTTCGATGTCTGTTACTCTCGCATTTGGGTTATCGTTGGAGTACTTAATATACCAAGTCAACGCGTAATCCTGTAGGGCACTAACTAGTGTTGCTTTCTTTATAAGTTCATATGTAACACCTTGAGCTTCCCATACAGCCTCCACTACGAACCAGAATTGGTCTAGGTCCTCATTTCCCAAACCTTTGAACAAAGGCAACTTCACTGTGTTCGCCATACTAAATCGCGATGGTGGTGAAGGTGGTATGGGTAAAGTTGGAGGTGATGGAGGTGAAGCTGGTGGTGGTGTGGGTGGAGGTGGTATTCACGAAAATCCTTATCTTATTAGATGAATAGCACTTTGTGGAGAGACCTTCGTGATCCCTTCCTCATCCCCTCATGGAGGTGAAATAAAGCGGCTATGCTCTGGACCCTTATTCCCTTCATTTCTATAAATTCTTCTGCTTCGTGTAGACTCGAACATCAATGTAACTGGATAATCCGCTTTTCACACAATAGCATTTTAATCCAAGTATTCAAAGATTTTATGTACTTACCTCATGGTCCTTTGAAAAAGCATTGCTCTGCCTCGCTATAGCTGACTGAGGTGTCAACCGCGAATTCAGTAACAAATCCTCCTATAATGCAATCGAGCCAATGATTTATGGTGCGCATGATCTTATCCTCCGATGCTTCCAACCTTTGCACTAGCTCTAGGGTCCACACAATAGGACCGTCAAGTTTCCACCTTCCTTAGCTATCTACTAGCTTCGCGATCCACTTGTATAGCTCAGTAGGAAAGGAGGTGAAGAAGATTTTGTGGATCTCCATATACAGGTAGCTATCTAACCACTGTTCTTTTGATAGTCGCAGGTTTTTGTTTTCCTGTGTCATGAACACATGAATCCTTATGTCCAACCATCCTTTGATTTCTTTCTTAGTTGGATTCCAATTATATGACATCACACATCTCTTATGTAGATTCCAGTCCTAGGAACAAAACCATTTGTTGGCTTGAGGGGACCTAACCTAGGTTCAGTGTTATTTAGCCAAACAAATCCCTACACTATTGGGCCTTTAGGCATTAGCCCGTGGAGCGCGAACTAAAGTCTTACCCGAAGAAGTATGGGGGGATGCTCGAACCAAGTTTCCACACCATTGAGATGGTTGTGATGTCGGTTTATTCCAACTATACATGCCTTCACGTAGGTTGCTTATCCCTCTTCTCTACCCTTCAGTACCTTCGTAAAATGTTATAATCGGCTTCCGTGTAGCCCTAACTAGGGGTTGAAGTCCTTTCGTGCTGCTATGATAGCGAACTGCAATATCTCCCAAACTAGGCTAAGTATCTTACTTATCTTATTAACAAATCTTAGTTAGTTTCATGTAAAAATATTTTCTTACTTGCGTTCACTTAACCAATATACTTATACACATTCTCACATCATATAAGCATTAGAAGTGAAATTCATACCCAATATAACAGGTGCATAAACAGGAAATAAATATGCAGAATGATAGAAAACTTCTCTTTATTAGTGATTCCCAATGGTTATAGACTCGACTCGCCCTGCGCACTCAGCTGCGGACTACTAGACCTCTGCACACTCAGCTGCAGAGCCTCTACCTATGCTATGACCCAAAACTTAGACTTACACTTCAGAGCTATCTTGCATACATCTTCATTGCTTAGAAATTGTGTCTCTAACTACTTAGAGCTTAGCCCTATTTATACAATCCCATGGTCCACGGACCATGGGTAGATCTTCTACAGCTGACATTACATTACCAAAATAAGGGAGGACAACCCTGTGACTTTTTAACAACTACACACTTCGCGCCCACAAAATGCGGAGTCTTTCCATTCAAATTACAAAATTGGAGTAAAATCTTGGCTCTAAGCCCCAAAACATCCCTTGGGGGATCCTGCACCCAACAGAGGTGCCAAGGAATGTTAGTGTGTGCCAAAGAATGTTAAGGTGTGATAGGAGTGTTGAGGAGCACTAGATCTCTAATATTAATAGAATTGATGGAGGTTAATTATGTATTAAATAATATGATTCCTACACACAGTAGTGGAACTTCACCTAAAGGGAATTTGCTAGATAATAAACCTAACATAGATGAATCATGTTTCGACTCATAAGAAAACTATATTATCATTACTTGGGGGAAATGGTACAAAATAATTACTTCTTAAAAAATTGATTGAATATAACCACTATGTTCTTAGACACATAATGAAAAATACTCCATAAAAATGGTCTTAGTTCATTATCTTTTGAAAAACAATATAGCAACATCCACATATCTTCATTAAAAACTCATTGGAATGATCAATGATGACAGACATTTTTTTACCATCATGAAAAGTAACAAAAAAGAGAATTGGTGAGGACCAACAAGACATCATCACTAAAAGTGTCACCAAAGAGAGAATTAGATATGGGACTTTAACATCCCTCACCAAAAGTGTCATTCAAAATGTATTTGGTGAGAAACCTTAAAGGACTGTCACTATATGCACTTACAACAATGCCTGTTTAAGGACCGTCACCATATGAAACATTCTCGACGAACCTTAAAGGTATGTCATTGGAATGACCCTCACAAATGAACTTTTTTCTTGTAGTGTATCTTATATTAGCTTATACAAGTGTTGGTTCGGTCTATTGTTTTCTTTTTAAAGGTTTCGCATCAACCTCTTCTTTTTCCCATTAGTGGTCATCATTTCGGCGACTCCCTGTGCATGCTTTTTGTGCTTTTGTATGTTGATCTTATAAACTTGATTTTCACTGATATATATTTCCCTTAGTCATGTTTTCACTCTTCCTTGCACTATCAATCAGATCTAACACTTTCTCAACCCCTTCTCAAGAATATCTTCCCTTTACTTGGCAAGTAGTTTCCAAGTTCAACTGTGCATTTTGAAACCCCAAGGCTCAATCCTCGTGCTTGGCCCCAAATACTGTTCAATGTGTAGTCTTTGGCTTGCCCAACTATCCATTCTGAAGTTCCAGGACTTAAGCCTCATCCTTGGCCACTAAGATAGTGTAATGCATAGTCTCTCCCTCAATCTATGCACACTGAGACTGCGCATTGCACAGTCTCAATCGTCAAGCCTCTCCCTTGGCTATTGAGATTGCACAATGTGAAGTTCATGAGTCTAGTCTCTTCCCTTAACCTCGAAATTGTACAGTTTTCCCTCTCAGTCTTATGGTTTTTGCCTTGATCTTTCCTTGTGATTCATTTTTCTTGAGCTAATTTATGTTTTCTGTGAGTGCATTTTTATCCTACAGGTACTATAGTTTTGAGCACCTCTCCTGATTAGTTAATGTCACTATGAATCCTAAGAGATCTATCTCAAAGTGAACTACAGAAAGTAGCATTGGGGAGGTAGTTAAGAGTACTCCAGTGAATTTTCCATTTTTCTCAGACACATAGTTGTTCATAGGGAAAGAATCATGCATTACATGGCAGAAGGTGAATGAGGTATTCTCAACAAGAAGTTTCAAAGAAAATATTGAAGACCAACAGGTGTACATCTATGTCCAAAGGCTAGGATTACAAAATATTGCATGCAAGTACCTAGTTTTTCCATATGCATACATTGTCAATTGGATATTGTCCCATATGTATCAAAATACCATGCCTCTTAGCAGTGCTAGTGGACAAAGGCTTGCCTCTTTTATCACACCTGATTACTAGCTTATGTATCATTTGTGAATGCTAAAATCACTCATGGATTCCCACTTTTATGCAGTCATCAACTACCTAAGCACAAAGGATATCATCAAAAGTTAGGTTAAAGGGCCTTCCAATTCTACCAAACACCCAACAACACTTACAAGACTAAATCTCCGAGGAAGGCTTATCATTACATGATAGTCTTACATTGTCATATCTATGGCCAAAGCAGTACTAAGACCTTTCCAGAAGGCTAGGCATTATTTCTTAATTAGGTTGCGAATGAAGAAAAACAATTCAACATGATCATGTTTGTTGGCTCAACAGTTGAGAATTCATGTGGCTAATGCTAAGAACCCAACCAAGGGTAAGCAAGCCAAATTCTACATGTCTGCTTACTTTTTGGATGCAATATGTGCTTAGAATTCATTTCCTGGCATGAATTGGACCTGGTCACCAAGAGAGATTGTTGTGTACATGTGTTACAATCTACTTTCAAAGTTAAATTACAAAGGAACAATTGAAAAGTTGACTGATCACTTCCTCATTCCATTATAAAGGTTAGTCTTTCAGGAAGAGCCACCTTACATGTCTCATGGGGAAATAAAAGCAGTGTCAAAGTTAGCATATTTGTTTGCCTCACCAAATGGAAATTTCCTGAAAGTTTTTAGTGGTAATATTTTTACACATCTTCTATCGACATATTCCACTAACAATTTGTTCATGCAATAAGTTTCATTTCACCTTTCCAGAGGGTTATCAGGATTTTTGCATGGGAATAAGAAGGTACCTTGGCCCATTCTTCCTTTCAAAATTGGATTGTATGAGATCAATAATTTGAAGGTTGCAGACACTGAAGGTAAGGAGATATATAAATTCACATTTTTCCATTTTGACTTCAATCTGTATGATCCTAAGAATGTTTGCAAAGAACACTAGGTGAGGATTCATTTCTAATAGCCAAGCAGGCCATTTTACAGGCTCGAGGAGGAAGATATGAATAATTGTTGCAATGCCTCCAAGTCCCATGAAATAGTCAGCTTCACAGGAACATCATATGTTACTCCTAAGAAATAAGTCCCTCTAGAGGCAGAACCAGTAGAAAGGTGCAGTCTAGTGTGTGAAAAAGGCAAGAGAAAAATTGCACATAATCCAATGGAAGATAAGAGTCATAAGATGAAAGCATATCCAATCATCCTAAAAGTGACCATAGAAGCAGGAAAGAGGAGGAAATAGAGGAAGTAGGAAGAAGATGGAAGAAAAAGAACATAAAATATTAGAAGAAGAAAGGAATAAACAAGAAGAAGAAGCATCACAAAAGTAGGTCAAAGAACAAGAGAAAAAATGGCTACTATAGGAGGAGAGAAAATAGATATAAGAGAAGGAACTTGCTCAAGAAATAAAAGAAATGATTTTGGTTCAAGACATGGAGGTGGAACCAAAGTTTCTAGACCAAGATCTTGATCTTATGTTGAGTACTTAGTAGGTCACCATTCAGTCTCTCCCTCCTTCGACAGCAAAGTAAGCTCTAAGCAAGAAGAGGAAATTGTTTTTCTTAATGATGGTTATAATGGATACTAGGAGTGTTAGAAATTAATTAATGGAGCAGTGGAACACATACAATATTGTAGAAACACAAATACATAAACTCATAAAACAAGAGAGACACAAATATACGTGGTTCAGCCAATTTGGGCTACGTAGACATAGAAACACACGGTCCTTCCTTTTATATTATCCATCAAAATGAAGAGATACAACCTACAACAGATCTGTTGTATTTTCCTCTTCACTCTCACACAACCTCCTCTCTCTCTCTCGCTTAGAATAATGATAAACAACCGAATAAAATTCCCTCATATAAAATAAGGGTTTCCTTCTAAGGTAAAACACCCTAAATTAACATAACTTCTACCATCAGATCATTGGCCTAATGAACAGCCTAGATTAAATATGAAATTACAACATTTTACAAGGAAATTTTACATCTATTTTTAGCTTCAAGAGCCTGCTAGACCTAGAACCACCCATCCGAGGGGGAATAGTCCCCCTCAAACCCCCACAAGAGGGACTTGCAACCCCCTGCTTGGAGGGTTGTACAGTCCTCTTGGGGTATACACCTAATTGAAGCAATACCTCTAAATTAGGAAGATAATTAGGCTCTACACCCAACAATCTCCCACTTGGAGACTAATTATAAAAACTCCACCGTTGCTTCATTTGTTGGACAATGCTTCCACATTGGACTTGGTTGTTTCTCATATTCATCATCATACTTGAAGACCAATTGAAATTGAGAAGAATCTCATTTTCTCCATGGCTACAATTTTTTTTTAACATATCTATAGGATTTCGTCTAGTGTGTATCTTGACCAGCTTCAACTGTCCATCTTCCAACACTGACTGTATGAAATGGTACTTGAGTTGTATATGTTTAGTATTTGAATGAAATTTTGAGTTCTTTGAAAGATGAATGACACTCTAGACGTTAGTGTATAACCTTCCCATCTTCTACTTCTTTCTTAATTCATCCATAAACCTTTGTAACCAAATCATTTCTTTACTAGCCTTTATAGCAGCAACATACTTTGCTTCTGTTGTTGAAAGTGCAACAATGTTTTACAATTTTGAAACCCAATTGATATTTTTTCCACCTACATTAAACACAAACCCTATGGTGCTCCTCCTGTTATGTCTATCGCCTGCCATATCTACATCAACATATCCCTGTAGAGAAATGTTTGAACCACCAAAGTATAATGCTTGATTTGTGGTACCTCACAAATATTTGAGAACCCACTTCACTTCCATCCAATTCTCTTTTCCTGTATTGTTAATATACTTTCTTACAACTCCCATTTCATGTGCAATAGTAGGCCTTATGCAAACCATTACATACCTTAAGCTTCCAATTGTTAATGCATATGGAACTTTACACATATAATCCATCTCTTCCTGGGTCTTGGGACACATATCCATCCTTAGCTTGAAATGGCTAGCCAAAGGTGTACTAACTTGTTTTCCATTTTGCATATTAAATATTTCCACACCTTCTCTATGTACTCACTCTAAGACAATGTTAATTTGCAATTTTTCCTATCTCTAGTTATTCTCATACCAAGGATTTGTTTCGTAGCACCCAAATCCTTCAGTGCAAATGAATTCACCAATTTCCTTTTGAACACATTTATTTCATGCATGTTAGACCCTGCACAAAGCATATCATCTACATTCAACAGAAATATAATATAGTTTCCATCATGTTGATATTTAAGATAAACATAATGGTCAGAGTGGCATCTAGTATAACTTTGTTCAAACAAAAACCTGTTTAATTTTAGATACTGCTTCCTTGGAGCCTGTTTTAAGCCATACAAGCTCTTATTCATTTTTAACAAGAATTTATTCTCCATTTGGCCACATGCCCTTGTGGTTTCTTCATATATATTTTTTCCTCCAAATCACCGTGGAGAAAGGCTATCTTTACATCTAACTGGTCAATATGAAAATATTTTGTTACCACTAGACTTAAAATAGTTCTTATTGAAGTCATTTTAAAAATAGGAAAAAAAAATCATCAAAATATATATCTTTCTTTTGTGCAAACCTCTTCACCACAAGTCTAGCCTTTTACCTCTATTTTCCTATATCTTCTTCCTTCAACCTGTAAACCCATGTATTCTACAATGTTTTTTTACCTGCAAGAAACTTGACTAAGTCCCAAGTCAAGTTATGCATCAAGGATTCCACTCTTCTTCCATGGCTTTCTCCCACTTCTTCTTGGTTTCTAGTTGCATTTCTTCTTCTTAGCTTTTTGGTTCACCAGAGTCAGTCAATAATACATAATATAATGAAGGAGAGTATCGTTCAGGGGGTCTACTTCTCCTCATAGATCTTCTAACACAACTCTCAGCAGTTTGAGGTGTCTATTGTTGTTGAGGTTATTTTTCTTGTTGGGGATGTTGATCATTATAATTTTCAGGCACCTTTACTTTTTCTGTGATCTCATAAAACATTGTGTATTCATTGTTTTCCTTTTCCTATTTCTTTTCCTGCATCTGATCCTTATACGAGACCTTTTCATTGATTATGACATCTTGGACCCTAATGATTTTTTGATTTTCATAATCATATAAGTGATAACCAAAATAATTTACAACATATCCATTTCTTTGATTTTTCCTCATGCGTTTTTCTATTTTCTTTATTAATGTGGACAAAATCTTGACAACCGAAAGTCTTTAAAAATGAGTAGTTTATCTTTTTAGCTCGCTATGCCTCCTCATGAATACAACCATCCAAGGAACTTGAAGGCCCCCTATTTATTAGTTAAATAACAATATATACAACATTTATCGAAAATTGTAAGGGAAATTTTGCATGCAATCTCATGCACCTCGCACGCTCCATGATTGTCATGGTCATCCTTTCTGACACAACATTTTCCTATGGTGTTCCTAGAATTTTCTTCTCTCTTTGAATTCCATGCTCTGAATAGTAGTTATCAAAATATTTGTTGTAGTATTCACCTCCATTTTCTAGTATGAGACACTTCAACTTCTTTCCTATCTCATTATCAACCAAATTTTTCCATTTCTTGAAAGTATCAAATACATCAAATTTATTCTGAATACAATAAATCCAAGTTTTCCTAGTTGCGTCATCAATAAAAGTAACATAATAGAAAGATCCACTGAGAGCTGATACCTGAGTTGGTCCCCATACATCTATATCATGAAGCTCTATTTTTTCACTCTTATTTTCTTTCCCAACTCTTAAAATTTTGACTCTCTTCTTCTTTTCATAAACACAATTCTTATAGAAATCCAAATCAACATGCTTCAAACCTGGCAACAAATTTCTTGAGTGAAGAATCTACATCCCTTTCCGACTCATGTGCCCAAGCCTATGATGCCACAATGTCATGTCTTCTCCTATGGAGGTTAAATATTTAATAGATTTATAAATACCATTGCATAAATACAATGTACCAACATTTTCTCCTTTTTCTATTACCAAGGATCCTTTAATGACCTTCTAGGTTTTGTTTGTGAATGTAGTTACACAACCGTGACCACCTAACTTCCATGTTGAAATTAGATTTTTCTTTAGATCTGGAAAATTCCTTACCTCCTTCATTATCCATTGGTTTCCATTTTGTTACTTTATTAAAACCTTACCCATTCCAATGATTTTACAAGGTTTATCATCACCCAGACGAACCTGCATAAAATATTCTTGAACATAGTCATGAAAATGTTTCCTATCAGGTGTGCAATGGACTGAGACCCTGAATATACAACTCAAGCATCGATAATATTCTCTAATGAAAGAATGAAAGCATCTTGCAACACATCACCTATCAGATTGGCTTCATGATTATTCTCTTGTTGTCCATCTCCTTCTTTTCCCTTCCAAGATTTGCAGTCTTTCTTTAAGAGTCATTTCTTCCCTCATTTCTAACACACTATCCTTGATCAAGAGTTGGATATGTATTTTCTTGACTTATTTCAAATTCCCTGTTTCCTTCTTCTTTCCATTTTTCTTCCCCTAATCTTCGCAGTCAAAGCATTACCTGATGTTGCACTGGATATTTTCTATCACATTTCCTCGCTAAGGATGGCACCAAAAAAATCATCAAACTTTAAAGTACTAGATCCCGAGATAGATTTACTAATAGCCATAACTAAGTCATTCCAACTTTCTAGAAATGACCACAGAAATAACAGAGCCCTAACTTCATCATCAAAATTTACCTCGAAAGAACTGAACTAACTTGTAACCGTGTTAAATTAATTTAAATGATCAGAAATAGATCCATCTTCTAACATCTTCATATTAAATAGGTTCTTCATAATAAATACCTTATTTAAGGTCGAGGGTTTTTCATATATTTTGGCCAATGTTGTTATTAAACCTTTTGTTGTTGTTTCCTTTAAAATATTGAAATTCACCGATGTTGCTAAACATGATCATGTTGTTCCTAGTGCCTTTATGTCGATAAGATAACATTCTCCATCTGTCATACTCATCGACTTTTTTATTTTCCACTCAATGGTAGGTATTGTTAGCTCTGCTATAAGATTAAGCTTTTGATAGGTAAAAAATAGGTTGGGCAATGCTGATTTCAGTTGCAAAGGAGCTTGTAGTAGTTCATTGGATTCCTTCTCCTTCATTTGCATTATGCCTTTATAGCCCTGCTACCTCCATTTCCTTTTCTCCTTTCATTCTCCTTATTCTCCTAACTCCATTATTACTGTTGTCTTCTAAAAACCCTTTAAACCCTGTTTAAGCCACCTTATGCCTCATTCATCCTCAATCCTCCTTTTTCCCGGGGTCCTTTGTTTCAAATTACATTTAAGGGCTTTTGTGCTTAGCCTAAGCACAAAGTTGAAATGGCCATATGACCATTTCCTCATAATTGCGTGCATATAAACTATAACCCTTTAAACCCCATATTAACCTGTTTTTCATTTTACCCCGACGCTAAGGTATTAACCCTTTATAACTACACGCCTTCGTGAATTATATAAATCTCTGTCATTTTGTAATCTCAACCATTGATCGCCCTGATCCAACAGTCTTCATGCATTTTCTTGCACGTTAAATATCGATCAGTTTCCCTATCACTTGACCATCCATCGCAAATTGGACGGCTGACGCTTCAACCCAATCGCGCGACCTGCGCACGCGATAACCCGCGGGGGGGTGGTTTCTGGTGGCCACGTGTCGAAATATTACGCGATCGTGCATTTGATTACAGAAACCACCTGTCCCCCATAGGTGGTGTGGGTAAATCACTTTCTGCCACTGTACCCTTCCCCCAACAGTTAACCTGTGCGCGCCTTCTGCTTGCGATCGTTGTCAGATCTTCCGTGTCCAGATCCGATGGCCCTAGTTGTTCCCACCTATTTCCTCCTGATTTTTGTTCCTCCGATAGATCTCTGCCATTGATCCACGTGATCCAACGACTGAGATTTATCCCCGGCCTGCTCTTACTTCTACAATGAAATCTCAATTCCTTTTGATTGTCTCGAGCTTGCAAAGGACATCAGCCATCAATTACCTGTACCTGCACAGTAATATCTCAACAACTACATTCAAAGAACAGCACGACAGAGGACAAACAGGTTAGCCTTGAGCAGATAAACGAAGTTATCAGTTATGGGATTCTTTCAGTCAGTACTCTGCCTATTCAGGGAGGACTGCAGGGTACCAGAAAGATCAAATTCATCCATTAAGGCAGTGAAACTGCAACAGAGGCCCATTTCAAAGAATTAATGTGGTTGGTGGTGCATTAAGACACCTCCACACATAGCATAGCAGAGATATTTTGTAATCAACCTCTATATATATCCAGAAGACAGAATGGAATAGGTTGATGAGTGTTATTTTGATGTAAGCTTCAACTTCTGGAGACTATAACTATTATGATACCTACAGCTTCTGGTCTGCATTTTCAGCTAATGCAAGCTTCTTTCATTGTTGATTGCTCACTTTCCACTTCTTCTTCCTTGTTCCAGGCTGTGCTTGTATGCATTTCTCATTTGCTATTGATGTTTAACAGTAGAGGGGATGTCATCCCTTCTCTCTGTTAGAATCTAGTTAGTATTATTGAATATGTATGCAGGTTTATGTTGTTTTAATGCCATAGAGCTGTCATCCTATCTATGCATTAGAAAATAGATTGACAGACATTTAAACTGATTACAGTTGGCCATCACAGGATCCTATGCATCTGCTGGTGTGATCAGCATTCTCCATCATCACATTTTCCTTAAAACTGTGAGTAATTGGTGGTTAAAAGCCTTGTAGTCTGGGGTTAAATAGTAGAAGTGGTTATCTGGCTTGAATGTGCACCATTTCTTTCATTCATCGACCATTTTCCAAAAAAAAATTGAGCTTATAATGTTCCTGAGCATCTCTGATATACAACCGAGGAGAGTTTCCTGGGGTGATAACATTAATTGGCGCTGTTGCCGGGGAGAGGAGAATCGAAGCTCAGCTTCCCTAGGAGAATGACACAGTTTCAAGCTTTGATGATAGACAAGGTTTGAACATAGTTTTTGGTTGTAATCATCTATCTGGAAACTCCACTGGAGGAAGACCAACTATTGGTGACTCCACATTGAAGTTCTGGCGCAGATGATGAGGTATGTTCAGAGTTATCTTCAAAAATTATTAGCTGAACCAGTGCCTGATCTTGAGAAGATCGTTCAGCAGGAGAAAATATTGCAGTATGGAGCATCAGAATCAAGTAAGCCGTGGAATTTTTATGTATCTCTGCTAGTGTAGAAATACCTTCAGAGATTCATACAGCTCCTTGTTATTCATTTCCCTTTTGGACCTTAGTTGAAAGAAGCTTTCATGTTGTCCATCGTATTCCTCTATTTCTGTCATTCTTTTCATTGATTCATACCACTCAGTCCACCAGTATCCCTGTCATATACCTCAGTCATGGCAGGTCAGCAAGCCCTCACAAAGATAGAAATAATTGTTGTTGCTAGGTATGGACCCTTAGTCTTGCCTTCCCCTTTGAATGCCATGCCTGGAGGAGAGTATCAAGAATTTATGCCAACGTTTACTGGTACAGAAGAAATATCAGGTGAAGAGAATTTAGAGGCATTTTACAGCTATGCTGATAACCTGGATATCAATGAAGAGGATGTCTGGATGAGGGTTTTTGTTCAAAGCCTAGATGGGGAAGCTAGAAAATGGTTTAGAGAATTACCCCCTAGGTCTATTGCAGACATTGAGGCCCTAGATGATGTGTTCTTAAAGCACTGGGGAATAATAAAGATCTGCTCTTTTATCATGATGAATTTGGAAACTTGCAGAGAGAAGATGGTGAGCTGCTGTCTAAATTTAACATCAAATTCAATCATATGTACAGTAGAATGTCAGTTGAATTAAGACCTACCCCTACTTCTGCCATGCTTACTTATGCTAATGCCTTCAATTCTCAGTTCTGCCTACTGTTAGGAGAAATAAGATGCACTTATTTGGTTGATATGCAAACTGCAGCCTTTGAAGTAGAAGCAAACATCATTGCTGCAGAAAGACTTGAAGGTGATGCTGAAAGGATAAGGAAGGGAGGTGAATCCTCATCATCCTCAGAGCCTGAGATTGATGAATTAGCCAGGATGAATGAGATTTTTGCCTTTGAAGTTTCCAAGTTAAAAGCTGAGCAACATTTTAAGGAAGCAGGAGCTCCTTGTTCCATTTCTCTTCTAGCTCCAAATCCATGTAGAGGAACACAGGAGAAGGTGCAGATTTTGCAAAGAAATAAAGTTACAAATGAAGATAAAGGGGTCAAGACCCTTTTGCAGAATTCAGTCATGAAAGAAGAGTTGTTTGAAGAAGAAGAGGAGGTCCATGGTTTGGAAGGTGCTCCTTTCCTAACCAGAGCTGCATATGAAAAAGCATTATCAAGAGGCACTGCTGGTTAGTTTGTTGTAGCTGCAGAACAACAAGCTTTTCAGCAGCAGCAATTAGTTGCTGGTCCCTTTATCCTCCAAGCACCGGTGCTCAAAGCCAGCTCATCTTCACATGGCTATGCAGATCTACAAACTAGCCAGCCTGCTTTTGTTCCCAGTCCTGTGATCAAGAAGGGAGAGGAAATCTCTCCATCATCTTTTGTCCCTCTGTCTGCTCAAATGAAATTCCCTCACAGTTGCCCCTTGAACACGAGGTGGGAAATAGCTCAATGCTCAAGGATGAAACTAATCATCTTAGTCTTGATAGTCTGAAACCTGCTCAGATGGCCTCCACACAAATTGGAAAGGAAGCTTATCGGATAACAGAAGAAGAGGATGCACAGTCTTGGAATTCCTACTTGGATGTGGACTGTTTTGAGCAAGTTACAGGAGCAGAAAATGTCTCTGTGTCCCCTGCACAAAAATACAATGGTGCATCATTCATATTAGTTTTGCAGACTATAGGTGACACAGAAGAGTACACAGCAGCCATGATTATTCAGCAGGTGTACAAAGGCTCCCATGAAGAACATCCAAGGAGGAAAATACACAGAAAGGGGATGAATTTTGATCCATATCTACCTATTAAGCTCAAATGTCCTAAACTGTTTGAGGTAGATGATCAAATCAATCATGTTTTGCGGCTCTATGATGAAGGGGCCGAGAGCAGGAGAAACAATTTTGAGGGCCTATCAGTTGGCCAATTTTTGAGTAATTGTGTATATTGTAAGAATTTTCTTTTACAGGTTTTAGTGTAGACCTAGTTTGACTCCATGCCCAATGGATATTAGGAAAATGTTTTTAAGCTAATTTTGTATGAAGGCATTAATCTGCAGGTTCTTGAGACCTCACAGGGAGGATCTCATCCCCAGAAGGAGCCAGTGTTAGCTCTGCTATAAGATTAATCTTTTGATGGGTAAAAAACAAGCTGGGCAATGCTGATTTCAGTTGCAAAAGAACTTGCAGCAATTCATTGTATTCCTTCTCCTTCATTTTCATTCTGCCTTTATAGCCCCGCTACCTCAATTTCCTTTTCTCCTTTCATTCTCCTTATTCTCCTAACTCCATTACTACTGTTGTCTTCTAAAAACCCTTTAAACCCTGTTTGAGCCACCTTTTGTCTCATTCATCCTCAATCCTCCTTTTTCCCAAGGTCTTTTGTTTCAAATTACATTTAAGGGTTTTTGTGCTTAGCCCGAGCGCAAAGTTGAAATGGCCATATGACCATTTCCTCATAACTGCGTGCACATAAATTATAACCCTTTAAACCCCATATTAACATGTTTTTTGTTTTACCATGGCGCTAAGGTATTAACCCTTTATAACTACACGCCTTTGTGAATTATATAACCCTCTGTCGCTTTGCCATCTCAACTGTTGATCGCCCCAATCCAACGGTCTCCGTGCCTTTTCTTGTGCGTTAAACATCGATTAGTTTCCCTGTCTCCTGACCATCCATCGCAGATCGGACGACTGATGCTTCACCCCAATCGTGTGACTTGCGCACGCGATAACCCACGGGGGGGTGGTTTTGGGTGGCCACATGTCAAAATATTACGCGATCACACCTTTGATTACGAAAACAGCTTGCCCCCCATAAGCGGTGCTGGAAAACCGCTTTCCACCGCTGTACCCTTCCCGTGGCAGTGAACATATGCATGCCTTCCACTTGCAATCACAGTCAGATCTGCCGCATATAGATCCAACGACCCTGGTTGTTCCCACCCATTTCCTCCCCGTTTTTGTTCCTCCGATAGATCTCTGCCATTGATCCATGCGATCCAATGGCTGAGATTTATCCCTAGGGTACTCTTGCTTCCGCCATGAAATCTCAATTCCTTTTGACTGTCTTGAGCTCGCAAAGGACATCAACCATCAATTACCTATACATGCACAGTAATATCTTAGCAACTGCATTCAAAGAATAGCACGGTAGAGGAAAAACAGGACAGCCTTGAGCAGATAAACGAAGTTATCAGTTATGGGTTTCTTTCAGTTAGTACTCTGCCTATACAAGAAGGACTGCAGGGCACCGAAAAGATCAAATTGATCCATTAAAGCAATCAAACTGCAGCAGAGGCCCATTTCAAGGAATTAATGTGGTTGGTGGTGCATTAAGACACCTCCACACATAGCATAGCAGAGATATTTTGTAATCAACCTCTATATATATCTAGAAGACAGAATGTAATAGGTTGATGAGTGTTATTTTGTTGTAAGCTTCAACTTCTGGAGATTGTAACTATTATGATACCTGCAGCTTCTGGTCTGCATTTTCAGCTAATGCAAGCTTCTTTTGTTGTTGATTGCTCACTTTCCACTTCTTCTTCTTTATTCCAGGTTGTGCTTGTATGCATTTCTCATTTACTATTGATGTTTAACAGTAAAGGGGTTGTCATCCCACCTCTCTGTTAGAATCTAGTTAGTATTATTGAATATGTATGCAGGTTTCTATTGTTTTGATGCCAGAGAGCTATCATCCTTTCTGTGCATTAGAAAATAGATTGATAGACCTTTAAATTGATTGCAGCTAGCCATCGCAGGGTCCTGTGCATCTGTTGGTGTGATCAGCATTCTCCCTCATCACATTTTCCTTAAAATTGTGAGTAATTGGTGGTTAAAAACCTTGTAGTCTGCGGGTGTTCACCCATGTCTGGGGTTAAACAGTAGAAGTGGTTATCTGGCTTGAATGTGCAGCATTTATTTCATTCATCCACCATTTTCCAACATTTTTGTTGAGTTTATAATGTTCTTGAGCATCTCTGATATACAACCTAGGAGAGTTTCTTGGGGTGATAACAGGTATAGGTATATATGATATAGATAATCTTCCATCTATATCTTCCACTACCAATAGTTTTGGACGTTAAATTTCTCAACCCTAAACCTACCATCTTCCGTTATTGCTCCCACTCAAACCAAAACCCTTCTTTCCTGTGAGTTTATCATCCAAATAAACCTTTTGATCTGATACCAATTCTTAGAAATTAATTAAAGAAGTAATGAAACACATATAATATTGCAAAAACACAAATACAAAAATGCATAAAACAAGAGAGATGGGGAAATAGTCATTCCTTCCTTTTATATTCTCTGGCAAAATGAAGAGATACAACATATAGCAGATTCACTGTAATTTCTTGTTTTCTCTCACACAACCTCCTCTCTCTCTCGCTCAGAATAATGATACACAATTGCAATACAATTCCCTCATATAAACCAAGGGTTTTGTTCTAGGTAAAAAACCATAAATTAACATAACTTCTATCGTCAGATCATTCACCTAATGAATGACCCAAATTGACTATGAAATTACAACATTTTACGAGGCAATTTTACATCTATTTGTAGCTTCAAGGGCCCGCTAGCCCCCAAACACCACAATCGTGGGGGATTGTTCCCCTCGGACCCCCGCAGGAGGAACTCACCCCCCACCCCCACATGTGGAGGGGTGTAAAGTCCTCCTACGATATAAACCCAGCTGAAACAAGATCTCTGAATCAGGAAGATAATCTGGCTCCACACCCAACAAGGAGAAATCGAGAAGTCATTGTTGCAACCAACTTGGCCTTCACACATGATACCAAGTCAAGTAAGAAGTATCTCATGGACGAGAATAGGAATATTGGAAAGAAATTACAATATGCAAGGCAACAAATTGAGAAGATACAAGGAGAGGTCTGGAAAGCAACTCCTGCATAGGTATATCTGGAAGAAATTAAGGTATCCATACTTTGTGAAGTATCAGCATTGGGAGAATCCATGTGGAGCCTTTATGGGGAGCTTGTCACCACGCATAAATCAATTTTCTTCTTTCATGGCATGCAACAAAAGTTTGAGGATAATGCTAAATCCCTCAACATTGACCATATAGCCATAAAAGTCATGCATGAATGATCAATGCAACACAAAGGGGCACCGTACAAATTGGAAAAGAAAATAAGGCAACATGAACAATTGGAGGAAGCACAAGTTATGATGATCATCCATAGTAACAAACAACTCTCCTCATTCATCACCAACATTTACACCTCATATGCATTATTATACAATAGAACATGTTTCATGGTGAAATCACATAAGATCCCTTAAGTTGGCTCACCCATAAAAGCCAAGCACATGAATCAACTCAGGAAGGAGGTTGAAGAATACTTATACTAGCTCAGGCAAATTGCCACCAAGGAAGATCTAGAGGTGAGCATGAACAATATGCAAAAGTACATTGGTGGCCTTGTCCATATCAACACCATGTTGCGACTACTGAATAAGGAAATGTAAAAAAATCAATCTATCCAGATGCAATGGAGGCTAGAGTCCACTTCTAACATCATTCTATCACACAGTTTTGGGAATTCACCACATAGTACAGAGCTTGGCACCACTATGTGACCAAGAAAATACAACTTTAAGTGGCTATAAGTTGTAGAATCCCCAAACTCAAGCTTAATTGTTTTGTCTTAAAAGGTTGTCTAGTAGTTGACTCTACCCAACTTTGTCTTACATGGGTGTGACGGTATTGTGATATTTTTTGTAATTAATTGTAAGTGAAATTCCAATTGTCAATTGTGCAATGTGAAGATTCATTTTGTAATGAAGTCCAAAGGTTATGGTTGAAGGAAGTTAAACAGTCATGACATAAGTCAAATAGTCACAATGGGAGATGAATAGTCACTCCTTTTGTTATAAATGTACCCTCATTAGTCATGTAAAGGGATTTTGGCCAGGCTTTTGGATTAGGATCATAAGCTTGGGATTTTTGTTGAGAGACTTGGCTTCCCCTTAGCATAGAGGGAGTATCTTTTCTTGGAGGAGCAAGTGTTGGCTTCATGTTCCACTATTGGAAATAGTGTTTTTTCAATTGTATATGTATTCTTGGCACTTTCACTTTAATAAATTTCAAAGGCGGCATGTTTTAATGCATATGTTGTAAATATAATAGAACTATTCTTGTTATGTTTACAAATATATGGTATTCCATTTATGCTAATGCTTATGAACTATTTCATTTGCATTAGTATGAATCATTTTGAATGTGTGTTGTTGTAGGTTGCCATCATGGTTAACTTGTGAACTATTTTACAAACTAACTTATGATGTCTTTTATGCTCGTGTGTTCCCTTCAAGTTGTGTACTATTACATGATTATGAGGGGCTCACTCACTTTCCATTCATCGTGTTAGAACCTTTCATGCATTGCACTTTTCCATTTACAAACCTATACACATGTTTCACCAAAGTCACAAATACGCCATTACATGCCTTATCGCAACCAAGGAATAACACTAAAACCCACTATATAGACAATCGGGCCATATTCTAGATGGGGTTCCTATTCAAAGGAGTGTGAGGTCTAATTGAGACTTCATATTAGGGAGACCCCCTGAATGTTGGTGGGTCCAACACCGTCAATATTTCTGGTGCTAGAAGGAGGGCTAGATGACAAGCTGAGACTATGAAGTTTGCTGTGAAATTCCTTATCTTTTAATGGCTTCTTCTCATATATTCAACCCAACATGTTTTTCCATAGTTGCAAATATGAAAGTGCCCTAGGGGATAATTAATGACTTCTCAAAAATGAAGTTCGATGGTGAGGGTGGAACAACCATTCTTAAGCACACCGCTCACTTTCTTGAATATTTCACTCATCATTATATTCATTGTGAGGATATTGCTTGCAGGTTGTTCATTCTCACATCGAAGCACACATTAAGGAATGGTATTACACATTGTCAACTCTTTCTATTCACTCTTTTGAACATCTTGTCAAGGAGCTCTACCATGTCTTTGATAGGTATGATTATAAATATTTTTATAGAAAAACCATGCATCTAACAAAAGCACTTGATGAATCTCTTATTGATTTTCATGATTACTTCATTCATTTCTATTATGAATTTTCTGAAGATGATATTGATTGGAATTTCATGAAACAGAAGTTCAAATTTCTTGTTCATATTTCAATGAATCCAATAGAATATGAATCTTTCGAAAGTATCCCAACATATATTGGTTATGGAGCTCTTAAATCTACGATGAATGAATTTTTTGTTCCAAGTGACTCTTTGTCTTATTCTCATCAAACAACTCTATTTACACAAGGTGAGGTTGGAGAACTTGAGATTCCATATGTTGATATACCATTGTCTTCTCACACCCCACATATTCGAAATTTAAATGCAAGTTTGGACTATGGATCTGATGTTTTTAGTGATGATATTTCTCCTCATCCTCCATCTGTTGCTTCCTTTGGTCCTCTTGATTATGAGTTGTTATATCCACCTATTTCAATCATTTCTTCTAATGTTCATGAGGATCAAATTCAAGATATATTTAGTGTTGTCTAGCAAACTTGTGATATCATTCATGATGATTATGTGTGGGATTCCATTTTTGAACAAGAATCTACGATCCAAGATGATGTTTCTCCCTTTTCAGCTCTTCCTCATTATCCTAATATCTTCCAAGATTATGCCATGCTTGTTGTATCTTTCAAAGAATCAGTTTCTGATGATGTTAATTCTCATCACCCCCAGGACTTGTGGAATGTCAGTTTTATATCTGAACTTGGAGAGGGAAAATCTTCTCTTCCTAATATTTTCCATCCATCATTTGATCATTGTGAATAAAAAAAGACTTAAACCTCTTATTTTCAATATTCCCCTCTCTATGATTCATTAGATCATAAGGATCATTTTCTTCATGATGATGGATTTTCTAAGTATATCTGTCGTGATCTATTCATTAACTCATCTAGTCACAACTCCATATTTTCTACTGTCGATTTTTCTAAGCTGCTAGTTTTTCGATGATCTACCTTATGATATCTTGGAATTACCACAATCTATCAAGACACTTCAGCCCACACCGATGGTTATGTCAAGTTCTCACATGCTTGATGCTAGTTCCAATCATGATCAGGATAGTAATTCATCTCGCAGGAATCCTCATCAGTTGATTACACAGATTGAAAATAAATCTATTTTACAATTTTCACATCCTCCATTTGTTTTGTATGATCCTATCACTCAATCATTGGAGGCATCATACCTGGAAATATTCTTAGCAAAACACAAGTTTTACACTTTTTATGTGTTTTCCGAATTTGGAATTTTGGAAGAATTATTTTGCACGTCATCTAGTTGCAATTTGTACAAACACCATCATGCATCCACAAAATGTTTCGCATAGTCTTTCTCCATGTATTTTGTACCTGCATTTTCAGTCTTCGAATGTTGCAGCATGTCGTGATTTATCTTTCTTGTCTAGTATTATTCTTGAACACATTTCTTTTTGTTTATTCCCTTTCCTATATAGGTCAATCTATTCCTTGGTAGTTACATTTGAAGTTTCATTTTACATGAGCCTAGACTTTTCTTGCTTAGTTTAGGATTAGGGGTAGGTTTGTTTGCTTTTATTGTTTTGTTTCGTTTCATTTTCTTTCTACCTTGCCATTTTCTTTCCTTCCGTTGCAAACAACTTCCACATGAGACCGTTCTTGGTTTCAAAGAAAGCATGATGAAGTTCAAGATGAAATTGTGCTACTGTCAATGATTGGTTATCTATTTATTCCCTCTCTTTGTGTGGGCCTTGCACCTTTTAGTCTATGATACCCTACTGGAAAATACATCTTTCTCAGAGAGAAATGTAGTGGAATCACGATGCTTGAATCCATAACTAGTGCCACCTACTCTAATCAATTTTAATGATTATTTGGTTTTTCCTTGCCAACTAAATAAAGTAGATTAAGGAGGGGAGGAAACTTTAACAAGCGAAATATTTTTCAAAGGTGTATAGATATCCTTATCTGAAGGGACAACCTCCTCTACTCTCAATAAGTTGGGATCCCTCTTTTGCCCCATGAAATCAATAAGTGGCAATGCATAGTTCTAAGAATAAAATGAAAAAAATAAATAAAGGGAAAATGATGAGAAATTCTTCCTGTGCAAGGTGGTGAAGCAAGCAACTCCACTGGGGTACTATCCAGGCTCGTTGGTAGAAGGGCAATGTTTGTGTCCCTGAAGTCACTCCTTCAGGGTATTTTCTAGGCCGATTGATAGTAAAGAATCACTAGATATGAAAACCAATATTATGACAATCATTTTTTACTTTTGCATCTATATACTCCCAATCCCAGATCGAAATAGATGATTTTGGCTTGTATTTGTTAGTGTATCGCTGATGAAGAGAATGGTAGGGACTATATCTTCAATTCAAGATAAGTAAAGAATATATGGTGATCAATGAAATGAACAATACTTCCCGAAGAGTTAGACCTGCTTTACATGAGTTATGACCCATACAAAGAGTTGGAGTTATACCAATGTGTCACCAAGTATTATAGCTGCTACAACCACCCTCCAAAATTGTACCCATGCTTAGATTTTGGAGCCTCTTTTTTATCCATAGGAGCTCATCATTCATTGTCATCAAGTATTCATGTTATATTAAAGACTTATCTTTCCATGCAATTCTTGCGATGTCTTGTTTTGATCCCGACCCGAACCTTTTCAAACACAAGCCATCTCTTGCCTTAACTTTGCAGCTTTCTCGATTTTCCCTTCGGGAATTGAAAAATCTTGGAAGGCATGCCAGCCTTAAGGATTTTAATTTCACAATCTAGAGTGGTAGGCCATCCTTGAGCTCAAAAATTGTGAAATCCTTAGAGGTAGGCCAGCTTGAGCTCAAAAATTGTGAAAATTTTTCCCCTACCCTCAAAGACTACCGAATTCACCGAGGCAAAGAATTTCCCAAGCCCTTGAGCCTGGAAATTGTGTAATCTTCTTTTCCAATGTGAAAAAGTATTTTCTTGAAAAAATCAAAGTTGGAATCCCTAAAAAATAAGAGTTTCCCAATTAATGTCTAATCCAATCCACTAAGCTGTTAATTATGACTTCCAGAAAAGTAGCACTTTTTCCTTGATTTTAGGCATGTGCGTTAAAAACCCTAACCCACATAGATCTATTGAATAGATGCCCCTAGAGCTCATTTTCACACTCAATTGTGGAGATCTATATTTTCCAAGGAGATGAAGGAACTTTCGGTTGAGTTTGCGGCGCTTGCTCGAGTAAGTTTTCCTTTTTCGTCTTTTGTTGTTTTTCGGTCACTTTTTTTCGTTTCACTTCTATGAGTGTTGTTTTGCTTGTTTATTTACATAGTTTGTGGATTTTTATCTTATAATATCTTATACAAGTGTTGCTTTGGTTTGTTGTTCACTTTTTACAAGTGTTGCATCAGCATCTTTCTTTTACCCATTAGTGGTCATCGTTTTGGAAACTCCGTATGCATGCTTGTTTTCTATTTGTATGTTGATATCTTGCACTTCATTTTCACTTATCTATCTTTCCCTTATTCATATATGCCCTCTTATTTTCACTATCACTTATATTTGCCACTTTCCCATCCCATTCTCGGGTAGATCTACCCTTTACTTGTCTAGTAGTTACGATGTTAACCTCTGCATTTTACAAATCCAAGGCTCAAGCCTCATGCTTGGCCCCAAATACTATGCAATGTCTAGCCTCTGGCTTTCCCAACTACACATTGCGCAGTTCCAAGGCTCAAGCCTCATCCTTGGCCACTAAGATTGTGTAATATCCAGTCTCTCCCTTAGTCTACCTAGGCTCAAACTACACATTGTGCAGTCTCAAGCCTTAAGCCTCTCCCTTGATTGTTGATATTGTGAATGCATAGTTCATGAGGTGAGTCTCTTCCCTCAACCCAAGAATTGTGTAGTTTTCCCTCTCAGTCATGTGGTTATTGCCTTGATCTTGCCTTGTGAGTCATTTTTATTGAGCTAATTTATGTTTTCCATGAGTTCATTTTTCTCCTATAGGTACTGCAGTTTTGAGCACCACTCTTGATCAGTTACTGTCACTATGGCTCCCAAGATATTTGTCTCAAATGACACTAAGAAAGAAGCACCAGAAAGGTAGTTGATAGTACTCTAGTGATGATCCATATTAGATCATTATATTGTTTTTCATCCATCTCAATGCATTTAGAGTGTAAAAAGTGGAGGAATCAACTCATGAGAATGTTTTTACCTATGGGACCCAGTTTGGGAAAACAGAGTCTAAAACCTTCCGGGAGAATTTTAAGGCATCAAATGACATTTTTTGGGGTTAAAAATTATCCTACCATTTTGGCACCACTTCATGTTATCCTACACACATATATCTTTCCAACAATGCAAGAAGCACGCCAATCAGAGTCTGTATGCAAATGTTATGCTACTCAGACGTTGACCTTACTATTTTCACACCTATAGTTCAGGAGGATGTTGCATCAGCCCCCATATTCATGTAAAATGGCTAGTCACATATTACAATGTATAAAAATCTAAAATATTCTATCTTATAACTCTAGATATGAGTTGATGTAGTCAAAATTAACCACTAGTAGGCTATCGGGTTGTGTTATAATGAGGCCACTAGGAGGAAGAGGAATTCCATTATTGCAAGAGCGTTTTTTTCCATTGTTGAGAAAAGATAGCTAGAATAGATAGGAGGTAGAATACACATAGATGATTTGTGCACTGTAGAAACCCATGGGCCACAGGTATTACTTCTTTGTACCTGAAGCCATATTTCCAGATAGAGAAAGAGAGCGAAGCAGCCTGACCTTCCAGTTGGGTTTTCTCCCGAAAGGGTTTAGTAAAGAGCATATCTTTTGTCTTATATGTATGTGTGAGATTATTTTTTCGTTCTCTACTTTTATGCATAATTTCCATTCCCATGCATGCACTAATTACAGTTAAATATATAGATCTTAATGTTTAATAAAAATGTAATAGTATAAAATCTCAAATTCTTAATATAATATTATCAAATATGTTGTGACGAATTGTCGAGTGGAATATCCATGGAAGTTTATAGATAATTTGGTATCAAGAGCAGGTTTCTTTGGGTATTTTCTGGAGATTGTAGGGATCTAGATCGACGATGCTGAAAATTGTAAAACCCTAATCATGGTCGATGAATCTATAAACGAACCTTGTGATCCTGCAAAGGTGAGGTTTACATGATTGGAAAAACAAGTCACAGATATCAACTACAATTTAAGCCTCCTCATGGAGGCCTTGAATAGAAAGATGGGGATATTTGGAGAAGATGAGGGTTTGAATGCAAATTACAAATCAGAACAGGGATCAGAAGATCGAGAAGAAATGGAGAACGAGGTGAAGAAAGGACCTGAAAAATATCAACCCAATTCAAGTGTCATGAACCAATCACAGTCCCTATTTAAAATGGAAGCAAAATTCAATATAAATTTATACTATGGTAATATCAATGGTCTGATGGTGAACCACTAGTACAACAGCTTGAACTGGCTAAGTGGGAGGATTTCAAAACCCTCATTAAGTCACAATTATATCCCATTACATGGAGGACTAGTGGATATAGTGGGATTACATTAGGCAAACATCGGGCCAAAACATGTAGGAGTACAACACGCAATTCAAGAAGATGTCTATAATGTTGGGTATCTCTCCAAAGAACCCAAATTTACTCATCAAGTATTTTGGGGGTCTACATTTCCATTTGTGTGACCATGTGATGTTTTTTCATCCCAAATCGGTGGATGAGGCCTTTGTATAGACATAGTACTTGGAGAACATAGGCCTGAAGAGAGCAAAATCAAGTGGATCAAAGAAAAAGTAGAAATAAGAAGCTTCCAAGGAGGGGAAGAAGAAGTAAAAAGGGGAAAATATAAGAAGACGGTAGCCACATCACACAAGTGTAAAGATCCTAGCAACCACTGCAATATCAATGGCCATACAGAGGGAAAATGTTGGAATTTTCATCCAGAGCTAAACCCGTATATTAAGAAGAAAATGTTAACTATGCTGGAAATCTGTCAACCAAGGGGCCACCTGTTATAGACATTTTTGTGCCTTACAGCATAGAGCATGAAATGTCAATAATCTAAGGGATCCAAAGTCCCTAAACATGTTGTTCTTACCCTTAGAGGAACAAGGTCAGCAAACCACAGCACTGCAAATCAGTTCTCCACTGAAAAACACTCAAACACAGGTCAATTTTGGATCAAAGCAGCTGCTCCAAAGGCTACCTGCGCTGCATCGCAAGTGCAACAAAGGCTACCTGCGCTGCATCGTAAGTGAAACAAAGGCTACCTGCGCTGGGCGTACTTTGACATGTGGAGGAATCTTTTTCTCAATGTGCCAGTGCCCAGGAAGCTTCCAAAAAGACACTTGATCAAAAGATTCGCCTAATGATGAGTTAAGAGCTTCTAAAACTCCAAGTGGAAGGTAGAAACTCCGAGTAAAGAACTGAAGAACAACTGGAGTTGAAGAGGACAACAAGTCACACATCAAGCTGACTTATCTTCACTCCAAAACTCTATATAAGGATCTCATCCCATGGGATCTGGAGGAGGCTGGAATTTTGTGCAAAGTAATGATATGCTGTTGGTTTCACTATAGAACTATTGGGTGATTTCTTGAAGGAAGTGAAGAGGAGAAATTCTTTCTGCTGGGAGGTGTTGCTAGATTGGGGCCTTCAATGGTTGTAACCTTCTCAGAACTTTACTTCTTCCATTAATAAAAGCTATTGAGGTTCTTCTATATGCATTTGTTTCAATGATGTATTGTAATGATTGTATATTTGATTTATGCTAATCCTTGAATCAGTTATGAATGCATGCTTCTTGTAGTTTCCTTCTTTGTTATTTTGCAGGATCTCATTGTAGCTGGGCCAGCAAAAGAGCAAAGAGCTAGGAGCAAGCAGCAAAGAGAAGAGATTGGAGCAAATATTAAGTGCAAGACATCAGTAAGTGGATCTCTCCCTTTTATCTCTTGCATGTCATAAAGAAGAAATGTTAGATAGCTTTGCTTTCAGCTGTTGCTGAGGAACTGTCACCCTTAGAATGGGTTAGGGTCATTCCGAGTTGGATACTTTCCCCGACAACAGACTGGCGACTCCGCTGGGGAGCGTGTCTTGTTGGTAGCTTGTGTTTCTTGCTATTCATTTCTTGAACAAAGAGAGTACCGAATCGAACTGCATTCGAGTCCTTCGAATGCAAAGTAGAGGGCAGCTACTCTAGCCCAGTGCTGGGCATGTTTATGATTTGAAGAGCTGATCCACAAGGACTCTTTTTAGCTCTTTGTGATAGTGTTCATCTTCCTTTAATCATCCTCTAGTGTATACTTGACTGATAGCCTCTGATTTGGCCAAAAACCGTTGATTTTTGAGCAAACTGTGACCTGGAATCTGAGAGAGACGAGAGTTGTCTCATCAGTGCAGCTGCAACAAAGGCTACCTGCACTGCATCGCAGGTCCCAAAGGGGCTACCTGCGCTGCATCGTAGATTGACAGTGCAGCACCTGCGCTGATCCAGTTTTGCCTTGTGCAACTGGGATTCCCCACTGTCTGTTGCCCAGTTTTCAGTATTGTTTTTGCAGCCTGTTGTCAACCTGTATACCCAGCTGAAACCACTTCTCTTTGCCTTCATCCCGCCTCAGTTGTATGAAGAAACTGTGATTGTTCTTATTGTATTTCTTGCTGTCATTCACAGTTTCCCATAGCGAAAGTGAACTAGTCTTGCTATGACCTCTTGGATCTAGACCTGTGAGAAAGTGCCGTTGTAATTCTAAGAGCTAGTTTATTGTTGTTCATAGCTGCTTGAGCATTTTCTTTCGTTATATGGTTCGAATTTCAGTATTTCTTGTGTTGAAACGAGTGAATCTTAAGGTGTTCTTTTGATTATTGGACAAAACTTGTTTGCTTTTGCTTGAAATTGAATTCGAAATTATACAACAGCTTTCTTTTTGTAATACATCAACATTAAGGAAGAAGAAAAGAAATACTTGCATTGTGCATGAGCATTTTGACAGTTTGCATGTCGATTTAGGAAAAGTGCATCAGTGTGTGCTCTATGATCTGTTTGAAAAGATGATGTCTTTCTTTTCCTTCAGTAGTTAAGGTTTTCATAAGTTGAAAGAATTGAAAAAAGCTTGCTTATCATTCTTAGATTGCATTTAGGAGTTGTCTCATACATCACGTGGTGATCCATAAAGGAAAACTGCTAAGCAAGATCAACCTAAAAAGAACTGAATTTATCTAACAACGCTTTGAAACATAACGAAACACAGTAGAGGTCTAGGTAGAGACGTGAACCGGCGTCGTTAAACATAGTGACTGTTGATCTCTACGAAGGTGGGTGATTCCTCCTGAGGGACGATAGCACTAATACGGACTTGTGCCCCCGCGTACCGTCGCGTATATTGGGGGACCCCTATAGGAATAAAGCCTTTATCCATAGGAAGCCGTGTCGGCCGCCCTACTGATCGTGATGCAGTGAACACAGCATTCACGAAGATTGACCACTCGTACCGTAAAACGTATTCTGTGGTTTCGCGAAAGGTTTGGCACACCCTTGCCTAGAACTCCAGAGTAGTTTCTTTTGGCCTTTTTCAAACTCTATAACTGAAAAAGTCCATCCGAGCATTTGTCACTTCGGGCTCGTTAATACATCGAAGGAGACTAGAGTCATCTTTAGATTTTTCTCGACTCTTAAAAATTGAAAAAGCAAGTTGTGTCTAAAGCGTCGTCATATAAAATTCATTTTAAACGGAACATAATCACTTCCTATTCCTGTGTTGATCTTCGAAGTTAGTCTTTTGGCATCGTAAGTTCTTGTAGAATTGCTAAGAAATCTTTTGGATAGACTAGATATGTCTGAACAACCGTCGACATCTAGGACTGTGTCGTCTGACACAGTAGCAGCAGAACCTCCTGCTGCTACTCCAACGATGTTTGCTGGTATACCATCTGTCCCGGTAAATTGTCAACAACAAGCCGGAGTCCAATCAGGGACGACAATATGGTTAGTTCCTATTTCTTCATCCGGATTATCATCTGGTACTTCTTATGTTGAAACTCAACAAATTGATCCAATGTGTCTTCAAAGGCCAATTTACCCTTTAAGTACTGGATTTCCACCATGTGGAGGGCAGTATGCTCTTTCGTTGTTCCCTCCTAGAGAACAACCATATGAGAGTTTACAACAAGGATCAGGTCAAACTGGAATTACATCCAGCGGTCGGGTACCAATGCTGCCTCAACAATCAGGAGTTGCATATTCAATGCAACCAGTACACCCTGTGTCGAATATTCCCACCACACCTGCTATGGCGAAAGCGTCGCAAGTACAAGCGCTACCTGTTGTAATACAACAACCTCTTGTCTCAACGGCTCAATCACAATCTCAGGGTAGTGCCTCCTTATCTGGAGCGACTCAGGCTCAAACAAGTACTGTGACTCCTCATCTTGGTCAATCATCCAGTATTGGTCAACAGCAAATGGTCCAACAACCAGAGCTGGTTCAATCTCAACAACCGCCATTCAAGCAATCATATCAAGGACCTGAGCAACAAGTCTTTGTGAGTAATGGGCAACCATGCTATAATGGTTATGCCCATCAACTTTGTCAAAGTTGTCAGCATTATGCTGGTCTGCAAAGACCCATTGCTCAGGCGATACCATCTTATCCTGGATATGCTTCGCCTAACCTGAACCAACAGTTGCCCTTTGTAGCAACTCTAGAATTTCCAGATCTAAACCGGCTGACGAATGATCCAATTGCTTATGCCCCTTGGTGGCCAGCGATTCCGCATAAACTTGCATCGGACATTCCTAAATTCAATGGAAATCCAGGTGAAGATCCGTCGAATCACGTCATGACTTTTCATCTGTGGTGTTCATCGAACACTCTAAACGATGATTCGATAAGACTTCGCCTCTTCCAGAGGACATTGACAGGTCCAGCGGCTAAATGGTACATTGAATTGCCAAGAGCCTCTTTCGACAATTTCAGCTCCTTAGCCACGACTTTCTTAACCCATTTTCAATTACCGATAAGGTATGAAACGGGAACAGAACTCCTTACCAACTTCAAACAAACAACGGCCACTCACATATCTGATCATATACATGAGTGGCGACGTCGTCGTAGGATGGTGAAAACTTACGTTCCCGATCAGCTGTTAGCTGAATGGTTTATAAAGTCGTTACTTCCGGCTATAACGGAAGATGTGGCCAAGGGGGGAGTCGTAACAGAGGAGCAAGTCATTGCTCGTGCTCAATATTTAGACTTAGTATATACTCAGTCTGGCACGCTCTACGACAAGATACCTGATGCCCCCAGACCTGAATTTTCAATTCCTCCCCCGCCTAAATCAAATACTAACTCTCACGCCAGTAATGGCGTGACTGGCAAACGCAAAATCTCTAGTCAAAATGTAGATGAGGAACTTCTTGCCTCAGAAGTAAATGCCATGTCGACCGACAAGGGCAAACAACTGAAGCAACCAGGGGGCAAGAAGAAAAAGAAAAGGAAAGGGAAACCCCCGACAGGGTGTCATATATGCGATGAGGATCATTGGACGAAAGATTGTCCACATATAGCTGAAGTTAAGAAACTCTTCAAGAGTTCAAAAACCCCAGCAGTATTGACTGATCCGTTTCCTAATCCAAGACAAAATCTGGTTGCTAATCAAAATGCTTCCCGATCCCAAGTGCTTATGTTGTCTACCTCAAAACAGTAGAATAATGCTTTGACAAGGAATAAAGATTATAGGAATCCAAAGCAGTTGAACAAAAAGGCAAATAAACAACCTAGTAGTTCAAAAACAACTTTGACCAAAGTCGTGCCACCCATCATTCCTAAACCAATGATAAAGTCGCCAAAGGGAGTAGTACACAAATCGACATTTAATCCTCGTGCAAAAATAGCATAGAATTATAATATAATAGAGGACCTGGCCCAATCGCCGTCCGCTATGTCGACACTTGAGGTACCGCAAAATTGCCCCTCCCAAGAGCAAGCTTTACTAGCAGCGATAAGTGGGATTGGCCCAATGGATTCCAATCTTGTGGCCTTTGATCATAAAGGATATGACCCTCAGTTACCAGCTCAACTAGCTTTCCTTATTCAAGTGAAAGCCCTCAATAAAACTGTTCATCGAACAATTATTGATGAGGGGGCATCTACATGCCTTATGTCGATGAGTTGCTGGAAAAGTTTAGGCTCACCACCCTTGTCAAAATCGTCAACGACATTAAAAGCATTTGATGGACGATCATACACTCCATACGGGATTTTAAGTAACTTGCAAGTTGAACTAGGGGGCAAAACAGTAGAAGTCGATGTTGAAGTAACCGATGGAAACCTCGATTACAACATCCTACTAGGAAGGCCCTGGATATATGCCATGGCCGCAGTTCTGTCGACCTACTTCAGGAAGATTGCATTTCCCTTTCAAGGAGGAATTACAGTCGTCGACCAACAAAATTTCCTCCCCGACAGTTCACAAGTTACGGGAAGCGCTCCAATGATCCATGAAAGTGATCGTTCGCTTCAAAATATTGGAGTAGGTCTCCTAAAAGACCCTGCCTTGATGGGTACTTTTTCCCTACCGCCGGCGAGTAATCTGGCGGAAGTGGCCACAGTGGAAACCTACAATATGAAATCTTCTATATCAAACGGATTCGGAAGATTCCTAAACATTTTGTCAGCATGGATCATCGCCCTAATGGAAATACTGTAAATACAGTGGACCCCGAGGACGGTTCTTATCTCGTGTCAACCTCGTTAAAAAATGAAACAAGGAGTCATGAGGATAGTTCTTTTACTCTGTCAACCTCATTAAAAAATGAAACAAATCCCCTTATCAAAATTCAAAGGTAAACCTTCATTCCAACCACCAAGTTGAATGCAATGAAGCTTGGGGGGCACCCTCCTTTGACATGCGTTATTATGATGCTGGGGGCATGCAAAATAAACGAGCAGTTTTGGCAAAGTTCATGCTCGTTAAAAAATAAACGCAAGATCCGAGCAGTTTTAATGCGGAAATTCATGCTCGTTAAAAAATAAACATAAGCTTGTGAGCAGGCTTCCCCCAGAGTTCAATCTCATTCAGAAAAAATGAACCGGTAAATAACCATTTGAGACCGTAAATTCATCAGCCATAAAAGCCTTGGTCGTGTTCGTGCATCGTCACCTCCACCTTTCATTTGGCCGATCATTCACATCCACTTGATTGTTTACCTATTTTGAGGAACAGCTGCGAAGAGTGATCCCACCTAGCCATCCTTGTAATACTGCCGTGATTGGAAAATTCCAACCTGTACCTGGAATCTGCTGCTATCCCTGTTTATCACTCGTTCCTCAAAAGACGAGTCTTCTTTGAGCTCTTTTCACTGACTCGTAAAAAATGAAAAGTTTGCCAAGTTTTGGCCTTCCAGCTCGTTAAAAGGACCGGAAGAGCTATCCCTCCTCTAGATTTTAATCTTTTTGGACCTGAGGGATTATTGCACAAAAAGATCGAGCGCTTGTTTGGTTCGGCTCGATAAAGATATCGAACATTCATCCCTTCTGTATTGTTTTATACTTTTTCGGACTTAAGGGATTAGATGACGAAAAAGGACCCCTAGAGTCCACTTTATGTACCCTTTTCAGACTCTCTAAAAATGAAAAGGACCGAGTTGTCTTTGTCGCTGGGCTCGTTAAAAAGATTAGATAGCGACAAACTTGTCTTTAGACGAGAACGAGTTTCCCTATCGCTAGGCTCGTTAAAACATAGCGATGGGCTTGCCCGAAGGGCAGGTTATAGAACAAGCATATGTTATCCTCCTCAAGCTTGACAAAAATAAAGAGGTACTGGTCAGAAATGACTGGAGAAAAATTGGGAAGAACCTCAAAGCTTAATGGTAGCAAGTCGCTCTTGAACATGACACTTTTGCCTCCGTAAATATCGGGTTGGGTTATTATCATTCACCGGTCCCTTCACCATGGTCTCGCCATACCATCCATTCATGGGGTAATGCTACCGATCCATCACATCAGTGTCGTTATATGTTCAAGAGATGTCATTCAGAAAGTGTCAACCGGGTCCCATCCACTACCATACATCATCTTTCATCCTTCCATGACCGCCACCCTAAATCATATTTCACAGATCGTTTTCACCATCATCACTAGCTCCGTTCCGTGTCACTGATGTGGGATTCATTAAGGCCCTCCTTTGACGGATCACTTCTTGTTGACATCAGCTCATTATCCAAGAAGTTGATCTAGGAACACCCCCTTAGTACTTTGAAGCTTGCATGCCTCAATGGCAAGTTTCTCACTCCCGGCGATAGGTATACATTAATGACCTTCGACCAGGAGACTTTGCGTGGTGTTCGACGTCAGATCCTATATTCACACCACGTGAATTGTGCTGCAGTACCTTGAGGGTCATCATCATTATCGGTGATTCCTCTCGCGCTTGTTAACAGTTTACATTATTGACTGGTAATCAAGCGATGTCTTTCCATGTTCGACTTCAAGAAATTCTCACATGGATCAACTTGTACTAAAGTGAAGATCGGACAAGTTTTGAAGACCCCGGATCTAGTTTTATCCATCCGGGCTGCGATATATATTCAGGAGATAAAAACATAGACATGTGCAGTAGATGATCATCCTACTAAAAGGATGATAATTAAAAGCAGGGAATTATTCGTCTATTATCAGACGATCGTCTGTTTATGTACAGCAAATGTATTTATAAAGCTGAGCATGGGAAATGCCCGCATCAGCTAGATCATGAAAAGAAAGTATGAAAAGATAATGTATTGTATTGTATTTTGTTACAGGTCACCTCCCGACGATTGAATGAACTTCGGATCCTCCTAATAAAGCATTTCACTCGATAAACGACCTCATACTTTAGGGGGCAACTGTTATAGACATTTTTGTGCCTTACAGCATAGAGCATGAAATGTCAATAATCTAAGGGATCCAAAGTCCCTAAACATGTTGTTCTTACCCTTAGAGGAACAAGGTCAACAAACCACTGCACTGCAAATCAGTTCTCCACTGAAAAACACTCAAAAACAGGTCAATTTTGGATCAAAGCAGCTGCTCCAAAGGCTACCTGCGCTGCATCGCAAGTGCAACAAAGGCTACCTGCACTGCATCGTAAGTGCAACAAAGGCTACCTGCGCTGGGCGTACTTTGACATGTGGAGGAATCTTTTTCTCAATGTGCCAGTGCCCAGGAAGCTTCCAAAAAGACACTTGATCAAAAGATTCGCCTAATGATGAGTTAAGAGCTTCTAAAACTCCAAGTGGAAGGTAGAAACTCCGAGTAAAGAACTGAAGAACAACTGGAGTTGAAGAGGACAACAAGTCACACATCAAGCTGACTTATCTTCACTCCAAAACTCTATATAAGGATCTCATCCCATGGGATCTGGAGGAGGCTGGAATTTTGTGCAAAGTAATGATATGCTGTTGGTTTCACTATAGAACTATTGGGTGATTTCTTGAAGGAAGTGAAGAGGAGAAATTCTTTCTGCTGGGAGGTGTTGCTGGATTGGGGCCTTCAATGGTTGTAACCTTCTCAGAACTTTACTTCTTCCATTAATAAAAGCTATTGAGGCTCTTCTATATGCATTTGTTTCAATGATGTATTGTAATGATTGTATATTTGATTTATGCTAATCCTTGAATCAGTTATGAATGCATGCTTCTTGTAGTTTCCTTCTTTGTTATTTTGCAGGATCTCATTGTAGCTGGGCCAGCAAAAGAGCAAAGAGCTAGGAGCAAGCAGCAAAGAGAAGAGATTGGAGCAAATATTAAGCGCAAGGCAACGGTTAGTGCATTTCTTCATTCTCTCTTGCTTTCATAAAGAAGTAAACTTTAAGTAGTTTTGTTTACAGTTGTTGCTGAGGTACTATCACCCTTAGAGTGGGATAGGGTCATCCGAGTCGGATACTTTTCCCTACAACACCACCCTGATGTGAAGTCCCAATTATCCCTCACATCATTTGGATTAGGAACCCCATCTGGAATATTGGCTCATTTTCCATTTATCTTATAGATATGCCTTGGCTCTAACTGTAAGAAATAGAGAGTAGTTCACAGGTGCCTTCTAAAAGCAAGGGGGTGTGCATAGTGACTGTTTGATTATATGTGTGTAAAAGTTATTTTAATACAGAGAGGAGGAGAAGTGAGTCTCTAAGAGAGAGGTGGTAGTACCACCCTAGTAGAGACACACATGAACAAGAAGGTTGTCTGCAACATCAAGTGGAATATTCCACATAGATGCTACCGCCATTGAAACCAATATAACGATGAATATCTGCTAACATACACCGGAATATTCCAGGAGGATGTGATGGAAATAATAGAAATTACATCACATTCTCAATATGATAAGTACCAAAATAGAAAACATGAATTACAAACATTAGAAGAATAGTCTTAAAAATATCTATAATCCATGAATGAAGAATGTGTTTCCCTTGAAGGCTTTTATTATTAAGTAAAAGTTCCAAGGCACATGTATACAATGAACATAACTAGCTCCAATAGTGGAGCGTTGGAGCCACTCCTTACTCCTCAAAAGAACTGATCTATCTCTCTAATGCCTTGTGGGAGGAGCCAATGCGAAAATTCCTTTGCTCATACAATGAGGGAGTATATATATAACCAAGGGGTGATGCTTCCCTTCCTTGTGACACTTTAACCATGGAATATTTTAGGGGCTAATATTCATAGGTGGGCTAATTTTCGATAGTTTTTATATAAAAAAAGGTCACCAATTTCCATTTTTTCTAAAAATAATTCGCCCAAGTTTTATAATACAAAATTATTTTACCTTAAATATCACCAAAATTATATAGAGAATATATATAAAAACATAATAAATTTGAATGTTTTTACAAATATATCACCAAATATTTTATAGTTTTTATATTAGTGACTAACAATATTTGCTGAGGTTTCTAAACTTTAGGATACGTTTCCATCCTTAGAATTTTCCCTGTCTTTAACTACCCTCGTGATTTTTTGACTTACTATGACTTTTCAACTTTCATGACTCTTTATATTCCATGTGTGTCTTTTGGACTTCCACTTTACAATACATTTTGAATACCATTTACATGATCCACAATGATGATGTGGAATATATGAAAACTCATGACATGAAATTTCATGGCACTGCTGACATGGGCTACTTGATGATGTGGTAGTGTCAAGCCATTGTTGCTTATGTGTGCTGAGTGTTTGCTTGAGAATGCTCTTCTTTTCACCTCTATTTGACTTGGTGATAAGGAATCTTCAATGATCTTAAGTCTTGAGTTGTGATCGCAAAATGATGTCCCTTTTATTTCTTATGATTGATCAACCTACATGTTCAGCTACAAGAATTTATTTCAGCATGCTTCCCTCCTTCATCTCTTTCTTCATTATCTTGTGTGTTAAAAATAGCAACAAGAAATCCTAATTTAATATGTCCTCGAATTAAATTAGAAATTAAATCTAAATTCTATTCTTATAGAAACTTGTAAGAGTTGACTAAGCTAATTTGACTTAGTTGGCTCAATAAATTCAAGCTGGAATTCTATCTAGAGTCATGTAGAGTGACTGCTAAATTTTTGGGGTCCAGGTTGAGTTCTTTTGAATTTTACTTAATTAACTTAGCCTCACTTAGGTAAAGTCAGTTCAAATAGTTCAAACTATTGGAGGAACTAGTAGGAGGTCTAGTAGTGGGGACAAGAATGAGTGTACCTTCACTGATCCACCAGTTAAATGAAGATTAACTCATAAATAACTCATGCATGCTAGTTCTGAGGAAGACCTAGTTGAGTTTAAAGTTAAGGGATAGTGTACTATCAATTGTATAATTTTTCGAGTTGTACATATGGTGCATGTTCATTTGAAGGCCTATGGATGGATTGCACAATTATGGAGAGAGAATTTCCCAATTAAATATGGGCCAATCCCCTTGGGAATTACACATGGAAGTAGGGGCTTCGCAGGCAGCAGATTTGGCTAGGTGTTGGCTTGAGCTAGTTTGCGAAGAAGAAATATAGATTGTACTTGTACAGGAATTGTTCAGGTTTGAACAAGAATTTTATTTTCTTCTTAGATCTTCTGGTTAATGCAATATAGATAGTCAGGTTTTTGAGCAGTTGCTTTCCCCAGAAAAATATTTTGATATGTGTGATTGAAATTCTTCCTTTTCATCTTAGTGTTTTCATCGATCAATTTTGGTTTCCATTGTTGAGTAGAGTAGATTACTGTATTATGTTTTAGCATATCACATAAGTTGTTGAATCTACTATTAGTTTCAGTCATTTTTTCCTTCCACCAATGATCAAATGTTCTCTTTCAGAATGTCCATTAGGGTTTAAGGTCAAGTTTTTGTCATTTCACTAGGTCTTCCATTCAAAAACGTTGGTCGCTAGTTAGTGTGTCTAGGGTTATTTCCACTCATTAAATAGTTACATGTCCAAAAACTACCATCACACAGTTGGATGTGCCATTATTGAAAAAATCATCATCATCACTTCAGTCATGTCACCATGGATTTCATTCAACTCAGTGTCTCCATTAGGTCATTAGGGTTTTAAAGTCACTTAAACTCTCATTTCATGCATAAAATCCGGCAAAGGAGAAGTGGTAATAAGCAAGTCTCTTTAATAAATTTGATATCAAGTGTAATTTATGTTTTCATATGTAATAACATTCAAAGTTCCAAGTTACAAAGGCTACAGTTTAGAGTTCCAAAAAGATTCAATGTCTCAATAAAAAAAGGTCATAAAGTTACCAAGTTTCAAATATCAAAGGTCATAAAGTGTTAAGGGTCTAAATTTAAGTTTAAAAGGGTAAGATGAATTTTTTCCTAACTCATTTACACTTAAAAAATTCCAAGAATCTTTTAGTTATCATCGTGCAGGAAGAAAATTTTGTGAAAATTGAGGGTTTTGTTGTATTCTTTGAGAAATGTGACCCTTTTGAATGAAGTGTGACCTTTTTGTGGAAGAATGCAACCCTTTTGAATGAAGTGTGACCTTTTTCTGGAAGAGAGCGACCCTTTTGAAATAAATGTGACCCTTTTGAGTGGAGCACAACCCTTCTATGGAAGAGTGCAACCTTTCTATGCAGAAGTGCAACCCTTGTAAAAGAAGTGCGACCTTTCTGAGCAAGATCGACCCACGGTGCCATTCTTTGGGAAATTCACATTATAGGGATTTCTTCTTGTTTTTAAGGGGATTTTCAATTTCTTCAAACTTCCAAACATCATTCAAGGACTCTTAAAGCTTCCAAAAATAGTAAGTGACCCTATACACCATCATGTCAAAGATTTTTCTCAATGTGAATTGATTGTTTCTCAGGGTTCTCTCCACCAAATTCTTGGTGAATGAAACCTAGCTTCTATTGACTTATCACTTTCATCTATCATCCATGAAACCCCAAAGTTAAAATCTCCTATCATCCCACCACTCATTTTCCATTGATTTCATCAAACCCTAGCCTTGCACTACATTTTCACCTTTGAGAAAACTCCCACTTCAGTTTTATCAACATCATCTAACTAGTGTTTTACCATTCAACAAATTTAATGGAGAGTGAACCAACGAGTGAAAATAAAGTGCACAAGGGAGGATATCATTCAAGTTTTGAGCCATCCAACCTGAGAGAAATCAATGCTTCCCCATTTTCCCAAAAATGTTTCAAAAATGTTGGTTGTATGAAGTTTTGTGAGCAGGTCGTAGAGTTTGGTTCTCGTGTCCCTTTCACAAGCATCAACATAGATAAAGTTGTCATAGTAGGTATTCAATTCAGTGTCTCGATAGGTATTATTTATTCAATCATAGGTATTCAAAATCATGGTCACACTTGGTTCAAAGGCATGGAATTGTCCTTTGATGATTATAATATGTTCATTAAACCTAATGTCAGAGAGACTTCTGAAAATGTTTTTCCTTTTAGACATTTGCGTAACATGTTTGCCCCTCTAATGAAGTTTATTATGAATTATTTTACATGTGAAGGTAGATTATCTAGATTATACAAGTATCCTGTTAGGTTACTTATGCACTCAACCTCTACAAGAACACTTAATTTGTGCAACTTTTTGTCTAAGAATGTGGTGAAGATGACTGAGAAAATTCACACCAGGGGACAGCCTCATATAACAAATTTGTTTCAACATAGCCTAATCAAGATTGTGGTTATGCATCAGCTCTTAGTGAAGCAAATCACTTCGGAAACCTTTTTGGATAAATTAAAAATTTCTCATGTCATTAGCCCCACTGTTTCTCCTATCACAACAACACCATCAGGGTCAAGGCTCACACAGTCAATGAAGTATGGTTCAACAAGAAAAAAACCAGAAGTTTTAGATGCACCTAGACCTAAGGTAACCAATAAATATCAAAGAGGGAATAGGCTTGTGTTTTCTCCATAGATTGTGGAAGGGGCTAAGCCTTCTACATCAACACAACAGGGATCACATTTACAGGATGAGGAGGCTATCCATCATGACATGCACATAGTGGACTTGGAGTCCCAAGATGATCATCAAACCCTAAAACTAGTTATCAGAGAGAAGAATTCTCATATCATGGAGCTTCTTGACAATGTCGTAAGAGCCAAATTCGTCATTTCCTTCCTTGAGCAAGAAAATGAGCAGTTGAAGGCAAGGCAGCCACTTTCAGAAAAACATTTGTTTAAAAATAGTATGCAAGGGTCCAAAGGTAAAGAAGTGTTGGGGCATGATGAGTAGGATGAACAAGAGAAGCAGGTTGGAAGGAAGAGGCCTAGGAAAAACGGTCTCAAAGGAAATTTGTAGAAGGAAAAAGAACAAAACCTACTAAATGAGGGTTTGAGTCTTGAATACAAAATTGCTATGGAAATAAATAAGGACAAGCAATATTGGCTAGGGAAATTCAATGGGCATATTGAGAAGCTTACTGATAGAGCTAATAGGGAAAATTATATGTTGAGGCACATGGTCCATCACTATCAAACAAGGGATCAGATTGCACAAATCAGAATCAAGAAATTGAAAGAAAAATTGAAAGAGGTCCAAGACAAGCAAAGGGAATCAAGGAAAAGGGGTAAAAGGATAAAATTGGTGACAAAAAAATCCAAGAATGTTTAGCCTATCATCCATTACATCCAAGGAACAAATTTTGAAATTTTTGGATCAATTTGGATTTTTTTTTTTTTTAATTTTCAGGAAAAGGCATACAGAAGTGCCACATTGAGGCGCAACCCTTTTTCACTGGACATCCAAATGAAGTTGTTTCTACATGGATGGATGCATTATGATGATTACATGCCAAAATAATCCTATTTTTGCATGAAATATTCCCATATTGATCAGAAAATAAAAAACTTCACCTTTTCCATGCCTCTGCCACTAAATCTAGACTAGCGCGGCGCTTTTGAGTAAGGTTGGCGGAATGCGTTTTTAGAGGCCTTCACATGGGTCATTTTTCAAAATTCAAGACGTTATGGAAACTAGACAGAAAAATATAGTTTACTATTCTTTCAGATTGCTTTTGACTTCCGGTAGATACCTAAAAAGATCTTTAAACAGGCACGACCCTTCTCCAAAATTTCCTATTTTGGTGCATGCTGATGCGACCTTTTTGCTGACTAGCGCGACCCTTTTGGTTCTGGCGTGACCCATCTGGTCTGGTAATTTCTTGAGTATTGAATGATGGAAAATTTGAGATATTATGATTTATTAATGTTACTTTAGGTTTCTTAGTTGCTTTTTGCCCCACTTTATGAGGAAAATTGTAATTAATGAGGAGATATGGTCTCCTAAACTTTAGCCTAAACTGTGGAAACCCTCTCAACTATCCTAGTTTTAGGTGAAGACTCATCAAAGCCAGTTATGATGAGTTGTGAATAGAATTTTCCACCTGATGAGATGTTGTTTGTTGTATTTTCCTATGTAAGATGGAAGGGAATCATTTCCCAGGGGTTGGACATTTGAGAAGAGAACCATTGTAGCCTGTATTTGACATTTTTGGAAATCAAAAGATAGAGTTTGTAGCTATTGTAGTGGGATTCCTGTGGTATGTGTTTTAGCAATGTTTTTCCTTCTATTATCATAAGTTTGAATGTATTGTATCTTTCATTTCCATTTCCATGTCTCATGTGCTTGTTTCCTAAAATAATAAATAGAATGCATTCATGTAATGCTCTATTTTGGAGAAGCTTTCACATTATTGTTCATTTCTCTTCTAATATAAACAAATTCATAAGATTCATGCTCATTTAGAAACCCTACCTATCTCCTATATACACAACGACAACCCTAAAGTGTGAAAGTGTGTGCCTACCTTTCCCCATTACATCTCTAGAAATCTGATTCTCAAAGCCTAGACCTAGCTCCCTCTGACCTAGCTACCTAGTTTCTCTCCCTTATCCAGTAATAAAACCATAAATTTTCCAAAACCTACTTAAGCCTAACTATCTAGCCTAAAATCCTTTACATCTTAGTCATCTTCTGGTTGTGATTCCATAGAGAGCCCTCTCTAGTTTGGTAGGGCTAGCTACCAAACTGAAATCTTGGTCTGTGGTTACCTCCGTCGATTCCTCTCATCCTAGGACATTGTGGGGGATACCATCTACAATTGAAATAATACATGGAATCGGAGCTGAAGACATTATAGGAGAGGAGAATTTGAGTTTGTTGTGTAGGTGAAATTGAATTTGCAGATTCATACTTGTAATTCATCAATATGTCATTTTACGGTTTGAAACTTGAGTATGCCCTGGAGGGTAGCTAAAATTAAATAGCTTGGAAGGACATGATGGAGGCAGTGTTAGAAGACAACAGACTCAAGAAATTCATATATCATAATATTCTGAAGCCTCAAGCATATGATGTTAAATATATGGCTAAATGGAGAAAGTGTGTGGTAAAAGTGAGAAGGATTATCCTAGAAGGAGTTTGAGATCACGTCGTCTTGAATCTCCATGGTGAGGAAACTCCATTTGAAATTTGGAAGCTATTGACGGACCTATTTCAAAATAGCAGTGACCATAGGAAGCTAGCACTGAAGGAGAAACTAAGAAAGATCAACATGGAGAAGGGTGACTATATTTTGAAGTACTTGACCAAGTTCGACCAATGTCAGGATGAGCTTGGAAGTGTCAGGATTAATGTTGTCAAAGAGGATCTTGTGAGCTTAGCACTTCAAGGACTTCCCAAGAGCTGGCATAGTTACCGAGACTCAGTTAATGGGAGGGAGAAGCTACCAGAGTAGGACTGATTGTGGTCTAACTTGTTACAGGAAGAGATTCGGAGGAACACCAGAGACAAATTCTCATCAAAGCATGATGATGAGGATAATTATGCCATTATAGCAAGGCAAAGAAAGGGAAGGGGAAGTCATCCCATTCTAAATTAGATTCTTCACAAGGCATTAAGAATAATGACATGTAGAAAGTCAAATGATTTTACTATCTGGAATTGGGACACTTTGCCACAAAGTGTCCACTCAAGAAGGCCGATAACAAGCCCCAAAGAGGAGTAGTAGGTGAGGCTATTGCTTCATAGTTTGAACTGGACTTTACCCTCGTAACTTGTATGGTATCATCAATGATGGGTAGTGTATGGTACCTAGATAGTGGAGCTCCTTTCCACATGACTGGTAACAAAGAGCTCTTCAGTAACTTGTAGGAGAAGTATCTCCATATGCATTTCGATATCGGTGATGATGGGAGGTATAGAGAAACTGGGATCAGTATAGTTACCTTGAAGAGGGAGTTGGGTTCTCCCCTCACTTTGCGAGATGTTATGTATGTTCCAGGTTTGAAGAAGAACTTGGTTTTTTTTGCCATGTTGGAGGATGAAGGCTATGATGTGATATTTGGTAATGGAAATGTGTTCCTTTGTCACATAGCCACATGACAAGTGAATATGATAGGTGTGTGAGTGAAGAACCTCTAAAAGTTAGAGGTAGAAGATTGTGTTGCATTGATCACTATAGAAGATAAGGTGCAGAGTCGAGACATTAATGAGTTGTGGAACAAGAGGTTAGGTCACTTACATCATGGCACTTTGAAGATCGTGTAGCAAATTTCTATAGGTCATCCTAATTCCCAAGGGTACACTAGAGCATGTAGACACAAGAAAATGGGTAAATTGGGGAAGTACACCAAAGATTCCTTTCATGAAAAATATAGTCGAGCACAACCAATCCTTGATTGAGTTCACCCAGACCTGTGTGGACTATTATCGACAACATCTACAGCCAAGAACATGTATTATGTGATATTTGTTGATGATTTTTATCGTAAGTGTTGGATATTCTTCATGCGAAAGAAAGATTATACTTTTTCTAAGTTTTGTGAATTTAAAGAACTTGTCGAGAAAGATATTGGCAGGAAATTTAAATCTCTCAAGAGTGATAACAGTGGAGCGTATGTCTCAAATCAATTCAAAAACATATCTGCAATAGAAGGCATTCGACAGGAGTTGATAGAACCTCATAACCCATAGCAGAATGGTGTGGCTAAAAGGAAGAACATGAGTATTATGGGAGCAGCATGAGCAATGTAGCATGATTAGGGCATACCATTACACTTGTGGGTTGAAGCATGAAACACAATTTTTTATTTGGAAACGAAAATCCCTCATTGAATTCTAGGGATGAGTACACCAGAAGAGGATTTTTCAAAGAAGAAACTAGATGTGGCACACTTCATGATCTTTGGTTCATCAGTCTACTACCACGTTACCAAAGATTCACAGAAAAGGCTAAAGCTTATAGCCTAGTTGGGCATATTTGTGGCGTACACTAATACACCTCACAACTATCGGGTGTACATTCCAACCAATAGGATGACAATGGTTCACAATGATTAAAAATTTGATGAAGAGAAGGCCATGAGATGTTCCCTTGAGAGGGAGTTTCAGCTACATTTGATTAAGGATCTTTTGGTTCCTAATGAGGTACCAAATGATGATTTGGATAAGCCACATGTAGAGGAGCAAGGAGTGGAGATGACCACTCATGTAGAGTCTTCCATAGATGGGATAAATCACACTAGAGAGGATGAAAACTTATTTCATGATGCTAGTGAGAATGTGGGAGCACCCACATCACAACGCAAGCAGAGAAGGTCACCAAAGAGGTACACTAGCTACATGGCTCTAATGAGCAGATGTGTAGAGATTGAGCCATATTCTTCTGACTCTTGACAAAGTAGTGCAGGAAATAGTTTGGGTTGATGCCATGTGTAACACCCTCCTCCCACATCCACCCAAGTAACCATGCCAACCGGGGTAAACATGAGATGAGATGCTACTATGATCATATTCGACCTCCTAGGTGACCTTAAGGAAGTGGAATCGACAAAACATCACACACAGTTGTCCAAAATCATCCTCAAAACCTTTAGGAGACAAGTCAGCCACTCAGGAAGCCTATCCTTGGGTCCTACTGTTCTTTGAGAAACTTAGGGTAGAGTAGCACTCCCCAAACACTACCCAGGTGAGTTATAATGCTCCCCAGACACTGGCAAGGTGAGTTATAACGCTCCCCAAATACTGCCCAGGCTAGTTAGTCTATAAACTAATGCTTTGTTTGCTAGCATTTCAGGATTTGAGCCACTTTTTTCGGCTCAAAGCCGAGGACACTGCCCAGAATGGAATGATCACTTAAAATTGGTAATAATATAAGGAAACAAGGATGCAAAAGCAATAAGTTGAACAAGACCATAACCAGACCCCTACTAGCCATGACAGGCATTTCTTCAAACATATCCTCAATATGTAAGCTCAAGTGTAAACAATAGAATTAAGTGTAGGGATCTCATACTTATCTGAGAATCACCATGAACAATTGTTTCCTCATGTAATTTGTTGCATTGTCATTTATTAGATCATAGATACATTATCAACTCAAATACAATTAAAAACATGTTGAGAGCCATATATAGTTGATGTCACAAAAGATACATATAACTAGCATAATAGGAATAGAAATACAATGGACATATGAGCCGTCAAAATCCATATATACATCATTACATTTTCACATGAAAATCAAGGGAATGAATTTCTCATTAATAAAGGAAATGAACCAACCGGTGATGGGACTACCATGTTCCACCAGACCATAGATTGGCTGAGCCAAGTCTCTCTTCAGCCAGTCACCCTTATGCCATATTCCAAGCATGAATGTGGGACTCATAGAACACATCAAAAAACACCAAAAAATGTGGATTCCACCAGAGTTCTCCGCCTACACCATGAGGAATTGAGCACCTCCTAGTCTCTCAGGATTTACCTTAAATCCATAGTCTAATCCAAGGATCACTAGGCCTTACACCAATACATACTCTCCAGGATTTACCATGCATTCCATCCCAAAATCACTAGGCGCAACGAAGAGAAATTAACCTCTTGGCTTTACCATATATCCCATCATTCACCGGCAAGGATTCCTAGGCCCACCTAGGCACACAATCTAGCTTTACCGAAACCCGTAGCGTGGTTCAGGGGTTACTAGGCCAGTGGCTTCGTGCATCCTGAGTCCAGTTTAGGGACCACTACCACCATGAATTTTTCAATTCAGAGATCCACCCCACTTAGATTCGAATCCAATCTGGCCATACCACACAAATTGCATAAGAGAACCCATCTCATGAAAGCTATCAGGGAATGGCAAGGCTAGGCTGAAAATACTGTCACACCTGGAAAGTCCCATGTCATGGTAGAAAGAAACACATGCAATCCCGTGCATGCCAAATTTAGCAAGGAATTACAAGTGCAAGTTGATATCTACAATGAAGCCTGTTGTAGATGTTTTATCCTTCCTTTCCCTACATGATCTTTCCTTCCTCTTATCTTCTTTTCCTTTCTTCCTCCAATGCCAAAGTGCTCCAAGAAAACTCTAAGTGTCCAATAGTAAGAGAGAGAGAGAGAGAAATTAGAAAGATCCAAAGCTAAACTGACAAAAGGTTAACAACTAATCCTCAGAAGCCTTTTTATGAATGATGCCTCTATTTTCTTCATTTTCCATTATTTTTCCTTCATTTTCCTCCTCACATGCAATGTGTGACCTTTCACCTCATTTTTCTCCTAATTTCCATTATTTTCATAAGTAAATGAGTCAAAATTCCTTTTAATGCATTAGCCATTGCCTTTGCCAATTTCCTTAGCCATAAACAACCAAATGAACACACACTAGGATGTCTTGCCCAACATTCAACTTTGAATAAGTGTCCCAGTCATTCGTGGTTATTGTTTTTAACATTTATTACATGGAATTTTCACCAGGGTTGTTACACTGTTGAGGGACAAAGTCACCTAGGGTTTTGGGTCAATACCCTAGCAAAGTGGGGGTTATCTATAGTAATAAACAAGCATTCCACATAGCCATGATACTAAAATAAGCAAACTACACGAAAAGAGGTGCACCTGGGGGTCCTTCGTTCGGGTAGATCAAGCTAGGGTCCAACCCTCTTGGAGTTCCTTTCGATCCTTAAACCTGTAAAACAATCAATTCAAAGAAGCATAACAGTATATGGACCAAGCATCATATAGAAATCAACTTCATAACATATTGAAAGGTAGTTAGTTATACAATTGAAATAATGATTCATATGCAAACCATAACAACAACATCATGAGCATGAAGAAGATTGATTTCAGGAACAAGACAAGTGTTTCTTTATTGTAGATAACTGAAACAAAGTAAGGAATGATATCACCTGAATATTCCTCTCGTTGGCTCCAAGCAGAACTGTCCTCCGAATCCGTCCAATCCCAAGTCTTCAAAAGGCTCCTTCCATGACTCACACAAGGATATCTGAACTAGTGAAAAGACATCATAACTCAAGGAAAAGAGGGTTTACTGTAATGGGGGAAGTGTTGGAAGCACAAGGATCTTCAAACCTGATCAGGGATAATCTCAACAGAGTGATTTTTCTCTCTATTCTCTCCTCCTTAGGTCTTCCCATTGAAGCCTTTTTATACTTCTCCCAAAGTAGTTTTTAGTTGGGAATTGGTTGGGAACAGTTGGGCCATGGGCACTAATAGGTAATCAATAGGTAAAACCCATGATCTCCGCTCGAAATTAAAGAGATTTAATTTTTTTAAGTGTTTTAAGACATATACGCGGGTTGGGTATACACATACCCGCGTACACACGCGTTTAGCTCAAGGCAATGTCACATATAGGGAGTAAAATGCTATTTTTTAAGTATTTGGACTAGGTCTGGAAAGAGGGATTTCCCTAGGCCATGAGTGTAGCATCACAAACATCAAGAGTGAGATTTGGAGCTATAATAGATGCCCCCTAATATATGAGGTCAGAAGGGGTACATGATAGCCGAAATGTATTAAGTACATGGAAAGGAAACTTGTCAAAACTTGAGAAGGACTTCACCAGAGTTCAGCCTGCCAAGCCACAAAAGGAGATTATAAAGAAACATTGTCTAAGGTGGGCATACCCATGCTCAGAGAAAGTAAAGCATGTCTGTATATCAAGTACAAGCGGATCCACTAAGTGTACAAGTGTAGAAGACTGAAAAATACATAATGGATCATCTGATCACGATTGAACAAGCACATGTCTAAATATCACATAGAAGAATGTCAATGATGCTAAAGGATGAATCTGATCACTGATATCAAAGACTGATCCCAAAAGTACAAAATGAACATGATGGAATAAGATGGTACTACACTGCAAACTCAAGTGCCAGCATATAGAATGTCGCCATGAATGACTGCAACATATAAGGGGGAGTGGTATCAACTAGCAGCAACAGGAGCAACTGTCAAGTGAACCAATGAATGCTGATGCAACCCGAGGTCTTCACCGACCGCCGTGGTACATTTCTACACCATGGGAATAAATGATCTGAAGTTGACCACGTAAGAAATCGTTTGATTACTGGTCATTGATGTATATTGTTAACAAACGCGAGACTACTCACCGATAATGATAATGAGCATCAAGGTACCTAGTACAATCTAACAAGTAAGAATAGATGAGTTGGAGTTGAACACCTGTAAGAATCTATCAATTAGGAGACAATGATGGTTTCCCACTATTGATAGCGAAGGATCTGCCACTAATGATTGCAAACCCCAAGGTACTTCCAAATGGACTCTAGATGTTTGCCCCAGCGCAATGAGTCATAGTCGATAGGGAAAGATCCACTAGAAGGAAGGCATTAAGGCATCATTCATCAATCTACCCCGAGTGTAACCCGTAGGAAAATAATGTGGAAGGAATCAGACGAAAAATATGTAGTAACCTGACCGAAGCATGTTTTCGGCGTACATAAGATGTGGCTAGCGCACGACAGAAACCCTCTGAACTAACCAATAATGAAAGTTGACACAGAGGCGAGGTATCCACCAATAGGGTCAAATGGAAACCAAGGTACTGCACGAATCCCATTGTGTGATAGTGTAAGTTGATGGTGAACACAAGAGAAACCACTCAATCAAGGACCCATGATACTGATCAATGCTGAGAACAAGTTGACCTATCAATAATGAAAATAGGGCCAGGGTGCGGATCTTGGCCTGTCCTGAGAGCAAGATGTCGTCGTCAATAAGGACAAGACCCTCCAACAAGAAGTCAATGGAGACCTTCTCAAACTGGCACGAGTAAAGGACCAATACAACTGATGTGATGATAAACAAGACACTGACAACCAGGGATGGCCGACTAAAAAATGAGTCAAGAGACACTATAGAGAGGCCGACTCATGCTAACTTCCCTTGAACAAAAGCATGACTCAATGTGACTATGTGGCAGCATATGATGACTCTGTATAAGTTTGTCATGTAGGAGGCATGAACGAACCCTCCATATGATTGGAAGAGATATCCAATCGGGGGAGAACTGATTCAATAACAAGATTAAGGTGTACCTAAGTCAAACTAAATCCCGCCCAAATGGGGGAGACTTTTTTTTGAGTCCTTTGTTCAAGGGCGACATGACTAACTCTAGCTGCCAACAATAAATGGAAATATTGTCTCGTTCCTGCTCTTTTTTGGAATATATAATTTTTTTGTCTTTTTCTTTAAGGTGGAAAAATAATAAAAGAATGCTATAGTACAGTGGAAAGAACGAGTGTCGGTGAAACAGATGATCTAGTTCCTCGGGTTGGAACAATCCTATTCTCAATGAAGGGAGGCGAAAACTGGTCAAAGACACTCAAAGGTATGTTCCTTCCATGGGTTAGGGTGTGTCAAGTTGCAGAAGTCAAGGGGATGCAAGTTTTATTTTGTAGACGTCATGGTCAAAAGTTGGCTTAAACATAAGTCCAAGTGAAGCCGACTCAAGGCCAAGAGGTGCAAATGGTCAAAATGCAATGCAGTAGTACAATTCAACACAAAGTAGTCTTTAGGGTATAAGGCCAGAACGAAGTGAAGAAGAAAGGATGAATGAGTCTTCATCACATAAATCATGACGGGACTACAGAGGAATCCCGAGCCTAGGGACAAAAATCAGCATGAGTGCCAAGTGACAACAAGGTACTAACTAGGGCACCCATGATAAGGTAGGCTCTACCACACAAGTCATGATACTTCTAAGCAATGAGAAGGTTATGCACCATAACTTGGTGGGGTCGATCCTAAGGCCAAAATGGGAAAGGAAACTGGTAAGTGCACAATACAGGCGGAAAAACCTAACCTATATGCTAGTTTCGATAACCAATACCTGTCAGAACGGACCAACCATAAAAATTCCCAAAGTAGAAATCTTCCAAGTTTTGTATACATAAATAGGAACACTAGACAAGAATTTAATACATCCCACATATAGACTTCCTATAAAATATTTTGTTATAGAATACAAAACTTGAAAATGCATACCTTATATATACAATATGGTAGAGGGAACCACGCAACCTTGCGACTTAAGCATAACAGTTCTTCTAGACAAACCACTTGCAGGGCTCAAGCCAAGGACTCCTTTGGTAGTCAATACTCATGGCTTCAAAGAGTTCCTCTTGTGAAGGCAAATCATGTTCTAAGAAATCATGAGAACTACAAGGATAAAAAGAGGGAATTAAGGGGTCCCATGTCCCTCTAGGAAGAATCTCTCGGTCAACTACCAGGACCAATTCCCAAGAAGGAGAATAATAGGTCAAAGGATCCTTCTCAGAATTGATTGAACATTGAGGATTCAATGCAATATAATTCACCCGTGGCAGGGTAGAGTCTACTTGAACACTTGGAACAAACCAAGGGGTATTCTATAGTAAATTCAAATTAGGGTGGTAATTATCAGATGCAAGCTGATCAATAGTGACAATATTCCCTTTATGAGGAAAGCATATCACTCAGAAGAGTGAAGACACCACAACATTCATAGCATAGACATAATCATGCCCAAGTAGCACATTAAAGTCTAAAGGGCTATCAACCACCATCATATCAATTAAGATAATCTTCCCACCTAAAGTAATAGGCAATTGAGGAAGAACACCCATAGATTCACCAGGTCTTCTATCATAGGCTAACAACTGACTCTGAGCTATCACCAACTTTGGGGAACCCAAATCTTTCCAAGTCAAAGAGGATATAATACTTGCAAAGGATCCTTCATCCACCCTACATCGATAAACATTTGTGGAATTAACCCTGACCTTTACTTGGAAAGGTGTAGTGGAAGGAAGACGAAGCTCAACAAGATTATCCCAATCAAAGGAAACACTCCTAGAACTTGGAGGGGGAGCATTCGAAGAAACTAGAATTCCCCCTATACCAGAAGACTCTATACTAGAGATCAAACACACTCTTTTGTTAGGCACTTCACCCCCCAAAAGAGGAGTGTATTTATCTAGCGATTGCACTGGCTCTACCACATTATCAGCCAATGGTTGATGGGATCGATGAAAAACCATATCATATCTAGGAGTAGAAGTACTTTTAGACTCGGACCATATCCTTTGTACCTCTAGAATACCAAGGCATAAATGAGGAAGATGGTCTCCCTTGCATATCTTACAAGGGGACTTAAGTTTAAAACTTCTACGTCTAGGTTTCTTATCGACCTCCATTCCACCAACATGACTAGCAGTGGTTTGCGGAGAGTCCTGAACATGACTTGCAGAGATCAGTGACTCTTTACTAGTATGACTTGCTATGAATAGATTTATTCCCCCAGCATGACTTGCAGTGGCTGAAGACTCATGTTCAACATGACTAGCAGAGGTTGATGATGAAGTGCTAGTATGATTTGCAGTGACTAGACTTGTGCCCCCAGCATGACTTGCAGCAGCTGAAGGCTCATGTTCAACATGACTTGCTAAGGTTGATGATGAAGTGCTAGTATGACTTGCAGTGACTAGACTTTTGTCCCCGGCATGACTTGCAGCAACTGAAGGCTCATCTCCAACATGACTAGCAGAGGTTGAAGATGAACGGATAGAATTATTCTTCTTCTTTGACTTCCTCTTTCTCCTCTTTTTAAATTTATTATTACAAGAAGGAGGAGAAAAGGGAATCCTAGGTTTCTCTTTGAAAGAAGGTGAACATTTAGCACCCATGTGATGCCCCTGAAATAAAGCATTCACCTGAGAATCTTCAAGAACATCTGGAATATTCAGAGTGGACCACAACCAAACGAGTAGTCGAACATTCAATCTAAGAATATTCAAAGTGGCCATCAAGGGAATACCAACGTTTTCAAAGAAAGGAAAAGCACAAGGATCCCCTTTTGGGAGGGTACCTTGGTTGGTTTCTTCAGGAATGTTGGCCATATCTAACTAATTCGTAGACCCTTCTCTTACGGGAATGTAGAAATGACTTTTCAAGGAAGATAGACACACAATCAAAACCTTTTCCCTTGAGGAGGAAACTCCACTACTTCTGGAAAAATGACCAAAAGCCTTTCAAGATCCGGGGAGTGGGAAGTCAATCACTTAGAATACAAAGTCCAAAAAGTGACTAGACAAAAAATACATAAAGCCAACTATATGCAAGGAGCAAAGCACACTCAACTATAAATTCCCTAAAACAAGTCAACTAGTCAAACAACTTTCAAGTATTTCCACTCTGGGTGATGAGGACCGAACACCAAAATACAAGAAAGTGAAGTAAGGGCCTTCCGAAGATAGTCTGGGATAATGACAGCCTAGACCTACCAGCAAAGGTATCAGAGGAAGTTACGCTGACCTCCAAACAACAACCTATGCCGGTGCAAGCCCCCAAGCTTCACAAGGGTGTCCTCCATATGTACTTCTAAGAGTGATACAACGTCGACCTCAGGTGCCACGGGATTCCCCTCTGTAGTCACCTGTGTAGATCCCTAGGATAAGCAACTAAGGTTACCAGCTCATGTCAGAAGCCAGGCGGAACAGTCTTGAGGTAAGATCCGACAAGTAGGAGAGGGGGTACCTCTCTTCCTTATCTTCAAAAACCCTTGTGCTTAACTCCCAGACCCAAAGCTTTCCTGGTCTCCCTAACGCTATTGGATTTGCACTCGTTATTCAGACTTCTATGTTTGACAGTTTAAAGTGGCCTTGGAGATTTTTCTCTCCACACACCTAATCCAATGCCCTAAAATATCCTAAAACTTGTTGGTGTGTCTAAATTGACAATATTAAAAAGTTCTAGTATATTTTATTTATTGCTTGTTTTTAAAGGCTAATTTTTTAAGTCAAGGGATAAGTGGAAGTGAAACCTGTGGTGTTATTTGACGCAAAAGAAATTAATTAAAACCAAACTGTATGCAGATGCACTCGTTTCGTTCTTTGATGAAAGAAATTTCTACCAGGTTCTAAGGAACTTCTAAGAAAGCAATAAATTTTTATTTTCTTTTCTTTTAATAAGCTTCACACTCACAAAAATTAACAAAACTATGGATGTCCTAAAATATGCACAAACTATCCTAATGCAATGAGTATATGCTGATGCAAAAACTTAAGACTACTCTAAAGCAAAGAATGAAAGTAACTTGTTTATCGCTTCTAATTAGCCACTTAAGATGTTTAGATAGAATATAAGTTGCTAATGCTCATTTTCGTCCAAACACTAAAAGAAAATCTCAAGACAAACAAAAATGCACTTTCACTCACAAAAATAAACCAAATCAAAACAAGGCCAATGAAAACAAAAACCAAGTTTTCAAGAAGTTTTCTTCAAAAGCAAAAACAAAAAATGACTTTTCAAAAGTGCTCTAAATACTATTGAAAACTTTGATACCGAAGAATAGGCAACAAAAACACTTTGCAAGTTATCAACTCAAAATGGGTGAAAACTCAACAAAATAGGTGTTTCAAGATGCTCTTAATGACCAAAAAGTAGCAAAAAGAGCTTGGTGACGATGATCAAAAGATCAAGAAAGACAACTTTCAAAATCATCACTCAACAACTTTCAAAAAGCAAGAAAAGCAAATGGCCCCAAGATGCAGTCTTGACGCAAAGCAAGCAGATCACAAAGATAAAGTTTACCACAAAGATTAAAACCAATATTTCTGCCTTGGAAGACCAGAACAACCAAGATTCTCAGAGATAAATCTTGTGTGCTCAAACACAAATGATGACACTTGCAACAAAACAAAACAAGACCAAAACTTTCCACAAACGGAGAGAATTCGAAACTGGAAATTTGCTATAAAAACAGAGACTAACAACCAAAATTGACTGCTCAAGAAACACTCAGACCAACAAATAGATTTACTGAACAAGAAATATTTGAAAAAATCTCGGAAAATTATGGTATACGTGACTATGTCAATTCACAGCTGCATGTATACGCGATTCAGCCCAAAGAAACCTGCATATACATGGGTTCATATGGGGAAACTTGTGTACATACGCTTCTGTAACCTGGCAAAAATGTGTATATAACAATTCACAAGAAAAAGAAAAAGGAGGGGTCTGAAGAAACTGTTCAGACTTAAAGTTTGAGTTCCTATAGGAACATACAACTCAGTTATAACAAGAAAATCAAAGGCCGAGCCCTGATTGGCTTAAATTAACCCAAACTAGGAACAACAATACTGTTGTCCCCACTGGAGTCACCAATTCTGTTGAGGGACAAAGTCCCCTAGGGTTTTGGGTCAATACCCTAATAGAGCGGGGGTTACCTACAGTGAAAAACAAGCATTCCAAATAGCCATGATACTAAAATAAGCAAACTACACGAAGAGAGGTGCACCTGGGGGTCCTTTGTTCGAGTAGATCTAGCCAGGGTCCAAACCCTTTTGGAGTTCCTTTTGATCCTTAAGCCTGCAAAACAATCAATTCAAAGAAGCATAGTAGTATATGGACCAAGCATCATATAGAAATCAACTTCATAACATATTGAAAGGTAGTTAGTTATACAGTTGAAACAACGATTCATATGAAAACCATAACAACAACATCATGAGCATGAAAAAGATTGATTTTGGGAACAAGACAAGTGTTTTTTTATTGCATATAACTAAAACAAAGTAAGGAATGATATGACCTAAATCTTCCTCTCGTTGACTCCAAGTGGAACCATCTTCAGGATCCATCCAATCCTAAGTCTTCAAAAGGCTCGTTCCATGACTCACACAAGGATATCTCAACTAGTGAAAAGACATCATAACTTAAGGAAACAAGGGTTTCTTGTAATGGGGGAAGTGTTGGAAGCACAAGGATCAGGGATAATCTTAGCAAAGTGATTTTTCTCTCTATTCTCTCCTCCCTTAGGCCTTCCCATTGTAGCCTTTTTATACTTCTCCCAAAGTAGTTTTTTAGTTGGGAATTGGTTGGGAACAGTTGGGCCATGGGCACTAATAGGTAATCAACAGGTAAAACCCGTGATCTCCACCCAAAATTAAGGAGATTTAATTTTTTTAAGTTTTTAAAGACATTTACGCGAGTTGGGTATACATAGACCCACGTACACATGCATTTAGCTTAAGCCAATGTCGTGTATAGGGAGTAAAACATTGTTTTTTAAGTATTTGGACCAGGTTTGCAAGAAGGGGTTGCCCTAGGTCATGAGTGTAGCATCACAAACATCAAGAGTGAGATTTGGAGCTATAACATACACCATGGTTGAGGGGTATGAATCCATTGTCAGGAATACTGTTTGGGATGCGGTCCCAATACTAGCAGGCAAGTCAGTGGTGAGTTCTATATGGATTTACAAGGTAACGAAAGTAGTGGATGGTAGTGTGGAGCAACACAAGGCTAGGTTTGTGGCGAAAGGGTTTTCTCAAGTGGATTGGATTGATTACGATGAGACGTGTTGAATTGTGGCAACAAGAATATTCCAATTTTAAGTTGTCCTTGAATTAAAATTGTGAATTAAAATTTGAATTTAGTCTCACCAGCTGCTTGGAAATAATTAATTAATTCATTATGGATTAATTAGTTGGAGAAATTCAAGTTAGAAGTCTTTTTCATGTCATGCAACAGTTATCCCTTAAATTAAGGAGATTATCCCTTAATTAATGAGATAAGATTGAGTTATATTTGAGTTGTAATTAGTTAACTCAGTTTACTGAGTTAAGTCCAGTTAAATTAGTTCCAAACTATTTGAGGAACTAATTGTGAGTTATCAGTCAGTTGATGCAGGCATACACTCAACTAGTGTACTCCAGATAACTGGAGATTCCCTCATCAGTAACTCATGCATCTCTAGTATGAGAAAGACCTAATTGAGCTAATTGTCAAGGACAATGTACTATCAGTTGCATGTTTTCTCTTATAAAGGAAACTCATGCATGCAGAAGGAATAAGGTTCCTTGAGGATTGCATAGTCCTGACAATGTGTTAGAGTAGTGTGTGAGAGTAGTGCTCCATTGGGTGAAGGAGATCATCCTAGAGGAATTGCGCAAGGAAATAGGAGCTTGGAGGGTAGAGGAGAAGGCTTGTGAGAAGCTTTGATTGCTTGTGAGCATATGTGAGGATTGTATTGAGAGCTAGCTAGCTGTGAGAGCTAAGGTTTCTATAATTCTGATGTATTTCCACCTTGTATGATAATACAAATAGTGGGGTTTTTTAGCTGAGGCTTTCCCCAAAGTATTTTCATGTGTATTGTGCATTGATTCTTCTTCTTCTAGTTATATGTGTTCATCTCTAGTTCATATCAATATTTATGCTTCTGCAAATTGATAGTAGAAGTAGACTATAATATTTTTCTTTGGTATATTGCATTATCGGGTTAATCTACAGTCATATTTTCTACATAGGTCTTATAGCAAGATATGTAGATAATTTGTAGAATTTCTACATGGTATCAAAGCTAGCTGATCTATAGAGAAATTTCTACATGGTATTAGAGCCTAGTTTATCGGAGCTATGAACAGTATATGAAGAAGAGAATTCAAAGTTTAAATTTCAAGGTTGTAGGTGCAAATCAAATTCATATCATACTTCAATTGATATGGGACATTATGCGATTAATTGCTCACTAAAGAAGTCCAAGAAGGGATCCTCGGAAGGATTGGAAGGTGAAGCATTAGCCTCTCAGTTCAAAATGGACTTTACCCTCATTGCATGCACGGTGTCATCGATGATGGGTTGTGTCTAGTATATTGACAGTGGAGCCTCATTCCACATGACTAGTGATAAACTTTTATTGAGTACCTTGGAGGAGAAAGACCTCAAGATGCGCATAGAGATGGGTGACGACAGAAAGTATAGTGTTTCAGGACTGGGCATGGTTGCTTTTCAGAGGGAGCATGGAGCTCCTATCACCTTGACAGATGTGAAGTATATGCCTAGACTGAAGAAGAACTTGGTATCGGTCATGATGTTGGAGGACAAAGGCTACAATTTTGTCTTCAGTAAAAGGAAACGTATTCCTAAGAATCATAGCCACAAGTCAGACCAAGAGGATAGGGATTTGGGTGAAGAATATCTATAAACTAAAGGTAGATGAGTGTGCAGCATTGAGTGCGAAAGAAGAATTGGTGCAAAGCCAAGACATTGGTGAGTTGTGGCATAGGTGGTTGGGTCATTTGCATCATGGGGCTTTGAAGATAATGGAGTAGATATCTACAGGACTTCCCAAAGCTAAACTTGAGCAAGTTGACATATGCAAAGGTTGTACCGTGGGAAAGTACACCAAGTATTCCTTTCATGATCGAGATAGTTAAGCAAAGATGATCTTAGAGCGAGTTCATACTAATGTGTGTGGACCATTCTCGACAGCATCCACTACGAAGAAAAGGTATTATGTGATTTTCACTGATGATTTTTCTTGTAAATGCTGGATTTATTTCATGCAGAAGAAGGACCAAACCTTCTCAAAGTTTTGTGAGTTCATAGCCTTGGTCAAGAAAGATTCAGGGAAGAAAATCAAGACCTTGAGAAGCGAAAACGGTGGAGAATATGTCTCTCAAGAGATTAAGAAATTCTATGCAGCAGAAGGAATTAAACAGGAGTTGATGACACTTCATAACCCATATCAGAATGGGGTGGCCAAGAGGAAGAACAAACCTATTGTAGGGGCAGAATGGGCGATGATGCATGAGCAAGGCCTACCACTTCACTTGTGGGCTGAGGCATACAACACAGTGGTCTATTTGAAGAATAGAAGCCCACATCACATACTTGGGATGAAGACACCAGAGGAATATTTCTCCAGTAAGAGACCAGATGTGGGTCACTTCAAGATCTTTGGCTCATCAGTATATTTCCATGTGACAAAGGATGCATGGAAGAATCTTGAGCTGACAACAGAGTTGGGGATTCTTGTGGGGTACACTGATACACCTCACAACTATTGGGTCTACTTGCCTACTAGTCGGAGGACATTGGTTCGCAGAGATCTCCAGTTTGATGAGCACAAGGCCATGTGAGTTTCCCTTGAGAGGGAGCTCCAACTACAAGCTGTGGAGGAACTATTGGTTCCCAAGGAGGAGGAGCCTCAGACTAATGTGGAGTAGCCACATGTAGAGGATCCAGGAGTGGAGACATCCACTCAAGCAGAGTCTTCCAGAGATGGACAGAAGCGCAGAAGAGAAGCTGACAGATTGTTGCAGGATGTAAGAGAGAATTTTGGAGCACCATTTTCTCAGCACAGACAAAGGGGGTCACCTGAGAGGTACACTGGATACATGGCCCTTGCTGGGGAATGTGTTGAGACTGAGCCATCTTCCTTTAAGGAAGCAGTGCAGCAGCCGATTTGGGTTGATGCTATGGTGGAGGAGTATGACTCCATAGTTCATAATAGTGTTAGGCATATGGTTTCGAGACCGGAGAACAAGTCAGTTGTGAGTTCCCATTGGCTTTACAAGGTAAATCAAGCTGCTGATGGTAGTGTGGAGAAGCATAAGGCAAGATTTTTTTCCTGTGGCTTTTCACAGGTCGAGGGGATTGACTATGATGAGGGTTTTGCACCTATTGCAAGGTATTCATCTATCAGATCTATGTCGGCACTATCAGCACAGACGGATTGGAAGATCCATCAGATGGATGTGAAGACTGCATTCATCAATGGCGAGATTGAGGAAGAGGTGTACATACAGTAGCCAGAAGGTTTTGAGACCTTCGATCATGGGTCGCATGTGTGTCGACTCAAGAGAGCATTATAAGAGCTAAATCAAGCACCTCATGCTTGGCACACCAGGATAGATGACTACTTCACCGAGTTGGGCTTCACAAAGAGTGAAGCAGATGTGAACCTGTACAACATCATGGTGGAAGGTAAGTTGTTGATCATCATTCTTTATGTTGATGTCTCATATTGACTGGTGATTATCAATTGATTATGTCTTGCAAGGAGGACTTTGCAAGAGAATTTGAGATGAAAGACATGGGTCTCATGCATTATTTCCTTGGCATGGAAGTGTGGCAGAATGATGGGGAGTTGTTTGTGTCTCAGGGCAAGTATGCCAATGAGATACTTAGGAGATTCCACATGGAGAAGTAGTGGAGGCTACTATGTATAGGCATCTTATGGGTTCACTAATGTACTTAGTGAACACACGACCAGATTTGTGCTATGCCATGAACCAACTGAGTCAAGCGATGGTTCAGCCTACCAAGATGTTTTGGAAGGAAACAAAGCATGTATTGAGATACCTCAGAGGCACATCTCAGTATGGAATATGGTACAAACAGACAGAGGGAGTGAAGCTACAGGGCTTCACTGATGCAGATTGGGCATGGATTCCATCAAATTGGAAGAGCACATGAGGTTGGATTTTCAACCTTGGTTCAGCGGCAGTTTCTTGGTAAAACAAGAAAGAGAGGTTGGTTGCACTCAGCTCGGCAAAGGCTGAATACATGGTTGCAATTCAGGCAGCATGTGAGGCCATCTGGATGTGGAAAATCCTAGTTGGTTTGTTTGATCGAAGGATGGATCCAACTGTGATCTATTGTGATAATCAGAGTTGTATCAAACTCTTTGAGAATCCAGTATTTCATGATAGGTCCAAGCACATTGAAATCTAGTATCATCATCTCAGAGGTTGTGTAGTGAGGAGGATCATGTTGCTGCAGTATATTTCGACAAAGGAGCAAGTTGCTAACATTTTTACAAAGGCATTATAAAAGTGTAAATTCAAGTTCCATAGAGACAGGATAGGGGTGGAAAATAATCCCTTTCTTGTTGAGAGGGATTGTTGAAATGTGGCAACAAGACTATTCTAATTTTAATTTGTCCTTGAATTAAAATTGTGAATTAAAATTTGAATTTAGTCTCACTAGCTGCTTGGAAATAATTAATTAATTCATTATGGATTAATTAGTTGGAGAAATTCAAGTTAGAAGTCTTTCTGAATTCATGCAATAGTTATCCCTTAAATTAAGGAGATTATCCCTTAATTAAGGAGATAAGATTGAGTTATATTTGAGTTGTAATTAGTTAACTCAGTTTACTAAGTTAAGTCCAGTTAAATTAGTTCCAAACTGTTTGAGGAACTAATTGTGAGTTATTAGTCAATTGATCCATGCATGCACTCAACCAGTGTACTCCAAATAACTAAAGATTCCCTCATCAATAACTCATGCATGTCTATTCTGAGAAAGCCCTAGTTGAGCTAAATGTCAAGGATAATGTACTATCAGTTGCATGTTTTCTCTTATAAAGAAAACTCATGCATGCTGAAGGAATAAGGTTACTTGAGGATTGCATAGTTCTGACAATGTGTTAGAACAGCGTGTGAGAGCAGTGTTCACCGGGTGAAGGAGATCATCCCAGAGGAACTGCGCAAGAAGATAGGAGTTTGGAGGGCATAGGAGAAGGCTTGTGAGAAGCTTTGATTACCTGTGATCATCTAGGAGGATTGTACTGAGAGCTAGCTAGCTGTGAGAGCTACGGCTTTGTATAATTCTGATGTATTTCCACCTTGTATAATAATACAGATAGTGGGGTTTTTTAGTTGAGGCTTTCCCCAAAGTATTTTCATATGTATTATGCATTGATTCTTCTTCTTCTAGTTATATGTGTTTAGTTCTGATTCAACTCGATCTTTAGGCTTCCACAAATTGATAGTATAAGTAGATTATAGTATTTTTCTTTGATACATTGCATTATCGGGTTAATCTAGAGTCAGATTTTCTACATACGTCTCAAAGAAATATTTGTAGAGAATTTGCAGAATTTCTACATGGTATCAGAGCTAGTTGATCTATAGAGAAATTTCTACAAGACGCTTTCTCCTGTTGAATGGTACTCATCAATCAGTTCCATTCTATCACTCTCAGTGTAGATGTGATGGAAGATTCATCAAATGGATGTAAAGACAACATTCCTCTATGGAATGATTGAGGAAGAGGTGTATATTGAGCATCCTAAAGGATTTGAGACCTTCAACAGAAATTTGCATTTGTGCAGACTCAAGCAAGCATTGTATGGACTGAAACAAGCACTCCGTGCTTGGTACACAAGGATCAATATCTATTTCACCAGGTTGGGCTTCACCAAAAGTGAAGTGGATGCGAAACTTTACCATAATGTGGTTGAAGGTAAATTGTTGATTATTGTTTTATATGTCGATGATTTGATTATGACAGGTGATGATAAGTTGATCACGTCTTAAAAAGAAAATATTTCAAGGGATCTCTAAATGAAGGACTTGGGGCTTATGCACTACTTTCTGGGGATGGAAGTGTGGCAAGGTGATGAGGAAATGTTTTTCTCTTAGGGAAAGTATGCCAATGTGATACTTAAGAAGTTCCACATGGAGAGCAGTAAACCCATGGAGACTCCTCTAGCTGGTAACTAGAGGAACAAAGATGCTTCTTCCATGAAGTAGTGGAGGCTATTGTTTATAGGCATCTTGTGGGTTCACTCATGTATTTGGTTAACGCACTATTGGACATGTGTTATGAAGTTAACCAACTTAGTCTAGAAATGGTTAATTCGACCAAGCTATATTGGAAGGAGGCCAAACATGTGTTGAGATAGCTCGGAGATACTACTTAGTATGGTATTTGGTAGAGATGAACATAGGGAGTGAAGCTTCAAGGCTTCACCAATGTAGATTGGGTGGGGATTCCATCTGACATGAAGAGCACATTAGTTGGTATCTTTAGTGTTGGGTCAACAATTGTTTCTTGGTACAACATGAAAAAGAGATCGGTTGCAATTAGTTCAATAGAAGCATAGTACATGGCTGCTAGTCAAGTAGCCTATGAGGCTATCTAGATGAGGAAGATTCTTGTTCATTTCCTTGGTCAGTAGATGGATCCAATAGTGATTTACTGTGACAATTATAGTTGTATCAAACTCTCTAATAATCCATTTTTTCATGATTAATCCAAGCATATTGATATATGGTATTATCATCTTCAAGATTGTGTGCAGAGGATAATCATGTTCCTGGAGTATATTCCCATAGAGGAATATGATGCAGATACTTTGACAAAGGCATTGTCAAGATGAAAATTTGAATTTCATAGAGATAGGATTGGGTTAGTAGATAACCCCTTTCTTGTTGAGAGGGAGTGTTAAAAATAGAAAGAAGAAATCCTAATTTAATTTGTCCTTGAATTAAATTAGGAATTAAATCAAAATTATATTCTCATAGCAACTTGTAATAGTTAACTAAGTTAATTTTACTTAGTAGGATCAATAAATTCAAGTTGGAAGTCTATTTAGATTCATGCAGAGTGATTCCTAAATTTTAGGGGTCCAAGTTGAGTTATTTTGAGTTGTAATTAATTAACTCTATCTAACTGAGTTAAAGTCAGTTAAATTGGTTCAAATTGTTGGAGGAACTAATAGGAGGTCTAGAAGTGGGGACAAGTACTAGTGCAGCTTCACTGCTCCACCAATTAACTACAGATTCACTCACAAATAACTCATGCATGTCAGCTCTAAGGAAGACCCAGTTGAGATTAGAGTTCAGGGATAGTGTACTATCAGTTATATAATTTTCCAAGCTGTACATATGGTGCATGAAATCAGTTAAGGGCCTATGGATGGATTGTACATTTATGGAGAGAGAATTTCCCAATTAAATATGGGCTAATTCCCTCAGGAATTTTACAAGGAAGCAAGGGCGTGGCAGGAAACAGATGAATGAACTGAAACAGATTCTTGAATCTGGTGAGAAGTAAAATCTTGAAAATTTGAAAGATAATATCCAAAATACCAAACTTTTTTCAAAAAGAAATCTTCATCAAGTGAAACCATGCAAAGAGAAGGATTGTGCGAGAAAAAATGGATCCAACTTAGTTTGGAGGGCTTACCACGATTGGGAGATCTTGACATAACAATCAACGAAATTTGAAGTGCCTCAACTCCTTGGCAAGTCTCAAAACTTTCCTGGATTTTAAAATCCCATTTTGAAGATTGGCCGAGATGATGCATGGTTTGAGGATAGCTAGTACCACTGGTTTCAATAAACCCACTACTCACCAGATGGAAGCCATGTTTGTCACCGATTTCACTGTATTTTTCAACTTCAACAACCAGATTTCTCAAGTTGAAAGTTTCTTGTGATCTCAAATTTAAAGATGAATGGATCGGGGGAATTTCATGAAAAAGATTATTTGAAGAGTTTTCTTCATGCAAGAGGAGATATTATGAGTGATGGAAAGAATACTCAATGATTCAATTGTTTTCATTTTCATCATGGATAATCTCACTTCCTTGTGTCAATTGAGAAGATAACTCATTAGATGAAGAACTTAAAGAGCATGGAGTATCTCTGGTGCAAGTATATGCATAAAAGATGGTAGAGCACAAGGGATAGTGACATGAAGGGGAAGTTTTGATAAGCACATCTTCTTTGGCTGAATCATATTTTGGATCTAAAGCAAAATATTTATGAGAAACCAAAAAATTAGTTGATACACCTGGGAATTCATGACTGCATACATCAATAAAGTCATAATCATTGGAATGATTATTTCCCAAGGCTACAAATTGGTTGAAAGAGTTGATTGCATCTAATTCACTACCGAGATTAGCATATTGAAAATCATCTAAGAATGGAAGTGCATTATCTTGATATGGGGAACTTTGAGAAAGGGAAGAGAGGTCAAGAGTCTCTTCACTTTCCTCCTCATCTACCAATGTAATGTGACTACCTTGTATCTAATAGAAATTTAAACCATCAACATGAAAGTCAAGAGAGCATGAAGAGCTAGTTGGTGGAGCATATTAATCAAGAAGATCCTGATACATAGAGTCATAATATCTAGATGATGGAGAATAACATATGTCCCTTGAAGAATTAACACTTTCAATCGAACTAGATTCAAGATTGTTATTTAGAGTCCTAATATCATATTGAGGAATGTGAGTCTTATCCTTCACCCTTGGCTGCATGAGCCATTTTTGGGTTTCTTTGATTAGATCTTGTTAGAAAATTATATATTACAAAGCAATGGAACACATAAAATATTGCAAAAATATAAACACAAAAAACACATAAAACAAGAGAGACACAGATATATGTGGTTCACCCAGTTTGGGCTACATCCACAAGAAACATCCAGTCCTTCCTTTTATATTATCTAGAAAATTGAAGAGACACAACCTACAACAAAGCCACTGTAATGCCCTCTTCTCTCTTAATCTCCTCTCTCTTCCTCACTCAGAATATAGATCTACGTAGAGGCAATATAATTCCCTCATATATAGCGACGGGTTGCCTTCGAGGGCAGAAAAACCTAAATTAAACATAACTTCTATCGTTAGATCTTCGCCTAATGAACGACTGAGATTGACTACAAAATAACATTTTACAAGACAATTTTACATCTATTTTTAGCTTTGGGGGCGAGCCCCCAATCCCCCCGCCAGGGGGGGAGCTCCCAAAGGTCATAGTCGCGCCCCCCCCTGCGTGAAAACCCACTGCAGTGAATATTTTATTGGCTACATTGCTGCCCCATTACGAACTAGGGTCTAATGCAGTGATACCTTTGAATACAGAAGATAATCAGGCTCCACAACGAACAATCTCCCACTTGGAGACTGATTATAGCAACACCACCGCTGCTTCATTTTCTGGACAATGACTCCACGTTGGACCTAGTTGTTTCTCATCTTCTTCATCATGCTTGAAGACTAATTGAAACTGATCAGATTCTCAGTTTCTCCCTAGTTACAACTTTTGTTAACATATTTGCATGATTTTGGCTAGTGTGTATCTTTTCCAGCTTCAACTATCCATCTTCCAACGCTGACCATATGAAATGGTACTTGAGCTGTATATGTTTAGTCTTGGAATGAAATGCAGAGTTCTTTGCAAGATGTATGACACTCTGGCTCTCATTGTATAACCTTCCCAACTCTTGCTTCTTACCTAATTCATCCAGAAACCTTTGTAAACAAATCATTTCTTTACTAGCCTCTATAGTAGCAACATACTCTGCTTCTATTGTTGAGAGTGCAACAACACTTTGCAGTTTTGAGACCCAACTGACAGTTGTTCCACCCACAGTAAAGACATACCCTATTGTGCTCCTCCTGTTACCTTTATCACCCGCCATATCTGCATCAACATATCCCTGTAGAGCAATGTTTGAACCACCAAAGAATAATGCTTTATTTGTGGTACCTCTCAAATACCTGAGAATCCACTTCACCACCATCCAATGTTCTTTTCCTGCATTGTTCATGTACCTGCTTACAACTCCCACTGCATGTGAAATATCAAGCCTTGTGTAGACCATTACATACATTAAGCTTCCAACTGCTGATGCATATGGAACTTTAGACATATGAGTCATTTCTTCCTGAGCCTTGGGACACTCGTCCTTACTTAATTTGAAATGGGTAGCCAAAGGTATACTAACTAGTTTTGCATTCTTCATATTAAACCTTTTCAACACCTTTCCTATGTACTCACTTTGAGACAATGTTAATTTGTGATTCTTTCTATGTCTAGTTATTCTCATACCAGGGATTTGTTTTGCAGCACCCAAATCCTTCATTGCAAATGAGTTCACCAATTTCTTTTGAGCACATTTATTTCGTGCATGTTAGAACCTGCAAAAAGCATGTCATCTACATACAATAACAATATAATATAGTTCCATCATTTTGCCTTTTGAGATAAAAGCAATGATCAAAGTGACATCTAGTATAACCTTGTTCAGACATAAACTTATCAAATTTTAGATCCCACTTCCTTGGAGCTTGTTTTAAGCCATACAAGCTCTTCTTCAACCTGCACACTAGTTTCTCATTCCCTTTTACCTCATGGCTGCTGCATATATATCTCTTCCTCCAAATCCCCATGGAGAAAGGTTGTCTTTACATATAATTGCTCAAGATGCAAATCTTCAACTGCTACTAGACTTAAAATAGTTCTGATTGAAGTTATTTTAACAAGAAGAGAAAATATCTCATCAAACTATATACCCTTTTTTTGTGCAAACCCTTTCACCACAAGTCTAGATTTATACCTTTTTATACGTCAATCTTCTTCCTTCTACTTGTTAACCCATTTATTCTGCAATGTTGTTTTACCTACAGGCAACCTGACTAAGTCCGAAGTCTAGTTATGTGCTAAGGAGTACATCTCTTCTTTCTTGGCTTTCTCCCAGTTCTTTCTGGTTTCTACCTGTACTGCTTTTTCATAACATTCTGGTTCACCAGAATCAATCAACAATACATAATATAATGAAGGGGAGTATCATTTAGGGGGTCTACAGAGCAATGGAACACATTAAATATTGTAGAAATATAAAAACGGAAAACGCATAAAACAAGAGAGACACAAATATATGTGGTTCACCCAATTTGGGTTACGTCCATAGAGAAATAGCCAGTCCTTCCTTTTATATTATCCAGCAAACTGAAGAGATATAACCTACAGCAGATCCACCGTAATTCCCTCTTCGCTCTCAATCTCCTCTCTCTTCCTCACTTAGAATACAGATCTATGCAAACACAATACAATTCCCTCATATATAGCGAGGGGTTTCCTTCTAGGGAAAAAAACCATAAACTAAACATAACTTCCACTGTCAGATCTTTGCCTAATGAATGACCCATATTGACTATGAAATTACAAAATTTTACATCTATTTTTAGCTTCATGGGCACTGCCCCCGATCCCCCTACCAAGGGGGGGGGGGGGGCTCCCAAAGGTCATAGCCACCCCCCCGGACCCCCCTGCAGTGAATATTTTATAGGTGGCTTTGCTGCCCCATTACTAATTGGGGTCCAATGTGGCAATACCTTTGAATATAGAAGATAATCAAGCTCCACACCCAACAATCTCCCACTTGGAGACTGATTATAGCGAGTCCATCGCTGCTTCATTTACTGGAAAATGACTCCACTTTGGACCTGGTTGTTTCTCATCTTCTTCATCATACTTGAAGACCAATTGAAATTGAGTAGATTCTCAGTTTCTCCCTAGTTACAACTTTTGTTAACATATTTGCAAGATTTTGGCTATTGTGTATCTTTTCCAGCTTTGACTGTCCATCTTCCAATGCTAACCGTATGAAATTGTACTTGAGCTATATATGTTTAGTCTTGGAATGAAATGCAGAGTTCTTTGCAAAATGTATGGCACTCTGGTTGTCACTGTATAACCTACCCAACTCTTGCTTCTTACCCAATTCATCTAGAGACCTTTGTAACCAAATCATTTATTTACTAGCCTCTATAGCAGAAACATACTTTGCTTCTGTTGTTGAGAGTGCAACAACACTTTGTAGTTTTGAGATCCAACTGAGAGTTGTTCCACCTATACTAAACACATACCCTGTTGTGCTCCTCCTGTTATCTCTATCACCCACCATATTTGCATCAACATATCCCTGTAGAGCAATGTTTGACCCACCAAAGCATAATTCTTGATTGTGGTACCTCTCAAATACCTGAGAATCCACTTGAACGCCATCCAATGTTCTTTTCCTTGATTGTTCATGTACCTGCTTACAACTCCCACTGCATGTGCAATATCAGGCCTTGTGCAGTCCATTGTATACATTATGCTTCCAACTGCTGATGCATAAGGAACTTTAGACATATGAGTCATTTCTTCCTAAGTCTTGGGACACTCCTTCTTACTTAATTTGAAATGGCTAGCCAAAGGTATACTAACTGGTTTTGCCTTCTGCATATTAAACCTTTTCAACACCTTTTCTATGTACTCACTTTGAGACAATTTTAATTTGTGATTCTTCCTATCTCTAGTTATTCTCATACCAAGGATTTGTTTTGCAGCACCCAAAATCCTTCATTGCAAATGAGTTCGCCAATTTTATTTTGAGCACATTTATTTCCTACATGTCCTGGACCTACCCTGCAGCGAATATTTTACAGGCGAGTTGCTACCCCATTATGAACTAGGGTCCAATGCAGAGATACCTTTGAAAAAAGAAGATAATCATGCTCCACACCCAATAGATTTGAATCATGAAAAGTGGAATGAGGATGAAGGGATGGATTAGGAATTTTATTTGTGGATTTCCCAACTTTATTGTCACTGCAAGGAGGCACCAACATTGGAACTAGAAAAGTAGGAGGACAATGAACAAAAGGAGTAGTAGGCTCCTCCTCTGAGATGAGAGGTGCTTCATGATTTACAAAAGTCGGGGAAGTAGAAACATCAGGCAGTTTAGATTCACCGTGCAAAGAGATGTGAACCAAATTTTTTAACTTTCATTTAAAGAAATCCCAATGTATGTCTTCTCCTATAAATTCATAACAAAGGTGAAGGAATTGATCAGAAAAATTCTCAATTGATTCATTAGGCTTCATTCTTAGTTGATTAATTCTTTTAAGAACATTATGATAATCCTACCTGACAAATGATTTATGAAGCTCCTTCACAAGTTAGTTGGATGAATTGATAGAAGTAGCGGGTAATGTATAACACCATCAATTAACATGACCTTCAAATGTGAGGGTGAGTAACCTAGCTATGACATCCTTGCAATATATTCCATTAGAAAATAAAAAATGGAAAACTTGGAACAAATGTTCACGAAGAGTTAATTTACCCTCACCATCAAACTTAAATTGGGAGAGGTTATGAATAACTTCTGTAGGGATGGTAAAACTAATCTCTTTAGAAAAACATCCCTGAATTATCATTTGGGGAAGAGCCATTTTGAATAATATATTCAAAGTAGACTCAAAGAGCACAGTCTCACGTCTAGCCCTCCTTCTAGAGCCATTTGTTGATGGTAGTGGAAATCCATCAACTAAGGGATCTCCCCGATGTGAAGTCCCAACTATATCTCACAGTGTTTGGAATAGAAGCTCAATCTGTAATATCATCCCAGTTGTAGGTTTTAACCCCATACAGAAATCACCTGCATACGAATTCTAAGAAAAGAAAATAAACAATGCGAGATCATAACACATAAAACACATATACACATAGATTTTCCCCTAGATCCCAAAACCGGGACTACCAGCTTGATTTTTCATTATATTCCTTTCAATGTTACAATACATATTTATACATGTTGAAGCATCCAATACAATGGACCGAAAAACCATCGTTTCCAAAACCATGGACTAAAAACCGTCGAGTCCAAAACCATGTACAAAAACCATGCACAAAACCATAGGTAGGTCCACCCAACCTAATATAGGGTCTAAAAACAAATTTCACCGGGGTGCTACCCTAGACCCCATAGAGGGGGGCTACCCACCCCCCTCAAACCCCCTGTGACCCTCTCGCTATGCAATCAGCACAACGAAGGGGGGCTCCGCCCCCCTGTAACCCCCCGATTAACTACGCAGGCTAGCTGTGGAAATAATATAACACAACCCAATATTTTCCCACTTGTTGTTTTCTTTCCACAAGGGGCCACAACAGAGCTTAGTCATTTACCCAACCCTGCAAATCCCATTGTTTCCCTACACTAAGAGAACTTCTCAAAACTAACATATTTTTCAATGCATCTACAGTATTCTTCAAAGTGTCCACCTTTACGAGTTACACCTTTTTGTCTTCTATCATATCCCTCACAAAGTGATACTGAACATCAATGTGTTTTGTATTTGAATGGTAAGAAGGGTTCTTTGCCAAGAAGATTTCACTTTGGCTATCATAGTCTATCCTTATAGCTCCCTGCACTAACCCCATACTTGAACAAAATATTTGCAACCAAACTGCTTCCTTGCTTGCATGAGTGGCTGCCATGTATTCTACCTCTGTAATTGATAGTGCCACTACAGATTGTTGCTTACAAAAATCAGATTTCTGGCTAATGCAGGAATATGCAGAACACCCGGAAGTGTTCTAACCCTTCCACCTTGCAACTTCAAATTTACTTTTCTACGACCAACGATTCTAGCCTTTCGGTCATCCCCCAAGAAGAAATCACCACCATCATATTTCTCATACTCGCAGAACCACTCTCTATGGGGAGTGAAGTGAAAGGATGCACCTGAGTCAATCAACCATGCCTCATGATCTACATGTGTACTTGAAGAAGCCAAGTACACATCCCCACCCTCATCTGGGGTGGCTTTCACCTCTGCAGAGGGAGCATCATCAAATCCCTTTCCTTTGTCAAGAGCTTTAGTTTTGTAGTGCTCATCCTTTCCACATTTCCAGCAAACCACCTTTATAGGATTTCCTATAGATTTAGATCTCCCTCTAGATTTAGATCTCCCACTCGATGAATTATTTTTGTTTATGTTCTGGGACCATCCTCATACAAACAAGGCATCACCATTATGGCTCTCCATATTTTTCCATCTCATCTCCTTCGTCAGCAAGGATGAGACTATTTCATCAAACTACAAGGTAGTTGCATTGCTACCTATTGCAATAACCAAACTATCATACGAGTCTGGTAGAGAACACAACAAACTAATGCACTTATCTTCATCTGAAATTTTAATATCAATAGACAAAAACTGACTTACCACAATATTAAATGCATTCAGATGCTTTGTCATCGAGTCTCCATCTTTCATCCTCATGTTATACATCTATTTCCATAGGAACAGTTTATTCACCAGAGACTTAGATTGGTACAAAGTCCTTAACTTTTCCCACAAATCCTTCACCGTATCTTACCTTGATACATTCAGCAATACTGAATCTAAGACACACAATCATATTGTGCTCTTTGCCTTTCAATCCAACTTCTTCCATTCTTCATCGGACACTCTCATTGGTTTAGTACCTAGATCTACCACGATCCACTGATCTTTATCCACCAACAGATCCTCCATCCTGAGTTTCGATAACTCAAAAATCTGACCATTAAATTTCTCAATCTCTATCTTTCCACTTCTCACCATCTTCTTTCACCACCAGAATCGATCCCATAGATCTCCCACTGAACAGGGTCTACCACAGGCCTATGCAAAACCCCTCAGCAACAAAGGCGTCTTCTTGAAGCCAAAACAACTCTGATACCAAATTTTAGGTCTTAACCCCGTACAGAAATTACCTGCATACGACTTCTAGGAACAAAAAATAAACAATGTGAGACCATAACACATAAAACACATATACATAGAGATTTTCCCCTGGATCCCAAAACCGAGACTACCAGCTTGATTTTTCATTATATTCCTTTCAATGTTACAATACATATTTATACATGCCGAAGCATCCAATACCATCGACCGAAAAACCATCACGTCCAAAACCATGGACTGAAAACCATCACATCCAAAACCATGTGCGAAAACCATGCACAAAACCATAGGTAGGTCCGCCCAACCTAATATAGGGTACAAAAAAAAATTCCCGGGGTGCTGCCCTAGACCCCATAGAGGGGGGCTACCCACCCCCCTCAAACCCCCTATGACCCCCTTGTTGTGCAATCAGCACAACGAAGGGGGGGCTTCGCCCCCCATCTAACCCCTCGGTTAACTACGTATACTAGTTGTGGAAAGAATATAACACAACCCATCACCAATTTCCAATTATCTTAGATATATGCCTTAGCTCTAACTGTCAGCAAGAGAGAGGAGTGCACATGAACTTTAGAAAAGAAAGGCATTGTGCCTGGTGAGTGTTTGATCATATGTATGTCAAAGTTCTTTCACTGCGGTGCCGAGGAGAAGTGAGCTTCTAAGAGAGAGGTAGTAGTACCACCCTAGTAGAGACACACATTAATAAGAAGGGTTTGTGCAACATCAAGTGAAATAGTCCACAGAGATGTGATAGTAATTGGAACCAATATAATGATGAAGATCTATCTAATATCCAGCAAAATAGTCCATGAGGATGTGACAGTGATAATATCAATTACAACGCATTCTCAATATGAAAAGTACCAAAATAACCAAAATAGTTCAACTACTTTAGCACAGATGAAAGAAAACATGAATTACAAACATTCAAAAAATGGTCTTGCAAATATCTATAATCCATGCATGAATAAAATCCTGGCCTTGAAGGCTTCTATTATTAAGTAAAATTTCCAAGACACATGTATACAATGAACATCACTAGCTCCAATAGTGGAGCATTGGAGCCACTCCTTGCTCCTCAAAAGAACTAATTTGTCTCTCTAATTCCTTGTGGGAGGAGCTAAGGTGAAAATTCCTTTGCTCATATTATGAGGAAGTATATATATATAACCAAGGGGTGATTCTTCCCCTCCTTGTGACTCTTTTACTACCCTCCTAACTATATGACTTTCTATTAATTTTCAACTAACATGACTCTTTATATTCCATGTGTTTCCTTTGGAATTCCACTTTACAATACATTTTGAATACCATTTACATGTTCCACAATGAAGATGTGGCATTTGACAACTCATGTCATGACATGACATGACATTGTTCACATGGAATGCTTATTGATGTGGCAGTGTCAATCCACTACTACTGTTGTGTGTTGAGTGTCTTATTGAGAATGTTGTTATTTTCACCTTTGTTTAACTTAGTGATAGGGAATCTTCAATGATCTTAAGTCTTGAGTTGCAATCACAAACTGATGTCCCTTTGCTTTCTTGTCATTGATCAACTTTCAAGTTCAGCTACAAGAGTTTCTTTCAGCGTGTTTCCATCCTTCATCTCTTTCTTCATTATCTCGCCATAGCTTGGTACATTTCTTATATCTTCAATTCACTCATGATGAGATGGCATCAGTCTCAAAACCCCCTAGTCTAAGATGGTGCATTCTAATCCATTGACTGAAATGGAACCAGGTGACAAGTTAGAAGCAAGGGCTTGTTGACTACGCAACTCCATTGTTCAAGCAGCCAAGGGTAAGGCTTGAGCCCTAAGACAGCACAATGCGCAGTTCAGGTTGGACTAAGTGAGAAAATTATGCAGTTATGGGAGCCAATGAGAGAGGCTAAGGGGGTGGAACACCAAAAACTCATAAAACAAGAGAGACATTGATATACGTGGTTCACCCAATATGGGCTACATCCACAGGAAAGAGCCAATCCTTCCTTTTAAATTATCCAGCAAATTGAAGAGATATAACCTACAACAGATCCGTTGTAATTCCCTCTTTTCTCTCACACAATATCCTCTCTCTTTCTCACTCATAATACAGATATACATAGACGCAATACAATTCCCTCATATATAGTGAGGGGTTTCCTTCTAGGGCAAAAAACCCTAAATTAAATATAACTTCTACCGTCAGATCTCCACCTAATGAACGGCCTAGGTTGACTACAAAATTACAACATTTTACAAGGCAAATTTAAATCTATTTTTAGCGTCAGGGGTGTTGCCCCCAATCCCCCACAAGGGGGGGGCGGGCTCCCAAAGATCGAAACCACCCCCCCAGACCCCCCTTGTAGCATAAATATTATGGGTGGTGTTGCCGCCACATTATGAACTGGGGTCCAATCCGGTGATACCTCTGAATAAAGAAGATAATCAGGCTCCACACCCAACAATCTCCCACTTGGAAACTGATTATAGAAACTCCACCACTGCTTCATTTCTTAGAAAATGACTTCACTTCGGACTTGGTTATTTGTCATCTTCATCATCATACTTGAATACCAATTGAAACCAATAAGAATCCTAGTTTCTCCCTGGTTACAACTTTTGTTAACATATTTGCAAGATTCTGGCTAGTGTGTATCTTTTCCAGCTTCAACTGTCCATCCTCCGACACTAATCATATGAAATGGTACTTGAGATGTATATGTTTAGTATTATAATGAAATGCAGAGTTCTTTGCAAGGTGTATGGCACTCTGGCTATCACTATATAACCTACCCAACTCCTGATTCTTACCCAATTCATCCAGAAACCTTTATAACCAAATTATTTCATTACTAGCCTCTGTAGCAGCAACATACACAACTTCCATTGTTGAGAATGCAACAACACATTGAAGTTTTGAAACCCAACTGACAGTTGTTCCACCTACAGTAAACACATACCCTGTTGTGCTCCTCCTCTTATCTCTATCACCCACCATATCTGCATCAACATATCCCTGTAGAGAAATGTTTGAACCACCAAAGCATAATGCTTGATTTTTGGTACCTCTCAAATACCTGAGAATCCACTTCAATGCCATCCAATGTTCTTTTCCTAGATTTTTCATGTACCTTCTTACAACTCCCACTGCATGTGCAATATCATGCCTTGTGCAAACCATTACATACAATAAGCTTCCAATTGTTTATGCATAAGGAACTTTAGACATATAACCCATTTCTTCCTGAGTCTTGGGATACTCCTCCTTACATAGTTTGAAATGGATAGCCAAAGTTATATTAACTGGTTTTTCCTTCTGCATATTAAATCTTTTCAACACCTTTTCTATGTACTCAGTCTGAGGCAATGTTAATTTTCGATTCTTCCTGTCTCTAGTTATTCTCATACCAAGGATTTGTTTTGCAGCACCCAAATACTTCATTACAAATGAGTTCACTAGTTTTCTTTTGAGCACGTTTATTTCCTACATGTTAGAACCTACAACAAGCATGGCATCTACATACAATAACAATATAATATAGCTGCCATCATTTTGTCTTTTGAGATAAACACAATGATCAGAGTGACATCTAGTATAACCTTGTTTAGACATAAACCTATCAAATTTTAGATACCACTGCCTTGGAGCCCATTTTAAGCCATACAAGCTCTTCTTCAACCTTCACACTAGTTTCTCCTTCCCTTTTACCTCATGGCTGATGCATATACATCTCTTCCTCCAAATCCATATGGAGAAAGGTTGACTTTACATCTAATTGCTCAAGATGCAAATCTTTAGTTACTACTAGACTTAAAATAGTTTTGATTGAAGTCATTTTAACACCAGGAGAAAATATCTCATCAAATTCTATACCATTTTTCTATGCAAACCCATTCACCACAAGTCTAGATTTATACCTTTTTCTGCCTCCATCTTCTTCCTTCAACCTATAAACCCATTTATTTTGAAATTCTATTTTACCTGCAGGAAACTTGACTAAGTCCCAAGTCTGGTTATGTGCTAAGCAGTCCATCTCTTCTTTCATGGCTTGCTCCCACTTCTTCCTAGTTTCTATCTGCATTGCTTATTCATGACATTCTAGTTCACCAGAATCAGTCAACAATACATAATATAATGAAGGAGAGTATCGTTCGAGGGGTCTACTTATCTTGGTAGATCTTCTAACACCACTTTCAGGTGTTTGAGGTGCCTGTTGTTGTTGTGGTTGTTGTTGTTGTTTTGGTTGTTGATCATTATGATTTTCAGGCACCATCACTTTTTCTGTGACCTCATCAAGCACTGCGTATTATCTGTTTTCTTTTTCCTGTTTCTTTTTTTGCAGCTAATCCTTATACAAAACCTTTTCATTGAAAATGAAATCTCTGCTTCTAATGATTTTGTGTTTTTCATAATCATAGAAGAAATAACCAAAATCATTAACACCATATCCAATAAAGGTAAATTTCTTTTATTTTGCCTCAAGCTTTGTTCTATTTTCTTTATTAATGTGGACAAAGGCTTCACAACCAAAAGTCTTTAAAAATGAGTAGTTTACCATTTTACCTGTCCATGCCTCCTCTAGAATAGCACCATCCAAGGAACTTGAAGGCCCTCTATTTGTAGATAAACAACAATATCTACAGCATCTACCCAAAATTGTAAAGGAAATCCTGCATGCAATCTCATGCACCTTGCACGCTCCATGATTGTCCTGTTCATCCTTTCTGACACACCATTTTCTTGTGGTGTTCTTAGAACTTCCTTCTCTCTGTGAATTCCATTCTTTGAACAATACCTATCAAACTCTTTGCTACAATATTCACCTCCATTGTCTGATCTGAGACACTTCAACCTTTTTCTTGTCTCATTTTCAACCAAAGATTTCCATTTCTTGAAAGTATCAAATACATCAGATTTATTTCAAATACAATAAATCCAGTTTTTTCTAGTTGCATCATCAATAAAAGTAACATAATAATGAGATCCACCAAGAGATGATACCTGTTCAAGTCCCCATACATCTGTATACACTTCGCTCTTCTTTTCTTTCCCAACTCTGAGGAATTTGACTCTCTTATGTTTTCCATAAACACAATTCTCAATGAATTTTAAATAAACATGCTTCAAACCTGGCATCCCCTTCTCACTCATGTCCCCAAGCCTATGATGCCACAATGTCGTATCTTCTCTTGTAGAGGTTAAGGCATTAACAAAATTAGAAATACCATTGCATAAATACAATGTACCAACCTTTTCTCCTTTTGTTATTACCAGGGATCCTTTAGTGACCCTCCAGGTGTTATTTGTAAAAGTAGTCACACAGCCTTCACCTCCCAATTACCTTGTTGAAATTATATTTTTCTTCAGATTTGGAACATTCCTTACCTCCTTCAATAGCCATTTATTTCCATTCCGTTGTTTTATGAAAAATGTACCCATTCTAATGATTTTACAGGGTTTATCATCACCCAATCGAACCTGTCCAAAATCTCCTTGAACATAATCATGAAAATGTTTCCTATTAGGTGTGCCATGGAATGAGGCCCCTAAATCTACCACCTAGGCATCAATAATATTTTCTAATTAAATAATCAAAGCATCTTGAAACACATCATCTTTCACATATGTTTCATGATTGTTTTCTTGTTGCGCATCTCCTTCTTTTCCCTTCCAAAAATTACAGTCTTTCTTCAAGTGTCCTTTCTTCCCACATTTCCTGCACACTATCCCCGATTTGGACATGGATCTACCTTTCCTTCACTTACTACGATATCCTGGTCTCTTTCCTCTTTCCATTTTTCTTCCCCTAGTCTCTTCAGTCAAAGCATTACCTGATGTCTCACCAGATCTTTTTCATCGCATTTCCTCGCTAAGGATTGCACCGACAACATCATCAAACTTTGAAGTACTAGATCCAGAGACAGAGTTACTAATGGCCATAACTAAACCATTCCAACTTTCTGGAAATGAGCACAAAAATAACAGAGCCCTAACTTCATCATCAAAAGTTACCCCTATAGAACTTAACTGGTTGGTAACTGTATTAAATTCATTTAAATGATCAACAATAGATCCACCTTCTAACATCTTTATATTAAATAAACGCTTCATAAGAAATACCTTATTTGAGGCCGAGGGTTCTTCATATAGTTCGTCCAATTCTGACATTAAACCCACTGTTTTTGTTTCCTTTGAAATATTAAAGGCTATCGACGCCACTAGGCATAGCCGTATTGTTCCAAGTGCCTTTCGGTCAAGAATATACCATTATGTGTCTATCATGCTCATTGGATTCTTTGTCTTTCTACTCAATGGTTGGTACAGATATTTTTGGTACAAATAATCTTCCATCTGCATCTTCTATAGCTAGTAGTTTTGGTCGTTAAATTTTTCGACCCTCAACCTACCATCTTCTTCCATTGCTCCCACTCGAACTAGGAACCCTTATCTCCTGCGATTTTATCAGCCAAATAGACCTTCATCTCTGATACCAGTTGTTAGAGAAATATATATTACAAAGCAATGGAACACATAAAATATATTGTAGAAATATAAACACAGAAAATGCATAAAACAAGAGAGACACAGATATACGTGGTTCACCCAATTTGGGCTATGTCCATGGGAAACAACTAGTCCTTCCTTTTATATTATCTAGAAAACTAAAGAGATACAACCTACAACAGATCCACTGTAATTCCCTCTTCACTCTCCAACAATCTCCTCTCTATTTCTCACTCGGAATATAGATCTACATAGACGCAATACAATTCCATCATATATAGCGAGGGGTTTCCTTCTAGGGCAAAAAACCCTAAATTAAACATAACTTCTACTGTTAGATCTCCACCTAATGAATGACCCAGATTGACTATGAAATTGCAACCCCCCCCCACCATATTCCCTTTGCAACATAAATATTGCAGGCGGTGTTGCAGCCACATTATGAACTGGGGTCCAATGCGACGATACCTCTAAATAAAGAAGATAATCAGGCTCCACACCCAATAATGGACACTGAGAGGACATACTACATAGTTCCGGGAGATAAGGGAGGCTGGAAAATTACACAACTACATAATTTAGAGGTTCAAGGAATGAGCTTGAGGATTTTGATTATGCAATGCATAGTTAGGGCTAAGATAAGAGAAAGGATTGTGCAATTCTAGAAGCCATGGCTAGAGCTTGAGCATAGAAACAATGCATTGCAGCAGTCCTGGGAGGCAGGAACTATGCATTGTGCAATGGCAAGGGGAAAGGTAGCAACTAGAGGACTAAAACTGCATAGTGTGCAGTTCTAGGAGCTTGGGTGAGGCCAATTTTCTTGGTCAGGAAGCCTTCTCAGAAATGGCTAAATGTAAGATTGGTTAGACTGATGTGAGCAGTGCTAATACTTCGATTATGATCTCACACTTAGAATACTTGATGACGCAACAACATAGATCACTCAGGACAATTAAAAAATGCATTCCCTCCATGTGACAACTTTATGACCCATTATGACAAGTGTGACACTTAAGATACACTTTTCGACCACCATGATGACACTTGTACGATGGTGCTTAAAGCTTTGCGAATGAGAGTGACAGATGTTTACATGGTTAGAAAATCTCATATACACAAATATAGACCCTTGAAACAACCATAACAGGCTTCTACACATTGTGCAACAATCAATAATGTGAAAATATGATAGTTTACCCAACTTGCAAAGGGGAGAAAAATACTTCAAGAAAGTACATGAAATGAATTTTGGTGTTTGCGACAACAACATGCAAGACCAAGGAAGGCTCTGAAATTGAGTGTAAGCCAAAATTGTGGAGGGTGTTGTAGTAGCTACAATAGAAAGATAACAAGAAGAAGGATCTCATGGTGATGGATTCAAGAAACCATGTTGAAAGAAGCCCGAATGTGGATGAGAATATTGTTTGTACATTAGTACAGAAGGAGGTGAATCTGAGTATCCTTTAGCAATAGGAAGAGAAAGAAATGACCAAACTCTTCCATATATAGATAAAAGTCAAGAAGACAAATATTGATTCTCTGTTTGACTCAGGATTGCAAGAAAATTTCATTACAGCAGAGCTAGTCAAGAAGTTGAGGTTGGAACTTTTTGACCATACAAATCCATATCCATTGGGATGGGTAAATAAGGATTCAGAGTTGAAGGTAACAAAATAGTGTAAAATTAAATTTTCTATTAGTGCTAATTTTACTGATGAAGTAGACCTAGATGTGGTTCCCCTTGATGTACGTGGAGTTGTGTTTGGGAGTCCATACATGTACATGTGTGATGCAATATTCATGAGGAGATCCAACCATTATCAGGTCTTCAAGGAAGGAAAATCATTCATCATCAACATGCATAAAGGCAAGTTGAAAACCTCACTGGTAAGTTCCAACCAAGCTAAGAAATTGATCAGTTCTGGAAAGAAGTATGTTTTATTGATTTAAAGAGAAATTAAGTCTGAAGAGGAGTTAATAAGAGGCAAGGTATCCCTAGAGGGGTGTACTAAGAAACTGAAACATGAATTGGAGGAATTATTACAGGCATACAAGGATTTTTTCCTGGATCCTAAATGGTTACCACCTAAGAGATAAGTGGAGCATGAGATCCAGCTATTGCAAGACTCCCCATTGTCAAATATTGGGTTATATAGGCAGGTTTTTATAAAATAAAGTGAGGTGAAGAAACAATTGTAGCAGGTGCTAGAACAGGGTGTCATTCGACCGAGCACATCACCATGTGGGTCACCCATCATCATTGTTCTGAAGGAGGGTTGGACTTGGCGGATGTGTATAAATTACAGGGCATTGAACAAAATCACGCTCAAGAATAGATATCCCCTACCCAAGATAGATGATCTGCTAGATATGTTGCAGCAAGAAAAGTGCTTCACCAAGTTGGACTTGAAGTTTGGATATCATCATGTTCGATTCAAGGTAGAAGATACATGGAAGACTGCCTTCAAAACCAGGCAAGGTATATATGAGTGGTTAGTCATGCCATTCGGCCTATGTAATGCACAAACTACATTTATGAGATTAATGAATGATGTACTATGCTCTTTTATAGATTCTTTTGTTATTTTCTATTTGGATGATATACTAGTATATAGTGATACGTGGGAGGAGCATATGTCACATTTGACGCAGGTGTTGGAAACATTGAAGAAGTGTTATAGACATTTTTGTGCCCTGCAACCAAAAGCATGAAATGTCCATAAACCAAGGGCTCCTAAGTCCCTAAAAGTGTTGTTCTAACTCCTAAAGGAACAACGTCAACAGATTACAGCTTCTCCCAGAAGTTCTCCATGAGAAAATGCTCAGAATTGGTCAAAACAGGATCATTTCAGCTGCTCCACTGGCTAGGTGCGTTGCATTGCACCTAAATACACTGTGAGGGTGTGTTTCATTTTAGAAGTCCCTTCTGTGGGCTGCGATGGGCGAGAAATGACAAATGGCAGTGTCATTCTGCGAGGTGGAGAGACAATGGAAGCTTCTAGAATCTTCTCCTGTGACACTTGCCTCACTGAATTCGACCAAGGATGAGTAAGAGGCCTTCAGTCTCCAAGTGGAAGCAAGAACTATCAAAGAGAAGACACTAATCAAACCACAAGCTGACTCATCCCCCTTATAGATATCTATATATGGATCCCTCATCCCAGAGATCCAGAGGCTGGAATTTTGCATATTGTAAGGAATTGTTGTTGGTTTTTTGAGACAAACATCAGATTGTTGGGTGATCTATGCTTTGTTTGAGGTGAAGAGGGGCTTCTTTGCTGGGAGGTTGATGCTGGGTCGGAACAACTGGTTGTAACTCCTCCTGGATCTTTTCTTGTTTATCAATAAAAACTATTTGAGTTTTCCTCCATGCTTTTGTATCATTGATGCTTGTTACATTTGTATGGTCAATTTACATCTGATCCTAGATTGTTTATGAATATAGATCCATGTCTTTGTATAGTGCTATGATTCTGTGATCTTATAGGTACTTTGTGAAGCTGGGCATGCAAGGGAGCAGGTAGCTGAGGACTATCAAAGAAGAGAGGGATCGAATCGAGGGATTAGCGCAAGACAGAGGTTGGTTTTTCTGTTCCTCTCTATCTATAATTCATAAAGGAAAGACAAAAGTAGTTTTTCTCTGTTTGTTTCTAAGGCAGCTATCACACCTTAGTGGGATAGAGCAGTTCTATATAGACACTTTTCCCTATAACAAAATGGCGACTCCACTGGGGAATTCATTAGTTTGTTTGTTTATCATTCTTTGTTTGTTTGTTTCATAAACTTATAAGTAGCATTCGAACTGCATTTGCCATAACAAATGCAAATTAGACAACTGCTGCTTCAATCCATTCACTGGATCTGTTTATGATTTAAACAACTGATTCACAAACTATCTGATTGCCCTTGTGATAGCTCTTAGATCCTCCTTAGATCTACCCCTGATTGTTGAATTACTGATTGCTTTTTACTCGGCCAAAAACCAAGAACTGAACTGCAAACTGTGACCCAGAACCCGAACAAAGTCTCATTTCTAGCCCAGCGCAGGTACTGTTAAGAGATTCTGAATTTCAGCGCACTTCCCGAGTGGACAACCTGCTCTCCATTTCAGATTCTCTGTGTTACAGGTGCGCTGATCAGACTAGCTCTGTGCATTTGTGGTTTTTGTGGTTCATTCTTTCCAGTTCTATTCCTGAATTTTGCTACCTGTGATCAGTATATGTCTGTTTGAAACCCCTTTACCTTGTTGTTATTCTGCCTCCTTTGTACAAAAGAACTGTAGATGTTTTTGTGTGTTTGTTGAGTCATTTACAGTTCTCCTTTGCAAAAGTAGCATAATTGTACTGTCGTCCTTTGATTTGAATCTGTCGCAAGTGTCGATTTCAATCGTAGGAAAGAGTTTGATTACTGTTGATGGTTGATTATCCTGTTACTATTGCTTTTGGTATGAATTTATAATTTTCTAGTGTCAAAAACAAGTATTCATTTCAAAATTGTAAGGTGTCGTAATCATCTCTATTTTTTATTTCGAAAAGAAGCTTGTTTATATTTGTCGCTTGAAAAGAAATTTAGATTTGTGCATCAACTTTCTTTTTAGCATCCATATACTAAGAAAGTCGAAAACAAATACATGCACGTGCATTTGCATATAGACAGTCTGTTTGGCTTGATTTAGGAAAGTGCATTTACAGTGTTCTCTTTGCTCTTTGTGAAAAGATTATGTCTTTCTTTTCCCTAGTAGCTAGGATTGTCATTGCATAAAAGAGATAAAAAGTTTGTTTATCATCTTTAGATTGCATTTTAGGAATTACATCTACATCTCGTGGTGAACCCGAAAGGCAAACTTCATAAACAAGATCAACTTAAAATAAATTCAATGAATCTAACAACGCTTTGGAACTTAACGCACAACATTTAAAGGTCTAGGCTAGAGACATATTCCAACGTCGTAAAGCCTGGTAACTATTGTTCTCACTGATGGTTGGGTGATTCCTCCACTTTGAGACGATAAGTGCCAGTACGGACTTGTGCACCCACGTACCGTCGAGTATATTTTGGGAGACCCCTATAGGCTTAAATCCTTTATCCATAGGAAGTCGTGTCTGCCGCCCTATCGATCGCAATGCACTGAACACAACATTCGGGAAGATTGACTGGCGTACCATAAAACGTATTCTGCAGTTTTGCGGTTGGTTTGGTACTCCCTCTACCTAGACTTCCAGAGCAGTCCCTTTCGTTCCTTTTCAGACTCCTTAACGGAAAAGGTCCATCTGAGCACTTGTCACTTCAGGCTCATTAAAAATCGAAGGAGACTAGAGTCAGCTTTTGTTTTTTCTTGACTCTTAAAAACTGAAAAAACAAGTTGTGTCAAAGCGTCTAAAAAATTATTTTAAATGGAATATTCATTACCCCTTTTCCTACGTTGATCTTGGGTTGAGAAAATGGAGTCCACCAACCAAGGAATTCCCCTTGGAGGAAATCCTAGTCCCTTCTCCTCTTGGGGAGATGTTGGTGCACCCCATATGGCCACATTGTCGCTTCCAGGACTGACAATTGGTTTTCTTGTATGGCTCTCCTCAACCTCTGTCGTTCAGAACACCACTATTCCTGAACAATCGAATCAGAAATTAGACGAGTCCAGAGTTACCCACCAACCTTCTACTTCCTCTAATTCTTCCTCTCCTCCTTCCTCTTCGCTTGATGGAGCTAGTAAAGCCAAAAGTCAAGTACCTAAGGAGAAGAAAGAAAAGAAGAAGAAAGAGAAGAAGAAGAAGGAGCCAAAAGCGAATGGGGGCAAACGAGTTTCGTCTAACGAAAATCCACACACTGCACCGACCAGGCCTAAATCGCCATGTGTCATTTGCAAGGGAGACCACTATCACAGAGATTGTCCTTGCATCCCTCGGATCTTAAGGGACTGGTCTCCCCGTTTGCACAACCCGGTGTCGTCAACCTCTGATGATCATGTTGAAAACACACCGTCAACTAGTGAAAGTGAAGCCCCAGGACAAAAAGGAAAATATAGATTTCCTTGTAAACTGTGCGAAGGCGATCACGCAGTCCACCGTTGTCCCTTCTTAGATGAAGCTAAAAGAGTTTTGGATGATCGTCCGGTTTCACCGGTACGACTTCCTCCCGGATATAAAAAACTCTTGCCAAGTCCATCACCAGTTGAAAATCCGGCTGGCCCGCTCAGGTGGTCGGCTGAAGCATCTATCATTGAAGATAAACCATCTGAATCCATACCAGATGAAAGTCAAAAGGTCGAGGCGGCAGTTGACCCGGTCTTGCCTTCAGAGGTTCCGTCTTCAGATGATACACTCACTGAAGAGAACAAGGATGACACCGTCCAAATTCTTTTCATAAGCACAGACTCCAACGAACATGGGGGCAATTTACCCGTTCCTTTACCGCAGGAAGGAAGTTCGTCAGAGTCGTACCCGACCGTCTATTTGGTCCCACCTCCAAGCAACCTAGTTGTCTCCTTCGACTGGAACCAACTAAGCAGACCCCGTTTACCAGCTAGTGTACCATTCCGAATTATTGTTCAAATATATAGAATGGTTATGGCTGGTACCATCATAGATGAGGGGGCTTCTGTGAGTATCCTTTCCTCGACTGCTTGGAAAGCGCTTGGTTCACCATCACTTTTGCTTGAAATGAGAAATCTGACAGGCTTTGATAAAGGAACCAGTCGACCATTAGGGATCCTTCCCAATGTGCCCATAACATTGAGAGGGAAAACCGTTCACATGAATGTGATGGTAGTTCAAGGACCCTTGGATTACAATCTACTCCTTGGACGAGACTATATTTATTGCATGAGAGCCATTGTCTCATCACTCTTTAGAGTGATGTGTTTTCCGCACGAAGGAAGAGGGGTCAAGCTCGTAGACCAGCTTTCATTTCCTGGATCACACATAGCAAATAGTCATATACCATCCCTAAATGGTTTTTTCACGCAAGAAATGTCTCAATCTCCAGTCCGTTCACCTGATGAGCGCGAGTGATTCGGGGGGACATGACTGAAACCCAGGGGGCATGCACCCTGGTCTGCTTCGGCAGGAAAACTTCGGGTATAAGGTAGGTTTTCGCGAGAGAATATAACCTCCATACTCCTGTCCGTGATTGGAAGGGCGAGTTGGACTGGAACAAGATCCTCTTGTCAAAGTTATGTCAGGGATGGTCACGCCATACCATCGCTCACCTTTGTTTATTTTGGTAGACATCGCCGAAGAAGTGTTTTGTTTGCGTTGTGAATAGAACAATCTTTGGGTAACCTGTAAGAGGTAGGCCTCTCTCGGTAAAACAAATGTTTTAACGGACTAAAGAAGGGGTAACCTTGAAACTCTGTTTTATACCTGGGGGCATGCAAACCTTTTGGAGTGCAAGCGAAGAGCGACTATTTATTTTTTTAAATTTATAGGACCTCTAACCCTTTAAACTCGTAGGATTGGTCGTCTCCTAACTTGCATAAAGAAAGGATGTGGGGAAAAACTCTAAAAATTGTCGTTTTATATGAGACATTCTTATCATACGACTGGATTAATCGAGCAGTTTTAGCACATAGTTCAAGCTCGTTAAAAAATAAACATAAGACACGAGAAAATGTTTCCACCCGCATTTAAGCTCGTTAAAAAATGAACTATTCCCCGGTAAATAACCATCGTGAATGTAGTACTTCAGCCATTAAAGCCTTGGTCGTGTTTGCACCGTCACCTCCACTTTTTCATTGGCCGATCATTCACCTCCATTTGATTGTTTACCTATTTTGAGGAACAACTGCGAAGAGTGACCTCACTAGCCATCCTTGTGACACTGCCGTGATTGGAAAATTCCAAACCGTACCTGGAATCAGCTACTACCCATGTTATCACTCGTTCCTCAAAAGACGAGTCTCCTTTAAGCTCTTTTCAACTGACTCGTAAAATATGAAAAGATTGCCGAGTCCTTGGCCTTTCCAGCTCGTTAAAGGGACAGGAAGTGCTATCCCTCCTCTAGATTTTAATCTTTTTGGACCTGAGGGATTATTACACAAAAAGATCGAGCGCTTGTTTTGTTCGGCTCGTTAAAAGTATCAAGAATTCATCCCTTCTGTATTGTTTTATACTTTTTCGGACTTAAGGGATTAGATGACGAAAAAGGAATTTTGGAGTTACCTTTACGTTCCTTTTCAGACTCTCTAAAATTGAAAAGGACTGAGTTATCTTTGTCGTTAAACTTGTTAAAAAGATTAATAGCGACAAACTTGTCTATAGACGAGAACGAGTTTCACTATCGCTAGGCTCGTTAAAACATAGCGATGGGTTTGCCCGAAGGGAAAATTATAGAACAAGCATATGTTATCCTCCTCAAGCTTGAAAAAAATAAAGAGGTACTGGTCAGCAATGACTGGGGAAAATTGGGAAGAAAACTCAAAGAAACTTTATTGGTAGCAAGTCGCTCTTGAACATGACACTTTCGCTCCGTGTCCGAGTCGGGTTGGGTTGTTTCATTCATCGGTCACATCACCATGGTCACGCCATACCATCCACATTTGGGGTTACGGCTACCAATCCATCACATCAGTGTCGCCGATATGTTCAAGCAAAGTCATTCAGAGAATTCACCTGTGTCTCACCCACTACCATACATTATACTCCATTCTTTCATGACCGCCACCCTGAACCTTATATCACCAGATCGTTTTCACCTCCATTAAAATCATTTGCTCCATTTCGTGTCATTGATGTGGGATTCATTAAGGCCCTCCTGTGACGGATCACTTCTTGTCAACATCAGCTCATTATCCAAGAAGTTGATCTAGGAACACCCCATTCAGTACTTTGAAGCTTGCATGCCTCAATGGCAAGTTTCTCACTTCCGGCGATAGGTTTACATCAATGGCCTTCGACCGAAAGACTTTGCGTGGTGTTCGATGCCAAGTCCTTTGTTCACATCACGTGAATTGTACTGCAATACCTTGAGGGTCATTATCATTATCGGTGATCCCTCTCGCACTTGTTAACAGTTTACATCATTGACTGGTAATCAAGCGATGTCTTTCCATGTTCGACTTCAGAACATTTCTCACATGGATCGACTTGTACTCTGAGTGAAGATCGGACGAGATTGAAGACCCCAGATCTAGTTTCATCCATCCGGGCTGCGATATATATTCAGGGAAATAAAGGCATTGAATGTACATCATTGCTGCACAAATAATCATCCACTCAAAAGGATGATGGCTCTATCAGAATCATCAGTCTACACTCAGACGGTTGTCTGTCCTATGTACATGAAAATGAATTTATAAAGTTGAGCATGGGAATGCCCGCCTCAGCTAGATCATGAAAAATAGTATGAAGATAATGTATTGTATTGTATCTTATTACAGGTCTCCTCCCAGCATTGAAAGAACTTCGGATCCTCATAATAAAGCATTTCACCCGACACCAAAAGGTTAACGGCCTCATACTTTAGGGGGCAACTGTTATAGACATTTTTGTGCCCTGCAACCACAAGCATGGAATGTCCATAAACCAAGGGCTCCTAAGTCCCTAAAAGTGTTGTTCTAACTCCTAAAGGAACAAGGTCAACAGATTACAGCTTCTCCCAGAAGTTCTCCATGAGAAAATGCTCAGAATTGGTCAAAACAGGATCATTTCAGCTGCTCCACTGGCTAGGTGCGTTGCATTGCACCTAAATACACTGTGACGGTGCGTTGCATTTCAGAAGTCCCTTCTGTGGGGTGCGATGGGCGAGAAATGACAAATGGTAGTGTCATTCCGTGAGGTGGAGAGACAATGGAAGCTTCCAGAATCTTCTCCTGTGACACTTGCCTCACTGAATTCGGCCAAGGATGAGTAAGAGGCCTTCAGTCTCCAAGTGGAAGCAAGAACTATCAGAGAGAAGACACTAATCAAATCACAAGCTGACTCATCCCCCTTACAGATATCTATATATGGATCCCTCATCCCAGAGATCCAGAGGCTGGAATTTTGCATATTGTAAGGAATTGTTGTTGGTTTTTTGAGACAAACATCAGATTGTTGGGTGATCTATGCTTTGTTTGAGGTGAAGAGGGGCTTCTTTGCTGGGAGGTTGATGCTGGGTCGGAACAACTGGTTGTAACTCCTCCTGCATCTTTTCTTGTTTATCAATAAAAACTATTTGAGTTTTCCTCCATGCTTTTGTATCATTGATGCTTGTTACATTTGTATGGTCAATTTACATCTGATCCTAGATTGTTTATGAATATAGATCCATGTCTTTGTATAGTGCTATGCTTTTGTGATATTACAGGTACTTTGTGAAGCTGGACGTGAAAGGGAGTAGGTAGCTTAGGACTATCAAAGAAGAGAGGGATCGAATCGAGGGATTAGCGCAAGACAAAGGTTGGTCTTTCTGTTCCTCTCTATCTATAATTCATAAAGGAAAGACAAAAGTAGTTTTTCTCTGTTTGTTTCTAAGGCAAATGTCACACCTTAGTGGGATAGAGCAGTTCTATATAGACACTTTTCCCTATAACAAGAAGCACTAGTTGCTAGAAAATATCAAGAAGTGCGAGTTTTCGCAGTACTATTTGGTCTATCTGGGGTTTGTGATCGGTGGAGGGCAAGTGAAGATAGATCCTTCCAATACGGAGGCATCATGAAATGGTTAGTTCCTACTAATTTTTCTGAGGTTAGGAGTTTCATTAAGGCAACACAATACCTAAGGAAGTTCATAACCTAATTTTCGATAGTAGAAGCATTACTCCATGCCATAACAATAAGTGGCAAGAGTTTCCAGTGGGGAAATGGTCAACAAAGGGCTTTCGAGGAGCTAAATAAGAATCTTAGCCAAGCACCACTTCTGGCATTACCAGACTTGAAGCAACCCTTTAAAGTGGAAACAAATGTGAGTGGGTATGCTATGGGAGTTGTCTTGATGCAGGGGGGAAGGCATGTATGCTACCATTATGTAGTATTTCATGTATTGGCCCTTAATTACCCTACCTATAACAAGGAGCTCTATGAAATGGTGCAAGTTTGATGCACTATTTGATGGGAAAGGAGATAGTAATACACATATATCACCAACATTTATAGTACTTGCAGGCCCAAAGTAAGCTACAACAGACCAGGCATTACATGTTGATGGGGTTTTTACACCAGTTTCATTTGGTGATAAAGTATAAGAACAAAAGCACAAACAATTTGGATGACATTACCTCAAGGCCACCCACATCAAAGATCATAGCTTTGGGGAATCTCATGCATATGGAGCCATTCACCCATGATGCATACAGAGAGGCATATTCAAAATATTAGGAATTCAAGGATGAGTATTAGTAGTTGCAGAGTTAGAGTCATGTGCACGATGGTGATAGCTCAATTGACTACCATCTCTAGGATGGGTTACTCTACAAACTAGATAAGATGTGTGTTCCTAAAGGTGATTGATTATAGTTGATCAGAGAGGCTCACACCTCCAAGGTTATAGGAAAATTTGGTGTAGGGAAGACCCTGACTAACTTGTAGAGGTGTGTGTATTAGCCCAAGATGCAAGAGCGGGTAGCTAGTTTCATAAGAGGATGCATTCTTTGTTGTACCAACAAGGCTAGAAATAGGAAATAGGGTCTATATCATCCCTTACCTATACCTACTTGTCCTTGGGAAAAAATTTCCATGTACATTATGGGAGGTTTACAGACAACCAGGAAGGGACATGAATACTTATTTGTGGTAGTTGATAGGTTTCGTAAGATGTGTGTTTTGATGCCCTATAAAAATACCATTAGCATGAAAGAAGCATCAAACTTGTTCTTTGGATAGGTTTGGGTGCACTTTGGGATACCAAGGAGCATCATTTCAGACAAGGATACACTATTTCTCAATGCATTATGGACTACATTGTGGGAGAGGACGGAAACAAATTTTAAGAGATCTACAACATTCCTTCCACAGATAGATGGGTAGACAGAAGTAGTTAAGAGGACTGGGTGCAGCTTCTTAGGGGATACAACTAGAAGAATTTGAAGATCTGGGTGTAAAATATGGTATATATATAACATTATTACAACATAGTAGTCCACGCTTATACAGGAAAGTCTCCATTTGAGATTTGTTTTAGAAATTTTCCACCTTCACCTTTGGATATTGCATATGGGCAATGAGTGATGGAATATATTACACGAGATGATTTGACAGTTGAACAATTTATAGAGAATATCAAGAAGATCCATCTACAGGTACAAGAAACACTGAAAAAGTCATAGGAGAATTATAAGGCTAGGAATGATTAATACATAACAGAGAGTTAATTCAAGGTGGTAGACAAAGTATGGTTATAGTTGAACAAGGAGAGGCTACAGGGGCCTGGTAAGAAAAAAAGGCTATGAGGTATGGTCCCTTTGAGATACTAAAAAATGTGTCGATAATTCCAATCAACTCACCGTATATCCACATTTACTCAATTATGAATGTAGAGAATTTGAAACTCTATGCGCCTTCCATGCTAGATCAGGAAGAGGAATAGGTCCTCCCTTCTATGGAGGATTTGGCACCAGATGCTCAGGAAGAGTTGACAAAAGATATAGTTTTACAAAAGAGCTCCAGAGCTACAACATAGGGGCAGCATGACCTTTGGCAGATTCGATTGAGGGAACAACTTCTAGGAAAATCTAAATGGTACACCAGAGAGAAGGTGGAGGAAAAATATCCTCACCTCATTCAGTAGAAGCTTCTATGGAACAAAAGCTTGCAAAAATTGAGATTTGTCATATATATTGGATCAGTATGTTGTTTTTCATCCATCTTGATTCATTTATAGTGGAAAAATTGGAGGAATCAACTCATAGGAATGTTTTTACCAGCGGGACCCAGTTTGGAAAACGGGGTCTAACACCTTCTGGGAGAATTTTGAGGCATCAAATGATGTTTTTTAGGGGTAAAACTTTGTTGTTGTAATTAATCATCATTTGATGATATTATACACACATATATCTTTCCAACAGTGTAATAAGTGCATCAACTAGAGTCCATATGCAAAAGTTATGCCACTCATAAGTTGACCTTCTTATTTTGACACCTATAGTTTGGGAGGATGCAACGTCAGCCTCCATTGTTCATCGAAAAGGGGCTAGACACATGATTATGATGTAGAATAATATAGAAGAGTCTACATTGTCTCTATTTAAGAGTTGATGTAGTCAAATTTAACCACTATTAGGCTATTAGGTTGTGTTATAACCGGGCCACTAGGAGGAAGAAACATTCCATTCTTTCGAGAGTATTTTGTTCCATAGTTGAGCAAAGATAGCCAAGAGAGATAGGAGGTAGAGAACAAAGAGAGGATTTGTGCACTATAGTAGCCCTTAGGCCACAAACATTACTTCTTTGTACTTGCATCCATATTTCTAGATAGAGTAAGAGAGTGAAACAACATCTCCTTCCAACTAGGTTTTCTTTGAAAGGGTTTCCTAAAGAGCATATCTTGTGTCTTATGTGAGTGTGTGAGATTATTTTGTCGTTCTCTACTTTTATGTATAATTTCCATTAGCACGCATGCACTAAACACAGTTAAATCTACATATATTAATGTTTAATAAAACTGTAATAATGTAGAATCTCATATTTTCAATATAATATTATCAGATATGTTGTGATGAATTGTCCAATGGAATATCCATGGAAGTTTATGGATCAAGTGAATTTTCTAGTTTTCTTAGACACTCAATTGTTCATAGAGAAATATTCATACATTACATGGTAGAAGGTGAATGAGATATTCTCAACAAGAAGTTTTAAAGAAGAACTTGAAGACCGACATGTGTATATCAATTCCTAAATGTCAATATTACACAAGATTGCATGCACTTACTGTTGGCTTGAGGGGGTCTGACCCAGGTTCAGCCTTAGTTAGTCAAAAAAATCCGTACACTCTTGGCCCTTTCAGCATTAACCTATAAAGCGCGAACTGAAGTCTCACCCGTAGTAGTATGGGCGGATGTTGGAACCAAGTTTCAGCACCCTTGAGATGGTTGTGATGTTAGTTTATTCCGGCTATACCTAGCTTCATGCAGGTTTCTTAGCCCTATGTTCCACCCTTCAGTACCTTCGTGAAAGGGTACAATTGGTTTTCATGTAGCCCTACCTTGTCGCTCCGGGTTTTTCACGCTGCTAAGGCAGCGATCTGTGATATCTCCCAAACTAGGCTAAGTGTCTTACTTATCTTATTAACCGATCTTAGTTAGCTTCGCGTAAATAGATGTTCTTACTCACATTCACTTAACAAAAACATTTACATACATTCGCACATCATATAAGAATTATAAGTGGAATCCATAACCAACATAACAAGATGCATAACAGGAAATAAAGACACAGAAACTGCAGAATAATTCTCTTTGTTGATAATTCCAGACAATTACAGACTCAACCCGCCCTACGCACTCAGTTGCAGGGGTCCTCGCACTCAACTGCAGGGGTCTACGCACTTAGATGCTGTTATAGACATTTTTGGGCACTGCAGCCCCAATCATAAATGTCCATAAACTAAGGGCTCCTAAGTCCCTAAATGTGTTGTTCCAACCCCTAAAAGAACAAGGTCAACTGATTACAGCATATCCCAGAAGTTCTCCATGAAAAACTACTCAGAACTGGTCAAAACTGGACCATTTCACCTACTCCATAGTCAAAGTGCGTTGCATCCCACCTGAATACACACAGTAGGTGCGATGCATGTTGAAAATCCCTTCTATGGGGTAACATGGGCGAGAAGGGACAAATGGCAGGGTCAATGTGCAAGGTGGAGGAGCATGGAATCTTCCAGAAACTTCTCCTGTGACACTTGCCTCTCTGCATTCGACCAGGGATGAGTAAGAGATCATCAATCTCCAAGTGGAATCAAGAACTGTCAGGGAGAAGACACTAATCAAATCTCAAAAGCTGACTCACCTCCCTTGCAGACATCTATATATGGATCCCTCATCCCAGAGATCTAGAGGCTGGAATTTTGTATCTTGTAAGGAAGTGTTGTTGGTTTCTTGGTGCAATATCATAGTGTTAGGTGATCTAAGCTTTTCATGAGGTGAAGAAGGGCTTTCTTGCTGAGAGGATGATGTTGGGTTAGAACAATTGGTTGTAATCCTCTTTGCTCTTTCTTGATTATCAATAAAGTTGTTCAATTTTTCCTCCACATTCTTGTATGATTGATGATTTATGCATTTGTGTGGTCAATATACATCTGGTCCTGTATTGTTTATGATAATAGATCTATGTTCTTGGATAGTGTTATGCTGCTTTGATTCTACAGGTACTCTTTGAAGCTGGGTAGACAAGGAAGCGAGTGGCAAAGACCTATCAGAAGAGAGAGGAAACGAGCAAGGAACCAAGCACAAGACAGAGGTTGGTCTCCTTATTCTTCTCTCATCTATTTCTCATAAAGGAAAACGAAAGTAGTTTTTAGTGTTTTTGTTTCTAAGGTAGCTACCAGCCTTAGTGGGACTAGCAGCTTTGTATAGACACTAGTTTTCCCAATAACAAAATGGCAACTCCACTGGGGAGCGAACAGATTGTTTGTTGATCTACATTTGTTTACTTTATAAACTTACAGACGAAGCCTGAAGTCAAGCTAGCTAGCCTTCGAACTACATTTTCTATGCAAGTGCAAAGTAGATCAACGCTGCTTCAGTCTATCTCCGGGTTTTGTTTATGAATTAAACAATTGATTTACAAGCTATCTAATTGCCCTCGTGGTGGCTCTAGTAACCTCCTTAGATCTACCCCTGTGATTGATTTACTGATTACCACTTGCTCGGCCTAAATCCCTGAACTAAACTGCAAACTGTGACCCGGAATCCAATCAAAGTCTCGTCCCTGGTCCAGCACACTGTCTGTTCTATGAAATTCAAATGCATCGCACTTCCTGAGTGTAGTAGGTGCGTTGCTTTTCAGTTTCACTGTGTTACAGATGCGCTGATCAGACAAGGCCTTGTTCCTAAATTTTGGTTTCTGTGTTCACTCTTTTTAGCTCTATTCAGGAGTTTTGTTGCCTGTAGTCAGTACATCTCTGTTGAAACCCCTTTCCTTGTTGTTATTCCGCCTCCATTGTGCAAAGAACTGTAAATGTTTTTATGTATTTTTGAGTCATTTTCAGTTCTCCTTTACAAAGAAGTAGCATAATCGTACTGTCATTTCTTGATTTGAAAGTGTCGCAAGTGTCGTTTTCAGTCATAGAAGAGAATCTGATTGTTCTTGATATTTGATTACACTGTTACTCTTGTATTTGATTTGAATTAGTATTTTTTCAAGTGTCGAAAGCAAGTTTTCAATTCAAAATAACAAAGTGTCGTCATTGTCCTCATTTTGTTTTGAAAACAAACTTGATTAGTAATTGTCGCTTTGAAAAATAATTCAGATTTGTGCTTAGCTTTCTTTTTATCATTCACACTTTAAGAAGGCTAAAAACAAATACATGCATGTGCATTTGCATTTAGACTGTTTGTTGGTTTGATTTAGGACAGTGCATATAGTGTGTGCTCTCTGCTCTTTGTTGAAAGAACGCCATCTCTCTTTCCTTAGTAGCTAGGATTTTCATTGCAAAAGGAAGATTAAACGACTGTTTATCATCTTAGATTGCATTTTAGGAATTGTACATCTACATCACGCGGTGAACCTGAAAGGCAAATTTCTTAAGCAAGATCAACCATAAAATAAATTTAATGAATCTAAAAATGCTTTGGAACCTAATGCACAACATTTAGAAGTCTATGCTAGAGACATATTCTGGTGTCGTAAAGCCTAGTAACTATTGTTTTCACTATTGGTTGGGTGATTCCTCCACTTTCAGACGATAAGTGCCAGTACATCAATAAGTGCCAGTACATCGATCGCAATGCACTAAACACAACATTCGGGAAGATTGACTGTCGTATCGTAAAAAGTATTCTGCAGTTTTGCGATTGGTTTGGTAATCCCTCTGTCTAGATTTCCAGAGCATTCCCTTTCGTTCCTTTTCATACTCCTTAATGGAAAAGGCCCATCTGAGCACTTGTCACTTCAGGCTCATTAAAAATCGAAGGCGACTAGAGTCATCTTTTGTTTTTTCTCGACTCTTAAAAATTGAAAAAACAAGTTGTGTCAAAGCGTCTAAAATTTATTTTAAACAGAATAATCATCACCTTTCCTATGTTGATCTTAAGTTGAGAAAAATGGAGTCCACCAACCAAGGAGTTCCCCTTGGGGGAAATCCTAGTCCCTTCTCCTCTTGGGGAGATGTTGGTGCACCCCATATGGCCACATTGTCTCTTCCAGGATTGACAATCGGCTTGCCCGTATGGCTCTTCTCAACTTCTGTCATTCAGAACACCGTGATACCTGAACAATCAAGTCAGGAACTTAACGATACCAGAGTTACCCCCCAACCCTCTACTTCGCCCAATTCTTCCTCTCCTCCTTCCTCTTCGCTTGATGAAGCTGGTAAAGCCCAAAATCAAGTAATTGAGAAGAAGAAGGAGAAGAAGAAGAAGGAGCCAAAGGCAAAAAGAGGCAACCAAGCATCGTCTAGCGAAAATCCACACACTGCACCGACCAGGCCTAAATCGCCATGTGTCATTTTCAAAGGAGACCACTATCATCGAGATTGTCCTTGCATCCCTCGGATCTTAAGGGACTGGTCTCCTCATTTGCACAATTCGGTGTCATCAACCTCTGACGATCATGTTGAGCATACACCGTCAACTAGTGAAAGTGAAGCCCTTGGACAAAAAGGAAAATATAAATTTCCTTGTAAATTGTGTGAAGGCGATCACGCCGCCCACCGTTGTCCCTTCTTAGATGAAGCTAAAAGAGTTTTGGACGACCGTTCGGTTTCATCGTTACGACTTCCTTCTGGATATAAGAAACTCTTGCCGAGTCCGTCACTAGTTGAAAATCTGGCTGACACGCCCTTGTGGTTGGCCGAAGCGTCTATCATTGAAGATAAGCCATCTGAATCCATACCAGACGAAAGTCAAAAGGTCGAGATGGAAGTTGACCCAGTCTTGCCTTCAGAAGGTCCATCTTCAAATGATACAGCCACCGAAGAGAACAAGAACGACACCATTCAAATTCTCTTCGTAAGCACAGACTCCGATGAACATGGGGGCAGCCTACCCGTTCCTTTACCGCAGGAAGGAAGTTCGTCAGAGTCATATTCGGCCGTCTATTTGGTCCCACCTCCAAGCAACCTGGTTGTTTCCTTTGACTGGAATATACTAGGCAGACCCCGTTTACCGGCTAGTGTACCATTTCGAATAATTGCTCAAATATATAGAATGGTCATGGCCGGTACCATCATAGATGAAGGGGCTTCTGTAAGTATCCTTTCCTCAACTACTTGGAAAGCGCTTGGTTCACCATCGCTTTTGCCTGATATGAGAAATCTAACAGGCTTTGACAAAGGAACCAGTCGACCGTTAGGGATCCTTCCCGATGTGCTGATAACATTGAGAAGGAAAATCGTTCACATGAACGTAATGGTAGTCCAAGGACCCCTGGATTATAATATACTCCTTGGACAAGACTATATTTATTGCATGGGAGCCATTGTCTCCTCACTCTTTAGAGTAATGTGCTTTTCGCATGAAGGAAGAGTGGTCAAGCTCGTAGACCAGCTTTCATTCCCCGGTTCACACATAGCAAATAGTCATATACCAACCCTGAATGGTCTTTTCACGCAAGGAATGTCTCATCAATCCCTAGTCCGTCCTCCTGATGAGCGCGAGTGATTCAGAGGATATGACTGAAACCCAGGGGGCATGCACCCTGGCCTGTTTCGACAGGAGAACCTTGGGTATAGGGTGGGTTTCCGTGGAGAGTATATGACTGGCCTGACACACCCGTCCATTTTGGAAAATGGGATTAAACCGGAATAAGATACCTCGTTAAGGTAGGCCTTTCCTGATAAAACAAATGTTTTGTTTGCAAATTGAGGGGTAACCTAAAAAGGTAGGCTTTTCCCGATAAAACAAATGTTTTGTCTGCAAATGGAGGGGTAACCTGGAAACTCTACTTCACTATACCTGGGGGCATGCAAACCTTTTCGCGTGCAAGCGAAGAGAGACCATTTATTTTTTAAATTTATAGGTCCTCTAACCCTTTAAACTCATAGGATTGGTCGTTTCCTAACTTGCATAAAGAAAGGATGCAGGGCAAAGCTTTGAAATAATGTCGTTTTTATAGACATCCTTATTATACAACAGATTATCGAGCAGTTTTAACGCGGAATTCAAGCTCGTTAAAAAATAAACATAAGCACTGAGCAAGTGTTTCCCCCAGCGTTTAAGCTCATTAAAAAATGAACCAATTTCCAGTAAATAACCATCGTGAATGTATTACTTCAGCCTTTGAAGCCTTGGTCGTGTTCTCATCATCACCTCCACTCTGTATTGGCCGATCATTCACCTCCACTTGATTGTTTACCCCTTTTGAGGAATAGCTACGAAGAGTGATCCTGTTAGCCATCCTTGTGACACTGCTGTGATTGGAAAATTCCAAACCTTACCTAGAATCAGCTGCTACCTGAATCTATCACTCATTCCTCAAAAACGAGTCTCCTTTAAGATCTTTTCAACTAACTCGTAAAATATGAAAATATTGCTGACCTATTGGCCTCTCCAGCTCATTAAAGTGACCGGAAGTGCTATCCCTCCTTTAGATTTTAATCTTTTTGGACCTGAGGGATTATCACACAAAATGATCAAGCGCTTGTTTTGTTCGGCTCGTTAAAATTACTGAAAATTCATCCCTTTTGTATTATTTTATACTTTTTCGGACTTAAGGGATTAGATGACGAAAAATGATTTTTGGAGTTTCCTTTACGTCCCTTTTCAAACTTTCTAAAATTGAAAAGGACCGAGTTATCTTTGTCATTAAACTCGTTAAAACCTAATAGCGACAAACTTGTCCATAACAGACAAGAACGAGTTTCACTATCACTAGGCTCATTAAAACATAGCGATGGGTTTGCCTGAAGGGAAAATTATAGAACAAGCATATGTTATCCTCCTCAAGCTTGACAAAAATAAAGAGGTACTGGTCAGCAATGACTAGGGAAAAATTGGGAAGAAAACTTGAAGAAACATTGTTGGTAGGAAGTTGCTCTTGAACATGACACTTTCACTCCGCATCCGAGTCAGGTTGGGTTGTTCCATTCACTGGTCACATCACCATGGTTCCATCACACCATCCACATTTGGGGTTAATGCTACCAATCCATCATGTTAGTGTTGCTGATATGTTCAAGAGAAGTCACTCAGAGAATTCACATGTGTCTCACCCACTATAATACATTTTCGCTCCATTCTTTCATGATCGCCACCCTGAACCTTATATCACCAGATCGTTTTCACCTCCATTAAAATCATTTGCTCCGTTCTGTGTCATTGATGTGGGATTCACTAAGGCCCTCCTATGATGAATCGCTTCTTGTTGACATCAGCTCATTATCCAAGAAGTTGATCTAGGAACAACCCTTTCAGTACTTTGAAGCTTGCATGCCTCAATGGCAAGTTTCTCACTTCCGTCGACAAGTTTACATCAATGGCCTTTGACCGAAAGATTTTGCGTGGTGTTCGATGCCAAGTCCCTTATTCACACCATATGAATTGTACTGCAGTACCTTGAGGGTCATCATCATTATCGGTGATTCCTCTCAGGCCTGTTAACAGCTTACATTATTGGCTGGTAATCAGGCGATGCCTTTCCATGTTCGACTCCAGAACATCTCTCACGTGGATCGACTTGTACTTTGAGTGAAGATCGAGCAAGTTTGAAGACCCCGGATCTAGTTTCTTCCATCCGAGCTGTGATATATATTCAGGAAAATAAAAACATCAAATGTACATCATTGCTGCACAGATAAGCATCCAATCTAAGGGATGATGGCTCTACCAGAATCATCAGTCTACACTCAGACGATTGTCTGTCCTATGTACATGAAAATGAATTTATAAAGCTGAGCATGGGAATGCCCGCCTCAGCTAGATCATGAAAATATTATGAAGATAATGTATTGTATTGTATCTTATTACAGGTCGCCTTCCAGCTCGAAAAAACTTTGGATCCTCATGATAAAGCATTTCACCTGACATCAAAATATTAACGACCTCATGCTTTAGGGGGCAACTGTTATAGAAACTTTTGGGCACTACAACCCCAATAATAAATTTCCATAAACTAAGGGTTCCTAAGTCCATAAAGGTGTTGTTCCAACCCCTAAAAGAACAAGGTCAACTAATTACAGCATCTCCCAGAAGTTCTCCATTAAAAACTACTCAGAACTAGTCAAAACTGGACCATTTCACCTGCTCCATAGTCAATGTGCATTGCATCCCACCTGAATACACACAGTAGGTGCGATGCATGTTGAAAAGCCCTTCTATGGGGTGCTATGGGCGAGAAGGGACAAATGGCAGGGTCAATCCGCAAGGTGGAGGAGCATGGAATCTTCCAGAAACTTCTCCTGTGACACTTGCCTCTCTGCATTCGACCAGGGATGAGTAAGAGATCATCAATCTCCAAGTCGAATCAAGAACTATCAGAGAGAAGACACTAATCAAATCTCAAAAGCTGACTCACCTCCCTTGCAGACATCTATATATGGATCCCTCATCCCAGAGATCCAGAGGCCGGAATTTTGTATCTTGTAAGGAAGTGTTGTTGGTTTCTTGGTGCAATATCATAGTGTTGGGTGATCTAAGCTTTTCATGAGGTGAAGAAGGGCTTTCTTGCTGAGAGGATGATGTTGGGTCAGAACAATTGGTTGTAATCCTCTTTGCTCTTTCTTGATTATCAATAAAGTTATTCAAGTTTTCCTCCACATTCTTGTATGATTGATGATTTATGCATTTGTGTGGTCAATATACATCTGGTCTTGTATTGTTTATGATAATAGATCTATGTTCTTGGATAGTGTTATGCTGCTTTAATTCTATAGGTACTCTTTGAAGCTGGGTAGACAAGGAAGCGAGTGGCAAAGACCTATCAGAAGAGAGAGGAAACGAGCAAGGAACCAAGCGCAAGACAGAGGTGGGTCTCCTTATTCTTCTCTCATCTATTTCTCATAAAGGAAAACGAAAGTAGTTTTTAGTGTGTTTGTTTCTAAGGTATCTACCAGCCTTAGTGGGACTAGCAGCTCTGTATAGACACTAGTTTTCCCGATAACAGATGCAGGGGACCGCACACTCAACTATGAACTTCTAGGCCTCTGCGCACTCAACTACAGAGCCTCTACCTATGCTACGACCTAAACTTATATTTCTGCTTAGAGTTATCACTTTCTTACATGTTCGATCTCTCTATCTACTTAGAGCTTAGCTCTTTTTATACAATCCCATGGTCTGTGGACCATGGGTAGATATTTTATAGCTGACATTACATTTCCAAAATCAGGGTGGACAACCCTATGAATCTTTAACACCTACTTGCTCCATGGCCACAAAATGGGGAGTCTTTATACTTGGATTACAAAATTTGACCAAAATATGGGCTTTTAGCCCCAAAATTGCCCTTGGGGGATCTCGTGCCCAACAGGCCCCCAAAACAAACAACATGACTCCCCCTCGAGTCACTCTCTAGGTGTAGAGATCTTATTGCGAAGGCCTCCTAACTCCGTCTGGACAACTGCAACCTCGGCAACGCATTGAGCAGTGCCTATTGGACTACTTGCACTCGCTACTCGATGACTGCTGTTGAACTGTTTCCCTAAATCTTCTACTGAGTTTCCTGCAGCGTCATGAGTTGTCCTTCAATGGAAGTTGTGATTGGATATGCCTCGTCTATCCATGGCTATAGGCACACTTTTAGGACCACTCCTTTGTGTCGAGAGGCATCCACCTATTCCTTAAGCACCTTTTCCTCCTGCATCCGTGCAAGCTTCTGTGTAAGGGTGACTGTCTGCGTGGTCCCTTTGAACTCATCATACATTTGTTGTAGCTCACGCGCCTCTATTTCCAGGTGTTATACATTTGGGTCCTCCTGCAGGGTGGTTAGTACCTTGAATGACTGTTCAAAAAGGTGCATGTAGTCTGCCACTTCACTGTCAACCGCTGCTACTACTGTGGTAATAGTGGTGGTACGCTATTCCCTGACTTCTAGTGGTGTTGAAAGCTAAGCCCTCAACTGTAATTCTGGGATCTGCAGGTTTAGGTCTAGCTGAATCCTGGCCATCTCTGTTCGAGTGTCGCACCATTGTGGCCAACTTGCGAGCACACGCCTTAACTAGTTCTTATGCCTAAATGTCCAACTCTAGGACCATTCGGCAGGCTTTCTCCACTACCTACATGATTTGGTTGTTCTGTTCTACTACCTCGTTGTGTTGCAAGCTCAACTGCTCGATATTGATTTGCTGCTCTCTAATCACCTGCAGAGCACGACTCTCCTGAGCCCTAATTTTTGCGGTGACTCCATCTTGCAAGTGGTAGATCGTCTCTCAAGGGAGCATGGCCATGTTCAATGCCACCCATTTCAGGCTACTGATTGTGGGCAAGTCGGCCTCATGCTCTGTAGTAAGTGCCCCATATCGTAGCACAATCATGCTGGTCACCTTGGTGCGTAACATCTCCTCGGAAGCTGAAGTGCTAATCGTGAGGTTGGTGGACACTATGCCAGCATGTGGAGTGCAAACCCACAACTCCTGCAACTCTCTCTGGAGAGCCCCCAATGCAAACTACAGCTACTCTTTGAACTGTTAGAGGGCCTCTGCAGTGACATCCCTTATCGTTTCTTTGATATCATGCAAATCCCCCTTAGTGAGGGTGATTGGGTCAAAAGATGTCTTTGAAGCCTTGATTTTCTTCCGCGGAACTGTCTTCTCTTGCAGTCATGGACGCTTCAGTTGGGTGGACGTCGTATGTGGGTCCACACCACCTTGTTCTGTTGGCTCCTCTATTTCTACTTCAGTCCCAGGCGAAGGTGACTTTTGTCCTTCGTGCTCTTCTCCCCGTGTCTTCTATTGTTCGGCCAATTTCACACCTTCACACGCTGCCTAGGCCTTAGCCTCTGCTTCCTCCTTTCTGCGCTTCCGAGCCAGCTGTGCCATTCAGAGCTTTGCTTCTTCCTTCTTACACTGCGTGGTAGACTTGTCCATTTCCACCACGAAGCCTGCTGGAGCACGCCACTCTGGCGACCAAGACTCAAGGACTATAAAAATAGCATCATCAGTCGCCAGATATGGTAAGCTATGCCATGTCTTCACAGGGTCCTTCTGCGCCCTAATAAAGACATGGTGGAAATCCACTTTGAAATTTGCAAAGCTTTGCAAACTAGTGTAGACTATGGCCGACAACCATGGCTTTCTTTTATGCGCTGCACATCCTTGGTCACTCACAGCAAAGCGTACTTCGCTGCCTTTGGAAGGTCCAGCACGACCAAAGGAAATTGGATATCTTCTAGAAACTCCTATGCCACCAATACAATCGATAGTAGGAGCCATGCGTATTGAAATGTCTTGCCCTACTCATATGCCTTGCGATAGTTCATAAGGAACTTGTCGCATAGATAATTCGCCCAATTGAACTAGACTCCCTCAGCACATTGGGCCGCTAGTGAAATCACAAGTGCATGCACCTCATTCGCATGGCACTTCTACATCACCTTCCTTGCTAATATTTGTGTTGCTACCTTGACTGTAGGGTTGTTAATGTTGGATATGGCATATCCCTGCTTCTTCTTCTCTAACTTGAACTTATTCTTCATAGCTTCCGCAAGGGCCAACTCACCACCTTTTCCTTCTAATATATTGGCTGGATCCTCCCCTGAGTAAGGCATCCGTGTGATCCGATGAAACAAGTGGTCTATCATGAGAATGGGCTCCTCTAGCCATAAACACCCATCATGCACCAAGCAGAGTAGCTGCATGATGATGAAGGTGGTCACTAAGGCGTGGTGGTAATGCGACACCCAGAGGCGGTTGAGCAACTCGGCTTTCTCTGCACCCTTGAAACACGTCCGTGGCTCCAATTCAATCATTCCAGTAGTCATGTCAATCCATTGGTGCATTAGTTGCCCAGTCACTAAATCCAGGAATTTCTCGTGATCTGTAAGGTCCCAATCTTCAAACTTTAGTACAGGAACCCACCCCAAGTGCGGCCCCTAAAAAACAATGTCATCTGGGAACAACAGAGTTTGCAAGGAGCTCTTGCTCTTGTCTATGTCCTTCAACACCTTGGCTTTGCCCTTGCATAGTGGAACATATTCGGGTAGCCTAGTAATAAGGTACGTACCCTAGGTTTTAATTTCCATTTCCACATCCTCCTCATCCACGAGGATTTTTTTAGATTCTTCCTCATCAGCATCTAGGTTAATGGCCTTCCCATTTTCCTACAAAGTGAGCCTGGTCCTCTGTGGGTTTCTTGGTGAGATGCACACCGGGATCATAGTCTGCTTATCCTTCTTTGGTCACGGTGTTCTGGGTGATTTAGGGATTTCTACTATCACTCTAGCACTCTTTGGGGCTTCTACTACCGCAATTTCCTATGTGGCTTCCTCAGGTGTCAACATCATTCTATTCAGGAGGTCTTGCGTTTCTTTCGGTAATCTCTCAAACATTGAACTTTCTCTCAAATCTTCAAAATTCATAAGGTCCATACACACCTGATAGCGCAAGAACTGAGTTTTCAAAATACTAGGTGTTTTTTGCTGGCACACTCCAACAGGTTCTGCGCTAGGTCGTGCTCGAGCTTTTGGCCTTAAATGCATCTGTCCTCCTCCTGCAAGTTAATTTGCAAAGACTGGGGAATGGTCTTTGTCATGACCCTTACTCTTGCATTTCAAGCACCATACCTCCTCGTCTGCCTCTGGTCAAATCATCCTGTCGTGCTTCAAACTTTGCATCTCAAGACACAGATTCTACATCTGCGCGTGGATCTGTTGAACTCCTAGGTTAGGATCTTGCATCAGAGTCTCATGTAGTCTCATGGAAATCTCCAAGGCCTCTACCTGAGTTGTTATCTTTTGCTGTGACAACGTACTCCTTAAGTGGGATAGTAGCGAAGCCACAAACCACACACGATGTTGTCCATCTGTCAAATTCATATTGGCTTCTTGGATTTGAAACTTCAATCATTGATCCAATTCCCACAGTGTCTCGCCTAGTCGCATTGCAATCTCTTTGAAGCCCACAATCGACTACACCTCAGATTTAGGCCTGCTAAATTCCCTATTTAGTGCTGCCTGAATGTCTGCTACTCCCATATTCGAGTTATCATTAGAGTACTTAATATACTAGGTTAGCGCGCGATCTTGCAAAGCACTAACCAGTGTTTCCTTCTTTATGTGATCATCTATAACACCTTGAGCTTCCCTTAGCCCTTACAATGAACCAAAATTGGTTTGGGTCCTCACTTCCCAAGTCTTTGAACAAAGGCAACTTTATTGTATTCTCCATACTGAATCGCTTTAGAGGTGGAGGTGATATGGGTGAAGCTGGAGGTGATGGTGGTGAAGTCGGAGGTGATGGTGGTGAAGTTGGAGGTGGTGTATGTATAGATGGTATTCATGGGAATCCTTGCCTTATAACTGAATAACGCTTCACGTAGAAACCTTCGCTATTCCTTCTTCGTCTCTTCGCGGAGGTGAAAGCAAGGGGATATACTCCGAACCCTTATTTCCTTCATTTCTGTAATTTTTTCCACTTCACGTAGTCCCAAACATCAAGGTAGTTGTATAACCCATTTTCACACAATAGCATTTTAATCCAAGTATTCAAATATTTTACGTACTTACCTCGCGGTCCTTTGAAAAATCATCGCTCCACCTCGCTATAGCTGATTGAGGTGTCAACCACGAACTCAGTAACAAATCCTCCTATGACGCGATCAAGCCAATGATCAACAACCCAAGTGATCTTATCCTCTGATGCTTCCAACCTTCACACTAGCTCTAGGGTCCACACAATAGGACCATCAATTTTCCACCTTCCTTGGCTATCTGCTACCTTTGTGATCTACTCTATAGCTTAGTAGGAAAGGAGGTGAAAAATATTTTGTGGATCTCCGTATGCAGGTATCGGTCCAACCATTGTTCTTTTGATAGTCACGAGTTTCTATTTTCTTGTACTGTGAACTCATGAATCCTTTTGTCCAACCAGCCTTTGATTTCTTTCTTAGTTGGATTCTAGTGATACAACATCACATATCTTGTATGCAGATTCTGGTCCCGACAATAGAACCATTTGTTGGCTTTAGGAGGCCTGACCCAGCTTCAACTTTATTTAGTCAAACAAATCCCCGCACTACTAGCCTCTTGGCATCAGCCAGCGGAGCATGGACTGAACTATCACCCGAAGCAATATGGGGGGATGTTGGAACCAAGTTTCTACACCCTTGAGATGGTTGTGATGTTGGTTTATTATGGCTATACCTACCTTTGTGTAGGTTGCTTAGCCTTCTATTCCACCCTTCAATACCTTCACGAAAGGGTACAATTGTCTTTCACGCAGCCCTACCCTGCAGCTCTGGGACTTTCGCACTGCTAAGGCAGCGATCTGTGATATCTCCCAAACTGGGCTAAGTGTCCTACTTATCTTATTAACTGATCTTAGTTAGCTTTGTGTAAATAGATGTTCTTACTCGCATTCACTTAACCAACACATTTACATATATTCACGCATCATATAAGCAATATAAGCTGAATTCATACCCAACATAACAAGATGCATAACAGGAAATAAAGACATAGAAATTGTATAATACTTCTCTTTAATTGGTAATTCTAGATGATTATAGACTCGACCTGCCCTGGGCACTTAGCTGTGGACTTCTAGGCCTTTGTGCACTCAACTATAGAGCCTCTACCTAGGATACGACCTGAACTTAGACTTCTTCTTAGAGTTATCACTTTATTACATGTTTGATCTCTCTATCTACTTAGAGCTTAGCTATTTTTATACAATCCCATGGTCCGCGGACCATGGGTAGATCTTTTACAGCCAACATTACATTTCCAAAATAAGGGTGGACAAACCTATGATTCTTTAACACCCACTTGCTCCACGGCCACAAAATGCGGAGTCTTTATACTTGGATTACAAAATTTGACCAAAATATGGGCTTTTAGCCCTAAAACTGGCCTTGGGGGATTCCGCACCCAACACGTACCTGGTTTTTCCATGTGCAAACATTGTTAGCTCGATACTGTCCCATACGAATAGCAAGACTATGACTCCATGTAGTGCCAGTGGATGAAGTCTTGCCTCTTATATGGCACCTAATTACCAGCTTATGTATCATTTTTCAATGCTAGAATCACTCATGGATTCCCACATTTATGCATTCACCAACATGATCATAAAGGATATCATTAGAAGTTGGGTGAAAGAGACTTCCAAATTCTACCAAACACCTAGAAACACTTACAAGACCAAATCTCTCAGGAAGGCTTATCAGTACTTGATAGTCTTATGTTGTCAAACCTATGGCCAAATCAGTACTGAGACCTTTCTAGAAGGTTGGGCATTCTTGCTTAATAAGGTTGTGAATGAAGGAAAACCATTCAACTGGTTGGATTTGTTGGATCAAGACTTTAGAATTCATGTGAATAATTATAAGAACCCTCCCAAGGTTAAGAAACCCATATTATATATGTCTTCACACTTCCTAGATGCAATATGTGCTCAAAATTTATTTCCTAGCATGAATTGCACCTAGGCACCAAGTGAAATTGTTGTGCACATCTACTGCAACTTTCTTTCATAGTGTGGTTATAAAGGAGTAATTAAAAATTTGGTTGATCACTTCCTCATTCCATTCTACAGGTTAATCTTTAAGGAATATCCACCTTGCATCTCCCGTGGGGAAATGGAAGCAGTGTCAAATTTAGAAGATTGGTTTACCTCGCCGAATGCAACTTTCCTCAAACTGTTTAGTGGTCAAAACTCTCCACATCTTATACTGAGGTATGCCTCTGACAAGTTTATCATGCAAGAAGTTGTGTATCACATTTCCATACGGTTATCAAGATTTTTGCAAAGAAAGAAGAAGGCACCTTTGCATGTTATTCCTTTGCAAATTGGATTGTACGACATCAAGAATTTGAAGGTTGCAAACACCAAAGGAAAGGAGATAGAGAAATTTTCATTCAGTTATTTTTCCTTCAATCCATATGATCCTAGAATGTTTGCAAAGAAAATTGTGTGAGGATTCTTTTCCAATGGCCAAGCAGGACATTTTACGAGCCCAAGGAGGAAGAGATGAAGAATTGTTACAATGACTCCAATTCCCACGAACGAGTTAGCTTCGTAGGAGCATCATAGATTAATTCTAAGTAATAAGTCACTCCATAGATAGAAGAAGCAAAAAGGTGCAACCCAGTGTGTGAAAAGGAAAAGATGAAAGTTTTGCATAGTCCAGTGGAAGGGAAGAGTCGTAAGATGAAAGCAAAGCCAATCATCATAAAAGCAGCCATAGCGATAGAAAAGAGGAGGAAATAGAGGAAGGAGGAAGAAGAGATGAAGCAGAGGGAAGAACAAGAGCAAAAAATATTGGAAGTAGAAAGGCATAAACAAGAAGAATAAGAAAGGCAAAGAATAGAATAAGAATAAATAGCACGGAAACAAGCCAAATAACAAGAGAAGAATTGGCTACTAGAAGAGGAGAGAAAAATAGTTGCAGGAGATGGAACTTGCTCAAGAAATCAAAGAACTAATTGTGATTCAAGACCTAGAGGTGGAACAAGAGCTGCTAAATGAAGATCTTGATCTTATGTCAAGTACTCTATAGGTCACCATTCAGTCTCCCCCTCCTCCGACAATAGAGTAAGCTCCAAGCAAAGAAGAGGAAATTGTTCCTCTTGATGATTGTCTGGACATGGATATGTACAATCTAACCTAAGATGAGATTCATAAGAAGATTGTAAAAGTGAGAAAGAAACATTTTCCAAATGATCTTACATCTCCTACATTCATTATAGAAAGGGTGATTGTAACAGATACTAGGAGAAATACAAAAGCCATTTTTACAACCAACTTGGCCTTTGCAAGTGCTACCAAGTCAACTATGGAATATCTCATGGCCATGAATAGGAAGCTCACAAAGAAATTGTAGTCTACAAGGCAAAAAATTGAGAAGATCCAAGCATAGATCGAAAAAGCAGCTCCAACACAGGTATATCTGGAAGAACTTAAGGCATCCATACTTGGTGAAGTATCAAAATTAAGAGAAACCATGTGGAGCCTTTATGAGGAGCTTGTCACCATGCATAAAAATGTTGTTTGCTTTCACGTGTTAGTTTTTCATAGGGATAAATTGTTATTTTCTTTGATAATTTCATTTATTCATTAACACATTGAGTTCACCCCATAACATTATAACATTATTCAGATTTATATTATTATTTATCTGCATATGCAATTACGTAGAAAGAACAATATCATCGTCGTAAATGCAGTGGAACATAAAGGGACAATAGAATAAAAGCATGCACACATAGAGACACCAATATTTGTCAGAGACCAGGGAAAAACCAACTATGGGGAAAATTCTTGCAAATTATTCAGCTTCTTAGATTTTCATCAAATGATTTAGTAAAAGAGAGTACAATGATCCACATCTTTATCTATGCAAAAAAACAACTAGAACATCCATAACCTGACCTTAAACATACTTTTACTCAAAGACCTGATTCAAATGATTGTAATGCACTATCAATAACTATAGTCAACTGCTGAATATGGTTGTCACTGAGCGGAATCTTTGAAATATTGATACTTCATCTTTTGTTCTGATACACATGCATACTATGTGTGGTAATATTAGACAAATATGGACGCTCTCAGGAGAACTGAATGAGAGCATCTGGGATTGATCTTGACCCTTTAAGGAAAACTACACATGGTTGTATGGGGTTCAACTGCACTACGGAAACCCTAGCTTTCCGAACACTCCCTTAGACACCCTGTGTGAGCATCCAAGACTTTTCGGATGCTCCCATAACCATATTGTGCTAGCGTATAGGGAGTAAAAACCTTAGTGACATGCGAGCATCTGACACTCAGAAACCCTAGACATGTGCAAGTTTCAACCCTATATTTTTTGACCCTTTTCACGAGCTTTCCTCCGTCAGACCTGTGCAAACCAAAAAATAGAAGCGATAAGAGAGTCCTTGATGATTGTGTCCAAATGAGCTTGAGGTATCTTCTATTTATAGGCTTTCATGAAGGTCCACTTGATGTTGAGGCTGACCTGTCCAATTGTACATGTGATTAGGGCGGACCTAATTCAATATACATGAGAAAATAAATAAATTCAAAAACCAACTTCTGCTTGTCCAAATAAGGTGATATTTTGGTCCTCTCAAAAAGAGGAACCTATTACAATTATTATCATCGTATGAGCTATCCAAAGTGGAATTTGATCACAGTTGCATAATTTTAACACTCCCTCTTAACTAGGTAGAATTTCACCTTCCAATAATTGTTCATGCCATTATAGTATCTTGAAGCGTCATCACATATCATCACTGATCATCTCTGTCATGTAGTCACCAAGCCATGACCATCTCAAGTATCTCATCATCACAAATCATCAATGTACATCTCTATCTATCCCTTGTTTTTTCCTCCTTATCTCTTGATTATTTCGACTCATATGTTTAACATTCTCAAATCTAAAAGAAGAGGAATTTGTTACTGAAGGGCAGCTTAAGCTACCACACTTTATCATGATGTTACTACCTAGAATATCATCATCAATCATCATCAGAGAGCATATCATCAAGGAGAATATCTCAACTTGTAACCATATCAGGGAGCTCATCTCGACTTGGAATCTCGTGGGGAAGTTATATATCTACAACACCATATATAGCAATAAGATATCCAAACACGCAGGGGAGCACATCTTGACCTTGGTATCACATCAGGGAGATCGATCTAACCCCATAAACGCATAGAGTTATCTCAACCCATCCTATTGCCTATTGATCTTCCCATCGATGACCCTAAATAGTTATGTGGAAGAAAACCTACACCATAATCAAATTAGGTTGTACACCCCAAGTACACTCTCAACTCGTTGACCAAATGGGGGGAGGTATTCTCGATAAGACCTTCTTGTGGGTATGATTCCAACTGGTGTATACTCTACGAAGACCAGATAAGGGAGAAACATCCTCTGATCCTATGACGATAGGGGAGCAACATTCTCTGACCCTATGAATATAGGGGAGCAGCATCTCCAACCCTATGGATAATAGATAGGTATCATACCCTATTGTCTAGAGTTTCCTCAACCCCAAGAACTGTCTCTCTCAATTCCTCACCTTGGGAGCTCAGATAGGGAGGAAGAGTTGGATCAATGCCCTCGATTAGCGCTGCTCTCATCATACTCAAATCTGGTATCTTCTTGTCTCAATAGTAGTTGTTTCTTGTTCATATAGGAAATCAAATCAAATATCATGTTAGATCATAAATAATCATATAAATCACAAAAGGGTATCGTAATCATCCTCACTCTCAAGGAGGTGTCAATCACAAGCCTAATCTTGTCTCTAACAGTTGCACTGTCTCAAAACATGGAAGTATATTATTCCCAACTATATATATGGGATTCTCTTTCATCACAATGTATCCATTTCATATTTAGACCCAGATCAGATGGATCTCTAAGGAATTTGTACATCCTGTCTCGTAGTTAGCCATGCTAGCAACTTTATACTTAATCTTGGTTAAGGGTAAATTGATGGACCTTTCATCAATAATATCATGACATATATCATATTAAGTAATCACTCATATCTGCTAATCAACAATAATCTCTTTTAATAACAATACATATATGCAGTCACATATCATAGGATAAATATCTCAGCCTCAAAAAATAGAACATCTCAAACATTTCAAAGGATGTTTGGTGGAAACTCTATGTTAATGAAGTAGCTTAATCATGAATTTATTTAGCTTTCTATGCACATCAAGTATGTATATATATATCTATATCTATATATATATATATATATATATATATATATATATATATATATATATATATATATATATATATATATATATATATATATGTACAGATGGATGCTAAAAGAAAAAACATCAATGCTTCAATCAACTGTCAGTTTCCAAGTCAAGTTTAACATCTTGTTATTCAATTAGAGTATCCAAGGATTTTCATTTCCATTATTCAAAAACACTTTTCAATAGGCTTGCAATATATAATTTGTTTCCCAAATTTTAGAAATTGATTCATCATGCCCTGATACATCATTTCGAGCTTCAGAATCCATCTCTGTCTTACCATAGTTCATAAGAGGCTCATCACCTATCAATAGTAGACCATAAATATGTAAAACCAAAACCAGAATCAAAATCAAATCCATACCTTGGAACTCATTGTTGTGGAGGTAAATCCTCTCTGCGGACAGAGACGATCCCTACTAGCCCAGACCGGGTCTAGCAAAAATCACACAATGCTATCACGCAAGTTCCTAATTGAAAATACAAAGTGGATGGTGAGAACCTAATTGGATTCCAATGCTAGTGTCCGTCGAAGAGATGTCACCTTCGTTCCTTTGCCTTGGCCGGTCACGATCTGCACGATCTCCGTGATAGGATACCTGCACACACAAAGAACAACACGAAAACAAGCGTAAAATCTAGTAGATGCAATTATATATCAGTCAGAAAAGATATAACTCAACATCAAACATGAGACAATGAGAGTGGAACCATAATGATAGTCATCTATTAATAATAAATAACAAAGAATAATACAACCATTGTTCTGACGTCAAATCCTCCTTTGGCTGGGTAGTCAGCTACACAAGTCTTGCAAAGCTTGTTGGGATGAGGAACAAGCCTCTCTCTCTTTGGGTGACAAGAATATCCTTACTTAGATTTGGCCATATGGGTGCAAAGAAGCCTCTTGCAGCTTCAAACTCTTAAACTCCTGGAACTATTGTAATTCTTCTGACTATTGTGACTAGCTTGCTCAAGGCATAGAGGCAAGCTTTTATAGATGGAGAGGGAAAGAGATAGGATCAACCACATTATTCATGGGATTGGCTTTATCACTTAGAAACTTCCATGAAAGGTGGAAAACCACTTTCCCTCCCATGGAGATTTGAAGCCAAACCATCCTAGCTCAACATAGATTCAGTTGGTGAATGGGTTGAAGAGAACCTTCGGGAGTTTGGTCGTCGAAAACTTTACTCAATTCGGTTGGCACAAGTGCAACTCTGGGACAGAGTGCCAATGGCGCGCCCTTTATAGAGTATTTCCCTCATTGGCGCGGGCAGTGAACTGTGAACCCGCGCTAATGTAAAAAGAACTGTTTTCTTGAGGATTTTGCAGGAGATGTCTTCAGGGAAAATGAAGCTCATACTAAGAGGAATATGATGCAAGTGGTTTCAGGTCATGTCACTTCTCACAGGTCCCGGAATGAGTCCTCCAGTGTACAGGTGAGGGGTAACAGGGACGGTGACAAATGATGACAAATTGCTATGTAACAGATGCCCCCTAAAGCATGAGGCCCGAGAGAGAGAGGGGTGAAATGCTTTACAAGAACATGCATGACTGAAAACAATGTCGCCAGAGAACCTGCGTAAAGAAGTAAAACTGATATCTCAAGTACATGATATATGCGTGGTATGGGCGCAACCATCCGTAACAGAGTACATAATAATCTAGATCCCCAGTATGGTCGCCAAATTGTTGTGGAGGTAAATCCTCTCTACGGACAGAGACGATCCCTACTAGCCCAGACCGGGTCTAGCAACAATCACACAATGCTATCATGCAAGTTCCTAATTGCAAATACAAAGTGGATGGTGAGAACCTACTTGGATTCCAATGCTAGTGTCCATCGAAGAGATGTTGCCTTCGTTCCTTTGCCTTGGCCGGTCACGATCCGCACGATATCTGTGATAGGATACCTGCACACGTAAAGAACAACACGAAAACAAGCGTAAAATCTAGTAGATGCAATTATATATCAGTCAGAAAAGATATAACTCAACATCAAACATGAGACAATGAGAGTGGAACCATAATGATAGTCATCTATTATTAATAAATAACAAAGAAGAATACAACCATTGTTCTGACGTCAAATCCTCCTTTGGCTGGGTAGTCAGCTACACAAGTCTTGCAAAGCTTGTTGGGATGAGGAACAAGCCTCTCTCTCTTTGGGTGACAAGAATCTCCTTACTTATATTTGGCCTTATGGGTGCAAAGAAGGCTCTTGCAGCTTCAAACTCTTAAACTCCTGGAACTATTGTAATTCTTCTGACTATTGTGACTAGCTTGCTCAAGGCATAGACGCAAGCTTTTATAGATGGAGAGGGAAAGAGATAGGATCAACCACATTATTCATGGGATTGGCTTTATCACTTAGAAACTTCCATGAAAGGTGGCAAACCACTTTCCCTCCCATGGAGATTCGAAGCCAAACCATCCTAGCTCAACATAGATTCAGTTGGTGAATGGGTTGAAGAGAACCTTCGAGAGTTTGGTCGTCGAAAACTTTACTCAATTCGTTTGGCGCGAGTGCGACTCTAGGACAGAGCACCAATGGCATGCCCTTTATAGAGTATTTCCCTCATTGGCGCGGGCAGTGAACTGTGAACCCGCGCTAATGTAAAAATAGTTGTTTTCTTGAGGATTTTGCAGGAGATGTCTTCAGGGCAAATGAAGCTCATACTAAGAGGAATATGATGCAAGTGGTTTCAGGTCATGTCACTTCTCACAGGTCTCGGAATGATTCCTCCATTGTACAGGTGAGGGGTAATAGGGACGGTGACAAATGGTGACAAATTGTTGTGTAACACTCATCATCCTGACTTCATTAGATAACTATCAAATATGGAGATATATGGATCGAGGAGCTTGTTTCATGCAATTCTCTTTGAAATCATAATTACTTACTAAGCCAACATAATCATCCTTACATAAATCAATGTTGTATCAACAAAGTCAGTCCATCAGAGTTTAGAAGTCAGGTCAAAATTATTACTAAAGTCATTAATATCACAGTATCAATTCTTTCAACTAGGTGACATGTAGAGCTCATATCAAGTTTTGACTTCATGCTGACAAGTATGTCATATGTCATGCAATACCAATCCAAACTTCATCAAGTCATTCTCATAATCATAATACAAGTTATTTATGTCACTAGATAGAAATGCATACACCAAGGATAAATCATGCAGGTTCCATATTCATATTGAATCACAACTATCAATACTTCAACCATTGTGCTAGGAACAAGGAGGCCAATACAAAACCATCTTTTTTGAATACTCACATAAGTCATTATTATGCCCATATATCATTGATATTAGGGAAAATCAACAATCGTCAAATGAAATCATTAGTCATCAAGTCAAATCCAAATTTGTTATTGTAGAGAGATATAGAGCCCAAAACATATCTCAATCATTAATTCAAAGTTTTAACTCATTTTCAAGCATCATGTCAAAGCTCCAAACATATTTCATCTATATAAATAAGCCAAATCATGCCAAACTCTTTTAGCACAAACCTCAAACATAATTACATATTTATATATATGTCTCAATCACCTGCAAACACAAGTTCAGTAGTCATGTTCATATTACGGAAAAAAATCAAGATTTTCATGCTTTTAGATCTTACTGTTATCTGTAACACATCTGTAGTACTGACATCTTCTAGATGAAAATCTGATTTTATGCATAATACTTCATTTTTTTGTAATCAGCAATTTAACCCAATAGCTTCAGAAATTAGTTTAAAGTCTTCAGAATATGTCATAGATACCTTGATTCAGAGTTCAGATAGCTTCAGAAAACTTCAGATGATGGTCAACTATATTTAAATCCCTGGGCAGTCCCTTCAGGTTAGCACAAAAGCATCTTTAGCTTCTTGGACACTACCTTGGCCTTAGCATGCGTGTGTCTAGGGACGAAATCTCCCAATTTTGTGCCTGAATTTGGAGCAAAAACCCTAATTTTGTGTGAGATTCATATCGGTGACTTGCTACAGTTCAATAATGTCAGATACACATAAATCATACTTCAACAGTATAGAATGCAAATGGTAATATGAGTAAGAATATTTAGAAGATATTCTCCCTCTAACTAGGCATATATTGCATCCATCTTCATGCAAGTCACTATCACGTCTCTACTAGTGTCATTCAACATCAGATTTGTTAGATCATAAACATATATCTATCGTGGTAATCAACATCATGTCATCAATCTTTCATCAATGTTTATACTTGAAATATTAGGGTAGTACACATATGTGACATCATATCTCAAAGATTATGAATACAATAACACTTTCTATCAAGACAATCCATCAAGTTAGGGCATTTAGTTTTACCATATGCCATCAAGACATGACCACAGGTAGTAAGAGATCTAGAATACTAATCTCATAGTTATACCTATAACATCAAGGTTACCATGCTTATCATGATTAATAGGATCAAGTTAGTTCATTCAATAAAACTTTACCAAAACAAAAAGAGTTCCAATCTCTATTTTCATTCTCTTTCATCATGCATATCACAAGAATTATCAATAATATCATGTATAAGAATTAATGAGCTAACCTTCTATTTGAAATCCATCATGTCTTATGCATGACAAGTATCAAGAGTATCATCTACTCGAGTCAAGGTGATAGCCTTATTTATAGGATCAAGATATTCAATAAGTAGATGTTAGCCAAACATTAAGTATATCAATGTCTCAATCATTAGATAGCCTGATAGGATTCAAGAAGATTAAAATTTTTAACAACAGGTGTATCATTTGATCATAGGAAACATAGATCCAAGTTGCTTTCATAAGCATATATGAGTAATTAAAGAAAGAGATATTCTCATCATACCTTGGGGCTTACCTAGCCATCAATGTTATGGCTCAAATACAACATATCATGCATACCTTGTGGTATTGAAATACCTGTGCACCTTTTCATCAGACATAGGCATCTTGAAGTACTTTGTCATATTTTCATATAGTGCCTCTTTACCTTTGCTAGCTCTAGCCATCCTTCCTACATTTCAGATGATCCTCAAGAAGGATTCACTCATCACATCTCATCAAGGAGGTTAGAAACATCCATATACTAAAATATATATGAAGAAAGTATAATCAATAAACATAACAATCAAATCCATAAGTCTAAACAAAAGTAAGAAGCATCATAAATCAAGAGATACTTATCTTCAATGAGATTTGATCCCCTCCCTCTTGAACCAACCTTCAGAGCCATTAATTTCCATTGTCCACATAACAATGTTGCCTCAATCAATAAACTAGGCCTACTAGGGATTATCCCATCCAGGGCTTCATCAAATCTTTCACAAGTTCTTGAGTATTTTCACATTGACCATACTAGATTTCATATCACATGTCATTTCCATAAACCAGTGTTTCTCTGGAACCCTAATCTCATAGACCATCAAACCCTAATAATAAATTTGACTAGGGTTTTCTTCAAAGCCTACAATTATTTTAAGTCTCCACCATCCTCTTCTTGCTTCCATCAATGGTTTCATCATTGGCGTAATATCCATGGCTTTTCTTCATCCAAGCTCTGATCCCATGTTAATTTTTCAGAGGGCTACATTGGTATTTTCTTTAATAATTGCATTTCTTCATTAACACATTGAGTTCACCCCATAACATTATAACATTATTCAGATTTACATTATTATTCATCAGCATATGCAATTATGTAGAAAGAACAATATAATCATCATCAATGTAGTGGAACATAAAGGAATAATAGAAGAAAACCATGCACACATAGAGACACGAGGATTGGTCGGAGACCAAGGAAAAACCCACTACAAGGAAAACCCTTGCAAAAACTCCTTCTTCTTAGATAGTCATAAAATGATTTAGAAAAAGAGAGTACAATGATCCATATCTTTATCTATGCAAAAAATTAAATAGAACATCCATAACCTAACCTTAAACATACTTGTACTCAAATACCCCAATTTAGATGACTGTAATGCATTTTCACTAATTGTAGTCAACTACTGAATATGGATGTCACTAAGCAGAATCTTTGGAATATTGATACTTCATCTTTTGGTCTTGGACACATGTAGAGATACTATGTGTGAGCATCTTGTTGTGGGGAAAAGTATCCGACTCGGATGACCCTATCCCTACTCTAAAGGTGACAGTCTTTAGCAACAACTGAAAGTAAAGCTTTGATATTTTCCTTTATGAAAGTACAGAGAGAAGGAAGAAAAGATTAACCAACCTGGTGTCTTTCGCTTAGTCGATTCTTATCCCCTCTCTTTGTCTCTTGTTCCCAGCTCCTTGCTCTCTTTGCCGGTCCAGCTACACACAGATCCTGCACAGAACAAGAGAGGAAACTACAAGATACGTGTACTCATAACTGATGCATGGATTAGAGTGAATCAAATATACAAGTAAATACAATACATCAATGCAATAAAAGTATATAGGAGAAAATGCAAAACTTTATTGATAGAAGTAACAGGGTTCTGAGAAGGTTACAACCATTGATGGCTCCAATCCAGTAGCACCTCCCCAGCAGTAAGAACTCTCCTCTTCACCTCTAGTAAAACAATCACCCAATAGCTCTAACTGTAAACCAACAGCACCTCCTTGCTTTACACAAAATTCCAGCCCCCTTAGACCTCATAGAAGAGCTCTATATATAGGAGAGAAGAAGAGAGGATGAGTCAGCTTGAGGCTGGCATAGAGCTGACTAGTGTCCTCTCCCTCTTCAGTTAATCTTCAGTTCTTGAGTCCACTTGGATATCCTTGCTTACACATGGTGATCAAGTACCTCTTACTCATCACAGAGCGAATCTCATGAACCAAGTGTCAGTTTGGAAGCTTCCTGGGCAGTTGACACCTTGCAGAATGACTGTGCCACTTGGCCAATCTCGCCCAGCGCAGGTAGCCTTCATTAGATTTGACTTCCAGCGCAGGTACAAGGAGGAGCAGTTGCATTCCAGCGCAGATGCTCAGTGGAGCAGCTGACATGATCCAAAATAAGCCTGTTTTTGAGTGTTTTCAGGTGGAGAACTGATGGGAAGTGCTGTGGTTTGCTGACCTTGTTCTTCTAGGGGTAAGAACAACATGTTTAGGGACTGAGGATCCCTGTAATTATTGACATTTCATGCTCCATGCTGCGAGGCACAAAAATGTCTATAACAGTTGCCCCCTAAAGTATGAGGCCGTTTATCGGGTGAAATGCTTTATCTAGAGGGTCCGAAGTTCATTCCAGTGCTGAGGAGGCGCCCTGTAATACAATACAATACAATACATTATTTTTCATTCTATTTTCATGATCTAGCTAAGGCAGGCATTCCCATGCTCAGCTTTATAAATACATTTTGGTACATATGACAGACGATCGTCTGAAGGTAGACTGATAATTTTCTGCTGAAATTATCATCCTTTGAATAGGATGATCATCTGCTGCAATGATGTACATGACAAATGCTTTTATATTTCCTGAATATATATCGCAGCCCGGATGGATGAAACTAGATCCGGGGTCTTCAAACTCGTTCGATCTTCACTCTAAGTACAAGTCGATCCATGTGAGAATTTCGCTGAAGTCGAACATGGAAAGACATCGCTTGATTACCGGCCAATAACGAAAACCGTTAACAAGCGCGAGAGGAATCACCAATAATGACGATGACCCTCAAGGTACAGCAGTACAATTCACGTGGCGTGAATAAAGGACTTGGCGTCGAACGCCACGCGAAATCTTCTGGTCGAAGGTCATTGATGTATACCTGTCGCCGGAAGTGAGAAACTTGCCATTGAGGCATGCAAGCTTCAAAGTACTGATGGGGTTGTTCCTAGATCAACTTCTTGGATAATGAGCTGAAGTCGACAAGAAGCGATCCGTCAAAGGAGGGCCTTAATGAATCCCACATCAATGACACGGAACGGAGCTAATGATTTTAGTGGAGGTGAAAACAAACTGTGATATATGATTCAGGGTGGCGATCATTAATGGATGAAGGATAATGTATGGCAGTGGATGGGACACGGTTGACACTTTCAGAATGACCCCTCTTGAACATATAACGACACTGATGCGATGGATTGGTAGCATTACCCCAAATGTGGATGGTTTGGCGAGGACCATGGTGATGAGACCGGTGAATGAAACAACCCAACCCGATGTGGTACGGAGGAAAAGTGTCATGTTCAAGAGTGACTTGCTACCATTAAACTTTGATGTTCTCCCAATTTTTCCCCAGTCATTTCTGACCAGTACCTCTTTATTTTTGTCAAGCTTGAGGAGGATAACATATGCTTGTTCTATAACCTGCCCTTCAGGCAAGCCCATCGCTATGATTTAACGAGCTTAGCGATAGGGAAACTCGTTCTCGTCTAAAGACAAGTTTGTCGCTATTTAATCATTTTAACGAGTCTAACGACAAAGAAAACTCGGTCCTTTTCATTTTTAGAGAGTCTGAAAAGGTACAGAAAGTTAACTCCATAATTCCTTTTTCGTCATCTAATCCCTTAAGTCCGAAAAAGTATAAAACAATACAGAAGGGATGGCTGTTCGGTACTTTTAACGAGCCGAACAAGACAAGCGCTCGATCCTTTTGTGCAATAATCCCTCAGGTCCAAAAAGATTAAAATTTAGAATAGGGATAGCGTTCCGGTCATTTAACGAGCTGGAAGGCCAAAACTCGGCAAACTTTTCATATCTTACGAGTCAGTGAAAAGAGCTCAAAGAAGACTCGTCTTTTGAGGAACGAGTGATAAACAGGGATAGCAGCAGATTCCAGGTACAGGTTGGAATTTTCCAATCACGGCAGTGTCACAAGGATGGCTAGGCGAAATCACTCTTCGCAGCTGTTTCTCAAAAGAGGTAAACACACAAATGGAAGTGAATGATCGGCCAAATGAACAGTGGAGGTGATGGATGAAAACACGATCAAGGTTCTTATGGCTGATGAATTTACAATCTCAAAAGGTTATTTACCGGGATAGGTTCATTTTTTCCATGAGCTTGAACTCTGGGGGAAACTTTTGCTCACACTTTTCTATTTTTTAACGAGCATAAATTCAGTCATAAAACTGCTCGAATTTTGCATTTATTTTTTAAAGAGCATGAACTATATGCTAAAACTGCTCGATATACCAGTCATAATAAGAACGCCTCCTATGAGATAACTATTTTTTAAGGAGCTTTATCTCACAAAGCTATGCTCCAATTTCGACAAATTTTACCTTTGCCCCACAGGCTTTCTTCATGCAAGGTCGGAAACAGCTAATCCTACGAGTTTAAAGGGTTAGACCTACAGGTTTAAAGGCAGGACCTAAAAATTTAAAAAAATAAATAGTCGTCCCTTGCTTGCATTCCAAAAGTTTGCATGCCCCCAGGTATAGGATAGAATTTCGAGGCTGCCCCTCCTCTCTCCTACCTCTGCTTTTCTTTGGGTGTTCACAGTTATTTGTCATCTTGCTAATCTAATGTTAACGATACTTGTCTTCTCGTTATTTTAAGGGGTCTTACGCAGTACTCAGGCTTCCCGACGGCCCACTTTTAATAAACAGCTATTTGTGACAATAGAAGAACACTACTCAAAGACAAAACGTTGGTATTATTGAGGGAGGCTTGCCTCTTTCTTATTATCCGAAGAGGGTTCTATTCGCTGCCGCAAATCAATCTCTTTCTTCGGCGGTGTCTATCATTGGGTTGTCCAAAGATGGTTACCCTCTGTCACAACAATATAGTCCCCTACTTTGTAGGCTGCCCCTGCTTATCCTTCAAAACATATGTTTTAATGGGCGAGGCTTGAATTCAAAGATGGTTACTATTCGTTGCGATAAGGGAATTCCTACTTGGGCATTGCCCACTTTTTTAGACAAAGGTGAATGACTCTTTTGCCAAACACATAATTTTAACAAAAGAACACTATTCCAGAACAACCCCACTTCCTTCCACGGACGGGGTACGGACTAGTCATATTCTCTGCGGAAATTCTTCCTTATACCCGGGGTTTCTTCTGCCCGAAGCAGACCAGGGTGCATGCCCCCTGGGTTCCAGTCTTTCTTTCCGAATCACTCGCACTCATCGGGAAGGAGGACTGGGGGCGGAGGCGAATCTTGAGTGAACAGACCATTTAGGAATGGTATTTGACTATTTGCGATGCGAGATCCCAGAAACGAAAGTTGGTCTACGAGCTTGACCACCCTTCCTTCGTGTGGAAAACACATTACTCTAAAGAGTGAGGAGACTATCGCTCCCATGCAATAAATATAGTCACGTCCAAGGAGTAGGTTATAATCCAAGGGTCCCTGGACGACCAACACATTCATATTAACGGTCTTCCCTTTCAATGTAACAGGTACATTGGGGAGGATTCCTAATGGTCGACTGGTTCCTTTATCAAAACCTGAGAGATTTCTCAACTCAGGTAAAAGCGCTGGGGAACCCAGTGCTTTCCAAGCAACAGAGGAAAGGATACTCACAGACGCCCCTTCATCAATGATAGTACCAGCCATAATCATTCTATAGATCTGGACAATGATTCTGAATGGTGTACTGGCTGGTAACCGGGGTCTGCCTAGTTGATTCCAATCAAAGGATACAACCAGGTTGCTCGGTGGTGGGACCGAATATACGGCCGGATATGACTCTGATGATGTTCCTTCCTGCGATAAAGGAATGGGCGCATTGCCCTGACGCTCATCGGAGTCGGTGCTGATGAAAAGAACCTGGATGGTGTCATCCTTATTCTCTTCAGTGAGGGTGTCGAATGAAGATGACTCTTCGGCGACGGTGTCATTTGAAGACTGGTCTTCAATGACGGAGTCATTGGACGATAGAACCTCTGAAGGAAGAACCGGGCCAACTGCCGTTTTGACCTTTAGACTTTCGTCTGGTCTGGATTCAGTAGGTTCATTCTCAATGACCGACACTTCAGCTGACCACTTGAGCGGGTCAACTGGATTTTCAACTATCGAGGGATTAGGCGCGAGTTTTCGGTATCCAGGAGGAAGTTGCAACGGTGAAACCGGGCGATCTTCCAAAACTCTCTTTGCCTCATCTAAGAATGGACATTTGTGGATGGCATGATTGCCTTCACACAATAGACAGGGTGATCTTGGTCCCCTTCTTCGTCCTTCACTCTCATTAGTTGACGGATTGCAATCAACATGACCACCAGAGGTTGATGCTACCGGATTGTGCAACCTTGGGGACCAGTCCCTTAGTATCCGGGGAATACAAGGAAAATCACGATGGAAGTGGATCCCTTTGAAAATGACACATGGCGATTTAGGCCCGGTCGGTGCAGTGTGTGGGTTTTTGTCAGCTTTCTTCTGCTTGCCCCCAGTCGCCTTCGCCAGAGGCTCCTTCTGCTTCTTTTCTCTCTTCTTCTTTTCCTTCTTCTCCTTGGGAGGCTGACTTTTGCCAGCTCTACCTTGCGAAGATGAAGGATCAGAGGAAGTATCATAAGAAGTGGAGGGCTGGTGGGTAGTTCTAGATTGTTCTGACTGTTGATTCGACTGCTCAGGATTAGTGGCGATCTGGACTACATTAGTTGAAAAGAGCCATACAGGGAGGCCGATTGTCAACCCTGGAAGTGACAATGTAGCCATATGAGGCGCACCAACATCTCCCCAAGAGGAGAAGGGGTTTGGACTTCCGCCAAGGTTACTTCCTTGGTTGGTGGGCTCCATACTTTTCAACTGAAAGATCAACGTGGGAATAACAGGTGATTATGTTCCGCTTAAAATAAATTTTATTAACGACGCTTTTAGACACAGACTTGCTTTTTCATGTTTTAAGAGTCGAGAAAAAGCTAAAGATGACTCTAGTCGCCTTCGATGTATTAACGAGCCCGAAGTGACAAATGCTCGGTTGGACTTTTTCAGTTATAGAGTTTGAAAAAGGCCAAAAGAAACTGCTCTGGAGATCTAGGCAGAGGGTGTGCCAAACCTTTCGCGAAACCACAGAATACGTTTTACGGTACGGGTGGTCGATCTTCGTGAATGCTGTGTTCACTGCATCGCGATCAGTAGGGCGGCCGACACGGTTTCCTAAGGATAAAGGATAAAAGCCTATAGGGGTCTCCCAATATACGCGATGGTATGCGGGAGCACAAGTCCGTGTTAGTGCCACCGACTCTCAGGAGGAATCACCCACCTTCGTAGAGATCGACAGTCACTATGTTTAACGACGCCGGAACACGTCTCTACCTAGACCTCTAGATGTTTGCGTTATGTTACAAAGCGTTGTTATGTAAATTGGGTTTATTTTAATGTTGATCTTGCTTAACAGTTTGCCTTTCAGGGTCGCCACGAGATGTATATATACAACTTCCTATATGCAATCTAAGATGAGAAGCAAATCTTTTCAATCTTTCAACTTTGAAAACCTTAATCTACTGAGGGAAAAGAAAGACACAACTTTTTCCACAGATCATAGAACACACACTAAAAAGCACATTTTCCTAAATCGTCAAACACACAGTCAAATGCAAAATGCACAATGCATGTATTTCTTTTCGTTATCCTTAATGTTGATGTAAGACAGAAAGGAAACTGTTGTATAATTTTGAATCTAATTTCAAGTAGAAATAAACAAGCTTGTCCAAAATCAAAAAGACACCTTATGATTGACTTGTTTAAACACAGGAAATGTATAGATCCAAACCATAAAATGAAAAACAAACAAACTCAAACAGCCATGAACAGTAATAAAACTAGCTCTTAAGATCACAAAGACACTTTTACAGTTCAGGATCTAATAGGCCACAGCTATACTGGTTCGCTTTTCACAATGGGAAACTATAACTGAAGCAAGAAATACTGAAAGAACAATCACAGCTTCATCACACAACTGAGGCGGAATAATGTCAAGGAAAGTGGTTTACAGCAAGTACAATGACCAGCAAGCAATCAGCAAAAATTCAGTGAAAACAGGGCTCAGACACAAAGGGAAACCTCAGCAAGACACTGGCTAACTGGACCAGCGCAGGCTCTGGTCTGTCAGTTTGATTCTCAGCGCAGTTCCCGAAGGGAATACCTGCGCTGAAATGCAGACTGCCTGTGGACAGCCTGCACTGAGACACGAGAGTTGCGTTTACAAGGAATTCCGGGTCATAAAAAGCTCAAAAATGCACTGTTTTTGCTGAAATAAAAAGCTATAGGTTAAGTACAGGCTAAGGGATGATCAAGAGGATGAAGATCTATCACAAAGAGTAAAGAGTCTTTCGTAGATAAGCTCTTCAAATCTTGAATTTGCTCAGCAAATGAGCAAGAGTAACAGTCCCTCTACTTCGCTTTTGATATAGTCAAAAGCTTTTCGATTTGGTACTCTTTTCTTCAAGAAATGAATAGCAAAATACTACAAACACCAACAAGATACTAGGCTCCCCAGCGGAGTCGCCAGTTTGTTGTGGGGAAAAGTATCCGACTCGGATGACCCTATCCCTACTCTAAAGGTGACAGTCTTTAGCAACAACTGAAAGTAAAGCTTTGATATTTTCCTTTATGAAAGTACAGAGAGAAGGAAGAAAAGATTAACCAACCTGGTGTCTTTCGCTTAGTCGATCCTTATCCCCTCTCTTTGTCTCTTGTTCCCAGCTCCTTGCTCTCTTTGCCGGTCCAGCTACACACAGATCCTGCACAGAACAAGAGAGGAAACTACAAGATACATGTACTCATAACTGATGCATGGATTAGAGTGAATCAAATATACAAGTAAATACAATACATCAATACAATACAAGTATATAGGAGAACATGCAAAACTTTATTGATAGAAGTAACAGGGTTCTGAGAAGGTTACAACCATTGATGGCTCCAATCCAGCAGCACCTCCCCAGCAGCAAGAACTCTCCTCTTCACCTCTAGTAAAACAATCACCCAATAGCTCTAACTGTAAACCAACAGCACCTCCTTGCTTTACACAAAATTCCAGCCCCCTTAGACCTCATAGAAGAGCTCTATATATAGGAGAGAAGAAGAGAGGATGAGTCAGCTTGAGGCTGGCATAGAGCTGACTAGTGTCCTCTCCCTCTTCAGTTAATCTTCAGTTCTTGAGTCCACTTGGAGATCCTTGCTTACACATGGTGATCAAGTACCTCTTACTCATCACAGAGCGAATCTCATGAACCAAGTGTCAGTTTGGAAGCTTCTTGGGCAGTTGACACCTTGCAGAATGACTGTGCCACTTGGCCAATCTCGCCCAACGCAGGTAGCCTTCATTAGATTTGACTTCCAGCGCAGGTACAAGGAGGAGCAGTTGCATTCCAGCACAGATGCTCAGTGGAGCAGCTGACATGATCCAAAATAAGCCTGTTTTTGAGTGTTTTCAGGTGGAGAACTGATGGGAAGTGCTGTGGTTTGCTGACCTTGTTCTTCTAGGGGTAAGAACAACATGTTTAGGGACTGAGGATCCCTGTAATTATTGACATTTCATGCTCCATGCTGCGAGGCACAAAAATGTCTATAACACATCTTAGATAGATCTAGATGCTCTCAAGAGAACTGGATGAGTGCTTCTAAGACTGATCTAGACACTCCCAAGTGAACTACATGCAGGCGTCTAGGGTTCAACTACATTGTGAAAACCCTAACCTCCAGGCCACTCTCTTAGTCATGCTATGAGAGCATCTGAGACTTTCCAGATGCTCCAATAACCATAATGTGCTAGTGTTTAGGGAGGAAAAACCTTAGTTATGTGAGAGCGTCTGAGACTCAGAAATCCTAAACACGTGCGAGCTTTGACCCTGTAGTTTTGAACCCTTTGCACAAGCTTTCCTCTGTCAGACCTGTGCGAACCAAATAATAGAAGAGAGAAGAGTGTGCTTGATGATTGTGTCCAAATGATCTTGATGTCTCTTCTATTTATAGGCTTTCATGAGGGTCCACTTGATGTTGAGGCCGACTTGTCCAATTTTACATGTGCTTAGGGCTAACCTAATCCAATATATATGGGAAAATAAATAAATTCAAAAATCAACTTCTGCTTGTCCAAATAAGGTGATATTTAAGTCGATTTTGGTCCTCTCAAAAATAGGAATGTATTCCTATTATTATCTTCATCATATTACTTGTCTAAAGTGGAATTTGACTACAGTTGCATAATTTTAACAACACGACATGCAGCAGAAGTGCAAGGATAATGCTAAAGCCCTCATGGTTTTCCATAAAGCCGTTGGTTCTGTGCATGAGTGTTCAATGCAACACAAAGGGGAACCATTTGAATTGGCAAAGGAAACAAGGCAATAGGTAGAGTTGGAGAAAGCACAAGTTTGGATGATCATCCAAAGTAACAAACAACTTTCCTCATTTATCGCCAACATTCATGCTTCATATGCATGATTATCAAAAATCATAGATTTCATGGTGAAATCACATCAGATCCATTCAGTTGTCTCACTCATCAAAGCCAAGGGCAATCAAGTCAAGCAGGTGGTTGAAGAATACTTGGATCAGCTCATGCATATCGCCACCAAGGAAGATTTGGAGGTGAACATGAATAATATGAAGAAGTGCATTGGTGGCCCTATCCAGAACAACACCATGTTTCTCCTGATGAAGAGGGAAATTCAAACCAGTTACAAATTAGTCTACCCATATGCAATGGAGGTTAGAGCTTTCTTCGAGCCTAATTCCATCACACAGTCTAGGGAAGTCATCTCACAGTAGAAATCTTGGCACCACTATGTGACTAAGAAACTACAAGTTGAACTGGTTGAGCTGGATTTTCCCCAAATTTGAGCTTAACTTGTTTTGTGTTATTAGGTTGTCCAATTGAATCTACTTAATTTTGTCTTATATGGGTATGAGCAGTATTGTAATAATTTTTGTAATTAATTCTAAGTGAAAATCCAAGTGTCAATCATGGAATGTGAAGAATCATTTTGTAATAAATTCCAAAGGTCATGGTTGAAGTAAGTCATACATTCATGAGGGAAGTTAAAGAGTCACAAAGGGAGATTAATAGTCACCCATTTTTTATAAATTTACCCTCATTACTCATGTAAAGGTCCGTTGGTCGGGATTTTGTCTTAGGATCATAAGATTGAAAGTTTTGTTGAGAGCCTTGGCTTCTCCTTAGCATAGAGGGAGTATCATTGTTTGGAGGAGTAGGTGTTGGGTTCATGTTCCACTATTGGGACTAGTGGTTCATCAATCATATATGTGTGCTTGGGACGTTCACTTTAATAAAGCTCATAGTTGGTACGTTTTCATGCATATGTTGTAAATATAGTAGGACTATTCTTGTTATGTTTACAATATATGTTATTCCATTTACGTTAACGCTTATGAACTATTTCATTTTCATTAGTATGAATCATGTTGAATGTGTGTTGTTTTATATTTCCATCATGGTTAACTTGTGAACTATTTTGCATGCTAATTTTTTATTCCTTTTATGCTCACGTATTCCTTTCAAGTTGCATACTATTACAGGCTTCTTAGGGGATCACTCAATTTCCCTTCATCATGTTAGAATCTTTCATGCATTAAACTTGACCCTTTACAAATCTATACACTTGTTTCACCAGAGTCATGAATACACCATTCTATGCATCATTGCAACCAAGGTGTAATGCTAAAACCTACTATTTCGCCAACAGGGTCATATTCTAGAAGGGGTTCCTATTCCAAATAGTGTGAGGTCTAATTGGGACTTCATGATCTGAATTGGGGAAGATTATTAATGCTATCATAATTCTTGTCATCATAATATAAAAATGTGCTTGAGATTGTACTCCAAAATAGCAAGTAAAAGCATGAATTTTATGTGTTTTTGCTTAATATAGTTTCATGAAGAAAAACTTAAAACATGAAACCAAAACACTAAATGGAAGCATGCATCAAATAATAATACACCAGCCATTAATAAAAGATTTCACCACTCCTAGGCTACATCTCCTTGGATCATCTCTAAAGGCATGACCCCTTCTCCTTATGCTCAAAATTCTTCAGATAAATAATACATACATCTGCTGACAAAAAGAGTGGCTAGTTTCCCCTTCAAGGAAACATTATTCTGCAAATAATTCTCATTCTAAACATATGAAAACCTATATATATTCATGAAACAATCAGCAAGATAAGGGCTCCCAAATCAAGACCCCATACTCCAACTTCCAAGAGCATAAACAAGTACAACAATCCACTTGAAGCGCTTAAACAAGTCTCTTGCTCCATACACATATAGAACAAAGAAGAAATATGGCTACAACACTGTTGTAATGGCTGCTGCAGGAACACATATGGAGGCTGGAATACCCCTACAAGGTCATCTGCATCTTAGAACTCCTCCATAAACTGAATCAACACTCTAGTTCACCAGGGCACCCACAAGCTTCACTTTACAAAAAGCCTATCCAGAAGTGCTTCTTTGATCGTGAAACATATTCCAAATGGTTTAGAATGCCCAAAAATGGCTATCTAACCTCTTTTTGCATCTAATTTGGTTAAAACATGCCTTATTTATGACTTCTTCAAGTCTTCCCACAATTTCATCTTCCAAATTTGACTTACTGCTAGTTAAATTCAGTATCCATAGTCTAAACTAGCCGTTCCACCCAAATCAGTGGTTCCGCCATCAATCCTGCCAATCTTGTAGTTAAGGGCCGAGTGGTCACACTTGCTATTAGGTCAAACGGTTATAGAGATGGTCTTGCAATCCATCGAATATAGAAATGGGCATACAGACCCTTATACAAGGCACTATGTGGACCCGCTGGGATTATTAATTGTAGCATATAATTTCCCACATCTAGGACTTATCGCAATCAATTTTGCCATCGGCATGCAGACCCTTAACCAGGTGCTCTGTGGTCCCGCTGGGATTATTAACTGCAACATATAAAATCCCACGTCCAGGACTTATCACAATCAGCTTTTCCATTGGCGTGCAGACCCTTACATGTATTCTTCAATAAAACGTACCCACAAGGTTATAAACTGTAATGAATAAAACATCGCATCTGAAATTATATCTCTTATCATAACTCATTGCAATTGTGCTTGAGCTAGGGGTTGATTACCATGACTTTACACACTGTACGATTTCAATCACATCGCAACCTGCTATGCGGCGAGGCCAATTCTTCATACTCGTCCACCTTTCACCGATATGTGATTGTAATCCATTCAATCGCAACTTTGGCCAATGTGGCATCGCATCCTTTCCCTAGTCGGGGGCCAATTCTTTAATGAGATCCACCTTTCAATTATGATTGCTGATATGTGAGGGGCAATGGAAGAGTGACTCTTGGCACCTCTCAATTAGCTAGGACCCTTGCCATGTCATATAATACTGTCATGTCATCAAGTCAACTTTGAACTTTGACCAACTCTAACTTCTTCATATGAACTTGGATTTGAGTGTCATTTGCACCATTGTATTCGAAATCATGAGCTCTTCAATTTGGAGCTAAGTCTATCCAAAATCAGACACTTTTAAATTTTCACAAATTTTGAGCTCTTGATCACTCTTCCCCACTAAAAATATTTTGGTCTCCAAAAGCATTAAATAATCTACAACTACTATGTACTTTATCTACCCCAAAAGTATCCTTCATTTCATCCTTCCTTCTCCTAAACCTTTGTTCTTCAGAGCCATAAGTGATGAGCCTACACCTGCATCCCCTGCAAATTTGTAGTACAATATCTTCCAAATTACATGTTTCTCTATGCGATCAAAGAATTCAAGTTTGATGTTCTTCTCGACCTTTCCATGTCACTATGGCCATCCATAGCAACATCCTTCCCACGAAGAATTCCAATAATATTATCTACAAAATCCTTATCAAGGATAAGATCCTAATAGACTTTTTCAAATGAACCCAAAACAAGCTTCACATAGTGAATACTTGTATACTTGAGTTCTACACACATTTGGAACATACTAAATGTGTTGAAACTAATCATACAATAGTCTTAAAATGCTTTTTTACAAAATGTTTTCAAGAAATCATTTTACAGAATGGAATGAACTTGACTCCCAAATTTTCCATTCAATTTGACTCTCAACAAGCCAAACTAGCATTGTAATGCTTAAAGAAAAACATTGTTGCATATAAGTCATTTATTTATGAACATCCCTTTTACAAATTACCCAAATATGGGGATATGCAACTAGTGCAAAACAGAAATTTACAAACTTCAGCTGGACAAACTGTCTGCCCATTTCTTACCCAACTAGGTGAATGAACCCTCTATTTGAACTTCCTCTTCTTCTGAAGTTGTTTTAGGGATGGGCCCATCTGTTAGGGCCTAAATCTACCTCAGGCTGAGAAAGGCAGGATCTAGGCTAACATCAAACCACGCTTAACCTGGTAGCTAGCCCTACCAGGTCAAGAGAGGGCTCTCTCCTTGTCAATATCAGAAGAATATGGTCAATATAGCTTGAGATGCCTAATGTAAAGATTTATTTTAAGCTAGGTATGTGCTCAAAGGAATTGGATTGAATTTAATTTTGGTTTGTTGGCTCAAATGTGAAAGGCAGATTTGGGTTTAGGGAATGGACACAGTCTTGCAGACATCTCTATGGGACGAGGTAGGAAAATGGTTTAGTACTTTAAAATTGAATGATATGGAGAGTCTCAAGACTGGTGAGGAGTTGGAGAGGGCATGAAAGTCTCAGAGATCCTCTTCAAACAATTGAAAACATAAATAACTAAACAAACCCTAGGTAGAGCACTACAAACATCAATGAATTCTACCTTTATCCTTTTTCATTTAGTTAAGATGAATAGAGAGAGATGATGGCATACATAAACACATGTAAACTTGCATTACAGAAGGAAAAACAATACCAAATCAAGTTGCCACAAGAATCCCACAAAGTGCTACAAACCCTGGTCTATTCCTTTGCCAAACTACAGATGAATGTACAATAATGCTCAAAGCATTCACAAGAGTCCAACCTTCACCAATGACTGAAAAACTACTAGATGTAGGAAAAAAACAACTCATGCTAGGCTTTAGGGGTCGAATTCATGATTTTAGGAGCTGTTTCAAGAAGATCTAAACTAAGAATTGAAAACTAGGTAGTGGAACAGCTTGCCTCTAAAACCTAGGAAACTGATTCATTCAGTTTGAAACTACATTTTAAGATGTATCTACCTCCATGAGTGAAATTTCAGCATATTTACATCAAAATCTATCAAGTTACATCAAATTATATCATGAGTTTGACAATGAGAGAGATAAAAGTCAAAATGAGAAAAAACTAGGCGAAAAACAAAGTTTTTTGGGCAAAAAAGTCAATTTTCCATCCTATGCACCACGCCTCTGTCCTTGTTCACCATGCCTTTTTGCAGCTGATGTTGGAGGCCTTCCCATGCACAACATTTAATCCAAGTGGGCTTTCTGGAAAGGTCTATCTGTCTACTTTCTAGAACAGGTGGAAATTCTGAATTTAGTGTCCATTTTCTCCTCCAAAAGTGAGTTCTCCCAACACTACTACCTGTGTGGCCAAAAAGTGGCAGAAAGGGCATTTTTGAGGTATTTTTTACCCTTTTGGAAGCTAAAAACTTGACAACATTTCTTGGCCATTTGTGGGAATTCATATTTTTTCCTGAGGAATCCAAAAATGCTAATATTTCCTTCAAAGGAGATTCCTAGCAAAAGCGTGCACCAGGTGGTGCAGTGCACCAGGCAGAAAAACTTGTGTTTTGCTCCAAAAGTTCAAAATTGACAAAAAGTATCCCAGATTTCTTGAAATTTGGGTTGAGTGTCCTGCATCAAGTGATATGTTGGGCTAAGAATGCCTCAGCCAAAATCTTGAGCTTGTCTTGCTCTTTCCTCTTCTCAAAGCTTTCCTCAACTTGGCCTTCAAAGTCCTAATTCTTGCTTTGCAACCTTTGTTTCTTGCCAAATAGTGATAGGCCATGTGCCTCAACATATTTTTCTCTTTGTTGGCCTTCTCCAGCAACTTTTCCAAATGCATGTTTACCCTTTCAATCCAATATTCACGATCAGCTTCAATTTCTTGTTCAAGTGGTGTCAACTTGACTTTCCTCCTCTTGGTAGCTTACCGGTTTTTTCTTATGTTTTGGAGCTCCATGATGGTTTGTTGGTCCTATAACTATTTGTTCCTCTACTCAAGATAGTTGATTATCCACTTGGCTCTTTCGAGGTTAAGAGACAAGTCATGAATGTCATCTTGTTGTTCCTGGATGATCTCCTTGAGCTTTGAGCTTTGGGAGCCCAAATTAGTGTCATCATCCTGAATGAGAATGAAATCTCTCTCTTGACCTTCTGAAGGCCCTTCATCATGCAATGGTTGCTTACCCTTGTCCTGTACCTACTTTTCTATTGAAGGAAATGAGACCCCTTCCACCTCAAGTGGAGATAGTACCCGTTTTGCCGCTGCAAACAATCTCCTTGTGCCCTTTTGGTAAGTGACAAACATTGACACACTGGTGGTTTGAGTCTCATGCACCTCTTTCTGATGTGAAGGCTCTCCTACCTCATGAAAAACTTATGGGGGCACTTGAGGACCTGTGAATACCTCATGTGAAATGAAATCCTCCCATGAAACATTCAGTAAACGGAGTTGATGCAAAACCACAATCTTGATTAATGCAAAGTGATAGATGTTGTTATACTGCTAATGAGGAGGTTTCCTTTGCACTAATGTGGTCATTTTCTCAATATTCCATCATATATAAGAGGGGAGCTTCATCATCCTCAACCTAGTAAAATGCATCAACAATATTATATGATAGGTGTATAGGCAAGAGAATCTGCCTTCACAGCTGAAATATTTGATTATGAGTTTCATAAGGGGAGCATATGTGTCCTGTAGGTACCTGAAAGGGAAGACCCTACTAATATGCCTCTGAAAACCAACCTTGATATAAGGCTCATAATGATCTTTTTTCACTAGTTATCCCTTGTTCCACTCTTCACCTACATTTGGAATATTGGTTGCTTGAGCTATAGTCTCAAGTGTCAAAGTGAATGTCACACCTGCCAAATCGACCTGCCCATTGTGAAGATGGAGCACAAAAGTCTAGCAAGCTCATGGTGGTATTTGACTCTTTCCACCATCTCACAAAATTGGTAACAATATTGATGTTGGAAGCATGCTATAGCAAGAGGACAAGCCAACAACTCAGTAAGTGTAGTAGGCTCCTCTTGGATATGTTTTCCACTCTTGTGAGGTCCCCTTGGTGCATGAATTTCTTTGGAGGAGTCACTTACTGTTTCCTCATTTCTATCATAAGATGAATCTAACTCCATGTTCGCCAATGCTTGATGTTTCTTAGATGAGTATGAAGATATTTTATAGTGACAATAGGTATTTGCTGCTAAAAGATAGGGATTGATGGTGAGGGATAGTGAATAGGGGGTTGGGATGTTGCTTGTAGGGTTTTTGGGAATGGAAGGGTTTAGGGTATAATGTTTAGGGTTTTGGGATATCAATTGGGGTTCGGGAGTAGTGGGATTAGGGATTATGGTTTTTAGTTTTAGGGATAAGGGAATAGATGAGTGTGAATGAAGAGGAGAGGGAAAATGATATGAGTGAAGTGTAATGAGAAAAAAATGAAAATGGGAGGAAAACAACAAAAACTGCAATTTTGCAAACCCTAGGTACTTTTCTCAATACAACTGTGCAAGGAACTAGGGTTTTGTTTTCTACCTATTGAAACACCATAAACACTAATGAAAATCCTTACATTGACAATATGGAGGTGTTAACTTACTTGTGGAATAAGGAATTTGCATGTTTGGAGCTTGGAGGAGGCGATTTGAATGAGTTCAAGCTTTGGAGGCAGGTGTGCCGCACCTCTCTGGTGCATCATGCCAGTTAGAAGTTCAGTGTAAAACCTTCGATGTATGCGCCGCGCTAGCCAGGTGTGTCGGGCCTCGACCCAGGTGCGTTGCACCTCAAAAATTCTCACTGTTTGCAGCAAACTCACTCCTTGGCTCCAAAAACATGATTTAGCACTTGCTCTTTCTTCTTTGGCACATAAATGAGCTCTTTGACATGAAAAAAGATTTATATACAAATGGTTTTAATTTTTTATTTATGAAAACCCACTTTGTAATGTTTGGATTTCACTTGCTTTATAAAACTCTGTTTTGGGCATTTTGACTTGCTTTTTGCCTTTGATGGACTAAATGCCTTGAAATTTTGACTCTTTTGTAGGAACCGGAGTGCAGGAGCTTGGCAAGGTGACCAGGGCTGCATCTCGAAATTATTACATATAGGAAAAATGAAATTACATAAAATTTTGTACATAAAACATAAAAAACTCAGTTTTTCTTGAAAACAGGATTTTGAGGAAAAATCAATCACTGAGCATGTGATTATTGACATTTTTGTTGCTAAGACTTTATTTGACCTCCTCATGTGCATGTTGACCATTTTTGAGCTTTTACAAGGTGTTATTGACAAAACCCTAGCCTAATGAGACCTAAAACCCTAAAAATGACTTTTGCAGATGTAATGGCAGAAAATGACTATAAATGACTTGAATGTATGAAAATGGACCAGTAGGTAAATGTCTTGAGGGAAAATTTATAATATTCCACTACCATCAGATTATCCATGACCCTAATGGAATGCAGCTGATCAGATGAGGCAGCTAACATGCAATGCAACAAGAGAATTTTGATCACTGATGGAGGGATGAAGATACAGACACTAACATTGGCTCCAATGGGGATGGTAGATCCTTGGAGGTGCCAATAACTACAGACCTCTAGAAAGAAGACAGTGCCTTCTTCCATTGGGTTATGGAGTCAATAACTTCGACAAACCAAAACCAACATCTTGACTCAATTTCAGGACTGAAATCTGACTCAAAACTGACTCAATTTCAAGACTGAAATCGACTGAAAACTTAACTCAAACAATCCAAACCAAAACTGAAGTCAAACCTTCAGTTTTATAGCCTTCACTTCGGGCCCCAAACGGAATGAATGATAATAGTACACACTTGCAATGAAGGAAATAAAATGGTATGTATAATGATACATATGACAACAGAAAACATTTCACAAATTGTACCATTCAGTAGCCAATCATTGACCGGCTCACCTGGATAATCTTCTCCATCCATTTCTTTCAACATGAAAGCATTTTGACCCCGATATGCAGCAATCTTGAATGGTCCTTTCCATAGGTTCTCGAACTTTCCATGCTTGCCTTTGTCTTCATTTCGAGCATCCCATTTCAGCACTATGTCTTCAATTTGAAACTTGTCCGCCTTTGCCTTTCAATCATATATTCTCTTGATTCTCTTTTGTATCCTGAAGGTATTCGGAAAAGCCTCCTCTATAGTCTACTGTAAATGGATCATTTGATTTATTTTTTGCTGCAAATGATCTTCCTTGCTGCCAACTTCCTGCAGAAGTTTAACAACTGGGACTATGAGAGATGTTGGGAACACCATGTCAACACCATACACGATCTCGAAAGGGGACATGCCTATTGATTTTTTCTAACTTACTCTATCCACCCATAGTGCATTGACCAATTTCTTGTGCCAGCTCTTCTTGTTTGTTTCCAGCAGCTTTTTGATAATATTGACTAATGATTTATTTGAGGATTCTGCTAATCCATTACCTTGTGGATAGTATGCAGTTGAGTTCCCCAAGGTAATTTGATATTTATTACAAAAATAAATCATCTTTTTAGATTTAAAGGCTGCTACATTATCTGTAATCAACTTGTTAGGACAACCAAAGTGTGACAAAATATTGTTTTCAAGAAACTGAATTATTACCGAATCAATGGCCTGCTGAGTGGGAATCGCCTCAATCCATTTATGAAGTAGTCTGTTGCTGTAAGGATCCACTTATGCTGTGTTGAAGAAGTAGGATGAATCTTGCCAATGAAATATAAACCCCACTATTGAAACAGAGCACTTACTTCAACCAGTTTGAGTGGCAAAGGTTGTAATTTTCTCTTACCTTGAAAAATTTGACATTCGTGGTAGCTTGTAACAATTTTGTACACAACAGCAAAGAGGGTTGGCCAATAATATCCTTCTCTCAAAATTTTATCAGCTGTTGTCTTCCAAAATAGATGACCTCCACAATCTCCCTTGTGAAAATTATCCGTGACCTGTTTTGCTTCTTCTTCAACCAAACAATTCGGCAAGACACCACCGGAATCTTTCCAATAGAGTGCATTATTCATTATACAAAACTTGGCAACCTTTAATTTCAGGGTCCTACTTTTATTCTTAGCCATTCCAGGTGGTGATGAAAGATGTTGGAGCACATAAACAATATCCGAATACCAAGGAGAAAGAAGAAACATTTCAGATACCTGAGCAAGTGAACTTTCTTCATCTTCTTCGGACATAACAACAATGAGATTAATGTCCAAGGCATGCAAATTAGACTCCCGATCAGTATGGCCAACCCCTAACCTTTGATGAGCTTTGTTGGTTTGATCTCCACATCATATTCTAACAAAGTTGTGATCCATTTGCCTGGTCTCCCTTCCGGATCATTTTGCACTAAGACATCTTTAACGACAGTGTTAGGGACGTAAGCAAGGATGTGAGAATGCAGAATATAGACTCGAGAATATTTCAATGCTTTTACCAAAGCAAGAGCTTGCTTTTCAATAATATTGTACTTTAAGGCTGCATCCCTTATTGTTCTGTTGAAAAAAGCAATTGGCTTCTCAAGTTGGTCCCTTTTCTGCATTAAGACCGCTGCCATAGTATGATTCGAAGCAAATGAAAACAAAATAAAATATTGGGAATAATCTGGGCTGATAAAAATTGGAGCTGAAGAAAAGGCTAACTTTACCAAATTGAAAGACTTGATGGCTTCCTCGGTCCACTTCACCACACTATATTTCTTTAATATTTTTGTGATTTCCCTCAGATGTTCCGCAAGATTTGGTACAAAACGATGTAAGAAATTCATCTTACCGTTGAATGCTTGGATCTCCTTTTTACTTCATGAAAATAAATCTTCTGAATGGCTTCCACTTGAGCTGGATCGATGCGGATGCCTTCCTTGGATATGATATGACCAAGAAGCTTGCCTTCATCCATGGCGAACAAGCTCTTTTTTGGATTGAGAGATATGCCATACTTTCTACACTGCTAAAATACAATCTTCAAATGATAAAGGTGCTCTTCATTTGAATTAGAAAAAACTGTCAAATCATCAAGATAAAAAACTAAAAATACATATTTCTCATTTGAAAATGTGATATCCATAGCCTGTTGAAAGGTCACACCAGCGTTCTTCAATCCGAATGGCATCTTGGCATAATGCAAAGTTCCCCACAGAGTGGTGAATGTTGTTTTATCTCTGTCATCCTCATGGACCAGAATTTGGTTATAACTAGAATACCCATTGAGTAGTGACATACGAGATCCTCCAACTACTCTTTCAAGTATGTGATCCTTCTTGGGCAATGGATAGTTATCTTTCAAAGACACCTTATTCAAATTTCTGAAATCAATACATAATCAAATCTCACCTATTTTCTTGCACAGGGCAACAAATTAGAAATCCAGTATGAAAATATTATGGGAACAATTATACCAACTTTGTACAATCGATTCACTTCCTTCTCTATTGAGGGTAGCAACTTTGGATTTATCATTCTTAGCTTTTGTTGAAATGGCTTTTGATTTGGCTTGATCGGAATGATGTGCTGAATTATACTCTTATCATATGCCTTCAAATCTAAATAGCCCCATGCAAATACATCAGTATATGAAGAAAATAAACTAATGTATTTTTCCTTTACCTATATAGGCAAGGCCTTTGATAACTTGACCATTTTAGGATTTTCTGCTGATCCAATGTTTACATCCTCAACTCCTTTCTCGGTTGGTACCAAGCTTGGTTTCCAGGCTACAACATCTTGATCAAAAAACTCCTCTAAAGGTATTAGACCTTTAGGAATGACATTGTCCTTGAGCTGCAAAACTTCCATCTAATTTACTTCCATACCCGCTTCACCATCATCATGCTCTCCATCTATAGAAGTGTCTTTGTATTTGCCTTCATTTCACAGAAATTCTTCGATCTCTTTACCATCTTGAAACACCTACCAATATCTTTGATTATCATGGACAGCAAGGTGATGTTTCACATGAATTTCAAACTTATTGTTTGAATTCATTGAAATTTTCAAATTACTTGCAACTGTTGCAAGAAAATCTGCAATAACATTTTGTACATGAGGGACACGTGTCAAAGTGTAATTTGGAAACAATCTCAAAATATCTAATATCACATTATGGTAAGCCCGCATGCGAGGATGCTTAGCTTGGTATTCACCTTTCACTTTCTTGATAACTAACTTCGAGCCGCCATATGCTGAAATTATTTTAGCATTTAACTTCTTAAGGATTTTCAAACCAGCAATTAAAGCCTCGTATTCAGCCTCATTATTTGAACAATCAAAAGCCAATTTATATGAACAAACCCTTACATTACTTGGCACTTTGTTTGGAATAAATGCAGGGCTATGTATCCAAATGCCAATTCCATCACCTTCCTTACCAACTGCACCATCAAAATCCATGCTCCACAAACCGGCTTCATCCTCCAAATGCTGGAATTATGTATGCTCTTCTTCTTTTGCTTGTTGTCCATCAATTTTTTGCTATTGTCGAAAGGCTGATTGCTTAGTGGTACTATCAAATTTTGTCTTTCTTGATCTAGTACAGCTCTGAAATTTTCAGTGATCTCTGGAATATCTTCTACTTTAACTACTTGACTATTTACATCATTAAAACTATCAGAATATAGAACAAAAGATTCTAAATCAGTGTGTACATAATTGATTGGATGATTTGGAGGTTTCTCCTTGCTAGTGATCATGTACTTCATCTTTTTCTCCCAGTATAATTTCCTCAACTAACCAAACACCAGAATAGTAGCATAGGAGAAATCAAGCTACAATGTATTTTGAGTTTTGCCTCAAGATCTAGAAAGAAGCATACAAAATCTAGGAGGAATATTAGCCACAAACACATCCATCAAAACATTCATCGTCAGAATCTAATCTAAAGTGACAAACAAATCTTTAATAAGCCCAATGCACCTGACCCTACCATAATCAAAGGAGTATAGATCATGGTACTTGCGAGTGATATCTAAACCCAATTTTTCCATGATTCCTTTAGGCATGAGATTATGAGAGGCTCCTGAATCAAACATGGCATTGTGCAATACATAATCATGCAATCTAAGGCTAATGTAAAAAGGAGCTATATCACTATCCTCAGATTGACCTTCTAATGTTGGACCAAAGATAAGTTTGGGCTGGTCATTCTCCACATTTACCATATCAGATAATGGATCTAAATTCAAAATAT